>OY763905.1:0-2500000 GCA_963667235.1 Nomada lathburiana
CGATATTCACCTTTTCCATACGTTCTGCATCGAAATAAGCTAAGGATTCACTTCCCAGCCCTCGCAATCGTTCGATATAACGATAAATCACTCTAGGAGGTTCGGAAACGCGATATTCACCTTTTCCATACGTTCTGCATCGAAAGAAGCTAAGGATTCACATCCCAGCCCTCGCAATCGTTCGATATAACGATAAATCACTCTAGGAGACTCGGAATCGCGATATTCACCTTTTCCACGCGTTCTGCATCGAAAGAAGTTAAGGATTCACTTCCCAGCCCTCGCAATCGTTCGATATAACGATAAATCACTCTAGGAGGCTCGGAAACGCGATATTCACCTTTTCCATACGTTCTGCATCGAAAGAAGCTAAGGATTCACTTCCCAGCCCTCGCAATCGTTCGATATAACGATAAATCACTCTAGGAGGCTCGGAAACGCGATATTCACCTTTTCCATACGTTCCGCATCGAAAGAAGCTAAGGATTCACTTCCCAGCCCTCGCAATCGTTCGATGTAACGATAAATCACTCTAGGAGGCTCGGAAACGCGATATTGACCTTTTCCATACGTTCTGCATCGAAAGAAGTTAAGGATTCACTTCCCAGCCCACGCAATCGTTCGATATAACGATAAAGCACTCTAGGAGGCTCGGAAACGCGATATTCACCTTTTCCATACGTTCTGCATCGAAAGAAGCTAAGGATTCACTTCCCAGCCCTCGCAATCGTTCGATATAACGATAAATCAGTCTAGGAGACTCGGAATCGCGTTATTCACCTTTTCCACAAGTTCTGCATCGAAAGAAGTTAAGGATTCACTTCCCAGCCCTCGCAAACGTTCGATATAACGATAAATCACTCTAGGAGGCTCGGAAACGCGATATTCACCTTTTCCACACGTTCTGCATCGAAAGAAGCTAAGGATTCACTTCCCAGCCCTCGCAATCGTTCGATATAACGATAAATCACTCCAGGAGGCTCGGAAACGCGATATTCACCTTTTCCGTACGTTCTGCATCGAAATAAGCTAAGGATTCACTTCCCAGCCCTCGCAATCGTTCGATATAACGATAAATCACTCTAGGAGGTTCGGAAACGCGATATTCACCTTTTCCATACGTTCTGCATCGAAAGAAGCTAAGGATTCACATCCCAGCCCTCGCAATCGTTCGATATAACGATAAATCACTCTAGGAGACTCGGAATCGCGATATTCACCTTTTCCACGCGTTCTGCATCGAAAGAAGTTAAGGATTCACTTCCCAGCCCTCGCAATCGTTCGATATAACGATAAATCACTCTAGGAGGCTCGGAAACGCGATATTCACCTTTTCCATACGTTCTGCATCGAAAGAAGCTAAGGATTCACTTCCCAGCCCTCGCAATCGTTCGATATAACGATAAATCACTCTAGGAGGCTCGGAAACGCGATATTCACCTTTTCCGTACGTTCTGCATCGAAATAAGCTAAGGATTCACTTCCCAGCCCTCGCAAACGTTCGATATAACGATAAATCAGTCTAGGAGACTCGGAATCGCGTTATTCACCTTTTCCACAAGTTCTGCATCGAAAGAAGTTAAGGATTCACTTCCCAGCCCTCGCAAACGTTCGATATAACGATAAATCACTCTAGGAGGCTCGGAAACGCGATATTCACCTTTTCCACACGTTCTGCATCGAAAGAAGCTAAGGATTCACTTCCCAGCCCTCGCAATCGTTCGATATAACGATAAATCACTCTAGGAGGCTCGGAAACGCGATATTCACCTTTTCCGTACGTTCTGCATCGAAATAAGCTAAGGATTCACTTCCCAGCCCTCGCAATCGTTCGATATAACGATAAATCACTCTAGGAGACTCGGAAACGCGATATTCACCTTTTCCATACGTTCTGCATCGAAATAAGCTAAGGATTCACTTCCCAGCCCTCGCAAACGTTCGATATAACGATAAATCACTCTAGGAGACTCGGAATCGCGATATTCACCTTTTCCACACGTTCTGCATCGAAAGCAGTTAAGGATTCACTTCCCAGCCCTCGCAATCGTTCGATATAACGATAAATCACTCTAGGAGGCTCGGAAACGCGATATTCACCTTTTCCATAAGTTCTGCCTCGAAATAAGCTAAGGATTCACTTCCCAGCCCTCGCAATCGTTCGATATAACGATAAATCACTCTAGGAGACTCGGAATCGCGATATTCACCTTTTCCACACGTTCTGCATCGAAAGAAGTTAAGGATTCACTTCCCAGCCCTCGCAATCGTTCAATATAACGATAAATCACTCTAGGAGGCTCGGAAACGCGATATTCACCTTTTCCATTCGTTCTGCATCGAAATAAGCTAAGGATTCACTTCCCAGCCCTCGCAATCGTTCGATATAACGATAAATCACTCTAGGAGACTCGGAATCGCGATATTCACCTTTTCCACACGTTCTGCATCGAAAGAAGTTAAGGATTCACTTCCCAGCCCTCGCAATCGTTCGATATAAGGATAAATCACTCTAGGAGGCTCGGAAACGCGATATTCACCTTTTCCATACGTTCTGCATCGATAGAAGCTAAGGATTCACTTCCCAGCCCTCGCAATCGTTCGATATAACGATAAATCACTCTAGGAGACTCGGAATCGCGATATTCACCTTTTCCACACGTTCTGCATCGAAAGAAGTTAAGGATTCACTTCCCAGCCCTCGCAATTGTTCGATATAACGATAAATCACTCTAGGAGGCTCGGAAACGCGATATTCACCTTTTCCGTACGTTCTGCATCGAAATAAGCTAAGGATTCACTTCCCAGCCCTCGCAATCGTTCGATATAACGATAAATCACTCTAGGAGACTCGGAATCGCGATATTCACCTTTTCCACACGTTCTGCATCGAAAGAAGTTAAGGATTCACTTCCCAGCCCTCGCAATCGTTCGATATAACGATATATCACTCTAGGAGGCTCGGAAACGCGATATTCACCTTTTCCATACGTTCTGCATCGAAATAAGCTAAGGATTCACTTCCCAGCCCTCGCAATCGTTCGATATAACGATAAATCACTGTAGGAGACTCGGAATCGCGATATTCACCTTTTCCACACGTTCTGCATCGAAAGAAGTTAAGGATTCACTTCCCAGCCCTCGCAATCGTTCGATATAACGATAAATCACTCTAGGAGGCTCGGAAACGCGATATTCACCTTTTCCATACGTTCTGCATCGAAAGAAGCTAAGGATTCACTTCCCAGCCCTCGCAATCGTTCGATGTAACGATAAATCACTCTAGGAGGCTCGGAAACGCGATATTCACCTTTTCCATACGTTCTGCATCGAAAGAAGTTAAGGATTCACTTCCCAGCCCACGCAATCGTTCGATATAACGATAAATCACTCTAGGAGGCTCGGAAACGCGATATTCACCTTTTCCATACGTTCTGCATCGAAAGAAGCTAAGGATTCACTTCCCAGCCCTCGGAATCGTTCGATATAACGATAAATCACTCTAGGAGGCTCGGAAACGCGATATTCACCTTTTCCATACGTTC
Organism: Nomada lathburiana; assembly: GCA_963667235.1. NCBI lineage: Eukaryota > Metazoa > Arthropoda > Insecta > Hymenoptera > Apidae > Nomada > Nomada lathburiana. Next base: position 3,546 of record OY763905.1, read on the forward strand.
TGCATCGAAATAAGCTAAGGATTCATTTCCCAGCCCTCGCAAACGTTCGATATAACGATAAATCACTCTAGGAGACTCGGAATCGCGATATTCACCTTTTCCACGCGTTCTGCATCGAAAGAAGTTAAGGATTCACTTCCCAGCCCTCGCAATCGTTCGATATAACGATAAATCACTCTAGGAGGCTCGGAAACGCGATATTCACCTTTTCCATACGTTCTGCATCGAAAGAAGCTAAGGATTCACTTCCGAGCCCTCGCAATCGTTCGATATAACGATAAATCACTCTAGGAGGCTCGGAAACGCGATATTCACCTTTTCCATACGTTCTGCATCGAAATAAGCTAAGGATTCACTTCCCAGCCCTCGCAATCGTTCGATATAACGATAAATCACTGTAGGAGACTCGGAATCGCGATATTCACCTTTTCCACACGTTCTGCATCGAAAGAAGTTAAGGATTCACTTCCCAGCCCTCGCAATCGTTCGATATAACGATAAATCACTCTAGGAGGCTCGGAAACGCGATATTCACCTTTTCCATACGTTCTGCATCGAAAGAAGCTAAGGATTCACTTCCCAGCCCTCGCAATCGTTCGATGTTACGATAAATCACTCTAGGAGGCTCGGAAACGCGATATTCACCTTTTCCATACGTTCTGCATCGAAAGAAGTTAAGGATTCACTTCCCAGCCCACGCAATCTTCGATATAACGATAAATCACTCTAGGAGGCTCGGAAACGCGATATTCACCTTTTCCATACGTTCTGCATCGAAAGAAGCTAAGGATTCACTTCCCAGCCCTCGCAATCGTTCGATATAACGATAAATCACTCTAGGAGGCTCGGAAACGCGATATTCACCTTTTCCATACGTTCTGCATCGAAATAAGCTAAGGATTCATTTCCCAGCCCTCGCAAACGTTCGATATAACGATAAATCACTCTAGGAGACTCGGAATCGCGATATTCACCTTTTCCACGCGTTCTGCATCGAAAGAAGTTAAGGATTCACTTCCCAGCCCTCGCAATCGTTCGATATAACGATAAATCACTCTAGGAGGCTCGGAAACGCGATATTCACCTTTTCCATACGTTCTGCATCGAAAGAAGCTAAGGATTCACTTCCCAGCCCTCGCAATCGTTCGATATAACGATAAATCACTCTAGGAGGCTCGGAAACGCGATATTCACCTTTTCCGTACGTTCTGCATCGAAATAAGCTAAGTATTCACTTCCCAGCCCTCGCAAACGTTCGATATAACGATAAATCACTCTAGGAGACTCGGAATCGCGATATTCACCTTTTCCACACGTTCTGCATCGAAAGAAGTTAAGGATTCACTTCCCAGCCCTCGCAATCGTTCGATATAACGATAAATCACTCTAGGAGGCTCGGAAACGCGATATTCACCTTTTCCGTACGTTCTGCATCGAAAGAAGCTAAGGATTCACTTCCCAGCCCTCGGAATCGTTCGATATAACGATAAATCAGTCTAGGAGACTCGGAATCGCGTTATTCACCTTTTCCACAAGTTCTGCATCGAAAGAAGTTAAGGATTCACTTCCCAGCCCTCGCAAACGTTCGATATAACGATAAATCACTCTAGGAGGCTCGGAAACGCGATATTCACCTTTTCCACACGTTCTGCATCGAAAGAAGCTAAGGATTCACTTCCCAGCCCTCGCAATCGTTCGATATAACGATAAATCACTCTAGGAGGCTCGGAAACGCGATATTCACCTTTTCCGTACGTTCTGCATCGAAATAAGCTAAGGATTCACTTCCCAGCCCTCGCAATCGTTCGATATAACGATAAATCACTCTAGGAGACTCGGAAACGCGATATTCACCTTTTCCCTACGTTCTGCATCGAAATAAGCTAAGGATTCACTTCCCAGCCCTCGCAAACGTTCGATATAACGATAAATCACTCTAGGAGACTCGGAATCGCGATATTCAGCTTTTCCACACGTTCTGCATCGAAAGCAGTTAAGGATTCACTTCCCAGCCCTCGCAATCGTTCGATATAACGATAAATCACTCTAGGAGGCTCGGAAACGCGATATTCACCTTTTCCATAAGTTCTGCCTCGAAATAAGCTAAGGATTCACTTCCCAGCCCTCGCAATCGTTCGATATAACGATAAATCACTGTAGGAGACTCGGAATCGCGATATTCACCTTTTCCACACGTTCTGCATCGAAAGAAGTTAAGGATTCACTTCCCAGCCCTCGCAATCGTTCGATATAACGATAAATCACTCTAGGAGGCTCGGAAACGCGATATTCACCTTTTCCATACGTTCTGCATCGAAAGAAGCTAAGGATTCACTTCCCAGCCCTCGCAATCGTTCGATGTTACGATAAATCACTCTAGGAGGCTCGGAAACGCGATATTCACCTTTTCCATACGTTCTGCATCGAAAGAAGTTAAGGATTCACTTCCCAGCCCACGCAATCTTCGATATAACGATAAATCACTCTAGGAGGCTCGGAAACGCGATATTCACCTTTTCCATACGTTCTGCATCGAAAGAAGCTAAGGATTCACTTCCCAGCCCTCGCAATCGTTCGATATAACGATAAATCACTCTAGGAGGCTCGGAAACGCGATATTCACCTTTTCCATACGTTCTGCATCGAAATAAGCTAAGGATTCATTTCCCAGCCCTCGCAAACGTTCGATATAACGATAAATCACTCTAGGAGACTCGGAATCGCGATATTCACCTTTTCCACGCGTTCTGCATCGAAAGAAGTTAAGGATTCACTTCCCAGCCCTCGCAATCGTTCGATATAACGATAAATCACTCTAGGAGGCTCGGAAACGCGATATTCACCTTTTCCATACGTTCTGCATCGAAAGAAGCTAAGGATTCACTTCCCAGCCCTCGCAATCGTTCGATATAACGATAAATCACTCTAGGAGGCTCGGAAACGCGATATTCACCTTTTCCGTACGTTCTGCATCGAAATAAGCTAAGTATTCACTTCCCAGCCCTCGCAAACGTTCGATATAACGATAAATCACTCTAGGAGACTCGGAATCGCGATATTCACCTTTTCCACACGTTCTGCATCGAAAGAAGTTAAGGATTCACTTCCCAGCCCTCGCAATCGTTCGATATAACGATAAATCACTCTAGGAGGCTCGGAAACGCGATATTCACCTTTTCCATACGTTCTGCATCGAAAGAAGCTAAGGATTCACTTCCCAGCCCTCGGAATCGTTCGATATAACGATAAATCAGTCTAGGAGACTCGGAATCGCGTTATTCACCTTTTCCACAAGTTCTGCATCGAAAGAAGTTAAGGATTCACTTCCCAGCCCTCGCAAACGTTCGATATAACGATAAATCACTCTAGGAGGCTCGGAAACGCGATATTCACCTTTTCCACACGTTCTGCATCGAAAGAAGCTAAGGATTCACTTCCCAGCCCTCGCAATCGTTCGATATAACGATAAATCACTCTAGGAGGCTCGGAAACGCGATATTCACCTTTTCCGTACGTTCTGCATCGAAATAAGCTAAGGATTCACTTCCCAGCCCTCGCAATCGTTCGATATAACGATAAATCACTCTAGGAGACTCGGAAACGCGATATTCACCTTTTCCCTACGTTCTGCATCGAAATAAGCTAAGGATTCACTTCCCAGCCCTCGCAAACGTTCGATATAACGATAAATCACTCTAGGAGACTCGGAATCGCGATATTCAGCTTTTCCACACGTTCTGCATCGAAAGCAGTTAAGGATTCACTTCCCAGCCCTCGCAATCGTTCGATATAACGATAAATCACTCTAGGAGGCTCGGAAACGCGATATTCACCTTTTCCATAAGTTCTGCCTCGAAATAAGCTAAGGATTCACTTCCCAGCCCTCGCAATCGTTCGATATAACGATAAATCACTCTAGGAGACTCGGAATCGCGATATTCACCTTTTCCACACGTTCTGCATCGAAAGAAGTTAAGGATTCACTTCCCAGCCCTCGCAATCGTTCGATATAACGATAAATCACTCTAGGAGGCTCGGAAACGCGATATTCACCTTTTCCATACGTTCTGCATCGAAATAAGCTAAGGATTCACTTCCCAGCCCTCGCAATCGTTCGATATAACGATAAATCACTCTAGGAGGCTCGGAAACGCGATATTCACCTTTTCCATACGTTCTGCATCGAAATAAGCTAAGGATTCATTTCCCAGCCCTCGCAAACGTTCGATATAACGATAAATCACTCTAGGAGACTCGGAATCGCGATATTCACCTTTTCCACGCGTTCTGCATCGAAAGAAGTTAAGGATTCACTTCCCAGCCCTCGCAATCGTTCGATATAACGATAAATCACTCTAGGAGGCTCGGAAACGCGATATTCACCTTTTCCATACGTTCTGCATCGAAAGAAGCTAAGGATTCACTTCCCAGCCCTCGCAATCGTTCGATATAACGATAAATCACTCTAGGAGGCTCGGAAACGCGATATTCACCTTTTCCGTACGTTCTGCATCGAAATAAGCTAAGTATTCACTTCCCAGCCCTCGCAAACGTTCGATATAACGATAAATCACTCTAGGAGACTCGGAATCGCGATATTCACCTTTTCCACACGTTCTGCATCGAAAGAAGTTAAGGATTCACTTCCCAGCCCTCGCAATCGTTCCATATAACGATAAATCACTCTAGGAGGCTCGGAAACGCGATATTCACATTTTCCATACGTTCTGCCTCGAAATAAGCTAAGGATTCACTTCCCAGCCCTCGCAATCGTTCGATATAACGATAAATCACTCTAGGAGACTCGGAATCGCGATATTCACCTTTTCCACACGTTCTGCATCGAAAGAAGTTAAGGATTCACTTCCCAGCCCTCGCAATCGTTCGATATAACGATAAATCACTCTAGGAGGCTCGGAAACGCGATATTCACCTTTTCCATACGTTCTGCATCGAAATAAGCTAAGGATTCACTTCCCAGCCCTCGCAATCGTTCGATATAACGATAAATCACTCTAGGAGACTCGGAATCGCGATATTCACCTTTTCCACACGTTCTGCATCGAAAGCAGTTAAGGATTCACTTCCCAGCCCTCGCAATCGTTCGATATAACGATAAATCACTCTAGGAGGCTCGGAAACGCGATATTCACCTTTTCCATAAGTTCTGCCTCGAAATAAGCTAAGGATTCACTTCCCAGCCCTCGCAATCGTTCGATATAACGATAAATCACTCTAGGAGACTCGGAATCGCGATATTCACCTTTTCCACACGTTCTGCATCGAAAGAAGTTAAGGATTCACTTCCCAGCCCTCGCAATCGTTCAATATAACGATAAATCACTCTAGGAGGCTCGGAAACACGATATTCACCTTTTCCATTCGTTCTGCATCGAAATAAGCTAAGGATTCACTTCCCAGCCCTCGCAATCGTTCGATATAACGATAAATCACTCTAGGAGACTCGGAATCGCGATATTCACCTTTTCCACACGTTCTGCATCGAAAGAAGTTAAGGATTCACTTCCCAGCCCTCGCAATCGTTCGATATAAGGATAAATCACTCTAGGAGGCTCGGAAACGCGATATTCACCTTTTCCATACGTTCTGCATCGATAGAAGCTAAGGATTCACTTCCCAGCCCTCGCAATCGTTCGATATAACGATAAATCACTCTAGGATACTCGGAATCGCAATATTCACCTTTTCCACACGTTCTGCATCGAAAGAAGTTAAGGATTCACTTCCCAGCCCTCGCAATTGTTCGATATAACGATAAATCACTCTAGGAGGCTCGGAAACGCGATATTCACCTTTTCCGTACGTTCTGCATCGAAATAAGCTAAGGATTCACTTCCCAGCCCTCGCAATCGTTCGATATAACGATAAATCACTCTAGGAGACTCGGAAACGCGATATTCACCTTTTCCATACGTTCTGCATCGAAAGAAGCTAAGGATTCACTTCCCAGCCCTCGCAAACGTTCGATATAACGATAAATCACTCTAGGAGACTCGGAATCGCGATATTCACCTTTTCCACACGTTCTGCATCGAAAGAAGGTAAGGATTCACTTTCCAGCCCTCGCAATCGTTCGATATAACGATAAATCACTCTAGGAGGCTCGGAAACGCGATATTCACCTTTTCCATACGTTCTGCCTCGAAATAAGATCAGGATTCACTTCCCAGCCCTCGCAATCGTTCGATATAACGATAAATCACTCTAGGAGACTCGGAATCGCGATATTCACCTTTTCCACGCGTTCTGCATCGAAAGAAGTTAAGGATTCACTTCCCAGCCCTCGCAATCGTTCGATATAACGATAAATCACTCTAGGAGGCTCGGAAACGCGATATTCACCTTTTCCATACGTTCTGCATCGAAAGAAGCTAAGGATTCACTTCCCAGCCCTCGCAATCGTTCGATATAACGATAAATCACTCTAGGAGGCTCGGAAACGCGATATTCACCTTTTCCGTACGTTCTGCATCGAAATAAGCTAAGGATTCACTTCCCAGCCCTCGCAAACGTTCGATATAACGATAAATCAGTCTAGGAGACTCGGAATCGCGTTATTCACCTTTTCCACAAGTTCTGCATCGAAAGAAGTTAAGGATTCACTTCCCAGCCCTCGCAAACGTTCGATATAACGATAAATCACTCTAGGAGGCTCGGAAACGCGATATTCACCTTTTCCACACGTTCTGCATCGAAAGAAGCTAAGGATTCACTTCCCAGCCCTCGCAATCGTTCGATATAACGATAAATCACTCTAGGAGGCTCGGAAACGCGATATTCACCTTTTCCGTACGTTCTGCATCGAAATAAGCTAAGGATTCACTTCCCAGCCCTCGCAATCGTTCGATATAACGATAAATCACTCTAGGAGACTCGGAAACGCGATATTCACCTTTTCCATACGTTCTGCATCGAAATAAGCTAAGGATTCACTTCCCAGCCCTCGCAAACGTTCGATATAACGATAAATCACTCTAGGAGACTCGGAATCGCGATATTCACCTTTTCCACACGTTCTGCATCGAAAGCAGTTAAGGATTCACTTCCCAGCCCTCGCAATCGTTCGATATAACGATAAATCACTCTAGGAGGCTCGGAAACGCGATATTCACCTTTTCCATAAGTTCTGCCTCGAAATAAGCTAAGGATTCACTTCCCAGCCCTCGCAATCGTTCGATATAACGATAAATCACTCTAGGAGACTCGGAATCGCGATATTCACCTTTTCCACACGTTCTGCATCGAAAGAAGTTAAGGATTCACTTCCCAGCCCTCGCAATCGTTCAATATAACGATAAATCACTCTAGGAGGCTCGGAAACGCGATATTCACCTTTTCCATTCGTTCTGCATCGAAATAAGCTAAGGATTCACTTCCCAGCCCTCGCAATCGTTCGATATAACGATAAATCACTCTAGGAGACTCGGAATCGCGATATTCACCTTTTCCACACGTTCTGCATCGAAAGAAGTTAAGGATTCACTTCCCAGCCCTCGCAATCGTTCGATATAAGGATAAATCACTCTAGGAGGCTCGGAAACGCGATATTCACCTTTTCCATACGTTCTGCATCGATAGAAGCTAAGGATTCACTTCCCAGCCCTCGCAATCGTTCGATATAACGATAAATCACTCTAGGAGACTCGGAATCGCGATATTCACCTTTTCCACACGTTCTGCATCGAAAGAAGTTAAGGATTCACTTCCCAGCCCTCGCAATTGTTCGATATAACGATAAATCACTCTAGGAGGCTCGGAAACGCGATATTCACCTTTTCCGTACGTTCTGCATCGAAATAAGCTAAGGATTCACTTCCCAGCCCTCGCAATCGTTCGATATAACGATAAATCACTCTAGGAGACTCGGAATCGCGATATTCACCTTTTCCACACGTTCTGCATCGAAAGAAGTTAAGGATTCACTTCCCAGCCCTCGCAATCGTTCGATATAACGATATATCACTCTAGGAGGCTCGGAAACGCGATATTCACCTTTTCCATACGTTCTGCATCGAAATAAGCTAAGGATTCACTTCCCAGCCCTCGCAATCGTTCGATATAACGATAAATCACTGTAGGAGACTCGGAATCGCGATATTCACCTTTTCCACACGTTCTGCATCGAAAGAAGTTAAGGATTCACTTCCCAGCCCTCGCAATCGTTCGATATAACGATAAATCACTCTAGGAGGCTCGGAAACGCGATATTCACCTTTTCCATACGTTCTGCATCGAAAGAAGCTAAGGATTCACTTCCCAGCCCTCGCAATCGTTCGATGTAACGATAAATCACTCTAGGAGGCTCGGAAACGCGATATTCACCTTTTCCATACGTTCTGCATCGAAAGAAGTTAAGGATTCACTTCCCAGCCCACGCAATCGTTCGATATAACGATAAATCACTCTAGGAGGCTCGGAAACGCGATATTCACCTTTTCCATACGTTCTGCATCGAAAGAAGCTAAGGATTCACTTCCCAGCCCTCGGAATCGTTCGATATAACGATAAATCACTCTAGGAGGCTGGGAAACGCGATATTCACCTTTTCCATACGTTCTGCATCGAAATAAGCTAAGGATTCATTTCCCAGCCCTCGCAAACGTTCGATATAACGATAAATCACTCTAGGAGACTCGGAATCGCGATATTCACCTTTTCCACGCGTTCTGCATCGAAAGAAGTTAAGGATTCACTTCCCAGCCCTCGCAATCGTTCGATATAACGATAAATCACTCTAGGAGGCTCGGAAACGCGATATTCACCTTTTCCATACGTTCTGCATCGAAAGAAGCTAAGGATTCACTTCCGAGCCCTCGCAATCGTTCGATATAACGATAAATCACTCTAGGAGGCTCGGAAACGCGATATTCACCTTTTCCATACGTTCTGCATCGAAATAAGCTAAGGATTCACTTCCCAGCCCTCGCAATCGTTCGATATAACGATAAATCACTGTAGGAGACTCGGAATCGCGATATTCACCTTTTCCACACGTTCTGCATCGAAAGAAGTTAAGGATTCACTTCCCAGCCCTCGCAATCGTTCGATATAACGATAAATCACTCTAGGAGGCTCGGAAACGCGATATTCACCTTTTCCATACGTTCTGCATCGAAAGAAGCTAAGGATTCACTTCCCAGCCCACGCAATCGTTCGATATAACGATAAATCACTCTAGGAGGCTCGGAAACGCGATATTCACCTTTTCCATACGTTCTGCATCGAAAGAAGCTAAGGATTCACTTCCCAGCCCTCGCAATCGTTCGATATAACGATAAATCACTCTAGGAGGCTCGGAAACGCGATATTCACCTTTTCCATACGTTCTGCATCGAAATAAGCTAAGGATTCATTTCCCAGCCCTCGCAAACGTTCGATATAACGATAAATCACTCTAGGAGACTCGGAATCGCGATATTCACCTTTTCCACGCGTTCTGCATCGAAAGAAGTTAAGGATTCACTTCCCAGCCCTCGCAATCGTTCGATATAACGATAAATCACTCTAGGAGGCTCGGAAACGCGATATTCACCTTTTCCATACGTTCTGCATCGAAAGAAGCTAAGGATTCACTTCCCAGCCCTCGCAATCGTTCGATATAACGATAAATCACTCTAGGAGGCTCGGAAACGCGATATTCACCTTTTCCGTACGTTCTGCATCGAAATAAGCTAAGTATTCACTTCCCAGCCCTCGCAAACGTTCGATATAACGATAAATCACTCTAGGAGACTCGGAATCGCGATATTCACCTTTTCCACACGTTCTGCATCGAAAGAAGTTAAGGATTCACTTCCCAGCCCTCGCAATCGTTCGATATAACGATAAATCACTCTAGGAGGCTCGGAAACGCGATATTCACCTTTTCCATACGTTCTGCATCGAAAGAAGCTAAGGATTCACTTCCCAGCCCTCGGAATCGTTCGATATAACGATAAATCAGTCTAGGAGACTCGGAATCGCGTTATTCACCTTTTCCACAAGTTCTGCATCGAAAGAAGTTAAGGATTCACTTCCCAGCCCTCGCAAACGTTCGATATAACGATAAATCACTCTAGGAGGCTCGGAAACGCGATATTCACCTTTTCCACACGTTCTGCATCGAAAGAAGCTAAGGATTCACTTCCCAGCCCTCGCAATCGTTCGATATAACGATAAATCACTCTAGGAGGCTCGGAAACGCGATATTCACCTTTTCCGTACGTTCTGCATCGAAATAAGCTAAGGATTCACTTCCCAGCCCTCGCAATCGTTCGATATAACGATAAATCACTCTAGGAGACTCGGAAACGCGATATTCACCTTTTCCCTACGTTCTGCATCGAAATAAGCTAAGGATTCACTTCCCAGCCCTCGCAAACGTTCGATATAACGATAAATCACTCTAGGAGACTCGGAATCGCGATATTCAGCTTTTCCACACGTTCTGCATCGAAAGCAGTTAAGGATTCACTTCCCAGCCCTCGCAATCGTTCGATATAACGATAAATCACTCTAGGAGGCTCGGAAACGCGATATTCACCTTTTCCATAAGTTCTGCCTCGAAATAAGCTAAGGATTCACTTCCCAGCCCTCGCAATCGTTCGATATAACGATAAATCACTCTAGGAGACTCGGAATCGCGATATTCACCTTTTCCACACGTTCTGCATCGAAAGAAGTTAAGGATTCACTTCCCAGCCCTCGCAATCGTTCGATATAACGATAAATCACTCTAGGAGGCTCGGAAACGCGATATTCACCTTTTCCATACGTTCTGCATCGAAATAAGCTAAGGATTCACTTCCCAGCCCTCGCAATCGTTCGATATAACGATAAATCACTCTAGGAGGCTCGGAAACGCGATATTCACCTTTTCCATACGTTCTGCATCGAAATAAGCTAAGGATTCATTTCCCAGCCCTCGCAAACGTTCGATATAACGATAAATCACTCTAGGAGACTCGGAATCGCGATATTCACCTTTTCCACGCGTTCTGCATCGAAAGAAGTTAAGGATTCACTTCCCAGCCCTCGCAATCGTTCGATATAACGATAAATCACTCTAGGAGGCTCGGAAACGCGATATTCACCTTTTCCATACGTTCTGCATCGAAAGAAGCTAAGGATTCACTTCCCAGCCCTCGCAATCGTTCGATATAACGATAAATCACTCTAGGAGGCTCGGAAACGCGATATTCACCTTTTCCGTACGTTCTGCATCGAAATAAGCTAAGTATTCACTTCCCAGCCCTCGCAAACGTTCGATATAACGATAAATCACTCTAGGAGACTCGGAATCGCGATATTCACCTTTTCCACACGTTCTGCATCGAAAGAAGTTAAGGATTCACTTCCCAGCCCTCGCAATCGTTCCATATAACGATAAATCACTCTAGGAGGCTCGGAAACGCGATATTCACATTTTCCATACGTTCTGCCTCGAAATAAGCTAAGGATTCACTTCCCAGCCCTCGCAATCGTTCGATATAACGATAAATCACTCTAGGAGACTCGGAATCGCGATATTCACCTTTTCCACACGTTCTGCATCGAAAGAAGTTAAGGATTCACTTCCCAGCCCTCGCAATCGTTCGATATAACGATAAATCACTCTAGGAGGCTCGGAAACGCGATATTCACCTTTTCCATACGTTCTGCATCGAAATAAGCTAAGGATTCACTTCCCAGCCCTCGCAATCGTTCGATATAACGATAAATCACTCTAGGAGACTCGGAATCGCGATATTCACCTTTTCCACACGTTCTGCATCGAAAGCAGTTAAGGATTCACTTCCCAGCCCTCGCAATCGTTCGATATAACGATAAATCACTCTAGGAGGCTCGGAAACGCGATATTCACCTTTTCCATAAGTTCTGCCTCGAAATAAGCTAAGGATTCACTTCCCAGCCCTCGCAATCGTTCGATATAACGATAAATCACTCTAGGAGACTCGGAATCGCGATATTCACCTTTTCCACACGTTCTGCATCGAAAGAAGTTAAGGATTCACTTCCCAGCCCTCGCAATCGTTCAATATAACGATAAATCACTCTAGGAGGCTCGGAAACACGATATTCACCTTTTCCATTCGTTCTGCATCGAAATAAGCTAAGGATTCACTTCCCAGCCCTCGCAATCGTTCGATATAACGATAAATCACTCTAGGAGACTCGGAATCGCGATATTCACCTTTTCCACACGTTCTGCATCGAAAGAAGTTAAGGATTCACTTCCCAGCCCTCGCAATCGTTCGATATAAGGATAAATCACTCTAGGAGGCTCGGAAACGCGATATTCACCTTTTCCATACGTTCTGCATCGATAGAAGCTAAGGATTCACTTCCCAGCCCTCGCAATCGTTCGATATAACGATAAATCACTCTAGGAGACTCGGAATCGCGATATTCACCTTTTCCACACGTTCTGCATCGAAAGAAGTTAAGGATTCACTTCCCAGCCCTCGCAATTGTTCGATATAACGATAAATCACTCTAGGAGGCTCGGAAACGCGATATTCACCTTTTCCGTACGTTCTGCATCGAAATAAGCTAAGGATTCACTTCCCAGCCCTCGCAATCGTTCGATATAACGATAAATCACTCTAGGAGACTCGGAAACGCGATATTCACCTTTTCCATACGTTCTGCATCGAAAGAAGCTAAGGATTCACTTCCCAGCCCTCGCAAACGTTCGATATAACGATAAATCACTCTAGGAGACTCGGAATCGCGATATTCACCTTTTCCACACGTTCTGCATCGAAAGAAGGTAAGGATTCACTTTCCAGCCCTCGCAATCGTTCGATATAACGATAAATCACTCTAGGAGGCTCGGAAACGCGATATTCACCTTTTCCATACGTTCTGCCTCGAAATAAGATCAGGATTCACTTCCCAGCCCTCGCAATCGTTCGATATAACGATAAATCACTCTAGGAGACTCGGAATCGCGATATTCACCTTTTCCACACGTTCTGCATCGAAAGAAGTTAAGGATTCACTTCCCAGCCCTCGCAATCGTTCGATATAACGATATATCACTCTAGGAGGCTCGGAAACGCGATATTCACCTTTTCCATACGTTCTGCATCGAAAGAAGTTAAGGATTCACTTCCCAGCCCACGCAATCGTTCGATATAACGATAAATCACTCTAGGAGGCTCGGAAACGCGATATTCACCTTTTCCATACGTTCTGCATCGAAAGAAGCTAAGGATTCACTTCCCAGCCCTCGGAATCGTTCGATATAACGATAAATCACTCTAGGAGGCTCGGAAACGCGATATTCACCTTTTCCATACGTTCTGCATCGAAATAAGCTAAGGATTCATTTCCCAGCCCTCGCAAACGTTCGATATAACGATAAATCACTCTAGGAGGCTCGGAAACGCGATATTCACCTTTTCCATACGTTCTGCCTCGAAATAAGCTCAGGATTCACTTTCCAGCCCTCGCAATCGTTCGATATAACGATAAATCACTCTAGGAGGCTCGGAAACGCGATATTCACCTTTTCCATACGTTCTGCCTCGAAATAAGCTCAGGATTCACTTCCCAGCCCTCGCAATCGTTCGATATAACGATAAATCACTCTAGGAGACTCGGAATCGCGATATTCACCTTTTCCACACGTTCTGCATCGAAAGAAGTTAAGGATTCACTTCCCAGCCCACGCAATCGTTCGATATAACGATAAATAACTCTAGGAGGCTCGGAATCGCGATATTCACCTTTTCCACACGTTCTGCATCGAAAGAAGTTAAGGATTCACTTCCCAGCCCTCGCAATCGTTCGATATAACGATATATCACTCTAGGAGGCTCGGAAACGCGATATTCACCTTTTCCATACGTTCTGCATCGAAAGAAGTTAAGGATTCACTTCCCAGCCCACGCAATCGTTCGATATAACGATAAATCACTCTAGGAGGCTCGGAAACGCGATATTCACCTTTTCCATACGTTCTGCATCGAAAGAAGCTAAGGATTCACTTTCCAGCCCTCGGAATCGTTCGATATAACGATAAATCACTCTAGGAGGCTCGGAAACGCGATATTCACCTTTTCCATACGTTCTGCATCGAAATAAGCTAAGGATTCATTTCCCAGCACTCGCAAACGTTCGATATAACGATAAATCACTCTAGGAGACTCGGAATCGCGATATTCACCTTTTCCACGCGTTCTGTATCGAAAGAAGTTAAGGATTCACTTCCCAGCCCTCGCAATCGTTCGATATAACGATAAATCACTCTAGGAGGCTCGGAAACGCGATATTCACCTTTTCCATACGTTCTGCATCGAAAGAAGCTAAGGATTCACTTCCCAGCCCTCGCAATCGTTCGATATAACGATAAATCACTCTAGGAGGCTCGGAAACGCGATATTCACCTTTTCCATACGTTCTGCATCGAAATAAGCTAAGGATTCACTTCCCAGCCCTCGCAATCGTTCGATATAACGATAAATCACTGTAGGAGACTCGGAATCGCGATATTCACCTTTTCCACACGTTCTGCATCGAAAGAAGTTAAGGATTCACTTCCCAGCCCTCGCAATCGTTCGATATAACGATAAATCACTCTAGGAGGCTCGGAAACGCGATATTCACCTTTTCCATACGTTCTGCATCGAAAGAAGCTAAGGATTCACTTCCCAGCCCTCGCAATCGTTCGATGTTACGATAAATCACTCTAGGAGGCTCGGAAACGCGATATTCACCTTTTCCATACGTTCTGCATCGAAAGAAGTTAAGGATTCACTTCCCAGCCCACGCAATCGTTCGATATAACGATAAATCACTCTAGGAGGCTCGGAAACGCGATATTCACCTTTTCCATACGTTCTGCATCGAAAGAAGCTAAGGATTCACTTCCCAGCCCTCGCAATCGTTCGATATAACGATAAATCACTCTAGGAGGCTCGGAAACGCGATATTCACCTTTTCCATACGTTCTGCATCGAAATAAGCTAAGTATTCACTTCCCAGCCCTCGCAAACGTTCGATATAACGATAAATCACTCTAGGAGACTCGGAATCGCGATATTCACCTTTTCCACACGTTCTGCATCGAAAGAAGTTAAGGATTCACTTCCCAGCCCTCGCAATCGTTCCATATAACGATAAATCACTCTAGGAGGCTCGGAAACGCGATATTCACATTTTCCATACGTTCTGCCTCGAAATAAGCTAAGGATTCACTTCCCAGCCCTCGCAATCGTTCGATATAACGATAAATCACTCTAGGAGGCTCGGAAACGCGATATTCACCTTTTCCGTACGTTCTGCATCGAAATAAGCTAAGGATTCACTTCCCAGCCCTCGCAAACGTTCGATATAACGATAAATCACTCTAGGAGACTCGGAATCGCGATATTCACCTTTTCCACACGTTCTGCATCGAAAGAAGTTAAGGATTCACTTCCCAGCCCTCGCAATCGTTCGATATAACGATAAATCACTCTAGGAGACTCGGAATCGCGATATTCACCTTTTCCACACGTTCTGCATCGAAAGAAGTTAAGGATTCACTTCCCAGCCCTCGCAATCGTTCGATATAACGATAAATCACTCTAGGAGGCTCGGAAACGCGATATTCACCTTTTCCATACGTTCCGCATCGAAAGAAGCTAAGGATTCACTTCCCAGCCCTCGCAATCGTTCGATGTAACGATAAATCACTCTAGGAGGCTCGGAAACGCGATATTCACCTTTTCCATACGTTCTGCATCGAAAGAAGTTAAGGATTCACTTCCCAGCCCACGCAATCGTTCGATATAACGATAAATCACTCTAGGAGGCTCGGAAACGCGATATTCACCTTTCCCATACGTTCTGCATCGAAAGAAGCTAAGGATTCACTTCCCAGCCCTCGCAATCGTTCGATATAACGATAAATCAGTCTAGGAGACTCGGAATCGCGTTATTCACCTTTTCCACAAGTTCTGCATCGAAAGAAGTTAAGGATTCACTTCCCAGCCCTCGCAAACGTTCGATATAACGATAAATCACTCTAGGAGGCTCGGAAACGCGATATTCACCTTTTCCACACGTTCTGCATCGAAAGAAGCTAAGGATTCACTTCCCAGCCCTCGCAATCGTTCGATATAACGATAAATCACTCTAGGAGGCTCGGAAACGCGATATTCACCTTTTCCGTACGTTCTGCATCGAAATAAGCTAAGGATTCACTTCCCAGCCCTCGCAATCGTTCGATATAACGATAAATCACTCTAGGAGACTCGGAAACGCGATATTCACCTTTTCCATACGTTCTGCATCGAAATAAGCTAAGGATTCACTTCCCAGCCCTCGCAATCGTTCCATATAACGATAAATCACTCTAGGAGGCTCGGAAACGCGATATTCACATTTTCCATACGTTCTGCCTCGAAATAAGCTAAGGATTCACTTCCCAGCCCTCGCAATCGTTCGATATAACGATAAATCACTCTAGGAGACTCGGAATCGCGATATTCACCTTTTCCACACGTTCTGCATCGAAAGAAGTTAAGGATTCACTTCCCAGCCCTCGCAATCGTTCGATATAACGATAAATCACTCTAGGAGGCTCGGAAACGCGATATTCACCTTTTCCATACGTTCTGCATCGAAATAAGCTAAGGATTCACTTCCCAGCCCTCGCAATCGTTCGATATAACGATAAATCACTCTAGGAGACTCGGAATCGCGATATTCACCTTTTCCACACGTTCTGCATCGAAAGAAGTTAAGGATTCACTTCCCAGCCCTCGCAATCGTTCGATATAACGATAAATCACTCTAGGAGGCTCGGAAACGCGATATTCACCTTTTCCATACGTTCCGCATCGAAAGAAGCTAAGGATTCACTTCCCAGCCCTCGCAATCGTTCGATGTAACGATAAATCACTCTAGGAGGCTCGGAAACGCGATATTCACCTTTTCCATACGTTCTGCATCGAAAGAAGTTAAGGATTCACTTCCCAGCCCACGCAATCGTTCGATATAACGATAAATCACTCTAGGAGGCTCGGAAACGCGATATTCACCTTTTCCATACGTTCCGCATCGAAAGAAGCTAAGGATTCACTTCCCAGCCCTCGCAATCGTTCGATGTAACGATAAATCACTCTAGGAGGCTCGGAAACGCGATATTCACCTTTTCCATAAGTTCTGCCTCGAAATAAGCTAAGGATTCACTTCCCAGCCCTCGCAATCGTTCGATATAACGATAAATCACTCTAGGAGACTCGGAATCGCGATATTCACCTTTTCCACACGTTCTGCATCGAAAGAAGTTAAGGATTCACTTCCCAGCCCTCGCAATCGTTCAATATAACGATAAATCACTCTAGGAGGCTCGGAAACACGATATTCACCTTTTCCATTCGTTCTGCATCGAAATAAGCTAAGGATTCACTTCCCAGCCCTCGCAATCGTTCGATATAACGATAAATCACTCTAGGAGACTCGGAATCGCGATATTCACCTTTTCCACACGTTCTGCATCGAAAGAAGTTAAGGATTCACTTCCCAGCCCTCGCAATCGTTCGATATAAGGATAAATCACTCTAGGAGGCTCGGAAACGCGATATTCACCTTTTCCATACGTTCTGCATCGATAGAAGCTAAGGATTCACTTCCCAGCCCTCGCAATCGTTCGATATAACGATAAATCACTCTAGGAGACTCGGAATCGCGATATTCACCTTTTCCACACGTTCTGCAACGAAAGAAGTTAAGGATTCACTTCCCAGCCCTCGCAATTGTTCGATATAACGATAAATCACTCTAGGAGGCTCGGAAACGCGATATTCACCTTTTCCGTACGTTCTGCATCGAAATAAGCTAAGGATTCACTTCCCAGCCCTCGCAATCGTTCGATATAACGATAAATCACTCTAGGAGACTCGGAAACGCGATATTCACCTTTTCCATACGTTCTGCATCGAAAGAAGCTAAGGATTCACTTCCCAGCCCTCGCAAACGTTCGATATAACGATAAATCACTCTAGGAGACTCGGAATCGCGATATTCACCTTTTCCACACGTTCTGCATCGAAAGAAGGTAAGGATTCACTTTCCAGCCCTCGCAATCGTTCGATATAACGATAAATCACTCTAGGAGGCTCGGAAACGCGATATTCACCTTTTCCATACGTTCTGCCTCGAAATAAGCTCAGGATTCACTTCCCAGCCCTCGCAATCGTTCGATATAACGATAAATCACTCTAGGAGACTCGGAATCGCGATATTCACCTTTTCCACACGTTCTGCATCGAAAGAAGTTAAGGATTCACTTCCCAGCCCTCGCAATCGTTCGATATAACGATATATCACTCTAGGAGGCTCGGAAACGCGATATTCACCTTTTCCATACGTTCTGCATCGAAATAAGCTAAGGATTCACTTCCCAGCCCTCGCAATCGTTCGATATAACGATAAATCACTGTAGGAGACTCGGAATCGCGATATTCACCTTTTCCACACGTTCTGCATCGAAAGAAGTTAAGGATTCACTTCCCAGCCCTCGCAATCGTTCGATATAACGATAAATCACTCTAGGAGGCTCGGAAACGCGATATTCACCTTTTCCATACGTTCTGCATCGAAAGAAGCTAAGGATTCACTTCCCAGCCCTCGCAATCGTTCGATGTAACGATAAATCACTCTAGGAGGCTCGGAAACGCGATATTCACCTTTTCCATACGTTCTGCATCGAAAGAAGTTAAGGATTCACTTCCCAGCCCACGCAATCGTTCGATATAACGATAAATCACTCTAGGAGGCTCGGAAACGCGATATTCACCTTTTCCATACGTTCTGCATCGAAAGAAGCTAAGGATTCATTTCCCAGCCCTCGCAAACGTTCGATATAACGATAAATCTCTCTAGGAGACTCGGAATCGCGATATTCACCTTTTCCACGCGTTCTGCATCGAAAGAAGTTAAGGATTCACTTCCCAGCCCTCGCAATCGTTCGATATAACGATAAATCACTCTAGGAGGCTCGGAAACGCGATATTCACCTTTTCCATACGTTCTGCATCGAAAGAAGCTAAGGATTCACTTCCCAGCCCTCGCAATCGTTCGATATAACGATAAATCACTCTAGGAGGCTCGGAAACGCGATATTCACCTTTTCCATACGTTCTGCATCGAAATAAGCTAAGGATTCACTTCCCAGCCCTCGCAATCGTTCGATATAACGATAAATCACTGTAGGAGACTCGGAATCGCGATATTCACCTTTTCCACACGTTCTGCATCGAAAGAAGTTAAGGATTCACTTCCCAGCCCTCGCAATCGTTCGATATAACGATAAATCACTCTAGGAGGCTCGGAAACGCGATATTCACCTTTTCCATACGTTCTGCATCGACAGAAGCTAAGGATTCACTTCCCAGCCCTCGCAATCGTTCGATGTAACGATAAATCACTCTAGGAGGCTCGGAAACGCGATATTCACCTTTTCCATACGTTCTGCATCGAAAGAAGTTAAGGATTCACTTCCCAGCCCACGCAATCGTTCGATATAACGATAAATCACTCTAGGAGGCTCGGAAACGCGATATTCACCTTTTCCATACGTTCTGCATCGAAAGAAGCTAAGGATTCACTTCCCAGCCCTCGCAATCGTTCGATATAACGATAAATCACTCTAGGAGGCTCGGAAACGCGATATTCACCTTTTCCATACGTTCTGCATCGAAATAAGCTAAGGATTCATTTCCCAGCCCTCGCAAACGTTCGATATAACGATAAATCACTCTAGGAGACTCGGAATCGCGATATTCACCTTTTCCACGTGTTCTGCATCGAAAGAAGTTAAGGATTCACTTCCCAGCCCTCGCAATCGTTCGATATAACGATAAATCACTCTAGGAGGCTCGGAAACGCGATATTCACCTTTTCCATACGTTCTGCATCGAAAGAAGCTAAGGATTCACTTCCCAGCCCTCGCAATCGTTCGATATAACGATAAATCACTCTAGGAGGCTCGGAAACGCGATATTCACCTTTTCCGTACGTTCTGCATCGAAATAAGCTAAGGATTCACTTCCCAGCCCTCGCAAACGTTCGATATAACGATAAATCACTCTAGGAGACTCGGAATCGCGATATTCACCTTTTCCACACGTTCTGCATCGAAAGAAGTTAAGGATTCACTTCCCAGCCCTCGCAATCGTTCCATATAACGATAAATCACTCTAGGAGGCTCGGAAACGCGATATTCACATTTTCCATACGTTCTGCCTCGAAATAAGCTAAGGATTCACTTCCCAGCCCTCGCAATCGTTCGATATAACGATAAATCACTCTAGGAGACTCGGAATCGCGATATTCACCTTTTCCACACGTTCTGCATCGAAAGAAGTTAAGGATTCACTTCCCAGCCCTCGCAATCGTTCGATATAACGATAAATCACTCTAGGAGGCTCGGAAACGCGATATTCACCTTTTCCATACGTTCTGCATCGAAATAAGCTAAGGATTCACTTCCCAGCCCTCGCAATCGTTCGATATAACGATAAATCACTCTAGGAGACTCGGAATCGCGATATTCACCTTTTCCACACGTTCTGCATCGAAAGAAGTTAAGGATTCACTTCCCAGCCCTCGCAATCGTTCGATATAACGATAAATCACTCTAGGAGGCTCGGAAACGCGATATTCACCTTTTCCATACGTTCCGCATCGAAAGAAGCTAAGGATTCACTTCCCAGCCCTCGCAATCGTTCGATGTAACGATAAATCACTCTAGGAGGCTCGGAAACGCGATATTCACCTTTTCCATACGTTCTGCATCGAAAGAAGTTAAGGATTCACTTCCCAGCCCACGCAATCGTTCGATATAACGATAAATCACTCTAGGAGGCTCGGAAACGCGATATTCACCTTTTCCATACGTTCTGCATCGAAAGAAGCTAAGGATTCACTTCCCAGCCCTCGCAATCGTTCGATATAACGATAAATCAGTCTAGGAGACTCGGAATCGCGTTATTCACCTTTTCCACAAGTTCTGCATCGAAAGAAGTTAAGGATTCACTTCCCAGCCCTCGCAAACGTTCGATATAACGATAAATCACTCTAGGAGGCTCGGAAACGCGATATTCACCTTTTCCACACGTTCTGCATCGAAAGAAGCTAAGGATTCACTTCCCAGCCCTCGCAATCGTTCGATATAACGATAAATCACTCTAGGAGGCTCGGAAACGCGATATTCACCTTTTCCGTACGTTCTGCATCGAAATAAGCTAAGGATTCACTTCCCAGCCCTCGCAATCGTTCGATATAACGATAAATCACTCTAGGAGACTCGGAAACGCGATATTCACCTTTTCCATACGTTCTGCATCGAAATAAGCTAAGGATTCACTTCCCAGCCCTCGCAAACGTTCGATATAACGATAAATCACTCTAGGAGACTCGGAATCGCGATATTCACCTTTTCCACACGTTCTGCATCGAAAGCAGTTAAGGATTCACTTCCCAGCCCTCGCAATCGTTCGATATAACGATAAATCACTCTAGGAGGCTCGGAAACGCGATATTCACCTTTTCCATAAGTTCTGCCTCGAAATAAGCTAAGGATTCACTTCCCAGCCCTCGCAATCGTTCGATATAACGATAAATCACTCTAGGAGACTCGGAATCGCGATATTCACCTTTTCCACACGTTCTGCATCGAAAGAAGTTAAGGATTCACTTCCCAGCCCTCGCAATCGTTCAATATAACGATAAATCACTCTAGGAGGCTCGGAAACGCGATATTCACCTTTTCCATTCGTTCTGCATCGAAATAAGCTAAGGATTCACTTCCCAGCCCTCGCAATCGTTCGATATAACGATAAATCACTCTAGGAGACTCGGAATCGCGATATTCACCTTTTCCACACGTTCTGCATCGAAAGAAGTTAAGGATTCACTTCCCAGCCCTCGCAATCGTTCGATATAAGGATAAATCACTCTAGGAGGCTCGGAAACGCGATATTCACCTTTTCCATACGTTCTGCATCGATAGAAGCTAAGGATTCACTTCCCAGCCCTCGCAATCGTTCGATATAACGATAAATCACTCTAGGAGACTCGGAATCGCGATATTCACCTTTTCCACACGTTCTGCATCGAAAGAAGTTAAGGATTCACTTCCCAGCCCTCGCAATTGTTCGATATAACGATAAATCACTCTAGGAGGCTCGGAAACGCGATATTCACCTTTTCCGTACGTTCTGCATCGAAATAAGCTAAGGATTCACTTCCCAGCCCTCGCAATCGTTCGATATAACGATAAATCACTCTAGGAGACTCGGAAACGCGATATTCACCTTTTCCATACGTTCTGCATCGAAAGAAGCTAAGGATTCACTTCCCATCCCTCGCAAACGTTCGATATAACGATAAATCACTCTAGGAGACTCGGAATCGCGATATTCACCTTTTCCACACGTTCTGCATCGAAAGAAGGTAAGGATTCACTTTCCAGCCCTCGCAATCGTTCGATATAACGATAAATCACTCTAGGAGGCTCGGAAACGCGATATTCACCTTTTCCATACGTTCTGCCTCGAAATAAGCTAAGGATTCACTTCCCAGCCCTCGCAATCGTTCGATATAACGATAAATCACTCTAGGAGACTCGGAATCGCGATATTCACCTTTTCCACACGTTCTGCATCGAAAGAAGTTAAGGATTCACTTCCCAGCCCTCGCAATCGTTCGATATAACGATATATCACTCTAGGAGGCTCGGAAACGCGATATTCACCTTTTCCATACGTTCTGCATCGAAATAAGCTAAGGATTCACTTCCCAGCCCTCGCAATCGTTCGATATAACGATAAATCACTCTAGGAGACTCGGAATCGCGATATTCACCTTTTCCACACGTTCTGCATCGAAAGAAGTTAAGGATTCACTTCCCAGCCCTCGCAATCGTTCGATATAACGATAAATCACTCTAGGAGGCTCGGAAACGCGATATTCACCTTTTCCATACGTTCTGCATCGAAATAAGCTAAGGATTCACTTCCCAGCCCTCGCAATCGTTCGATATAACGATAAATCACTCTAGGAGACTCGGAATCGCGATATTCACCTTTTCCACACGTTCTGCATCGAAAGAAGTTAAGGATTCACTTCCCAGCCCTCGCAATCGTTCGATATAACGATAAATCACTCTAGGAGGCTCGGAAACGCGATATTCACCTTTTCCATACGTTCTGCATCGAAATAAGCTAAGGATTCACTTCCCAGCCCTCGCAATCGTTCGATATAAGGATAAATCACTCTAGGAGGTTCGGAAACGCGATATTCACCTTTTCCATACGTTCTGCATCGAAAGAAGTTAAGGATTCACTTCCCAGCCCTCGCAAACGTTCGATATAACGATAAATCACTCTAGGAGGCTTGGAAAAGCGATATTCACCTTTTCCATACGTTCTGCATCGAAAGAAGCTAAGGATTCACATCCCAGCCCTCGCAATCGTTCGATATAACGATAAATCACTCTAGGAGACTCGGAATCGCGATATTCACACGTTCCACACTTTGTGTTTCGACAGAAGCTAAGGATTCACTTCCCAGCCTCGCAATCGTTCGATATAACGATAAATCACTCTAGGAGACTCGGAAACGCGATATTCACCTTTTCCATACGTTCTGCATTGAAAGAAGCTAAGGATTCACTTCCCAGCCCTCGCAATCGTTCGATATAACGATAAATCACTCTAGGAGACTCGGAATCGCGATATTCACCTTTTCCACACGTTCTGCATCGAAAGAAGTTAAGGATTCACTTCCCAGCCCTCGCAATCGTTCGATATAACGATAAATCACTCTAGGAGGCTCGGAAACGCGATATTCACCTTTTCCATACGTTCTGCATCGAAATAAGCTAAGGATTCACTTCCCAGCCCTCGCAATCGTTCGATATAACGATAAATCACTCTAGGAGACTCGGAATCGCGATATTCACCTTTTCCACACGTTCTGCATCGAAAGAAGTTAAGGATTCACTTCCCAGCCCTCGCAAACGTTCGATATAACGATAAATCACTCTAGGAGGCTCGGAAACGCGATATTCACCTTTTCCATACGTTCTGCATCGAAATAAGCTAAGGATTCATTTCCCAGCCCTCGCAAACGTTCGATATAACGATAAATCACTCTAGGAGACTCGGAATCGCGATATTCACCTTTTCCACGTGTTCTGCATCGAAAGAAGTTAAGGATTCACTTCCCAGCCCTCGCAATCGTTCGATATAACGATAAATCACTCTAGGAGGCTCGGAAACGCGATATTCACCTTTTCCATACGTTCTGCATCGAAAGAAGCTAAGGATTCACTTCCCAGCCCTCGCAATCGTTCGATATAACGATAAATCACTCTAGGAGGCTCGGAAACGCGATATTCACCTTTTCCGTACGTTCTGCATCGAAATAAGCTAAGGATTCACTTCCCAGCCCTCGCAAACGTTCGATATAACGATAAATCACTCTAGGAGACTCGGAATCGCGATATTCACCTTTTCCACACGTTCTGCATCGAAAGAAGTTAAGGATTCACTTCCCAGCCCTCGCAATCGTTCCATATAACGATAAATCACTCTAGGAGGCTCGGAAACGCGATATTCACATTTTCCATACGTTCTGCCTCGAAATAAGCTAAGGATTCACTTCCCAGCCCTCGCAATCGTTCGATATAACGATAAATCACTCTAGGAGACTCGGAATCGCGATATTCACCTTTTCCACACGTTCTGCATCGAAAGAAGTTAAGGATTCACTTCCCAGCCCTCGCAATCGTTCGATATAACGATAAATCACTCTAGGAGGCTCGGAAACGCGATATTCACCTTTTCCATACGTTCTGCATCGAAATAAGCTAAGGATTCACTTCCCAGCCCTCGCAATCGTTCGATATAACGATAAATCACTCTAGGAGACTCGGAATCGCGATATTCACCTTTTCCACACGTTCTGCATCGAAAGAAGTTAAGGATTCACTTCCCAGCCCTCGCAATCGTTCGATATAACGATAAATCACTCTAGGAGGCTCGGAAACGCGATATTCACCTTTTCCATACGTTCCGCATCGAAAGAAGCTAAGGATTCACTTCCCAGCCCTCGCAATCGTTCGATGTAACGATAAATCACTCTAGGAGGCTCGGAAACGCGATATTCACCTTTTCCATACGTTCTGCATCGAAAGAAGTTAAGGATTCACTTCCCAGCCCACGCAATCGTTCGATATAACGATAAATCACTCTAGGAGGCTCGGAAACGCGATATTCACCTTTTCCATACGTTCTGCATCGAAAGAAGCTAAGGATTCACTTCCCAGCCCTCGCAATCGTTCGATATAACGATAAATCAGTCTAGGAGACTCGGAATCGCGTTATTCACCTTTTCCACAAGTTCTGCATCGAAAGAAGTTAAGGATTCACTTCCCAGCCCTCGCAAACGTTCGATATAACGATAAATCACTCTAGGAGGCTCGGAAACGCGATATTCACCTTTTCCACACGTTCTGCATCGAAAGAAGCTAAGGATTCACTTCCCAGCCCTCGCAATCGTTCGATATAACGATAAATCACTCTAGGAGGCTCGGAAACGCGATATTCACCTTTTCCGTACGTTCTGCATCGAAATAAGCTAAGGATTCACTTCCCAGCCCTCGCAATCGTTCGATATAACGATAAATCACTCTAGGAGACTCGGAAACGCGATATTCACCTTTTCCATACGTTCTGCATCGAAATAAGCTAAGGATTCACTTCCCAGCCCTCGCAAACGTTCGATATAACGATAAATCACTCTAGGAGACTCGGAATCGCGATATTCACCTTTTCCACACGTTCTGCATCGAAAGCAGTTAAGGATTCACTTCCCAGCCCTCGCAATCGTTCGATATAACGATAAATCACTCTAGGAGGCTCGGAAACGCGATATTCACCTTTTCCATAAGTTCTGCCTCGAAATAAGCTAAGGATTCACTTCCCAGCCCTCGCAATCGTTCGATATAACGATAAATCACTCTAGGAGACTCGGAATCGCGATATTCACCTTTTCCACACGTTCTGCATCGAAAGAAGTTAAGGATTCACTTCCCAGCCCTCGCAATCGTTCAATATAACGATAAATCACTCTAGGAGGCTCGGAAACGCGATATTCACCTTTTCCATTCGTTCTGCATCGAAATAAGCTAAGGATTCACTTCCCAGCCCTCGCAATCGTTCGATATAACGATAAATCACTCTAGGAGACTCGGAATCGCGATATTCACCTTTTCCACACGTTCTGCATCGAAAGAAGTTAAGGATTCACTTCCCAGCCCTCGCAATCGTTCGATATAAGGATAAATCACTCTAGGAGGCTCGGAAACGCGATATTCACCTTTTCCATACGTTCTGCATCGATAGAAGCTAAGGATTCACTTCCCAGCCCTCGCAATCGTTCGATATAACGATAAATCACTCTAGGAGACTCGGAATCGCGATATTCACCTTTTCCACACGTTCTGCATCGAAAGAAGTTAAGGATTCACTTCCCAGCCCTCGCAATTGTTCGATATAACGATAAATCACTCTAGGAGGCTCGGAAACGCGATATTCACCTTTTCCGTACGTTCTGCATCGAAATAAGCTAAGGATTCACTTCCCAGCCCTCGCAATCGTTCGATATAACGATAAATCACTCTAGGAGACTCGGAAACGCGATATTCACCTTTTCCATACGTTCTGCATCGAAAGAAGCTAAGGATTCACTTCCCATCCCTCGCAAACGTTCGATATAACGATAAATCACTCTAGGAGACTCGGAATCGCGATATTCACCTTTTCCACACGTTCTGCATCGAAAGAAGGTAAGGATTCACTTTCCAGCCCTCGCAATCGTTCGATATAACGATAAATCACTCTAGGAGGCTCGGAAACGCGATATTCACCTTTTCCATACGTTCTGCCTCGAAATAAGCTAAGGATTCACTTCCCAGCCCTCGCAATCGTTCGATATAACGATAAATCACTCTAGGAGACTCGGAATCGCGATATTCACCTTTTCCACACGTTCTGCATCGAAAGAAGTTAAGGATTCACTTCCCAGCCCTCGCAATCGTTCGATATAACGATATATCACTCTAGGAGGCTCGGAAACGCGATATTCACCTTTTCCATACGTTCTGCATCGAAATAAGCTAAGGATTCACTTCCCAGCCCTCGCAATCGTTCGATATAACGATAAATCACTCTAGGAGACTCGGAATCGCGATATTCACCTTTTCCACACGTTCTGCATCGAAAGAAGTTAAGGATTCACTTCCCAGCCCTCGCAATCGTTCGATATAACGATAAATCACTCTAGGAGGCTCGGAAACGCGATATTCACCTTTTCCATACGTTCTGCATCGAAATAAGCTAAGGATTCACTTCCCAGCCCTCGCAATCGTTCGATATAACGATAAATCACTCTAGGAGACTCGGAATCGCGATATTCACCTTTTCCACACGTTCTGCATCGAAAGAAGTTAAGGATTCACTTCCCAGCCCTCGCAATCGTTCGATATAACGATAAATCACTCTAGGAGGCTCGGAAACGCGATATTCACCTTTTCCATACGTTCTGCATCGAAATAAGCTAAGGATTCACTTCCCAGCCCTCGCAATCGTTCGATATAAGGATAAATCACTCTAGGAGGTTCGGAAACGCGATATTCACCTTTTCCATACGTTCTGCATCGAAAGAAGTTAAGGATTCACTTCCCAGCCCTCGCAAACGTTCGATATAACGATAAATCACTCTAGGAGGCTTGGAAAAGCGATATTCACCTTTTCCATACGTTCTGCATCGAAAGAAGCTAAGGATTCACATCCCAGCCCTCGCAATCGTTCGATATAACGATAAATCACTCTAGGAGACTCGGAATCGCGATATTCACACGTTCCACACTTTGTGTTTCGACAGAAGCTAAGGATTCACTTCCCAGCCTCGCAATCGTTCGATATAACGATAAATCACTCTAGGAGACTCGGAAACGCGATATTCACCTTTTCCATACGTTCTGCATTGAAAGAAGCTAAGGATTCACTTCCCAGCCCTCGCAATCGTTCGATATAACGATAAATCACTCTAGGAGACTCGGAATCGCGATATTCACCTTTTCCACACGTTCTGCATCGAAAGAAGTTAAGGATTCACTTCCCAGCCCTCGCAATCGTTCGATATAACGATAAATCACTCTAGGAGGCTCGGAAACGCGATATTCACCTTTTCCATACGTTCTGCATCGAAATAAGCTAAGGATTCACTTCCCAGCCCTCGCAATCGTTCGATATAACGATAAATCACTCTAGGAGACTCGGAATCGCGATATTCACCTTTTCCACACGTTCTGCATCGAAAGAAGTTAAGGATTCACTTCCCAGCCCTCGCAAACGTTCGATATAACGATAAATCACCCTAGGAGACTCGGAATCGCGATATTCACCTTTTCCACACGTTCTGCATCGAAAGAAGTTAAGGATTCACTTCCCAGCCCTCGCAATCGTTCGATATAACGATAAATCACTCTAGGAGGCTCGGAAACGCGATATTCACCTTTTCCATACGTTCTGCATCGAAATAAGCTAAGGATTCACTTCCCAGCCCTCGCAATCGTTCGATATAACGATAAATCACTCTAGGAGGTTCGGAAACGCGATATTCACCTTTTCCATACGTTCTGCATCGAAAGAAGCTAAGGATTCACATCCCAGCCCTCGCAATCGTTCGATATAACGATAAAACACTCTAGGAGACTCGGAAACGCGATATTCACCATTTCCACACGTTCTGCATCGAAAGAAGCTGGGATTCACTTCCCAGCCTAGCAATCGTTCGATATAACGATAAATCACTCTAGGAGACTCGGAAACGCGATATTCACCTTTTCCATACGTTCTGCACTGAAAGACGCTAAGGATTCACTTCCCAGCCCTCGCAATCGTTCGACATAACGATAAATCACTCTAGGAGACTCGGAATCGCGATATTCACCTTTTCCACACGTTCTGCATCTAAAGAAGTTAAGGATTCACTTCCCAGCCCTCGCAATCGTTCGATATAACGATAAATCACTCTAGGAGACTCGGAATCGCGATATTCACCTTTTCCACACGTTCTGCATCGAAAGAAGTTAAGGATTCACTTCCCAGCCCTCGCAATCGTTCGATATAACTGTCACGTTCCAGGTTGCGCCCTGGAAGAGACACGTCGTTCGAGGACACAGATATACCGCGCCAAGAACTGAAGGGGATGCTCGAAAATGTGATGGGCGTCTATTCGCTATCGTATGGGGAGTAAACCTTAATTGTATCGGAAAAGAATGTCCTGGTGTGCAATATCTGAACAATTTCACGAGTAAACTATAATATCGTTCGTGTCGAATTACCGCTCGCTGCGCTCGAAGCGTTTGAGGAAAGACTCACGGCACTTGTACTCTGGTGTAGGGCCTCCTCCTTATAATTGCTGGTTGAATTTCGATCGTCCCGTCGTAGAGATGCGATGTTTCACCAACGAGTGATGACTTCCAGGACAGTATTGGCCTGTAGGTCCCACAGCTCCTGGGTGGATAGGTCGAAATACTGCTCGATACCCTTATTATTCTTTGTCCTCTATTTCTTCTTCCCAAGTCTCGTATGGGATCCTCATTCGAAGAGGGGAATTATCACTCAATTCGAAGTATGGTTTACTTTACAAATAGTGCAGCAGTATTGTCTTTGATCACAATAATTTATTTACGTAATTGCTGATGCGCACAGATGCTACACGATAATTGAGTACATGAGCGATGTTCTCTGTCGCGAAGTCACGGAACGACTATTTGATACTACTTATTTAATAACTTAAACAATTAAAGTTCGTGGACAACTGTGTTAAATGTTCATAATTATCTAATAGTCGCGGATAATTATGTAGCGTTGTAATTAAATTATGTTCGTAAATGATTTGCAAGTAAGTTAATTATTTAATAGTAGTTAATTCACGTCAGTTACTTCTCGTTCGTAGATAATTTGTTAACACTTGAAATTACTTTACTGTTCGTATTTTAATATTCACTCTTTTCTTCTTCGTAGCGATGTGTACCGTAGCGATGCTGTCGAACGACTGACTGTAGGAGCGACGTGCTCCGATGGCTGCTGACTGACGACTGCTCTGATTGACTGCTTGGCTTCGACTGGCTTCTGCACTGATTCTGCTTGCTGACGATTCTGCTCTGACTCTGCTCTCTGACGATTCTGGACTGACTGATGATTCTGCACTGACTGCTCTGTTGGACTGCACACTGATGACTGACTATTCTGCACTGACTGCTCTGTTGGACTGCACACTGATGACTGACGATTCTGCACTGACTGCTCTGTTGGACTGCACACTGATGACTGACTGATGCTTGAGTGTCGCTGGCTTCTTTATACCCTGGACAAGTGGCTCTCAATGGGCAGTGGCTCTCAACGGCAGTGGTTCTCAACTGGACAGTGGTTCTCAACGGCAGTGGTTCTCAACTGGACAGTGGTTCTCAACGGCAGTGGTTCTCAACTGGACAGTGGTTCTCAATTGTTTCCTAAACTGAATTTTTAGATTAATTATGGTTTTTGATGCTATTTGGTTATTTTGCTACAGGTCCGTGTTACTGTAAGTTAAGCGGGTTAGAAACATTTTCCTTGTTTAATGAGGGACTCGAGATAATGCGAATACGAACAACATCCATGTGTAATGAGGGGTTTTATGGGACGCGAAATGGGGATGCTTCCTCGTGAAGTGAGGGATACTCTCGGGACGCGGAATGGGGATGCTTCCTCGTGTAGTGAGGGATACTCTCGGGACGCGTAAAGGGGGATGCTTCCTCGTGTAGTGAGGGATACTCTCGGGACGCGAAAATGGGTTGTTTGTATAGGATGGAAAGGGAAGAATGTTAGGTAAGTATTGTGATTGGTAACACGTATTTTATTCTAGTTGCCGATTGAGGGACATATACGAGAAGTGCTGGTGTCGCATGGACGATCGCTGGTAAGTAAGGGTGTAAAAGGTGGTAAGTGTCATTAGAGATATTCATATAAGGGATTTGTTTGTTACAGTGTCAACTGGAGTGTGTCAATGTAAGTGTATATTGTATTTGTGTAACGATTTAGACGTGTTTGTTGTATGTGTGTAATGCTCAGTATCATGCCGGACGTTACATACCCGCAGGGGCAGTCCAGCGTTAACATCATAGCGTGTTTAGTAACAAAGGAACAAAGAAAAAAATAAGAGCCGATCTGGAGGGAGCAGGTCGGCACGTCACACCTCCCCCCTTATAGTAAGATCTTGGATAGGAGATGCGTTTGAAAGAAATAATAATTTTTTTAGGTCCCCTTGTCTATCGCACTTAGTATGTGTATAGAGAGATGTAAACCAAACCAAAATGAAAATAACTGAGAAATAAAAATAAGCAACATAAAATAAATTGTGTTTTCGTGATTTCCCTTATTAACTAAATTTTCAAAAATAGTAGCGAAATTATGAATAAACGTAAGTATAATATTTTGTTTTGTCATTTCTATGTTTTAACTAGGTATAAGAAAATTATTCAATATAAGTTTTTTTTTTTTTTTTTTCACTAGATATATCAATTCTAAACTAGGATTAAGGTAGCGCTAAGATAAATATTAAGTATGTGTAAGGAGGATAAACTATATATATAACTTTTCTTTTTGTGTTTTTTTTCTAAGTATAAACCTTATATTAAATCGAAGGTATGTTAAATGGATTTTAGAAATGTGAAGCTAGAATTAAAAGGGAGGGGCGATATCCAGGGGGATATCGACAGGTGTCGAACACGTAAATTAACCTTCCGATTATAATTTTATTGATATTTAGAAGTGGGAAGCCGAAAATGGTAAAAAGGGAGGGGCGATACCCAAAGGGGTATCGACATGTGTCGACAACGTGAATTAAATTTCTAAGCATAATTTTAATGAAATTTAGCAGTTTAGGTCTGCCCTTGGCGTATAAGGTAAACGAATAATTAACGACTTAGTTTCCGTGCCTTGTTAGCATGGATAATTTTATATCCCCTATCCCAGGATATTTTTAGATTTTGCAGTGGTAACACCTCGATAATCCTGTGTGTTCCGGTGTAGTGATCCGCGAATTTCCCTTTTCGGGTATTTTTTATGACGAAGATTTCGTCGCCGGGTTGGAAGGTCTCTTCGTTTATATTACGATCGTAATATTTTTTGTACCGTTCTTTCGCGTTTTTCAATTTTTCTGCAGCGAGATATTGGAGGTTACTTATGCATTCCGTCAGACGCAAGAGGTAGCCTCCGTACGTTTCATCGTCCGGACATTCATTTGGTCGCTGATTAGAGGGGACACGCGCTATTTTTCCGAATACTAATTCGTGCGGAGTATATCCCGTACCTTCATGAACACTAGTATTATAGGAAAACGCTGCGAGTTCGGTCCAATTGTCCCAGTCGTCGTTTTCGTTAACATACATTTTCAAATATTCTATTAACACGATGTGGGACCGCTCTAAGGATCCGTTACTTTGGGGATGGAACGATGTAGTTTTGTACTGCGCAATCCTGAATTTGCGAGCTATTGTTTTCATGAATGCGCTGGTAAAATTCGAACGTTGATCGGTGAGGACAGCTTTTGGTGTGCCGAATCGACATATCAGATTTTTGATGAAGGCATCTGCTACTTCCACTGAGGTGGTCCCTTTAAGTGGTACACATTTATTCAGATATGTATTTTCTGGTTTCTGTTTTTTTTTCTTGCTTTCCATGTGTCGTATCGAAAGTGGTCTCTTATCGTAGATCTTCTCTTTGCCACGTACATTTTGCTGCTACTATAAGTTAACTGATTTGATTCGCTTGCAGTGGGGCATGCTGTTCCCCGAATGTGCGAGCGTGGTCCATGAAACTTGGGCCGTTTTCTTCTTCCGAATTCAAGGAGTGGGTAAGCGTCTGGAACAGTTTTTTGGTAGAGTTGGCGATAGTCGATAACCATTCTCCATTTCTTTCTTCCGTCGACTCCTGGTTGTTTTGGGACTATCCAGAGAGGCGAACTGCACGGGGAGACGGATGGTTTGACTATGTTTTCCTTCAACAATTCTTCCATATGCGCATGGATTTCCTCCTTGTGAATGGGAGGGAACCGGTACTGTTTAGCGGAGACCGGAATCGAATCTGTGGTTTCGATGGCGTGACTAATTGCGTTTGTATGTCCCAGAGGTTCATCTGGCAGATGGAACAAGTCCTCATAGGTTTCAACGAGTCGATGGACGTGATTTTCCTCTTCAGGATTGAGGTCCCTTGGCGATATTAGGTCGATTATTCTTTCGATCCTTGTTCGCGGTGTGGGCTCATCCTTATTAAAATCCTTCGCATGGGCGCACTTCCGTAATCCGGGTAGAGGTAGAATTTGGTGTGCAACCTTCGGTTCCGCAGTTGAGTATACGAGGTGTGTGGACGCTTGTCCGTTTCGGGGTTTACCTTCTTCTGAAAGGGTTTCGCTGAGGGGAGTGGACGCTTGTCCGATTTGAGGGTTACCTTCTTCTGGAAGGGTTTCGCTAACGGGAGTGGGCCGGTTGCCCTTTTGTAATTGGGGGTTTCTTATATCTTCGATTTGCTTCGAAGTCGCGATTTCCTCTGTACACTGTAACTGGGGGTACGTAGCGGGAGCTTCTTCAAATTCCTCCAATTTGACCAGGGGTATTGGTATAGTTGCCTGTTGCTCGTTGGTGTTTGTGATCCGTAGTATCGCTTGTCCGTCCTGATTTCGTACGAGGGCATCTCCAGCGTAAAGACCTTGTCCTAGGTCGAGTTTTGGGATGTATCCTTCTTGAATTTCAGGGTTAGCGATGTTCGCGTGCGCAATTATGCTCGTTCTTGGCGGTATTTGTGTCTCGTAGCGCTCGTTAAAGGAGACGAAATTGCCATTAAACGTTATCCATCTGTTTCCGAAATCTACCGTTACTCCGCTTTCGGCGAGAAATTCGGTTCCTAATATGCCTTGGTTAGGCAGGGGTATGTCGTCTTCGACGACGTGAAATACCACGGGGTAGTCGAATAGTGTTGCCGTAAGTGTGCCTAAAGTTGTCACATAATTCTCGGTGATTCCAATTAGTTGGATCGTATTATCCTCATCAATGTCGTGGGGCGTTCTGATACATGATCGTTTCAATAAGTTCACTTCTGCTCCCGTGTCGATCATTACGTCGGTAGGGGATATTAATTGCGGGCTCGAGACGTTGATGGATGGAACGTTGGTTGTGGGAGTGAGGTGCACGTGAGCGATTCTTGCTGCAGTGTGTCTCGAGAATGGGGTGAATTTATCGGGTACGCTGTTACTTTGCCCGCTCCACGAGGCGCTTCCCTGTATTCTCGTGGGGGCTCGCCGTTTCCCGACATCTCCTGATTGCGCTTTCTTTTTCGGCAATCCATGGCCAAGTGCCCTGTAATCCCGCAGTAATTGCAGGTTCGTGTTTCCGTATGCCGTGGCTGATTATATCTCTTTTCTGGGGGTGATTGGTCGAAACCTCGCCCTGTTGGCATTTCCGGCGCACGTGGAAAGGGTGAAACCCTGCATGAACGGGCATCATGACCTTCCCTGTCGCACAATTGGCATCGCGTGCGTGTTCCTCTTTCCTCCGCAAATCGATTGCGATCCCTTTCTATCAATTTCGCAACCCGGACGGCCCTGTCGAATGCCTCGTCTAATGACGTTAATGATAATGGGTCCATTTGACTGCGCATCGTAGGGGGCAATCCGTCCAAAAACGATCGTAAGGCTAACCGGTCGATTTCATATGCTGCCGATCTTGAATTTAGGTGATAATGAGCGTCTTCGTCTGTGATGGCGAACTTCAGGTCCTTTACTCGCGAAATATACTCCAATATGTGTTCGTTCCTTCCGATTATGATATTGGCTAATTCACCGCGGTAGTGGTCAGCCGTTTTTGCAGGAGCAAATACTGTTTTTAATCTGCCGATTAAAGCGTCTACCGTTTCGAAGCTATAGTCCTCCACGACCAAGTACGCGTGCTTTCGTAAGCGATTTCTTAATAAGCAGGTTAACGGGGGTTCAAATCTAGAAGGTATCATATCTCGTGCTCGTCTACATGCTCTCGCAAATTGCAGAATGGGCATATTATGTCCATCGAAGTATGGCACCGTCTCGACGGCGTCCTTTAAGGTGACATGAAGGGTACAATGCGTCTGCGGGACGTTAATCGCGTCGTCGCGCAGGCCACTCTCGTGGTGACGAGATGCAGGAGTTTCTAGACGCGTTTTAATTTGTTGTTTTCGGGTTAGCACATCTACTGCTTCCCGCAATGAATCTATTTGTCTCACAAGAGCTTCCAATCCGGAGGCGGATTGAGGCATTTGCTCTTCATGGACAAATTCGTCGTTCTGGCGAACGGGTCGCATATGTTTGTTCACGACTAAATCGTATTGATCTTCTATTTGCATTCGTTTTTCGCGCAATTGTTTCATTTTACATTGTAATTCGGCCGTTGCCGCGTCTATTATTTCGCCGGGATCCTCCACAGGACTACCGGGAGGTTTAGTGTCGTCGGCATCGCCGTACAGCGACATTTTTCCCGCAAATTTATATACAAATTAAGTCTAAAGGGGGGCTTGCCTACCGATTCTTATATTCGCGAGGGTATTTTGCAAGTGAGTTGAGTTTACGATTTCGCGGCGGTTTAGCGAATTATTTCGTTATCAATTTATAAGCTAAGGGCAATTGTGGGGATAATTAAAATCGTGAGATTCCGCCGTACTATTTTTTTATTTTACTTCGATATCCCACCGTTTCTCTTTTTTTTTTCAATTTCGATATCCCACCGTATTTCCTTTTTTCAATTTCGAGATCCCACCGCTGTCACCAGAAAATAAACGATGTCACGTTCCAGGTTGCGCCCTGGAAGAGACACGTCGTTCGAGGACACAGATATACCGCGCCAAGAACTGAAGGGGATGCTCGAAAATGTGATGGGCGTCTATTCGCTATCGTATGGGGAGTAAACCTTAATTGTATCGGAAAAGAATGTCCTGGTGTGCAATATCTGAACAATTTCACGAGTAAACTATAATATCGTTCGTGTCGAATTACCGCTCGCTGCGCTCGAAGCGTTTGAGGAAAGACTCACGGCACTTGTACTCTGGTGTAGGGCCTCCTCCTTATAATTGCTGGTTGAATTTCGATCGTCCCGTCGTAGAGATGCGATGTTTCACCAACGAGTGATGACTTCCAGGACAGTATTGGCCTGTAGGTCCCACAGCTCCTGGGTGGATAGGTCGAAATACTGCTCGATACCCTTATTATTCTTTGTCCTCTATTTCTTCTTCCCAAGTCTCGTATGGGATCCTCATTCGAAGAGGGGAATTATCACTCAATTCGAAGTATGGTTTACTTTACAAATAGTGCAGCAGTATTGTCTTTGATCACAATAATTTATTTACGTAATTGCTGATGCGCACAGATGCTACACGATAATTGAGTACATGAGCGATGTTCTCTGTCGCGAAGTCACGGAACGACTATTTGATACTACTTATTTAATAACTTAAACAATTAAAGTTCGTGGACAACTGTGTTAAATGTTCATAATTATCTAATAGTCGCGGATAATTATGTAGCGTTGTAATTAAATTATGTTCGTAAATGATTTGCAAGTAAGTTAATTATTTAATAGTAGTTAATTCACGTCAGTTACTTCTCGTTCGTAGATAATTTGTTAACACTTGAAATTACTTTACTGTTCGTATTTTAATATTCACTCTTTTCTTCTTCGTAGCGATGTGTACCGTAGCGATGCTGTCGAACGACTGACTGTAGGAGCGACGTGCTCCGATGGCTGCTGACTGACGACTGCTCTGATTGACTGCTTGGCTTCGACTGGCTTCTGCACTGATTCTGCTTGCTGACGATTCTGCTCTGACTCTGCTCTCTGACGATTCTGGACTGACTGATGATTCTGCACTGACTGCTCTGTTGGACTGCACACTGATGACTGACTATTCTGCACTGACTGCTCTGTTGGACTGCACACTGATGACTGACGATTCTGCACTGACTGCTCTGTTGGACTGCACACTGATGACTGACTGATGCTTGAGTGTCGCTGGCTTCTTTATACCCTGGACAAGTGGCTCTCAATGGGCAGTGGCTCTCAACGGCAGTGGTTCCCAACTGGACGGCAGTGGTTCTCAACTGGACAGTGGTTCTCAACGGCAGTGGTTCTCAACTGGACAGTGGTTCTCAATTGTTTCCTAAACTGAATTTTTAGATTAATTATGGTTTTTGATGCAATTTGGTTATTTTGCTACAGGTCCGTGTTACTGTAAGTTAAGCGGGTTAGAAACATTTTCCTTGTTTAATGAGGGACTCGAGATAATGCGAATACGAACAACTTCCATGTGTAATGAGGGGTTTTATGGGACGCGAAATGGGGATGCTTCCTCGTGAAGTGAGGGATACTCTCGGGACGCGGAATGGGGATGCTTCCTCGTGTAGTGAGGGATACTCTCGGGACGCGTAAAGGGGGATGCTTCCTCGTGTAGTGAGGGATACTCTCGGGACGCGAAAATGGGTTGTTTGTATAGGATGGAAAGGGAAGAATGTTAGGTAAGTATTGTGATTGGTAACACGTATTTTATTCTAGTTGCCGATTGAGGGGCTGATACGAGAAGTGCTGGTGTCGCATGGACGATCGCTGGTAAGTAAGGGTGTAAAAGGTGGTAAGTGTCATTAGAGATATTCATATAAGGGATTTGTTTGTTACAGTGTCAACTGGAGTGTGTCAATGTAAGTGTATATTGTATTTGTGTAACGATTTAGACGTGTTTGTTGTATGTGTGTAATGCTCAGTATCATGCCGGACGTTACATACCCGCAGGGGCAGTCCAGCGTTAACATCATAGCGTGTTTAGTAACAAAGGAACAAAGAAAAAAATAAGAGCCGATCTGGAGGGAGCAGGTCGGCACGTCACATAACGATAAATCACTCTAGGAGACTCGGAATCGCGATATTCACCTTTTCCACACGTTCTGCATCGAAAGAAGTTAAGGATTCACTTCCCAGCCCTCGCAATCGTTCGATATAACGATAAATAACTCTAGGAGGCTCGGAAACGCGATATTCACCTTTTCCATACGTTCTGCATCGAAATAAGCTAAGGATTCACTTCCCAGCCCTCGCAATCGTTCGATATAACGATAAATCACTCTAGGAGGTTCGGAAACGCGATATTCACCTTTTCCATACGTTCTGCATCGAAAGAAGCTAAGGATTCACATCCCAGCCCTCGCAATCGTTCCATATAACGATAAATCACTCTAGGAGACTCGGAATCGCGATATTAACCTTTTCCACGCGTTCTGCATCGAAAGAAGTTAAGGATTCACTTCCCAGCCCTCGCAATCGTTCGATATAACGATAAATCACTCTAGGAGGCTCGGAAACGCGATATTCACCTTTTCCATACGTTCTGCATCGAAAGAAGCTAAGGATTCACTTCCCAGCCCTCGCAATCGTTCGATATAACGATAAATCACTCTAGGAGGCTCGGAAACGCGATATTCACCTTTTCCATACGTTCCGCATCGAAAGAAGCTAAGGATTCACTTCCCAGCCCTCGCAATCGTTCGATGTAACGATAAATCACTCCAGGAGGCTCGGAAACGCGATATTCACCTTTTCCATACGTTCTGCATCGAAAGAAGTTAAGGATTCACTTCCCAGCCCACGCAATCGTTCGATATAACGATAAATCACTCTAGGAGGCTCGGAAACGCGATATTCACCTTTTCCATACGTTCTGCATCGAAAGAAGCTAAGGATTCACTTCCCAGCCCTCGCAATCGTTCGATATAACGATAAATCAGTCTAGGAGACTCGGAATCGCGTTATTCACCTTTTCCACAAGTTCTGCATCGAAAGAAGTTAAGGATTCACTTCCCAGCCCTCGCAAACGTTCGATATAACGATAAATCACTCTAGGAGGCTCGGAAACGCGATATTCACCTTTTCCACACGTTCTGCATCGAAAGAAGCTAAGGATTCACTTCCCAGCCCTCGCAATCGTTCGATATAACGATAAATCACTCTAGGAGGCTCGGAAACGCGGTATTCACCTTTTCCGTACGTTCTGCATCGAAATAAGCTAAGGATTCACTTCCCAGCCCTCGCAATCGTTCGATATAACGATAAATCACTCTAGGAGACTCGGAAACGCGATATTCACCTTTTCCATACGTTCTGCATCGAAATAAGCTAAGGATTCACTTCCCAGCCCTCGCAATCGTTCGATATAACGATAAATCACTCTAGGAGGCTCGGAAACGCGATATTCACCTTTTCCATAAGTTCTGCCTCGAAATAAGCTAAGGATTCACTTTCCAGCCCTCGCAATCGTTCGATATAACGATAAATCACTCTAGGAGGCTCGGAAACGCGATATTCACCTTTTCCACACGTTCTGCATCGAAAGAAGGTAAGGATTCACTTTCCAGCCCTCGCAATCGTTCGATATAACGATAAATCACTCTAGGAGACTCGGAATCGCGATATTCACCTTTTCCACACGTTCTGCATCGAAAGAAGTTAAGGATTCACTTCCCAGCCCTCGCAAACGTTCGATATAACGATAAATCACTCTAGGAGACTCGGAATCGCGATATTCACCTTTTCCACACGTTCTGCATCGAAAGAAGTTAAGGATTCACTTCCCAGCCCTCGC
The DNA here is from genome assembly GCA_963667235.1 of Nomada lathburiana. Classification (NCBI taxonomy): domain Eukaryota; kingdom Metazoa; phylum Arthropoda; class Insecta; order Hymenoptera; family Apidae; genus Nomada; species Nomada lathburiana. Next base: position 43,304 of record OY763905.1, read on the forward strand.
AATCGTTCGATATAACGATAAATCACTCTAGGAGACTCAGAAACGCGATATTCACCTTTTCCATACGTTCTGCATCGAAATAAGCTAAGGATTCACTTCCCAGCCCTCGCAAACGTTCGATATAACGATAAATCACTCTAGGAGACTCGGAATCGCGATATTCACCTTTTCCACACGTTCTGCATCGAAAGCAGTTAAGGATTCACTTCCCAGCCCTCGCAATCGTTCGATATAACGATAAATCACTCTAGGAGGCTCGGAAACGCGATATTCACCTTTTCCATAAGTTCTGCCTCGAAATAAGCTAAGGATTCACTTCCCAGCCCTCGCAATCGTTCGATATAACGATAAATCACTCTAGGAGACTCGGAATCGCGATATTCACCTTTTCCACACGTTCTGCATCGAAAGAAGTTAAGGATTCACTTCCCAGCCCTCGCAATCGTTCAATATAACGATAAATCACTCTAGGAGGCTCGGAAACGCGATATTCACCTTTTCCATTCATTCTGCATCGAAATAAGCTAAGGATTCACTTCCCAGCCCTCGCAATCGTTCGATATAACGATAAATCACTCTAGGAGACTCGGAAACGCGATATTCACCTTTTCCATACGTTCTGCATCGAAATAAGCTAAGGATTCACTTTCCAGCCCTCGCAATCGTTCGATATAACGATAAATCACTCTAGGAGGCTCGGAAACGCGATATTCACCTTTTCCACACGTTCTGCATCGAAAGAAGGTAAGGATTCACTTTCCAGCCCTCGCAATCGTTCGATATAACGATAAGTCACTCTAGGAGACTCGGAATCGCGATATTCACCTTTTCCACACGTTCTGCATCGAAAGAAGTTAAGGATTCACTTCCCAGCCCTCGCAAACGTTCGATATAACGATAAATCACTCTAGGAGACTCGGAATCGCGATATTCACCTTTTCCACACGTTCTGCATCGAAAGAAGTTAAGGATTCACTTCCCAGCCCTCGCAATCGTTCGATATAACGATAAATCACTCTAGGAGACTCGGAAACGCGATATTCACCTTTTCCATACGTTCTGCATCGAAATAAGCTAAGGATTCACTTCCCAGCCCTCGCAAACGTTCGATATAACGATAAATCACTCTAGGAGACTCGGAATCGCGATATTCACCTTTTCCACACGTTCTGCATCGAAAGAAGTTAAGGATTCACTTCCCAGCCCTCGCAATCGTTCGATATAACGATAAATCACTCTAGGAGGCTCGGAAACGCGATATTCACCTTTTCCATAAGTTCTGCCTCGAAATAAGCTAAGGATTCACTTCCCAGCCCTCGCAATCGTTCGATATAACGATAAATCACTCTAGGAGACTCGGAATCGCGATATTCACCTTTTCCACACGTTCTGCATCGAAAGAAGTTAAGGATTCACTTCCCAGCCCTCGCAATCGTTCAATATAACGATAAATCACTCTAGGAGGCTCGGAAACGCGATATTCACCTTTTCCATTCGTTCTGCATCGAAATAAGCTAAGGATTCACTTCCCAGCCCTCGCAATCGTTCGATATAACGATAAATCACTCTAGGAGACTCGGAATCGCGATATTCACCTTTTCCACACGTTCTGCATCGAAAGAAGTTAAGGATTCACTTCCCAGCCCTCGCAATCGTTCGATATAAGGATAAATCACTCTAGGAGGCTCGGAAACGCGATATTCACCTTTTCCATACGTTCTGCATCGATAGAAGCTAAGGATTCACTTCCCAGCCCTCGCAATCGTTCGATATAACGATAAATCACTCTAGGAGACTCGGAATCGCGATATTCACCTTTTCCGTACGTTCTGCATCGAAATAAGCTAAGGATTCACTTCCCAGCCCTCGCAATCGTTCGATATAACGATAAATCACTCTAGGAGACTCGGAAACGCGATATTCACCTTTTCCATACGTTCTGCATCGAAAGAAGCTAAGGATTCACTTCCCAGCCCTCGCAAACGTTCGATATAACGATAAATCACTCTAGGAGACTCGGAATAGCGATATTCACCTTTTCCACACGTTCTGCATCGAAAGAAGTTAAGGATTCACTTCCCAGCCCTCGCAATCGTTCAATATAACGATAAATCACTCTAGGAGGCTCGGAAACGCGATATTCACCTTTTCCATTCGTTCTGCATCGAAATAAGCTAAGGATTCACTTCCCAGCCCTCGCAATCGTTCGATATAACGATAAATCACTCTAGGAGACTCGGAATCGCGATATTCACCTTTTCCACACGTTCTGCATCGAAAGAAGTTAAGGATTCACTTCCCAGCCCTCGCAATCGTTCGATATAAGGATAAATCACTCTAGGAGGCTCGGAAACGCGATATTCACCTTTTCCATACGTTCTGCATCGATAGAAGCTAAGGATTCACTTCCCAGCCCTCGCAATCGTTCGATATAACGATAAATCACTCTAGGAGACTCGGAATCGCGATATTCACCTTTTCCACACGTTCTGCATCGAAAGAAGTTAAGGATTCACTTCCCAGCCCTCGCAATTGTTCGATATAACGATAAATCACTCTAGGAGGCTCGGAAACGCGATATTCACCTTTTCCGTACGTTCTGCATCGAAATAAGCTAAGGATTCACTTCCCAGCCCTCGCAATCGTTCGATATAACGATAAATCACTCTAGGAGACTCGGAAACGCGATATTCACCTTTTCCATACGTTCTGCATCGAAAGAAGCTAAGGATTCACTTCCCAGCCCTCGCAAACGTTCGATATAACGATAAATCACTCTAGGAGACTCGGAATCGCGATATTCACCTTTTCCACACGTTCTGCATCGAAAGAAGGTAAGGATTCACTTTCCAGCCCTCGCAATCGTTCGATATAACGATAAATCACTCTAGGAGGCTCGGAAACGCGATATTCACCTTTTCCATACGTTCTGCCTCGAAATAAGCTAAGGATTCACTTCCCAGCCCTCGCAATCGTTCGATATAACGATAAATCACTCTAGGAGACTCGGAATCGCGATATTCACCTTTTCCACACGTTCTGCATCGAAAGAAGTTAAGGATTCACTTCCCAGCCCTCGCAATCGTTCGATATAACGATATATCACTCTAGGAGGCTCGGAAACGCGATATTCACCTTTTCCATACGTTCTGCATCGAAATAAGCTAAGGATTCACTTCCCAGCCCTCGCAATCGTTCGATATAACGATAAATCACTCTAGGAGACTCGGAATCGCGATATTCACCTTTTCCACACGTTCTGCATCGAAAGAAGTTAAGGATTCACTTCCCAGCCCTCGCAATCGTTCGATATAACGATAAATCACTCTAGGAGGCTCGGAAACGCGATATTCACCTTTTCCATACGTTCTGCATCGAAATAAGCTAAGGATTCACTTCCCAGCCCTCGCAATCGTTCGATATAACGATAAATCACTCTAGGAGACTCGGAATCGCGATATTCACCTTTTCCACACGTTCTGCATCGAAAGAAGTTAAGGATTCACTTCCCAGCCCTCGCAATCGTTCGATATAACGATAAATCACTCTAGGAGGCTCGGACACGCGATATTCACCTTTTCCATACGTTCTGCATCGAAATAAGCTAAGGATTCACTTCCCAGCCCTCGCAATCGTTCGATATAAGGATAAATCACTCTAGGAGGTTCGGAAACGCGATATTCACCTTTTCCATACGTTCTGCATCGAAAGAAGTTAAGGATTCACTTCCCAGCCCTCGCAAACGTTCGATATAACGATAAATCACTCTAGGAGGCTTGGAAACGCGATATTCACCTTTTCCATACGTTCTGCATCGAAAGAAGCTAAGGATTCACATCCCAGCCCTCGCAATCGTTCGATATAACGATAAATCACTCTAGGAGACTCGGAATCGCGATATTCACACGTTCCACACTTTGTGTTTCGACAGAAGCTAAGGATTCACTTCCCAGCCTCGCAATAGTTCGATATAACGATAAATCACTCTAGGAGACTCGGAAACGCGATATTCACCTTTTCCATACGTTCTGCATTGAAAGAAGCTAAGGATTCACTTCCCAGCCCTCGCAATCGTTCGATATAACGATAAATCACTCTAGGAGACTCGGAATCGCGATATTCACCTTTTCCACACGTTCTGCATCGAAAGAAGTTAAGGATTCACTTCCCAGCCCTCGCAATCGTTCGATATAACGATAAATCACTCTAGGAGGCTCGGAAACGCGATATTCACCTTTTCCATACGTTCTGCATCGAAATAAGCTAAGGATTCACTTCCCAGCCCTCGCAATCGTTCGATATAACGATAAATCACTCTAGGAGACTCGGAATCGCGATATTCACCTTTTCCACACGTTCTGCATCGAAAGAAGTTAAGGATTCACTTCCCAGCCCTCGCAAACGTTCGATATAACGATAAATCACTCTAGGAGACTCGGAATCGCGATATTCACCTTTTCCACACGTTCTGCATCGAAAGAAGTTAAGGATTCACTTCCCAGCCCTCGCAATCGTTCGATATAACGATAAATCACTCTAGGAGGCTCGGAAACGCGATATTCACCTTTTCCATACGTTCTGCATCGAAATAAGCTAAGGATTCACTTCCCAGCCCTCGCAATCGTTCGATATAACGATAAATCACTCTAGGAGGTTCGGAAACGCGATATTCACCTTTTCCATACGTTCTGCATCGAAAGAAGCTAAGGATTCACATCCCAGCCCTCGCAATCGTTCGATATAACGATAAAACACTCTAGGAGACTCGGAAACGCGATATTCACCTTTTCCATACGTTCCGCATCGAAAGAAGCTAAGGATTCACTTCCCAGCCTAGCAATCGTTCGATATAACGATAAATCACTCTAGGAGACTCGGAAACGCGATATTCACCTTTTCCATACGTTCTGCACTGAAAGACGCTAAGGATTCACTTCCCAGCCCTCGCAATCGTTCGATATAACGATAAATCACTCTAGGAGACTCGGAATCGCGATATTCACCTTTTCCACACGTTCTGCATCTAAAGAAGTTAAGGATTCACTTCCCAGCCCTCGCAATCGTTCGATATAACGATAAATCACTCTAGGAGACTCGGAATCGCGATATTCACATTTTCCACACGTTCTGCATCGAAAGAAGTTAAGGATTCACTTCCCAGCCCTCGCAATCGTTCGATATAACGATAAATCACTCTAGGAGACTCGGAATCGCGATATTCACCTTTTCCACACGTTCTGCATCGAAAGAAGTTAAGGATTCACTTCCCAGCCCTCGCAATCGTTCGATATAACGATAAATAACTCTAGGAGGCTCGGAAACGCGATATTCACCTTTTCCATACGTTCTGCATCGAAATAAGCTAAGGATTCACTTCCCAGCCCTCGCAATCGTTCGATATAACGATAAATCACTCTAGGAGGTTCGGAAACGCGATATTCACCTTTTCCATACGTTCTGCATCGAAAGAAGCTAAGGATTCACATCCCAGCCCTCGCAATCGTTCGATATAACGATAAAACACTCTAGGAGACTCGGAAACGCGATATTCACCATTTCCACACGTTCTGCATCGAAAGAAGCTAAGGATTCACTTCCCAGCCTAGCAATCGTTCGATATAACGATAAATCACTCTAGGAGACTCGGAAACGCGATATTCACCTTTTCCATACGTTCTGCACTGAAAGACGCTAAGGATTCACTTCCCAGCCCTCGCAATCGTTCGATATAACGATAAATCACTCTAGGAGACTCGGAATCGCGATATTCACCTTTTCCACACGTTCTGCATCTAAAGAAGTTAAGGATTCACTTCCCAGCCCTCGCAATCGTTCGATATAACGATAAATCACTCTAGGAGACTCGGAATCGCGATATTCACCTTTTCCACACGTTCTGCATCGAAAGAAGTTAAGGATTCACTTCCCAGCCCTCGCAATCGTTCGATATAACGATAAATCACTCTAGGAGACTCGGAATCGCGATATTCACCTTTTCCACACGTTCTGCATCGAAAGAAGTTAAGGATTCACTTCCCAGCCCTCGCAATCGTTCGATATAACGATAAATAACTCTAGGAGGCTCGGAAACGCGATATTCACCTTTTCCATACGTTCTGCATCGAAATAAGCTAAGGATTCACTTCCCAGCCCTCGCAATCGTTCGATATAACGATAAATCACTCTAGGAGACTCGGAATCGCGATATTCACCTTTTCCACACGTTCTGCATCGAAAGAAGTTAAGGATTCACTTCCCAGCCCTCGCAATCGTTCGATATAACGATAAATCACTCTAGGAGGCTCGGAAACGCGATATTCACCTTTTCCATACGTTCTGCATCGAAATAAGCTAAGGATTCACTTCCCAGCCCTCGCAATCGTTCGATATAACGATAAATGACTCTAGGAGACTCGGAATCGCGATATTCACCTTTTCCACACGTTCTGCATCGAAAGAAGTTAAGGATTCACTTCCCAGCCCTCGCAAACGTTCGATATAACGATAAATCACTCTAGGAGACTCGGAATCGCGATATTCACCTTTTCCACACGTTCTGCATCGAAAGAAGTTAAGGATTCACTTCCCAGCCCTCGCAATCGTTCGATATAACGATAAATCACTCTAGGAGGCTCGGAAACGCGATATTCACCTTTTCCATACGTTCTGCATCGAAATAAGCTAAGGATTCACTTCCCAGCCCTCGCAAACGTTCGATATAACGATAAATCACTCTAGGAGGCTTGGAAACGCGATATTCACCTTTTCCATACGTTCTGCATCGAAAGAAGCTAAGGATTCACATCCCAGCCCTCGCAATCGTTCGATATAACGATAAATCACTCTATGAGACTCGGAATCGCGATATTCACACGTTCCACACTTTGTGTTTCGACAGAAGCTAAGGATTCACTTCCCAGCCTCGCAATCGTTCGATATAACGATAAATCACTCTAGGAGACTCGGAAACGCGATATTCACCTTTTCCATACGTTCTGCATTGAAAGAAGGTAAGGATTCACTTCCCAGCCCTCGCAATCGTTCGATATAACGATAAATCACTCTAGGAGACTCGGAATCGCGATATTCACCTTTTCCACACGTTCTGCATCGAAAGAAGTTAAGGATTCACTTCCCAGCCCTCGCAATCGTTCGATATAACGATAAATCACTCTAGGAGGCTCGGAAACGCGATATTCACCTTTTCCATACATTCTGCATCGAAATAAGCTAAGGATTCACTTCCCAGCCCTCGCAATCGTTCGATATAACGATAAATCACTCTAGGAGACTCGGAATCGCGATATTCACCTTTTCCACACGTTCTGCATCGAAAGAAGTTAAGGATTCACTTCCCAGCCCTCGCAAACGTTCGATATAACGATAAATCACTCTAGGAGACTCGGAATCGCGATATTCACCTTTTCCACACGTTCTGCACCGAAAGAAGTTAAGGCTTCACTTCCCAGCCCTCGCAATCATTCGATATAACGATAAATCACTCTAGGAGGTTCGGAAACGCGATATTCACCTTTTCCATACGTTCTGCATCGAAAGAAGTTAAGGATTCACTTCCCAGCCCTCGCAAACGTTCGATATAACGATAAATCACTCTAGGAGGCTTGGAAACGCGATATTCACCTTTTCCATACGTTCTGCATCGAAAGAAGCTAAGGATTCACATCCCAGCCCTCGCAATCGTTCGATATAACGATAAATCACTCTAGGAGACTCGGAATCGCGATATTCACCTTTTCCACACGTTCTGCATCGAAAGAAGTTAAGGATTCACTTCCCAGCCCTCGCAATCGTTCGATATAACGATAAATCACTCTAGGAGGCTCGGAAACGCGATATTCACCTTTTCCATACGTTCTGCATCGAAATAAGCTAAGGATTCACTTCCCAGCCCTCGCAATCGTTCGATATAACGATAAATCACTCTAGGAGACTCGGAATCGCGATATTCACCTTTTCCACACGTTCTGCATCGAAAGAAGTTAAGGATTCACTTCCCAGCCCTCGCAAACGTTCGATATAACGATAAATCACTCTAGGAGACTCGGAATCGCGATATTCACCTTTTCCACACGTTCTGCATCGAAAGAAGTTAAGGATTCACTTCCCAGCCCTCGCAATCGTTCGATATAACGATAAATCACTCTAGGAGGCTCGGAAACGCGATATTCACCTTTTCCATACGTTCTGCATCGAAATAAGCTAAGGATTCACTTCCCAGCCCTCGCAATCGTTCGATATAACGATAAATCACTCTAGGAGGTTCGGAAACGCGATATTCACCTTTTCCATACGTTCTGCATCGAAAGAAGCTAAGGATTCACATCCCAGCCCTCGCAATCGTTCGATATAACGATAAAACACTCTAGGAGACTCGGAAACGCGATATTCACCATTTCCACACGTTCTGCATCGAAAGAAGCTAAGGATTCACTTCCCAGCCTAGCAATCGTTCGATATAACGATAAATCACTCTAGGAGACTCGGAAACGCGATATTCACCTTTTCCATACGTTCTGCACTGAAAGACGCTAAGGATTCACTTCCCAGCCCTCGCAATCGTTCGATATAACGATAAATCACTCTAGGAGACTCGGAATCGCGATATTCACCTTTTCCACACGTTCTGCATCTAAAGAAGTTAAGGATTCACTTCCCAGCCCTCGCAATCGTTCGATATAACGATAAATCACTCTAGGAGACTCGGAATCGCGATATTCACATTTTCCACACGTTCTGCATCGAAAGAAGTTAAGGATTCACTTCCCAGCCCTCGCAATCGTTCGATATAACGATAAATCACTCTAGGAGACTCGGAATCGCGATATTCACCTTTTCCACACGTTCTGCATCGAAAGAAGTTAAGGATTCACTTCCCAGCCCTCGCAATCGTTCGATATAACGATAAATAACTCTAGGAGGCTCGGAAACGCGATATTCACCTTTTCCATACGTTCTGCATCGAAATAAGCTAAGGATTCACTTCCCAGCCCTCGCAATCGTTCGATATAACGATAAATCACTCTAGGAGGTTCGGAAACGCGATATTCACCTTTTCCATACGTTCTGCATCGAAAGAAGCTAAGGATTCACATCCCAGCCCTCGCAATCGTTCGATATAACGATAAAACACTCTAGGAGACTCGGAAACGCGATATTCACCATTTCCACACGTTCTGCATCGAAAGAAGCTAAGGATTCACTTCCCAGCCTAGCAATCGTTCGATATAACGATAAATCACTCTAGGAGACTCGGAAACGCGATATTCACCTTTTCCATACGTTCTGCACTGAAAGACGCTAAGGATTCACTTCCCAGCCCTCGCAATCGTTCGATATAACGATAAATCACTCTAGGAGACTCGGAATCGCGATATTCACCTTTTCCACACGTTCTGCATCTAAAGAAGTTAAGGATTCACTTCCCAGCCCTCGCAATCGTTCGATATAACGATAAATCACTCTAGGAGACTCGGAATCGCGATATTCACCTTTTCCACACGTTCTGCATCGAAAGAAGTTAAGGATTCACTTCCCAGCCCTCGCAATCGTTCGATATAACGATAAATCACTCTAGGAGACTCGGAATCGCGATATTCACCTTTTCCACACGTTCTGCATCGAAAGAAGTTAAGGATTCACTTCCCAGCCCTCGCAATCGTTCGATATAACGATAAATAACTCTAGGAGGCTCGGAAACGCGATATTCACCTTTTCCATACGTTCTGCATCGAAATAAGCTAAGGATTCACTTCCCAGCCCTCGCAATCGTTCGATATAACGATAAATCACTCTAGGAGACTCGGAATCGCGATATTCACCTTTTCCACACGTTCTGCATCGAAAGAAGTTAAGGATTCACTTCCCAGCCCTCGCAATCGTTCGATATAACGATAAATCACTCTAGGAGGCTCGGAAACGCGATATTCACCTTTTCCATACGTTCTGCATCGAAATAAGCTAAGGATTCACTTCCCAGCCCTCGCAATCGTTCGATATAACGATAAATGACTCTAGGAGACTCGGAATCGCGATATTCACCTTTTCCACACGTTCTGCATCGAAAGAAGTTAAGGATTCACTTCCCAGCCCTCGCAAACGTTCGATATAACGATAAATCACTCTAGGAGACTCGGAATCGCGATATTCACCTTTTCCACACGTTCTGCATCGAAAGAAGTTAAGGATTCACTTCCCAGCCCTCGCAATCGTTCGATATAACGATAAATCACTCTAGGAGGCTCGGAAACGCGATATTCACCTTTTCCATACGTTCTGCATCGAAATAAGCTAAGGATTCACTTCCCAGCCCTCGCAAACGTTCGATATAACGATAAATCACTCTAGGAGGCTTGGAAACGCGATATTCACCTTTTCCATACGTTCTGCATCGAAAGAAGCTAAGGATTCACATCCCAGCCCTCGCAATCGTTCGATATAACGATAAATCACTCTATGAGACTCGGAATCGCGATATTCACACGTTCCACACTTTGTGTTTCGACAGAAGCTAAGGATTCACTTCCCAGCCTCGCAATCGTTCGATATAACGATAAATCACTCTAGGAGACTCGGAAACGCGATATTCACCTTTTCCATACGTTCTGCATTGAAAGAAGGTAAGGATTCACTTCCCAGCCCTCGCAATCGTTCGATATAACGATAAATCACTCTAGGAGACTCGGAATCGCGATATTCACCTTTTCCACACGTTCTGCATCGAAAGAAGTTAAGGATTCACTTCCCAGCCCTCGCAATCGTTCGATATAACGATAAATCACTCTAGGAGGCTCGGAAACGCGATATTCACCTTTTCCATACATTCTGCATCGAAATAAGCTAAGGATTCACTTCCCAGCCCTCGCAATCGTTCGATATAACGATAAATCACTCTAGGAGACTCGGAATCGCGATATTCACCTTTTCCACACGTTCTGCATCGAAAGAAGTTAAGGATTCACTTCCCAGCCCTCGCAAACGTTCGATATAACGATAAATCACTCTAGGAGACTCGGAATCGCGATATTCACCTTTTCCACACGTTCTGCACCGAAAGAAGTTAAGGCTTCACTTCCCAGCCCTCGCAATCATTCGATATAACGATAAATCACTCTAGGAGGCTCGGAAACGCGATATTCACCTTTTCCATACGTTCTGCATCGAAATAAGCTAAGGATTCACTTCCCAGCCCTCGCAATCGTTCGATATAAGGATAAATCACTCTAGGAGGTTCGGAAACGCGATATTCACCTTTTCCATACGTTCTGCATCGAAAGAAGCTAAGGATTCACATCCCAGCCCTCGCAATCGTTCGATATAACGATAAAACACTCTAGGAGGTTCGGAAACGCGATATTCACCTTTTCCATACGTTCTGCATCGAAAGAAGCTAAGGATTCACTTCCCAGCCCTCGCAATCGTTCGATATAACGATAAATCACTCTAGGAGGCTCGGAAACGCGATATTCACCTTTTCCATACATTCTGCATCGAAATAAGCTAAGGATTCACTTCCCAGCCCTCGCAATCGTTCGATATAACGATAAATCACTCTAGGAGACTCGGAATCGCGATATTCACCTTTTCCACACGTTCTGCATCGAAAGAAGTTAAGGATTCACTTCCCAGCCCTCGCAAACGTTCGATATAACGATAAATCACTCTAGGAGACTCGGAATCGCGATATTCACCTTTTCCACACGTTCTGCACCGAAAGAAGTTAAGGCTTCACTTCCCAGACCTCGCAAACGTTCGATATAACGATAAATCACTCCAGGAGGCTCGGAATCGCGATATTCACACGTTCCACACTTTGTGTTTCGACAGAAGCTAAGGATTCACTTTCCAGCCCCCGCCATCGTTCGATATAACGATAAATCACTCTAGGTGGCTCGGATTCGCGATATTCACCATTTCCACACGTTCTGTATCGACAGAAGCTAATGATTCACCTTCCAGACCTCGCAATAGATCGTTATAACGATAAATCACTGTAATAGGCTCGGAATCGCAATATTCACCCGTACCACACGTTCTGTATCGACAGAAGATAAGGATTCACTTTCCAGCTCTCGCAATCGATCGATATAACGATAAATCACTCTAGGAGACTCGGAATCGCGATATTCACCTTTTCCACACGTTCTGCATCGAAAGAAGTTAAGGATTCACTTCCCAGCCCTCGCAATCGTTCGATATAACGATAAATCACTCTAGGAGGCTCGGAAACGCGATATTCACCTTTTCCATACGTTCTGCATCGAAATAAGCTAAGGATTCACTTCCCAGCCCTCGCAAACGTTCGATATAACGATAAATCACTCTAGGAGGCTTGGAAACGCGATATTCACCTTTTCCATACGTTCTGCATCGAAAGAAGCTAAGGATTCACATCCCAGCCCTCGCAATCGTTCGATACAACGATAAATCACTCTAGGAGACTCGGAATCGCGATATTCACACGTTCCACACTTTGTGTTTCGACAGAAGCTAAGGATTCACTTCCCAGCCTCGCAATCGTTCGATATAACGATAAATCACTCTAGGAGACTCGGAAACGCGATATTCACCTTTTCCATACGTTCTGCATTGAAAGAAGCTAAGGATTCACTTCCCAGCCCTCGCAATCGTTCGATATAATGATAAATCACTCTAGGAGACTCGGAATCGCGATATTCACCTTTTCCACACGTTCTGCATCGAAAGAAGTTAAGGATTCACTTCCCAGCCCTCGCAATCGTTCGATATAACGATAAATCACTCTAGGAGGCTCGGAAACGCGATATTCACCTTTTCCATACATTCTGCATCGAAATAAGCTAAGGATTCACTTCCCAGCCCTCGCAATCGTTCGATATAACGATAAATCACTCTAGGAGACTCGGAATCGCGATATTCACCTTTTCCACACGTTCTGCATCGAAAGAAGTTAAGGATTCACTTCCCAGCCCTCGCAAACGTTCGATATAACGATAAATCACTCTAGGAGACTCGGAATCGCGATATTCACCTTTTCCACACGTTCTGCACCGAAAGAAGTTAAGGCTTCACTTCCCAGCCCTCGCAATCATTCGATATAACGATAAATCACTCTAGGAGGCTCGGAAACGCGATATTCACCTTTTCCATACGTTCTGCATCGAAATAAGCTAAGGATTCACTTCCCAGCCCTCGCAATCGTTCGATATAAGGATAAATCACTCTAGGAGGTTCGGAAACGCGATATTCACCTTTTCCATACGTTCTGCATCGAAAGAAGCTAAGGATTCACATCCCAGCCCTCGCAATCGTTCGATATAACGATAAAACACTCTAGGAGACTCGGAAACGCGATATTCACCATTTCCACACGTTCTGCATCGAAAGAAGCTAAGGATTCACTTCCCAGCCTCGCAATCGTTCGATATAACGATAAATCGCTCTAGGAGACTCTTAATCGCGATATTCACCTTTTCCACACGTTCTGCATCGAAAGAAGTTGAGGATTCACTTCCCAGACCTCGCAAACGTTCGATATAACGATAAATCACTCCAGGAGGCTCGGAATCGCGATATTCACACGTTCCACACTTTGTGTTTCGACAGAAGCTAGGGATTCACTTTCCAGCCCCCGCCATCGTTCGATATAACGATAAATCACTCTAGGTGGCTCGGATTCGCGATATTCACCATTTCCACACGTTCTGTATCGACAGAAGCTAATGATTCACCTTCCAGACCTCGCAATAGATCGTTATAACGATAAAACACTGTAATAGGCTCGGAATCGCAATATTCACCCGTACCACACGTTCTGTATCGACAGAAGATAAGGATTCACTTTCCAGCTCTCGCAATCGATCGATATAACGATAAATCACTCTAGGAGACTCGGAATCGCGATATTCAGCTTTTCCACACGTTCTGCATCGAAAGAAGTTAAGGATTCACTTCCCAGCCCTCGCAATCGTTCGATATAAGAATAAATCACTCTAGGAGGCTCGGAAACGCGATATTCACCTTTTCCATACGTTCTGCATCGAAAGAAGCTAAGGATTCACTTCCCAGCCCTCGCAATCGTTCGATATAACGATAAATCACTCTAGGAGGCTCGGAAACGCGATATTCACCTTTTCCATACGTTCTGCATCGAAATAAGCTAAGGATTCACTTCCCAGCCCTCGCAACCGTTCGATATAACGATAAATCACTCTAGGAGACTCGGAATCGCGATATTCACCTTTTCCACACGTTCTGCATCGAAAGAAGTTAAGGATTCACTTCCCAGCCCTCGCAATCGTTCGATATAAGAATAAATCACTCTAGGAGGCTCGGAAACGCGATATTCACCTTTTCCATACGTTCTGCATCGAAAGAAGCTAAGGATTCACTTCCCAGCCCTCGCAATCGTTCGATATAACGATAAATCACTCTAGGAGGCTCGGAAACGCGATATTCACCTTTTCGATACGTTCTGCATCGAAATAAGCTAAGGATTCATTTCCCAGCCCTCGCAAACGTTCGATATAACGATAAATCACTCTAGGAGACTCGGAATCGCGATATTCACCTTTTCCACGCGTTCTGCATCGAAAGAAGTTAAGGATTCACTTCCCAGCCCTCGCAATCGTTCGATATAACGATAAATCACTCTAGGAGGCTCGGAAACGCGATATTCACCTTTTCCATACGTTCTGCATCGAAAGAAGCTAAGGATTCACTTCCCAGCCCTCGCAATCGTTCGATATAACGATAAATCACTCTAGGAGGCTCGGAAACGCGATATTCACCTTTTCCATTCGTTCTGCATCGAAATAAGCTAAGGATTCACTTCCCAGCCCTCGCAATCGTTCGATATAACGATAAATCACTCTAGGAGACTCGGAATCGCGATATTCACCTTTTCCACACGTTCTGCATCGAAAGAAGTTAAGGATTCACTTCCCAGCCCTCGCAATCGTTCGATATAACGATAAATCACTCTAGGAGGTTCGGAAACGCGATATTCACCTTTTCCATACGTTCTGCATCGAAAGAAGCTAAGGATTCACTTCCCAGCCCTCGCAATCGTTCGATATAACGATAAATCACTCTAGGAGGCTCGGAAACGCGATATTCACTTTTTCCATACGTTCTGCATCGAAATAAGCTAAGGATTCACTTTCCAGCCCTCGCAATCGTTCGATATAACGATAAATCACTCTAGGAGGCTCGGAAACGCGATATTCACCTTTTCGATACGTTCTGCATCGAAATAAGCTAAGGATTCACTTCCCAGCCCTCGCAATCGTTCGATATAACGATAAATCAGTCTAGGAGGCTCGGAAACGCGATATTCACCTTTTCGTTACGTTCTGCATCGAAATAAGCTAAGGATTCACTTCCCAGCCCTCGCAATCGTTCGATATAACGATAAATCAGTCTAGGAGGCTCGGAAACGCGATATTCACCTTTTCCATACGTTCTGCATCGATAGAAGCTAAGGATTCACTTCCCAGCCCTCGCAATCGTTCGATATAACGATAAATCACTCTATGAGGCTCGGAAACGCGATATTCACCTTTTCCATACGTTCTGCATCGAAATAAGCTAAGGATTCACTTCCCAGCCCTCGCAATCGTTCGATATAACGATAAATCAGTCTAGGAGGCTCGGAAACGCGATATTCACCTTTTCGATACGTTCTGCATCGAAATAAGCTAAGGATTCACTTCCCAGCCCTCGCAATCTTTCGATATAACGATAAATCAGTCTAGGAGGCTCGGAAACGCGATATTCACCTTTTCCATACGTTCTGCATCGATAGAAGCTAAGGATTCACTTCCCAGCCCTCGCAATCGTTCGATATAACGATAAATCACTCTAGGAGGCTCGGAAACGCGATATTCACCTTTTCCATACGTTCTGCATCGAAATAAGCTAAGGATTCACTTCCCAGCCCTCGCAATCGTTCGATATAACGATAAATCACTCTAGGAGGCTCGGAAACGCGATATTCACCTTTTCCATACGTTCTGCATCGAAAGAAGCTAAGGATTCACTTCCCAGCCCTCGCATTCGTTCGATATAACGATAAATCACTCTAGGAGACTCGGAATCGCGATATTCACCTTTTCCACACGTTCTGCATCGAAAGAAGTTAAGGATTCACTTCCCAGCCCTCGCAATCGTTCAATATAACGATAAATCACACTAGGAGGCTCGGAAACGCGATATTCACCTTTTCCATTCGTTCTGCATCGAAATAAGCTAAGGATTCACTTCCCAGCCCTCGCAATCGTTCGATATAACGATAAATCACTCTAGGAGACTCGGAATCGCGATATTCACCTTTTCCACACGTTCTGCATCGAAAGAAGTTAAGGATTCACTTCCCAGCCCTCGCAATCGTTCGATATAAGGATAAATCACTCTAGGAGGCTCGGAAACGCGATATTCACCTTTTCCATACGTCCTGCATCGATAGAAGCTAAGGATTCACTTCCCAGCCCTCGCAATCGTTCGATATAACGATAAATCACTCTAGGAGGCTCGGAAACGCGATATTCACCTTTTCCATACGTTCTGCATCGAAATAAGCTAAGGATTCACTTCCCAGCCCTCGCAATCGTTCGATATAACGATAAATCACTCTAGGAGGCTCGGAAACGCGATATTCACCTTTTCCATACGTTCTGCATCGAAATAAGCTAAGGATTCACTTCCCAGCCCTCGCAATCGTTCGATATAACGATAAATCAGTCTAGGAGGCTCGGAAACGCGATATTCACCTTTTCCATACGTTCTGCATCGATAGAAGCTAAGGATTCACTTCCCAGCCCTCGCAATCGTTCGATATAACGATAAATCACTCTAGGAGGCTCGGAAACGCGATATTCACCTTTTCCATACGTTCTGCATCGAAATAAGCTAAGGATTCACTTCCCAGCCCTCGCAATCGTTCGATATAACGATAAATCACTCTAGGAGGCTCGGAAACGCGATATTCACCTTTTGCATACGTTCTGCATCGAAATAAGCTAAGGATTCACTTCCCAGCCCTCGCAATCGTTCGATATAACGATAAATCAGTCTAGGAGGCTCGGAAACTCGATATTCACCTTTTCGATACGTTCTGCATCGAAATAAGCTAAGGATTCACTTCCCAGCCCTCGCAATCGTTCGATATAACGATAAATCAGTCTAGGAGGCTCGGAAACGCGATATTCACCTTTTCCATACGTTCTGCATCGATAGAAGCTAAGGATTCACTTCCCAGCCCTCGCAATCGTTCGATATAACGATAAATCACTCTAGGAGGCTCGGAAACGCGATATTCACCTTTTCCATACGTTCTGCATCGAAATAAGCTAAGGATTCACTTCCCAGCCCTCGCAATCGTTCGATATAACGATAAATCACTCTAGGAGGCTCGGAAACGCGATATTCACCTTTTCCATACGTTCTGCATCGAAATAAGCTAAGGATTCACTTCCCAGCCCTCGCAATCGTTCGATATAACGATAAATCACTCTAGGAGACTCGGAATCGCGATATTCACCTTTTCCACACGTTCTGCATCGAAAGAAGTTAAGGATTCACTTCCCAGCCCTCGCAATCGTTCGATATAAGGATAAATCACTCTAGGAGGCTCGGAAACGCGATATTCACCTTTTCCATACGTTCTGCATCGAAAGAAGCTAAGGATTCACTTCCCAGCCCTCGCAATCGTTCGATATAACGATAAATCACTCTAGGAGGCTCGGAAACGCGATATTCACCTTTTCCATACGTTCTGCATCGAAATAAGCTAAGGATTCATTTCCCAGCCCTCGCAAACGTTCGATATAACGATAAATCACTCTAGGAGACTCGGAATCGCGATATTCACCTTTTCCACGCGTTCTGCATCGAAAGAAGTTAAGGATTCACTTCCCAGCCCTCGCAATCGTTCGATATAACGATAAATCACTCTAGGAGGCTCGGAAACGCGATATTCACCTTTTCCATACGTTCTGCATCGAAAGAAGTTAAGGATTCACTTCCCAGCCCTCGCAATCGTTCGATATAACGATAAATCACTCTAGGAGGCTCGGAAACGCGATATTCACCTTTTCCATACGTTCTGCATCGAAAGAAGCTAAGGATTCACTTCCCAGCCCTCGCAATCGTTCGATATAACGATAAATCACTCTAGGAGGCTCGGAAACGCGATATTCACCTTTTCCATACGTTCTGCATCGAAAGAAGCTAAGGATTCACTTCCCAGCCCTCGCAATCGTTCGATATAACGATAAATCACTCTAGGAGGCTCGGAAACGCGATATTCACCTTTTCCATACGTTCTGCATCGAAATAAGCTAAGGATTCACTTCCCAGCCCTCGCAATCGTTCGATATAACGATAAATCACTCTAGGAGACTCGGAATCGCGATATTCACCTTTTCCACACGTTCTGCATCGAAAGAAGTTAAGGATTCACTTCCCAGCCCTCGCAATCGTTCGATATAACGATAAATCACTCTAGGAGGTTCGGAAACGCGATATTCACCTTTTCCATACGTTCTGCATCGAAAGAAGCTAAGGATTCACTTCCCAGCCCTCGCAATCGTTCGATATAACGATAAATCACTCTAGGAGGCTCGGAAACGCGATATTCACTTTTTCCATACGTTCTGCATCGAAATAAGCTAAGGATTCACTTTCCAGCCCTCGCAATCGTTCGATATAACGATAAATCACTCTAGGAGGCTCGGAAACGCGATATTCACCTTTTCGATACGTTCTGCATCGAAATAAGCTAAGGATTCACTTCCCAGCCCTCGCAATCGTTCGATATAACGATAAATCAGTCTAGGAGGCTCGGAAACGCGATATTCACCTTTTCGATACGTTCTGCATCGAAATAAGCTAAGGATTCACTTCCCAGCCCTCGCAATCGTTCGATATAACGATAAATCAGTCTAGGAGGCTCGGAAACGCGATATTCACCTTTTCCATACGTTCTGCATCGATAGAAGCTAAGGATTCACTTCCCAGCCCTCGCAATCGTTCGATATAACGATAAATCACTCTAGGAGACTCGGAATCGCGATATTCACCTTTTCCACACGTTCTGCATCGAAAGAAGTTAAGGATTCACTTCCCAGCCCTCGCAATCGTTCGATATAAGGATAAATCACTCTAGGAGGCTCGGAAACGCGATATTCACCTTTTCCATACGTTCTGCATCGAAAGAAGCTAAGGATTCACTTCCCAGCCCTCGCAATCGTTCGATATAACGATAAATCACTCTAGGAGGCTCGGAAACGCGATATTCACCTTTTCCATACGTTCTGCATCGAAATAAGCTAAGGATTCACTTCCCAGCCCTCGCAATCGTTCGATATAACGATAAATCACTCTAGGAGACTCGGAATCGCGATATTCACCTTTTCCACACGTTCTGCATCGAAAGAAGTTAAGGATTCACTTCCCAGCCCTCGCAATCGTTCGATATAAGGATAAATCACTCTAGGAGGCTCGGAAACGCGATATTCACCTTTTCCATACGTTCTGCATCGAAAGAAGCTAAGGATTCACTTCCCAGCCCTCGCATTCGTTCGATATAACGATAAATCACTCTAGGAGACTCGGAATCGCGATATTCACCTTTTCCACACGTTCTGCATCGAAAGAAGTT
The DNA here is from genome assembly GCA_963667235.1 of Nomada lathburiana. NCBI lineage: Eukaryota > Metazoa > Arthropoda > Insecta > Hymenoptera > Apidae > Nomada > Nomada lathburiana. Next base: position 62,961 of record OY763905.1, read on the forward strand.
AAGGATTCACTTCCCAGCCCTCGCAATCGTTCGATATAAGGATAAATCACTCTAGGAGGCTCGGAAACGCGATATTCACCTTTTCCATACGTCCTGCATCGATAGAAGCTAAGGATTCACTTCCCAGCCCTCGCAATCGTTCGATATAACGATAAATCACTCTAGGAGACTCGGAATCGCGATATTCACCTTTTCCACACGTTCTGCATCGAAAGAAGTTAAGGATTCACTTCCCAGCCCTCGCAATCGTTCGATATAACGATAAATCACTCTAGGAGGCTCGGAAACGCGATATTCACTTTTTCCGTACGTCCTGCATCGATAGAAGCTAAGGATTCACTTCCCAGCCCTCGCAATCGTTCGATATAACGATAAATCACTCTAGGAGACTCGGAATCGCGATATTCACCTTTTCCACACGTTCTGCATCGAAAGAAGTTAAGGATTCACTTCCCAGCCCTCGCAAACGTTCGATATAACGATAAATCACTCTAGGAGACTCGGAATCGCGATATTCACCTTTTCCACACGTTCTGCATCGAAAGAAGGTAAGGATTCACTTCCCAGCCCTCGCAATCGTTCGATTTAACGATAAATCACTCTAGGAGGCTCGGAAACGCGATATTCACCTTTTCCATACGTTCTGCATCGAAAGAAGCTAAGGATTCACTTCCCAGCCCTCGCAATCGTTCGATGTAACGATAAATCACTCTAGGAGGCTCGGAAACGCGATATTCACCTTTTCCATAAGTTCTGCATCGAAAGAAGTTAAGGATTCACTTCCCAGCGCACGCAATCGTTCGATATAACGATAAATCACTCTAGGAGGCTCGGAAACGCGATATTCACCGTTTCCATACGTTCTGCATCGAAAGAAGCTAAGGATTCACTTCCCAGCCCTCGCAATCGTTCGATATAACGATAAATCAGTCTAGGAGACTCGGAATCGCGTTATTCACCTTTTCCACACGTTCTGCATCGAAAGAAGTTAAGGATTCACTTCCCAGCCCTCGCAATCGTTCGATATAACGATAAATCACTCTAGGAGGCTCGGAAACGCGATATTCACCTTTTCCACACGTTCTGCATCGAAAGAAGTTAAGGATTCACTTCCCAGCCCTCGCAATCGTTCGATATAACGATAAATCACTCTAGGAGGCTCGGAAACGCGATATTCACCTTTTCCATACGTTCTGCATCGAAATAAGCTAAGGATTCACTTCCCAGCCCTCGCAATCGTTCGATATAACGATAAATCACTGTAGGAGACTCGGAATCGCGATATTCACCTTTTCCACACGTTCTGCATCGAAAGAAGTTAAGGATTCACTTCCCAGCCCTCGCAATCGTTCGATATAACGATAAATCACTCTAGGAGGCTCGGAAACGCGATATTCACCTTTTCCATACGTTCTGCATCGAAAGAAGCTAAGGATTCACTTCCCAGCCCTCGCAATCGTTCGATGTAACGATAAATCACTCTAGGAGGCTCGGAAACGCGATATTCACCTTTTCCATACGTTCTGCATAGAAAGAAGTTAAGGATTCACTTCCCAGCCCACGCAATCGTTCGATATAACGATAAATCACTCTAGGAGGCTCGGAAACGCGATATTCACCTTTTCCATACGTTCTGCATCGATAGAAGCTAAGGATTCACTTCCCAGCCCTCGCAATCGTTCGATATAACGATAAATCACTCTAGGAGACTCGGAATCGCGATATTCACCTTTTCCACACGTTCTGCATCGAAAGAAGTTAAGGATTCACTTCCCAGCCCTCGCAATCGTTCGATATAAGGATAAATCACTCTAGGAGGCTCGGAAACGCGATATTCACCTTTTCCATACGTTCTGCATCGAAAGAAGCTAAGGATTCACTTCCCAGCCCTCGCAATCGTTCGATATAACGATAAATCACTCTAGGAGACTCGGAATCGCGATATTCACCTTTTCCACACGTTCTGCATCGAAAGAAGTTAAGGATTCACTTCCCAGCCCTCGCAATCGTTCGATATAAGGATAAATCACTCTAGGAGGCTCGGAAACGCGATATTCACCTTTTCCATACGTTCTGCATCGAAAGAAGCTAAGGATTCACTTCCCAGCCCTCGCATTCGTTCGATATAACGATAAATCACTCTAGGAGACTCGGAATCGCGATATTCACCTTTTCCACACGTTCTGCATCGAAAGAAGTTAAGGATTCACTTCCCAGCCCTCGCAATCGTTCAATATAACGATAAATCACTCTAGGAGGCTCGGAAACGCGATATTCACCTTTTCCATTCGTTCTGCATCGAAATAAGCTAAGGATTCACTTCCCAGCCCTCGCAATCGTTCGATATAACGATAAATCACTCTAGGAGGCTCGGAATCGCGATATTCACCTTTTCCACACGTTCTGCTACGAAAGAAGTTAAGGATTCACTTCCCAGCCCTCGCAATCGTTCGATATAAGGATAAATCACTCTAGGAGGCTCGGAAACGCGATATTCACCTTTTCCATACGTCCTGCATCGATAGAAGCTAAGGATTCACTTCCCAGCCCTCGCAATCGTTCGATATAACGATAAATCACTCTAGGAGACTCGGAATCGCGATATTCACCTTTTCCACACGTTCTGCATCGAAAGAAGTTAAGGATTCACTTCCCAGCCCTCGCAATCGTTCGATATAACGATAAATCACTCTAGGAGGCTCGGAAACGCGATATTCACTTTTTCCGTACGTCCTGCATCGATAGAAGCTAAGGATTCACTTCCCAGCCCTCGCAATCGTTCGATATAACGATAAATCACTCTAGGAGACTCGGAATCGCGATATTCACCTTTTCCACACGTTCTGCATCGAAAGAAGTTAAGGATTCACTTCCCAGCCCTCGCAAACGTTCGATATAACGATAAATCACTCTAGGAGACTCGGAATCGCGATATTCACCTTTTCCACACGTTCTGCATCGAAAGAAGGTAAGGATTCACTTCCCAGCCCTCGCAATCGTTCGATTTAACGATAAATCACTCTAGGAGGCTCGGAAACGCGATATTCACCTTTTCCATACGTTCTGCATCGAAAGAAGCTAAGGATTCACTTCCCAGCCCTCGCAATCGTTCGATGTAACGATAAATCACTCTAGGAGGCTCGGAAACGCGATATTCACCTTTTCCATAAGTTCTGCATCGAAAGAAGTTAAGGATTCACTTCCCAGCGCACGCAATCGTTCGATATAACGATAAATCACTCTAGGAGGCTCGGAAACGCGATATTCACCGTTTCCATACGTTCTGCATCGAAAGAAGCTAAGGATTCACTTCCCAGCCCTCGCAATCGTTCGATATAACGATAAATCAGTCTAGGAGACTCGGAATCGCGTTATTCACCTTTTCCACACGTTCTGCATCGAAAGAAGTTAAGGATTCACTTCCCAGCCCTCGCAATCGTTCGATATAACGATAAATCACTCTAGGAGGCTCGGAAACGCGATATTCACCTTTTCCACACGTTCTGCATCGAAAGAAGTTAAGGATTCACTTCCCAGCCCTCGCAATCGTTCGATATAACGATAAATCACTCTAGGAGGCTCGGAAACGCGATATTCACCTTTTCCATACGTTCTGCATCGAAATAAGCTAAGGATTCACTTCCCAGCCCTCGCAATCGTTCGATATAACGATAAATCACTGTAGGAGACTCGGAATCGCGATATTCACCTTTTCCACACGTTCTGCATCGAAAGAAGTTAAGGATTCACTTCCCAGCCCTCGCAATCGTTCGATATAACGATAAATCACTCTAGGAGGCTCGGAAACGCGATATTCACCTTTTCCATACGTTCTGCATCGAAAGAAGCTAAGGATTCACTTCCCAGCCCTCGCAATCGTTCGATGTAACGATAAATCACTCTAGGAGGCTCGGAAACGCGATATTCACCTTTTCCATACGTTCTGCATAGAAAGAAGTTAAGGATTCACTTCCCAGCCCACGCAATCGTTCGATATAACGATAAATCACTCTAGGAGGCTCGGAAACGCGATATTCACCTTTTCCATACGTTCTGCATCGATAGAAGCTAAGGATTCACTTCCCAGCCCTCGCAATCGTTCGATATAACGATAAATCACTCTAGGAGACTCGGAATCGCGATATTCACCTTTTCCACACGTTCTGCATCGAAAGAAGTTAAGGATTCACTTCCCAGCCCTCGCAATCGTTCGATATAAGGATAAATCACTCTAGGAGGCTCGGAAACGCGATATTCACCTTTTCCATACGTTCTGCATCGAAAGAAGCTAAGGATTCACTTCCCAGCCCTCGCAATCGTTCGATATAACGATAAATCACTCTAGGAGGCTCGGAAACGCGATATTCACCTTTTCCATACGTTCTGCATCGAAATAAGCTAAGGATTCACTTCCCAGCCCTCGCAATCGTTCGATATAACGATAAATCACTCTAGGAGACTCGGAATCGCGATATTCACCTTTTCCACACGTTCTGCATCGAAAGAAGTTAAGGATTCACTTCCCAGCCCTCGCAATCGTTCGATATAAGGATAAATCACTCTAGGAGGCTCGGAAACGCGATATTCACCTTTTCCATACGTTCTGCATCGAAAGAAGCTAAGGATTCACTTCCCAGCCCTCGCATTCGTTCGATATAACGATAAATCACTCTAGGAGACTCGGAATCGCGATATTCACCTTTTCCACACGTTCTGCATCGAAAGAAGTTAAGGATTCACTTCCCAGCCCTCGCAATCGTTCAATATAACGATAAATCACTCTAGGAGGCTCGGAAACGCGATATTCACCTTTTCCATTCGTTCTGCATCGAAATAAGCTAAGGATTCACTTCCCAGCCCTCGCAATCGTTCGATATAACGATAAATCACTCTAGGAGACTCGGAATCGCGATATTCACCTTTTCCACACGTTCTGCATCGAAAGAAGTTAAGGATTCACTTCCCAGCCCTCGCAATCGTTCGATATAAGGATAAATCACTCTAGGAGGCTCGGAAACGCGATATTCACCTTTTCCATACGTCCTGCATCGATAGAAGCTAAGGATTCACTTCCCAGCCCTCGCAATCGTTCGATATAACGATAAATCACTCTAGGAGACTCGGAATCGCGATATTCACCTTTTCCACACGTTCTGCATCGAAAGAAGTTAAGGATTCACTTCCCAGCCCTCGCAATCGTTCGATATAACGATAAATCACTCTAGGAGGCTCGGAAACGCGATATTCACTTTTTCCGTACGTCCTGCATCGATAGAAGCTAAGGATTCACTTCCCAGCCCTCGCAATCGTTCGATATAACGATAAATCACTCTAGGAGACTCGGAATCGCGATATTCACCTTTTCCACACGTTCTGCATCGAAAGAAGTTAAGGATTCACTTCCCAGCCCTCGCAAACGTTCGATATAACGATAAATCACTCTAGGAGACTCGGAATCGCGATATTCACCTTTTCCACACGTTCTGCATCGAAAGAAGGTAAGGATTCACTTCCCAGCCCTCGCAATCGTTCGATTTAACGATAAATCACTCTAGGAGGCTCGGAAACGCGATATTCACCTTTTCCATACGTTCTGCATCGAAAGAAGCTAAGGATTCACTTCCCAGCCCTCGCAATCGTTCGATGTAACGATAAATCACTCTAGGAGGCTCGGAAACGCGATATTCACCTTTTCCATAAGTTCTGCATCGAAAGAAGTTAAGGATTCACTTCCCAGCGCACGCAATCGTTCGATATAACGATAAATCACTCTAGGAGGCTCGGAAACGCGATATTCACCGTTTCCATACGTTCTGCATCGAAAGAAGCTAAGGATTCACTTCCCAGCCCTCGCAATCGTTCGATATAACGATAAATCAGTCTAGGAGACTCGGAATCGCGTTATTCACCTTTTCCACACGTTCTGCATCGAAAGAAGTTAAGGATTCACTTCCCAGCCCTCGCAATCGTTCGATATAACGATAAATCACTCTAGGAGGCTCGGAAACGCGATATTCACCTTTTCCATTCGTTCTGCATCGAAATAAGCTAAGGATTCACTTCCCAGCCCTCGCAATCGTTCGATATAACGATAAATCACTCTAGGAGACTCGGAATCGCGATATTCACCTTTTCCACACGTTCTGCATCGAAAGAAGTTAAGGATTCACTTCCCAGCCCTCGCAATCGTTCGATATAACGATAAATCACTCTAGGAGGCTCGGAAACGCGATATTCACCTTTTCCGTACGTTCTGCATCGAAATAAGCTAAGGATTCACTTCCCAGCCCTCGCAATCGTTCGATATAACGATAAATCACTCTAGGAGACTCGGAAACGCGATATTCACCTTTTCCATACGTTCTGCATCGAAAGAAGCTAAGGATTCACTTCCCAGCCCTCGCCAACGTTCGATATAACGATAAATCACTCTAGGAGACTCGGAATCGCGATATTCACCTTTTCCACACGTTCTGCATCGAAAGAAGGTAAGGATTCACTTCCCAGCCCTCGCAATCGTTCGATATAACGATAAATCACTCTAGGAGGCTCGGAAACGCGATATTCACCTTTTCCATACGTTCTGCCTCGAAATAAGCTAAGGATTCACTTCCCAGCCCTCGCAATCGTTCGATATAACGATAAATCACTGTAGGAGACTCGGAATCGCGATATTCACCTTTTCCACACGTTCTGCATCGAAAGAAGTTAAGGATTCACTTCCCAGCCCTCGCAATCGTTCGATATAACGATAAATCACTCTAGGAGGCTCGGAAACGCGATATTCACCTTTTCCATACGTTCTGCATCGAAATAAGCTAAGGATTCACTTCCCAGCCCTCGCAATCGTTCGATATAACGATAAATCACTGTAGGAGACTCGGAATCGCGATATTCACCTTTTCCACACGTTCTGCATCGAAAGAAGTTAAGGATTCACTTCCCAGCCCTCGCAATCGTTCGATATAACGATAAATCACTCTAGGAGGCTCGGAAACGCGATATTCACCTTTTCCATACGTTCTGCATCGAAAGAAGCTAAGGATTCACTTCCCAGCCCTCGCAATCGTTCGATGTAACGATAAATCACTCTAGGAGGCTCGGAAACGCGATATTCACCTTTTCCATACGTTCTGCATCGAAAGAAGTTAAGGATTCACTTCCCAGCCCACGCAATCGTTCGATATAACGATAAATCACTCTAGGAGGCTCGGAAACGCGATATTCACCTTTTCCATACGTTCTGCATCGAAAGAAGCTAAGGATTCACTTCCCAGCCCTCGGAATCGTTCGATATAACGATAAATCACTCTAGGAGGCTCGGAAACGCGATATTCACCTTTTCCATACGTTCTGCATCGAAATAAGCTAAGGATTCATTTCCCAGCCCTCGCAAACGTTCGATATAACGATAAATCACTCTAGGAGACTCGGAATCGCGATATTCACCTTTTCCACGCGTTCTGCATCGAAAGAAGTTAAGGATTCACTTCCCAGCCCTCGCAATCGTTCGATATAACGATAAATCACTCTAGGAGGCTCGGAAACGCGATATTCACCTTTTCCATACGTTCTGCATCGAAAGAAGCTAAGGATTCACTTCCCAGCCCTCGCAATCGTTCGATATAACGATAAATCACTCTAGGAGGCTCGGAAACGCGATATTCACCTTTTCCATACGTTCTGCATCGAAATAAGCTAAGGATTCACTTCCCAGCCCTCGCAATCGTTCGATATAACGATAAATCACTGTAGGAGACCCGGAATCGCGATATTCACCTTTTCCACACGTTCTGCATCGAAAGAAGTTAAGGATTCACTTCCCAGCCCTCGCAATCGTTCGATATAACGATAAATCACTCTAGGAGACTCGGAATCGCGATATTCACCTTTTCCACACGTTCTGCATCGAAAGAAGTTAAGGATTCACTTCCCAGCCCTCGCAAACGTTCGATATAACGATAAATCACTCTAGGAGACTCGGAATCGCGATATTCACCTTTTCCACACGTTCTGCATCGAAAGAAGGTAAGGATTCACTTCCCAGCCCTCGCAATCGTTCGATTTAACGATAAATCACTCTAGGAGGCTCGGAAACGCGATATTCACCTTTTCCATACGTTCTGCATCGAAAGAAGCTAAGGATTCACTTCCCAGCCCTCGCAATCGTTCGATGTAACGATAAATCACTCTAGGAGGCTCGGAAACGCGATATTCACCTTTTCCATAAGTTCTGCATCGAAAGAAGTTAAGGATTCACTTCCCAGCGCACGCAATCGTTCGATATAACGATAAATCACTCTAGGAGGCTCGGAAACGCGATATTCACCGTTTCCATACGTTCTGCATCGAAAGAAGCTAAGGATTCACTTCCCAGCCCTCGCAATCGTTCGATATAACGATAAATCAGTCTAGGAGACTCGGAATCGCGTTATTCACCTTTTCCACACGTTCTGCATCGAAAGAAGTTAAGGATTCACTTCCCAGCCCTCGCAATCGTTCGATATAACGATAAATCACTCTAGGAGGCTCGGAAACGCGATATTCACCTTTTCCACACGTTCTGCATCGAAAGAAGTTAAGGATTCACTTCCCAGCCCTCGCAATCGTTCGATATAACGATAAATCACTCTAGGAGGCTCGGAAACCCGATATTCACCTTTTCCATACGTTCTGCATCGAAATAAGCTAAGGATTCACTTCCCAGCCCTCGCAATCGTTCGATATAACGATAAATCACTGTAGGAGACTCGGAATCGCGATATTCACCTTTTCCACACGTTCTGCATCGAAAGAAGTTAAGGATTCACTTCCCAGCCCTCGCAATCGTTCGATATAACGATAAATCACTCTAGGAGGCTCGGAAACGCGATATTCACCTTTTCCATACGTTCTGCATCGAAAGAAGCTAAGGATTCACTTCCCAGCCCTCGCAATCGTTCGATGTAACGATAAATCACTCTAGGAGGCTCGGAAACGCGATATTCACCTTTTCCATACGTTCTGCATAGAAAGAAGTTAAGGATTCACTTCCCAGCCCACGCAATCGTTCGATATAACGATAAATCACTCTAGGAGGCTCGGAAACGCGATATTCACCTTTTCCATACGTTCTGCATCGATAGAAGCTAAGGATTCACTTCCCAGCCCTCGCAATCGTTCGATATAACGATAAATCACTCTAGGAGACTCGGAATCGCGATATTCACCTTTTCCACACGTTCTGCATCGAAAGAAGTTAAGGATTCACTTCCCAGCCCTCGCAATCGTTCGATATAAGGATAAATCACTCTAGGAGGCTCGGAAACGCGATATTCACCTTTTCCATACGTTCTGCATCGAAAGAAGCTAAGGATTCACTTCCCAGCCCTCGCAATCGTTCGATATAACGATAAATCACTCTAGGAGGCTCGGAAACGCGATATTCACCTTTTCCATACGTTCTGCATCGAAATAAGCTAAGGATTCACTTCCCAGCCCTCGCAATCGTTCGATATAACGATAAATCACTCTAGGAGACTCGGAATCGCGATATTCACCTTTTCCACACGTTCTGCATCGAAAGAAGTTAAGGATTCACTTCCCAGCCCTCGCAATCGTTCGATATAAGGATAAATCACTCTAGGAGGCTCGGAAACGCGATATTCACCTTTTCCATACGTTCTGCATCGAAAGAAGCTAAGGATTCACTTCCCAGCCCTCGCATTCGTTCGATATAACGATAAATCACTCTAGGAGACTCGGAATCGCGATATTCACCTTTTCCACACGTTCTGCATCGAAAGAAGTTAAGGATTCACTTCCCAGCCCTCGCAATCGTTCAATATAACGATAAATCACTCTAGGAGGCTCGGAAACGCGATATTCACCTTTTCCATTCGTTCTGCATCGAAATAAGCTAAGGATTCACTTCCCAGCCCTCGCAATCGTTCGATATAACGATAAATCACTCTAGGAGACTCGGAATCGCGATATTCACCTTTTCCACACGTTCTGCATCGAAAGAAGTTAAGGATTCACTTCCCAGCCCTCGCAATCGTTCGATATAAGGATAAATCACTCTAGGAGGCTCGGAAACGCGATATTCACCTTTTCCATACGTCCTGCATCGATAGAAGCTAAGGATTCACTTCCCAGCCCTCGCAATCGTTCGATATAACGATAAATCACTCTAGGAGACTCGGAATCGCGATATTCACCTTTTCCACACGTTCTGCATCGAAAGAAGTTAAGGATTCACTTCCCAGCCCTCGCAATCGTTCGATATAACGATAAATCACTCTAGGAGGCTCGGAAACGCGATATTCACTTTTTCCGTACGTCCTGCATCGATAGAAGCTAAGGATTCACTTCCCAGCCCTCGCAATCGTTCGATATAACGATAAATCACTCTAGGAGACTCGGAATCGCGATATTCACCTTTTCCACACGTTCTGCATCGAAAGAAGTTAAGGATTCACTTCCCAGCCCTCGCAAACGTTCGATATAACGATAAATCACTCTAGGAGACTCGGAATCGCGATATTCACCTTTTCCACACGTTCTGCATCGAAAGAAGGTAAGGATTCACTTCCCAGCCCTCGCAATCGTTCGATTTAACGATAAATCACTCTAGGAGGCTCGGAAACGCGATATTCACCTTTTCCATACGTTCTGCATCGAAAGAAGCTAAGGATTCACTTCCCAGCCCTCGCAATCGTTCGATGTAACGATAAATCACTCTAGGAGGCTCGGAAACGCGATATTCACCTTTTCCATAAGTTCTGCATCGAAAGAAGTTAAGGATTCACTTCCCAGCGCACGCAATCGTTCGATATAACGATAAATCACTCTAGGAGGCTCGGAAACGCGATATTCACCGTTTCCATACGTTCTGCATCGAAAGAAGCTAAGGATTCACTTCCCAGCCCTCGCAATCGTTCGATATAACGATAAATCAGTCTAGGAGACTCGGAATCGCGTTATTCACCTTTTCCACACGTTCTGCATCGAAAGAAGTTAAGGATTCACTTCCCAGTCCTCGCAATCGTTCGATATAACGATAAATCACTCTAGGAGGCTCGGAAACGCGATATTCACCTTTTCCATTCGTTCTGCATCGAAATAAGCTAAGGATTCACTTCCCAGCCCTCGCAATCGTTCGATATAACGATAAATCACTCTAGGAGACTCGGAATCGCGATATTCACCTTTTCCACACGTTCTGCATCGAAAGAAGTTAAGGATTCACTTCCCAGCCCTCGCAATCGTTCGATATAACGATAAATCACTCTAGGAGGCTCGGAAACGCGATATTCACCTTTTCCGTACGTTCTGCATCGAAATAAGCTAAGGATTCACTTCCCAGCCCTCGCAATCGTTCGATATAACGATAAATCACTCTAGGAGACTCGGAAACGCGATATTCACCTTTTCCATACGTTCTGCATCGAAAGAAGCTAAGGATTCACTTCCCAGCCCTCGCCAACGTTCGATATAACGATAAATCACTCTAGGAGACTCGGAATCGCGATATTCACCTTTTCCACACGTTCTGCATCGAAAGAAGGTAAGGATTCACTTCCCAGCCCTCGCAATCGTTCGATATAACGATAAATCACTCTAGGAGGCTCGGAAACGCGATATTCACCTTTTCCATACGTTCTGCCTCGAAATAAGCTAAGGATTCACTTCCCAGCCCTCGCAATCGTTCGATATAACGATAAATCACTCTAGGAGACTCGGAATCGCGATATTCACCTTTTCCACACGTTCTGCATCGAAAGAAGTTAAGGATTCACTTCCCAGCCCTCGCAATCGTTCGATATAACGATAAATCACTCTAGGAGGCTCGGAAACGCGATATTCACCTTTTCCATACGTTCTGCATCGAAATAAGCTAAGGATTCACTTCCCAGCCCTCGCAATCGTTCGATATAACGATAAATCACTGTAGGAGACTCGGAATCGCGATATTCACCTTTTCCACACGTTCTGCATCGAAAGAAGTTAAGGATTCACTTCCCAGCCCTCGCAATCGTTCGATATAACGATAAATCACTCTAGGAGGCTCGGAAACGCGATATTCACCTTTTCCATACGTTCTGCATCGAAAGAAGCTAAGGATTCACTTCCCAGCCCTCGCAATCGTTCGATGTAACGATAAATCACTCTAGGAGGCTCGGAAACGCGATATTCACCTTTTCCATACGTTCTGCATCGAAAGAAGTTAAGGATTCACTTCCCAGCCCACGCAATCGTTCGATATAACGATAAATCACTCTAGGAGGCTCGGAAACGCGATATTCACCTTTTCCATACGTTCTGCATCGAAAGAAGCTAAGGATTCACTTCCCAGCCCTCGGAATCGTTCGATATAACGATAAATCACTCTAGGAGGCTCGGAAACGCGATATTCACCTTTTCCATACGTTCTGCATCGAAATAAGCTAAGGATTCATTTCCCAGCCCTCGCAAACGTTCGATATAACGATAAATCACTCTAGGAGACTCGGAATCGCGATATTCACCTTTTCCACGCGTTCTGCATCGAAAGAAGTTAAGGATTCACTTCCCAGCCCTCGCAATCGTTCGATATAACGATAAATCACTCTAGGAGGCTCGGAAACGCGATATTCACCTTTTCCATACGTTCTGCATCGAAAGAAGCTAAGGATTCACTTCCCAGCCCTCGCAATCGTTCGATATAACGATAAATCACTCTAGGAGGCTCGGAAACGCGATATTCACCTTTTCCATACGTTCTGCATCGAAATAAGCTAAGGATTCACTTCCCAGCCCTCGCAATCGTTCGATATAACGATAAATCACTGTAGGAGACCCGGAATCGCGATATTCACCTTTTCCACACGTTCTGCATCGAAAGAAGTTAAGGATTCACTTCCCAGCCCTCGCAATCGTTCGATATAACGATAAATCACTCTAGGAGGCTCGGAAACGCGATATTCACCTTTTCCATACGTTCTGCATCGAAAGAAGCTAAGGATTCACTTCCCAGCCCTCGCAATCGTTCGATGTACCGATAAATCACTCTAGGAGGCTCGGAAACGCGATATTCACCTTTTCCATACGTTCTGCATCGAAAGAAGTTAAGGATTCACTTCCCAGCCCACGCAATCGTTCGATATAACGATAAATCACTCTAGGAGGCTCGGAAACGCGATATTCACCTTTTCCATACGTTCTGCATCGAAAGAAGCTAAGGATTCACTTCCCAGCCCTCGCAATCGTTCGATATAACGATAAATCACTCTAGGAGGCTCGGAAACGCGATATTCACCTTTTCCATACGTTCTGCATCGAAAGAAGCTAAGGATTCACTTCCCAGCCCTCGCAATCGTTCGATATAACGATAAATCACTCTAGGAGGCTCGGAAACGCGATATTCACCTTTTCCATACGTTCTGCATCGAAATAAGCTAAGGATTCATTTCCCAGCCCTCGCAAACGTTCGATATAACGATAAATCACTCTAGGAGACTCGGAATCGCGATATTCACCTTTTCCACGCGTTCTGCATCGAAAGAAGTTAAGGATTCACTTCCCAGCCCTCGCAATCGTTCGATATAACGATAAATCACTCTAGGAGGCTCGGAAACGCGATATTCACCTTTTCCATACGTTCTGCATCGAAAGAAGCTAAGGATTCACTTCCCAGCCCTCGCAATCGTTCGATATAACGATAAATCACTCTAGGAGGCTCGGAAACGCGATATTCACCTTTTCCATTCGTTCTGCATCGAAATAAGCTAAGGATTCACTTCCCAGCCCTCGCAATCGTTCGATATAACGATAAATCACTCTAGGAGACTCGGAATCGCGATATTCACCTTTTCCACACGTTCTGCATCGAAAGAAGTTAAGGATTCACTTCCCAGCCCTCGCAATCGTTCGATATAACGATAAATCACTCTAGGAGGTTCGGAAACGCGATATTCACCTTTTCCATACGTTCTGCATCGAAATAAGCTAAGGATTCACTTCCCAGCCCTCGCAATCGTTCGATATAACGATAAATCAGTCTAGGAGGCTCGGAAACGCGATATTCACCTTTTCGATACGTTCTGCATCGAAATAAGCTAAGGATTCACTTCCCAGCCCTCGCAATCGTTCGATATAACGATAAATCAGTCTAGGAGGCTCGGAAACGCGATATTCACATTTTCCATACGTTCTGCATCGATAGAAGCTAAGGATTCACTTCCCAGCCCTCGCAATCGTTCGATATAACGATAAATCACTCTAGGAGGCTCGGAAACGCGATATTCACCTTTTCCATACGTTCTGCATCGAAATAAGCTAAGGATTCACTTCCCAGCCCTCGCAATCGTTCGATATAACGATAAATCACTCTAGGAGGCTCGGAAACGCGATATTCACCTTTTCCATACGTTCTGCATCGAAATAAGCTAAGGATTCACTTCCCAGCCCTCGCAATCGTTCGATATAACGATAAATCACTCTAGGAGACTCGGAATCGCGATATTCACCTTTTCCACACGTTCTGCATCGAAAGAAGTTAAGGATTCACTTCCCAGCCCTCGCAATCGTTCGATATAAGGATAAATCACTCTAGGAGGCTCGGAAACGCGATATTCACCTTTTCCATACGTTCTGCATCGAAAGAAGCTAAGGATTCACTTCCCAGCCCTCGCAATCGTTCGATATAACGATAAATCACTCTAGGAGGCTCGGAAACGCGATATTCACCTTTTCCATACGTTCTGCATCGAAATAAGCTAAGGATTCACTTCCCAGCCCTCGCAATCGTTCGATATAACGATAAATCACTCTAGGAGGCTCGGAAACGCGATATTCACCTTTTCCATACGTTCTGCATCGAAATAAGCTAAGGATTCACTTCCCAGCCCTCGCAATCGTTCGATATAACGATAAATCACTCTAGGAGACTCGGAATCGCGATATTCACCTTTTCCACACGTTCTGCATCGAAAGAAGTTAAGGATTCACTTCCCAGCCCTCGCAATCGTTCGATATAAGGATAAATCACTCTAGGAGGCTCGGAAACGCGATATTCACCTTTTCCATACGTTCTGCATCGAAAGAAGCTAAGGATTCACTTCCCAGCCCTCGCATTCGTTCGATATAACGATAAATCACTCTAGGAGACTCGGAATCGCGATATTCACCTTTTCCACACGTTCTGCATCGAAAGAAGTTAAGGATTCACTTCCCAGCCCTCGCAAACGTTCGATATAACGATAAATCACTCTAGGAGACTCGGAATCGCGATATTCACCTTTTCCACACGTTCTGCATCGAAAGAAGGTAAGGATTCACTTCCCAGCCCTCGCAATCGTTCGATTTAACGATAAATCACTCTAGGAGGCTCGGAAACGCGATATTCACCTTTTCCATACGTTCTGCATCGAAAGAAGCTAAGGATTCACTTCCCAGCCCTCGCAATCGTTCGATGTAACGATAAATCACTCTAGGAGGCTCGGAAACGCGATATTCACCTTTTCCATAAGTTCTGCATCGAAAGAAGTTAAGGATTCACTTCCCAGCGCACGCAATCGTTCGATATAACGATAAATCACTCTAGGAGGCTCGGAAACGCGATATTCACCGTTTCCATACGTTCTGCATCGAAAGAAGCTAAGGATTCACTTCCCAGCCCTCGCAATCGTTCGATATAACGATAAATCAGTCTAGGAGACTCGGAATCGCGTTATTCACCTTTTCCACACGTTCTGCATCGAAAGAAGTTAAGGATTCACTTCCCAGCCCTCGCAATCGTTCGATATAACGATAAATCACTCTAGGAGGCTCGGAAACGCGATATTCACCTTTTCCACACGTTCTGCATCGAAAGAAGTTAAGGATTCACTTCCCAGCCCTCGCAATCGTTCGATATAACGATAAATCACTCTAGGAGGCTCGGAAACGCGATATTCACCTTTTCCATACGTTCTGCATCGAAATAAGCTAAGGATTCACTTCCCAGCCCTCGCAATCGTTCGATATAACGATAAATCACTGTAGGAGACTCGGAATCGCGATATTCACCTTTTCCACACGTTCTGCATCGAAAGAAGTTAAGGATTCACTTCCCAGCCCTCGCAATCGTTCGATATAACGATAAATCACTCTAGGAGGCTCGGAAACGCGATATTCACCTTTTCCATACGTTCTGCATCGAAAGAAGCTAAGGATTCACTTCCCAGCCCTCGCAATCGTTCGATGTAACGATAAATCACTCTAGGAGACTCGGAATCGCGATATTCACCTTTTCCACACGTTCTGCATCGAAAGAAGTTAAGGATTCACTTCCCAGCCCTCGCAATCGTTCAATATAACGATAAATCACTCTAGGAGGCTCGGAAACGCGATATTCACCTTTTCCATTCGTTCTGCATCGAAATAAGCTAAGGATTCACTTCCCAGCCCTCGCAATCGTTCGATATAACGATAAATCACTCTAGGAGACTCGGAATCGCGATATTCACCTTTTCCACACGTTCTGCATCGAAAGAAGTTAAGGATTCACTTCCCAGCCCTCGCAATCGTTCGATATAAGGATAAATCACTCTAGGAGGCTCGGAAACGCGATATTCACCTTTTCCATACGTCCTGCATCGATAGAAGCTAAGGATTCACTTCCCAGCCCTCGCAATCGTTCGATATAACGATAAATCACTCTAGGAGACTCGGAATCGCGATATTCACCTTTTCCACACGTTCTGCATCGAAAGAAGTTAAGGATTCACTTCCCAGCCCTCGCAATCGTTCGATATAACGATAAATCACTCTAGGAGGCTCGGAAACGCGATATTCACTTTTTCCGTACGTCCTGCATCGATAGAAGCTAAGGATTCACTTCCCAGCCCTCGCAATCGTTCGATATAACGATAAATCACTCTAGGAGACTCGGAATCGCGATATTCACCTTTTCCACACGTTCTGCATCGAAAGAAGTTAAGGATTCACTTCCCAGCCCTCGCAAACGTTCGATATAACGATAAATCACTCTAGGAGACTCGGAATCGCGATATTCACCTTTTCCACACGTTCTGCATCGAAAGAAGGTAAGGATTCACTTCCCAGCCCTCGCAATCGTTCGATTTAACGATAAATCACTCTAGGAGGCTCGGAAACGCGATATTCACCTTTTCCATACGTTCTGCATCGAAAGAAGCTAAGGATTCACTTCCCAGCCCTCGCAATCGTTCGATGTAACGATAAATCACTCTAGGAGGCTCGGAAACGCGATATTCACCTTTTCCATAAGTTCTGCATCGAAAGAAGTTAAGGATTCACTTCCCAGCGCACGCAATCGTTCGATATAACGATAAATCACTCTAGGAGGCTCGGAAACGCGATATTCACCGTTTCCATACGTTCTGCATCGAAAGAAGCTAAGGATTCACTTCCCAGCCCTCGCAATCGTTCGATATAACGATAAATCACTCTAGGAGACTCGGAATCGCGATATTCACCTTTTCCACACGTTCTGCATCGAAAGAAGTTAAGGATTCACTTCCCAGCCCTCGCAATCGTTCGATATAACGATAAATCACTCTAGGAGGCTCGGAAACGCGATATTCACCTTTTCCGTACGTTCTGCATCGAAATAAGCTAAGGATTCACTTCCCAGCCCTCGCAATCGTTCGATATAACGATAAATCACTCTAGGAGACTCGGAAACGCGATATTCACCTTTTCCATACGTTCTGCATCGAAAGAAGCTAAGGATTCACTTCCCAGCCCTCGCCAACGTTCGATATAACGATAAATCACTCTAGGAGACTCGGAATCGCGATATTCACCTTTTCCACACGTTCTGCATCGAAAGAAGGTAAGGATTCACTTCCCAGCCCTCGCAATCGTTCGATATAACGATAAATCACTCTAGGAGGCTCGGAAACGCGATATTCACCTTTTCCATACGTTCTGCCTCGAAATAAGCTAAGGATTCACTTCCCAGCCCTCGCAATCGTTCGATATAACGATAAATCACTCTAGGAGACTCGGAATCGCGATATTCACCTTTTCCACACGTTCTGCATCGAAAGAAGTTAAGGATTCACTTCCCAGCCCTCGCAATCGTTCGATATAACGATAAATCACTCTAGGAGGCTCGGAAACGCGATATTCACCTTTTCCATACGTTCTGCATCGAAATAAGCTAAGGATTCACTTCCCAGCCCTCGCAATCGTTCGATATAACGATAAATCACTGTAGGAGACTCGGAATCGCGATATTCACCTTTTCCACACGTTCTGCATCGAAAGAAGTTAAGGATTCACTTCCCAGCCCTCGCAATCGTTCGATATAACGATAAATCACTCTAGGAGGCTCGGAAACGCGATATTCACCTTTTCCATACGTTCTGCATCGAAAGAAGCTAAGGATTCACTTCCCAGCCCTCGCAATCGTTCGATGTAACGATAAATCACTCTAGGAGGCTCGGAAACGCGATATTCACCTTTTCCATACGTTCTGCATCGAAAGAAGTTAAGGATTCACTTCCCAGCCCACGCAATCGTTCGATATAACGATAAATCACTCTAGGAGGCTCGGAAACGCGATATTCACCTTTTCCATACGTTCTGCATCGAAAGAAGCTAAGGATTCACTTCCCAGCCCTCGGAATCGTTCGATATAACGATAAATCACTCTAGGAGGCTCGGAAACGCGATATTCACCTTTTCCATACGTTCTGCATCGAAATAAGCTAAGGATTCATTTCCCAGCCCTCGCAAACGTTCGATATAACGATAAATCACTCTAGGAGACTCGGAATCGCGATATTCACCTTTTCCACGCGTTCTGCATCGAAAGAAGTTAAGGATTCACTTCCCAGCCCTCGCAATCGTTCGATATAACGATAAATCACTCTAGGAGGCTCGGAAACGCGATATTCACCTTTTCCATACGTTCTGCATCGAAAGAAGCTAAGGATTCACTTCCCAGCCCTCGCAATCGTTCGATATAACGATAAATCACTCTAGGAGGCTCGGAAACGCGATATTCACCTTTTCCATACGTTCTGCATCGAAATAAGCTAAGGATTCACTTCCCAGCCCTCGCAATCGTTCGATATAACGATAAATCACTGTAGGAGACCCGGAATCGCGATATTCACCTTTTCCACACGTTCTGCATCGAAAGAAGTTAAGGATTCACTTCCCAGCCCTCGCAATCGTTCGATATAACGATAAATCACTCTAGGAGGCTCGGAAACGCGATATTCACCTTTTCCATACGTTCTGCATCGAAAGAAGCTAAGGATTCACTTCCCAGCCCTCGCAATCGTTCGATGTACCGATAAATCACTCTAGGAGGCTCGGAAACGCGATATTCACCTTTTCCATACGTTCTGCATCGAAAGAAGTTAAGGATTCACTTCCCAGCCCACGCAATCGTTCGATATAACGATAAATCACTCTAGGAGGCTCGGAAACGCGATATTCACCTTTTCCATACGTTCTGCATCGAAAGAAGCTAAGGATTCACTTCCCAGCCCTCGCAATCGTTCGATATAACGATAAATCACTCTAGGAGGCTCGGAAACGCGATATTCACCTTTTCCATACGTTCTGCATCGAAATAAGCTAAGGATTCACTTCCCAGCCCTCGCAATCGTTCGATATAACGATAAATCACTCTAGGAGGCTCGGAAACGCGATATTCACCTTTTCCATACGTTCTGCATCGAAATAAGCTAAGGATTCACTTCCCAGCCCTCGCAATCGTTCGATATAACGATAAATCACTCTAGGAGACTCGGAATCGCGATATTCACCTTTTCCACACGTTCTGCATCGAAAGAAGTTAAGGATTCACTTCCCAGCCCTCGCAATCGTTCGATATAAGGATAAATCACTCTAGGAGGCTCGGAAACGCGATATTCACCTTTTCCATACGTTCTGCATCGAAAGAAGCTAAGGATTCACTTCCCAGCCCTCGCATTCGTTCGATATAACGATAAATCACTCTAGGAGACTCGGAATCGCGATATTCACCTTTTCCACACGTTCTGCATCGAAAGAAGTTAAGGATTCACTTCCCAGCCCTCGCAAACGTTCGATATAACGATAAATCACTCTAGGAGACTCGGAATCGCGATATTCACCTTTTCCACACGTTCTGCATCGAAAGAAGGTAAGGATTCACTTCCCAGCCCTCGCAATCGTTCGATTTAACGATAAATCACTCTAGGAGGCTCGGAAACGCGATATTCACCTTTTCCATACGTTCTGCATCGAAAGAAGCTAAGGATTCACTTCCCAGCCCTCGCAATCGTTCGATGTAACGATAAATCACTCTAGGAGGCTCGGAAACGCGATATTCACCTTTTCCATAAGTTCTGCATCGAAAGAAGTTAAGGATTCACTTCCCAGCGCACGCAATCGTTCGATATAACGATAAATCACTCTAGGAGGCTCGGAAACGCGATATTCACCGTTTCCATACGTTCTGCATCGAAAGAAGCTAAGGATTCACTTCCCAGCCCTCGCAATCGTTCGATATAACGATAAATCAGTCTAGGAGACTCGGAATCGCGTTATTCACCTTTTCCACACGTTCTGCATCGAAAGAAGTTAAGGATTCACTTCCCAGCCCTCGCAATCGTTCGATATAACGATAAATCACTCTAGGAGGCTCGGAAACGCGATATTCACCTTTTCCACACGTTCTGCATCGAAAGAAGTTAAGGATTCACTTCCCAGCCCTCGCAATCGTTCGATATAACGATAAATCACTCTAGGAGGCTCGGAAACGCGATATTCACCTTTTCCATACGTTCTGCATCGAAATAAGCTAAGGATTCACTTCCCAGCCCTCGCAATCGTTCGATATAACGATAAATCACTGTAGGAGACTCGGAATCGCGATATTCACCTTTTCCACACGTTCTGCATCGAAAGAAGTTAAGGATTCACTTCCCAGCCCTCGCAATCGTTCGATATAACGATAAATCACTCTAGGAGGCTCGGAAACGCGATATTCACCTTTTCCATACGTTCTGCATCGAAAGAAGCTAAGGATTCACTTCCCAGCCCTCGCAATCGTTCGATGTAACGATAAATCACTCTAGGAGACTCGGAATCGCGATATTCACCTTTTCCACACGTTCTGCATCGAAAGAAGTTAAGGATTCACTTCCCAGCCCTCGCAATCGTTCAATATAACGATAAATCACTCTAGGAGGCTCGGAAACGCGATATTCACCTTTTCCATTCGTTCTGCATCGAAATAAGCTAAGGATTCACTTCCCAGCCCTCGCAATCGTTCGATATAACGATAAATCACTCTAGGAGACTCGGAATCGCGATATTCACCTTTTCCACACGTTCTGCATCGAAAGAAGTTAAGGATTCACTTCCCAGCCCTCGCAATCGTTCGATATAAGGATAAATCACTCTAGGAGGCTCGGAAACGCGATATTCACCTTTTCCATACGTCCTGCATCGATAGAAGCTAAGGATTCACTTCCCAGCCCTCGCAATCGTTCGATATAACGATAAATCACTCTAGGAGACTCGGAATCGCGATATTCACCTTTTCCACACGTTCTGCATCGAAAGAAGTTAAGGATTCACTTCCCAGCCCTCGCAATCGTTCGATATAACGATAAATCACTCTAGGAGGCTCGGAAACGCGATATTCACTTTTTCCGTACGTCCTGCATCGATAGAAGCTAAGGATTCACTTCCCAGCCCTCGCAATCGTTCGATATAACGATAAATCACTCTAGGAGACTCGGAATCGCGATATTCACCTTTTCCACACGTTCTGCATCGAAAGAAGTTAAGGATTCACTTCCCAGCCCTCGCAAACGTTCGATATAACGATAAATCACTCTAGGAGACTCGGAATCGCGATATTCACCTTTTCCACACGTTCTGCATCGAAAGAAGGTAAGGATTCACTTCCCAGCCCTCGCAATCGTTCGATTTAACGATAAATCACTCTAGGAGGCTCGGAAACGCGATATTCACCTTTTCCATACGTTCTGCATCGAAAGAAGCTAAGGATTCACTTCCCAGCCCTCGCAATCGTTCGATGTAACGATAAATCACTCTAGGAGGCTCGGAAACGCGATATTCACCTTTTCCATAAGTTCTGCATCGAAAGAAGTTAAGGATTCACTTCCCAGCGCACGCAATCGTTCGATATAACGATAAATCACTCTAGGAGGCTCGGAAACGCGATATTCACCGTTTCCATACGTTCTGCATCGAAAGAAGCTAAGGATTCACTTCCCAGCCCTCGCAATCGTTCGATATAACGATAAATCAGTCTAGGAGACTCGGAATCGCGTTATTCACCTTTTCCACACGTTCTGCATCGAAAGAAGTTAAGGATTCACTTCCCAGCCCTCGCAATCGTTCGATATAACGATAAATCACTCTAGGAGGCTCGGAAACGCGATATTCACCTTTTCCATTCGTTCTGCATCGAAATAAGCTAAGGATTCACTTCCCAGCCCTCGCAATCGTTCGATATAACGATAAATCACTCTAGGAGACTCGGAATCGCGATATTCACCTTTTCCACACGTTCTGCATCGAAAGAAGTTAAGGATTCACTTCCCAGCCCTCGCAATCGTTCGATATAACGATAAATCACTCTAGGAGGCTCGGAAACGCGATATTCACCTTTTCCGTACGTTCTGCATCGAAATAAGCTAAGGATTCACTTCCCAGCCCTCGCAATCGTTCGATATAACGATAAATCACTCTAGGAGACTCGGAAACGCGATATTCACCTTTTCCATACGTTCTGCATCGAAAGAAGCTAAGGATTCACTTCCCAGCCCTCGCCAACGTTCGATATAACGATAAATCACTCTAGGAGACTCGGAATCGCGATATTCACCTTTTCCACACGTTCTGCATCGAAAGAAGGTAAGGATTCACTTCCCAGCCCTCGCAATCGTTCGATATAACGATAAATCACTCTAGGAGGCTCGGAAACGCGATATTCACCTTTTCCATACGTTCTGCCTCGAAATAAGCTAAGGATTCACTTCCCAGCCCTCGCAATCGTTCGATATAACGATAAATCACTCTAGGAGACTCGGAATCGCGATATTCACCTTTTCCACACGTTCTGCATCGAAAGAAGTTAAGGATTCACTTCCCAGCCCTCGCAATCGTTCGATATAACGATAAATCACTCTAGGAGGCTCGGAAACGCGATATTCACCTTTTCCATACGTTCTGCATCGAAATAAGCTAAGGATTCACTTCCCAGCCCTCGCAATCGTTCGATATAACGATAAATCACTGTAGGAGACTCGGAATCGCGATATTCACCTTTTCCACACGTTCTGCATCGAAAGAAGTTAAGGATTCACTTCCCAGCCCTCGCAATCGTTCGATATAACGATAAATCACTCTAGGAGGCTCGGAAACGCGATATTCACCTTTTCCATACGTTCTGCATCGAAAGAAGCTAAGGATTCACTTCCCAGCCCTCGCAATCGTTCGATGTAACGATAAATCACTCTAGGAGGCTCGGAAACGCGATATTCACCTTTTCCATACGTTCTGCATCGAAAGAAGTTAAGGATTCACTTCCCAGCCCACGCAATCGTTCGATATAACGATAAATCACTCTAGGAGGCTCGGAAACGCGATATTCACCTTTTCCATACGTTCTGCATCGAAAGAAGCTAAGGATTCACTTCCCAGCCCTCGGAATCGTTCGATATAACGATAAATCACTCTAGGAGGCTCGGAAACGCGATATTCACCTTTTCCATACGTTCTGCATCGAAATAAGCTAAGGATTCATTTCCCAGCCCTCGCAAACGTTCGATATAACGATAAATCACTCTAGGAGACTCGGAATCGCGATATTCACCTTTTCCACGCGTTCTGCATCGAAAGAAGTTAAGGATTCACTTCCCAGCCCTCGCAATCGTTCGATATAACGATAAATCACTCTAGGAGGCTCGGAAACGCGATATTCACCTTTTCCATACGTTCTGCATCGAAAGAAGCTAAGGATTCACTTCCCAGCCCTCGCAATCGTTCGATATAACGATAAATCACTCTAGGAGGCTCGGAAACGCGATATTCACCTTTTCCATACGTTCTGCATCGAAATAAGCTAAGGATTCACTTCCCAGCCCTCGCAATCGTTCGATATAACGATAAATCACTGTAGGAGACCCGGAATCGCGATATTCACCTTTTCCACACGTTCTGCATCGAAAGAAGTTAAGGATTCACTTCCCAGCCCTCGCAATCGTTCGATATAACGATAAATCACTCTAGGAGGCTCGGAAACGCGATATTCACCTTTTCCATACGTTCTGCATCGAAAGAAGCTAAGGATTCACTTCCCAGCCCTCGCAATCGTTCGATGTACCGATAAATCACTCTAGGAGGCTCGGAAACGCGATATTCACCTTTTCCATACGTTCTGCATCGAAAGAAGTTAAGGATTCACTTCCCAGCCCACGCAATCGTTCGATATAACGATAAATCACTCTAGGAGGCTCGGAAACGCGATATTCACCTTTTCCATACGTTCTGCATCGAAAGAAGCTAAGGATTCACTTCCCAGCCCTCGCAATCGTTCGATATAACGATAAATCACTCTAGGAGGCTCGGAAACGCGATATTCACCTTTTCCATACGTTCTGCATCGAAATAAGCTAAGGATTCATTTCCCAGCCCTCGCAAACGTTCGATATAACGATAAATCACTCTAGGAGACTCGGAATCGCGATATTCACCTTTTCCACGCGTTCTGCATCGAAAGAAGTTAAGGATTCACTTCCCAGCCCTCGCAATCGTTCGATATAACGATAAATCACTCTAGGAGGCTCGGAAACGCGATATTCACCTTTTCCATACGTTCTGCATCGAAAGAAGCTAAGGATTCACTTCCCAGCCCTCGCAATCGTTCGATATAACGATAAATCACTCTAGGAGGCTCGGAAACGCGATATTCACCTTTTCCATTCGTTCTGCATCGAAATAAGCTAAGGATTCACTTCCCAGCCCTCGCAATCGATCGATATAACGATAAATCACTCTAGGAGACTCGGAATCGCGATATTCACCTTTTCCATACGTTCTGCATCGAAAGAAGCTAAGGATTCACTTCCCAGCCCTCGCAATCGTTCGATATAACGATAAATCACTCTAGGAGGCTCGGAAACGCGATATTCACCTTTTCCATACGTTCTGCATCGAAAGAAGCTAAGGATTCACTTCCCAGCCCTCGCAATCGTTCGATATAACGATAAATCACTCTAGGAGGCTCGGAAACGCGATATTCACCTTTTCCATACGTTCTGCATCGAAAGAAGGTAAGGATTCACTTCCCAGCCCTCGCAATCGTTCGATATAACGATAAATCACTCTAGGAGGCTCGGAAACGCGATATTCACCTTTTCCATACGTTCTGCCTCGAAATAAGCTAAGGATTCACTTCCCAGCCCTCGCAATCGTTCGATACAACGATAAATCACTCTAGGAGACTCGGAATCGCGATATTCACCTTTTCCACACGTTCTGCATCGAAAGAAGTTAAGGATTCACTTCCCAGCCCTCGCAATCGTTCGATATAACGATAAATCACTCTAGGAGGCTCGGAAACGCGATATTCACCTTTTCCATACGTTCTGCATCGAAATAAGCTAAGGATTCACTTCCCAGCCCTCGCAATCGTTCGATATAACGATAAATCACTGTAGGAGACTCGGAATCGCGATATTCACCTTTTCCACACGTTCTGCATCGAAAGAAGTTAAGGATTCACTTCCCAGCCCTCGCAATCGTTCGATATAACGATAAATCACTCTAGGAGGCTCGGAAACGCGATATTCACCTTTTCCATACGTTCTGCATCGAAAGAAGCTAAGGATTCACTTCCCAGCCCTCGCAATCGTTCGATGTAACGATAAATCACTCTAGGAGGCTCGGAAACGCGATATTCACCTTTTCCATACGTTCTGCATCGAAAGAAGTTAAGGATTCACTTCCCAGCCCACGCAATCGTTCGATATAACGATAAATCACTCTAGGAGGCTCGGAAACGCGATATTCACCTTTTCCATACGTTCTGCATCGAAAGAAGCTAAGGATTCACTTCCCAGCCCTCGGAATCGTTCGATATAACGATAAATCACTCTAGGAGGCTCGGAAACGCGATATTCACCTTTTCCATACGTTCTGCATCGAAATAAGCTAAGGATTCATTTCCCAGCCCTCGCAAACGTTCGATATAACGATAAATCACTCTAGGAGACTCGGAATCGCGATATTCACCTTTTCCACGCGTTCTGCATCGAAAGAAGTTAAGGATTCACTTCCCAGCCCTCGCAATCGTTCGATATAACGATAAATCACTCTAGGAGGCTCGGAAACGCGATATTCACCTTTTCCATACGTTCTGCATCGAAAGAAGCTAAGGATTCACTTCCCAGCCCTCGCAATCGTTCGATATAACGATAAATCACTCTAGGAGGCTCGGAAACGCGATATTCACCTTTTCCATACGTTCTGCATCGAAATAAGCTAAGGATTCACTTCCCAGCCCTCGCAATCGTTCGATATAACGATAAATCACTGTAGGAGACCCGGAATCGCGATATTCACCTTTTCCACACGTTCTGCATCGAAAGAAGTTAAGGATTCACTTCCCAGCCCTCGCAATCGTTCGATATAACGATAAATCACTCTAGGAGGCTCGGAAACGCGATATTCACCTTTTCCATACGTTCTGCATCGAAAGAAGCTAAGGATTCACTTCCCAGCCCTCGCAATCGTTCGATGTACCGATAAATCACTCTAGGAGGCTCGGAAACGCGATATTCACCTTTTCCATACGTTCTGCATCGAAAGAAGTTAAGGATTCACTTCCCAGCCCACGCAATCGTTCGATATAACGATAAATCACTCTAGGAGGCTCGGAAACGCGATATTCACCTTTTCCATACGTTCTGCATCGAAAGAAGCTAAGGATTCACTTCCCAGCCCTCGCAATCGTTCGATATAACGATAAATCACTCTAGGAGGCTCGGAAACGCGATATTCACCTTTTCCATACGTTCTGCATCGAAATAAGCTAAGGATTCATTTCCCAGCCCTCGCAAACGTTCGATATAACGATAAATCACTCTAGGAGACTCGGAATCGCGATATTCACCTTTTCCACGCGTTCTGCATCGAAAGAAGTTAAGGATTCACTTCCCAGCCCTCGCAATCGTTCGATATAACGATAAATCACTCTAGGAGGCTCGGAAACGCGATATTCACCTTTTCCATACGTTCTGCATCGAAAGAAGCTAAGGATTCACTTCCCAGCCCTCGCAATCATTCGATATAACGATAAATCACTCTAGGAGGCTCGGAAACGCGATATTCACCTTTTCCATTCGTTCTGCATCGAAATAAGCTAAGGATTCACTTCCCAGCCCTCGCAATCGATCGATATAACGATAAATCACTCTAGGAGACTCGGAATCGCGATATTCACCTTTTCCATACGTTCTGCATCGAAAGAAGCTAAGGATTCACTTCCCAGCCCTCGCAATCGTTCGATATAACGATAAATCACTCTAGGAGGCTCGGAAACGCGATATTCACCTTTTCCATTCGTTCTGCATCGAAAGAAGCTAAGGATTCACTTCCCAGCCCTCGCAATCGTTCGATATAACGATAAATCACTCTAGGAGGCTCGGAAACGCGATATTCACCTTTTCCATACGTTCTGCATCGAAATAAGCTAAGGATTCACTTCCCAGCCCTCGCAATCGTTCGATATAACGATAAATCACTCTAGGAGACTCGGAATCGCGATATTCACCTTTTCCACACGTTCTGCATCGAAAGAAGTTAAGGATTCACTTCCCAGCCCTCGCAATCGTTCGATATAAGGATAAATCACTCTAGGAGGCTCGGAAACGCGATATTCACCTTTTCCATACGTTCTGCATCGAAAGAAGCTAAGGATTCACTTCCCAGCCCTCGCAATCGTTCGATATAACGATAAATCACTCTAGGAGGCTCGGAAACGCGATATTCACCTTTTCCATACGTTCTGCATCGAAATAAGCTAAGGATTCACTTCCCAGCCCTCGCAATCGTTCGATATAACGATAAATCACTCTAGGAGGCTCGGAAACGCGATATTCACCTTTTCCATACGTTCTGCATCGAAATAAGCTAAGGATTCACTTCCCAGCCCTCGCAATCGTTCGATATAACGATAAATCACTCTAGGAGACTCGGAATCGCGATATTCACCTTTTCCACACGTTCTGCATCGAAAGAAGTTAAGGATTCACTTCCCAGCCCTCGCAATCGTTCGATATAAGGATAAATCACTCTAGGAGGCTCGGAAACGCGATATTCACCTTTTCCATACGTTCTGCATCGAAAGAAGCTAAGGATTCACTTCCCAGCCCTCGCATTCGTTCGATATAACGATAAATCACTCTAGGAGACTCGGAATCGCGATATTCACCTTTTCCACACGTTCTGCATCGAAAGAAGTTAAGGATTCACTTCCCAGCCCTCGCAATCGTTCAATATAACGATAAATCACTCTAGGAGGCTCGGAAACGCGATATTCACCTTTTCCATTCGTTCTGCATCGAAATAAGCTAAGGATTCACTTCCCAGCCCTCGCAATCGTTCGATATAACGATAAATCACTCTAGGAGACTCGGAATCGCGATATTCACCTTTTCCACACGTTCTGCATCGAAAGAAGTTAAGGATTCACTTCCCAGCCCTCGCAATCGTTCGATATAAGGATAAATCACTCTAGGAGGCTCGGAAACGCGATATTCACCTTTTCCATACGTCCTGCATCGATAGAAGCTAAGGATTCACTTCCCAGCCCTCGCAATCGTTCGATATAACGATAAATCACTCTAGGAGACTCGGAATCGCGATATTCACCTTTTCCACACGTTCTGCATCGAAAGAAGTTAAGGATTCACTTCCCAGCCCTCGCAATCGTTCGATATAACGATAAATCACTCTAGGAGGCTCGGAAACGCGATATTCACTTTTTCCGTACGTCCTGCATCGATAGAAGCTAAGGATTCACTTCCCAGCCCTCGCAATCGTTCGATATAACGATAAATCACTCTAGGAGACTCGGAAACGCGATATTCACCTTTTCCATACGTTCTGCATCGAAAGAAGCTAAGGATTCACTTCCCAGCCCTCGCAAACGTTCGATATAACGATAAATCACTCTAGGAGACTCGGAATCGCGATATTCACCTTTTCCACACGTTCTGCATCGAAAGAAGGTAAGGATTCACTTCCCAGCCCTCGCAATCGTTCGATATAACGATAAATCACTCTAGGAGGCTCGGAAACGCGATATTCACCTTTTCCATACGTTCTGCCTCGAAATAAGCTAAGGATTCACTTCCCAGCCCTCGCAATCGTTCGATATAACGATAAATCACTCTAGGAGGCTCGGAAACGCGATATTCACCTTTTCCATACGTTCTGCATCGAAAGAAGCTAAGGATTCACTTCCCAGCCCTCGCAATCGTTCGATGTAACGATAAATCACTCTAGGAGGCTCGGAAACGCGATATTCACCTTTTCCATACGTTCTGCATAGAAAGAAGTTAAGGATTCACTTCCCAGCCCACGCAATCGTTCGATATAACGATAAATCACTCTAGGAGGCTCGGAAACGCGATATTCACCTTTTCCATACGTTCTGCATCGAAAGAAGCTAAGGATTCACTTCCCAGCCCTCGCAATCGTTCGATATAACGATAAATCACTCTAGGAGGCTCGGAAACGCGATATTCACCTTTTCCATACGTTCTGCCTCGAAATAAGCTAAGGATTCACTTCCCAGCCCTCGCAATCGTTCGATATAACGATAAATCACTCTAGGAGACTCGGAATCGCGATATTCACCTTTTCCACACGTTCTGCATCGAAAGAAGTTAAGGATTCACTTCCCAGCCCTCGCAATCGTTCGATATAACGATAAATCACTCTAGGAGGCTCGGAAACGCGATATTCACCTTTTCCATACGTTCTGCATCGAAATAAGCTAAGGATTCACTTCCCAGCCCTCGCAATCGTTCGATATAACGATAAATCACTGTAGGAGACTCGGAATCGCGATATTCACCTTTTCCACACGTTCTGCATCGAAAGAAGTTAAGGATTCACTTCCCAGCCCTCGCAATCGTTCGATATAACGATAAATCACTCTAGGAGGCTCGGAAACGCGATATTCACCTTTTCCATACGTTCTGCATCGAAAGAAGCTAAGGATTCACTTCCCAGCCCTCGCAATCGTTCGATGTAACGATAAATCACTCTAGGAGGCTCGGAAACGCGATATTCACCTTTTCCATACGTTCTGCATCGAAAGAAGTTAAGGATTCACTTCCCAGCCCACGCAATCGTTCGATATAACGATAAATCACTCTAGGAGGCTCGGAAACGCGATATTCACCTTTTCCATACGTTCTGCATCGAAAGAAGCTAAGGATTCACTTCCCAGCCCTCGGAATCGTTCGATATAACGATAAATCACTCTAGGAGGCTCGGAAACGGGATATTCACCTTTTCCATACGTTCTGCATCGAAATAAGCTAAGGATTCATTTCCCAGCCCTCGCAAACGTTCGATATAACGATAAATCACTCTAGGAGACTCGGAATCGCGATATTCACCTTTTCCACGCGTTCTGCATCGAAAGAAGTTAAGGATTCACTTCCCAGCCCTCGCAATCGTTCGATATAACGATAAATCACTCTAGGAGGCTCGGAAACGCGATATTCACCTTTTCCATACGTTCTGCATCGAAAGAAGCTAAGGATTCACTTCCCAGCCCTCGCAATCGTTCGATATAACGATAAATCACTCTAGGAGGCTCGGAAACGCGATATTCACCTTTTCCATACGTTCTGCATCGAAATAAGCTAAGGATTCACTTCCCAGCCCTCGCAATCGTTCGATATAACGATAAATCACTGTAGGAGACCCGGAATCGCGATATTCACCTTTTCCACACGTTCTGCATCGAAAGAAGTTAAGGATTCACTTCCCAGCCCTCGCAATCGTTCGATATAACGATAAATCACTCTAGGAGGCTCGGAAACGCGATATTCACCTTTTCCATACGTTCTGCATCGAAAGAAGCTAAGGATTCACTTCCCAGCCCTCGCAATCGTTCGATGTACCGATAAATCACTCTAGGAGGCTCGGAAACGCGATATTCACCTTTTCCATACGTTCTGCATCGAAAGAAGTTAAGGATTCACTTCCCAGCCCACGCAATCGTTCGATATAACGATAAATCACTCTAGGAGGCTCGGAAACGCGATATTCACCTTTTCCATACGTTCTGCATCGAAAGAAGCTAAGGATTCACTTCCCAGCCCTCGCAATCGTTCGATATAACGATAAATCACTCTAGGAGGCTCGGAAACGCGATATTCACCTTTTCCATACGTTCTGCATCGAAATAAGCTAAGGATTCACTTCCCAGCCCTCGCAATCGTTCGATATAACGATAAATCACTCTAGGAGGCTCGGAAACGCGATATTCACCTTTTCCATACGTTCTGCATCGAAATAAGCTAAGGATTCACTTCCCAGCCCTCGCAATCGTTCGATATAACGATAAATCACTCTAGGAGACTCGGAATCGCGATATTCACCTTTTCCACACGTTCTGCATCGAAAGAAGTTAAGGATTCACTTCCCAGCCCTCGCAATCGTTCGATATAAGGATAAATCACTCTAGGAGGCTCGGAAACGCGATATTCACCTTTTCCATACGTTCTGCATCGAAAGAAGCTAAGGATTCACTTCCCAGCCCTCGCATTCGTTCGATATAACGATAAATCACTCTAGGAGACTCGGAATCGCGATATTCACCTTTTCCACACGTTCTGCATCGAAAGAAGTTAAGGATTCACTTCCCAGCCCTCGCAAACGTTCGATATAACGATAAATCACTCTAGGAGACTCGGAATCGCGATATTCACCTTTTCCACACGTTCTGCATCGAAAGAAGGTAAGGATTCACTTCCCAGCCCTCGCAATCGTTCGATTTAACGATAAATCACTCTAGGAGGCTCGGAAACGCGATATTCACCTTTTCCATACGTTCTGCATCGAAAGAAGCTAAGGATTCACTTCCCAGCCCTCGCAATCGTTCGATGTAACGATAAATCACTCTAGGAGGCTCGGAAACGCGATATTCACCTTTTCCATAAGTTCTGCATCGAAAGAAGTTAAGGATTCACTTCCCAGCGCACGCAATCGTTCGATATAACGATAAATCACTCTAGGAGGCTCGGAAACGCGATATTCACCGTTTCCATACGTTCTGCATCGAAAGAAGCTAAGGATTCACTTCCCAGCCCTCGCAATCGTTCGATATAACGATAAATCAGTCTAGGAGACTCGGAATCGCGTTATTCACCTTTTCCACACGTTCTGCATCGAAAGAAGTTAAGGATTCACTTCCCAGCCCTCGCAATCGTTCGATATAACGATAAATCACTCTAGGAGGCTCGGAAACGCGATATTCACCTTTTCCACACGTTCTGCATCGAAAGAAGTTAAGGATTCACTTCCCAGCCCTCGCAATCGTTCGATATAACGATAAATCACTCTAGGAGGCTCGGAAACGCGATATTCACCTTTTCCATACGTTCTGCATCGAAATAAGCTAAGGATTCACTTCCCAGCCCTCGCAATCGTTCGATATAACGATAAATCACTGTAGGAGACTCGGAATCGCGATATTCACCTTTTCCACACGTTCTGCATCGAAAGAAGTTAAGGATTCACTTCCCAGCCCTCGCAATCGTTCGATATAACGATAAATCACTCTAGGAGGCTCGGAAACGCGATATTCACTTTTTCCGTACGTCCTGCATCGATAGAAGCTAAGGATTCACTTCCCAGCCCTCGCAATCGTTCGATATAACGATAAATCACTCTAGGAGACTCGGAATCGCGATATTCACCTTTTCCACACGTTCTGCATCGAAAGAAGTTAAGGATTCACTTCCCAGCCCTCGCAAACGTTCGATATAACGATAAATCACTCTAGGAGACTCGGAATCGCGATATTCACCTTTTCCACACGTTCTGCATCGAAAGAAGGTAAGGATTCACTTCCCAGCCCTCGCAATCGTTCGATTTAACGATAAATCACTCTAGGAGGCTCGGAAACGCGATATTCACCTTTTCCATACGTTCTGCATCGAAAGAAGCTAAGGATTCACTTCCCAGCCCTCGCAATCGTTCGATGTAACGATAAATCACTCTAGGAGGCTCGGAAACGCGATATTCACCTTTTCCATAAGTTCTGCATCGAAAGAAGTTAAGGATTCACTTCCCAGCGCACGCAATCGTTCGATATAACGATAAATCACTCTAGGAGGCTCGGAAACGCGATATTCACCGTTTCCATACGTTCTGCATCGAAAGAAGCTAAGGATTCACTTCCCAGCCCTCGCAATCGTTCGATATAACGATAAATCAGTCTAGGAGACTCGGAATCGCGTTATTCACCTTTTCCACACGTTCTGCATCGAAAGAAGTTAAGGATTCACTTCCCAGCCCTCGCAATCGTTCGATATAACGATAAATCACTCTAGGAGGCTCGGAAACGCGATATTCACCTTTTCCATTCGTTCTGCATCGAAATAAGCTAAGGATTCACTTCCCAGCCCTCGCAATCGTTCGATATAACGATAAATCACTCTAGGAGACTCGGAATCGCGATATTCACCTTTTCCACACGTTCTGCATCGAAAGAAGTTAAGGATTCACTTCCCAGCCCTCGCAATCGTTCGATATAACGATAAATCACTCTAGGAGGCTCGGAAACGCGATATTCACCTTTTCCGTACGTTCTGCATCGAAATAAGCTAAGGATTCACTTCCCAGCCCTCGCAATCGTTCGATATAACGATAAATCACTCTAGGAGACTCGGAAACGCGATATTCACCTTTTCCATACGTTCTGCATCGAAAGAAGCTAAGGATTCACTTCCCAGCCCTCGCCAACGTTCGATATAACGATAAATCACTCTAGGAGACTCGGAATCGCGATATTCACCTTTTCCACACGTTCTGCATCGAAAGAAGGTAAGGATTCACTTCCCAGCCCTCGCAATCGTTCGATATAACGATAAATCACTCTAGGAGGCTCGGAAACGCGATATTCACCTTTTCCATACGTTCTGCCTCGAAATAAGCTAAGGATTCACTTCCCAGCCCTCGCAATCGTTCGATATAACGATAAATCACTCTAGGAGACTCGGAATCGCGATATTCACCTTTTCCACACGTTCTGCATCGAAAGAAGTTAAGGATTCACTTCCCAGCCCTCGCAATCGTTCGATATAACGATAAATCACTCTAGGAGGCTCGGAAACGCGATATTCACCTTTTCCATACGTTCTGCATCGAAATAAGCTAAGGATTCACTTCCCAGCCCTCGCAATCGTTCGATATAACGATAAATCACTGTAGGAGACTCGGAATCGCGATATTCACCTTTTCCACACGTTCTGCATCGAAAGAAGTTAAGGATTCACTTCCCAGCCCTCGCAATCGTTCGATATAACGATAAATCACTCTAGGAGGCTCGGAAACGCGATATTCACCTTTTCCATACGTTCTGCATCGAAAGAAGCTAAGGATTCACTTCCCAGCCCTCGCAATCGTTCGATGTAACGATAAATCACTCTAGGAGGCTCGGAAACGCGATATTCACCTTTTCCATACGTTCTGCATCGAAAGAAGTTAAGGATTCACTTCCCAGCCCACGCAATCGTTCGATATAACGATAAATCACTCTAGGAGGCTCGGAAACGCGATATTCACCTTTTCCATACGTTCTGCATCGAAAGAAGCTAAGGATTCACTTCCCAGCCCTCGGAATCGTTCGATATAACGATAAATCACTCTAGGAGGCTCGGAAACGCGATATTCACCTTTTCCATACGTTCTGCATCGAAATAAGCTAAGGATTCATTTCCCAGCCCTCGCAAACGTTCGATATAACGATAAATCACTCTAGGAGACTCGGAATCGCGATATTCACCTTTTCCACGCGTTCTGCATCGAAAGAAGTTAAGGATTCACTTCCCAGCCCTCGCAATCGTTCGATATAACGATAAATCACTCTAGGAGGCTCGGAAACGCGATATTCACCTTTTCCATACGTTCTGCATCGAAAGAAGCTAAGGATTCACTTCCCAGCCCTCGCAATCGTTCGATATAACGATAAATCACTCTAGGAGGCTCGGAAACGCGATATTCACCTTTTCCATACGTTCTGCATCGAAATAAGCTAAGGATTCACTTCCCAGCCCTCGCAATCGTTCGATATAACGATAAATCACTGTAGGAGACCCGGAATCGCGATATTCACCTTTTCCACACGTTCTGCATCGAAAGAAGTTAAGGATTCACTTCCCAGCCCTCGCAATCGTTCGATATAACGATAAATCACTCTAGGAGGCTCGGAAACGCGATATTCACCTTTTCCATACGTTCTGCATCGAAAGAAGCTAAGGATTCACTTCCCAGCCCTCGCAATCGTTCGATGTACCGATAAATCACTCTAGGAGGCTCGGAAACGCGATATTCACCTTTTCCATACGTTCTGCATCGAAAGAAGTTAAGGATTCACTTCCCAGCCCACGCAATCGTTCGATATAACGATAAATCACTCTAGGAGGCTCGGAAACGCGATATTCACCTTTTCCATACGTTCTGCATCGAAAGAAGCTAAGGATTCACTTCCCAGCCCTCGCAATCGTTCGATATAACGATAAATCACTCTAGGAGGCTCGGAAACGCGATATTCACCTTTTCCATACGTTCTGCATCGAAATAAGCTAAGGATTCATTTCCCAGCCCTCGCAAACGTTCGATATAACGATAAATCACTCTAGGAGACTCGGAATCGCGATATTCACCTTTTCCACGCGTTCTGCATCGAAAGAAGTTAAGGATTCACTTCCCAGCCCTCGCAATCGTTCGATATAACGATAAATCACTCTAGGAGGCTCGGAAACGCGATATTCACCTTTTCCATACGTTCTGCATCGAAAGAAGCTAAGGATTCACTTCCCAGCCCTCGCAATCGTTCGATATAACGATAAATCACTCTAGGAGGCTCGGAAACGCGATATTCACCTTTTCCATTCGTTCTGCATCGAAATAAGCTAAGGATTCACTTCCCAGCCCTCGCAATCGATCGATATAACGATAAATCACTCTAGGAGACTCGGAATCGCGATATTCACCTTTTCCATACGTTCTGCATCGAAAGAAGCTAAGGATTCACTTCCCAGCCCTCGCAATCGTTCGATATAACGATAAATCACTCTAGGAGGCTCGGAAACGCGATATTCACCTTTTCCATTCGTTCTGCATCGAAAGAAGCTAAGGATTCACTTCCCAGCCCTCGCAATCGTTCGATATAACGATAAATCACTCTAGGAGGCTCGGAAACGCGATATTCACCTTTTCCATACGTTCTGCATCGAAATAAGCTAAGGATTCACTTCCCAGCCCTCGCAATCGTTCGATATAACGATAAATCACTCTAGGAGACTCGGAATCGCGATATTCACCTTTTCCACACGTTCTGCATCGAAAGAAGTTAAGGATTCACTTCCCAGCCCTCGCAATCGTTCGATATAAGGATAAATCACTCTAGGAGGCTCGGAAACGCGATATTCACCTTTTCCATACGTTCTGCATCGAAAGAAGCTAAGGATTCACTTCCCAGCCCTCGCAATCGTTCGATATAACGATAAATCACTCTAGGAGGCTCGGAAACGCGATATTCACCTTTTCCATACGTTCTGCATCGAAATAAGCTAAGGATTCACTTCCCAGCCCTCGCAATCGTTCGATATAACGATAAATCACTCTAGGAGGCTCGGAAACGCGATATTCACCTTTTCCATACGTTCTGCATCGAAATAAGCTAAGGATTCACTTCCCAGCCCTCGCAATCGTTCGATATAACGATAAATCACTCTAGGAGACTCGGAATCGCGATATTCACCTTTTCCACACGTTCTGCATCGAAAGAAGTTAAGGATTCACTTCCCAGCCCTCGCAATCGTTCGATATAAGGATAAATCACTCTAGGAGGCTCGGAAACGCGATATTCACCTTTTCCATACGTTCTGCATCGAAAGAAGCTAAGGATTCACTTCCCAGCCCTCGCATTCGTTCGATATAACGATAAATCACTCTAGGAGACTCGGAATCGCGATATTCACCTTTTCCACACGTTCTGCATCGAAAGAAGTTAAGGATTCACTTCCCAGCCCTCGCAATCGTTCAATATAACGATAAATCACTCTAGGAGGCTCGGAAACGCGATATTCACCTTTTCCATTCGTTCTGCATCGAAATAAGCTAAGGATTCACTTCCCAGCCCTCGCAATCGTTCGATATAACGATAAATCACTCTAGGAGACTCGGAATCGCGATATTCACCTTTTCCACACGTTCTGCATCGAAAGAAGTTAAGGATTCACTTCCCAGCCCTCGCAATCGTTCGATATAAGGATAAATCACTCTAGGAGGCTCGGAAACGCGATATTCACCTTTTCCATACGTCCTGCATCGATAGAAGCTAAGGATTCACTTCCCAGCCCTCGCAATCGTTCGATATAACGATAAATCACTCTAGGAGACTCGGAATCGCGATATTCACCTTTTCCACACGTTCTGCATCGAAAGAAGTTAAGGATTCACTTCCCAGCCCTCGCAATCGTTCGATATAACGATAAATCACTCTAGGAGGCTCGGAAACGCGATATTCACTTTTTCCGTACGTCCTGCATCGATAGAAGCTAAGGATTCACTTCCCAGCCCTCGCAATCGTTCGATATAACGATAAATCACTCTAGGAGACTCGGAAACGCGATATTCACCTTTTCCATACGTTCTGCATCGAAAGAAGCTAAGGATTCACTTCCCAGCCCTCGCAAACGTTCGATATAACGATAAATCACTCTAGGAGACTCGGAATCGCGATATTCACCTTTTCCACACGTTCTGCATCGAAAGAAGGTAAGGATTCACTTCCCAGCCCTCGCAATCGTTCGATATAACGATAAATCACTCTAGGAGGCTCGGAAACGCGATATTCACCTTTTCCATACGTTCTGCCTCGAAATAAGCTAAGGATTCACTTCCCAGCCCTCGCAATCGTTCGATATAACGATAAATCACTCTAGGAGGCTCGGAAACGCGATATTCACCTTTTCCATACGTTCTGCATCGAAAGAAGCTAAGGATTCACTTCCCAGCCCTCGCAATCGTTCGATGTAACGATAAATCACTCTAGGAGGCTCGGAAACGCGATATTCACCTTTTCCATACGTTCTGCATAGAAAGAAGTTAAGGATTCACTTCCCAGCCCACGCAATCGTTCGATATAACGATAAATCACTCTAGGAGGCTCGGAAACGCGATATTCACCTTTTCCATACGTTCTGCATCGAAAGAAGCTAAGGATTCACTTCCCAGCCCTCGGAATCGTTCGATATAACGATAAATCACTCTAGGAGGCTCGGAAACGCGATATTCACCTTTTCCATACGTTCTGCATCGAAATAAGCTAAGGATTCATTTCCCAGCCCTCGCAAACGTTCGATATAACGATAAATCAGTCTAGGAGGCTCGGAAACGCGATATTCACCTTTTCCATACGTTCTGCATCGATAGAAGCTAAGGATTCACTTCCCAGCCCTCGCAATCGTTCGATATAACGATAAATCACTCTAGGAGGCTCGGAAACGCGATATTCACCTTTTCCATACGTTCTGCATCGAAATAAGCTAAGGATTCACTTCCCAGCCCTCGCAATCGTTCGATATAACGATAAATCACTCTAGGAGGCTCGGAAACGCGATATTCACCTTTTCCATACGTTCTGCATCGAAATAAGCTAAGGATTCACTTCCCAGCCCTCGCAATCGTTCGATATAACGATAAATCACTCTAGGAGACTCGGAATCGCGATATTCACCTTTTTCACACGTTCTGCATCGAAAGAAGTTAAGGATTCACTTCCCAGCCCTCGCAATCGTTCGATATAAGGATAAATCACTCTAGGAGGCTCGGAAACGCGATATTCACCTTTTCCATACGTTCTGCATCGAAAGAAGCTAAGGATTCACTTCCCAGCCCTCGCAATCGTTCGATATAACGATAAATCACTCTAGGAGGCTCGGAAACGCGATATTCACCTTTTCCATACGTTCTGCATCGAAATAAGCTAAGGATTCATTTCCCAGCCCTCGCAAACGTTCGATATAACGATAAATCACTCTAGGAGACTCGGAATCGCGATATTCACCTTTTCCACGCGTTCTGCATCGAAAGAAGTTAAGGATTCACTTCCCAGCCCTCGCAATCGTTCGATATAACGATAAATCACTCTAGGAGGCTCGGAAACGCGATATTCACCTTTTCCATACGTTCTGCATCGAAAGAAGCTAAGGATTCACTTCCCAGCCCTCGCAATCGTTCGATATAACGATAAATCACTCTAGGAGGCTCGGAAACGCGATATTCACCTTTTCCATACGTTCTGCATCGAAAGAAGCTAAGGATTCACTTCCCAGCCCTCGCAATCGTTCGATATAACGATAAATCACTCTAGGAGGCTCGGAAACGCGATATTCACCTTTTCCATACGTTCTGCATCGAAAGAAGCTAAGGATTCACTTCCCAGCCCTCGCAATCGTTCGATATAACGATAAATCACTCTAGGAGGCTCGGAAACGCGATATTCACCTTTTCCATACGTTCTGCATCGAAATAAGCTAAGGATTCACTTCCCAGCCCTCGCAATCGTTCGATATAACGATAAATCACTCTAGGAGACTCGGAATCGCGATATTCACCTTTTCCACACGTTCTGCATCGAAAGAAGTTAAGGATTCACTTCCCAGCCCTCGCAATCGTTCGATATAACGATAAATCACTCTAGGAGGTTCGGAAACGCGATATTCACCTTTTCCATACGTTCTGCATCGAAAGAAGCTAAGGATTCACTTCCCAGCCCTCGCAATCGTTCGATATAACGATAAATCACTCTAGGAGGCTCGGAAACGCGATATTCACTTTTTCCATACGTTCTGCATCGAAATAAGCTAAGGATTCACTTTCCAGCCCTCGCAATCGTTCGATATAACGATAAATCACTCTAGGAGGCTCGGAAACGCGATATTCACCTTTTCGATACGTTCTGCATCGAAATAAGCTAAGGATTCACTTCCCAGCCCTCGCAATCGTTCGATATAACGATAAATCAGTCTAGGAGGCTCGGAAACGCGATATTCACCTTTTCGATACGTTCTGCATCGAAATAAGCTAAGGATTCACTTCCCAGCCCTCGCAATCGTTCGATATAACGATAAATCAGTCTAGGAGGCTCGGAAACGCGATATTCACCTTTTCCATACGTTCTGCATCGATAGAAGCTAAGGATTCACTTCCCAGCCCTCGCAATCGTTCGATATAACGATAAATCACTCTAGGAGACTCGGAATCGCGATATTCACCTTTTCCACACGTTCTGCATCGAAAGAAGTTGAGGATTCACTTCCCAGCCCTCGCAATCGTTCGATATAAGGATAAATCACTCTAGGAGGCTCGGAAACGCGATATTCACCTTTTCCATACGTTCTGCATCGAAAGAAGCTAAGGATTCACTTCCCAGCCCTCGCAATCGTTCGATATAACGATAAATCACTCTAGGAGGCTCGGAAACGCGATATTCACCTTTTCCATACGTTCTGCATCGAAATAAGCTAAGGATTCACTTCCCAGCCCTCGCAATCGTTCGATATAACGATAAATCACTCTAGGAGACTCGGAATCGCGATATTCACCTTTTTCACACGTTCTGCATCGAAAGAAGTTAAGGATTCACTTCCCAGCCCTCGCAATCGTTCGATATAAGGATAAATCACTCTAGGAGGCTCGGAAACGCGATATTCACCTTTTCCATACGTTCTGCATCGAAAGAAGCTAAGGATTCACTTCCCAGCCCTCGCAATCGTTCGATATAACGATAAATCACTCTAGGAGGCTCGGAAACGCGATATTCACCTTTTCCATACGTTCTGCATCGAAATAAGCTAAGGATTCATTTCCCAGCCCTCGCAAACGTTCGATATAACGATAAATCACTCTAGGAGACTCGGAATCGCGATATTCACCTTTTCCACGCGTTCTGCATCGAAAGAAGTTAAGGATTCACTTCCCAGCCCTCGCAATCGTTCGATATAACGATAAATCACTCTAGGAGGCTCGGAAACGCGATATTCACCTTTTCCATACGTTCTGCATCGAAAGAAGCTAAGGATTCACTTCCCAGCCCTCGCAATCGTTCGATATAACGATAAATCACTCTAGGAGGCTCGGAAACGCGATATTCACCTTTTCCATACGTTCTGCATCGAAAGAAGCTAAGGATTCACTTCCCAGCCCTCGCAATCGTTCGATATAACGATAAATCACTCTAGGAGGCTCGGAAACGCGATATTCACCTTTTCCATACGTTCTGCATCGAAAGAAGCTAAGGATTCACTTCCCAGCCCTCGCAATCGTTCGATATAACGATAAATCACTCTAGGAGGCTCGGAAACGCGATATTCACCTTTTCCATACGTTCTGCATCGAAATAAGCTAAGGATTCACTTCCCAGCCCTCGCAATCGTTCGATATAACGATAAATCACTCTAGGAGACTCGGAATCGCGATATTCACCTTTTCCACACGTTCTGCATCGAAAGAAGTTAAGGATTCACTTCCCAGCCCTCGCAATCGTTCGATATAACGATAAATCACTCTAGGAGGTTCGGAAACGCGATATTCACCTTTTCCATACGTTCTGCATCGAAAGAAGCTAAGGATTCACTTCCAGCCCTCGCAATCGTTCGATATAACGATAAATCACTCTAGGAGGCTCGGAAACGCGATATTCACTTTTTCCATACGTTCTGCATCGAAATAAGCTAAGGATTCACTTTCCAGCCCTCGCAATCGTTCGATATAACGATAAATCACTCTAGGAGGCTCGGAAACGCGATATTCACCTTTTCGATACGTTCTGCATCGAAATAAGCTAAGGATTCACTTCCCAGCCCTCGCAATCGTTCGATATAACGATAAATCAGTCTAGGAGGCTCGGAAACGCGATATTCACCTTTTCGATACGTTCTGCATCGAAATAAGCTAAGGATTCACTTCCCAGCCCTCGCAATCGTTCGATATAACGATAAATCAGTCTAGGAGGCTCGGAAACGCGATATTCACCTTTTCCATACGTTCTGCATCGATAGAAGCTAAGGATTCACTTCCCAGCCCTCGCAATCGTTCGATATAACGATAAATCACTCTAGGAGACTCGGAATCGCGATATTCACCTTTTCCACACGTTCTGCATCGAAAGAAGTTGAGGATTCACTTCCCAGCCCTCGCAATCGTTCGATATAAGGATAAATCACTCTAGGAGGCTCGGAAACGCGATATTCACCTTTTCCATACGTTCTGCATCGAAAGAAGCTAAGGATTCACTTCCCAGCCCTCGCAATCGTTCGATATAACGATAAATCACTCTAGGAGGCTCGGAAACGCGATATTCACCTTTTCCATACGTTCTGCATCGAAATAAGCTAAGGATTCACTTCCCAGCCCTCGCAATCGTTCGATATAACGATAAATCACTCTAGGAGACTCGGAATCGCGATATTCACCTTTTCCACACGTTCTGCATCGAAAGAAGTTAAGGATTCACTTCCCAGCCCTCGCAATCGTTCGATATAAGGATAAATCACTCTAGGAGGCTCGGAAACGCGATATTCACCTTTTCCATACGTTCTGCATCGAAAGAAGCTAAGGATTCACTTCCCAGCCCTCGCATTCGTTCGATATAACGATAAATCACTCTAGGAGACTCGGAATCGCGATATTCACCTTTTCCACACGTTCTGCATCGAAAGAAGTTAAGGATTCACTTCCCAGCCCTCGCAATCGTTCAATATAACGATAAATCACTCTAGGAGGCTCGGAAACGCGATATTCACCTTTTCCATTCGTTCTGCATCGAAATAAGCTAAGGATTCACTTCCCAGCCCTCGCAATCGTTCGATATAACGATAAATCACTCTAGGAGACTCGGAATCGCGATATTCACCTTTTCCACACGTTCTGCTACGAAAGAAGTTAAGGATTCACTTCCCAGCCCTCGCAATCGTTCGATATAAGGATAAATCACTCTAGGAGGCTCGGAAACGCGATATTCACCTTTTCCATACGTCCTGCATCGATAGAAGCTAAGGATTCACTTCCCAGCCCTCGCAATCGTTCGATATAACGATAAATCACTCTAGGAGACTCGGAATCGCGATATTCACCTTTTCCACACGTTCTGCATCGAAAGAAGTTAAGGATTCACTTCCCAGCCCTCGCAATCGTTCGATATAACGATAAATCACTCTAGGAGGCTCGGAAACGCGATATTCACTTTTTCCGTACGTCCTGCATCGATAGAAGCTAAGGATTCACTTCCCAGCCCTCGCAATCGTTCGATGTAACGATAAATCACTCTAGGAGGCTCGGAAACGCGATATTCACCTTTTCCATAAGTTCTGCATCGAAAGAAGTTAAGGATTCACTTCCCAGCGCACGCAATCGTTCGATATAACGATAAATCACTCTAGGAGGCTCGGAAACGCGATATTCACCGTTTCCATACGTTCTGCATCGAAAGAAGCTAAGGATTCACTTCCCAGCCCTCGCAATCGTTCGATATAACGATAAATCAGTCTAGGAGACTCGGAATCGCGTTATTCACCTTTTCCACACGTTCTGCATCGAAAGAAGTTAAGGATTCACTTCCCAGCCCTCGCAATCGTTCGATATAACGATAAATCACTCTAGGAGGCTCGGAAACGCGATATTCACCTTTTCCACACGTTCTGCATCGAAAGAAGTTAAGGATTCACTTCCCAGCCCTCGCAATCGTTCGATATAACGATAAATCACTCTAGGAGGCTCGGAAACGCGATATTCACCTTTTCCATACGTTCTGCATCGAAATAAGCTAAGGATTCACTTCCCAGCCCTCGCAATCGTTCGATATAACGATAAATCACTGTAGGAGACTCGGAATCGCGATATTCACCTTTTCCACACGTTCTGCATCGAAAGAAGTTAAGGATTCACTTCCCAGCCCTCGCAATCGTTCGATATAACGATAAATCACTCTAGGAGGCTCGGAAACGCGATATTCACCTTTTCCATACGTTCTGCATCGAAAGAAGCTAAGGATTCACTTCCCAGCCCTCGCAATCGTTCGATGTAACGATAAATCACTCTAGGAGGCTCGGAAACGCGATATTCA
This sequence comes from Nomada lathburiana, assembly GCA_963667235.1. NCBI lineage: Eukaryota > Metazoa > Arthropoda > Insecta > Hymenoptera > Apidae > Nomada > Nomada lathburiana. The sequence goes on from OY763905.1 coordinate 107,368, forward strand.
CCTTTTCCATACGTTCTGCATAGAAAGAAGTTAAGGATTCACTTCCCAGCCCACGCAATCGTTCGATATAACGATAAATCACTCTAGGAGGCTCGGAAACGCGATATTCACCTTTTCCATACGTTCTGCATCGAAAGAAGCTAAGGATTCACTTCCCAGCCCTCGGAATCGTTCGATATAACGATAAATCACTCTAGGAGGCTCGGAAACGCGATATTCACCTTTTCCATACGTTCTGCATCGAAATAAGCTAAGGATTCATTTCCCAGCCCTCGCAAACGTTCGATATAACGATAAATCACTCTAGGAGACTCGGAATCGCGATATTCACCTTTTCCATACGTTCTGCATCGAAAGAAGCTAAGGATTCACTTCCCAGCCCTCGCAATCGTTCGATGTAACGATAAATCACTCTAGGAGGCTCGGAAACGCGATATTCACCTTTTCCATAAGTTCTGCATCGAAAGAAGTTAAGGATTCACTTCCCAGCGCACGCAATCGTTCGATATAACGATAAATCACTCTAGGAGGCTCGGAAACGCGATATTCACCGTTTCCATACGTTCTGCATCGAAAGAAGCTAAGGATTCACTTCCCAGCCCTCGCAATCGTTCGATATAACGATAAATCAGTCTAGGAGACTCGGAATCGCGTTATTCACCTTTTCCACACGTTCTGCATCGAAAGAAGTTAAGGATTCACTTCCCAGCCCTCGCAATCGTTCGATATAACGATAAATCACTCTAGGAGGCTCGGAAACGCGATATTCACCTTTTCCACACGTTCTGCATCGAAAGAAGTTAAGGATTCACTTCCCAGCCCTCGCAATCGTTCGATATAACGATAAATCACTCTAGGAGGCTCGGAAACGCGATATTCACCTTTTCCATACGTTCTGCATCGAAATAAGCTAAGGATTCACTTCCCAGCCCTCGCAATCGTTCGATATAACGATAAATCACTGTAGGAGACTCGGAATCGCGATATTCACCTTTTCCACACGTTCTGCATCGAAAGAAGTTAAGGATTCACTTCCCAGCCCTCGCAATCGTTCGATATAACGATAAATCACTCTAGGAGGCTCGGAAACGCGATATTCACCTTTTCCATACGTTCTGCATCGAAAGAAGCTAAGGATTCACTTCCCAGCCCCCGCAATCGTTCGATGTAACGATAAATCACTCTAGGAGGCTCGGAAACGCGATATTCACCTTTTCCATACGTTCTGCATAGAAAGAAGTTAAGGATTCACTTCCCAGCCCACGCAATCGTTCGATATAACGATAAATCACTCTAGGAGGCTCGGAAACGCGATATTCACCTTTTCCATACGTTCTGCATCGAAAGAAGCTAAGGATTCACTTCCCAGCCCTCGGAATCGTTCGATATAACGATAAATCACTCTAGGAGGCTCGGAAACGCGATATTCACCTTTTCCATACGTTCTGCATCGAAATAAGCTAAGGATTCATTTCCCAGCCCTCGCAAACGTTCGATATAACGATAAATCACTCTAGGAGACTCGGAATCGCGATATTCACCTTTTCCACGCGTTCTGCATCGAAAGAAGTTAAGGATTCACTTCCCAGCCCTCGCAATCGTTCGATATAACGATAAATCACTCTAGGAGACTCGGAATCGCGATATTCACCTTTTCCACGCGTTCTGCATCGAAAGAAGTTAAGGATTCACTTCCCAGCCCTCGCAATCGTTCGATATAACGATAAATCACTCTAGGAGGCTCGGAAACGCGATATTCACCTTTTCCATACGTTCTGCATCGAAAGAAGCTAAGGATTCACTTCCCAGCCCTCGCAATCGTTCGATATAACGATAAATCACTCTAGGAGGCTCGGAAACGCGATATTCACCTTTTCCATACGTTCTGCATCGAAATAAGCTAAGGATTCACTTCCCAGCCCTCGCAATCGTTCGATATAACGATAAATCACTCTAGGAGACTCGGAACCGCGATATTCACCTTTTCCACACGTTCTGCATCGAAAGAAGTTAAGGATTCACTTCCCAGCCCTCGCAATCGTTCGATATAACGATAAATCACTCTAGGAGGTTCGGAAACGCGATATTCACCTTTTCCATACGTTCTGCATCGAAAGAAGCTAAGGATTCACTTCCCAGCCCTCGCAATCGTTAGATATAACGATAAATCACTCTAGGAGGCTCGGAAACGCGATATTCACTTTTTCCATACGTTCTGCATCGAAATAAGCTAAGGATTCACTTTCCAGCCCTCGCAATCGTTCGATATAACGATAAATCACTCTAGGAGGCTCGGAAACGCGATATTCACCTTTTCGATACGTTCTGCATCAAAATAAGCTAAGGATTCACTTCCCAGCCCTCGCAATCGTTCGATATAACGATAAATCAGTCTAGGAGGCTCGGAAACGCGATATTCACCTTTTCGATACGTTCTGCATCGAAATAAGCTAAGGATTCACTTCCCAGCCCTCGCAATCGTTCGATATAACGATAAATCAGTCTAGGAGGCTCGGAAACGCGATATTCACCTTTTCCATACGTTCTGCATCGAAAGAAGCTAAGGATTCACTTCCCAGCCCTCGCATTCGTTCGATATAACGATAAATCACTCTAGGAGACTCGGAATCGCGATATTCACCTTTTCCATACGTTCTGCATCGAAATAAGCTAAGGATTCACTTTCCAGCCCTCGCAATCGTTCGATATAACGATAAATCACTCTAGGAGGCTCGGAAACGCGATATTCACCTTTTCGATACGTTCTGCATCGAAATAAGCTAAGGATTCACTTCCCAGCCCTCGCAATCGTTCGATATAACGATAAATCAGTCTAGGAGGCTCGGAAACGCGATATTCACCTTTTCGATACGTTCTGCATCGAAATAAGCTAAGGATTCACTTCCCAGCCCTCGCAATCGTTCGATATAACGATAAATCAGTCTAGGAGGCTCGGAAACGCGATATTCACCTTTTCCATACGTTCTGCATCGATTGAAGCTAAGGATTCACTTCCCAGCCCTCGCAATCGTTCGATATAACGATAAATCACTCTAGGAGACTCGGAATCGCGATATTCACCTTTTCCACACGTTCTGCATCGAAAGAAGTTAAGGATTCACTTCCCAGCCCTCGCAATCGTTCGATATAAGGATAAATCACTCTAGGAGGCTCGGAAACGCGATATTCACCTTTTCCATACGTTCTGCATCGAAAGAAGCTAAGGATTCACTTCCCAGCCCTCGCAATCGTTCGATATAACGATAAATCACTCTAGGAGGCTCGGAAACGCGATATTCACCTTTTCCATACGTTCTGCATCGAAATAAGCTAAGGATTCACTTCCCAGCCCTCGCAATCGTTCGATATAACGATAAATCACTCTAGGAGACTCGGAATCGCGATATTCACCTTTTCCACACGTTCTGCATCGAAAGAAGTTAAGGATTCACTTCCCAGCCCTCGCAATCGTTCGATATAAGGATAAATCACTCTAGGAGGCTCGGAAACGCGATATTCACCTTTTCCATACGTTCTGCATCGAAAGAAGCTAAGGATTCACTTCCCAGCCCTCGCATTCGTTCGATATAACGATAAATCACTCTAGGAGGCTCGGAAACGCGATATTCACCTTTTCCGTACGTTCTGCATCGAAATAAGCTAAGGATTCACTTCCCAGCCCTCGCAATCGTTCGATATAACGATAAATCACTCTAGGAGACTCGGAAACGCGATATTCACCTTTTCCATACGTTCTGCATCGAAAGAAGCTAAGGATTCACTTCCCAGCCCTCGCAAACGTTCGATATAACGATAAATCACTCTAGGAGACTCGGAATCGCGATATTCACCTTTTCCACACGTTCTGCATCGAAAGAAGGTAAGGATTCACTTTCCAGCCCTCGCAATCGTTCGATATAACGATAAATCACTCTAGGAGGCTCGGAAACGCGATATTCACCTTTTCCATACGTTCTGCCTCGAAATAAGCTAAGGATTCACTTCCCAGCCCTCGCAATCGTTCGATATAACGATAAATCACTCTAGGAGACTCGGAATCGCGATATTCACCTTTTCCACACGTTCTGCATCGAAAGAAGTTAAGGATTCACTTCCCAGCCCTCGCAATCGTTCGATATAACGATATATCACTCTAGGAGGCTCGGAAACGCGATATTCACCTTTTCCATACGTTCTGCATCGAAATAAGCTAAGGATTCACTTCCCAGCCCTCGCAATCGTTCGATATAACGATAAATCACTGTAGGAGACTCGGAATCGCGATATTCACCTTTTCCACACGTTCTGCATCGAAAGAAGTTAAGGATTCACTTCCCAGCCCTCGCAATCGTTCGATATAACGATAAATCACTCTAGGAGGCTCGGAAACGCGATATTCACCTTTTCCATACGTTCTGCATCGAAAGAAGCTAAGGATTCACTTCCCAGCCCTCGCAATCGTTCGATGTAACGATAAATCACTCTAGGAGGCTCGGAAACGCGATATTCACCTTTTCCATACGTTCTGCATCGAAAGAAGTTAAGGATTCACTTCCCAGCCCACGCAATCGTTCGATATAACGATAAATCACTCTAGGAGGCTCGGAAACGCGATATTCACCTTTTCCATACGTTCTGCATCGAAAGAAGCTAAGGATTCACTTCCCAGCCCTCGCAATCGTTCGATGTAACGATAAATCACTCTAGGAGGCTCGGAAACGCGATATTCACCTTTTCCATACGTTCTGCATCGAAAGAAGTTAAGGATTCACTTCCCAGCCCACGCAATCGTTCGATATAACGATAAATCACTCTAGGAGGCTCGGAAACGCGATATTCACCTTTTCCATACGTTCTGCATCGAAATAAGCTAAGGATTCATTTCCCAGCCCTCGCAAACGTTCGATATAACGATAAATCACTCTAGGAGACTCGGAATCGCGATATTCACCTTTTCCACGCGTTCTGCATCGAAAGAAGTTAAGGATTCACTTCCCAGCCCTCGCAATCGTTCGATATAACGATAAATCACTCTAGGAGGCTCGGAAACGCGATATTCACCTTTTCCATACGTTCTGCATCGAAAGAAGCTAAGGATTCACTTCCCAGCCCTCGCAATCGTTCGATATAACGATAAATCACTCTAGGAGGCTCGGAAACGCGATATTCACCTTTTCCATACGTTCTGCATCGAAATAAGCTAAGGATTCACTTCCCAGCCCTCGCAATCGTTCGATATAACGATAAATCACTGTAGGAGACTCGGAATCGCGATATTCACCTTTTCCACACGTTCTGCATCGAAAGAAGTTAAGGATTCACTTCCCAGCCCTCGCAATCGTTCGATATAACGATAAATCACTCTAGGAGGCTCGGAAACGCGATATTCACCTTTTCCATACGTTCTGCATCGAAAGAAGCTAAGGATTCACTTCCCAGCCCTCGCAATCGTTCGATGTTACGATAAATCACTCTAGGAGGCTCGGAAACGCGATATTCACCTTTTCCATACGTTCTGCATCGAAAGAAGTTAAGGATTCACTTCCCAGCCCACGCAACCGTTCGATATAACGATAAATCACTCTAGGAGGCTCGGAAACGCGATATTCACCTTTTCCATACGTTCTGCATCGAAAGAAGCTAAGGATTCACTTCCCAGCCCTCGCAATCGTTCGATATAACGATAAATCACTCTAGGAGGCTCGGAAACGCGATATTCACCTTTTCCGTACGTTCTGCATCGAAATAAGCTAAGGATTCACTTCCCAGCCCTCGCAAACGTTCGATATAACGATAAATCACTCTAGGAGTCTCGGAATCGCGATATTCACCTTTTCCACACGTTCTGCATCGAAAGAAGTTAAGGATTCACTTCCCAGCCCTCGCAATCGTTCCATATAACGATAAATCACTCTAGGAGGCTCGGAAACGCGATATTCACATTTTCCATACGTTCTGCCTCGAAATAAGCTAAGGATTCACTTCCCAGCCCTCGCAATCGTTCGATATAACGATAAATCACTCTAGGAGACTCGGAATCGCGATATTCACCTTTTCCACACGTTCTGCATCGAAAGAAGTTAAGGATTCACTTCCCAGCCCTCGCAATCGTTCGATATAACGATAAATCACTCTAGGAGGCTCGGAAACGCGATATTCACCTTTTCCATACGTTCTGCATCGAAATAAGCTAAGGATTCACTTCCCAGCCCTCGCAATCGTTCGATATAACGATAAATCACTCTAGGAGACTCGGAATCGCGATATTCACCTTTTCCACACGTTCTGCATCGAAAGAAGTTAAGGATTCACTTCCCAGCCCTCGCAATCGTTCGATATAACGATAAATCACTCTAGGAGGCTCGGAAACGCGATATTCACCTTTTCCATACGTTCCGCATCGAAAGTAGCTAAGGATTCACTTCCCAGCCCTCGCAATCGTTCGATGTAACGATAAATCACTCTAGGAGGCTCGGAAACGCGATATTCACCATTTCCATACGTTCTGCATCGAAAGAAGTTAAGGATTCACTTCCCAGCCCACGCAATCGTTCGATATAACGATAAATCACTCTAGGAGGCTCGGAAACGCGATATTCACCTTTTCCATACGTTCTGCATCGAAAGAAGCTAAGGATTCACTTCCCAGCCCTCGCAATCGTTCGATATAACGATAAATCAGTCTAGGAGACTCGGAATCGCGTTATTCACCTTTTCCACAAGTTCTGCATCGAAAGAAGTTAAGGATTCACTTCCCAGCCCTCGCAAACGTTCGATATAACGATAAATCACTCTAGGAGGCTCGGAAACGCGATATTCACCTTTTCCACACGTTCTGCATCGAAAGAAGCTAAGGATTCACTTCCCAGCCCTCGCAATCGTTCGATATAACGATAAATCACTCTAGGAGGCTCGGAAACGCGATATTCACCTTTTCCGTACGTTCTGCATCGAAATAAGCTAAGGATTCACTTCCCAGCCCTCGCAATCGTTCGATATAACGATAAATCACTCTAGGAGACTCGGAAACGCGATATTCACCTTTTCCATACGTTCTGCATCGAAATAAGCTAAGGATTCACTTCCCAGCCCTCGCAAACGTTCGATATAACGATAAATCACTCTAGGAGACTCGGAATCGCGATATTCACCTTTTCCACACGTTCTGCATCGAAAGCAGTTAAGGATTCACTTCCCAGCCCTCGCAATCGTTCGATATAACGATAAATCACTCTAGGAGGCTCGGAAACGCGATATTCACCTTTTCCATAAGTTCTGCCTCGAAATAAGCTAAGGATTCACTTCCCAGCCCTCGCAATCGTTCGATATAACGATAAATCACTCTAGGAGACTCGGAATCGCGATATTCACCTTTTCCACACGTTCTGCATCGAAAGAAGTTAAGGATTCACTTCCCAGCCCTCGCAATCGTTCAATATAACGATAAATCACTCTAGGAGGCTCGGAAACGCGATATTCACCTTTTCCATTCGTTCTGCATCGAAATAAGCTAAGGATTCACTTCCCAGCCCTCGCAATCGTTCGATATAACGATAAATCACTCTAGGAGACTCGGAATCGCGATATTCACCTTTTCCACACGTTCTGCATCGAAAGAAGTTAAGGATTCACTTCCCAGCCCTCGCAATCGTTCGATATAAGGATAAATCACTCTAGGAGGCTCGCAATCGCGATATTCACCTTTTCCACACGTTCTGCATCGAAAGAAGTTAAGGATTCACTTCCCAGCCCTCGCAATTGTTCGATATAACGATAAATCACTCTAGGAGGCTCGGAAACGCGATATTCACCTTTTCCATACGTTCTGCATCGATAGAAGCTAAGGATTCACTTCCCAGCCCTCGCAATCGTTCGATATAACGATAAATCACTCTAGGAGACTCGGAATCGCGATATTCACCTTTTCCACACGTTCTGCATCGAAAGAAGTTAAGGATTCACTTCCCAGCCCTCGCAATTGTTCGATATAACGATAAATCACTCTAGGAGGCTCGGAAACGCGATATTCACCTTTTCCGTACGTTCTGCATCGAAATAAGCTAAGGATTCACTTCCCAGCCCTCGCAATCGTTCGATATAACGATAAATCACTCTAGGAGACTCGGAAACGCGATATTCACCTTTTCCATACGTTCTGCATCCAAAGAAGCTAAGGATTCACTTCCCAGCCCTCGCAAACGTTCGATATAACGATAAATCACTCTAGGAGACTCGGAATCGCGATATTCACCTTTTCCACACGTTCTGCATCGAAAGAAGGTAAGGATTCACTTTCCAGCCCTCGCAATCGTTCGATATAACGATAAATCACTCTAGGAGGCTCGGAAACGCGATATTCACCTTTTCCATACGTTCTGCCTCGAAATAAGCTAAGGATTCACTTCCCAGCCCTCGCAATCGTTCGATATAACGATAAATCACTCTAGGAGACTCGGAATCGCGATATTCACCTTTTCCACACGTTCTGCATCGAAAGAAGTTAAGGATTCACTTCCCAGCCCTCGCAATCGTTCGATATAACGATATTTCACTCTAGGAGGCTCGGAAACGCGATATTCACCTTTTCCATACGTTCTGCATCGAAATAAGCTAAGGATTCACTTCCCAGCCCTCGCAATCGTTCGATATAACGATAAATCACTCTAGGAGACTCGGAATCGCGATATTCACCTTTTCCACACGTTCTGCATCGAAAGAAGTTAAGGATTCACTTCCCAGCCCTCGCAATCGTTCGATATAACGATAAATCACTCTAGGAGGCTCGGAAACGCGATATTCACCTTTTCCATACGTTCTGCATCGAAATAAGCTAAGGATTCACTTCCCAGCCCTCGCAATCGTTCGATATAACGATAAATCACTCTAGGAGACTCGGAATCGCGATATTCACCTTTTCCACACGTTCTGCATCGAAAGAAGTTAAGGATTCACTTCCCAGCCCTCGCAATCGTTCGATATAACGATAAATCACTCTAGGAGGCTCGGAAACGCGATATTCACCTTTTCCATACGTTCCGCATCGAAAGAAGCTAAGGATTCACTTCCCAGCCCTCGCAATCGTTCGATGTAACGATAAATCACTCTAGGAGGCTCGGAAACGCGATATTCACCTTTTCCATACGTTTTGCATCGAAAGAAGTTAAGGATTCACTTCCCAGCCCACGCAATCGTTCGATATAACGATAAATCACTCTAGGAGGCTCGGAAACGCGATATTCACCTTTTCCATACGTTCTGCATCGAAAGAAGCTAAGGATTCACTTCCCAGCCCTCGCAATCGTTCGATATAACGATAAATCAGTCTAGGAGACTCGGAATCGCGTTATTCACCTTTTCCACAAGTTCTGCATCGAAAGAAGTTAAGGATTCACTTCCCAGCCCTCGCAAACGTTCGATATAACGATAAATCACTCTAGGAGGCTCGGAAACGCGATATTCACCTTTTCCACACGTTCTGCATCGAAAGAAGCTAAGGATTCACTTCCCAGCCCTCGCAATCGTTCGATATAACGATAAATCACTCTAGGAGGCTCGGAAACGCGATATTCACCTTTTCCGTACGTTCTGCATCGAAATAAGCTAAGGATTCACTTCCCAGCCCTCGCAATCGTTCGATATAACGATAAATCACTCTAGGAGGCTCGGAAACGCGATATTCACCTTTTCCATACGTTCTGCCTCGAAATAAGCTAAGGATTCACTTCCCAGCCCTCGCAATCGTTCGATATAACGATAAATCACTCTAGGAGACTCGGAATCGCGATATTCACCTTTTCCACACGTTCTGCATCGAAAGAAGTTAAGGATTCACTTCCCAGCCCTCGCAATCGTTCGATATAACGATATATCACTCTAGGAGGCTCGGAAACGCGATATTCACCTTTTCCATACGTTCTGCATCGATAGAAGCTAAGGATTCACTTCCCAGCCCTCGCAATCGTTCGATATAACGATAAATCACTCTAGGAGACTCGGAATCGCGATATTCACCTTTTCCACACGTTCTGCATCGAAAGAAGTTAAGGATTCACTTCCCAGCCCTCGCAATTGTTCGATATAACGATAAATCACTCTAGGAGGCTCGGAAACGCGATATTCACCTTTTCCGTACGTTCTGCATCGAAATAAGCTAAGGATTCACTTCCCAGCCCTCGCAATCGTTCGATATAACGATAAATCACTCTAGGAGACTCGGAAACGCGATATTCACCTTTTCCATACGTTCTGCATCCAAAGAAGCTAAGGATTCACTTCCCAGCCCTCGCAAACGTTCGATATAACGATAAATCACTCTAGGAGACTCGGAATCGCGATATTCACCTTTTCCACACGTTCTGCATCGAAAGAAGGTAAGGATTCACTTTCCAGCCCTCGCAATCGTTCGATATAACGATAAATCACTCTAGGAGGCTCGGAAACGCGATATTCACCTTTTCCATACGTTCTGCCTCGAAATAAGCTAAGGATTCACTTCCCAGCCCTCGCAATCGTTCGATATAACGATAAATCACTCTAGGAGACTCGGAATCGCGATATTCACCTTTTCCACACGTTCTGCATCGAAAGAAGTTAAGGATTCACTTCCCAGCCCTCGCAATCGTTCGATATAACGATATTTCACTCTAGGAGGCTCGGAAACGCGATATTCACCTTTTCCATACGTTCTGCATCGAAATAAGCTAAGGATTCACTTCCCAGCCCTCGCAATCGTTCGATATAACGATAAATCACTCTAGGAGACTCGGAATCGCGATATTCACCTTTTCCACACGTTCTGCATCGAAAGAAGTTAAGGATTCACTTCCCAGCCCTCGCAATCGTTCGATATAACGATAAATCACTCTAGGAGGCTCGGAAACGCGATATTCACCTTTTCCATACGTTCTGCATCGAAATAAGCTAAGGATTCACTTCCCAGCCCTCGCAATCGTTCGATATAACGATAAATCACTCTAGGAGACTCGGAATCGCGATATTCACCTTTTCCACACGTTCTGCATCGAAAGAAGTTAAGGATTCACTTCCCAGCCCTCGCAATCGTTCGATATAACGATAAATCACTCTAGGAGGCTCGGAAACGCGATATTCACCTTTTCCATACGTTCCGCATCGAAAGAAGCTAAGGATTCACTTCCCAGCCCTCGCAATCGTTCGATGTAACGATAAATCACTCTAGGAGGCTCGGAAACGCGATATTCACCTTTTCCATACGTTCTGCATCGAAAGAAGTTAAGGATTCACTTCCCAGCCCACGCAATCGTTCGATATAACGATAAATCACTCTAGGAGGCTCGGAAACGCGATATTCACCTTTTCCATACGTTCTGCATCGAAAGAAGCTAAGGATTCACTTCCCAGCCCTCGCAATCGTTCGATATAACGATAAATCAGTCTAGGAGACTCGGAATCGCGTTATACACCTTTTCCACAAGTTCTGCATCGAAAGAAGTTAAGGATTCACTTCCCAGCCCTCGCAAACGTTCGATATAACGATAAATCACTCTAGGAGGCTCGGAAACGCGATATTCACCTTTTCCACACGTTCTGCATCGAAAGAAGCTAAGGATTCACTTCCCAGCCCTCGCAATCGTTCGATATAACGATAAATCACTCTAGGAGGCTCGGAAACGCGATATTCACCTTTTCCGTACGTTCTGCATCGAAATAAGCTAAGGATTCACTTCCCAGCCCTCGCAATCGTTCGATATAACGATAAATCACTCTAGGAGACTCGGAAACGCGATATTCACCTTTTCCATACGTTCTGCATCGAAATAAGCTAAGGATTCACTTCCCAGCCCTCGCAAACGTTCGATATAACGATAAATCACTCTAGGAGACTCGGAATCGCGATATTCACCTTTTCCACACGTTCTGCATCGAAAGCAGTTAAGGATTCACTTCCCAGCCCTCGCAATCGTTCGATATAACGATAAATCACTCTAGGAGGCTCGGAAACGCGATATTCACCTTTTCCATAAGTTCTGCCTCGAAATAAGCTAAGGATTCACTTCCCAGCCCTCGCAATCGTTCGATATAACGATAAATCACTCTAGGAGACTCGGAATCGCGATATTCACCTTTTCCACACGTTCTGCATCGAAAGAAGTTAAGGATTCACTTCCCAGCCCTCGCAATCGTTCGATATAAGGATAAATCACTCTAGGAGGCTCGGAAACGCGATATTCACCTTTTCCATTCGTTCTGCATCGATAGAAGCTAAGGATTCACTTCCCAGCCCTCGCAATCGTTCGATATAACGATAAATCACTCTAGGAGACTCGGAATCGCGATATTCACCTTTTCCACACGTTCTGCATCGAAAGAAGTTAAGGATTCACTTCCCAGCCCTCGCAATTGTTCGATATAACGATAAATCACTCTAGGAGGCTCGGAAACGCGATATTCACCTTTTCCGTACGTTCTGCATCGAAATAAGCTAAGGATTCACTTCCCAGCCCTCGCAATCGTTCGATATAACGATAAATCACTCTAGGAGGCTCGGAAACGCGATATTCACCTTTTCCATACGTTCCGCATCGAAAGAAGCTAAGGATTCACTTCCCAGCCCTCGCAAACGTTCGATATAACGATAAATCACTCTAGGAGACTCGGAATCGCGATATTCACCTTTTCCACACGTTCTGCATCGAAAGAAGTTAAGGATTCACTTCCCAGCCCTCGCAATCGTTCGATATAACGATAAATCACTCTAGGAGGCTCGGAAACGCGATATTCACCTTTTCCATACGTTCTGCATCGAAATAAGCTAAGGATTCACTTCCCAGCCCTCGCAATCGTTCGATATAACGATAAATAACTCTAGGAGGCTCGGAAACGCGATATTCACCTTTTCCATACGTTCTGCATCGAAATAAGCTAAGGATTCACTTCCCAGCCCTCGCAATCGTTCGATATAACGATAAATCACTCTAGGAGGTTCGGAAACGCGATATTCACCTTTTCCATACGTTCTGCATCGAAAGAAGCTAAGGATTCACATCCCAGCCCTCGCAATCGTTCGATATAACGATAAATCACTCTAGGAGGCTCGGAAACGCGATATTCACATTTTCCGTACGTTCTGCATCGAAATAAGCTAAGGATTCACTTCCCAGCCCTCGCAAACGTTCGATATAACGATAAATCACTCTAGGAGACTCGGAATCGCGATATTCACCTTTTCCACACTTTCTGCATCGAAAGAAGTTAAGGATTCACTTCCCAGCCCTCGCAATCGTTCGATATAACGATAAATCACTCTAGGAGGCTCGGAAACGCGATATTCACCTTTTCCATACGTTCTGCATCGAAATAAGCTAAGGATTCACTTCCCAGCCCTCGCAATCGTTCGATATAACGATAAATCACTCTAGGAGGTTCGGAAACGCGATATTCACCTTTTCCATACGTTCTGCATCGAAAGAAGCTAAGGATTCACATCCCAGCCCTCGCAATCGTTCGATATAACGATAAAACACTCTAGGAGACTCGGAAACGCGATATTCACCATTTCCACACGTTCTGCATCGAAAGAAGCTAAGGATTCACTTCCCAGCCTAGCAATCGTTCGATATAACGATAAATCACTCTAGGAGACTCGGAAACGCGATATTCACCTTTTCCATACGTTCTGCACTGAAAGACGCTAAGGATTCACTTCCCAGCCCTCGCAATCGTTCGATATAACGATAAATCACTCTAGGAGACTCGGAATCGCGATATTCACCTTTTCCACGCGTTCTGCATCGAAAGAAGTTAAGGATTCACTTCCCAGCCCTCGCAATCGTTCGATATAACGATAAATCACTCTAGGAGGCTCGGAAACGCGATATTCACCTTTTCCATACGTTCTGCATCGAAAGAAGCTAAGGATTCACTTCCCAGCCCTCGCAATCGTTCGATATAACGATAAATCACTCTAGGAGGCTCGGAAACGCGATATTCACCTTTTCCGTACGTTCTGCATCGAAATAAGCTAAGGATTCACTTCCCAGCCCTCGCAAACGTTCGATATAACGATAAATCAGTCTAGGAGACTCGGAATCGCGTTATTCACCTTTTCCACAAGTTCTGCATCGAAAGAAGTTAAGGATTCACTTCCCAGCCCTCGCAAACGTTCGATATAACGATAAATCACTCTAGGAGGCTCGGAAACGCGATATTCACCTTTTCCATACGTTCTGCATCGAAAGAAGCTAAGGATTCACTTCCCAGCCCTCGCAATCGTTCGATATAACGATAAATCACTCTAGGAGGCTCGGAAACGCGATATTCACCTTTTCCGTACGTTCTGCATCGAAATAAGCTAAGGATTCACTTCCCAGCCCTCGCAATCGTTCGATATAACGATAAATCACTCTAGGAGACTCGGAAACGCGATATTCACCTTTTCCATACGTTCTGCATCGAAATAAGCTAAGGATTCACTTCCCAGCCCTCGCAAACGTTCGATATAACGATAAATCACTCTAGGAGACTCGGAATCGCGATATTCACCTTTTCCACACGTTCTGCATCGAAAGCAGTTAAGGATTCACTTCCCAGCCCTCGCAATCGTTCGATATAACGATAAATCACTCTAGGAGGCTCGGAAACGCGATATTCACCTTTTCCATAAGTTCTGCCTCGAAATAAGCTAAGGATTCACTTCCCAGCCCTCGCAATCGTTCGATATAACGATAAATCACTCTAGGAGACTCGGAATCGCGATATTCACCTTTTCCACACGTTCTGCATCGAAAGAAGTTAAGGATTCACTTCCCAGCCCTCGCAATCGTTCAATATAACGATAAATCACTCTAGGAGGCTCGGAAACGCGATATTCACCTTTTCCATTCGTTCTGCATCGAAATAAGCTAAGGATTCACTTCCCAGCCCTCGCAATCGTTCGATATAACGATAAATCACTCTAGGAGACTCGGAATCGCGATATTCACCTTTTCCACACGTTCTGCATCGAAAGAAGTTAAGGATTCACTTCCCAGCCCTCGCAATCGTTCGATATAAGGATAAATCACTCTAGGAGGCTCGGAAACGCGATATTCACCTTTTCCATTCGTTCTGCATCGAAATAAGCTAAGGATTCACTTCCCAGCCCTCGCAATCGTTCGATATAACGATAAATCACTCTAGGAGACTCGGAATCGCGATATTCACCTTTTCCACACGTTCTGCATCGAAAGAAGTTAAGGATTCACTTCCCAGCCCTCGCAATCGTTCAATATAACGATAAATCACTCTAGGAGGCTCGGAAACGCGATATTCACCTTTTCCATTCGTTCTGCATCGAAATAAGCTAAGGATTCACTTCCCAGCCCTCGCAATCGTTCGATATAACGATAAATCACTCTAGGAGACTCGGAATCGCGATATTCACCTTTTCCACACGTTCTGCATCGAAAGAAGTTAAGGATTCACTTCCCAGCCCTCGCAATCGTTCGATATAAGGATAAATCACTCTAGGAGGCTCGGAAACGCGATATTCACCTTTTCCATACGTTCTGCATCGATAGAAGCTAAGGATTCACTTCCCAGCCCTCGCAATCGTTCGATATAACGATAAATCACTCTAGGAGACTCGGAATCGCGATATTCACCTTTTCCACACGTTCTGCATCGAAAGAAGTTAAGGATTCACTTCCCAGCCCTTGCAATTGTTCGATATAACGATAAATCACTCTAGGAGGCTCGGAAACGCGATATTCACCTTTTCCGTACGTTCTGCATCGAAATAAGCTAAGGATTCACTTCCCAGCCCTCGCAATCGTTCGATATAACGATAAATCACTCTAGGAGACTCGGAAACGCGATATTCACCTTTTCCATACGTTCTGCATCGAAAGAAGCTAAGGATTCACTTCCCAGCCCTCGCAATCGTTCGATATAACGATAAATCACTCTAGGAGGTTCGGAAACGCGATATTCACCTTTTCCATACGTTCTGCATCGAAAGAAGCTAAGGATTCACATCCCAGCCCTCGCAATCGTTCGATATAACGATAAAACACTCTAGGAGACTCGGAAACGCGATATTCACCATTTCCACACGTTCTGCATCGAAAGAAGCTAAGGATTCACTTCCCAGCCTAGCAATCGTTCGATATAACGATAAATCACTCTAGGAGACTCGGAAACGCGATATTCACCTTTTCCATACGTTCTGCACTGAAAGACGCTAAGGATTCACTTCCCAGCCCTCGCAATCGTTCGATATAACGATAAATCACTCTAGGAGACTCGGAATCGCGATATTCACCTTTTCCACACGTTCTGCATCTAAAGAAGTTAAGGATTCACTTCCCAGCCCTCGCAATCGTTCGATATAACGATAGATCACTCTAGGAGACTCGGAATCGCGATATTCACCTTTTCCACACGTTCTGCATCGAAAGAAGTTAAGGATTCACTTCCCAGCCCTCGCAATCGTTCGATATAACGATAAATCACTCTAGGAGACTCGGAATCGCGATATTCACTTTTTCCACACGTTCTGCATCGAAAGAAGTTAAGGATTCACTTCCCAGCCCTCGCAATCGTTCGATATAACGATAAATAACTCTAGGAGGCTCGGAAACGCGATATTCACCTTTTCCATACGTTCTGCATCGAAATAAGCTAAGGATTCACTTCCCAGCCCTCGCAATCGTTCGATATAACGATAAATCACTCTAGGAGGTTCGGAAACGCGATATTCACCTTTTCCATACGTTCTGCATCGAAAGAAGCTAAGGATTCACATCCCAGCCCTCGCAATCGTTCGATATAACGATAAATCACTCTAGGAGACTCGGAATCGCGATATTCACCTTTTCCACGCGTTCTGCATCGAAAGAAGTTAAGGATTCACTTCCCAGCCCTCGCAATCGTTCGATATAACGATAAATCACTCTAGGAGGCTCGGAAACGCGATATTCACCTTTTCCATACGTTCTGCATAGAAAGAAGCTAAGGATTCACTTCCCAGCCCTCGCAATCGTTCGATATAACGATAAATCACTCTAGGAGGCTCGGAAACGCGATATTCACCTTTTCCATACGTTCTGCATCGAAATAAGCTAAGGATTCACTTCCCAGCCCTCGCAATCGTTCGATATAACGATAAATCACTCTAGGAGACTCGGAATCGCGATATTCACCTTCTCCACACGTTCTGCATCGAAAGAAGTTAAGGATTCACTTCCCAGCCCTCGCAATCGTTCGATATAACGATAAATCACTCTAGGAGGCTCTGAAACGCGATATTCACCTTTTCCATACGTTCCGCATCGAAAGAAGCTAAGGATTCACTTCCCAGCCCTCGCAATCGTTCGATGTAACGATAAATCACTCTAGGAGGCTCGGAAACGCGATATTCACCTTTTCCATACGTTCTGCATCGAAAGAAGTTAAGGATTCACTTCCCAGCCCACGCAATCGTTCGATATAACGATAAATCACTCTAGGAGGCTCGGAAACGCGATATTCACCTTTTCCATACGTTCTGCATCGAAAGAAGCTAAGGATTCACTTCCCAGCCCTCGCAATCGTTCGATATAACGATAAATCAGTCTAGGAGACTCGGAATCGCGTTATTCACCTTTTCCACAAGTTCTGCATCGAAAGAAGTTAAGGATTCACTTCCCAGCCCTCGCAAACGTTCGATATAACGATAAATCACTCTAGGAGGCTCGGAAACGCGATATTCACCTTTTCCACACGTTCTGCATCGAAAGAAGCTAAGGATTCACTTCCCAGCCCTCGCAATCGTTCGATATAACGATAAATCACTCTAGGAGGCTCGGAAACGCGATATTCACCTTTTCCGTACGTTCTGCATCGAAATAAGCTAAGGATTCACTTCCCAGCCCTCGCAATCGTTCGATATAACGATAAATCACTCTAGGAGGTTCGGAAACGCGATATTCACCTTTTCCATACGTTCTGCATCGAAATAAGCTAAGGATTCACATCCCAGCCCTCGCAATCGTTCGATATAACGATAAATCACTCTAGGAGACTCGGAATCGCGATATTCACCTTTTCCACGCGTTCTGCATCGAAAGAAGTTAAGGATTCACTTCCCAGCCCTCGCAATCGTTCGATATAACGATAAATCACTCTAGGAGGCTCGGAAACGCGATATTCACCTTTTCCATACGTTCTGCATCGAAAGAAGCTAAGGATTCACTTCCCAGCCCTCGCAATCGTTCGATATAACGATAAATCACTCTAGGAGGCTCGGAAACGCGATATTCACCTTTTCCGTACGTTCTGCATCGAAATAAGCTAAGGATTCACTTCCCAGCCCTCGCAAACGTTCGATATAACGATAAATCAGTCTAGGAGACTCGGAATCGCGTTATTCACCTTTTCCACAAGTTCTGCATCGAAAGAAGTTAAGGATTCACTTCCCAGCCCTCGCAAACGTTCGATATAACGATAAATCACTCTAGGAGGCTCGGAAACGCGATATTCACCTTTTCCATACGTTCTGCATCGAAAGAAGCTAAGGATTCACTTCCCAGCCCTCGCAATCGTTCGATATAACGATAAATCACTCTAGGAGGCTCGGAAACGCGATATTCACCTTTTCCGTACGTTCTGCATCGAAATAAGCTAAGGATTCACTTCCCAGCCCTCGCAATCGTTCGATATAACGATAAATCACTCTAGGAGACTCGGAAACGCGATATTCACCTTTTCCATACGTTCTGCATCGAAATAAGCTAAGGATTCACTTCCCAGCCCTCGCAAACGTTCGATATAACGATAAATCACTCTAGGAGACTCGGAATCGCGATATTCACCTTTTCCACACGTTCTGCATCGAAAGCAGTTAAGGATTCACTTCCCAGCCCTCGCAATCGTTCGATATAACGATAAATCACTCTAGGAGGCTCGGAAACGCGATATTCACCTTTTCCATAAGTTCTGCCTCGAAATAAGCTAAGGATTCACTTCCCAGCCCTCGCAATCGTTCGATATAACGATAAATCACTCTAGGAGACTCGGAATCGCGATATTCACCTTTTCCACACGTTCTGCATCGAAAGAAGTTAAGGATTCACTTCCCAGCCCTCGCAATCGTTCAATATAACGATAAATCACTCTAGGAGGCTCGGAAACGCGATATTCACCTTTTCCATTCGTTCTGCATCGAAATAAGCTAAGGATTCACTTCCCAGCCCTCGCAATCGTTCGATATAACGATAAATCACTCTAGGAGACTCGGAATCGCGATATTCACCTTTTCCACACGTTCTGCATCGAAAGAAGTTAAGGATTCACTTCCCAGCCCTCGCAATCGTTCGATATAAGGATAAATCACTCTAGGAGGCTCGGAAACGCGATATTCACCTTTTCCATTCGTTCTGCATCGAAATAAGCTAAGGATTCACTTCCCAGCCCTCGCAATCGTTCGATATAACGATAAATCACTCTAGGAGACTCGGAATCGCGATATTCACCTTTTCCACACGTTCTGCATCGAAAGAAGTTAAGGATTCACTTCCCAGCCCTCGCAATCGTTCAATATAACGATAAATCACTCTAGGAGGCTCGGAAACGCGATATTCACCTTTTCCATTCGTTCTGCATCGAAATAAGCTAAGGATTCACTTCCCAGCCCTCGCAATCGTTCGATATAACGATAAATCACTCTAGGAGACTCGGAATCGCGATATTCACCTTTTCCACACGTTCTGCATCGAAAGAAGTTAAGGATTCACTTCCCAGCCCTCGCAATCGTTCGATATAAGGATAAATCACTCTAGGAGGCTCGGAAACGCGATATTCACCTTTTCCATACGTTCTGCATCGATAGAAGCTAAGGATTCACTTCCCAGCCCTCGCAATCGTTCGATATAACGATAAATCACTCTAGGAGACTCGGAATCGCGATATTCACCTTTTCCACACGTTCTGCATCGAAAGAAGTTAAGGATTCACTTCCCAGCCCTTGCAATTGTTCGATATAACGATAAATCACTCTAGGAGGCTCGGAAACGCGATATTCACCTTTTCCGTACGTTCTGCATCGAAATAAGCTAAGGATTCACTTCCCAGCCCTCGCAATCGTTCGATATAACGATAAATCACTCTAGGAGACTCGGAAACGCGATATTCACCTTTTCCATACGTTCTGCATCGAAAGAAGCTAAGGATTCACTTCCCAGCCCTCGCAAACGTTCGATATAACGATAAATCACTCTAGGAGACTCGGAATCGCGATATTCACCTTTTCCACACGTTCTGCATCGAAAGAAGGTAAGGATTCACTTTCCAGCCCTCGCAATCGTTCGATATAACGATAAATCACTCTAGGAGGCTCGGAAACGCGATATTCACCTTTTCCATACGTTCTGCCTCGAAATAAGCTAAGGATTCACTTCCCAGCCCTCGCAATCGTTCGATATAACGATAAATCACTCTAGGAGACTCGGAATCGCGATATTCACCTTTTCCACACGTTCTGCATCGAAAGAAGTTAAGGATTCACTTCCCAGCCCTCGCAATCGTTCGATATAACGATATATCACTCTAGGAGGCTCGGAAACGCGATATTCACCTTTTCCATACGTTCTGCATCGAAATAAGCTAAGGATTCACTTCCCAGCCCTCGCAATCGTTCGATATAACGATAAATCACTGTAGGAGACTCGGAATCGCGATATTCACCTTTTCCACACGTTCTGCATCGAAAGAAGTTAAGGATTCACTTCCCAGCCCTCGCAATCGTTCGATATAACGATAAATCACTCTAGGAGGCTCGGAAACGCGATATTCACCTTTTCCATACGTTCTGCATCGAAAGAAGCTAAGGATTCACTTCCCAGCCCTCGCAATCGTTCGATGTAACGATAAATCACTCTAGGAGGCTCGGAAACGCGATATTCACCTTTTCCATACGTTCTGCATCGAAATAAGCTAAGGATTCACTTCCCAGCCCTCGCAATCGTTCGATATAACGATAAATCACTCTAGGAGACTCGGAATCGCGATATTCACCTTTTCCACACGTTCTGCATCGAAAGAAGTTAAGGATTCACTTCCCAGCCCTCGCAAACGTTCGATATAACGATAAATCACTCTAGGAGACTCGGAATCGCGATATTCACCTTTTCCACACGTTCTGCATCGAAAGAAGTTAAGGATTCACTTCCCAGCCCTCGCAATCGTTCGATATAACGATAAATCACTCTAGGAGGCTCGGAAACGCGATATTCACCTTTTCCATACGTTCTGCATCGAAATAAGCTAAGGATTCACTTCCCAGCCCTCGCAATCGTTCGATATAACGATAAATAACTCTAGGAGGCTCGGAAACGCGATATTCACCTTTTCCATACGTTCTGCATCGAAATAAGCTAAGGATTCACTTCCCAGCCCTCGCAATCGTTCGATATAACGATAAATCACTCTAGGAGGTTCGGAAACGCGATATTCACCTTTTCCATACGTTCTGCATCGAAAGAAGCTAAGGATTCACATCCCAGCCCTCGCAATCGTTCGATATAACGATAAATCACTCTAGGAGGCTCGGAAACGCGATATTCACCTTTTCCGTACGTTCTGCATCGAAATAAGCTAAGGATTCACTTCCCAGCCCTCGCAAACGTTCGATATAACGATAAATCACTCTAGGAGACTCGGAATCGCGATATTCACCTTTTCCACACTTTCTGCATCGAAAGAAGTTAAGGATTCACTTCCCAGCCCTCGCAATCGTTCGATATAACGATAAATCACTCTAGGAGGCTCGGAAACGCGATATTCACCTTTTCCATACGTTCTGCATCGAAATAAGCTAAGGATTCACTTCCCAGCCCTCGCAATCGTTCGATATAACGATAAATCACTCTAGGAGGTTCGGAAACGCGATATTCACCTTTTCCATACGTTCTGCATCGAAAGAAGCTAAGGATTCACATCCCAGCCCTCGCAATCGTTCGATATAACGATAAATCACTCTAGGAGACTCGGAATCGCGATATTCACCTTTTCCACACGTTCTGCATCGAAAGAAGTTAAGGATTCACTTCCCAGCCCTCGCAATCGTTCGATATAACGATAAATAACTCTAGGAGGCTCGGAAACGCGATATTCACCTTTTCCATACGTTCTGCATCGAAATAAGCTAAGGATTCACTTCCCAGCCCTCGCAATCGTTCGATATAACGATAAATCACTCTAGGAGGTTCGGAAACGCGATATTCACCTTTTCCATACGTTCTGCATCGAAAGAAGCTAAGGATTCACATCCCAGCCCTCGCAATCGTTCGATATAACGATAAATCACTCTAGGAGACTCGGAATCGCGATATTCACCTTTTCCACGCGTTCTGCATCGAAAGAAGTTAAGGATTCACTTCCCAGCCCTCGCAATCGTTCGATATAACGATAAATCACTCTAGGAGGCTCGGAAACGCGATATTCACCTTTTCCATACGTTCTGCATAGAAAGAAGCTAAGGATTCACTTCCCAGCCCTCGCAATCGTTCGATATAACGATAAATCACTCTAGGAGGCTCGGAAACGCGATATTCACCTTTTCCATACGTTCTGCATCGAAATAAGCTAAGGATTCACTTCCCAGCCCTCGCAATCGTTCGATATAACGATAAATCACTCTAGGAGACTCGGAATCGCGATATTCACCTTCTCCACACGTTCTGCATCGAAAGAAGTTAAGGATTCACTTCCCAGCCCTCGCAATCGTTCGATATAACGATAAATCACTCTAGGAGGCTCGGAAACGCGATATTCACCTTTTCCATACGTTCCGCATCGAAAGAAGCTAAGGATTCACTTCCCAGCCCTCGCAATCGTTCGATGTAACGATAAATCACTCTAGGAGGCTCGGAAACGCGATATTCACCTTTTCCATACGTTCTGCATCGAAAGAAGTTAAGGATTCACTTCCCAGCCCACGCAATCGTTCGATATAACGATAAATCACTCTAGGAGGCTCGGAAACGCGATATTCACCTTTTCCATACGTTCTGCATCGAAAGAAGCTAAGGATTCACTTCCCAGCCCTCGCAATCGTTCGATATAACGATAAATCAGTCTAGGAGACTCGGAATCGCGTTATTCACCTTTTCCACAAGTTCTGCATCGAAAGAAGTTAAGGATTCACTTCCCAGCCCTCGCAAACGTTCGATATAACGATAAATCACTCTAGGAGGCTCGGAAACGCGATATTCACCTTTTCCACACGTTCTGCATCGAAAGAAGCTAAGGATTCACTTCCGAGCCCTCGCAATCGTTCGATATAACGATAAATCACTCTAGGAGACTCGGAATCGCGATATTCACCTTTTCCACGCGTTCTGCATCGAAAGAAGTTAAGGATTCACTTCCCAGCCCTCGCAATCGTTCGATATAACGATAAATCACTCTAGGAGGCTCGGAAACGCGATATTCACCTTTTCCATACGTTCTGCATCGAAAGAAGCTAAGGATTCACTTCCCAGCCCTCGCAATCGTTCGATATAACGATAAATCACTCTAGGAGGCTCGGAAACGCGATATTCACCTTTTCCGTACGTTCTGCATCGAAATAAGCTAAGGATTCACTTCCCAGCCCTCGCAAACGTTCGATATAACGATAAATCAGTCTAGGAGACTCGGAATCGCGTTATTCACCTTTTCCACAAGTTCTGCATCGAAAGAAGTTAAGGATTCACTTCCCAGCCCTCGCAAACGTTCGATATAACGATAAATCACTCTAGGAGGCTCGGAAACGCGATATTCACCTTTTCCATACGTTCTGCATCGAAAGAAGCTAAGGATTCACTTCCCAGCCCTCGCAATCGTTCGATATAACGATAAATCACTCTAGGAGGCTCGGAAACGCGATATTCACCTTTTCCGTACGTTCTGCATCGAAATAAGCTAAGGATTCACTTCCCAGCCCTCGCAATCGTTCGATATAACGATAAATCACTCTAGGAGACTCGGAAACGCGATATTCACCTTTTCCATACGTTCTGCATCGAAATAAGCTAAGGATTCACTTCCCAGCCCTCGCAAACGTTCGATATAACGATAAATCACTCTAGGAGACTCGGAATCGCGATATTCACCTTTTCCACACGTTCTGCATCGAAAGAAGTTAAGGATTCACTTCCCAGCCCTCGCAATCGTTCGATATAACGATAAATCACTCTAGGAGGCTCGGAAACGCGATATTCACCTTTTCCATACGTTCTGCATCGAAATAAGCTAAGGATTCACTTCCCAGCCCTCGCAATCGTTCGATATAACGATAAATAACTCTAGGAGGCTCGGAAACGCGATATTCACCTTTTCCATACGTTCTGCATCGAAATAAGCTAAGGATTCACTTCCCAGCCCTCGCAATCGTTCGATATAACGATAAATCACTCTAGGAGGTTCGGAAACGCGATATTCACCTTTTCCATACGTTCTGCATCGAAAGAAGCTAAGGATTCACATCCCAGCCCTCGCAATCGTTCGATATAACGATAAATCACTCTAGGAGGCTCGGAAACGCGATATTCACCTTTTCCGTACGTTCTGCATCGAAATAAGCTAAGGATTCACTTCCCAGCCCTCGCAAACGTTCGATATAACGATAAATCACTCTAGGAGACTCGGAATCGCGATATTCACCTTTTCCACACTTTCTGCATCGAAAGAAGTTAAGGATTCACTTCCCAGCCCTCGCAATCGTTCGATATAACGATAAATCACTCTAGGAGGCTCGGAAACGCGATATTCACCTTTTCCATACGTTCTGCATCGAAATAAGCTAAGGATTCACTTCCCAGCCCTCGCAATCGTTCGATATAACGATAAATCACTCTAGGAGGTTCGGAAACGCGATATTCACCTTTTCCATACGTTCTGCATCGAAAGAAGCTAAGGATTCACATCCCAGCCCTCGCAATCGTTCGATATAACGATAAATCACTCTAGGAGACTCGGAATCGCGATATTCACCTTTTCCACACGTTCTGCATCGAAAGAAGTTAAGGATTCACTTCCCAGCCCTCGCAATCGTTCGATATAACGATAAATAACTCTAGGAGGCTCGGAAACGCGATATTCACCTTTTCCATACGTTCTGCATCGAAATAAGCTAAGGATTCACTTCCCAGCCCTCGCAATCGTTCGATATAACGATAAATCACTCTAGGAGGTTCGGAAACGCGATATTCACCTTTTCCATACGTTCTGCATCGAAAGAAGCTAAGGATTCACATCCCAGCCCTCGCAATCGTTCGATATAACGATAAATCACTCTAGGAGACTCGGAATCGCGATATTCACCTTTTCCACGCGTTCTGCATCGAAAGAAGTTAAGGATTCACTTCCCAGCCCTCGCAATCGTTCGATATAACGATAAATCACTCTAGGAGGCTCGGAAACGCGATATTCACCTTTTCCATACGTTCTGCATAGAAAGAAGCTAAGGATTCACTTCCCAGCCCTCGCAATCGTTCGATATAACGATAAATCACTCTAGGAGGCTCGGAAACGCGATATTCACCTTTTCCATACGTTCTGCATCGAAATAAGCTAAGGATTCACTTCCCAGCCCTCGCAATCGTTCGATATAACGATAAATCACTCTAGGAGACTCGGAATCGCGATATTCACCTTCTCCACACGTTCTGCATCGAAAGAAGTTAAGGATTCACTTCCCAGCCCTCGCAATCGTTCGATATAACGATAAATCACTCTAGGAGGCTCGGAAACGCGATATTCACCTTTTCCATACGTTCCGCATCGAAAGAAGCTAAGGATTCACTTCCCAGCCCTCGCAATCGTTCGATGTAACGATAAATCACTCTAGGAGGCTCGGAAACGCGATATTCACCTTTTCCATACGTTCTGCATCGAAAGAAGTTAAGGATTCACTTCCCAGCCCACGCAATCGTTCGATATAACGATAAATCACTCTAGGAGGCTCGGAAACGCGATATTCACCTTTTCCATACGTTCTGCATCGAAAGAAGCTAAGGATTCACTTCCCAGCCCTCGCAATCGTTCGATATAACGATAAATCAGTCTAGGAGACTCGGAATCGCGTTATTCACCTTTTCCACAAGTTCTGCATCGAAAGAAGTTAAGGATTCACTTCCCAGCCCTCGCAAACGTTCGATATAACGATAAATCACTCTAGGAGGCTCGGAAACGCGATATTCACCTTTTCCACACGTTCTGCATCGAAAGAAGCTAAGGATTCACTTCCCAGCCCTCGCAATCGTTCGATATAACGATAAATCACTCTAGGAGACTCGGAATCGCGATATTCACCTTTTCCACGCGTTCTGCATCGAAAGAAGTTAAGGATTCACTTCCCAGCCCTCGCAATCGTTCGATATAACGATAAATCACTCTAGGAGGCTCGGAAACGCGATATTCACCTTTTCCATACGTTCTGCATCGAAAGAAGCTAAGGATTCACTTCCCAGCCCTCGCAATCGTTCGATATAACGATAAATCACTCTAGGAGGCTCGGAAACGCGATATTCACCTTTTCCGTACGTTCTGCATCGAAATAAGCTAAGGATTCACTTCCCAGCCCTCGCAAACGTTCGATATAACGATAAATCAGTCTAGGAGACTCGGAATCGCGATATTCACCTTTTCCACACGTTCTGCATCGAAAGAAGTTAAGGATTCACTTCCCAGCCCTCGCAATCGTTCGATATAAGGATAAATCACTCTAGGAGGCTCGGAAACGCGATATTCACCTTTTCCATACGTTCTGCATCGATAGAAGCTAAGGATTCACTTCCCAGCCCTCGCAATCGTTCGATATAACGATAAATCACTCTAGGAGACTCGGAATCGCGATATTCACCTTTTCCACACGTTCTGCATCGAAAGAAGTTAAGGATTCACTTCCCAGCCCTCGCAATTGTTCGATATAACGATAAATCACTCTAGGAGGCTCGGAAACGCGATATTCACCTTTTCCGTACGTTCTGCATCGAAATAAGCTAAGGATTCACTTCCCAGCCCTCGCAATCGTTCGATATAACGATAAATCACTCTAGGAGACTCGGAAACGCGATATTCACCTTTTCCATACGTTCTGCATCGAAAGAAGCTAAGGATTCACTTCCCAGCCCTCGCAAACGTTCGATATAACGATAAATCACTCTAGGAGACTCGGAATCGCGATATTCACCTTTTCCACACGTTCTGCATCGAAAGAAGGTAAGGATTCACTTTCCAGCCCTCGCAATCGTTCGATATAACGATAAATCACTCTAGGAGGCTCGGAAACGCGATATTCACCTTTTCCATACGTTCTGCCTCGAAATAAGCTAAGGATTCACTTCCCAGCCCTCGCAATCGTTCGATATAACGATAAATCACTCTAGGAGACTCGGAATCGCGATATTCACCTTTTCCACACGTTCTGCATCGAAAGAAGTTAAGGATTCACTTCCCAGCCCTCGCAATCGTTCGATATAACGATATATCACTCTAGGAGGCTCGGAAACGCGATATTCACCTTTTCCATACGTTCTGCATCGAAATAAGCTAAGGATTCACTTCCCAGCCCTCGCAATCGTTCGATATAACGATAAATCACTGTAGGAGACTCGGAATCGCGATATTCACCTTTTCCACACGTTCTGCATCGAAAGAAGTTAAGGATTCACTTCCCAGCCCTCGCAATCGTTCGATATAACGATAAATCACTCTAGGAGGCTCGGAAACGCGATATTCACCTTTTCCATACGTTCTGCATCGAAAGAAGCTAAGGATTCACTTCCCAGCCCTCGCAATCGTTCGATGTAACGATAAATCACTCTAGGAGGCTCGGAAACGCGATATTCACCTTTTCCATACGTTCTGCATCGAAAGAAGTTAAGGATTCACTTCCCAGCCCACGCAATCGTTCGATATAACGATAAATCACTCTAGGAGGCTCGGAAACGCGATATTCACCTTTTCCATACGTTCTGCATCGAAAGAAGCTAAGGATTCACTTCCCAGCCCTCGGAATCGTTCGATATAACGATAAATCACTCTAGGAGGCTCGGAAACGCGATATTCACCTTTTCCATACGTTCTGCATCGAAATAAGCTAAGGATTCATTTCCCAGCCCTCGCAAACGTTCGATATAACGATAAATCACTCTAGGAGACTCGGAATCGCGATATTCACCTTTTCCACGCGTTCTGCATCGAAAGAAGTTAAGGATTCACTTCCCAGCCCTCGCAATCGTTCGATATAACGATAAATCACTCTAGGAGTCTCGGAAACGCGATATTCACCTTTTCCATACGTTCTGCATCGAAAGAAGCTAAGGATTCACTTCCCAGCCCTCGCAATCGTTCGATATAACGATAAATCACTCTAGGAGGCTCGGAAACGCGATATTCACCTTTTCCATACGTTCTGCATCGAAATAAGCTAAGGATTCACTTCCCAGCCCTCGCAATCGTTCGATATAACGATAAATCACTGTAGGAGACTCGGAATC
The DNA here is from genome assembly GCA_963667235.1 of Nomada lathburiana. Taxonomy (NCBI): domain Eukaryota; kingdom Metazoa; phylum Arthropoda; class Insecta; order Hymenoptera; family Apidae; genus Nomada; species Nomada lathburiana. Next base: position 135,846 of record OY763905.1, read on the forward strand.
GCGATATTCACTTTTTCCACACGTTCTGCATCGAAAGAAGTTAAGGATTCACTTCCCAGCCCTCGCAATCGTTCGATATAACGATAAATCACTCTAGGAGGCTCGGAAACGCGATATTCACCTTTTCCATACGTTCTGCATCGAAAGAAGCTAAGGATTCACTTCCCAGCCCTCGCAATCGTTCGATGTTACGATAAATCACTCTAGGAGGCTCGGAAACGCGATATTCACCTTTTCCATACGTTCTGCATCGAAAGAAGTTAAGGATTCACTTCCCAGCCCACGCAATCGTTCGATATAACGATAAATCACTCTAGGAGGCTCGGAAACGCGATATTCACCTTTTCCATACGTTCTGCATCGAAAGAAGCTAAGGATTCACTTCCCAGCCCTCGCAATCGTTCGATATAACGATAAATCACTCTAGGAGGCTCGGAAACGCGATATTCACCTTTTCCATACGTTCTGCATCGAAATAAGCTAAGGATTCATTTCCCAGCCCTCGCAAACGTTCGATATAACGATAAATCACTCTAGGAGACTCGGAATCGCGATATTCACCTTTTCCACGCGTTCTGCATCGAAAGAAGTTAAGGATTCACTTCCCAGCCCTCGCAATCGTTCGATATAACGATAAATCACTCTAGGAGGCTCGGAAACGCGATATTCACCTTTTCCATACGTTCTGCATCGAAAGAAGCTAAGGATTCACTTCCCAGCCCTCGCAATCGTTCGATATAACGATAAATCACTCTAGGAGGCTCGGAAACGCGATATTCACCTTTTCCGTACGTTCTGCATCGAAATAAGCTAAGTATTCACTTCCCAGCCCTCGCAAACGTTCGATATAACGATAAATCACTCTAGGAGACTCGGAATCGCGATATTCACCTTTTCCACACGTTCTGCATCGAAAGAAGTTAAGGATTCACTTCCCAGCCCTCGCAATCGTTCGATATAACGATAAATCACTCTAGGAGGCTCGGAAACGCGATATTCACCTTTTCCATACGTTCCGCATCGAAAGAAGCTAAGGATTCACTTCCCAGCCCTCGCAATCGTTCGATATAACGATAAATCACTCTAGGAGGCTCGGAAACGCGATATTCACCTTTTCCGTACGTTCTGCATCGAAATAAGCTAAGGATTCACTTCCCAGCCCTCGCAAACGTTCGATATAACGATAAATCACTCTAGGAGTCTCGGAATCGCGATATTCACCTTTTCCACACGTTCGGCATCGAAAGAAGTTAAGGATTCACTTCCCAGCCCTCGCAATCGTTCCATATAACGATAAATCACTCTAGGAGGCTCGGAAACGCGATATTCACATTTTCCATACGTTCTGCCTCGAAATAAGCTAAGGATTCACTTCCCAGCCCTCGCAATCGTTCGATATAACGATAAATCACTCTAGGAGACTCGGAATCGCGATATTCACCTTTTCCACACGTTCTGCATCGAAAGAAGTTAAGGATTCACTTCCCAGCCCTCGCAATCGTTCGATATAACGATAAATCACTCTAGGAGGCTCGGAAACGCGATATTCACCTTTTCCATACGTTCTGCATCGAAATAAGCTAAGGATTCACTTCCCAGCCCTCGCAATCGTTCGATATAACGATAAATCACTCTAGGAGACTCGGAATCGCGATATTCACCTTTTCCACACGTTCTGCATCGAAAGAAGTTAAGGATTCACTTCCCAGCCCTCGCAATCGTTCGATATAACGATAAATCACTCTAGGAGGCTCGGAAACGCGATATTCACCTTTTCCATACGTTCCGCATCGAAAGAAGCTAAGGATTCACTTCCCAGCCCTCGCAATCGTTCGATGTAACGATAAATCACTCTAGGAGGCTCGGAAACGCGATATTCACCATTTCCATGCGTTCTGCATCGAAAGAAGTTAAGGATTCACTTCCCAGCCCACGCAATCGTTCGATATAACGATAAATCACTCTAGGAGGCTCGGAAACGCGATATTCACCTTTTCCATACGTTCTGCATCGAAAGAAGCTAAGGATTCACTTCCCAGCCCTCGCAATCGTTCGATATAACGATAAATCAGTCTAGGAGACTCGGAATCGCGTTATTCACCTTTTCCACAAGTTCTGCATCGAAAGAAGTTAAGGATTCACTTCCCAGCCCTCGCAAACGTTCGATATAACGATAAATCACTCTAGGAGGCTCGGAAACGCGATATTCACCTTTTCCACACGTTCTGCATCGAAAGAAGCTAAGGATTCACTTCCCAGCCCTCGCAATCGTTCGATATAACGATAAATCACTCTAGGAGGCTCGGAAACGCGATATTCACCTTTTCCGTACGTTCTGCATCGAAATAAGCTAAGGATTCACTTCCCAGCCCTCGCAATCGTTCGATATAACGATAAATCACTCTAGGAGACTCGGAAACGCGATATTCACCTTTTCCATACGTTCTGCATCGAAATAAGCTAAGGATTCACTTCCCAGCCCTCGCAAACGTTCGATATAACGATAAATCACTCTAGGAGACTCGGAATCGCGATATTCACCTTTTCCACACGTTCTGCATCGAAAGCAGTTAAGGATTCACTTCCCAGCCCTCGCAATCGTTCGATATAACGATAAATCACTCTAGGAGGCTCGGAAACGCGATATTCACCTTTTCCATAAGTTCTGCCTCGAAATAAGCTAAGGATTCACTTCCCAGCCCTCGCAATCGTTCGATATAACGATAAATCACTCTAGGAGACTCGGAATCGCGATATTCACCTTTTCCACACGTTCTGCATCGAAAGCAGTTAAGGATTCACTTCCCAGCCCTCGCAATCGTTCGATATAACGATAAATCACTCTAGGAGGCTCGGAAACGCGATATTCACCTTTTCCACACGTTCTGCATCGAAAGAAGTTAAGGATTCACTTCCCAGCCCTCGCAATCGTTCGATATAACGATAAATCACTCTAGGAGGCTCGGAAACGCGATATTCACCTTTTCCATACGTTCTGCATCGAAAGAAGCTAAGGATTCACTTCCCAGCCCTCGCAATCGTTCGATATAACGATAAATCACTCTAGGAGGCTCGGAAACGCGATATTCACCTTTTCCACACGTTCTGCATCGAAAGAAGCTAAGGATTCACTTCCCAGCCCTCGCAATCGTTCGATATAACGATAAATCACTCTAGGAGACTCGGAATCGCGATATTCACCTTTTCCACACGTTCTGCATCGAAAGAAGTTAAGGATTCACTTCCCAGCCCTCGCAATCGTTCGATATAACGATAAATCACTCTAGGAGGCTCGGAAACGCGATATTCACCTTTTCCATACGTTCCGCATCGAAAGAAGCTAAGGATTCACTTCCCAGCCCTCGCAATCGTTCGATGTAACGATAAATCACTCTAGGAGGCTCGGAAACGCGATATTCACCATTTCCATGCGTTCTGCATCGAAAGAAGTTAAGGATTCACTTCCCAGCCCACGCAATCGTTCGATATAACGATAAATCACTCTAGGAGGCTCGGAAACGCGATATTCACCTTTTCCATACGTTCTGCATCGAAAGAAGCTAAGGATTCACTTCCCAGCCCTCGCAATCGTTCGATATAACGATAAATCAGTCTAGGAGACTCGGAATCGCGTTATTCACCTTTTCCATAAGTTCTGCATCGAAAGAAGTTAAGGATTCACTTCCCAGCCCTCGCAAACGTTCGATATAACGATAAATCACTCTAGGAGGCTCGGAAACGCGATATTCACCTTTTCCACACGTTCTGCATCGAAAGAAGCTAAGGATTCACTTCCCAGCCCTCGCAATCGTTCGATATAACGATAAATCACTCTAGGAGGCTCGGAAACGCGATATTCACCTTTTCCGTACGTTCTGCATCGAAATAAGCTAAGGATTCACTTCCCAGCCCTCGCAATCGTTCGATATAACGATAAATCACTCTAGGAGACTCGGAAACGCGATATTCACCTTTTCCATACGTTCTGCATCGAAATAAGCTAAGGATTCACTTCCCAGCCCTCGCAAACGTTCGATATAACGATAAATCACTCTAGGAGACTCGGAATCGCGATATTCACCTTTTCCACACGTTCTGCATCGAAAGCAGTTAAGGATTCACTTCCCAGCCCTCGCAATCGTTCGATATAACGATAAATCACTCTAGGAGGCTCGGAAACGCGATATTCACCTTTTCCATAAGTTCTGCCTCGAAATAAGCTAAGGATTCACTTCCCAGCCCTCGCAATCGTTCGATATAACGATAAATCACTCTAGGAGACTCGGAATCGCGATATTCACCTTTTCCACACGTTCTGCATCGAAAGCAGTTAAGGATTCACTTCCCAGCCCTCGCAATCGTTCGATATAACGATAAATCACTCTAGGAGGCTCGGAAACGCGATATTCACCTTTTCCACACGTTCTGCATCGAAAGAAGTTAAGGATTCACTTCCCAGCCCTCGCAATCGTTCGATATAACGATAAATCACTCTAGGAGGCTCGGAAACGCGATATTCACCTTTTCCATACGTTCTGCATCGAAAGAAGCTAAGGATTCACTTCCCAGCCCTCGCAATCGTTCGATATAACGATAAATCACTCTAGGAGGCTCGGAAACGCGATATTCACCTTTTCCACACGTTCTGCATCGAAAGAAGTTAAGGATTCACTTCCCAGCCCTCGCAATCGTTCGATATAACGATAAATCACTCTAGGAGGCTCGGAAACGCGATATTCACCTTTTCCATACGTTCTGCATCGAAAGAAGCTAAGGATTCACTTCCCAGCCCTCGCAATCGTTCGATGTTACGATAAATCACTCTAGGAGGCTCGGAAACGCGATATTCACCTTTTCCATACGTTCTGCATCGAAAGAAGTTAAGGATTCACTTCCCAGCCCACGCAATCGTTCGATATAACGATAAATCACTCTAGGAGGCTCGGAAACGCGATATTCACCTTTTCCATACGTTCTGCATCGAAAGAAGCTAAGGATTCACTTCCCAGCCCTCGCAATCGTTCGATATAACGATAAATCACTCTAGGAGGCTCGGAAACGCGATATTCACCTTTTCCATACGTTCTGCATCGAAATAAGCTAAGGATTCATTTCCCAGCCCTCGCAAACGTTCGATATAACGATAAATCACTCTAGGAGACTCGGAATCGCGATATTCACCTTTTCCACGCGTTCTGCATCGAAAGAAGTTAAGGATTCACTTCCCAGCCCTCGCAATCGTTCGATATAACGATAAATCACTCTAGGAGGCTCGGAAACGCGATATTCACCTTTTCCATACGTTCTGCATCGAAAGAAGCTAAGGATTCACTTCCCAGCCCTCGCAATCGTTCGATATAACGATAAATCACTCTAGGAGGCTCGGAAACGCGATATTCACCTTTTCCGTACGTTCTGCATCGAAATAAGCTAAGTATTCACTTCCCAGCCCTCGCAAACGTTCGATATAACGATAAATCACTCTAGGAGACTCGGAATCGCGATATTCACCTTTTCCACACGTTCTGCATCGAAAGAAGTTAAGGATTCACTTCCCAGCCCTCGCAATCGTTCGATATAACGATAAATCACTCTAGGAGGCTCGGAAACGCGATATTCACCTTTTCCATACGTTCCGCATCGAAAGAAGCTAAGGATTCACTTCCCAGCCCTCGCAATCGTTCGATATAACGATAAATCACTCTAGGAGGCTCGGAAACGCGATATTCACCTTTTCCGTACGTTCTGCATCGAAATAAGCTAAGGATTCACTTCCCAGCCCTCGCAAACGTTCGATATAACGATAAATCACTCTAGGAGTCTCGGAATCGCGATATTCACCTTTTCCACACGTTCTGCATCGAAAGAAGTTAAGGATTCACTTCCCAGCCCTCGCAATCGTTCCATATAACGATAAATCACTCTAGGAGGCTCGGAAACGCGATATTCACATTTTCCATACGTTCTGCCTCGAAATAAGCTAAGGATTCACTTCCCAGCCCTCGCAATCGTTCGATATAACGATAAATCACTCTAGGAGACTCGGAATCGCGATATTCACCTTTTCCACACGTTCTGCATCGAAAGAAGTTAAGGATTCACTTCCCAGCCCTCGCAATCGTTCGATATAACGATAAATCACTCTAGGAGGCTCGGAAACGCGATATTCACCTTTTCCATACGTTCTGCATCGAAATAAGCTAAGGATTCACTTCCCAGCCCTCGCAATCGTTCGATATAACGATAAATCACTCTAGGAGACTCGGAATCGCGATATTCACCTTTTCCACACGTTCTGCATCGAAAGAAGTTAAGGATTCACTTCCCAGCCCTCGCAATCGTTCGATATAACGATAAATCACTCTAGGAGGCTCGGAAACGCGATATTCACCTTTTCCATACGTTCCGCATCGAAAGAAGCTAAGGATTCACTTCCCAGCCCTCGCAATCGTTCGATGTAACGATAAATCACTCTAGGAGGCTCGGAAACGCGATATTCACCATTTCCATGCGTTCTGCATCGAAAGAAGTTAAGGATTCACTTCCCAGCCCACGCAATCGTTCGATATAACGATAAATCACTCTAGGAGGCTCGGAAACGCGATATTCACCTTTTCCATACGTTCTGCATCGAAAGAAGCTAAGGATTCACTTCCCAGCCCTCGCAATCGTTCGATATAACGATAAATCAGTCTAGGAGACTCGGAATCGCGTTATTCACCTTTTCCACAAGTTCTGCATCGAAAGAAGTTAAGGATTCACTTCCCAGCCCTCGCAAACGTTCGATATAACGATAAATCACTCTAGGAGGCTCGGAAACGCGATATTCACCTTTTCCACACGTTCTGCATCGAAAGAAGCTAAGGATTCACTTCCCAGCCCTCGCAATCGTTCGATATAACGATAAATCACTCTAGGAGGCTCGGAAACGCGATATTCACCTTTTCCGTACGTTCTGCATCGAAATAAGCTAAGGATTCACTTCCCAGCCCTCGCAATCGTTCGATATAACGATAAATCACTCTAGGAGACTCGGAAACGCGATATTCACCTTTTCCATACGTTCTGCATCGAAATAAGCTAAGGATTCACTTCCCAGCCCTCGCAAGCGTTCGATATAACGATAAATCACTCTAGGAGACTCGGAATCGCGATATTCACCTTTTCCACACGTTCTGCATCGAAAGCAGTTAAGGATTCACTTCCCAGCCCTCGCAATCGTTCGATATAACGATAAATCACTCTAGGAGGCTCGGAAACGCGATATTCACCTTTTCCATAAGTTCTGCCTCGAAATAAGCTAAGGATTCACTTCCCAGCCCTCGCAATCGTTCGATATAACGATAAATCACTCTAGGAGACTCGGAATCGCGATATTCACCTTTTCCACACGTTCTGCATCGAAAGAAGTTAAGGATTCACTTCCCAGCCCTCGCAATCGTTCAATATAACGATAAATCACTCTAGGAGGCTCGGAAACGCGATATTCACCTTTTCCATTCGTTCTGCATCGAAATAAGCTAAGGATTCACTTCCCAGCCCTCGCAATCGTTCGATATAACGATAAATCACTCTAGGAGACTCGGAATCGCGATATTCACCTTTTCCACACGTTCTGCATCGAAAGAAGTTAAGGATTCACTTCCCAGCCCTCGCAATCGTTCGATATAAGGATAAATCACTCTAGGAGGCTCGGAAACGCGATATTCACCTTTTCCATACGTTCTGCATCGATAGAAGCTAAGGATTCACTTCCCAGCCCTCGCAATCGTTCGATATAACGATAAATCACTCTAGGAGACTCGGAATCGCGATATTCACCTTTTCCACACGTTCTGCATCGAAAGAAGTTAAGGATTCACTTCCCAGCCCTCGCAATTGTTCGATATAACGATAAATCACTCTAGGAGGCTCGGAAACGCGATATTCACCTTTTCCGTACGTTCTGCATCGAAATAAGCTAAGGATTCACTTCCCAGCCCTCGCAATCGTTCGATATAACGATAAATCACTCTAGGAGACTCGGAAACGCGATATTCACCTTTTCCATACGTTCTGCATCCAAAGAAGCTAAGGATTCACTTCCCAGCCCTCGCAAACGTTCGATATAACGATAAATCACTCTAGGAGACTCGGAATCGCGATATTCACCTTTTCCACACGTTCTGCATCGAAAGAAGGTAAGGATTCACTTTCCAGCCCTCGCAATCGTTCGATATAACGATAAATCACTCTAGGAGGCTCGGAAACGCGATATTCACCTTTTCCATACGTTCCGCATCGAAAGAAGCTAAGGATTCACTTCCCAGCCCTCGCAATCGTTCGATGTAACGATAAATCACTCTAGGAGGCTCGGAAACGCGATATTCACCATTTCCATACGTTCTGCATCGAAAGAAGTTAAGGATTCACTTCCCAGCCCACGCAATCGTTCGATATAACGATAAATCACTCTAGGAGGCTCGGAAACGCGATATTCACCTTTTCCATACGTTCTGCATCGAAAGAAGCTAAGGATTCACTTCCCAGCCCTCGCAATCGTTCGATATAACGATAAATCAGTCTAGGAGACTCGGAATCGCGTTATTCACCTTTTCCACAAGTTCTGCATCGAAAGAAGTTAAGGATTCACTTCCCAGCCCTCGCAATCGTTCGATATAACGATAAATCACTCTAGGAGGCTCGGAAACGCGATATTCACCTTTTCCATACGTTCTGCATCGAAAGAAGCTAAGGATTCACTTCCCAGCCCTCGCAATCGTTCGATATAACGATAAATCACTCTAGGAGGCTCGGAAACGCGATATTCACCTTTTCCGTACGTTCTGCATCGAAATAAGCTAAGTATTCACTTCCCAGCCCTCGCAAACGTTCGATATAACGATAAATCACTCTAGGAGACTCGGAATCGCGATATTCACCTTTTCCACACGTTCTGCATCGAAAGAAGTTAAGGATTCACTTCCCAGCCCTCGCAATCGTTCGATATAACGATAAATCACTCTAGGAGGCTCGGAAACGCGATATTCACCTTTTCCATACGTTCCGCATCGAAAGAAGCTAAGGATTCACTTCCCAGCCCTCGCAATCGTTCGATATAACGATAAATCACTCTAGGAGGCTCGGAAACGCGATATTCACCTTTTCCGTACGTTCTGCATCGAAATAAGCTAAGGATTCACTTCCCAGCCCTCGCAAACGTTCGATATAACGATAAATCACTCTAGGAGTCTCGGAATCGCGATATTCACCTTTTCCACACGTTCTGCATCGAAAGAAGTTAAGGATTCACTTCCCAGCCCTCGCAATCGTTCCATATAACGATAAATCACTCTAGGAGGCTCGGAAACGCGATATTCACATTTTCCATACGTTCTGCCTCGAAATAAGCTAAGGATTCACTTCCCAGCCCTCGCAATCGTTCGATATAACGATAAATCACTCTAGGAGACTCGGAATCGCGATATTCACCTTTTCCACACGTTCTGCATCGAAAGAAGTTAAGGATTCACTTCCCAGCCCTCGCAATCGTTCGATATAACGATAAATCACTCTAGGAGGCTCGGAAACGCGATATTCACCTTTTCCATACGTTCTGCATCGAAATAAGCTAAGGATTCACTTCCCAGCCCTCGCAATCGTTCGATATAACGATAAATCACTCTAGGAGACTCGGAATCGCGATATTCACCTTTTCCACACGTTCTGCATCGAAAGAAGTTAAGGATTCACTTCCCAGCCCTCGCAATCGTTCGATATAACGATAAATCACTCTAGGAGGCTCGGAAACGCGATATTCACCTTTTCCATACGTTCCGCATCGAAAGAAGCTAAGGATTCACTTCCCAGCCCTCGCAATCGTTCGATGTAACGATAAATCACTCTAGGAGGCTCGGAAACGCGATATTCACCATTTCCATGCGTTCTGCATCGAAAGAAGTTAAGGATTCACTTCCCAGCCCACGCAATCGTTCGATATAACGATAAATCACTCTAGGAGGCTCGGAAACGCGATATTCACCTTTTCCATACGTTCTGCATCGAAAGAAGCTAAGGATTCACTTCCCAGCCCTCGCAATCGTTCGATATAACGATAAATCAGTCTAGGAGACTCGGAATCGCGTTATTCACCTTTTCCACAAGTTCTGCATCGAAAGAAGTTAAGGATTCACTTCCCAGCCCTCGCAAACGTTCGATATAACGATAAATCACTCTAGGAGGCTCGGAAACGCGATATTCACCTTTTCCACACGTTCTGCATCGAAAGAAGCTAAGGATTCACTTCCCAGCCCTCGCAATCGTTCGATATAACGATAAATCACTCTAGGAGGCTCGGAAACGCGATATTCACCTTTTCCGTACGTTCTGCATCGAAATAAGCTAAGGATTCACTTCCCAGCCCTCGCAATCGTTCGATATAACGATAAATCACTCTAGGAGACTCGGAAACGCGATATTCACCTTTTCCATACGTTCTGCATCGAAATAAGCTAAGGATTCACTTCCCAGCCCTCGCAAGCGTTCGATATAACGATAAATCACTCTAGGAGACTCGGAATCGCGATATTCACCTTTTCCACACGTTCTGCATCGAAAGCAGTTAAGGATTCACTTCCCAGCCCTCGCAATCGTTCGATATAACGATAAATCACTCTAGGAGGCTCGGAAACGCGATATTCACCTTTTCCATAAGTTCTGCCTCGAAATAAGCTAAGGATTCACTTCCCAGCCCTCGCAATCGTTCGATATAACGATAAATCACTCTAGGAGACTCGGAATCGCGATATTCACCTTTTCCACACGTTCTGCATCGAAAGAAGTTAAGGATTCACTTCCCAGCCCTCGCAATCGTTCAATATAACGATAAATCACTCTAGGAGGCTCGGAAACGCGATATTCACCTTTTCCATTCGTTCTGCATCGAAATAAGCTAAGGATTCACTTCCCAGCCCTCGCAATCGTTCGATATAACGATAAATCACTCTAGGAGACTCGGAATCGCGATATTCACCTTTTCCACACGTTCTGCATCGAAAGAAGTTAAGGATTCACTTCCCAGCCCTCGCAATCGTTCGATATAAGGATAAATCACTCTAGGAGGCTCGGAAACGCGATATTCACCTTTTCCATACGTTCTGCATCGATAGAAGCTAAGGATTCACTTCCCAGCCCTCGCAATCGTTCGATATAACGATAAATCACTCTAGGAGACTCGGAATCGCGATATTCACCTTTTCCACACGTTCTGCATCGAAAGAAGTTAAGGATTCACTTCCCAGCCCTCGCAATTGTTCGATATAACGATAAATCACTCTAGGAGGCTCGGAAACGCGATATTCACCTTTTCCGTACGTTCTGCATCGAAATAAGCTAAGGATTCACTTCCCAGCCCTCGCAATCGTTCGATATAACGATAAATCACTCTAGGAGACTCGGAAACGCGATATTCACCTTTTCCATACGTTCTGCATCCAAAGAAGCTAAGGATTCACTTCCCAGCCCTCGCAAACGTTCGATATAACGATAAATCACTCTAGGAGACTCGGAATCGCGATATTCACCTTTTCCACACGTTCTGCATCGAAAGAAGGTAAGGATTCACTTTCCAGCCCTCGCAATCGTTCGATATAACGATAAATCACTCTAGGAGGCTCGGAAACGCGATATTCACCTTTTCCATACGTTCCGCATCGAAAGAAGCTAAGGATTCACTTCCCAGCCCTCGCAATCGTTCGATGTAACGATAAATCACTCTAGGAGGCTCGGAAACGCGATATTCACCATTTCCATACGTTCTGCATCGAAAGAAGTTAAGGATTCACTTCCCAGCCCACGCAATCGTTCGATATAACGATAAATCACTCTAGGAGGCTCGGAAACGCGATATTCACCTTTTCCATACGTTCTGCATCGAAAGAAGCTAAGGATTCACTTCCCAGCCCTCGCAATCGTTCGATATAACGATAAATCAGTCTAGGAGACTCGGAATCGCGTTATTCACCTTTTCCACAAGTTCTGCATCGAAAGAAGTTAAGGATTCACTTCCCAGCCCTCGCAAACGTTCGATATAACGATAAATCACTCTAGGAGGCTCGGAAACGCGATATTCACCTTTTCCACACGTTCTGCATCGAAAGAAGCTAAGGATTCACTTCCCAGCCCTCGCAATTGTTCGATATAACGATAAATCACTCTAGGAGGCTCGGAAACGCGATATTCACCTTTTCCGTACGTTCTGCATCGAAATAAGCTAAGGATTCACTTCCCAGCCCTCGCAATCGTTCGATATAACGATAAATCACTCTAGGAGACTCGGAAACATGATATTCACCTTTTCCATACGTTCTGCATCCAAAGAAGCTAAGGATTCACTTCCCAGCCCTCGCAAACGTTCGATATAACGATAAATCACTCTAGGAGACTCGGAATCGCGATATTCACCTTTTCCACACGTTCTGCATCGAAAGAAGGTAAGGATTCACTTCCCAGCCCTCGCAATCGTTCGATATAACGATAAATCACTCTAGGAGACTCGGAATCGCGATATTCACCTTTTCCACGCGTTCTGCATCGAAAGAAGTTAAGGATTCACTTCCCAGCCCTCGCAATCGTTCGATATAACGATAAATCACTCTAGGAGGCTCGGAAACGCGATATTCACCTTTTCCATACGTTCTGCATAGAAAGAAGCTAAGGATTCACTTCCCAGCCCTCGCAATCGTTCGATATAACGATAAATCACTCTAGGAGGCTCGGAAACGCGATATTCACCTTTTCCATACGTTCTGCATCGAAATAAGCTAAGGATTCACTTCCCAGCCCTCGCAATCGTTCGATATAACGATAAATCACTCTAGGAGACTCGGAATCGCGATATTCACCTTCTCCACACGTTCTGCATCGAAAGAAGTTAAGGATTCACTTCCCAGCCCTCGCAATCGTTCGATATAACGATAAATCACTCTAGGAGGCTCGGAAACGCGATATTCACCTTTTCCATACGTTCCGCATCGAAAGAAGCTAAGGATTCACTTCCCAGCCCTCGCAATCGTTCGATGTAACGATAAATCACTCTAGGAGGCTCGGAAACGCGATATTCACCTTTTCCATACGTTCTGCATCGAAAGAAGTTAAGGATTCACTTCCCAGCCCACGCAATCGTTCGATATAACGATAAATCACTCTAGGAGGCTCGGAAACGCGATATTCACCTTTTCCATACGTTCTGCATCGAAAGAAGCTAAGGATTCACTTCCCAGCCCTCGCAATCGTTCGATATAACGATAAATCAGTCTAGGAGACTCGGAATCGCGTTATTCACCTTTTCCACAAGTTCTGCATCGAAAGAAGTTAAGGATTCACTTCCCAGCCCTCGCAAACGTTCGATATAACGATAAATCACTCTAGGAGGCTCGGAAACGCGATATTCACCTTTTCCACACGTTCTGCATCGAAAGAAGCTAAGGATTCACTTCCCAGCCCTCGCAATCGTTCGATATAACGATAAATCACTCTAGGAGACTCGGAATCGCGATATTCACCTTTTCCACGCGTTCTGCATCGAAAGAAGTTAAGGATTCACTTCCCAGCCCTCGCAATCGTTCGATATAACGATAAATCACTCTAGGAGGCTCGGAAACGCGATATTCACCTTTTCCATACGTTCTGCATCGAAAGAAGCTAAGGATTCACTTCCCAGCCCTCGCAATCGTTCGATATAACGATAAATCACTCTAGGAGGCTCGGAAACGCGATATTCACCTTTTCCGTACGTTCTGCATCGAAATAAGCTAAGGATTCACTTCCCAGCCCTCGCAAACGTTCGATATAACGATAAATCAGTCTAGGAGACTCGGAATCGCGTTATTCACCTTTTCCACAAGTTCTGCATCGAAAGAAGTTAAGGATTCACTTCCCAGCCCTCGCAAACGTTCGATATAACGATAAATCACTCTAGGAGGCTCGGAAACGCGATATTCACCTTTTCCATACGTTCTGCATCGAAAGAAGCTAAGGATTCACTTCCCAGCCCTCGCAATCGTTCGATATAACGATAAATCACTCTAGGAGGCTCGGAAACGCGATATTCACCTTTTCCGTACGTTCTGCATCGAAATAAGCTAAGGATTCACTTCCCAGCCCTCGCAATCGTTCGATATAACGATAAATCACTCTAGGAGACTCGGAAACGCGATATTCACCTTTTCCATACGTTCTGCATCGAAATAAGCTAAGGATTCACTTCCCAGCCCTCGCAAACGTTCGATATAACGATAAATCACTCTAGGAGACTCGGAATCGCGATATTCACCTTTTCCACACGTTCTGCATCGAAAGAAGTTAAGGATTCACTTCCCAGCCCTCGCAATCGTTCGATATAAGGATAAATCACTCTAGGAGGCTCGGAAACGCGATATTCACCTTTTCCATACGTTCTGCATCGATAGAAGCTAAGGATTCACTTCCCAGCCCTCGCAATCGTTCGATATAACGATAAATCACTCTAGGAGACTCGGAATCGCGATATTCACCTTTTCCACACGTTCTGCATCGAAAGAAGTTAAGGATTCACTTCCCAGCCCTCGCAATTGTTCGATATAACGATAAATCACTCTAGGAGGCTCGGAAACGCGATATTCACCTTTTCCGTACGTTCTGCATCGAAATAAGCTAAGGATTCACTTCCCAGCCCTCGCAATCGTTCGATATAACGATAAATCACTCTAGGAGACTCGGAAACGCGATATTCACCTTTTCCATACGTTCTGCATCGAAAGAAGCTAAGGATTCACTTCCCAGCCCTCGCAAACGTTCGATATAACGATAAATCACTCTAGGAGACTCGGAATCGCGATATTCACCTTTTCCACACGTTCTGCATCGAAAGAAGGTAAGGATTCACTTTCCAGCCCTCGCAATCGTTCGATATAACGATAAATCACTCTAGGAGGCTCGGAAACGCGATATTCACCTTTTCCATACGTTCTGCCTCGAAATAAGCTAAGGATTCACTTCCCAGCCCTCGCAATCGTTCGATATAACGATAAATCACTCTAGGAGACTCGGAATCGCGATATTCACCTTTTCCACACGTTCTGCATCGAAAGAAGTTAAGGATTCACTTCCCAGCCCTCGCAATCGTTCGATATAACGATATATCACTCTAGGAGGCTCGGAAACGCGATATTCACCTTTTCCATACGTTCTGCATCGAAATAAGCTAAGGATTCACTTCCCAGCCCTCGCAATCGTTCGATATAACGATAAATCACTGTAGGAGACTCGGAATCGCGATATTCACCTTTTCCACACGTTCTGCATCGAAAGAAGTTAAGGATTCACTTCCCAGCCCTCGCAATCGTTCGATATAACGATAAATCACTCTAGGAGGCTCGGAAACGCGATATTCACCTTTTCCATACGTTCTGCATCGAAAGAAGCTAAGGATTCACTTCCCAGCCCTCGCAATCGTTCGATGTAACGATAAATCACT
Organism: Nomada lathburiana; assembly: GCA_963667235.1. NCBI lineage: Eukaryota > Metazoa > Arthropoda > Insecta > Hymenoptera > Apidae > Nomada > Nomada lathburiana. Next base: position 151,339 of record OY763905.1, read on the forward strand.
CTAGGAGGCTCGGAAACGCGATATTCACCTTTTCCATACGTTCTGCATCGAAAGAAGTTAAGGATTCACTTCCCAGCCCACGCAATCGTTCGATATAACGATAAATCACTCTAGGAGGCTCGGAAACGCGATATTCACCTTTTCCATACGTTCTGCATCGAAAGAAGCTAAGGATTCACTTCCCAGCCCTCGGAATCGTTCGATATAACGATAAATCACTCTAGGAGGCTCGGAAACGCGATATTCACCTTTTCCATACGTTCTGCATCGAAATAAGCTAAGGATTCATTTCCCAGCCCTCGCAAACGTTCGATATAACGATAAATCACTCTAGGAGACTCGGAATCGCGATATTCACCTTTTCCACGCGTTCTGCATCGAAAGAAGTTAAGGATTCACTTCCCAGCCCTCGCAATCGTTCGATATAACGATAAATCACTCTAGGAGTCTCGGAAACGCGATATTCACCTTTTCCATACGTTCTGCATCGAAAGAAGCTGAGGATTCACTTCCCAGCCCTCGCAATCGTTCGATATAACGATAAATCACTCTAGGAGGCTCGGAAACGCGATATTCACCTTTTCCATACGTTCTGCATCGAAATAAGCTAAGGATTCACTTCCCAGCCCTCGCAATCGTTCGATATAACGATAAATCACTGTAGGAGACTCGGAATCGCGATATTCACCTTTTCCACACGTTCTGCATCGAAAGAAGTTAAGGATTCACTTCCCAGCCCTCGCAATCGTTCGATATAACGATAAATCACTCTAGGAGGCTCGGAAACGCGATATTCACCTTTTCCATACGTTCTGCATCGAAAGAAGCTAAGGATTCACTTCCCAGCCCTCGCAATCGTTCGATGTTACGATAAATCACTCTAGGAGGCTCGGAAACGCGATATTCACCTTTTCCATACGTTCTGCATCGAAAGAAGTTAAGGATTCACTTCCCAGCCCACGCAATCGTTCGATATAACGATAAATCACTCTAGGAGGCTCGGAAACGCGATATTCACCTTTTCCATACGTTCTGCATCGAAAGAAGCTAAGGATTCACTTCCCAGCCCTCGCAATCGTTCGATATAACGATAAATCACTCTAGGAGGCTCGGAAACGCGATATTCACCTTTTCCATACGTTCTGCATCGAAATAAGCTAAGGATTCATTTCCCAGCCCTCGCAAACGTTCGATATAACGATAAATCACTCTAGGAGACTCGGAATCGCGATATTCACCTTTTCCACGCGTTCTGCATCGAAAGAAGTTAAGGATTCACTTCCCAGCCCTCGCAATCGTTCGATATAACGATAAATCACTCTAGGAGGCTCGGAAACGCGATATTCACCTTTTCCATACGTTCTGCATCGAAAGAAGCTAAGGATTCACTTCCCAGCCCTCGCAATCGTTCGATATAACGATAAATCACTCTAGGAGGCTCGGAAACGCGATATTCACCTTTTCCGTACGTTCTGCATCGAAATAAGCTAAGTATTCACTTCCCAGCCCTCGCAAACGTTCGATATAACGATAAATCACTCTAGGAGACTCGGAATCGCGATATTCACCTTTTCCACACGTTCTGCATCGAAAGAAGTTAAGGATTCACTTCCCAGCCCTCGCAATCGTTCGATATAACGATAAATCACTCTAGGAGGCTCGGAAACGCGATATTCACCTTTTCCATACGTTCCGCATCGAAAGAAGCTAAGGATTCACTTCCCAGCCCTCGCAATCGTTCGATATAACGATAAATCACTCTAGGAGGCTCGGAAACGCGATATTCACCTTTTCCGTACGTTCTGCATCGAAATAAGCTAAGGATTCACTTCCCAGCCCTCGCAAACGTTCGATATAACGATAAATCACTCTAGGAGTCTCGGAATCGCGATATTCACCTTTTCCACACGTTCTGCATCGAAAGAAGTTAAGGATTCACTTCCCAGCCCTCGCAATCGTTCCATATAACGATAAATCACTCTAGGAGGCTCGGAAACGCGATATTCACATTTTCCATACGTTCTGCCTCGAAATAAGCTAAGGATTCACTTCCCAGCCCTCGCAATCGTTCGATATAACGATAAATCACTCTAGGAGACTCGGAATCGCGATATTCACCTTTTCCACACGTTCTGCATCGAAAGAAGTTAAGGATTCACTTCCCAGCCCTCGCAATCGTTCGATATAACGATAAATCACTCTAGGAGGCTCGGAAACGCGATATTCACCTTTTCCATACGTTCTGCATCGAAATAAGCTAAGGATTCACTTCCCAGCCCTCGCAATCGTTCGATATAACGATAAATCACTCTAGGAGACTCGGAATCGCGATATTCACCTTTTCCACACGTTCTGCATCGAAAGAAGTTAAGGATTCACTTCCCAGCCCTCGCAATCGTTCGATATAACGATAAATCACTCTAGGAGGCTCGGAAACGCGATATTCACCTTTTCCATACGTTCCGCATCGAAAGAAGCTAAGGATTCACTTCCCAGCCCTCGCAATCGTTCGATGTAACGATAAATCACTCTAGGAGGCTCGGAAACGCGATATTCACCATTTCCATGCGTTCTGCATCGAAAGAAGTTAAGGATTCACTTCCCAGCCCACGCAATCGTTCGATATAACGATAAATCACTCTAGGAGGCTCGGAAACGCGATATTCACCTTTTCCATACGTTCTGCATCGAAAGAAGCTAAGGATTCACTTCCCAGCCCTCGCAATCGTTCGATATAACGATAAATCAGTCTAGGAGACTCGGAATCGCGTTATTCACCTTTTCCACAAGTTCTGCATCGAAAGAAGTTAAGGATTCACTTCCCAGCCCTCGCAAACGTTCGATATAACGATAAATCACTCTAGGAGGCTCGGAAACGCGATATTCACCTTTTCCACACGTTCTGCATCGAAAGAAGCTAAGGATTCACTTCCCAGCCCTCGCAATCGTTCGATATAACGATAAATCACTCTAGGAGGCTCGGAAACGCGATATTCACCTTTTCCGTACGTTCTGCATCGAAATAAGCTAAGGATTCACTTCCCAGCCCTCGCAATCGTTCGATATAACGATAAATCACTCTAGGAGACTCGGAAACGCGATATTCACCTTTTCCATACGTTCTGCATCGAAATAAGCTAAGGATTCACTTCCCAGCCCTCGCAAACGTTCGATATAACGATAAATCACTCTAGGAGACTCGGAATCGCGATATTCACCTTTTCCACACGTTCTGCATCGAAAGCAGTTAAGGATTCACTTCCCAGCCCTCGCAATCGTTCGATATAACGATAAATCACTCTAGGAGGCTCGGAAACGCGATATTCACCTTTTCCATAAGTTCTGCCTCGAAATAAGCTAAGGATTCACTTCCCAGCCCTCGCAATCGTTCGATATAACGATAAATCACTCTAGGAGACTCGGAATCGCGATATTCACCTTTTCCACACGTTCTGCATCGAAAGCAGTTAAGGATTCACTTCCCAGCCCTCGCAATCGTTCGATATAACGATAAATCACTCTAGGAGGCTCGGAAACGCGATATTCACCTTTTCCACACGTTCTGCATCGAAAGAAGTTAAGGATTCACTTCCCAGCCCTCGCAATCGTTCGATATAACGATAAATCACTCTAGGAGGCTCGGAAACGCGATATTCACCTTTTCCATACGTTCTGCATCGAAAGAAGCTAAGGATTCACTTCCCAGCCCTCGCAATCGTTCGATATAACGATAAATCACTCTAGGAGGCTCGGAAACGCGATATTCACCTTTTCCACACGTTCTGCATCGAAAGAAGCTAAGGATTCACTTCCCAGCCCTCGCAATCGTTCGATATAACGATAAATCACTCTAGGAGACTCGGAATCGCGATATTCACCTTTTCCACACGTTCTGCATCGAAAGAAGTTAAGGATTCACTTCCCAGCCCTCGCAATCGTTCGATATAACGATAAATCACTCTAGGAGGCTCGGAAACGCGATATTCACCTTTTCCATACGTTCCGCATCGAAAGAAGCTAAGGATTCACTTCCCAGCCCTCGCAATCGTTCGATGTAACGATAAATCACTCTAGGAGGCTCGGAAACGCGATATTCACCATTTCCATGCGTTCTGCATCGAAAGAAGTTAAGGATTCACTTCCCAGCCCACGCAATCGTTCGATATAACGATAAATCACTCTAGGAGGCTCGGAAACGCGATATTCACCTTTTCCATACGTTCTGCATCGAAAGAAGCTAAGGATTCACTTCCCAGCCCTCGCAATCGTTCGATATAACGATAAATCAGTCTAGGAGACTCGGAATCGCGTTATTCACCTTTTCCACAAGTTCTGCATCGAAAGAAGTTAAGGATTCACTTCCCAGCCCTCGCAAACGTTCGATATAACGATAAATCACTCTAGGAGGCTCGGAAACGCGATATTCACCTTTTCCACACGTTCTGCATCGAAAGAAGCTAAGGATTCACTTCCCAGCCCTCGCAATCGTTCGATATAACGATAAATCACTCTAGGAGGCTCGGAAACGCGATATTCACCTTTTCCGTACGTTCTGCATCGAAATAAGCTAAGGATTCACTTCCCAGCCCTCGCAATCGTTCGATATAACGATGAATCACTCTAGGAGACTCGGAAACGCGATATTCACCTTTTCCATACGTTCTGCATCGAAATAAGCTAAGGATTCACTTCCCAGCCCTCGCAAACGTTCGATATAACGATAAATCACTCTAGGAGACTCGGAATCGCGATATTCACCTTTTCCACACGTTCTGCATCGAAAGCAGTTAAGGATTCACTTCCCAGCCCTCGCAATCGTTCGATATAACGATAAATCACTCTAGGAGGCTCGGAAACGCGATATTCACCTTTTCCATACGTTCTGCCTCGAAATAAGCTAAGGATTCACTTCCCAGCCCTCGCAATCGTTCGATATAACGATAAATCACTCTAGGAGACTCGGAATCGCGATATTCACCTTTTCCACACGTTCTGCATCGAAAGCAGTTAAGGATTCACTTCCCAGCCCTCGCAATCGTTCGATATAACGATAAATCACTCTAGGAGGCTCGGAAACGCGATATTCACCTTTTCCACACGTTCTGCATCGAAAGAAGTTAAGGATTCACTTCCCAGCCCTCGCAATCGTTCGATATAACGATAAATCACTCTAGGAGGCTCGGAAACGCGATATTCACCTTTTCCATACGTTCTGCATCGAAAGAAGCTAAGGATTCACTTCCCAGCCCTCGCAATCGTTCGATATAACGATAAATCACTCTAGGAGGCTCGGAAACGCGATATTCACCTTTTCCACACGTTCTGCATCGAAAGAAGTTAAGGATTCACTTCCCAGCCCTCGCAATCGTTCGATATAACGATAAATCACTCTAGGAGGCTCGGAAACGCGATATTCACCTTTTCCATACGTTCTGCATCGAAAGAAGCTAAGGATTCACTTCCCAGCCCTCGCAATCGTTCGATGTTACGATAAATCACTCTAGGAGGCTCGGAAACGCGATATTCACCTTTTCCATACGTTCTGCATCGAAAGAAGTTAAGGATTCACTTCCCAGCCCACGCAATCGTTCGATATAACGATAAATCACTCTAGGAGGCTCGGAAACGCGATATTCACCTTTTCCATACGTTCTGCATCGAAAGAAGCTAAGGATTCACTTCCCAGCCCTCGCAATCGTTCGATATAACGATAAATCACTCTAGGAGGCTCGGAAACGCGATATTCACCTTTTCCATACGTTCTGCATCGAAATAAGCTAAGGATTCATTTCCCAGCCCTCGCAAACGTTCGATATAACGATAAATCACTCTAGGAGACTCGGAATCGCGATATTCACCTTTTCCACGCGTTCTGCATCGAAAGAAGTTAAGGATTCACTTCCCAGCCCTCGCAATCGTTCGATATAACGATAAATCACTCTAGGAGGCTCGGAAACGCGATATTCACCTTTTCCATACGTTCTGCATCGAAAGAAGCTAAGGATTCACTTCCCAGCCCTCGCAATCGTTCGATATAACGATAAATCACTCTAGGAGGCTCGGAAACGCGATATTCACCTTTTCCGTACGTTCTGCATCGAAATAAGCTAAGTATTCACTTCCCAGCCCTCGCAAACGTTCGATATAACGATAAATCACTCTAGGAGACTCGGAATCGCGATATTCACCTTTTCCACACGTTCTGCATCGAAAGAAGTTAAGGATTCACTTCCCAGCCCTCGCAATCGTTCGATATAACGATAAATCACTCTAGGAGGCTCGGAAACGCGATATTCACCTTTTCCATACGTTCCGCATCGAAAGAAGCTAAGGATTCACTTCCCAGCCCTCGCAATCGTTCGATATAACGATAAATCACTCTAGGAGGCTCGGAAACGCGATATTCACCTTTTCCGTACGTTCTGCATCGAAATAAGCTAAGGATTCACTTCCCAGCCCTCGCAAACGTTCGATATAACGATAAATCACTCTAGGAGTCTCGGAATCGCGATATTCACCTTTTCCACACGTTCTGCATCGAAAGAAGTTAAGGATTCACTTCCCAGCCCTCGCAATCGTTCCATATAACGATAAATCACTCTAGGAGGCTCGGAAACGCGATATTCACATTTTCCATACGTTCTGCCTCGAAATAAGCTAAGGATTCACTTCCCAGCCCTCGCAATCGTTCGATATAACGATAAATCACTCTAGGAGACTCGGAATCGCGATATTCACCTTTTCCACACGTTCTGCATCGAAAGAAGTTAAGGATTCACTTCCCAGCCCTCGCAATCGTTCGATATAACGATAAATCACTCTAGGAGGCTCGGAAACGCGATATTCACCTTTTCCATACGTTCTGCATCGAAATAAGCTAAGGATTCACTTCCCAGCCCTCGCAATCGTTCGATATAACGATAAATCACTCTAGGAGACTCGGAATCGCGATATTCACCTTTTCCACACGTTCTGCATCGAAAGAAGTTAAGGATTCACTTCCCAGCCCTCGCAATCGTTCGATATAACGATAAATCACTCTAGGAGGCTCGGAAACGCGATATTCACCTTTTCCATACGTTCCGCATCGAAAGAAGCTAAGGATTCACTTCCCAGCCCTCGCAATCGTTCGATGTAACGATAAATCACTCTAGGAGGCTCGGAAACGCGATATTCACCATTTCCATGCGTTCTGCATCGAAAGAAGTTAAGGATTCACTTCCCAGCCCACGCAATCGTTCGATATAACGATAAATCACTCTAGGAGGCTCGGAAACGCGATATTCACCTTTTCCATACGTTCTGCATCGAAAGAAGCTAAGGATTCACTTCCCAGCCCTCGCAATCGTTCGATATAACGATAAATCAGTCTAGGAGACTCGGAATCGCGTTATTCACCTTTTCCACAAGTTCTGCATCGAAAGAAGTTAAGGATTCACTTCCCAGCCCTCGCAAACGTTCGATATAACGATAAATCACTCTAGGAGGCTCGGAAACGCGATATTCACCTTTTCCACACGTTCTGCATCGAAAGAAGCTAAGGATTCACTTCCCAGCCCTCGCAATCGTTCGATATAACGATAAATCACTCTAGGAGGCTCGGAAACGCGATATTCACCTTTTCCGTACGTTCTGCATCGAAATAAGCTAAGGATTCACTTCCCAGCCCTCGCAATCGTTCGATATAACGATAAATCACTCTAGGAGACTCGGAAACGCGATATTCACCTTTTCCATACGTTCTGCATCGAAATAAGCTAAGGATTCACTTCCCAGCCCTCGCAAGCGTTCGATATAACGATAAATCACTCTAGGAGACTCGGAATCGCGATATTCACCTTTTCCACACGTTCTGCATCGAAAGCAGTTAAGGATTCACTTCCCAGCCCTCGCAATCGTTCGATATAACGATAAATCACTCTAGGAGGCTCGGAAACGCGATATTCACCTTTTCCATAAGTTCTGCCTCGAAATAAGCTAAGGATTCACTTCCCAGCCCTCGCAATCGTTCGATATAACGATAAATCACTCTAGGAGACTCGGAATCGCGATATTCACCTTTTCCACACGTTCTGCATCGAAAGAAGTTAAGGATTCACTTCCCAGCCCTCGCAATCGTTCAATATAACGATAAATCACTCTAGGAGGCTCGGAAACGCGATATTCACCTTTTCCATTCGTTCTGCATCGAAATAAGCTAAGGATTCACTTCCCAGCCCTCGCAATCGTTCGATATAACGATAAATCACTCTAGGAGACTCGGAATCGCGATATTCACCTTTTCCACACGTTCTGCATCGAAAGAAGTTAAGGATTCACTTCCCAGCCCTCGCAATCGTTCGATATAAGGATAAATCACTCTAGGAGGCTCGGAAACGCGATATTCACCTTTTCCATACGTTCTGCATCGATAGAAGCTAAGGATTCACTTCCCAGCCCTCGCAATCGTTCGATATAACGATAAATCACTCTAGGAGACTCGGAATCGCGATATTCACCTTTTCCACACGTTCTGCATCGAAAGAAGTTAAGGATTCACTTCCCAGCCCTCGCAATTGTTCGATATAACGATAAATCACTCTAGGAGGCTCGGAAACGCGATATTCACCTTTTCCGTACGTTCTGCATCGAAATAAGCTAAGGATTCACTTCCCAGCCCTCGCAATCGTTCGATATAACGATAAATCACTCTAGGAGACTCGGAAACGCGATATTCACCTTTTCCATACGTTCTGCATCCAAAGAAGCTAAGGATTCACTTCCCAGCCCTCGCAAACGTTCGATATAACGATAAATCACTCTAGGAGACTCGGAATCGCGATATTCACCTTTTCCACACGTTCTGCATCGAAAGAAGGTAAGGATTCACTTTCCAGCCCTCGCAATCGTTCGATATAACGATAAATCACTCTAGGAGGCTCGGAAACGCGATATTCACCTTTTCCATACGTTCCGCATCGAAAGAAGCTAAGGATTCACTTCCCAGCCCTCGCAATCGTTCGATGTAACGATAAATCACTCTAGGAGGCTCGGAAACGCGATATTCACCATTTCCATACGTTCTGCATCGAAAGAAGTTAAGGATTCACTTCCCAGCCCACGCAATCGTTCGATATAACGATAAATCACTCTAGGAGGCTCGGAAACGCGATATTCACCTTTTCCATACGTTCTGCATCGAAAGAAGCTAAGGATTCACTTCCCAGCCCTCGCAATCGTTCGATATAACGATAAATCAGTCTAGGAGACTCGGAATCGCGTTATTCACCTTTTCCACAAGTTCTGCATCGAAAGAAGTTAAGGATTCACTTCCCAGCCCTCGCAAACGTTCGATATAACGATAAATCACTCTAGGAGGCTCGGAAACGCGATATTCACCTTTTCCACACGTTCTGCATCGAAAGAAGCTAAGGATTCACTTCCCAGCCCTCGCAATTGTTCGATATAACGATAAATCACTCTAGGAGGCTCGGAAACGCGATATTCACCTTTTCCGTACGTTCTGCATCGAAATAAGCTAAGGATTCACTTCCCAGCCCTCGCAATCGTTCGATATAACGATAAATCACTCTAGGAGACTCGGAAACGCGATATTCACCTTTTCCATACGTTCTGCATCCAAAGAAGCTAAGGATTCACTTCCCAGCCCTCGCAAACGTTCGATATAACGATAAATCACTCTAGGAGACTCGGAATCGCGATATTCACCTTTTCCACACGTTCTGCATCGAAAGAAGGTAAGGATTCACTTCCCAGCCCTCGCAATCGTTCGATATAAGGATAAATCACTCTAGGAGGCTCGGAAACGCGATATTCACCTTTTCCATTCGTTCTGCATCGATAGAAGCTAAGGATTCACTTCCCAGCCCTCGCAATCGTTCGATATAACGATAAATCACTCTAGGAGACTCGGAATCGCGATATTCACCTTTTCCACACGTTCTGCATCGAAAGAAGTTAAGGATTCACTTCCCAGCCCTCGCAATTGTTCGATATAACGATAAATCACTCTAGGAGGCTCGGAAACGCGATATTCACCTTTTCCGTACGTTCTGCATCGAAAGAAGTTAAGGATTCACTTCCAAGCCCTCGCAATCGTTCGATATAACGATAAATCACTCTAGGAGGCTCGGAAACGCGATATTCACCTTTTCCATACGTTCTGCATCGAAATAAGCTAAGGATTCACTTCCCAGCCCTCGCAATCGTTCGATATAACGATAAATCACTCTAGGAGACTCGGAATCGCGATATTCACCTTTTCCACACGTTCTGCATCGAAAGAAGTTAAGGATTCACTTCCCAGCCCTCGCAAACGTTCGATATAACGATAAATCACTCTAGGAGACTCGGAATCGCGATATTCACCTTTTCCCCACGTTCTGCATCGAAAGAAGTTAAGGATTCACTTCCCAGCCCTCGCAATCGTTCGATATAACGATAAATCACTCTAGGAGGCTCGGAAACGCGATATTCACCTTTTCCATACGTTCTGCAACCAAAGAAGTTAAGGATTCACTTCCCAGCCCACGCAATCGTTCGATATAACGATAAATCACTCTAGGAGGCTCGGAAACGCGATATTCACCTTTTCCATACGTTCTGCATCGAAAGAAGCTAAGGATTCACTTCCCAGCCCTCGCAATCGTTCGATATAACGATAAATCAGTCTAGGAGACTCGGAATCGCGTTATTCACCTTTTCCACAAGTTCTGCATCGAAAGAAGTTAAGGATTCACTTCCCAGCCCTGGCAAACGTTCGATATAACGATAAATCACTCTAGGAGGCTCGGAAACGCGATATTCACCTTTTCCACACGTTCTGCATCGAAAGAAGCTAAGGATTCACTTCCCAGCCCTCGCAATCGTTCGATATAACGATAAATCACTCTAGGAGGCTCGGAAACGCGATATTCACCTTTTCCGTACGTTCTGCATCGAAATAAGCTAAGGATTCACTTCCCAGCCCTCGCAATCGTTCGATATAACGATAAATCACTCTAGGAGGTTCGGAAACGCGATATTCACCTTTTCCATACGTTCTGCATCGAAAGAAGCTAAGGATTCACATCCCAGCCCTCGCAATCGTTCGATATAACGATAAATCACTCTAGGAGACTCGGAATCGCGATATTCACCTTTTCCACGCGTTCTGCATCGAAAGAAGTTAAGGATTCACTTCCCAGCCCTCGCAATCGTTCGATATAACGATAAATCACTCTAGGAGGCTCGGAAACGCGATATTCACCTTTTCCATACGTTCTGCATCGAAAGAAGCTAAGGATTCACTTCCCAGCCCTCGCAATCGTTCGATATAACGATAAATCACTCTAGGAGGCTCGGAAACGCGATATTCACCTTTTCCGTACGTTCTGCATCGAAATAAGCTAAGGATTCACTTCCCAGCCCTCGCAAACGTTCGATATAACGATAAATCAGTCTAGGAGACTCGGAATCGCGTTATTCACCTTTTCCACAAGTTCTGCATCGAAAGAAGTTAAGGATTCACTTCCCAGCCCTCGCAAACGTTCGATATAACGATAAATCACTCTAGGAGGCTCGGAAACGCGATATTCACCTTTTCCATACGTTCTGCATCGAAAGAAGCTAAGGATTCACTTCCCAGCCCTCGCAATCGTTCGATATAACGATAAATCACTCTAGGAGGCTCGGAAACGCGATATTCACCTTTTCCGTACGTTCTGCATCGAAATAAGCTAAGGATTCACTTCCCAGCCCTCGCAATCGTTCGATATAACGATAAATCACTCTAGGAGACTCGGAAACGCGATATTCACCTTTTCCATACGTTCTGCATCGAAATAAGCTAAGGATTCACTTCCCAGCCCTCGCAAACGTTCGATATAACGATAAATCACTCTAGGAGACTCGGAATCGCGATATTCACCTTTTCCACACGTTCTGCATCGAAAGAAGTTAAGGATTCACTTCCCAGCCCTCGCAATCGTTCGATATAAGGATAAATCACTCTAGGAGGCTCGGAAACGCGATATTCACCTTTTCCATACGTCCTGCATCGATAGAAGCTAAGGATTCACTTCCCAGCCCTCGCAAACGTTCGATATAACGATAAATCACTCTAGGAGACTCGGAATCGCGATATTCACCTTTTCCACACGTTCTGCATCGAAAGAAGTTAAGGATTCACTTCCCAGCCCTCGCAATTGTTCGATATAACGATAAATCACTCTAGGAGGCTCGGAAACGCGATATTCACCTTTTCCGTACGTTCTGCATCGAAATAAGCTAAGGATTCACTTCCCAGCCCTCGCAATCGTTCGATATAACGATAAATCACTCTAGGAGACTCGGAAACGCGATATTCACCTTTTCCATACGTTCTGCATCGAAAGAAGCTAAGGATTCACTTCCCAGCCCTCGCAAACGTTCGATATAACGATAAATCACTCTAGGAGACTCGGAATCGCGATATTCACCTTTTCCACACGTTCTGCATCGAAAGAAGGTAAGGATTCACTTTCCAGCCCTCGCAATCGTTCGATATAACGATAAATCACTCTAGGAGGCTCGGAAACGCGATATTCACCTTTTCCATACGTTCTGCCTCGAAATAAGCTAAGGATTCACTTCCCAGCCCTCGCAATCGTTCGATATAACGATAAATCACTCTAGGAGACTCGGAATCGCGATATTCACCTTTTCCACACGTTCTGCATCGAAAGAAGTTAAGGATTCACTTCCCAGCCCTCGCAATTGTTCGATATAACGATAAATCACTCTAGGAGGCTCGGAAACGCGATATTCACCTTTTCCGTACGTTCTGCATCGAAAGAAGTTAAGGATTCACTTCCAAGCCCTCGCAATCGTTCGATATAACGATAAATCACTCTAGGAGGCTCGGAAACGCGATATTCACCTTTTCCATACGTTCTGCATCGAAATAAGCTAAGGATTCACTTCCCAGCCCTCGCAATCGTTCGATATAACGATAAATCACTCTAGGAGGCTCGGAAACGCGATATTCACCTTTTCCATACGTTCTGCATCGAAAGAAGCTAAGGATTCACTTCCCAGCCCTCGCAATCGTTCGATATAACGATAAATCACTCTAGGAGGCTCGGAAACGCGATATTCACCTTTTCCACACGTTCTGCATCGAAAGAAGTTAAGGATTCACTTCCCAGCCCTCGCAATCGTTCGATATAACGATAAATCACTCTAGGAGGCTCGGAAACGCGATATTCACCTTTTCCATACGTTCTGCATCGAAAGAAGCTAAGGATTCACTTCCCAGCCCTCGCAATCGTTCGATGTTACGATAAATCACTCTAGGAGGCTCGGAAACGCGATATTCACCTTTTCCATACGTTCTGCATCGAAAGAAGTTAAGGATTCACTTCCCAGCCCACGCAATCGTTCGATATAACGATAAATCACTCTAGGAGGCTCGGAAACGCGATATTCACCTTTTCCATACGTTCTGCATCGAAAGAAGCTAAGGATTCACTTCCCAGCCCTCGCAATCGTTCGATATAACGATAAATCACTCTAGGAGGCTCGGAAACGCGATATTCACCTTTTCCATACGTTCTGCATCGAAATAAGCTAAGGATTCATTTCCCAGCCCTCGCAAACGTTCGATATAACGATAAATCACTCTAGGAGACTCGGAATCGCGATATTCACCTTTTCCACGCGTTCTGCATCGAAAGAAGTTAAGGATTCACTTCCCAGCCCTCGCAATCGTTCGATATAACGATAAATCACTCTAGGAGGCTCGGAAACGCGATATTCACCTTTTCCATACGTTCTGCATCGAAAGAAGCTAAGGATTCACTTCCCAGCCCTCGCAATCGTTCGATATAACGATAAATCACCCTAGGAGGCTCGGAAACGCGATATTCACCTTTTCCGTACGTTCTGCATCGAAATAAGCTAAGTATTCACTTCCCAGCCCTCGCAAACGTTCGATATAACGATAAATCACTCTAGGAGACTCGGAATCGCGATATTCACCTTTTCCATACGTTCTGCATCGAAAGAAGCTAAGGATTCACTTCCCAGCCCTCGCAATCGTTCGATGTAACGATAAATCACTCTAGGAGGCTCGGAAACGCGATATTCACCTTTTCCATAAGTTCTGCATCGAAAGAAGTTAAGGATTCACTTCCCAGCGCACGCAATCGTTCGATATAACGATAAATCACTCTAGGAGGCTCGGAAACGCGATATTCACCGTTTCCATACGTTCTGCATCGAAAGAAGCTAAGGATTCACTTCCCAGCCCTCGCAATCGTTCGATATAACGATAAATCAGTCTAGGAGACTCGGAATCGCGTTATTCACCTTTTCCACACGTTCTGCATCGAAAGAAGTTAAGGATTCACTTCCCAGCCCTCGCAATCGTTCGATATAACGATAAATCACTCTAGGAGGCTCGGAAACGCGATATTCACCTTTTCCACACGTTCTGCATCGAAAGAAGTTAAGGATTCACTTCCCAGCCCTCGCAATCGTTCGATATAACGATAAATCACTCTAGGAGGCTCGGAAACGCGATATTCACCTTTTCCATACGTTCTGCATCGAAAGAAGCTAAGGATTCACTTCCCAGCCCTCGCAATCGTTCGATATAACGATAAATCACTCTAGGAGGCTCGGAAACGCGATATTCACCTTTTCCACACGTTCTGCATCGAAAGAAGTTAAGGATTCACTTCCCAGCCCTCGCAATCGTTCGATATAACGATAAATCACTCTAGGAGGCTCGGAAACGCGATATTCACCTTTTCCATACGTTCTGCATCGAAAGAAGCTAAGGATTCACTTCCCAGCCCTCGCAATCGTTCGATGTTACGATAAATCACTCTAGGAGGCTCGGAAACGCGATATTCACCTTTTCCATACGTTCTGCATCGAAAGAAGTTAAGGATTCACTTCCCAGCCCACGCAATCGTTCGATATAACGATAAATCACTCTAGGAGGCTCGGAAACGCGATATTCACCTTTTCCATACGTTCTGCATCGAAAGAAGCTAAGGATTCACTTCCCAGCCCTCGCAATCGTTCGATATAACGATAAATCACTCTAGGAGGCTCGGAAACGCGATATTCACCTTTTCCATACGTTCTGCATCGAAATAAGCTAAGGATTCATTTCCCAGCCCTCGCAAACGTTCGATATAACGATAAATCACTCTAGGAGACTCGGAATCGCGATATTCACCTTTTCCACGCGTTCTGCATCGAAAGAAGTTAAGGATTCACTTCCCAGCCCTCGCAATCGTTCGATATAACGATAAATCACTCTAGGAGGCTCGGAAACGCGATATTCACCTTTTCCATACGTTCTGCATCGAAAGAAGCTAAGGATTCACTTCCCAGCCCTCGCAATCGTTCGATATAACGATAAATCACCCTAGGAGGCTCGGAAACGCGATATTCACCTTTTCCGTACGTTCTGCATCGAAATAAGCTAAGTATTCACTTCCCAGCCCTCGCAAACGTTCGATATAACGATAAATCACTCTAGGAGACTCGGAATCGCGATATTCACCTTTTCCATACGTTCTGCATCGAAAGAAGCTAAGGATTCACTTCCCAGCCCTCGCAATCGTTCGATGTAACGATAAATCACTCTAGGAGGCTCGGAAACGCGATATTCACCTTTTCCATAAGTTCTGCATCGAAAGAAGTTAAGGATTCACTTCCCAGCGCACGCAATCGTTCGATATAACGATAAATCACTCTAGGAGGCTCGGAAACGCGATATTCACCGTTTCCATACGTTCTGCATCGAAAGAAGCTAAGGATTCACTTCCCAGCCCTCGCAATCGTTCGATATAACGATAAATCAGTCTAGGAGACTCGGAATCGCGTTATTCACCTTTTCCACACGTTCTGCATCGAAATAAGCTAAGGATTCACTTCCCAGCCCTCGCAATCGTTCGATATAACGATAAATCACTCTAGGAGACTCGGAATCGCGATATTCACCTTTTCCACACGTTCTGCATCGAAAGAAGTTAAGGATTCACTTCCCAGCCCTCGCAATCGTTCGATATAAGGATAAATCACTCTAGGAGGCTCGGAAACGCGATATTCACCTTTTCCATACGTTCTGCATCGATAGAAGCTAAGGATTCACTTCCCAGCCCTCGCAATCGTTCGATATAACGATAAATCACTCTAGGAGACTCGGAATCGCGATATTCACCTTTTCCACACGTTCTGCATCGAAAGAAGTTAAGGATTCACTTCCCAGCCCTCGCAATTGTTCGATATAACGATAAATCACTCTAGGAGGCTCGGAAACGCGATATTCACCTTTTCCGTACGTTCTGCATCGAAATAAGCTAAGGATTCACTTCCCAGCCCTCGCAATCGTTCGATATAACGATAAATCACTCTAGGAGACTCGGAAACGCGATATTCACCTTTTCCATACGTTCTGCATCCAAAGAAGCTAAGGATTCACTTCCCAGCCCTCGCAAACGTTCGATATAACGATAAATCACTCTAGGAGACTCGGAATCGCGATATTCACCTTTTCCACACGTTCTGCATCGAAAGAAGGTAAGGATTCACTTTCCAGCCCTCGCAATCGTTCGATATAACGATAAATCACTCTAGGAGGCTCGGAAACGCGATATTCACCTTTTCCATACGTTCCGCATCGAAAGAAGCTAAGGATTCACTTCCCAGCCCTCGCAATCGTTCGATGTAACGATAAATCACTCTAGGAGGCTCGGAAACGCGATATTCACCATTTCCATACGTTCTGCATCGAAAGAAGTTAAGGATTCACTTCCCAGCCCACGCAATCGTTCGATATAACGATAAATCACTCTAGGAGGCTCGGAAACGCGATATTCACCTTTTCCATACGTTCTGCATCGAAAGAAGCTAAGGATTCACTTCCCAGCCCTCGCAATCGTTCGATATAACGATAAATCAGTCTAGGAGACTCGGAATCGCGTTATTCACCTTTTCCACAAGTTCTGCATCGAAAGAAGTTAAGGATTCACTTCCCAGCCCTCGCAAACGTTCGATATAACGATAAATCACTCTAGGAGGCTCGGAAACGCGATATTCACCTTTTCCACACGTTCTGCATCGAAAGAAGCTAAGGATTCACTTCCCAGCCCTCGCAATTGTTCGATATAACGATAAATCACTCTAGGAGGCTCGGAAACGCGATATTCACCTTTTCCGTACGTTCTGCATCGAAATAAGCTAAGGATTCACTTCCCAGCCCTCGCAATCGTTCGATATAACGATAAATCACTCTAGGAGGCTCGGAAACGCGATATTCACCTTTTCCATACGTTCTGCATCGAAAGAAGCTAAGGATTCACTTCCCAGCCCTCGCAATCGTTCGATGTTACGATAAATCACTCTAGGAGGCTCGGAAACGCGATATTCACCTTTTCCATACGTTCTGCATCGAAAGAAGTTAAGGATTCACTTCCCAGCCCACGCAATCGTTCGATATAACGATAAATCACTCTAGGAGGCTCGGAAACGCGATATTCACCTTTTCCATACGTTCTGCATCGAAAGAAGCTAAGGATTCACTTCCCAGCCCTCGCAATCGTTCGATATAACGATAAATCACTCTAGGAGGCTCGGAAACGCGATATTCACCTTTTCCATACGTTCTGCATCGAAATAAGCTAAGGATTCATTTCCCAGCCCTCGCAAACGTTCGATATAACGATAAATCACTCTAGGAGACTCGGAATCGCGATATTCACCTTTTCCACGCGTTCTGCATCGAAAGAAGTTAAGGATTCACTTCCCAGCCCTCGCAATCGTTCGATATAACGATAAATCACTCTAGGAGGCTCGGAAACGCGATATTCACCTTTTCCATACGTTCTGCATCGAAAGAAGCTAAGGATTCACTTCCCAGCCCTCGCAATCGTTCGATATAACGATAAATCACCCTAGGAGGCTCGGAAACGCGATATTCACCTTTTCCGTACGTTCTGCATCGAAATAAGCTAAGTATTCACTTCCCAGCCCTCGCAAACGTTCGATATAACGATAAATCACTCTAGGAGACTCGGAATCGCGATATTCACCTTTTCCACACGTTCTGCATCGAAAGAAGTTAAGGATTCACTTCCCAGCCCTCGCAATCGTTCGATATAACGATAAATCACTCTAGGAGGCTCGGAAACGCGATATTCACCTTTTCCATACGTTCCGCATCGAAAGAAGCTAAGGATTCACTTCCCAGCCCTCGCAATCGTTCGATATAACGATAAATCACTCTAGGAGGCTCGGAAACGCGATATTCACCTTTTCCGTACGTTCTGCATCGAAATAAGCTAAGGATTCACTTCCCAGCCCTCGCAAACGTTCGATATAACGATAAATCACTCTAGGAGTCTCGGAATCGCGATATTCACCTTTTCCACACGTTCTGCATCGAAAGAAGTTAAGGATTCACTTCCCAGCCCTCGCAATCGTTCCATATAACGATAAATCACTCTAGGAGGCTCGGAAACGCGATATTCACATTTTCCATACGTTCTGCCTCGAAATAAGCTAAGGATTCACTTCCCAGCCCTCGCAATCGTTCGATATAACGATAAATCACTCTAGGAGACTCGGAATCGCGATATTCACCTTTTCCACACGTTCTGCATCGAAAGAAGTTAAGGATTCACTTCCCAGCCCTCGCAATCGTTCGATATAACGATAAATCACTCTAGGAGGCTCGGAAACGCGATATTCACCTTTTCCATACGTTCTGCATCGAAATAAGCTAAGGATTCACTTCCCAGCCCTCGCAATCGTTCGATATAACGATAAATCACTCTAGGAGACTCGGAATCGCGATATTCACCTTTTCCACACGTTCTGCATCGAAAGAAGTTAAGGATTCACTTCCCAGCCCTCGCAATCGTTCGATATAACGATAAATCACTCTAGGAGGCTCGGAAACGCGATATTCACCTTTTCCATACGTTCCGCATCGAAAGAAGCTAAGGATTCACTTCCCAGCCCTCGCAATCGTTCGATGTAACGATAAATCACTCTAGGAGGCTCGGAAACGCGATATTCACCATTTCCATGCGTTCTGCATCGAAAGAAGTTAAGGATTCACTTCCCAGCCCACGCAATCGTTCGATATAACGATAAATCACTCTAGGAGGCTCGGAAACGCGATATTCACCTTTTCCATACGTTCTGCATCGAAAGAAGCTAAGGATTCACTTCCCAGCCCTCGCAATCGTTCGATATAACGATAAATCAGTCTAGGAGACTCGGAATCGCGTTATTCACCTTTTCCACAAGTTCTGCATCGAAAGAAGTTAAGGATTCACTTCCCAGCCCTCGCAAACGTTCGATATAACGATAAATCACTCTAGGAGGCTCGGAAACGCGATATTCACCTTTTCCACACGTTCTGCATCGAAAGAAGCTAAGGATTCACTTCCCAGCCCTCGCAATCGTTCGATATAACGATAAATCACTCTAGGAGGCTCGGAAACGCGATATTCACCTTTTCCGTACGTTCTGCATCGAAATAAGCTAAGGATTCACTTCCCAGCCCTCGCAATCGTTCGATATAACGATAAATCACTCTAGGAGACTCGGAAACGCGATATTCACCTTTTCCATACGTTCTGCATCGAAATAAGCTAAGGATTCACTTCCCAGCCCTCGCAAGCGTTCGATATAACGATAAATCACTCTAGGAGACTCGGAATCGCGATATTCACCTTTTCCACACGTTCTGCATCGAAAGCAGTTAAGGATTCACTTCCCAGCCCTCGCAATCGTTCGATATAACGATAAATCACTCTAGGAGGCTCGGAAACGCGATATTCACCTTTTCCATAAGTTCTGCCTCGAAATAAGCTAAGGATTCACTTCCCAGCCCTCGCAATCGTTCGATATAACGATAAATCACTCTAGGAGACTCGGAATCGCGATATTCACCTTTTCCACACGTTCTGCATCGAAAGAAGTTAAGGATTCACTTCCCAGCCCTCGCAATCGTTCAATATAACGATAAATCACTCTAGGAGGCTCGGAAACGCGATATTCACCTTTTCCATTCGTTCTGCATCGAAATAAGCTAAGGATTCACTTCCCAGCCCTCGCAATCGTTCGATATAACGATAAATCACTCTAGGAGACTCGGAATCGCGATATTCACCTTTTCCACACGTTCTGCATCGAAAGAAGTTAAGGATTCACTTCCCAGCCCTCGCAATCGTTCGATATAAGGATAAATCACTCTAGGAGGCTCGGAAACGCGATATTCACCTTTTCCATACGTTCTGCATCGATAGAAGCTAAGGATTCACTTCCCAGCCCTCGCAATCGTTCGATATAACGATAAATCACTCTAGGAGACTCGGAATCGCGATATTCACCTTTTCCACACGTTCTGCATCGAAAGAAGTTAAGGATTCACTTCCCAGCCCTCGCAATTGTTCGATATAACGATAAATCACTCTAGGAGGCTCGGAAACGCGATATTCACCTTTTCCGTACGTTCTGCATCGAAATAAGCTAAGGATTCACTTCCCAGCCCTCGCAATCGTTCGATATAACGATAAATCACTCTAGGAGACTCGGAAACGCGATATTCACCTTTTCCATACGTTCTGCATCCAAAGAAGCTAAGGATTCACTTCCCAGCCCTCGCAAACGTTCGATATAACGATAAATCACTCTAGGAGACTCGGAATCGCGATATTCACCTTTTCCACACGTTCTGCATCGAAAGAAGGTAAGGATTCACTTTCCAGCCCTCGCAATCGTTCGATATAACGATAAATCACTCTAGGAGGCTCGGAAACGCGATATTCACCTTTTCCATACGTTCCGCATCGAAAGAAGCTAAGGATTCACTTCCCAGCCCTCGCAATCGTTCGATGTAACGATAAATCACTCTAGGAGGCTCGGAAACGCGATATTCACCATTTCCATACGTTCTGCATCGAAAGAAGTTAAGGATTCACTTCCCAGCCCACGCAATCGTTCGATATAACGATAAATCACTCTAGGAGGCTCGGAAACGCGATATTCACCTTTTCCATACGTTCTGCATCGAAAGAAGCTAAGGATTCACTTCCCAGCCCTCGCAATCGTTCGATATAACGATAAATCAGTCTAGGAGACTCGGAATCGCGTTATTCACCTTTTCCACAAGTTCTGCATCGAAAGAAGTTAAGGATTCACTTCCCAGCCCTCGCAAACGTTCGATATAACGATAAATCACTCTAGGAGGCTCGGAAACGCGATATTCACCTTTTCCACACGTTCTGCATCGAAAGAAGCTAAGGATTCACTTCCCAGCCCTCGCAATTGTTCGATATAACGATAAATCACTCTAGGAGGCTCGGAAACGCGATATTCACCTTTTCCGTACGTTCTGCATCGAAATAAGCTAAGGATTCACTTCCCAGCCCTCGCAATCGTTCGATATAACGATAAATCACTCTAGGAGACTCGGAAACGCGATATTCACCTTTTCCATACGTTCTGCATCCAAAGAAGCTAAGGATTCACTTCCCAGCCCTCGCAAACGTTCGATATAACGATAAATCACTCTAGGAGACTCGGAATCGCGATATTCACCTTTTCCACACGTTCTGCATCGAAAGAAGGTAAGGATTCACTTCCCAGCCCTCGCAATCGTTCGATATAAGGATAAATCACTCTAGGAGGCTCGGAAACGCGATATTCACCTTTTCCATTCGTTCTGCATCGATAGAAGCTAAGGATTCACTTCCCAGCCCTCGCAATCGTTCGATATAACGATAAATCACTCTAGGAGACTCGGAATCGCGATATTCACCTTTTCCACACGTTCTGCATCGAAAGAAGTTAAGGATTCACTTCCCAGCCCTCGCAATTGTTCGATATAACGATAAATCACTCTAGGAGGCTCGGAAACGCGATATTCACCTTTTCCGTACGTTCTGCATCGAAAGAAGTTAAGGATTCACTTCCAAGCCCTCGCAATCGTTCGATATAACGATAAATCACTCTAGGAGGCTCGG
This sequence comes from Nomada lathburiana, assembly GCA_963667235.1. Classification (NCBI taxonomy): domain Eukaryota; kingdom Metazoa; phylum Arthropoda; class Insecta; order Hymenoptera; family Apidae; genus Nomada; species Nomada lathburiana. Next base: position 173,352 of record OY763905.1, read on the forward strand.
AAACGCGATATTCACCTTTTCCATACGTTCTGCATCGAAATAAGCTAAGGATTCACTTCCCAGCCCTCGCAATCGTTCGATATAACGATAAATCACTCTAGGAGACTCGGAATCGCGATATTCACCTTTTCCACACGTTCTGCATCGAAAGAAGTTAAGGATTCACTTCCCAGCCCTCGCAAACGTTCGATATAACGATAAATCACTCTAGGAGACTCGGAATCGCGATATTCACCTTTTCCCCACGTTCTGCATCGAAAGAAGTTAAGGATTCACTTCCCAGCCCTCGCAATCGTTCGATATAACGATAAATCACTCTAGGAGGCTCGGAAACGCGATATTCACCTTTTCCATACGTTCTGCAACCAAAGAAGTTAAGGATTCACTTCCCAGCCCACGCAATCGTTCGATATAACGATAAATCACTCTAGGAGGCTCGGAAACGCGATATTCACCTTTTCCATACGTTCTGCATCGAAAGAAGCTAAGGATTCACTTCCCAGCCCTCGCGATCGTTCGATATAACGATAAATCAGTCTAGGAGACTCGGAATCGCGTTATTCACCTTTTCCACAAGTTCTGCATCGAAAGAAGTTAAGGATTCACTTCCCAGCCCTCGCAAACGTTCGATATAACGATAAATCACTCTAGGAGGCTCGGAAACGCGATATTCACCTTTTCCACACGTTCTGCATCGAAAGAAGCTAAGGATTCACTTCCCAGCCCTCGCAATCGTTCGATATAACGATAAATCACTCTAGGAGGCTCGGAAACGCGATATTCACCTTTTCCGTACGTTCTGCATCGAAATAAGCTAAGGATTCACTTCCCAGCCCTCGCAATCGTTCGATATAACGATAAATCACTCTAGGAGGTTCGGAAACGCGATATTCACCTTTTCCATACGTTCTGCATCGAAAGAAGCTAAGGATTCACATCCCAGCCCTCGCAATCGTTCGATATAACGATAAATCACTCTAGGAGACTCGGAATCGCGATATTCACCTTTTCCACGCGTTCTGCATCGAAAGAAGTTAAGGATTCACTTCCCAGCCCTCGCAATCGTTCGATATAACGATAAATCACTCTAGGAGGCTCGGAAACGCGATATTCACCTTTTCCATACGTTCTGCATCGAAAGAAGCTAAGGATTCACTTCCCAGCCCTCGCAATCGTTCGATATAACGATAAATCACTCTAGGAGGCTCGGAAACGCGATATTCACCTTTTCCGTACGTTCTGCATCGAAATAAGCTAAGGATTCACTTCCCAGCCCTCGCAAACGTTCGATATAACGATAAATCAGTCTAGGAGACTCGGAATCGCGTTATTCACCTTTTCCACAAGTTCTGCATCGAAAGAAGTTAAGGATTCACTTCCCAGCCCTCGCAAACGTTCGATATAACGATAAATCACTCTAGGAGGCTCGGAAACGCGATATTCACCTTTTCCATACGTTCTGCATCGAAAGAAGCTAAGGATTCACTTCCCAGCCCTCGCAATCGTTCGATATAACGATAAATCACTCTAGGAGGCTCGGAAACGCGATATTCACCTTTTCCGTACGTTCTGCATCGAAATAAGCTAAGGATTCACTTCCCAGCCCTCGCAATCGTTCGATATAACGATAAATCACTCTAGGAGACTCGGAAACGCGATATTCACCTTTTCCATACGTTCTGCATCGAAATAAGCTAAGGATTCACTTCCCAGCCCTCGCAAACGTTCGATATAACGATAAATCACTCTAGGAGACTCGGAATCGCGATATTCACCTTTTCCACACGTTCTGCATCGAAAGAAGTTAAGGATTCACTTCCCAGCCCTCGCAATCGTTCGATATAAGGATAAATCACTCTAGGAGGCTCGGAAACGCGATATTCACCTTTTCCATACGTTCTGCATCGATAGAAGCTAAGGATTCACTTCCCAGCCCTCGCAATCGTTCGATATAACGATAAATCACTCTAGGAGACTCGGAATCGCGATATTCACCTTTTCCACACGTTCTGCATCGAAATAAGCTAAGGATTCACTTCCCAGCCCTCGCAATCGTTCGATATAACGATAAATCACTCTAGGAGACTCGGAAACGCGATATTCACCTTTTCCATACGTTCTGCATCGAAAGAAGCTAAGGATTCACTTCCCAGCCCTCGCAAACGTTCGATATAACGATAAATCACTCTAGGAGACTCGGAATCGCGATATTCACCTTTTCCACACGTTCTGCATCGAAAGAAGGTAAGAATTCACTTTCCAGCCCTCGCAATCGTTCGATATAACGATAAATCACTCTAGGAGGCTCGGAAACGCGATATTCACCTTTTCCATACGTTCTGCCTCGAAATAAGCTAAGGATTCACTTCCCAGCCCTCGCAATCGTTCGATATAACGATAAATCACTCTAGGAGACTCGGAATCGCGATATTCACCTTTTCCACACGTTCTGCATCGAAAGAAGTTAAGGATTCACTTCCCAGCCCTCGCAATTGTTCGATATAACGATAAATCACTCTAGGAGGCTCGGAAACGCGATATTCACCTTTTCCGTACGTTCTGCATCGAAAGAAGTTAAGGATTCACTTCCAAGCCCTCGCAATCGTTCGATATAACGATAAATCACTCTAGGAGGCTCGGAAACGCGATATTCACCTTTTCCATACGTTCTGCATCGAAATAAGCTAAGGATTCACTTCCCAGCCCTCGCAATCGTTCGATATAACGATAAATCACTCTAGGAGACTCGGAATCGCGATATTCACCTTTTCCACACGTTCTGCATCGAAAGAAGTTAAGGATTCACTTCCCAGCCCTCGCAAACGTTCGATATAACGATAAATCACTCTAGGAGACTCGGAATCGCGATATTCACCTTTTCCCCACGTTCTGCATCGAAAGAAGTTAAGGATTCACTTCCCAGCCCTCGCAATCGTTCGATATAACGATAAATCACTCTAGGAGGCTCGGAAACGCGATATTCACCTTTTCCATACGTTCTGCATCGAAAGAAGTTAAGGATTCACTTCCCAGCCCACGCAATCGTTCGATATAACGATAAATCACTCTAGGAGGCTCGGAAACGCGATATTCACCTTTTCCATACGTTCTGCATCGAAAGAAGCTAAGGATTCACTTCCCAGCCCTCGCAATCGTTCGATATAACGATAAATCAGTCTAGGAGACTCGGAATCGCGTTATTCACCTTTTCCACAAGTTCTGCATCGAAAGAAGTTAAGGATTCACTTCCCAGCCCTCGCAAACGTTCGATATAACGATAAATCACTCTAGGAGGCTCGGAAACGCGATATTCACCTTTTCCACACGTTCTGCATCGAAAGAAGCTAAGGATTCACTTCCCAGCCCTCGCAATCGTTCGATATAACGATAAATCACTCTAGGAGGCTCGGAAACGCGATATTCACCTTTTCCGTACGTTCTGCATCGAAATAAGCTAAGGATTCACTTCCCAGCCCTCGCAATCGTTCGATATAACGATAAATCACTCTAGGAGGTTCGGAAACGCGATATTCACCTTTTCCATACGTTCTGCATCGAAAGAAGCTAAGGATTCACATCCCAGCCCTCGCAATCGTTCGATATAACGATAAATCACTCTAGGAGACTCGGAATCGCGATATTCACCTTTTCCACGCGTTCTGCATCGAAAGAAGTTAAGGATTCACTTCCCAGCCCTCGCAATCGTTCGATATAACGATAAATCACTCTAGGAGGCTCGGAAACGCGATATTCACCTTTTCCATACGTTCTGCATCGAAAGAAGCTAAGGATTCACTTCCCAGCCCTCGCAATCGTTCGATATAACGATAAATCACTCTAGGAGGCTCGGAAACGCGATATTCACCTTTTCCGTACGTTCTGCATCGAAATAAGCTAAGGATTCACTTCCCAGCCCTCGCAAACGTTCGATATAACGATAAATCAGTCTAGGAGACTCGGAATCGCGTTATTCACCTTTTCCACAAGTTCTGCATCGAAAGAAGTTAAGGATTCACTTCCCAGCCCTCGCAAACGTTCGATATAACGATAAATCACTCTAGGAGGCTCGGAAACGCGATATTCACCTTTTCCATACGTTCTGCATCGAAAGAAGCTAAGGATTCACTTCCCAGCCCTCGCAATCGTTCGATATAACGATAAATCACTCTAGGAGGCTCGGAAACGCGATATTCACCTTTTCCGTACGTTCTGCATCGAAATAAGCTAAGGATTCACTTCCCAGCCCTCGCAATCGTTCGATATAACGATAAATCACTCTAGGAGACTCGGAAACGCGATATTCACCTTTTCCATACGTTCTGCATCGAAATAAGCTAAGGATTCACTTCCCAGCCCTCGCAAACGTTCGATATAACGATAAATCACTCTAGGAGACTCGGAATCGCGATATTCACCTTTTCCACACGTTCTGCATCGAAAGAAGTTAAGGATTCACTTCCCAGCCCTCGCAATCGTTCGATATAAGGATAAATCACTCTAGGAGGCTCGGAAACGCGATATTCACCTTTTCCATACGTTCTGCATCGATAGAAGCTAAGGATTCACTTCCCAGCCCTCGCAATCGTTCGATATAACGATAAATCACTCTAGGAGACTCGGAATCGCGATATTCACCTTTTCCACACGTTCTGCATCGAAAGAAGTTAAGGATTCACTTCCCAGCCCTCGCAATTGTTCGATATAACGATAAATCACTCTAGGAGGCTCGGAAACGCGATATTCACCTTTTCCGTACGTTCTGCATCGAAATAAGCTAAGGATTCACTTCCCAGCCCTCGCAATCGTTCGATATAACGATAAATCACTCTAGGAGACTCGGAAACGCGATATTCACCTTTTCCATACGTTCTGCATCGAAAGAAGCTAAGGATTCACTTCCCAGCCCTCGCAAACGTTCGATATAACGATAAATCACTCTAGGAGACTCGGAATCGCGATATTCACCTTTTCCACACGTTCTGCATCGAAAGAAGGTAAGGATTCACTTTCCAGCCCTCGCAATCGTTCGATATAACGATAAATCACTCTAGGAGGCTCGGAAACGCGATATTCACCTTTTCCATACGTTCTGCCTCGAAATAAGCTAAGGATTCACTTCCCAGCCCTCGCAATCGTTCGATATAACGATAAATCACTCTAGGAGACTCGGAATCGCGATATTCACCTTTTCCACACGTTCTGCATCGAAAGAAGTTAAGGATTCACTTCCCAGCCCTCGCAATCGTTCGATATAACGATATATCACTCTAGGAGGCTCGGAAACGCGATATTCACCTTTTCCATACGTTCTGCATCGAAATAAGCTAAGGATTCACTTCCCAGCCCTCGCAATCGTTCGATATAACGATAAATCACTGTAGGAGACTCGGAATCGCGATATTCACCTTTTCCACACGTTCTGCATCGAAAGAAGTTAAGGATTCACTTCCCAGCCCTCGCAATCGTTCGATATAACGATAAATCACTCTAGGAGGCTCGGAAACGCGATATTCACCTTTTCCATACGTTCTGCATCGAAAGAAGCTAAGGATTCACTTCCCAGCCCTCGCAATCGTTCGATGTAACGATAAATCACTCTAGGAGGCTCGGAAACGCGATATTCACCTTTTCCATACGTTCTGCATCGAAAGAAGTTAAGGATTCACTTCCCAGCCCACGCAATCGTTCGATATAACGATAAATCACTCTAGGAGGCTCGGAAACGCGATATTCACCTTTTCCATACGTTCTGCATCGAAAGAAGCTAAGGATTCACTTCCCAGCCCTCGGAATCGTTCGATATAACGATAAATCACTCTAGGAGGCTCGGAAACGCGATATTCACCTTTTCCATACGTTCTGCATCGAAATAAGCTAAGGATTCATTTCCCAGCCCTCGCAAACGTTCGATATAACGATAAATCACTCTAGGAGACTCGGAATCGCGATATTCACCTTTTCCACGCGTTCTGCATCGAAAGAAGTTAAGGATTCACTTCCCAGCCCTCGCAATCGTTCGATATAACGATAAATCACTCTAGGAGTCTCGGAAACGCGATATTCACCTTTTCCATACGTTCTGCATCGAAAGAAGCTAAGGATTCACTTCCCAGCCCTCGCAATCGTTCGATATAACGATAAATCACTCTAGGAGGCTCGGAAACGCGATATTCACCTTTTCCATACGTTCTGCATCGAAATAAGCTAAGGATTCACTTCCCAGCCCTCGCAATCGTTCGATATAACGATAAATCACTGTAGGAGACTCGGAATCGCGATATTCACCTTTTCCACACGTTCTGCATCGAAAGAAGTTAAGGATTCACTTCCCAGCCCTCGCAATCGTTCGATATAACGATAAATCACTCTAGGAGGCTCGGAAACGCGATATTCACCTTTTCCATACGTTCTGCATCGAAAGAAGCTAAGGATTCACTTCCCAGCCCTCGCAATCGTTCGATGTTACGATAAATCACTCTAGGAGGCTCGGAAACGCGATATTCACCTTTTCCATACGTTCTGCATCGAAAGAAGTTAAGGATTCACTTCCCAGCCCACGCAATCGTTCGATATAACGATAAATCACTCTAGGAGGCTCGGAAACGCGATATTCACCTTTTCCATACGTTCTGCATCGAAAGAAGCTAAGGATTCACTTCCCAGCCCTCGCAATCGTTCGATATAACGATAAATCACTCTAGGAGGCTCGGAAACGCGATATTCACCTTTTCCATACGTTCTGCATCGAAATAAGCTAAGGATTCATTTCCCAGCCCTCGCAAACGTTCGATATAACGATAAATCACTCTAGGAGACTCGGAATCGCGATATTCACCTTTTCCACGCGTTCTGCATCGAAAGAAGTTAAGGATTCACTTCCCAGCCCTCGCAATCGTTCGATATAACGATAAATCACTCTAGGAGGCTCGGAAACGCGATATTCACCTTTTCCATACGTTCTGCATCGAAAGAAGCTAAGGATTCACTTCCCAGCCCTCGCAATCGTTCGATATAACGATAAATCACTCTAGGAGGCTCGGAAACGCGATATTCACCTTTTCCGTACGTTCTGCATCGAAATAAGCTAAGTATTCACTTCCCAGCCCTCGCAAACGTTCGATATAACGATAAATCACTCTAGGAGACTCGGAATCGCGATATTCACCTTTTCCACACGTTCTGCATCGAAAGAAGTTAAGGATTCACTTCCCAGCCCTCGCAATCGTTCGATATAACGATAAATCACTCTAGGAGGCTCGGAAACGCGATATTCACCTTTTCCATACGTTCCGCATCGAAAGAAGCTAAGGATTCACTTCCCAGCCCTCGCAATCGTTCGATATAACGATAAATCACTCTAGGAGGCTCGGAAACGCGATATTCACCTTTTCCGTACGTTCTGCATCGAAATAAGCTAAGGATTCACTTCCCAGCCCTCGCAAACGTTCGATATAACGATAAATCACTCTAGGAGTCTCGGAATCGCGATATTCACCTTTTCCACACGTTCTGCATCGAAAGAAGTTAAGGATTCACTTCCCAGCCCTCGCAATCGTTCCATATAACGATAAATCACTCTAGGAGGCTCGGAAACGCGATATTCACATTTTCCATACGTTCTGCCTCGAAATAAGCTAAGGATTCACTTCCCAGCCCTCGCAATCGTTCGATATAACGATAAATCACTCTAGGAGACTCGGAATCGCGATATTCACCTTTTCCACACGTTCTGCATCGAAAGAAGTTAAGGATTCACTTCCCAGCCCTCGCAATCGTTCGATATAACGATAAATCACTCTAGGAGGCTCGGAAACGCGATATTCACCTTTTCCATACGTTCTGCATCGAAATAAGCTAAGGATTCACTTCCCAGCCCTCGCAATCGTTCGATATAACGATAAATCACTCTAGGAGACTCGGAATCGCGATATTCACCTTTTCCACACGTTCTGCATCGAAAGAAGTTAAGGATTCACTTCCCAGCCCTCGCAATCGTTCGATATAACGATAAATCACTCTAGGAGGCTCGGAAACGCGATATTCACCTTTTCCATACGTTCCGCATCGAAAGAAGCTAAGGATTCACTTCCCAGCCCTCGCAATCGTTCGATGTAACGATAAATCACTCTAGGAGGCTCGGAAACGCGATATTCACCATTTCCATGCGTTCTGCATCGAAAGAAGTTAAGGATTCACTTCCCAGCCCACGCAATCGTTCGATATAACGATAAATCACTCTAGGAGGCTCGGAAACGCGATATTCACCTTTTCCATACGTTCTGCATCGAAAGAAGCTAAGGATTCACTTCCCAGCCCTCGCAATCGTTCGATATAACGATAAATCAGTCTAGGAGACTCGGAATCGCGTTATTCACCTTTTCCACAAGTTCTGCATCGAAAGAAGTTAAGGATTCACTTCCCAGCCCTCGCAAACGTTCGATATAACGATAAATCACTCTAGGAGGCTCGGAAACGCGATATTCACCTTTTCCACACGTTCTGCATCGAAAGAAGCTAAGGATTCACTTCCCAGCCCTCGCAATCGTTCGATATAACGATAAATCACTCTAGGAGACTCGGAATCGCGATATTCACCTTTTCCACGCGTTCTGCATCGAAAGAAGTTAAGGATTCACTTCCCAGCCCTCGCAATCGTTCGATATAACGATAAATCACTCTAGGAGTCTCGGAAACGCGATATTCACCTTTTCCATACGTTCTGCATCGAAAGAAGCTAAGGATTCACTTCCCAGCCCTCGCAATCGTTCGATATAACGATAAATCACTCTAGGAGGCTCGGAAACGCGATATTCACCTTTTCCATACGTTCTGCATCGAAATAAGCTAAGGATTCACTTCCCAGCCCTCGCAATCGTTCGATATAACGATAAATCACTGTAGGAGACTCGGAATCGCGATATTCACCTTTTCCACACGTTCTGCATCGAAAGAAGTTAAGGATTCACTTCCCAGCCCTCGCAATCGTTCGATATAACGATAAATCACTCTAGGAGGCTCGGAAACGCGATATTCACCTTTTCCATACGTTCTGCATCGAAAGAAGCTAAGGATTCACTTCCCAGCCCTCGCAATCGTTCGATGTTACGATAAATCACTCTAGGAGGCTCGGAAACGCGATATTCACCTTTTCCATACGTTCTGCATCGAAAGAAGTTAAGGATTCACTTCCCAGCCCACGCAATCGTTCGATATAACGATAAATCACTCTAGGAGGCTCGGAAACGCGATATTCACCTTTTCCATACGTTCTGCATCGAAAGAAGCTAAGGATTCACTTCCCAGCCCTCGCAATCGTTCGATATAACGATAAATCACTCTAGGAGGCTCGGAAACGCGATATTCACCTTTTCCATACGTTCTGCATCGAAATAAGCTAAGGATTCATTTCCCAGCCCTCGCAAACGTTCGATATAACGATAAATCACTCTAGGAGACTCGGAATCGCGATATTCACCTTTTCCACGCGTTCTGCATCGAAAGAAGTTAAGGATTCACTTCCCAGCCCTCGCAATCGTTCGATATAACGATAAATCACTCTAGGAGGCTCGGAAACGCGATATTCACCTTTTCCATACGTTCTGCATCGAAAGAAGCTAAGGATTCACTTCCCAGCCCTCGCAATCGTTCGATATAACGATAAATCACTCTAGGAGGCTCGGAAACGCGATATTCACCTTTTCCGTACGTTCTGCATCGAAATAAGCTAAGTATTCACTTCCCAGCCCTCGCAAACGTTCGATATAACGATAAATCACTCTAGGAGACTCGGAATCGCGATATTCACCTTTTCCACACGTTCTGCATCGAAAGAAGTTAAGGATTCACTTCCCAGCCCTCGCAATCGTTCGATATAACGATAAATCACTCTAGGAGGCTCGGAAACGCGATATTCACCTTTTCCATACGTTCCGCATCGAAAGAAGCTAAGGATTCACTTCCCAGCCCTCGCAATCGTTCGATATAACGATAAATCACTCTAGGAGGCTCGGAAACGCGATATTCACCTTTTCCGTACGTTCTGCATCGAAATAAGCTAAGGATTCACTTCCCAGCCCTCGCAAACGTTCGATATAACGATAAATCACTCTAGGAGTCTCGGAATCGCGATATTCACCTTTTCCACACGTTCTGCATCGAAAGAAGTTAAGGATTCACTTCCCAGCCCTCGCAATCGTTCCATATAACGATAAATCACTCTAGGAGGCTCGGAAACGCGATATTCACATTTTCCATACGTTCTGCCTCGAAATAAGCTAAGGATTCACTTCCCAGCCCTCGCAATCGTTCGATATAACGATAAATCACTCTAGGAGACTCGGAATCGCGATATTCACCTTTTCCACACGTTCTGCATCGAAAGAAGTTAAGGATTCACTTCCCAGCCCTCGCAATCGTTCGATATAACGATAAATCACTCTAGGAGGCTCGGAAACGCGATATTCACCTTTTCCATACGTTCTGCATCGAAATAAGCTAAGGATTCACTTCCCAGCCCTCGCAATCGTTCGATATAACGATAAATCACTCTAGGAGACTCGGAATCGCGATATTCACCTTTTCCACACGTTCTGCATCGAAAGAAGTTAAGGATTCACTTCCCAGCCCTCGCAATCGTTCGATATAACGATAAATCACTCTAGGAGGCTCGGAAACGCGATATTCACCTTTTCCATACGTTCCGCATCGAAAGAAGCTAAGGATTCACTTCCCAGCCCTCGCAATCGTTCGATGTAACGATAAATCACTCTAGGAGGCTCGGAAACGCGATATTCACCATTTCCATGCGTTCTGCATCGAAAGAAGTTAAGGATTCACTTCCCAGCCCACGCAATCGTTCGATATAACGATAAATCACTCTAGGAGGCTCGGAAACGCGATATTCACCTTTTCCATACGTTCTGCATCGAAAGAAGCTAAGGATTCACTTCCCAGCCCTCGCAATCGTTCGATATAACGATAAATCAGTCTAGGAGACTCGGAATCGCGTTATTCACCTTTTCCACAAGTTCTGCATCGAAAGAAGTTAAGGATTCACTTCCCAGCCCTCGCAAACGTTCGATATAACGATAAATCACTCTAGGAGGCTCGGAAACGCGATATTCACCTTTTCCACACGTTCTGCATCGAAAGAAGCTAAGGATTCACTTCCCAGCCCTCGCAATCGTTCGATATAACGATAAATCACTCTAGGAGGCTCGGAAACGCGATATTCACCTTTTCCGTACGTTCTGCATCGAAATAAGCTAAGGATTCACTTCCCAGCCCTCGCAATCGTTCGATATAACGATAAATCACTCTAGGAGACTCGGAAACGCGATATTCACCTTTTCCATACGTTCTGCATCGAAATAAGCTAAGGATTCACTTCCCAGCCCTCGCAAACGTTCGATATAACGATAAATCACTCTAGGAGACTCGGAATCGCGATATTCACCTTTTCCACACGTTCTGCATCGAAAGCAGTTAAGGATTCACTTCCCAGCCCTCGCAATCGTTCGATATAACGATAAATCACTCTAGGAGGCTCGGAAACGCGATATTCACCTTTTCCATAAGTTCTGCCTCGAAATAAGCTAAGGATTCACTTCCCAGCCCTCGCAATCGTTCGATATAACGATAAATCACTCTAGGAGACTCGGAATCGCGATATTCACCTTTTCCACACGTTCTGCATCGAAAGCAGTTAAGGATTCACTTCCCAGCCCTCGCAATCGTTCGATATAACGATAAATCACTCTAGGAGGCTCGGAAACGCGATATTCACCTTTTCCACACGTTCTGCATCGAAAGAAGTTAAGGATTCACTTCCCAGCCCTCGCAATCGTTCGATATAACGATAAATCACTCTAGGAGGCTCGGAAACGCGATATTCACCTTTTCCATACGTTCTGCATCGAAAGAAGCTAAGGATTCACTTCCCAGCCCTCGCAATCGTTCGATATAACGATAAATCACTCTAGGAGGCTCGGAAACGCGATATTCACCTTTTCCACACGTTCTGCATCGAAAGAAGTTAAGGATTCACTTCCCAGCCCTCGCAATCGTTCGATATAACGATAAATCACTCTAGGAGGCTCGGAAACGCGATATTCACCTTTTCCATACGTTCTGCATCGAAAGAAGCTAAGGATTCACTTCCCAGCCCTCGCAATCGTTCGATGTTACGATAAATCACTCTAGGAGGCTCGGAAACGCGATATTCACCTTTTCCATACGTTCTGCATCGAAAGAAGTTAAGGATTCACTTCCCAGCCCACGCAATCGTTCGATATAACGATAAATCACTCTAGGAGGCTCGGAAACGCGATATTCACCTTTTCCATACGTTCTGCATCGAAAGAAGCTAAGGATTCACTTCCCAGCCCTCGCAATCGTTCGATATAACGATAAATCACTCTAGGAGGCTCGGAAACGCGATATTCACCTTTTCCATACGTTCTGCATCGAAATAAGCTAAGGATTCATTTCCCAGCCCTCGCAAACGTTCGATATAACGATAAATCACTCTAGGAGACTCGGAATCGCGATATTCACCTTTTCCACGCGTTCTGCATCGAAAGAAGTTAAGGATTCACTTCCCAGCCCTCGCAATCGTTCGATATAACGATAAATCACTCTAGGAGGCTCGGAAACGCGATATTCACCTTTTCCATACGTTCTGCATCGAAAGAAGCTAAGGATTCACTTCCCAGCCCTCGCAATCGTTCGATATAACGATAAATCACTCTAGGAGGCTCGGAAACGCGATATTCACCTTTTCCGTACGTTCTGCATCGAAATAAGCTAAGTATTCACTTCCCAGCCCTCGCAAACGTTCGATATAACGATAAATCACTCTAGGAGACTCGGAATCGCGATATTCACCTTTTCCACACGTTCTGCATCGAAAGAAGTTAAGGATTCACTTCCCAGCCCTCGCAATCGTTCGATATAACGATAAATCACTCTAGGAGGCTCGGAAACGCGATATTCACCTTTTCCATACGTTCCGCATCGAAAGAAGCTAAGGATTCACTTCCCAGCCCTCGCAATCGTTCGATATAACGATAAATCACTCTAGGAGGCTCGGAAACGCGATATTCACCTTTTCCGTACGTTCTGCATCGAAATAAGCTAAGGATTCACTTCCCAGCCCTCGCAAACGTTCGATATAACGATAAATCACTCTAGGAGTCTCGGAATCGCGATATTCACCTTTTCCACACGTTCTGCATCGAAAGAAGTTAAGGATTCACTTCCCAGCCCTCGCAATCGTTCCATATAACGATAAATCACTCTAGGAGGCTCGGAAACGCGATATTCACATTTTCCATACGTTCTGCCTCGAAATAAGCTAAGGATTCACTTCCCAGCCCTCGCAATCGTTCGATATAACGATAAATCACTCTAGGAGACTCGGAATCGCGATATTCACCTTTTCCACACGTTCTGCATCGAAAGAAGTTAAGGATTCACTTCCCAGCCCTCGCAATCGTTCGATATAACGATAAATCACTCTAGGAGGCTCGGAAACGCGATATTCACCTTTTCCATACGTTCTGCATCGAAATAAGCTAAGGATTCACTTCCCAGCCCTCGCAATCGTTCGATATAACGATAAATCACTCTAGGAGACTCGGAATCGCGATATTCACCTTTTCCACACGTTCTGCATCGAAAGAAGTTAAGGATTCACTTCCCAGCCCTCGCAATCGTTCGATATAACGATAAATCACTCTAGGAGACTCGGAATCGCGATATTCACCTTTTCCACACGTTCTGCATCGAAAGAAGTTAAGGATTCACTTCCCAGCCCTCGCAATCGTTCGATATAACGATAAATCACTCTAGGAGGCTCGGAAACGCGATATTCACCTTTTCCATACGTTCCGCATCGAAAGAAGCTAAGGATTCACTTCCCAGCCCTCGCAATCGTTCGATATAACGATAAATCACTCTAGGAGGCTCGGAAACGCGATATTCACCTTTTCCGTACGTTCTGCATCGAAATAAGCTAAGGATTCACTTCCCAGCCCTCGCAAACGTTCGATATAACGATAAATCACTCTAGGAGTCTCGGAATCGCGATATTCACCTTTTCCACACGTTCTGCATCGAAAGAAGTTAAGGATTCACTTCCCAGCCCTCGCAATCGTTCCATATAACGATAAATCACTCTAGGAGGCTCGGAAACGCGATATTCACATTTTCCATACGTTCTGCCTCGAAATAAGCTAAGGATTCACTTCCCAGCCCTCGCAATCGTTCGATATAACGATAAATCACTCTAGGAGACTCGGAATCGCGATATTCACCTTTTCCACACGTTCTGCATCGAAAGAAGTTAAGGATTCACTTCCCAGCCCTCGCAATCGTTCGATATAACGATAAATCACTCTAGGAGGCTCGGAAACGCGATATTCACCTTTTCCATACGTTCTGCATCGAAATAAGCTAAGGATTCACTTCCCAGCCCTCGCAATCGTTCGATATAACGATAAATCACTCTAGGAGACTCGGAATCGCGATATTCACCTTTTCCACACGTTCTGCATCGAAAGAAGTTAAGGATTCACTTCCCAGCCCTCGCAATCGTTCGATATAACGATAAATCACTCTAGGAGGCTCGGAAACGCGATATTCACCTTTTCCATACGTTCCGCATCGAAAGAAGCTAAGGATTCACTTCCCAGCCCTCGCAATCGTTCGATGTAACGATAAATCACTCTAGGAGGCTCGGAAACGCGATATTCACCATTTCCATGCGTTCTGCATCGAAAGAAGTTAAGGATTCACTTCCCAGCCCACGCAATCGTTCGATATAACGATAAATCACTCTAGGAGGCTCGGAAACGCGATATTCACCTTTTCCATACGTTCTGCATCGAAAGAAGCTAAGGATTCACTTCCCAGCCCTCGCAATCGTTCGATATAACGATAAATCAGTCTAGGAGACTCGGAATCGCGTTATTCACCTTTTCCACAAGTTCTGCATCGAAAGAAGTTAAGGATTCACTTCCCAGCCCTCGCAAACGTTCGATATAACGATAAATCACTCTAGGAGGCTCGGAAACGCGATATTCACCTTTTCCACACGTTCTGCATCGAAAGAAGCTAAGGATTCACTTCCCAGCCCTCGCAATCGTTCGATATAACGATAAATCACTCTAGGAGGCTCGGAAACGCGATATTCACCTTTTCCGTACGTTCTGCATCGAAATAAGCTAAGGATTCACTTCCCAGCCCTCGCAATCGTTCGATATAACGATAAATCACTCTAGGAGACTCGGAAACGCGATATTCACCTTTTCCATACGTTCTGCATCGAAATAAGCTAAGGATTCACTTCCCAGCCCTCGCAAACGTTCGATATAACGATAAATCACTCTAGGAGACTCGGAATCGCGATATTCACCTTTTCCACACGTTCTGCATCGAAAGCAGTTAAGGATTCACTTCCCAGCCCTCGCAATCGTTCGATATAACGATAAATCACTCTAGGAGGCTCGGAAACGCGATATTCACCTTTTCCATAAGTTCTGCCTCGAAATAAGCTAAGGATTCACTTCCCAGCCCTCGCAATCGTTCGATATAACGATAAATCACTCTAGGAGACTCGGAATCGCGATATTCACCTTTTCCACACGTTCTGCATCGAAAGAAGTTAAGGATTCACTTCCCAGCCCTCGCAATCGTTCAATATAACGATAAATCACTCTAGGAGGCTCGGAAACGCGATATTCACCTTTTCCATTCGTTCTGCATCGAAATAAGCTAAGGATTCACTTCCCAGCCCTCGCAATCGTTCGATATAACGATAAATCACTCTAGGAGACTCGGAATCGCGATATTCACCTTTTCCACACGTTCTGCATCGAAAGAAGTTAAGGATTCACTTCCCAGCCCTCGCAATCGTTCGATATAAGGATAAATCACTCTAGGAGGCTCGGAAACGCGATATTCACCTTTTCCATACGTTCTGCATCGATAGAAGCTAAGGATTCACTTCCCAGCCCTCGCAATCGTTCGATATAACGATAAATCACTCTAGGAGACTCGGAATCGCGATATTCACCTTTTCCACACGTTCTGCATCGAAAGAAGTTAAGGATTCACTTCCCAGCCCTCGCAATTGTTCGATATAACGATAAATCACTCTAGGAGGCTCGGAAACGCGATATTCACCTTTTCCGTACGTTCTGCATCGAAATAAGCTAAGGATTCACTTCCCAGCCCTCGCAATCGTTCGATATAACGATAAATCACTCTAGGAGACTCGGAAACGCGATATTCACCTTTTCCATACGTTCTGCATCCAAAGAAGCTAAGGATTCACTTCCCAGCCCTCGCAAACGTTCGATATAACGATAAATCACTCTAGGAGACTCGGAATCGCGATATTCACCTTTTCCACACGTTCTGCATCGAAAGAAGGTAAGGATTCACTTTCCAGCCCTCGCAATCGTTCGATATAACGATAAATCACTCTAGGAGGCTCGGAAACGCGATATTCACCTTTTCCATACGTTCCGCATCGAAAGAAGCTAAGGATTCACTTCCCAGCCCTCGCAATCGTTCGATGTAACGATAAATCACTCTAGGAGGCTCGGAAACGCGATATTCACCATTTCCATACGTTCTGCATCGAAAGAAGTTAAGGATTCACTTCCCAGCCCACGCAATCGTTCGATATAACGATAAATCACTCTAGGAGGCTCGGAAACGCGATATTCACCTTTTCCATACGTTCTGCATCGAAAGAAGCTAAGGATTCACTTCCCAGCCCTCGCAATCGTTCGATATAACGATAAATCAGTCTAGGAGACTCGGAATCGCGTTATTCACCTTTTCCACAAGTTCTGCATCGAAAGAAGTTAAGGATTCACTTCCCAGCCCTCGCAAACGTTCGATATAACGATAAATCACTCTAGGAGGCTCGGAAACGCGATATTCACCTTTTCCACACGTTCTGCATCGAAAGAAGCTAAGGATTCACTTCCCAGCCCTCGCAATTGTTCGATATAACGATAAATCACTCTAGGAGGCTCGGAAACGCGATATTCACCTTTTCCGTACGTTCTGCATCGAAATAAGCTAAGGATTCACTTCCCAGCCCTCGCAATCGTTCGATATAACGATAAATCACTCTAGGAGACTCGGAAACGCGATATTCACCTTTTCCATACGTTCTGCATCCAAAGAAGCTAAGGATTCACTTCCCAGCCCTCGCAAACGTTCGATATAACGATAAATCACTCTAGGAGACTCGGAATCGCGATATTCACCTTTTCCACACGTTCTGCATCGAAAGAAGGTAAGGATTCACTTCCCAGCCCTCGCAATCGTTCGATATAAGGATAAATCACTCTAGGAGGCTCGGAAACGCGATATTCACCTTTTCCATTCGTTCTGCATCGATAGAAGCTAAGGATTCACTTCCCAGCCCTCGCAATCGTTCGATATAACGATAAATCACTCTAGGAGACTCGGAATCGCGATATTCACCTTTTCCACACGTTCTGCATCGAAAGAAGTTAAGGATTCACTTCCCAGCCCTCGCAATTGTTCGATATAACGATAAATCACTCTAGGAGGCTCGGAAACGCGATATTCACCTTTTCCGTACGTTCTGCATCGAAAGAAGTTAAGGATTCACTTCCAAGCCCTCGCAATCGTTCGATATAACGATAAATCACTCTAGGAGGCTCGGAAACGCGATATTCACCTTTTCCATACGTTCTGCATCGAAATAAGCTAAGGATTCACTTCCCAGCCCTCGCAATCGTTCGATATAACGATAAATCACTCTAGGAGACTCGGAATCGCGATATTCACCTTTTCCACACGTTCTGCATCGAAAGAAGTTAAGGATTCACTTCCCAGCCCTCGCAAACGTTCGATATAACGATAAATCACTCTAGGAGACTCGGAATCGCGATATTCACCTTTTCCCCACGTTCTGCATCGAAAGAAGTTAAGGATTCACTTCCCAGCCCTCGCAATCGTTCGATATAACGATAAATCACTCTAGGAGGCTCGGAAACGCGATATTCACCTTTTCCATACGTTCTGCATCGAAATAAGCTAAGGATTCACTTCCCAGCCCTCGCAATCGTTCGATATAACGATAAATCACTCTAGGAGGTTCGGAAACGCGATATTCACCTTTTCCATACGTTCTGCATCGAAAGAAGCTAAGGATTCACACCCCAGCCCTCGCAATCGTTCGATATAACGATAAAACACTCTAGGAGACTCGGAAACGCGATATTCACCATTTCCACACGTTCTGCATCGAAAGAAGCTAAGGATTCACTTCCCAGCCCTCGCAATCGTTCGATATAACGATAAATCACTCTAGGAGGCTCGGAAACGCGATATTCACCTTTTCCGTACGTTCTGCATCGAAATAAGCTAAGTATTCACTTCCCAGCCCTCGCAAACGTTCGATATAACGATAAATCACTCTAGGAGACTCGGAATCGCGATATTCACCTTTTCCACACGTTCTGCATCGAAAGAAGTTAAGGATTCACTTCCCAGCCCTCGCAATCGTTCGATATAACGATAAATCACTCTAGGAGGCTCGGAAACGCGATATTCACCTTTTCCATACGTTCCGCATCGAAAGAAGCTAAGGATTCACTTCCCAGCCCTCGCAATCGTTCGATATAACGATAAATCACTCTAGGAGGCTCGGAAACGCGATATTCACCTTTTCCGTACGTTCTGCATCGAAATAAGCTAAGGATTCACTTCCCAGCCCTCGCAAACGTTCGATATAACGATAAATCACTCTAGGAGTCTCGGAATCGCGATATTCACCTTTTCCACACGTTCTGCATCGAAAGAAGTTAAGGATTCACTTCCCAGCCCTCGCAATCGTTCCATATAACGATAAATCACTCTAGGAGGCTCGGAAACGCGATATTCACATTTTCCATACGTTCTGCCTCGAAATAAGCTAAGGATTCACTTCCCAGCCCTCGCAATCGTTCGATATAACGATAAATCACTCTAGGAGACTCGGAATCGCGATATTCACCTTTTCCACACGTTCTGCATCGAAAGAAGTTAAGGATTCACTTCCCAGCCCTCGCAA
Organism: Nomada lathburiana; assembly: GCA_963667235.1. Lineage (NCBI taxonomy): Eukaryota > Metazoa > Arthropoda > Insecta > Hymenoptera > Apidae > Nomada > Nomada lathburiana. Next base: position 192,454 of record OY763905.1, read on the forward strand.
TCGTTCGATATAACGATAAATCACTCTAGGAGGCTCGGAAACGCGATATTCACCTTTTCCATACGTTCTGCATCGAAATAAGCTAAGGATTCACTTCCCAGCCCTCGCAATCGTTCGATATAACGATAAATCACTCTAGGAGACTCGGAATCGCGATATTCACCTTTTCCACACGTTCTGCATCGAAAGAAGTTAAGGATTCACTTCCCAGCCCTCGCAATCGTTCGATATAACGATAAATCACTCTAGGAGGCTCGGAAACGCGATATTCACCTTTTCCATACGTTCCGCATCGAAAGAAGCTAAGGATTCACTTCCCAGCCCTCGCAATCGTTCGATGTAACGATAAATCACTCTAGGAGGCTCGGAAACGCGATATTCACCATTTCCATGCGTTCTGCATCGAAAGAAGTTAAGGATTCACTTCCCAGCCCACGCAATCGTTCGATATAACGATAAATCACTCTAGGAGGCTCGGAAACGCGATATTCACCTTTTCCATACGTTCTGCATCGAAAGAAGCTAAGGATTCACTTCCCAGCCCTCGCAATCGTTCGATATAACGATAAATCAGTCTAGGAGACTCGGAATCGCGTTATTCACCTTTTCCACAAGTTCTGCATCGAAAGAAGTTAAGGATTCACTTCCCAGCCCTCGCAAACGTTCGATATAACGATAAATCACTCTAGGAGGCTCGGAAACGCGATATTCACCTTTTCCACACGTTCTGCATCGAAAGAAGCTAAGGATTCACTTCCCAGCCCTCGCAATCGTTCGATATAACGATAAATCACTCTAGGAGGCTCGGAAACGCGATATTCACCTTTTCCGTACGTTCTGCATCGAAATAAGCTAAGGATTCACTTCCCAGCCCTCGCAATCGTTCGATATAACGATAAATCACTCTAGGAGACTCGGAAACGCGATATTCACCTTTTCCATACGTTCTGCATCGAAATAAGCTAAGGATTCACTTCCCAGCCCTCGCAAACGTTCGATATAACGATAAATCACTCTAGGAGACTCGGAATCGCGATATTCACCTTTTCCACACGTTCTGCATCGAAAGCAGTTAAGGATTCACTTCCCAGCCCTCGCAATCGTTCGATATAACGATAAATCACTCTAGGAGGCTCGGAAACGCGATATTCACCTTTTCCATAAGTTCTGCCTCGAAATAAGCTAAGGATTCACTTCCCAGCCCTCGCAATCGTTCGATATAACGATAAATCACTCTAGGAGACTCGGAATCGCGATATTCACCTTTTCCACACGTTCTGCATCGAAAGAAGTTAAGGATTCACTTCCCAGCCCTCGCAATCGTTCAATATAACGATAAATCACTCTAGGAGGCTCGGAAACGCGATATTCACCTTTTCCATTCGTTCTGCATCGAAATAAGCTAAGGATTCACTTCCCAGCCCTCGCAATCGTTCGATATAACGATAAATCACTCTAGGAGACTCGGAATCGCGATATTCACCTTTTCCACACGTTCTGCATCGAAAGAAGTTAAGGATTCACTTCCCAGCCCTCGCAATCGTTCGATATAAGGATAAATCACTCTAGGAGGCTCGGAAACGCGATATTCACCTTTTCCATACGTTCTGCATCGATAGAAGCTAAGGATTCACTTCCCAGCCCTCGCAATCGTTCGATATAACGATAAATCACTCTAGGAGACTCGGAATCGCGATATTCACCTTTTCCACACGTTCTGCATCGAAAGAAGTTAAGGATTCACTTCCCAGCCCTCGCAATTGTTCGATATAACGATAAATCACTCTAGGAGGCTCGGAAACGCGATATTCACCTTTTCCGTACGTTCTGCATCGAAATAAGCTAAGGATTCACTTCCCAGCCCTCGCAATCGTTCGATATAACGATAAATCACTCTAGGAGACTCGGAAACGCGATATTCACCTTTTCCATACGTTCTGCATCCAAAGAAGCTAAGGATTCACTTCCCAGCCCTCGCAAACGTTCGATATAACGATAAATCACTCTAGGAGACTCGGAATCGCGATATTCACCTTTTCCACACGTTCTGCATCGAAAGAAGGTAAGGATTCACTTTCCAGCCCTCGCAATCGTTCGATATAACGATAAATCACTCTAGGAGGCTCGGAAACGCGATATTCACCTTTTCCATACGTTCCGCATCGAAAGAAGCTAAGGATTCACTTCCCAGCCCTCGCAATCGTTCGATGTAACGATAAATCACTCTAGGAGGCTCGGAAACGCGATATTCACCATTTCCATACGTTCTGCATCGAAAGAAGTTAAGGATTCACTTCCCAGCCCACGCAATCGTTCGATATAACGATAAATCACTCTAGGAGGCTCGGAAACGCGATATTCACCTTTTCCATACGTTCTGCATCGAAAGAAGCTAAGGATTCACTTCCCAGCCCTCGCAATCGTTCGATATAACGATAAATCAGTCTAGGAGACTCGGAATCGCGTTATTCACCTTTTCCACAAGTTCTGCATCGAAAGAAGTTAAGGATTCACTTCCCAGCCCTCGCAAACGTTCGATATAACGATAAATCACTCTAGGAGGCTCGGAAACGCGATATTCACCTTTTCCACACGTTCTGCATCGAAAGAAGCTAAGGATTCACTTCCCAGCCCTCGCAATTGTTCGATATAACGATAAATCACTCTAGGAGGCTCGGAAACGCGATATTCACCTTTTCCGTACGTTCTGCATCGAAATAAGCTAAGGATTCACTTCTCAGCCCTCGCAATCGTTCGATATAACGATAAATCACTCTAGGAGACTCGGAAACGCGATATTCACCTTTTCCATTCGTTCTGCATCCAAAGAAGCTAAGGATTCACTTCCCAGCCCTCGCAAACGTTCGATATAACGATAAATCACTCTAGGAGACTCGGAATCGCGATATTCACCTTTTCCACACGTTCTGCATCGAAAGAAGGTAAGGATTCACTTCCCAGCCCTCGCAATCGTTCGATATAAGGATAAATCACTCTAGGAGGCTCGGAAACGCGATATTCACCTTTTCCATTCGTTCTGCATCGATAGAAGCTAAGGATTCACTTCCCAGCCCTCGCAATCGTTCGATATAACGATAAATCACTCTAGGAGACTCGGAATCGCGATATTCACCTTTTCCACACGTTCTGCATCGAAAGAAGTTAAGGATTCACTTCCCAGCCCTCGCAATTGTTCGATATAACGATAAATCACTCTAGGAGGCTCGGAAACGCGATATTCACCTTTTCCGTACGTTCTGCATCGAAAGAAGTTAAGGATTCACTTCCAAGCCCTCGCAATCGTTCGATATAACGATAAATCACTCTAGGAGGCTCGGAAACGCGATATTCACCTTTTCCATACGTTCTGCATCGAAATAAGCTAAGGATTCACTTCCCAGCCCTCGCAATCGTTCGATATAACGATAAATCACTCTAGGAGACTCGGAATCGCGATATTCACCTTTTCCACACGTTCTGCATCGAAAGAAGTTAAGGATTCACTTCCCAGCCCTCGCAAACGTTCGATATAACGATAAATCACTCTAGGAGACTCGGAATCGCGATATTCACCTTTTCCCCACGTTCTGCATCGAAAGAAGTTAAGGATTCACTTCCCAGCCCTCGCAATCGTTCGATATAACGATAAATCACTCTAGGAGGCTCGGAAACGCGATATTCACCTTTTCCATACGTTCTGCATCGAAATAAGCTAAGGATTCACTTCCCAGCCCTCGCAATCGTTCGATATAACGATAAATCACTCTAGGAGGTTCGGAAACGCGATATTCACCTTTTCCATACGTTCTGCATCGAAAGAAGCTAAGGATTCACTTCCCAGCCCTCGCAATCGTTCGATATAACGATAAATCACTCTAGGAGACTCGGAATCGCGATATTCACCTTTTCCACACGTTCTGCATCGAAAGAAGTTAAGGATTCACTTCCCAGCCCTCGCAATCGTTCGATATAAGGATAAATCACTCTAGGAGGCTCGGAAACGCGATATTCACCTTTTCCATACGTTCTGCATCGATAGAAGCTAAGGATTCACTTCCCAGCCCTCGCAATCGTTCGATATAACGATAAATCACTCTAGGAGACTCGGAATCGCGATATTCACCTTTTCCACACGTTCTGCATCGAAAGAAGTTAAGGATTCACTTCCCAGCCCTCGCAATTGTTCGATATAACGATAAATCACTCTAGGAGGCTCGGAAACGCGATATTCACCTTTTCCGTACGTTCTGCATCGAAATAAGCTAAGGATTCACTTCCCAGCCCTCGCAATCGTTCGATATAACGATAAATCACTCTAGGAGACTCGGAAACGCGATATTCACCTTTTCCATACGTTCTGCATCCAAAGAAGCTAAGGATTCACTTCCCAGCCCTCGCAAACGTTCGATATAACGATAAATCACTCTAGGAGACTCGGAATCGCGATATTCACCTTTTCCACACGTTCTGCATCGAAAGAAGGTAAGGATTCACTTCCCAGCCCTCGCAATCGTTCGATATAAGGATAAATCACTCTAGGAGGCTCGGAAACGCGATATTCACCTTTTCCATTCGTTCTGCATCGATAGAAGCTAAGGATTCACTTCCCAGCCCTCGCAATCGTTCGATATAACGATAAATCACTCTAGGAGACTCGGAATCGCGATATTCACCTTTTCCACACGTTCTGCATCGAAAGAAGTTAAGGATTCACTTCCCAGCCCTCGCAATTGTTCGATATAACGATAAATCACTCTAGGAGGCTCGGAAACGCGATATTCACCTTTTCCGTACGTTCTGCATCGAAAGAAGTTAAGGATTCACTTCCCAGCCCTCGCTATCGTTCGATATAACGATAAATCACTCTAGGAGGCTCGGAAACGCGATATTCACCTTTTCCATACGTTCTGCATCGAAATAAGCTAAGGATTCACTTCCCAGCCCTCGCAATCGTTCGATATAACGATAAATCACTCTAGGAGACTCGGAATCGCGATATTCACCTTTTCCACACGTTCTGCATCGAAAGAAGTTAAGGATTCACTTCCCAGCCCTCGCAAACGTTCGATATAACGATAAATCACTCTAGGAGACTCGGAATCGCGATATTCACCTTTTCCACACGTTCTGCATCGAAAGAAGTTAAGGATTCACTTCCCAGCCCTCGCAATCGTTCGATATAACGATAAATCACTCTAGGAGGCTCGGAAACGCGATATTCACCTTTTCCATACGTTCTGCATCGAAATAAGCTAAGGATTCACTTCCCAGCCCTCGCAATCGTTCGATATAACGATAAATCACTCTAGGAGGTTCGGAAACGCGATATTCACCTTTTCCATACGTTCTGCATCGAAAGAAGCTAAGGATTCACATCCCAGCCCTCGCAATCGTTCGATATAACGATAAAACACTCTAGGAGACTCGGAAACGCGATATTCACCATTTCCACACGTTCTGCATCGAAAGAAGCTAAGGATTCACTTCCCAGCCTAGCAATCGTTCGATATAACGATAAATCACTCTAGGAGACTCGGAAACGCGATATTCACCTTTTCCATACGTTCTGCACTGAAAGACGCTAAGGATTCACTTCCCAGCCCTCGCAATCGTTCGATATAACGATAAATCACTCTAGGAGACTCGGAATCGCGATATTCACCTTTTCCACACGTTCTGCATCTAAAGAAGTTAAGGATTCACTTCCCAGCCCTCGCAATCGTTCGATATAACGATAAATCACTCTAGGAGACTCGGAATCGCGATATTCACCTTTTCCACACGTTCTGCATCGAAAGAAGTTAAGGATTCACTTCCCAGCCCTCGCAATCGTTCGATATAACGATAAATCACTCTAGGAGACTCGGAATCGCGATATTCACCTTTTCCACACGTTCTGCATCGAAAGAAGTTAAGGATTCACTTCCCAGCCCTCGCAATCGTTCGATATAACGATAAATAACTCTAGGAGGCTCGGAAACGCGATATTCACCTTTTCCATACGTTCTGCATCGAAATAAGCTAAGGATTCACTTCCCAGCCCTCGCAATCGTTCGATATAACGATAAATCACTCTAGGAGGTTCGGAAACGCGATATTCACCTTTTCCATACGTTCTGCATCGAAAGAAGCTAAGGATTCACATCCCAGCCCTCGCAATCGTTCGATATAACGATAAATCACTCTAGGAGGCTCGGAAACGCGATATTCACCTTTTCCGTACGTTCTGCATCGAAATAAGCTAAGGATTCACTTCCCAGCCCTCGCAAACGTTCGATATAACGATAAATCACTCTAGGAGACTCGGAATCGCGATATTCACCTTTTCCACACTTTCTGCATCGAAAGAAGTTAAGGATTCACTTCCCAGCCCTCGCAATCGTTCGATATAACGATAAATCACTCTAGGAGGCTCGGAAACGCGATATTCACCTTTTCCATACGTTCTGCATCGAAATAAGCTAAGGATTCACTTCCCAGCCCTCGCAATCGTTCGATATAACGATAAATCACTCTAGGAGGTTCGGAAACGCGATATTCACCTTTTCCATACGTTCTGCATCGAAAGAAGCTAAGGATTCACATCCCAGCCCTCGCAATCGTTCGATATAACGATAAAACACTCTAGGAGACTCGGAAACGCGATATTCACCATTTCCACACGTTCTGCATCGAAAGAAGCTAAGGATTCACTTCCCAGCCTAGCAATCGTTCGATATAACGATAAATCACTCTAGGAGACTCGGAAACGCGATAATCACCTTTTCCATACGTTCTGCACTGAAAGACGCTAAGGATTCACTTCCCAGCCCTCGCAATCGTTCGATATAACGATAAATCACTCTAGGAGACTCGGAATCGCGATATTCACCTTTTCCACACGTTCTGCATCTAAAGAAGTTAAGGATTCACTTCCCAGCCCTCGCAATCGTTCGATATAACGATAAATCACTCTAGGAGACTCGGAATCGCGATATTCACCTTTTCCACACGTTCTGCATCGAAAGAAGTTAAGGATTCACTTCCCAGCCCTCGCAATCGTTCGATATAACGATAAATCACTCTAGGAGACTCGGAATCGCGATATTCACCTTTTCCACACGTTCTGCATCGAAAGAAGTTAAGGATTCACTTCCCAGCCCTCGCAATCGTTCGATATAACGATAAATAACTCTAGGAGGCTCGGAAACGCGATATTCACCTTTTCCATACGTTCTGCATCGAAATAAGCTAAGGATTCACTTCCCAGCCCTCGCAATCGTTCGATATAACGATAAATCACTCTAGGAGGTTCGGAAACGCGATATTCACCTTTTCCATACGTTCTGCATCGAAAGAAGCTAAGGATTCACATCCCAGCCCTCGCAATCGTTCGATATAACGATAAATCATTCTAGGAGACTCGGAATCGCGATATTCACCTTTTCCACGCGTTCTGCATCCAAAGAAGTTAAGGATTCACTTCCCAGCCCTCGCAATCGTTCGATATAACGATAAATCACTCTAGGAGGCTCGGAAATGCGATATTCACCTTTTCCATACGTTCTGCATCGAAAGAAGCTAAGGATTCACTTCCCAGCCCTCGCAATCGTTCGATATAACGATAAATCACTCTAGGAGGCTCGGAAACGCGATATTCACCTTTTCCGTACGTTCTGCATCGAAATAAGCTAAGGATTCACTTCCCAGCCCTCGCAAACGTTCGATATAACGATAAATCACTCTAGGAGACTCGGAATCGCGATATTCACCTTTTCCACACTTTCTGCATCGAAAGAAGTTAAGGATTCACTTCCCAGCCCTCGCAATCGTTCCATATAACGATAAATCACTCTAGGAGGCTCGGAAACGCGATATTCACATTTTCCATACGTTCTGCCTCGAAATAAGCTAAGGATTCACTTCCCAGCCCTCGCAATCGTTCGATATAACGATAAATCACTCTAGGAGACTCGGAATCGCGATATTCACCTTTTCCACACGTTCTGCATCGAAAGAAGTTAAGGATTCACTTCCCAGCCCTCGCAATCGTTCGATATAACGATAAATCACTCTAGGAGGCTCGGAAACGCGATATTCACCTTTTCCATACGTTCTGCATCGAAATAAGCTAAGGATTCACTTCCCAGCCCTCGCAATCGTTCGATATAACGATAAATCACTCTAGGAGACTCGGAATCGCGATATTCACCTTCTCCACACGTTCTGCATCGAAAGAAGTTAAGGATTCACTTCCCAGCCCTCGCAATCGTTCGATATAACGATAAATCACTCTAGGAGGCTCGGAAACGCGATATTCACCTTTTCCATACGTTCCGCATCGAAAGAAGCTAAGGATTCACTTCCCAGCCCTCGCAATCGTTCGATGTAACGATAAATCACTCTAGGAGGCTCGGAAACGCGATATTCACCTTTTCCATACGTTCTGCATCGAAAGAAGTTAAGGAATCACTTCCCAGCCCACGCACTCGTTCGATATAACGATAAATCACTCTAGGAGGCTCGGAAACGCGATATTCACCTTTTCCATACGTTCTGCATCGAAAGAAGCTAAGGATTCACTTCCCAGCCCTCGCAATCGTTCGATATAACGATAAATCAGTCTAGGAGACTCGGAATCGCGTTATTCACCTTTTCCACAAGTTCTGCATCGAAAGAAGTTAAGGATTCACTTCCCAGCCCTCGCAAACGTTCGATATAACGATAAATCACTCTAGGAGGCTCGGAAACGCGATATTCACCTTTTCCACACGTTCTGCATCGAAAGAAGCTAAGGATTCACTTCCCAGCCCTCGCAATCGTTCGATATAACGATAAATCACTCTAGGAGGCTCGGAAACGCGATATTCACCTTTTCCGTACGTTCTGCATCGAAATAAGCTAAGGATTCACTTCCCAGCCCTCGCAATCGTTCGATATAACGATAAATCACTCTAGGAGGTTCGGAAACGCGATATTCACCTTTTCCATACGTTCTGCATCGAAAGAAGCTAAGGATTCACATCCCAGCCCTCGCAATCGTTCGATATAACGATAAATCACTCTAGGAGACTCGGAATCGCGATATTCACCTTTTCCACACGTTCTGCATCGAAAGAAGTTAAGGATTCACTTCCCAGCCCTCGCAATCGTTCGATATAACGATAAATCACTCTAGGAGACTCGGAATCGCGATATTCACCTTTTCCACACGTTCTGCATCGAAAGAAGTTAAGGATTCACTTCCCAGCCCTCGCAATCGTTCGATATAACGATAAATAACTCTAGGAGGCTCGGAAACGCGATATTCACCTTTTCCATACGTTCTGCATCGAAATAAGCTAAGGATTCACTTCCCAGCCCTCGCAATCGTTCGATATAACGATAAATCACTCTAGGAGGTTCGGAAACGCGATATTCACCTTTTCCATACGTTCTGCATCGAAAGAAGCTAAGGATTCACATCCCAGCCCTCGCAATCGTTCGATATAACGATAAATCATTCTAGGAGACTCGGAATCGCGATATTCACCTTTTCCACGCGTTCTGCATCCAAAGAAGTTAAGGATTCACTTCCCAGCCCTCGCAATCGTTCGATATAACGATAAATCACTCTAGGAGGCTCGGAAACGCGATATTCACCTTTTCCATACGTTCTGCATCGAAAGAAGCTAAGGATTCACTTCCCAGCCCTCGCAATCGTTCGATATAACGATAAATCACTCTAGGAGGCTCGGAAACGCGATATTCACCTTTTCCGTACGTTCTGCATCGAAATAAGCTAAGGATTCACTTCCCAGCCCTCGCAAACGTTCGATATAACGATAAATCACTCTAGGAGACTCGGAATCGCGATATTCACCTTTTCCACACTTTCTGCATCGAAAGAAGTTAAGGATTCACTTCCCAGCCCTCGCAATCGTTCCATATAACGATAAATCACTCTAGGAGGCTCGGAAACGCGATATTCACATTTTCCATACGTTCTGCCTCGAAATAAGCTAAGGATTCACTTCCCAGCCCTCGCAATCATTCGATATAACGATAAATCAGTCTAGGAGACTCGGAATCGCGTTATTCACCTTTTCCACAAGTTCTGCATCGAAAGAAGTTAAGGATTCACTTCCCAGCCCTCGCAAACGTTCGATATAACGATAAATCACTCTAGGAGGCTCGGAAACGCGATATTCACCTTTTCCACACGTTCTGCATCGAAAGAAGCTAAGGATTCACTTCCCAGCCCTCGCAATCGTTCGATATAACGATAAATCACTCTAGGAGGCTCGGAAACGCGATATTCACCTTTTCCGTACGTTCTGCATCGAAATAAGCTAAGGATTCACTTCCCAGCCCTCGCAATCGTTCGATATAACGATAAATCACTCTAGGAGGTTCGGAAACGCGATATTCACCTTTTCCATACGTTCTGCATCGAAAGAAGCTAAGGATTCACATCCCAGCCCTCGCAATCGTTCGATATAACGATAAATCACTCTAGGAGACTCGGAATCGCGATATTCACCTTTTCCACACGTTCTGCATCGAAAGAAGTTAAGGATTCACTTCCCAGCCCTCGCAATCGTTCGATATAACGATAAATCACTCTAGGAGACTCGGAATCGCGATATTCACCTTTTCCACACGTTCTGCATCGAAAGAAGTTAAGGATTCACTTCCCAGCCCTCGCAATCGTTCGATATAACGATAAATAACTCTAGGAGGCTCGGAAACGCGATATTCACCTTTTCCATACGTTCTGCATCGAAATAAGCTAAGGATTCACTTCCCAGCCCTCGCAATCGTTCGATATAACGATAAATCACTCTAGGAGGTTCGGAAACGCGATATTCACCTTTTCCATACGTTCTGCATCGAAAGAAGCTAAGGATTCACATCCCAGCCCTCGCAATCGTTCGATATAACGATAAATCATTCTAGGAGACTCGGAATAGCGATATTCACCTTTTCCACGCGTTCTGCATCCAAAGAAGTTAAGGATTCACTTCCCAGCCCTCGCAATCGTTCGATATAACGATAAATCACTCTAGGAGGCTCGGAAACGCGATATTCACCTTTTCCATACGTTCTGCATCGAAAGAAGCTAAGGATTCACTTCCCAGCCCTCGCAATCGTTCGATATAACGATAAATCACTCTAGGAGGCTCGGAAACGCGATATTCACCTTTTCCGTACGTTCTGCATCGAAATAAGCTAAGGATTCACTTCCCAGCCTCGCAATCGTTCGATATAACGATAAATCACTCTAGGAGACTCGGAAACGCGATATTCACCTTTTCCATACGTTCTGCATTGAAAGAAGCTAAGGATTCACTTCCCAGCCCTCGCAATCGTTCGATATAACGATAAATCACTCTAGGAGACTCGGAATCGCGATATTCACCTTTTCCACACGTTCTGCATCGAAAGAAGTTAAGGATTCACTTCCCAGCCCTCGCAATCGTTCGATATAACGATAAATCACTCTAGGAGGCTCGGAAACGCGATATTCACCTTTTCCATACGTTCTGCATCGAAATAAGCTAAGGATTCACTTCCCAGCCCTCGCAATCGTTCGATATAACGATAAATCACTCTAGGAGACTCGGAATCGCGATATTCACCTTCTCCACACGTTCTGCATCGAAAGAAGTTAAGGATTCACTTCCCAGCCCTCGCAAACGTTCGATATAACGATAAATCACTCTAGGAGACTCGGAATCGCGATATTCACCTTTTCCACACGTTCTGCATCGAAAGAAGTTAAGGATTCACTTCCCAGCCCTCGCAATCGTTCGATATAACGATAAATCACTCTAGGAGGCTCGGAAACGCGATATTCACCTTTTCCATACGTTCTGCATCGAAATAAGCTAAGGATTCACTTCCCAGCCCTCGCAATCGTTCGATATAACGATAAATCACTCTAGGAGGTTCGGAAACGCGATATTCACCTTTTCCATACGTTCTGCATCGAAAGAAGCTAAGGATTCACATCCCAGCCCTCGCAATCGTTCGATATAACGATAAATCACTCTAGGAGACTCGGAAACGCGATATTCACCTTTTCCATACGTTCTGCATCGAAAGAAGCTAAGGATTCACATCCCAGCCCTCGCAATCGTTCGATATAACGATAAATCACTCTAGGAGACTCGGAAACGCGATATTCACCATTTCCACACGTTCTGCATCGAAAGAAGCTAAGGATTCACTTCCCAGCCTAGCAATCGTTCGATATAACGATAAATCACTCTAGGAGACTCGGAAACGCGATATTCACCTTTTCCATACGTTCTGCACTGAAAGACGCTAAGGATTCACTTCCCAGCCCTCGCAATCGTTCGATATAACGATAAATCACTCTAGGAGACTCGGAATCGCGATATTCACCTTTTCCACACGTTCTGCATCTAAAGAAGTTAAGGATTCACTTCCCAGCCCTCGCAATCGTTCGATATAACGATAAATCACTCTAGGAGACTCGGAATCGCGATATTCACCTTTTCCACACGTTCTGCATCGAAAGAAGTTAAGGATTCACTTCCCAGCCCTCGCAATCGTTCGATATAACGATAAATCACTCTAGGAGACTCGGAATCGCGATATTCACCTTTTCCACACGTTCTGCATCGAAAGAAGTTAAGGATTCACTTCCCAGCCCTCGCAATCGTTCGATATAACGATAAATAACTCTAGGAGGCTCGGAAACGCGATATTCACCTTTTCCATACGTTCTGCATCGAAATAAGCTAAGGATTCACTTCCCAGCCCTCGCAATCGTTCGATATAACGATAAATCACTCTAGGAGGTTCGGAAACGCGATATTCACCTTTTCCATACGTTCTGCATCGAAAGAAGCTAAGGATTCACATCCCAGCCCTCGCAATCGTTCGATATAACGATAAATCACTCTAGGAGGCTCGGAAACGCGATATTCACCTTTTCCGTACGTTCTGCATCGAAATAAGCTAAGGATTCACTTCCCAGCCCTCGCAAACGTTCGATATAACGATAAATCACTCTAGGAGACTCGGAATCGCGATATTCACCTTTTCCACACTTTCTGCATCGAAAGAAGTTAAGGATTCACTTCCCAGCCCTCGCAATCGTTCGATATAACGATAAATCACTCTAGGAGGCTCGGAAACGCGATATTCACCTTTTCCATACGTTCTGCATCGAAATAAGCTAAGGATTCACTTCCCAGCCCTCGCAATCGTTCGATATAACGATAAATCACTCTAGGAGGTTCGGAAACGCGATATTCACCTTTTCCATACGTTCTGCATCGAAAGAAGCTAAGGATTCACATCCCAGCCCTCGCAATCGTTCGATATAACGATAAAACACTCTAGGAGACTCGGAAACGCGATATTCACCATTTCCACACGTTCTGCATCGAAAGAAGCTAAGGATTCACTTCCCAGCCTAGCAATCGTTCGATATAACGATAAATCACTCTAGGAGACTCGGAAACGCGATATTCACCTTTTCCATACGTTCTGCACTGAAAGACGCTAAGGATTCACTTCCCAGCCCTCGCAATCGTTCGATATAACGATAAATCACTCTAGGAGACTCGGAATCGCGATATTCACCTTTTCCACACGTTCTGCATCTAAAGAAGTTCAGGATTCACTTCCCAGCCCTCGCAATCGTTCGATATAACGATAAATCACTCTAGGAGACTCGGAATCGCGATATTCACCTTTTCCACACGTTCTGCATCGAAAGAAGTTAAGGATTCACTTCCCAGCCCTCGCAATCGTTCGATATAACGATAAATCACTCTAGGAGACTCGGAATCGCGATATTCACCTTTTCCACACGTTCTGCATCGAAAGAAGTTAAGGATTCACTTCCCAGCCCTCGCAATCGTTCGATATAACGATAAATAACTCTAGGAGGCTCGGAAACGCGATATTCACCTTTTCCATACGTTCTGCATCGAAATAAGCTAATGATTCACTTCCCAGCCCTCGCAATCGTTCGATATAACGATAAATCACTCTAGGAGGTTCGGAAACGCGATATTCACCTTTTCCATACGTTCTGCATCGAAAGAAGCTAAGGATTCACATCCCAGCCCTCGCAATCGTTCGATATAACGATAAATCACTCTAGGAGACTCGGAATCGCGATATTCACCTTTTCCACGCGTTCTGCATCGAAAGAAGTTAAGGATTCACTTCCCAGCCCTCGCAATCGTTCGATATAACGATAAATCACTCTAGGAGGCTCGGAAACGCGATATTCACCTTTTCCATACGTTCTGCATCGAAAGAAGCTAAGGATTCACTTCCCAGCCCTCGCAATCGTTCGATATAACGATAAATCACTCTAGGAGGCTCGGACACGCGATATTCACCTTTTCCATACGTTCTGCATCGAAATAAGCTAAGGATTCACTTCCCAGCCCTCGCAAACGTTCGATATAACGATAAATCAGTCTAGGAGACTCGGAATCGCGTTATTCACCTTTTCCACAAGTTCTGCATCGAAAGAAGTTAAGGATTCACTTCCCAGCCCTCGCAAACGTTCGATATAACGATAAATCACTCTAGGAGGCTCGGAAACGCGATATTCACCTTTTCCACACGTTCTGCATCGAAAGAAGCTAAGGATTCACTTCCCAGCCCTCGCAATCGTTCGATATAACGATAAATCACTCTAGGAGGCTCGGAAACGCGATATTCACCTTTTCCGTACGTTCTGCATCGAAATAAGCTAAGGATTCACTTCCCAGCCCTCGCAATCGTTCGATATAACGATAAATCACTCTAGGAGACTCGGAAACGCGATATTCACCTTTTCCATACGTTCTGCATCGAAATAAGCTAAGGATTCACTTCCCAGCCCTCGCAAACGTTCGATATAACGATAAATCACTCTAGGAGACTCGGAATCGCGATATTCACCTTTTCCACACGTTCTGCATCGAAAGCAGTTAAGGATTCACTTCCCAGCCCTCGCAATCGTTCGATATAACGATAAATCACTCTAGGAGGCTCGGAAACGCGATATTCACCTTTTCCATAAGTTCTGCCTCGAAATAAGCTAAGGATTCACTTCCCAGCCCTCGCAATCGTTCGATATAACGATAAATCACTCTAGGAGACTCGGAATCGCGATATTCACCTTTTCCACACGTTCTGCATCGAAAGAAGTTAAGGATTCACTTCCCAGCCCTCGCAATCGTTCAATATAACGATAAATCACTCTAGGAGGCTCGGAAACGCGATATTCACCTTTTCCATTCGTTCTGCATCGAAATAAGCTAAGGATTCACTTCCCAGCCCTCGCAATCGTTCGATATAACGATAAATCACTCTAGGAGACTCGGAATCGCGATATTCACCTTTTCCACACGTTCTGCATCGAAAGAAGTTAAGGATTCACTTCCCAGCCCTCGCAATCGTTCGATATAAGGATAAATCACTCTAGGAGGCTCGGAAACGCGATATTCACCTTTTCCATACGTTCTGCATCGATAGAAGCTAAGGAATCACTTCCCAGCCCTCGCAATCGTTCGATATAACGATAAATCACTCTAGGAGACTCGGAATCGCGATATTCACCTTTTCCACACGTTCTGCATCGAAAGAAGTTAAGGATTCACTTCCCAGCCCTCGCAATTGTTCGATATAACGATAAATCACTCTAGGAGGCTCGGAAACGCGATATTCACCTTTTCCGTACGTTCTGCATCGAAATAAGCTAAGGATTCACTTCCCAGCCCTCGCAAACGTTCGATATAACGATAAATCACTCTAGGAGACTCGGAATCGCGATATTCACCTTTTCCACACGTTCTGCATCGAAAGAAGTTAAGGATTCACTTCCCAGCCCTCGCAATCGTTCGATATAACGATATATCACTCTAGGAGGCTCGGAAACGCGATATTCACCTTTTCCATACGTTCTGCATCGAAATAAGCTAAGGATTCACTTCCCAGCCCTCGCAATCGTTCGATATAACGATAAATCACTGTAGGAGACTCGGAATCGCGATATTCACCTTTTCCACACGTTCTGCATCGAAAGAAGTTAAGGATTCACTTCCCAGCCCTCGCAATCGTTCGATATAACGATAAATCACTCTAGGAGGCTCGGAAACGCGATATTCACCTTTTCCATACGTTCTGCATCGAAAGAAGCTAAGGATTCACTTCCCAGCCCTCGCAATCGTTCGATGTAACGATAAATCACTCTAGGAGGCTCGGAAACGCGATATTCACCTTTTCCATACGTTCTGCATCGAAAGAAGTTAAGGATTCACTTCCCAGCCCACGCAATCGTTCGATATAACGATAAATCACTCTAGGAGGCTCGGAAACGCGATATTCACCTTTTCCATACGTTCTGCATCGAAAGAAGCTAAGGATTCACTTCCCAGCCCTCGGAATCGTTCGATATAACGATAAATCACTCTAGGAGGCTCGGAAACGCGATATTCACCTTTTCCATACGTTCTGCATCGAAATAAGCTAAGGATTCATTTCCCAGCCCTCGCAAACGTTCGATATAACGATAAATCACTCTAGGAGACTCGGAATCGCGATATTCACCTTTTCCACGCGTTCTGCATCGAAAGAAGTTAAGGATTCACTTCCCAGCCCTCGCAATCGTTCGATATAACGATAAATCACTCTAGGAGGCTCGGAAACGCGATATTCACCTTTTCCATACGTTCTGCATCGAAAGAAGCTAAGGATTCACTTCCGAGCCCTCGCAATCGTTCGATATAACGATAAATCACTCTAGGAGGCTCGGAAACGCGATATTCACCTTTTCCATACGTTCTGCATCGAAATAAGCTAAGGATTCACTTCCCAGCCCTCGCAATCGTTCGATATAACGATAAATCACTGTAGGAGACTCGGAATCGCGATATTCACCTTTTCCACACGTTCTGCATCGAAAGAAGTTAAGGATTCACTTCCCAGCCCTCGCAATCGTTCGATATAACGATAAATCACTCTAGGAGGCTCGGAAACGCGATATTCACCTTTTCCATACGTTCTGCATCGAAAGAAGCTAAGGATTCACTTCCCAGCCCTCGCAATCGTTCGATGTTACGATAAATCACTCTAGGAGGCTCGGAAACGCGATATTCACCTTTTCCATACGTTCTGCATCGAAAGAAGTTAAGGATTCACTTCCCAGCCCACGCAATCGTTCGATATAACGATAAATCACTCTAGGAGGCTCGGAAACGCGATATTCACCTTTTCCATACGTTCTGCATCGAAAGAAGCTAAGGATTCACTTCCCAGCCCTCGCAATCGTTCGATATAACGATAAATCACTCTAGGAGGCTCGGAAACGCGATATTCACATTTTCCATACGTTCTGCATCGAAATAAGCTAAGGATTCATTTCCCAGCCCTCGCAAACGTTCGATATAACGATAAATCACTCTAGGAGACTCGGAATCGCGATATTCACCTTTTCCACGCGTTCTGCATCGAAAGAAGTTAAGGATTCACTTCCCAGCCCTCGCAATCGTTCGATATAACGATAAATCACTCTAGGAGGCTCGGAAACGCGATATTCACCTTTTCCATACGTTCTGCATCGAAAGAAGCTAAGGATTCACTTCCCAGCCCTCGCAATCGTTCGATATAACGATAAATCACTCTAGGAGGCTCGGAAACGCGATATTCACCTTTTCCGTACGTTCTGCATCGAAATAAGCTAAGTATTCACTTCCCAACCCTCGCAAACGTTCGATATAACGATAAATCACTCTAGGAGACTCGGAATCGCGATATTCACCTTTTCCACACGTTCTGCATCGAAAGAAGTTAAGGATTCACTTCCCAGCCCTCGCAATCGTTCGATATAACGATAAATCACTCTAGGAGGCTCGGAAACGCGATATTCACCTTTTCCATACGTTCTGCATCGAAAGAAGCTAAGGATTCACTTCCCAGCCCTCGGAATCGTTCGATATAACGATAAATCAGTCTAGGAGACTCGGAATCGCGTTATTCACCTTTTCCACAAGTTCTGCATCGAAAGAAGTTAAGGATTCACTTCCCAGCCCTCGCAAACGTTCGGTATAACGATAAATCACTCTAGGAGGCTCGGAAACGCGATATTCACCTTTTCCACACGTTCTGCATCGAAAGAAGCTAAGGATTCACTTCCCAGCCCTCGCAATCGTTCGATATAACGATAAATCACTCGAGGAGGCTCGGAAACGCGATATTCACCTTTTCCGTACGTTCTGCATCGAAATAAGCTAAGGATTCACTTCCCAGCCCTCGCAATCGTTCGATATAACGATAAATCACTCTAGGAGACTCGGAAACGCGATATTCACCTTTTCCCTACGTTCTGCATCGAAATAAGCTAAGGATTCACCTCCCAGCCCTCGCAAACGTTCGATATAACGATAAATCACTCTAGGAGACTCGGAATCGCGATATTCAGCTTTTCCACACGTTCTGCATCGAAAGCAGTTAAGGATTCACTTCCCAGCCCTCGCAATCGTTCGATATAACGATAAATCACTCTAGGAGGCTCGGAAACGCGATATTCACCTTTTCCATAAGTTCTGCCTCGAAATAAGCTAAGGATTCACTTCCCAGCCCTCGCAATCGTTCGATATAACGATAAATCACTCTAGGAGACTCGGAATCGCGATATTCACCTTTTCCACACGTTCTGCATCGAAAGAAGTTAAGGATTCACTTCCCAGCCCTCGCAATCGTTCGATATAACGATAAATCACTCTAGGAGGCTCGGAAACGCGATATTCACCTTTTCCATACGTTCTGCATCGAAATAAGCTAAGGATTCACTTCCCAGCCCTCGCAATCGTTCGATATAACGATAAATCACTCTAGGAGGCTCGGAAACGCGATATTCACCTTTTCCATACGTTCTGCATCGAAATAAGCTAAGGATTCATTTCCCAGCCCTCGCAAACGTTCGATATAACGATAAATCACTCTAGGAGACTCGGAATCGCGATATTCACCTTTTCCACGCGTTCTGCATCGAAAGAAGTTAAGGATTCACTTCCCAGCCCTCGCTATCGTTCGATATAACGATAAATCACTCTAGGAGGCTCGGAAACGCGATATTCACCTTTTCCATACGTTCTGCATCGAAAGAAGCTAAGGATTCACTTCCCAGCCCTCGCAATCGTTCGATATAACGATAAATCACTCTAGGAGGCTCGGAAACGCGATATTCACCTTTTCCGTACGTTCTGCATCGAAATAAGCTAAGTATTCACTTCCCAGCCCTCGCAAACGTTCGATATAACGATAAATCACTCTAGGAGACTCGGAATCGCGATATTCAACTTTTCCACACGTTCTGCATCGAAAGAAGTTAAGGATTCACTTCCCAGCCCTCGCAATCGTTCCATATAACGATATATCACTCTAGGAGGCTCGGAAACGCGATATTCACATTTTCCATACGTTCTGCCTCGAAATAAGCTAAGGATTCACTTCCCAGCCCTCGCAATCGTTCGATATAACGATAAATCACTCTAGGAGACTCGGAATCGCGATATTCACCTTTTCCACACGTTCTGCATCGAAAGAAGTTAAGGATTCACTTCCCAGCCCTCGCAATCGTTCGATATAACGATAAATCACTCTAGGAGGCTCGGAAACGCGATATTCACCTTTTCCATACGTTCTGCATCGAAATAAGCTAAGGATTCACTTCCCAGCCCTCGCAATCGTTCGATATAACGATAAATCACTCTAGGAGACTCGGAATCGCGATATTCACCTTTTCCACACGTTCTGCATCGAAAGCAGTTAAGGATTCACTTCCCAGCCCTCGCAATCGTTCGATATAACGATAAATCACTCTAGGAGGCTCGGAAACGCGATATTCACCTTTTCCATAAGTTCTGCCTCGAAATAAGCTAAGGATTCACTTCCCAGCCCTCGCAATCGTTCGATATAACGATAAATCACTCTAGGAGACTCGGAATCGCGATATTCACCTTTTCCACACGTTCTGCATCGAAAGAAGTTAAGGATTCACTTCCCAGCCCTCGCAATCGTTCAATATAACGATAAATCACTCTAGGAGGCTCGGAAACACGATATTCACCTTTTCCATTCGTTCTGCATCGAAATAAGCTAAGGATTCACTTCCCAGCCCTCGCAATCGTTCGATATAACGATAAATCACTCTAGGAGACTCGGAATCGCGATATTCACCTTTTCCACACGTTCTGCATCGAAAGAAGTTAAGGATTCACTTCCCAGCCCTCGCAATCGTTCGATATAAGGATAAATCACTCTAGGAGGCTCGGAAACGCGATATTCACCTTTTCCATACGTTCTGCATCGATAGAAGCTAAGGATTCACTTCCCAGCCCTCGCAATCGTTCGATATAACGATAAATCACTCTAGGAGACTCGGAATCGCGATATTCACCTTTTCCACACGTTCTGCATCGAAAGAAGTTAAGGATTCACTTCCCAGCCCTCGCAATTGTTCGATATAACGATAAATCACTCTAGGAGGCTCGGAAACGCGATATTCACCTTTTCCGTACGTTCTGCATCGAAATAAGCTAAGGATTCACTTCCCAGCCCTCGCAATCGTTCGATATAACGATAAATCACTCTAGGAGACTCGGAAACGCATAATTCACCTTTTCCATACGTTCTGCATCGAAAGAAGCTAAGGATTCACTTCCCAGCCCTCGCAAACGTTCGATATAACGATAAATCACTCTAGGAGACTCGGAATCGCGATATTCACCTTTTCCACACGTTCTGCATCGAAAGAAGGTAAGGATTCACTTTCCAGCCCTCGCAATCGTTCGATATAACGATAAATCACTCTAGGAGGCTCGGAAACGCGATATTCACCTTTTCCATACGTTCTGCCTCGAAATAAGATCAGGATTCACTTCCCAGCCCTCGCAATCGTTCGATATAACGATAAATCACTCTAGGAGACTCGGAATCGCGATATTCACCTTTTCCACACGTTCTGCATCGAAAGAAGTTAAGGATTCACTTCCCAGCCCTCGCAATCGTTCGATATAACGATATATCACTCTAGGAGGCTCGGAAACGCGATATTCACCTTTTCCATACGTTCTGCATCGAAAGAAGTTAAGGATTCACTTCCCAGCCCACGCAATCGTTCGATATAACGATAAATCACTCTAGGAGGCTCGGAAACGCGATATTCACCTTTTCCATACGTTCTGCATCGAAAGAAGCTAAGGATTCACTTCCCAGCCCTCGGAATCGTTCGATATAACGATAAATCACTCTAGGAGGCTCGGAAACGCGATATTCACCTTTTCCATACGTTCTGCATCGAAATAAGCTAAGGATTCATTTCCCAGCCCTCGCAAACGTTCGATATAACGATAAATCACTCTAGGAGGCTCGGAAACGCGATATTCACCTTTTCCATACGTTCTGCCTCGAAATAAGCTCAGGATTCACTTTCCAGCCCTCGCAATCGTTCGATATAACGATAAATCACTCTAGGAGGCTCGGAAACGCGATATTCACCTTTTCCATACGTTCTGCCTCGAAATAAGCTCAGGATTCACTTCCCAGCCCTCGCAATCGTTCGATATAACGATAAATCACTCTAGGAGACTCGGAATCGCGATATTCACCTTTTCCACACGTTCTGCATCGAAAGAAGTTAAGGATTCACTTCCCAGCCCACGCAATCGTTCGATATAACGATAAATAACTCTAGGAGGCTCGGAATCGCGATATTCACCTTTTCCACACGTTCTGCATCGAAAGAAGTTAAGGATTCACTTCCCAGCCCTCGCAATCGTTCGATATAACGATATATCACTCTAGGAGGCTCGGAAACGCGATATTCACCTTTTCCATACGTTCTGCATCGAAAGAAGTTAAGGATTCACTTCCCAGCCCACGCAATCGTTCGATATAACGATAAATCACTCTAGGAGGCTCGGAAACGCGATATTCACCTTTTCCATACGTTCTGCATCGAAAGAAGCTAAGGATTCACTTCCCAGCCCTCGGAATCGTTCGATATAACGATAAATCACTCTAGGAGGCTCGGAAACGCGATATTCACCTTTTCCATACGTTCTGCATCGAAATAAGCTAAGGATTCATTTCCCAGCACTCGCAAACGTTCGATATAACGATAAATCACTCTAGGAGACTCGGAATCGCGATATTCACCTTTTCCACGCGTTCTGCATCGAAAGAAGTTAAGGATTCACTTCCCAGCCCTCGCAATCGTTCGATATAACGATAAATCACTCTAGGAGGCTCGGAAACGCGATATTCACCTTTTCCATACGTTCTGCATCGAAAGAAGCTAAGGATTCACTTCCCAGCCCTCGCAATCGTTCGATATAACGATAAATCACTCTAGGAGGCTCGGAAACGCGATATTCACCTTTTCCATACGTTCTGCATCGAAATAAGCTAAGGATTCACTTCCCAGCCCTCGCAATCGTTCGATATAACGATAAATCACTGTAGGAGACTCGGAATCGCGATATTCACCTTTTCCACACGTTCTGCATCGAAAGAAGTTAAGGATTCACTTCCCAGCCCTCGCAATCGTTCGATATAACGATAAATCACTCTAGGAGGCTCGGAAACGCGATATTCACCTTTTCCATACGTTCTGCATCGAAAGAAGCTAAGGATTCACTTCCCAGCCCTCGCAATCGTTCGATGTTACGATAAATCACTCTAGGAGGCTCGGAAACGCGATATTCACCTTTTCCATACGTTCTGCATCGAAAGAAGTTAAGGATTCACTTCCCAGCCCACGCAATCGTTCGATATAACGATAAATCACTCTAGGAGGCTCGGAAACGCGATATTCACCTTTTCCATACGTTCTGCATCGAAAGAAGCTAAGGATTCACTTCCCAGCCCTCGCAATCGTTCGATATAACGATAAATCACTCTAGGAGGCTCGGAAACGCGATATTCACCTTTTCCATACGTTCTGCATCGAAATAAGCTAAGGATTCATTTCCCAGCCCTCGCAAACGTTCGATATAACGATAAATCACTCTAGGAGACTCGGAATCGCGATATTCACCTTTTCCACGCGTTCTGCATCGAAAGAAGTTAAGGATTCACTTCCCAGCCCTCGCAATCGTTCGATATAACGATAAATCACTCTAGGAGGCTCGGAAACGCGATATTCACCTTTTCCATACGTTCTGCATCGAAAGAAGCTAAGGATTCACTTCCCAGCCCTCGCAATCGTTCGATATAACGATAAATCACTCTAGGAGGCTCGGAAACGCGATATTCACCTTTTCCGTACGTTCTGCATCGAAATAAGCTAAGTATTCACTTCCCAGCCCTCGCAAACGTTCGATATAACGATAAATCACTCTAGGAGACTCGGAATCGCGATATTCACCTTTTCCACACGTTCTGCATCGAAAGAAGTTAAGGATTCACTTCCCAGCCCTCGCAATCGTTCCATATAACGATAAATCACTCTAGGAGGCTCGGAAACGCGATATTCACATTTTCCATACGTTCTGCCTCGAAATAAGCTAAGGATTCACTTCCCAGCCCTCGCAATCGTTCGATATAACGATAAATCACTCTAGGAGACTCGGAATCGCGATATTCACCTTTTCCACACGTTCTGCATCGAAAGAAGTTAAGGATTCACTTCCCAGCCCTCGCAATCGTTCGATATAACGATAAATCACTCTAGGAGGCTCGGAAACGCGATATTCACCTTTTCCATACGTTCTGCATCGAAATAAGCTAAGGATTCACTTCCCAGCCCTCGCAATCGTTCGATATAACGATAAATCACTCTAGGAGACTCGGAATCGCGATATTCACCTTTTCCACACGTTCTGCATCGAAAGAAGTTAAGGATTCACTTCCCAGCCCTCGCAATCGTTCGATATAACGATAAATCACTCTAGGAGGCTCGGAAACGCGATATTCACCTTTTCCATACGTTCCGCATCGAAAGAAGCTAAGGATTCACTTCCCAGCCCTCGCAATCGTTCGATGTAACGATAAATCACTCTAGGAGGCTCGGAAACGCGATATTCACCTTTTCCATACGTTCTGCATCGAAAGAAGTTAAGGATTCACTTCCCAGCCCACGCAATCGTTCGATATAACGATAAATCACTCTAGGAGGCTCGGAAACGCGATATTCACCTTTCCCATACGTTCTGCATCGAAAGAAGCTAAGGATTCACTTCCCAGCCCTCGCAATCGTTCGATATAACGATAAATCAGTCTAGGAGACTCGGAATCGCGTTATTCACCTTTTCCACAAGTTCTGCATCGAAAGAAGTTAAGGATTCACTTCCCAGCCCTCGCAAACGTTCGATATAACGATAAATCACTCTAGGAGGCTCGGAAACGCGATATTCACCTTTTCCACACGTTCTGCATCGAAAGAAGCTAAGGATTCACTTCCCAGCCCTCGCAATCGTTCGATATAACGATAAATCACTCTAGGAGGCTCGGAAACGCGATATTCACCTTTTCCGTACGTTCTGCATCGAAATAAGCTAAGGATTCACTTCCCAGCCCTCGCAATCGTTCGATATAACGATAAATCACTCTAGGAGACTCGGAAACGCGATATTCACCTTTTCCATACGTTCTGCATCGAAATAAGCTAAGGATTCACTTCCCAGCCCTCGCAATCGTTCCATATAACGATAAATCACTCTAGGAGGCTCGGAAACGCGA
Source organism: Nomada lathburiana (assembly GCA_963667235.1). Lineage (NCBI taxonomy): Eukaryota > Metazoa > Arthropoda > Insecta > Hymenoptera > Apidae > Nomada > Nomada lathburiana. Next base: position 217,135 of record OY763905.1, read on the forward strand.
TATTCACATTTTCCATACGTTCTGCCTCGAAATAAGCTAAGGATTCACTTCCCAGCCCTCGCAATCGTTCGATATAACGATAAATCACTCTAGGAGACTCGGAATCGCGATATTCACCTTTTCCACACGTTCTGCATCGAAAGAAGTTAAGGATTCACTTCCCAGCCCTCGCAATCGTTCGATATAACGATAAATCACTCTAGGAGGCTCGGAAACGCGATATTCACCTTTTCCATACGTTCTGCATCGAAATAAGCTAAGGATTCACTTCCCAGCCCTCGCAATCGTTCGATATAACGATAAATCACTCTAGGAGACTCGGAATCGCGATATTCACCTTTTCCACACGTTCTGCATCGAAAGAAGTTAAGGATTCACTTCCCAGCCCTCGCAATCGTTCGATATAACGATAAATCACTCTAGGAGGCTCGGAAACGCGATATTCACCTTTTCCATACGTTCCGCATCGAAAGAAGCTAAGGATTCACTTCCCAGCCCTCGCAATCGTTCGATGTAACGATAAATCACTCTAGGAGGCTCGGAAACGCGATATTCACCTTTTCCATACGTTCTGCATCGAAAGAAGTTAAGGATTCACTTCCCAGCCCACGCAATCGTTCGATATAACGATAAATCACTCTAGGAGGCTCGGAAACGCGATATTCACCTTTTCCATACGTTCCGCATCGAAAGAAGCTAAGGATTCACTTCCCAGCCCTCGCAATCGTTCGATGTAACGATAAATCACTCTAGGAGGCTCGGAAACGCGATATTCACCTTTTCCATACGTTCTGCATCGAAAGAAGTTAAGGATTCACTTCCCAGCCCACGCAATCGTTCGATATAACGATAAATCACTCTAGGAGACTCGGAATCGCGATATTCACCTTTTCCACACGTTCTGCATCGAAAGCAGTTAAGGATTCACTTCCCAGCCCTCGCAATCGTTCGATATAACGATAAATCACTCTAGGAGGCTCGGAAACGCGATATTCACCTTTTCCATAAGTTCTGCCTCGAAATAAGCTAAGGATTCACTTCCCAGCCCTCGCAATCGTTCGATATAACGATAAATCACTCTAGGAGACTCGGAATCGCGATATTCACCTTTTCCACACGTTCTGCATCGAAAGAAGTTAAGGATTCACTTCCCAGCCCTCGCAATCGTTCAATATAACGATAAATCACTCTAGGAGGCTCGGAAACACGATATTCACCTTTTCCATTCGTTCTGCATCGAAATAAGCTAAGGATTCACTTCCCAGCCCTCGCAATCGTTCGATATAACGATAAATCACTCTAGGAGACTCGGAATCGCGATATTCACCTTTTCCACACGTTCTGCATCGAAAGAAGTTAAGGATTCACTTCCCAGCCCTCGCAATCGTTCGATATAAGGATAAATCACTCTAGGAGGCTCGGAAACGCGATATTCACCTTTTCCATACGTTCTGCATCGATAGAAGCTAAGGATTCACTTCCCAGCCCTCGCAATCGTTCGATATAACGATAAATCACTCTAGGAGACTCGGAATCGCGATATTCACCTTTTCCACACGTTCTGCATCGAAAGAAGTTAAGGATTCACTTCCCAGCCCTCGCAATTGTTCGATATAACGATAAATCACTCTAGGAGGCTCGGAAACGCGATATTCACCTTTTCCGTACGTTCTGCATCGAAATAAGCTAAGGATTCACTTCCCAGCCCTCGCAATCGTTCGATATAACGATAAATCACTCTAGGAGACTCGGAAACGCGATATTCACCTTTTCCATACGTTCTGCATCGAAAGAAGCTAAGGATTCACTTCCCAGCCCTCGCAAACGTTCGATATAACGATAAATCACTCTAGGAGACTCGGAATCGCGATATTCACCTTTTCCACACGTTCTGCATCGAAAGAAGGTAAGGATTCACTTTCCAGCCCTCGCAATCGTTCGATATAACGATAAATCACTCTAGGAGGCTCGGAAACGCGATATTCACCTTTTCCATACGTTCTGCCTCGAAATAAGCTCAGGATTCACTTCCCAGCCCTCGCAATCGTTCGATATAACGATAAATCACTCTAGGAGACTCGGAATCGCGATATTCACCTTTTCCACACGTTCTGCATCGAAAGAAGTTAAGGATTCACTTCCCAGCCCTCGCAATCGTTCGATATAACGATATATCACTCTAGGAGGCTCGGAAACGCGATATTCACCTTTTCCATACGTTCTGCATCGAAATAAGCTAAGGATTCACTTCCCAGCCCTCGCAATCGTTCGATATAACGATAAATCACTGTAGGAGACTCGGAATCGCGATATTCACCTTTTCCACACGTTCTGCATCGAAAGAAGTTAAGGATTCACTTCCCAGCCCTCGCAATCGTTCGATATAACGATAAATCACTCTAGGAGGCTCGGAAACGCGATATTCACCTTTTCCATACGTTCTGCATCGAAAGAAGCTAAGGATTCACTTCCCAGCCCTCGCAATCGTTCGATGTAACGATAAATCACTCTAGGAGGCTCGGAAACGCGATATTCACCTTTTCCATACGTTCTGCATCGAAAGAAGTTAAGGATTCACTTCCCAGCCCACGCAATCGTTCGATATAACGATAAATCACTCTAGGAGGCTCGGAAACGCGATATTCACCTTTTCCATACGTTCTGCATCGAAAGAAGCTAAGGATTCACTTCCCAGCCCTCGGAATCGTTCGATATAACGATAAATCACTCTAGGAGGCTCGGAAACGCGATATTCACCTTTTCCATACGTTCTGCATCGAAATAAGCTAAGGATTCATTTCCCAGCCCTCGCAAACGTTCGATATAACGATAAATCTCTCTAGGAGACTCGGAATCGCGATATTCACCTTTTCCACGCGTTCTGCATCGAAAGAAGTTAAGGATTCACTTCCCAGCCCTCGCAATCGTTCGATATAACGATAAATCACTCTAGGAGGCTCGGAAACGCGATATTCACCTTTTCCATACGTTCTGCATCGAAAGAAGCTAAGGATTCACTTCCCAGCCCTCGCAATCGTTCGATATAACGATAAATCACTCTAGGAGGCCCGGAAACGCGATATTCACCTTTTCCATACGTTCTGCATCGAAAGAAGTTAAGGATTCACTTCCCAGCCCACGCAATCGTTCGATATAACGATAAATCACTCTAGGAGGCTCGGAAACGCGATATTCACCTTTTCCATACGTTCTGCATCGAAAGAAGCTAAGGATTCACTTCCCAGCCCTCGCAATCGTTCGATATAACGATAAATCACTCTAGGAGGCTCGGAAACGCGATATTCACCTTTTCCATACGTTCTGCATCGAAATAAGCTAAGGATTCATTTCCCAGCCCTCGCAAACGTTCGATATAACGATAAATCACTCTAGGAGACTCGGAATCGCGATATTCACCTTTTCCACGTGTTCTGCATCGAAAGAAGTTAAGGATTCACTTCCCAGCCCTCGCAATCGTTCGATATAACGATAAATCACTCTAGGAGGCTCGGAAACGCGATATTCACCTTTTCCATACGTTCTGCATCGAAAGAAGCTAAGGATTCACTTCCCAGCCCTCGCAATCGTTCGATATAACGATAAATCACTCTAGGAGGCTCGGAAACGCGATATTCACCTTTTCCGTACGTTCTGCATCGAAATAAGCTAAGGATTCACTTCCCAGCCCTCGCAAACGTTCGATATAACGATAAATCACTCTAGGAGACTCGGAATCGCGATATTCACCTTTTCCACACGTTCTGCATCGAAAGAAGTTAAGGATTCACTTCCCAGCCCTCGCAATCGTTCCATATAACGATAAATCACTCTAGGAGGCTCGGAAACGCGATATTCACATTTTCCATACGTTCTGCCTCGAAATAAGCTAAGGATTCACTTCCCAGCCCTCGCAATCGTTCGATATAACGATAAATCACTCTAGGAGACTCGGAATCGCGATATTCACCTTCTCCACACGTTCTGCATCGAAAGAAGTTAAGGATTCACTTCCCAGCCCTCGCAATCGTTCGATATAACGATAAATCACTCTAGGAGGCTCGGAAACGCGATATTCACCTTTTCCATACGTTCTGCATCGAAATAAGCTAAGGATTCACTTCCCAGCCCTCGCAATCGTTCGATATAACGATAAATCACTCTAGGAGACTCGGAATCGCGATATTCACCTTTTCCACACGTTCTGCATCGAAAGAAGTTAAGGATTCACTTCCCAGCCCTCGCAATCGTTCGATATAACGATAAATCACTCTAGGAGGCTCGGAAACGCGATATTCACCTTTTCCATACGTTCCGCATCGAAAGAAGCTAAGGATTCACTTCCCAGCCCTCGCAATCGTTCGATGTAACGATAAATCACTCTAGGAGGCTCGGAAACGCGATATTCACCTTTTCCATACGTTCTGCATCGAAAGAAGTTAAGGATTCACTTCCCAGCCCACGCAATCGTTCGATATAACGATAAATCACTCTAGGAGGCTCGGAAACGCGATATTCACCTTTTCCATACGTTCTGCATCGAAAGAAGCTAAGGATTCACTTCCCAGCCCTCGCAATCGTTCGATATAACGATAAATCAGTCTAGGAGACTCGGAATCGCGTTATTCACCTTTTCCACAAGTTCTGCATCGAAAGAAGTTAAGGATTCACTTCCCAGCCCTCGCAAACGTTCGATATAACGATAAATCACTCTAGGAGGCTCGGAAACGCGATATTCACCTTTTCCACACGTTCTGCATCGAAAGAAGCTAAGGATTCACTTCCCAGCCCTCGCAATCGTTCGATATAACGATAAATCACTCTAGGAGGCTCGGAAACGCGATATTCACCTTTTCCGTACGTTCTGCATCGAAATAAGCTAAGGATTCACTTCCCAGCCCTCGCAATCGTTCGATATAACGATAAATCACTCTAGGAGACTCGGAAACGCGATATTCACCTTTTCCATACGTTCTGCATCGAAATAAGCTAAGGATTCACTTCCCAGCCCTCGCAAACGTTCGATATAACGATAAATCACTCTAGGAGACTCGGAATCGCGATATTCACCTTTTCCACACGTTCTGCATCGAAAGCAGTTAAGGATTCACTTCCCAGCCCTCGCAATCGTTCGATATAACGATAAATCACTCTAGGAGGCTCGGAAACGCGATATTCACCTTTTCCATAAGTTCTGCCTCGAAATAAGCTAAGGATTCACTTCCCAGCCCTCGCAATCGTTCGATATAACGATAAATCACTCTAGGAGACTCGGAATCGCGATATTCACCTTTTCCACACGTTCTGCATCGAAAGAAGTTAAGGATTCACTTCCCAGCCCTCGCAATCGTTCAATATAACGATAAATCACTCTAGGAGGCTCGGAAACGCGATATTCACCTTTTCCATTCGTTCTGCATCGAAATAAGCTAAGGATTCACTTCCCAGCCCTCGCAATCGTTCGATATAACGATAAATCACTCTAGGAGACTCGGAATCGCGATATTCACCTTTTCCACACGTTCTGCATCGAAAGAAGTTAAGGATTCACTTCCCAGCCCTCGCAATCGTTCGATATAAGGATAAATCACTCTAGGAGGCTCGGAAACGCGATATTCACCTTTTCCATACGTTCTGCATCGATAGAAGCTAAGGATTCACTTCCCAGCCCTCGCAATCGTTCGATATAACGATAAATCACTCTAGGAGACTCGGAATCGCGATATTCACCTTTTCCACACGTTCTGCATCGAAAGAAGTTAAGGATTCACTTCCCAGCCCTCGCAATTGTTCGATATAACGATAAATCACTCTAGGAGGCTCGGAAACGCGATATTCACCTTTTCCGTACGTTCTGCATCGAAATAAGCTAAGGATTCACTTCCCAGCCCTCGCAATCGTTCGATATAACGATAAATCACTCTAGGAGACTCGGAAACGCGATATTCACCTTTTCCATACGTTCTGCATCGAAAGAAGCTAAGGATTCACTTCCCATCCCTCGCAAACGTTCGATATAACGATAAATCACTCTAGGAGACTCGGAATCGCGATATTCACCTTTTCCACACGTTCTGCATCGAAAGAAGGTAAGGATTCACTTTCCAGCCCTCGCAATCGTTCGATATAACGATAAATCACTCTAGGAGGCTCGGAAACGCGATATTCACCTTTTCCATACGTTCTGCCTCGAAATAAGCTAAGGATTCACTTCCCAGCCCTCGCAATCGTTCGATATAACGATAAATCACTCTAGGAGACTCGGAATCGCGATATTCACCTTTTCCACACGTTCTGCATCGAAAGAAGTTAAGGATTCACTTCCCAGCCCTCGCAATCGTTCGATATAACGATATATCACTCTAGGAGGCTCGGAAACGCGATATTCACCTTTTCCATACGTTCTGCATCGAAATAAGCTAAGGATTCACTTCCCAGCCCTCGCAATCGTTCGATATAACGATAAATCACTCTAGGAGACTCGGAATCGCGATATTCACCTTTTCCACACGTTCTGCATCGAAAGAAGTTAAGGATTCACTTCCCAGCCCTCGCAATCGTTCGATATAACGATAAATCACTCTAGGAGGCTCGGAAATGCGATATTCACCTTTTCCATACGTTCTGCATCGAAATAAGCTAAGGATTCACTTCCCAGCCCTCGCAATCGTTCGATATAACGATAAATCACTCTAGGAGACTCGGAATCGCGATATTCACCTTTTCCACACGTTCTGCATCGAAAGAAGTTAAGGATTCACTTCCCAGCCCTCGCAATCGTTCGATATAACGATAAATCACTCTAGGAGGCTCGGAAACGCGATATTCACCTTTTCCATACGTTCTGCATCGAAATAAGCTAAGGATTCACTTCCCAGCCCTCGCAATCGTTCGATATAAGGATAAATCACTCTAGGAGGTTCGGAAACGCGATATTCACCTTTTCCATACGTTCTGCATCGAAAGAAGTTAAGGATTCACTTCCCAGCCCTCGCAAACGTTCGATATAACGATAAATCACTCTAGGAGGCTTGGAAAAGCGATATTCACCTTTTCCATACGTTCTGCATCGAAAGAAGCTAAGGATTCACATCCCAGCCCTCGCAATCGTTCGATATAACGATAAATCACTCTAGGAGACTCGGAATCGCGATATTCACACGTTCCACACTTTGTGTTTCGACAGAAGCTAAGGATTCACTTCCCAGCCTCGCAATCGTTCGATATAACGATAAATCACTCTAGGAGACTCGGAAACGCGATATTCACCTTTTCCATACGTTCTGCATTGAAAGAAGCTAAGGATTCACTTCCCAGCCCTCGCAATCGTTCGATATAACGATAAATCACTCTAGGAGACTCGGAATCGCGATATTCACCTTTTCCACACGTTCTGCATCGAAAGAAGTTAAGGATTCAATTCCCAGCCCTCGCAATCGTTCGATATAACGATAAATCACTCTAGGAGGCTCGGAAACGCGATATTCACCTTTTCCATACGTTCTGCATCGAAATAAGCTAAGGATTCACTTCCCAGCCCTCGCAATCGTTCGATATAACGATAAATCACTCTAGGAGACTCTGAATCGCGATATTCACCTTTTCCACACGTTCTGCATCGAAAGAAGTTAAGGATTCACTTCCCAGCCCTCGCAAACGTTCGATATAACGATAAATCACTCTAGGAGACTCGGAATCGCGATATTCACCTTTTCCACACGTTCTGCATCGAAAGAAGTTAAGGATTCACTTCCCAGCCCTCGCAATCGTTCGATATAACGATAAATCACTCTAGGAGGCTCGGAAACGCGATATTCACCTTTTCCATACGTTCTGCATCGAAATAAGCTAAGGATTCACTTCCCAGCCCTCGCAATCGTTCGATATAACGATAAATCACTCTAGGAGGTTCGGAAACGCGATATTCACCTTTTCCATACGTTCTGCATCGAAAGAAGCTAAGGATTCACATCCCAGCCCTCGCAATCGTTCGATATAACGATAAAACACTCTAGGAGACTCGGAAACGCGATATTCACCATTTCCACACGTTCTGCATCGAAAGAAGCTGGGATTCACTTCCCAGCCTAGCAATCGTTCGATATAACGATAAATCACTCTAGGAGACTCGGAAACGCGATATTCACCTTTTCCATACGTTCTGCACTGAAAGACGCTAAGGATTCACTTCCCAGCCCTCGCAATCGTTCGACATAACGATAAATCACTCTAGGAGACTCGGAATCGCGATATTCACCTTTTCCACACGTTCTGCATCTAAAGAAGTTAAGGATTCACTTCCCAGCCCTCGCAATCGTTCGATATAACGATAAATCACTCTAGGAGACTCGGAATCGCGATATTCACCTTTTCCACACGTTCTGCATCGAAAGAAGTTAAGGATTCACTTCCCAGCCCTCGCAATCGTTCGATATAACTGTCACGTTCCAGGTTGCGCCCTGGAAGAGACACGTCGTTCGAGGACACAGATATACCGCGCCAAGAACTGAAGGGGATGCTCGAAAATGTGATGGGCGTCTATTCGCTATCGTATGGGGAGTAAACCTTAATTGTATCGGAAAAGAATGTCCTGGTGTGCAATATCTGAACAATTTCACGAGTAAACTATAATATCGTTCGTGTCGAATTACCGCTCGCTGCGCTCGAAGCGTTTGAGGAAAGACTCACGGCACTTGTACTCTGGTGTAGGGCCTCCTCCTTATAATTGCTGGTTGAATTTCGATCGTCCCGTCGTAGAGATGCGATGTTTCACCAACGAGTGATGACTTCCAGGACAGTATTGGCCTGTAGGTCCCACAGCTCCTGGGTGGATAGGTCGAAATACTGCTCGATACCCTTATTATTCTTTGTCCTCTATTTCTTCTTCCCAAGTCTCGTATGGGATCCTCATTCGAAGAGGGGAATTATCACTCAATTCGAAGTATGGTTTACTTTACAAATAGTGCAGCAGTATTGTCTTTGATCACAATAATTTATTTACGTAATTGCTGATGCGCACAGATGCTACACGATAATTGAGTACATGAGCGATGTTCTCTGTCGCGAAGTCACGGAACGACTATTTGATACTACTTATTTAATAACTTAAACAATTAAAGTTCGTGGACAACTGTGTTAAATGTTCATAATTATCTAATAGTCGCGGATAATTATGTAGCGTTGTAATTAAATTATGTTCGTAAATGATTTGCAAGTAAGTTAATTATTTAATAGTAGTTAATTCACGTCAGTTACTTCTCGTTCGTAGATAATTTGTTAACACTTGAAATTACTTTACTGTTCGTATTTTAATATTCACTCTTTTCTTCTTCGTAGCGATGTGTACCGTAGCGATGCTGTCGAACGACTGACTGTAGGAGCGACGTGCTCCGATGGCTGCTGACTGACGACTGCTCTGATTGACTGCTTGGCTTCGACTGGCTTCTGCACTGATTCTGCTTGCTGACGATTCTGCTCTGACTCTGCTCTCTGACGATTCTGGACTGACTGATGATTCTGCACTGACTGCTCTGTTGGACTGCACACTGATGACTGACTATTCTGCACTGACTGCTCTGTTGGACTGCACACTGATGACTGACGATTCTGCACTGACTGCTCTGTTGGACTGCACACTGATGACTGACTGATGCTTGAGTGTCGCTGGCTTCTTTATACCCTGGACAAGTGGCTCTCAATGGGCAGTGGCTCTCAACGGCAGTGGTTCTCAACTGGACAGTGGTTCTCAACGGCAGTGGTTCTCAACTGGACAGTGGTTCTCAACGGCAGTGGTTCTCAACTGGACAGTGGTTCTCAATTGTTTCCTAAACTGAATTTTTAGATTAATTATGGTTTTTGATGCTATTTGGTTATTTTGCTACAGGTCCGTGTTACTGTAAGTTAAGCGGGTTAGAAACATTTTCCTTGTTTAATGAGGGACTCGAGATAATGCGAATACGAACAACATCCATGTGTAATGAGGGGTTTTATGGGACGCGAAATGGGGATGCTTCCTCGTGAAGTGAGGGATACTCTCGGGACGCGGAATGGGGATGCTTCCTCGTGTAGTGAGGGATACTCTCGGGACGCGTAAAGGGGGATGCTTCCTCGTGTAGTGAGGGATACTCTCGGGACGCGAAAATGGGTTGTTTGTATAGGATGGAAAGGGAAGAATGTTAGGTAAGTATTGTGATTGGTAACACGTATTTTATTCTAGTTGCCGATTGAGGGACATATACGAGAAGTGCTGGTGTCGCATGGACGATCGCTGGTAAGTAAGGGTGTAAAAGGTGGTAAGTGTCATTAGAGATATTCATATAAGGGATTTGTTTGTTACAGTGTCAACTGGAGTGTGTCAATGTAAGTGTATATTGTATTTGTGTAACGATTTAGACGTGTTTGTTGTATGTGTGTAATGCTCAGTATCATGCCGGACGTTACATACCCGCAGGGGCAGTCCAGCGTTAACATCATAGCGTGTTTAGTAACAAAGGAACAAAGAAAAAAATAAGAGCCGATCTGGAGGGAGCAGGTCGGCACGTCACACCTCCCCCCTTATAGTAAGAAATGCTTGCATTTCTTGGATAGGAGATGCGTTTGAAAGAAATAATAATTTTTTTAGGTCCCCTTGTCTATCGCACTTAGTATGTGTATAGAGAGATGTAAACCAAACCAAAATGAAAATAACTGAGAAATAAAAATAAGCAACATAAAATAAATTGTGTTTTCGTGATTTCCCTTATTAACTAAATTTTCAAAAATAGTAGCGAAATTATGAATAAACGTAAGTATAATATTTTGTTTTGTCATTTCTATGTTTTAACTAGGTATAAGAAAATTATTCAATATAAGTTTTTTTTTTTTTTTTTTCACTAGATATATCAATTCTAAACTAGGATTAAGGTAGCGCTAAGATAAATATTAAGTATGTGTAAGGAGGATAAACTATATATATAACTTTTCTTTTTGTGTTTTTTTTCTAAGTATAAACCTTATATTAAATCGAAGGTATGTTAAATGGATTTTAGAAATGTGAAGCTAGAATTAAAAGGGAGGGGCGATATCCAGGGGGATATCGACAGGTGTCGAACACGTAAATTAACCTTCCGATTATAATTTTATTGATATTTAGAAGTGGGAAGCCGAAAATGGTAAAAAGGGAGGGGCGATACCCAAAGGGGTATCGACATGTGTCGACAACGTGAATTAAATTTCTAAGCATAATTTTAATGAAATTTAGCAGTTTAGGTCTGCCCTTGGCGTATAAGGTAAACGAATAATTAACGACTTAGTTTCCGTGCCTTGTTAGCATGGATAATTTTATATCCCCTATCCCAGGATATTTTTAGATTTTGCAGTGGTAACACCTCGATAATCCTGTGTGTTCCGGTGTAGTGATCCGCGAATTTCCCTTTTCGGGTATTTTTTATGACGAAGATTTCGTCGCCGGGTTGGAAGGTCTCTTCGTTTATATTACGATCGTAATATTTTTTGTACCGTTCTTTCGCGTTTTTCAATTTTTCTGCAGCGAGATATTGGAGGTTACTTATGCATTCCGTCAGACGCAAGAGGTAGCCTCCGTACGTTTCATCGTCCGGACATTCATTTGGTCGCTGATTAGAGGGGACACGCGCTATTTTTCCGAATACTAATTCGTGCGGAGTATATCCCGTACCTTCATGAACACTAGTATTATAGGAAAACGCTGCGAGTTCGGTCCAATTGTCCCAGTCGTCGTTTTCGTTAACATACATTTTCAAATATTCTATTAACACGATGTGGGACCGCTCTAAGGATCCGTTACTTTGGGGATGGAACGATGTAGTTTTGTACTGCGCAATCCTGAATTTGCGAGCTATTGTTTTCATGAATGCGCTGGTAAAATTCGAACGTTGATCGGTGAGGACAGCTTTTGGTGTGCCGAATCGACATATCAGATTTTTGATGAAGGCATCTGCTACTTCCACTGAGGTGGTCCCTTTAAGTGGTACACATTTATTCAGATATGTATTTTCTGGTTTCTGTTTTTTTTTCTTGCTTTCCATGTGTCGTATCGAAAGTGGTCTCTTATCGTAGATCTTCTCTTTGCCACGTACATTTTGCTGCTACTATAAGTTAACTGATTTGATTCGCTTGCAGTGGGGCATGCTGTTCCCCGAATGTGCGAGCGTGGTCCATGAAACTTGGGCCGTTTTCTTCTTCCGAATTCAAGGAGTGGGTAAGCGTCTGGAACAGTTTTTTGGTAGAGTTGGCGATAGTCGATAACCATTCTCCATTTCTTTCTTCCGTCGACTCCTGGTTGTTTTGGGACTATACAGAGAGGCGAACTGCACGGGGAGACGGATGGTTTGACTATGTTTTCCTTCAACAATTCTTCCATATGCGCATGGATTTCCTCCTTGTGAATGGGAGGGAACCGGTACTGTTTAGCGGAGACCGGAATCGAATCTGTGGTTTCGATGGCGTGACTAATTGCGTTTGTATGTCCCAGAGGTTCATCTGGCAGATGGAACAAGTCCTCATAGGTTTCAACGAGTCGATGGACGTGATTTTCCTCTTCAGGATTGAGGTCCCTTGGCGATATTAGGTCGATTATTCTTTCGATCCTTGTTCGCGGTGTGGGCTCATCCTTATTAAAATCCTTCGCATGGGCGCACTTCCGTAATCCGGGTAGAGGTAGAATTTGGTGTGCAACCTTCGGTTCCGCAGTTGAGTATACGAGGTGTGTGGACGCTTGTCCGTTTCGGGGTTTACCTTCTTCTGAAAGGGTTTCGCTGAGGGGAGTGGACGCTTGTCCGATTTGAGGGTTACCTTCTTCTGGAAGGGTTTCGCTAACGGGAGTGGGCCGGTTGCCCTTTTGTAATTGGGGGTTTCTTATATCTTCGATTTGCTTCGAAGTCGCGATTTCCTCTGTACACTGTAACTGGGGGTACGTAGCGGGAGCTTCTTCAAATTCCTCCAATTTGACCAGGGGTATTGGTATAGTTGCCTGTTGCTCGTTGGTGTTTGTGATCCGTAGTATCGCTTGTCCGTCCTGATTTCGTACGAGGGCATCTCCAGCGTAAAGACCTTGTCCTAGGTCGAGTTTTGGGATGTATCCTTCTTGAATTTCAGGGTTAGCGATGTTCGCGTGCGCAATTATGCTCGTTCTTGGCGGTATTTGTGTCTCGTAGCGCTCGTTAAAGGAGACGAAATTGCCATTAAACGTTATCCATCTGTTTCCGAAATCTACCGTTACTCCGCTTTCGGCGAGAAATTCGGTTCCTAATATGCCTTGGTTAGGCAGGGGTATGTCGTCTTCGACGACGTGAAATACCACGGGGTAGTCGAATAGTGTTGCCGTAAGTGTGCCTAAAGTTGTCACATAATTCTCGGTGATTCCAATTAGTTGGATCGTATTATCCTCATCAATGTCGTGGGGCGTTCTGATACATGATCGTTTCAATAAGTTCACTTCTGCTCCCGTGTCGATCATTACGTCGGTAGGGGATATTAATTGCGGGCTCGAGACGTTGATGGATGGAACGTTGGTTGTGGGAGTGAGGTGCACGTGAGCGATTCTTGCTGCAGTGTGTCTCGAGAATGGGGTGAATTTATCGGGTACGCTGTTACTTTGCCCGCTCCACGAGGCGCTTCCCTGTATTCTCGTGGGGGCTCGCCGTTTCCCGACATCTCCTGATTGCGCTTTCTTTTTCGGCAATCCATGGCCAAGTGCCCTGTAATCCCGCAGTAATTGCAGGTTCGTGTTTCCGTATGCCGTGGCTGATTATATCTCTTTTCTGGGGGTGATTGGTCGAAACCTCGCCCTGTTGGCATTTCCGGCGCACGTGGAAAGGGTGAAACCCTGCATGAACGGGCATCATGACCTTCCCTGTCGCACAATTGGCATCGCGTGCGTGTTCCTCTTTCCTCCGCAAATCGATTGCGATCCCTTTCTATCAATTTCGCAACCCGGACGGCCCTGTCGAATGCCTCGTCTAATGACGTTAATGATAATGGGTCCATTTGACTGCGCATCGTAGGGGGCAATCCGTCCAAAAACGATCGTAAGGCTAACCGGTCGATTTCATATGCTGCCGATCTTGAATTTAGGTGATAATGAGCGTCTTCGTCTGTGATGGCGAACTTCAGGTCCTTTACTCGCGAAATATACTCCAATATGTGTTCGTTCCTTCCGATTATGATATTGGCTAATTCACCGCGGTAGTGGTCAGCCGTTTTTGCAGGAGCAAATACTGTTTTTAATCTGCCGATTAAAGCGTCTACCGTTTCGAAGCTATAGTCCTCCACGACCAAGTACGCGTGCTTTCGTAAGCGATTTCTTAATAAGCAGGTTAACGGGGGTTCAAATCTAGAAGGTATCATATCTCGTGCTCGTCTACATGCTCTCGCAAATTGCAGAATGGGCATATTATGTCCATCGAAGTATGGCACCGTCTCGACGGCGTCCTTTAAGGTGACATGAAGGGTACAATGCGTCTGCGGGACGTTAATCGCGTCGTCGCGCAGGCCACTCTCGTGGTGACGAGATGCAGGAGTTTCTAGACGCGTTTTAATTTGTTGTTTTCGGGTTAGCACATCTACTGCTTCCCGCAATGAATCTATTTGTCTCACAAGAGCTTCCAATCCGGAGGCGGATTGAGGCATTTGCTCTTCATGGACAAATTCGTCGTTCTGGCGAACGGGTCGCATATGTTTGTTCACGACTAAATCGTATTGATCTTCTATTTGCATTCGTTTTTCGCGCAATTGTTTCATTTTACATTGTAATTCGGCCGTTGCCGCGTCTATTATTTCGCCGGGATCCTCCACAGGACTACCGGGAGGTTTAGTGTCGTCGGCATCGCCGTACAGCGACATTTTTCCCGCAAATTTATATACAAATTAAGTCTAAAGGGGGGTTTGCCTACCGATTTGTTAGCGTCAACGTATTCTTAAAGAAAGAAATGGGGCTGGTTGGTGGAGTACTATTCATTCAGGGTATAATTTATAATAGGGTCTTAGTTTACGGGCGGTACGAGAGGTTGTTGTGAGGATATGCAATCTGGGAGGCAGACGATGGCTGGTGGCTCGTCGCCACTCAGCTATCGGATGTCCTAGGATTGACTAATTTATGGTAGGTCTGGAGATTGTATGAATGGGTCTAAACATCCTGTTGGCTGGCGATGGCTGTTGACTACATTGGGTCTTTCAGTTATCGAGTGTCGAAGGGTGTACTGTTTAAAAAAGGAGAGAGAATGGTCAGAATGGACAAGCGGCCCGACGCCGTATTGTTAATGAATAGGGACTCTGTTCCTCTAGGATCTGGCCACGGAGTGGGGAAGGTTTTGCCCTTTTGGTAAGAGGACTGTGATGAACCCCTCAGCACTTACCCCAGAACCTTGGAGCGTTACAGTTGTCTTTTAAGCCTAGATTATCGAATTAATAAAATAAGATCTAACATCAGAAGTGGGATAAGTTTCGACAGGACTTGTGCGCTGTCTTTGTTACAGAAAAAAGACTGCATGAGCGGTTGCTGCGTGCTGTAACGTTTGACAGCGATGCGGCTCTCACGTATGTGGAGTATGCGCGTACGAAGCTGCTGTACCTGGAACAGACGCGCGTAGGATTCAAGCCGGCGGAACTGATAGAATTGGTTGTAGGGTCTATAACTGACCAGAACGTACGCCAGGCGTTAATAAACGGGTGTTACAAGTCGACCTCTGACTTGCTGGTGGGTATCACGCAGTTTACGAAGCCGGTGAAACCAAAGGACGGCAAGGGTCGAGCGTCGAATTATCAGGGTAGCAAAAAGCGTTGCTACAGTTGTGACGAAATCGGTCATTCACAGTATGACTGCCCGAAAAAACCGAAGCCAAGTACGAGTGAAGATACGTCGAGGAAGACGGTCGTGTGTACCTTTTGTTCAAAAAAAGGGCACGAAGAATCTCGTTGCTGGGCTAAGCAGCGGGCGCAGAACGGCCGACAGGGTCGATTGAAGAGAGAGGTGAACGTGAGTCAGGTGATAGACAATAAGGTGACTCCCGTGGTGTTAAAGGACACCTTGGTGTATAGTTTAATGGATAGCGGCGCAGATTGCTCGTTAATTAAGGAATCTGTGGCTGCAAAGGTGGGCTGCACAATAAAACCATCCGCCATAGTAGTTCGGGGAATTGGAAAAGTGTCTCTGACGACGGTCGGGCGTGCGACGGTAGTGATGCAGGCCGAGGACGTGTCATTGGAGTTGGACCTTTTTGTGGTGCGTGATTGCGACTTGCCGCATGATGTGATCGTTGGAAGAAACGTTTTATCACATCCCGATTTGCGTATGGTGTCGGATGTCAATGGCACGAGACTGGTGCGCATTCCGGGGACGACCGACGGGAGCCAGCAAGGGTCTGCTAATGAATGCTGCGTTGTTGTGGCTGGTTCGGACGAGGCTCGCGTAGCGGCGGAGAAAGTCCTGCTGCAGCATAAAGATATGGTTTCTTCCGACGGCAGCCTTCGGCAGGTAACCACAGGGGAAATGTGCATCCTTGTTAAGGATGACAAGGTGATAAATTATCGTCCTTACCGATTATCTCTTGTTGAGCGTGAGAAGGTAAGAATGATAATTAAAAATCTAATGGATTGTAACATTATACGGGAATCTGTCTCGCCTTTTGCCAGTCCGATCATTCTCGTCCGGAAGAAGAATGGATCGGATAGACTCTGTGTCGACTACCGGGCGTTGAATCGGGTCACGGTGAAGGATCGCTACCCTTTGCCGCTAATCGATGATCAGCTAGACCGATTAGGCAGGGGGCGGTTCTTTACGACGTTGGATATGGCGTCGGGATTCCACCAAATACCGATTGCGGAAGGTTCAATTAATAAGACAGCGTTTGTAACCCCGGATGGTCATTACGAATACCTGCGGATGCCTTTTGGTTTGTCTAACGCGCCGGCGGTTTTTCAACGAGCTATAAATACTGCTCTGGGAAATTTGCGGTATACGGTTGCGCTTGTGTATCTGGATGATATTCTGATACCGTCGCGTACGATTGAGGAGGGGATGGAGAACCTAAGCCAAGTATTGGCAGCTTTGTCGGCTGCTGGGTTTTCCCTGAATCTCTCGAAGTGTAAATTCTTCCAGGAGACGGTCGAATATTTGGGTAGAGAAGTGTCTGCCGAGGGCATTCGGCCAGGTAAAGAGAAGGTTAGAGCTCTGCATGAATCACCGGTTCCCACGAACGTTCGTCAAGTTAGGCAGTTTATGGGACTAGCGAGTTATTTCAGGAAGTTTATACCCGAATTTGCAACCCATACGGCTTGTATAACGAAATTGACGAAGTCAGGAGTTCCTTGGTGTTGGGGAAAGGAACAGGAGGAGGCGCGCTCCTATGTTATTAATAAGCTAACCGCAAAACCCTTGTTGGTTGTTTTCGACCCGGAGCGAGAGACTGAACTGCATACCGATGCAAGCAGTTTAGGTTACGGAGCTATTCTTTTCCAAAGGTTAGGGTCGGACCTACGGGTCATTGCATATTTTAGTCGACGTACTACTCCGGATGAGGCAAAATACCACTCGTACGAATTGGAGACATTGGCGATTGTAAATTCGCTGAAACACTTTCGTGTATATCTTTTGGGCATTCGTTTTAAAATAATCACAGATTGTAATGCTATTAAGGCAACTAGTACTAAACGGGATCTATTACCTCGGGTCGCTAGGTGGTGGGTGTTTCTGCAGGATTTCACCTTTGACCTTGAGTATCGAAAAGGTAAACTCGTAGAACACGTGGATTATTTAAGTCGTAACCCGAGACGGGACTTTAGTGTGAACGTTGTTTGCGCGGGGTCTTGGTTGGAGATTGCCCAGAAGAATGATCCGGAGACACAGGAGATGATGCGAAGAGTTACAGCGAATGAGCCAGTGATTAGCGATTTCGTTATTAACCAGGGTATTTTGTGCAGGAAGCAGCTTAGAGAAAATGGTCGGGTAGTTTTACGGAATTATGTGCCGAAAGGTAGCCGAATTGGTTTGTTGCGACTATATCATGATGAGAATTGCCATGTGGGGTTTGAGAAAACCCTGGACAAAATATTACAGAAATATTGGTTTCCGAGGGTGCGGAACTTTGTAAAAAAGTACCTGGAGCACTGCATTACTTGTACGGTTTCCAAGCGAGTCTCGGGTCCGAAGCAGGGTTTATTGCATCCCATTGACAAAAGGTCGGTCCCGTTTGACACAGTTCATTGCGACTGCGTGGGACCGTTTGCCGAGTCTAAAGATGGGTACAAGCACATTATGCTTATTGTCGACGCGTTTACAAAATATATTCAGCTTGTTCCGTTAAGGTCATTGAGTGGGTTAGAAACGTTACAGGTTTTTAAAGAACGGTTAACATTGTTTGGTACGCCACGTTTGCTGGTTCTTGATCGAGGTACGAATTTTACGTATAAACCGTTGGGTTTATTTCTTAAACGGCATGGGGTGCAGTTACACCTGATTGCTACAGGTGCCCCCCGGGCTAACGGTCAAGTAGAGCGATATGTCGGTACCGTCATTAGTCTTTTAACTGCTGAAGTGGTTAGGTTTACAGAATGGCCGAACAGGTTGGCAAAAATTCAGTTGTCATTGAATACGACTGTTCAGAAGTCAACAGGGTTTTCCCCGACTCGGCTATTGTTCGGGGTGGAACGTAGTGCAGGTAACGCGGTGCTCGCAGAGGATGAATTGCCTGATATTCAAGATAAAATTGATGTCCATCGTGACAGAGAGATTGCGTCGGCGCGTTTATCAAAAAATGCTGAGTTACAGGCAGCCAGGTTTAATAAGATTCGTGCGGATAATATCGTATACAATGTAGGCGATACGGTTTTTTTACGCCCTGGTGATTCACGCAGAGCGAAGTTGGAAAATAAGTATGTCGGTCCATTTAGTATTACCCAAATTTTACCGAATGATCGATTCGAAGTTGTGGGTAAGAGCGGTAAGCCCCAAGTCGCACCTAAAGATCGGCTGCGTCCGTGGAAGGGTGAATGGTGCGGCGACGGGGAGGAATCCGTTCTAGATGAATGTTCGGATGAACCGTGTTAGCGGTTGTAAATGTGGGCATTTTACATTTTTATGGCGTTTTGTATTTTATGTATCACTAATTGTTTGCATATAAAGTTTTATTTTTATGCATAGTATTTGTGGTGTTGGAGTTATTTTTCCTTTCATACGATTGGATGTTGGATGGAAAATTCCTGTGGGAAGTTGGAAACATAGTAGTGGTCGGTGATAACGTATGAAAAGCGGCAATTGTTGTGTATACGAAATAGAGTAACGCCATAAGTTCGAGGGAGATCTTTATCGCGGGTGTTGAGGACGCCGTAAGTCGGTTACACTATCCCTCGCAGGCGTTTGAAAAGTATACAAATTGCGTACGCAGAATAGAGGACGTTATGATTCCGATGGGAACACTGCTGGGCAATGTTTTTTTTGATAGTGTGGGTTCTGTTACGCGTCCTGTGTGGATGCTTCTCGAGAGCGCGAAGCAGGTCAGTTTGGCCGTGTTAGCGTCAACGTATTCTTAAAGAAAGAAATGGGGCTGGTTGGTGGAGTACTATTCATTCAGGGTATAATTTATAATAGGGTCTTAGTTTACGGGCGGTACGAGAGGTTGTTGTGAGGATATGCAATCTGGGAGGCAGACGATGGCTGGTGGCTCGTCGCCACTCAGCTATCGGATGTCCTAGGATTGACTAATTTATGGTAGGTCTGGAGATTGTATGAATGGGTCTAAACATCCTGTTGGCTGGCGATGGCTGTTGACTACATTGGGTCTTTCAGTTATCGAGTGTCGAAGGGTGTACTGTTTAAAAAAGGAGAGAGAATGGTCAGAATGGACAAGCGGCCCGACGCCGTATTGTTAATGAATAGGGACTCTGTTCCTCTAGGATCTGGCCACGGAGTGGGGAAGGTTTTGCCCTTTTGGTAAGAGGACTGTGATGAACCCCTCAGCACTTACCCCAGAACCTTGGAGCGTTACAGTTGTCTTTTAAGCCTAGATTATCGAATTAATAAAATAAGATCTAACAGATTCTTATATTCGCGAGGGTATTTTGCAAGTGAGTTGAGTTTACGATTTCGCGGCGGTTTAGCGAATTATTTCGTTATCAATTTATAAGCTAAGGGCAATTGTGGGGATAATTAAAATCGTGAGATTCCGCCGTACTATTTTTTTATTTTACTTCGATATCCCACCGTTTCTCTTTTTTTTTTCAATTTCGATATCCCACCGTATTTCCTTTTTTCAATTTCGAGATCCCACCGCTGTCACCAGAAAATAAACGATGTCACGTTCCAGGTTGCGCCCTGGAAGAGACACGTCGTTCGAGGACACAGATATACCGCGCCAAGAACTGAAGGGGATGCTCGAAAATGTGATGGGCGTCTATTCGCTATCGT
Organism: Nomada lathburiana; assembly: GCA_963667235.1. Classification (NCBI taxonomy): domain Eukaryota; kingdom Metazoa; phylum Arthropoda; class Insecta; order Hymenoptera; family Apidae; genus Nomada; species Nomada lathburiana. Next base: position 237,548 of record OY763905.1, read on the forward strand.
ATGGGGAGTAAACCTTAATTGTATCGGAAAAGAATGTCCTGGTGTGCAATATCTGAACAATTTCACGAGTAAACTATAATATCGTTCGTGTCGAATTACCGCTCGCTGCGCTCGAAGCGTTTGAGGAAAGACTCACGGCACTTGTACTCTGGTGTAGGGCCTCCTCCTTATAATTGCTGGTTGAATTTCGATCGTCCCGTCGTAGAGATGCGATGTTTCACCAACGAGTGATGACTTCCAGGACAGTATTGGCCTGTAGGTCCCACAGCTCCTGGGTGGATAGGTCGAAATACTGCTCGATACCCTTATTATTCTTTGTCCTCTATTTCTTCTTCCCAAGTCTCGTATGGGATCCTCATTCGAAGAGGGGAATTATCACTCAATTCGAAGTATGGTTTACTTTACAAATAGTGCAGCAGTATTGTCTTTGATCACAATAATTTATTTACGTAATTGCTGATGCGCACAGATGCTACACGATAATTGAGTACATGAGCGATGTTCTCTGTCGCGAAGTCACGGAACGACTATTTGATACTACTTATTTAATAACTTAAACAATTAAAGTTCGTGGACAACTGTGTTAAATGTTCATAATTATCTAATAGTCGCGGATAATTATGTAGCGTTGTAATTAAATTATGTTCGTAAATGATTTGCAAGTAAGTTAATTATTTAATAGTAGTTAATTCACGTCAGTTACTTCTCGTTCGTAGATAATTTGTTAACACTTGAAATTACTTTACTGTTCGTATTTTAATATTCACTCTTTTCTTCTTCGTAGCGATGTGTACCGTAGCGATGCTGTCGAACGACTGACTGTAGGAGCGACGTGCTCCGATGGCTGCTGACTGACGACTGCTCTGATTGACTGCTTGGCTTCGACTGGCTTCTGCACTGATTCTGCTTGCTGACGATTCTGCTCTGACTCTGCTCTCTGACGATTCTGGACTGACTGATGATTCTGCACTGACTGCTCTGTTGGACTGCACACTGATGACTGACTATTCTGCACTGACTGCTCTGTTGGACTGCACACTGATGACTGACGATTCTGCACTGACTGCTCTGTTGGACTGCACACTGATGACTGACTGATGCTTGAGTGTCGCTGGCTTCTTTATACCCTGGACAAGTGGCTCTCAATGGGCAGTGGCTCTCAACGGCAGTGGTTCCCAACTGGACGGCAGTGGTTCTCAACTGGACAGTGGTTCTCAACGGCAGTGGTTCTCAACTGGACAGTGGTTCTCAACGGCAGTGGTTCTCAACTGGACAGTGGTTCTCAATTGTTTCCTAAACTGAATTTTTAGATTAATTATGGTTTTTGATGCAATTTGGTTATTTTGCTACAGGTCCGTGTTACTGTAAGTTAAGCGGGTTAGAAACATTTTCCTTGTTTAATGAGGGACTCGAGATAATGCGAATACGAACAACTTCCATGTGTAATGAGGGGTTTTATGGGACGCGAAATGGGGATGCTTCCTCGTGAAGTGAGGGATACTCTCGGGACGCGGAATGGGGATGCTTCCTCGTGTAGTGAGGGATACTCTCGGGACGCGTAAAGGGGGATGCTTCCTCGTGTAGTGAGGGATACTCTCGGGACGCGAAAATGGGTTGTTTGTATAGGATGGAAAGGGAAGAATGTTAGGTAAGTATTGTGATTGGTAACACGTATTTTATTCTAGTTGCCGATTGAGGGGCTGATACGAGAAGTGCTGGTGTCGCATGGACGATCGCTGGTAAGTAAGGGTGTAAAAGGTGGTAAGTGTCATTAGAGATATTCATATAAGGGATTTGTTTGTTACAGTGTCAACTGGAGTGTGTCAATGTAAGTGTATATTGTATTTGTGTAACGATTTAGACGTGTTTGTTGTATGTGTGTAATGCTCAGTATCATGCCGGACGTTACATACCCGCAGGGGCAGTCCAGCGTTAACATCATAGCGTGTTTAGTAACAAAGGAACAAAGAAAAAAATAAGAGCCGATCTGGAGGGAGCAGGTCGGCACGTCACATAACGATAAATCACTCTAGGAGACTCGGAATCGCGATATTCACCTTTTCCACACGTTCTGCATCGAAAGAAGTTAAGGATTCACTTCCCAGCCCTCGCAATCGTTCGATATAACGATAAATAACTCTAGGAGGCTCGGAAACGCGATATTCACCTTTTCCATACGTTCTGCATCGAAATAAGCTAAGGATTCACTTCCCAGCCCTCGCAATCGTTCGATATAACGATAAATCACTCTAGGAGGTTCGGAAACGCGATATTCACCTTTTCCATACGTTCTGCATCGAAAGAAGCTAAGGATTCACATCCCAGCCCTCGCAATCGTTCGATATAACGATAAATCACTCTAGGAGACTCGGAATCGCGATATTAACCTTTTCCACGCGTTCTGCATCGAAAGAAGTTAAGGATTCACTTCCCAGCCCTCGCAATCGTTCGATATAACGATAAATCACTCTAGGAGGCTCGGAAACGCGATATTCACCTTTTCCATACGTTCTGCATCGAAAGAAGCTAAGGATTCACTTCCCAGCCCTCGCAATCGTTCGATATAACGATAAATCACTCTAGGAGGCTCGGAAACGCGATATTCACCTTTTCCATACGTTCCGCATCGAAAGAAGCTAAGGATTCACTTCCCAGCCCTCGCAATCGTTCGATGTAACGATAAATCACTCTAGGAGGCTCGGAAACGCGATATTCACCTTTTCCATACGTTCTGCATCGAAAGAAGTTAAGGATTCACTTCCCAGCCCACGCAATCGTTCGATATAACGATAAATCACTCTAGGAGGCTCGGAAACGCGATATTCACCTTTTCCACACGTTCTGCATCGAAAGAAGCTAAGGATTCACTTCCCAGCCCTCGCAATCGTTCGATATAACGATAAATCACTCTAGGAGGCTCGGAAACGCGATATTCACCTTTTCCACACGTTCTGCATCGAAAGAAGCTAAGGATTCACTTCCCAGCCCTCGCAATCGTTCGATATAACGATAAATCACTCTAGGAGGCTCGGAAACGCGGTATTCACCTTTTCCGTACGTTCTGCATCGAAATAAGCTAAGGATTCACTTCCCAGCCCTCGCAATCGTTCGATATAACGATAAATCACTCTAGGAGACTCGGAAACGCGATATTCACCTTTTCCACACGTTCTGCATCGAAAGAAGTTAAGGATTCACTTCCCAGCCCTCGCAATCGTTCAATATAACGATAAATCACTCTAGGAGGCTCGGAAACGCGATATTCACCTTTTCCATTCGTTCTGCATCGAAATAAGCTAAGGATTCACTTCCCAGCCCTCGCAATCGTTCGATATAACGATAAATCACTCTAGGAGACTCGGAATCGCGATATTCACCTTTTCCACACGTTCTGCATCGAAAGAAGTTAAGGATTCACTTCCCAGCCCTCGCAATCGTTCGATATAAGGATAAATCACTCTAGGAGGCTCGGAAACGCGATATTCACCTTTTCCATACGTTCTGCATCGATAGAAGCTAAGGATTCACTTCCCAGCCCTCGCAATCGTTCGATATAACGATAAATCACTCTAGGAGACTCGGAATCGCGATATTCACCTTTTCCACACGTTCTGCATCGAAAGAAGGTAAGGATTCACTTCCCAGCCCTCGCAATTGTTCGATATAACGATAAATCACTCTAGGAGGCTCGGAAACGCGATATTCACCTTTTCCGTACGTTCTGCATCGAAATAAGCTAAGGATTCACTTCCCAGCCCTCGCAATCGTTCGATATAACGATAAATCACTCTAGGAGACTCGGAAACGCGATATTCACCTTTTCCATACGTTCTGCATCGAAATAAGCTAAGGATTCACTTTCCAGCCCTCGCAATCGTTCGATATAACGATAAATCACTCTAGGAGGCTCGGAAACGCGATATTCACCTTTTCCACACGTTCTGCATCGAAAGAAGGTAAGGATTCACTTTCCAGCCCTCGCAATCGTTCGATATAACGATAAATCACTCTAGGAGACTCGGAATCGCGATATTCACCTTTTCCACACGTTCTGCATCGAAAGAAGTTAAGGATTCACTTCCCAGCCCTCGCAAACGTTCGATATAACGATAAATCACTCTAGGAGACTCGGAATCGCGATATTCACCTTTTCCACACGTTCTGCATCGAAAGAAGTTAAGGATTCACTTCCCAGCCCTCGCAATCGTTCGATATAACGATAAATCACTCTAGGAGACTCAGAAACGCGATATTCACCTTTTCCATACGTTCTGCATCGAAATAAGCTAAGGATTCACTTCCCAGCCCTCGCAAACGTTCGATATAACGATAAATCACTCTAGGAGACTCGGAATCGCGATATTCACCTTTTCCACACGTTCTGCATCGAAAGCAGTTAAGGATTCACTTCCCAGCCCTCGCAATCGTTCGATATAACGATAAATCACTCTAGGAGGCTCGGAAACGCGATATTCACCTTTTCCATAAGTTCTGCCTCGAAATAAGCTAAGGATTCACTTCCCAGCCCTCGCAATCGTTCGATATAACGATAAATCACTCTAGGAGACTCGGAATCGCGATATTCACCTTTTCCACACGTTCTGCATCGAAAGAAGTTAAGGATTCACTTCCCAGCCCTCGCAATCGTTCAATATAACGATAAATCACTCTAGGAGGCTCGGAAACGCGATATTCACCTTTTCCATTCGTTCTGCATCGAAATAAGCTAAGGATTCACTTCCCAGCCCTCGCAATCGTTCGATATAACGATAAATCACTCTAGGAGACTCGGAAACGCGATATTCACCTTTTCCATACGTTCTGCATCGAAATAAGCTAAGGATTCACTTTCCAGCCCTCGCAATCGTTCGATATAACGATAAATCACTCTAGGAGGCTCGGAAACGCGATATTCACCTTTTCCACACGTTCTGCATCGAAAGAAGGTAAGGATTCACTTTCCAGCCCTCGCAATCGTTCGATATAACGATAAGTCACTCTAGGAGACTCGGAATCGCGATATTCACCTTTTCCACACGTTCTGCATCGAAAGAAGTTAAGGATTCACTTCCCAGCCCTCGCAAACGTTCGATATAACGATAAATCACTCTAGGAGACTCGGAATCGCGATATTCACCTTTTCCACACGTTCTGCATCGAAAGAAGTTAAGGATTCACTTCCCAGCCCTCGCAATCGTTCGATATAACGATAAATCACTCTAGGAGACTCGGAAACGCGATATTCACCTTTTCCATACGTTCTGCATCGAAATAAGCTAAGGATTCACTTCCCAGCCCTCGCAAACGTTCGATATAACGATAAATCACTCTAGGAGACTCGGAATCGCGATATTCACCTTTTCCACACGTTCTGCATCGAAAGCAGTTAAGGATTCACTTCCCAGCCCTCGCAATCGTTCGATATAACGATAAATCACTCTAGGAGGCTCGGAAACGCGATATTCACCTTTTCCATAAGTTCTGCCTCGAAATAAGCTAAGGATTCACTTCCCAGCCCTCGCAATCGTTCGATATAACGATAAATCACTCTAGGAGACTCGGAATCGCGATATTCACCTTTTCCACACGTTCTGCATCGAAAGAAGTTAAGGATTCACTTCCCAGCCCTCGCAATCGTTCAATATAACGATAAATCACTCTAGGAGGCTCGGAAACGCGATATTCACCTTTTCCATTCGTTCTGCATCGAAATAAGCTAAGGATTCACTTCCCAGCCCTCGCAATCGTTCGATATAACGATAAATCACTCTAGGAGACTCGGAATCGCGATATTCACCTTTTCCACACGTTCTGCATCGAAAGAAGTTAAGGATTCACTTCCCAGCCCTCGCAATCGTTCGATATAAGGATAAATCACTCTAGGAGGCTCGGAAACGCGATATTCACCTTTTCCATACGTTCTGCATCGATAGAAGCTAAGGATTCACTTCCCAGCCCTCGCAATCGTTCGATATAACGATAAATCACTCTAGGAGACTCGGAATCGCGATATTCACCTTTTCCGTACGTTCTGCATCGAAATAAGCTAAGGATTCACTTCCCAGCCCTCGCAATCGTTCGATATAACGATACATCACTCTAGGAGACTCGGAAACGCGATATTCACCTTTTCCATACGTTCTGCATCGAAAGAAGCTAAGGATTCACTTCCCAGCCCTCGCAAACGTTCGATATAACGATAAATCACTCTAGGAGACTCGGAATAGCGATATTCACCTTTTCCACACGTTCTGCATCGAAAGAAGTTAAGGATTCACTTCCCAGCCCTCGCAATCGTTCAATATAACGATAAATCACTCTAGGAGGCTCGGAAACGCGATATTCACCTTTTCCATTCGTTCTGCATCGAAATAAGCTAAGGATTCACTTCCCAGCCCTCGCAATCGTTCGATATAACGATAAATCACTCTAGGAGACTCGGAATCGCGATATTCACCTTTTCCACACGTTCTGCATCGAAAGAAGTTAAGGATTCACTTCCCAGCCCTCGCAATCGTTCGATATAAGGATAAATCACTCTAGGAGGCTCGGAAACGCGATATTCACCTTTTCCATACGTTCTGCATCGATAGAAGCTAAGGATTCACTTCCCAGCCCTCGCAATCGTTCGATATAACGATAAATCACTCTAGGAGACTCGGAATCGCGATATTCACCTTTTCCACACGTTCTGCATCGAAAGAAGTTAAGGATTCACTTCCCAGCCCTCGCAATTGTTCGATATAACGATAAATCACTCTAGGAGGCTCGGAAACGCGATATTCACCTTTTCCGTACGTTCTGCATCGAAATAAGCTAAGGATTCACTTCCCAGCCCTCGCAATCGTTCGATATAACGATAAATCACTCTAGGAGACTCGGAAACGCGATATTCACCTTTTCCATACGTTCTGCATCGAAAGAAGCTAAGGATTCACTTCCCAGCCCTCGCAAACGTTCGATATAACGATAAATCACTCTAGGAGACTCGGAATCGCGATATTCACCTTTTCCACACGTTCTGCATCGAAAGAAGGTAAGGATTCACTTTCCAGCCCTCGCAATCGTTCGATATAACGATAAATCACTCTAGGAGGCTCGGAAACGCGATATTCACCTTTTCCATACGTTCTGCCTCGAAATAAGCTAAGGATTCACTTCCCAGCCCTCGCAATCGTTCGATATAACGATAAATCACTCTAGGAGACTCGGAATCGCGATATTCACCTTTTCCACACGTTCTGCATCGAAAGAAGTTAAGGATTCACTTCCCAGCCCTCGCAATCGTTCGATATAACGATATATCACTCTAGGAGGCTCGGAAACGCGATATTCACCTTTTCCATACGTTCTGCATCGAAATAAGCTAAGGATTCACTTCCCAGCCCTCGCAATCGTTCGATATAACGATAAATCACTCTAGGAGACTCGGAATCGCGATATTCACCTTTTCCACACGTTCTGCATCGAAAGAAGTTAAGGATTCACTTCCCAGCCCTCGCAATCGTTCGATATAACGATAAATCACTCTAGGAGGCTCGGAAACGCGATATTCACCTTTTCCATACGTTCTGCATCGAAATAAGCTAAGGATTCACTTCCCAGCCCTCGCAATCGTTCGATATAACGATAAATCACTCTAGGAGACTCGGAATCGCGATATTCACCTTTTCCACACGTTCTGCATCGAAAGAAGTTAAGGATTCACTTCCCAGCCCTCGCAATCGTTCGATATAACGATAAATCACTCTAGGAGGCTCGGACACGCGATATTCACCTTTTCCATACGTTCTGCATCGAAATAAGCTAAGGATTCACTTCCCAGCCCTCGCAATCGTTCGATATAAGGATAAATCACTCTAGGAGGTTCGGAAACGCGATATTCACCTTTTCCATACGTTCTGCATCGAAAGAAGTTAAGGATTCACTTCCCAGCCCTCGCAAACGTTCGATATAACGATAAATCACTCTAGGAGGCTCGGACACGCGATATTCACCTTTTCCATACGTTCTGCATCGAAAGAAGTTAAGGATTCACTTCCCAGCCCTCGCAATCGTTCAATATAACGATAAATCACTCTAGGAGGCTCGGAAACGCGATATTCACCTTTTCCATTCGTTCTGCATCGAAATAAGCTAAGGATTCACTTCCCAGCCCTCGCAATCGTTCGATATAACGATAAATCACTCTAGGAGACTCGGAATCGCGATATTCACCTTTTCCACACGTTCTGCATCGAAAGAAGTTAAGGATTCACTTCCCAGCCCTCGCAATCGTTCGATATAACGATAAATCACTCTAGGAGGCTCGGACACGCGATATTCACCTTTTCCATACGTTCTGCATCGAAATAAGCTAAGGATTCACTTCCCAGCCCTCGCAATCGTTCGATATAAGGATAAATCACTCTAGGAGGTTCGGAAACGCGATATTCACCTTTTCCATACGTTCTGCATCGAAAGAAGTTAAGGATTCACTTCCCAGCCCTCGCAAACGTTCGATATAACGATAAATCACTCTAGGAGACTCGGAATCGCGATATTCACCTTTTCCGTACGTTCTGCATCGAAATAAGCTAAGGATTCACTTCCCAGCCCTCGCAATCGTTCGATATAACGATACATCACTCTAGGAGACTCGGAAACGCGATATTCACCTTTTCCATACGTTCTGCATCGAAAGAAGCTAAGGATTCACTTCCCAGCCCTCGCAAACGTTCGATATAACGATAAATCACTCTAGGAGACTCGGAATAGCGATATTCACCTTTTCCACACGTTCTGCATCGAAAGAAGTTAAGGATTCACTTCCCAGCCCTCGCAATCGTTCAATATAACGATAAATCACTCTAGGAGGCTCGGAAACGCGATATTCACCTTTTCCATTCGTTCTGCATCGAAATAAGCTAAGGATTCACTTCCCAGCCCTCGCAATCGTTCGATATAACGATAAATCACTCTAGGAGACTCGGAATCGCGATATTCACCTTTTCCACACGTTCTGCATCGAAAGAAGTTAAGGATTCACTTCCCAGCCCTCGCAATCGTTCGATATAAGGATAAATCACTCTAGGAGGCTCGGAAACGCGATATTCACCTTTTCCATACGTTCTGCATCGATAGAAGCTAAGGATTCACTTCCCAGCCCTCGCAATCGTTCGATATAACGATAAATCACTCTAGGAGACTCGGAATCGCGATATTCACCTTTTCCACACGTTCTGCATCGAAAGAAGTTAAGGATTCACTTCCCAGCCCTCGCAATTGTTCGATATAACGATAAATCACTCTAGGAGGCTCGGAAACGCGATATTCACCTTTTCCGTACGTTCTGCATCGAAATAAGCTAAGGATTCACTTCCCAGCCCTCGCAATCGTTCGATATAACGATAAATCACTCTAGGAGACTCGGAAACGCGATATTCACCTTTTCCATACGTTCTGCATCGAAAGAAGCTAAGGATTCACTTCCCAGCCCTCGCAAACGTTCGATATAACGATAAATCACTCTAGGAGACTCGGAATCGCGATATTCACCTTTTCCACACGTTCTGCATCGAAAGAAGGTAAGGATTCACTTTCCAGCCCTCGCAATCGTTCGATATAACGATAAATCACTCTAGGAGGCTCGGAAACGCGATATTCACCTTTTCCATACGTTCTGCCTCGAAATAAGCTAAGGATTCACTTCCCAGCCCTCGCAATCGTTCGATATAACGATAAATCACTCTAGGAGACTCGGAATCGCGATATTCACCTTTTCCACACGTTCTGCATCGAAAGAAGTTAAGGATTCACTTCCCAGCCCTCGCAATCGTTCGATATAACGATATATCACTCTAGGAGGCTCGGAAACGCGATATTCACCTTTTCCATACGTTCTGCATCGAAATAAGCTAAGGATTCACTTCCCAGCCCTCGCAATCGTTCGATATAACGATAAATCACTCTAGGAGACTCGGAATCGCGATATTCACCTTTTCCACACGTTCTGCATCGAAAGAAGTTAAGGATTCACTTCCCAGCCCTCGCAATCGTTCGATATAACGATAAATCACTCTAGGAGGCTCGGAAACGCGATATTCACCTTTTCCATACGTTCTGCATCGAAATAAGCTAAGGATTCACTTCCCAGCCCTCGCAATCGTTCGATATAACGATAAATCACTCTAGGAGACTCGGAATCGCGATATTCACCTTTTCCACACGTTCTGCATCGAAAGAAGTTAAGGATTCACTTCCCAGCCCTCGCAATCGTTCGATATAACGATAAATCACTCTAGGAGGCTCGGACACGCGATATTCACCTTTTCCATACGTTCTGCATCGAAATAAGCTAAGGATTCACTTCCCAGCCCTCGCAATCGTTCGATATAAGGATAAATCACTCTAGGAGGTTCGGAAACGCGATATTCACCTTTTCCATACGTTCTGCATCGAAAGAAGTTAAGGATTCACTTCCCAGCCCTCGCAAACGTTCGATATAACGATAAATCACTCTAGGAGGCTTGGAAACGCGATATTCACCTTTTCCATACGTTCTGCATCGAAAGAAGCTAAGGATTCACATCCCAGCCCTCGCAATCGTTCGATATAACGATAAATCACTCTAGGAGACTCGGAATCGCGATATTCACACGTTCCACACTTTGTGTTTCGACAGAAGCTAAGGATTCACTTCCCAGCCTCGCAATAGTTCGATATAACGATAAATCACTCTAGGAGACTCGGAAACGCGATATTCACCTTTTCCATACGTTCTGCATTGAAAGAAGCTAAGGATTCACTTCCCAGCCCTCGCAATCGTTCGATATAACGATAAATCACTCTAGGAGACTCGGAATCGCGATATTCACCTTTTCCACACGTTCTGCATCGAAAGAAGTTAAGGATTCACTTCCCAGCCCTCGCAATCGTTCGATATAACGATAAATCACTCTAGGAGGCTCGGAAACGCGATATTCACCTTTTCCATACGTTCTGCATCGAAATAAGCTAAGGATTCACTTCCCAGCCCTCGCAATCGTTCGATATAACGATAAATCACTCTAGGAGACTCGGAATCGCGATATTCACCTTTTCCACACGTTCTGCATCGAAAGAAGTTAAGGATTCACTTCCCAGCCCTCGCAAACGTTCGATATAACGATAAATCACTCTAGGAGACTCGGAATCGCGATATTCACCTTTTCCACACGTTCTGCATCGAAAGAAGTTAAGGATTCACTTCCCAGCCCTCGCAATCGTTCGATATAACGATAAATCACTCTAGGAGGCTCGGAAACGCGATATTCACCTTTTCCATACGTTCTGCATCGAAATAAGCTAAGGATTCACTTCCCAGCCCTCGCAATCGTTCGATATAACGATAAATCACTCTAGGAGGTTCGGAAACGCGATATTCACCTTTTCCATACGTTCTGCATCGAAAGAAGCTAAGGATTCACATCCCAGCCCTCGCAATCGTTCGATATAACGATAAAACACTCTAGGAGACTCGGAAACGCGATATTCACCATTTCCACACGTTCTGCATCGAAAGAAGCTAAGGATTCACTTCCCAGCCTAGCAATCGTTCGATATAACGATAAATCACTCTAGGAGACTCGGAAACGCGATATTCACCTTTTCCATACGTTCTGCACTGAAAGACGCTAAGGATTCACTTCCCAGCCCTCGCAATCGTTCGATATAACGATAAATCACTCTAGGAGACTCGGAATCGCGATATTCACCTTTTCCACACGTTCTGCATCTAAAGAAGTTAAGGATTCACTTCCCAGCCCTCGCAATCGTTCGATATAACGAAAAATCACTCTAGGAGACTCGGAATCGCGATATTCACATTTTCCACACGTTCTGCATCGAAAGAAGTTAAGGATTCACTTCCCAGCCCTCGCAATCGTTCGATATAACGATAAATCACTCTAGGAGACTCGGAATCGCGATATTCACCTTTTCCACACGTTCTGCATCGAAAGAAGTTAAGGATTCACTTCCCAGCCCTCGCAATCGTTCGATATAACGATAAATAACTCTAGGAGGCTCGGAAACGCGATATTCACCTTTTCCATACGTTCTGCATCGAAATAAGCTAAGGATTCACTTCCCAGCCCTCGCAATCGTTCGATATAACGATAAATCACTCTAGGAGGTTCGGAAACGCGATATTCACCTTTTCCATACGTTCTGCATCGAAAGAAGCTAAGGATTCACATCCCAGCCCTCGCAATCGTTCGATATAACGATAAAACACTCTAGGAGACTCGGAAACGCGATATTCACCATTTCCACACGTTCTGCATCGAAAGAAGCTAAGGATTCACTTCCCAGCCTAGCAATCGTTCGATATAACGATAAATCACTCTAGGAGACTCGGAAACGCGATATTCACCTTTTCCATACGTTCTGCACTGAAAGACGCTAAGGATTCACTTCCCAGCCCTCGCAATCGTTCGATATAACGATAAATCACTCTAGGAGACTCGGAATCGCGATATTCACCTTTTCCACACGTTCTGCATCTAAAGAAGTTAAGGATTCACTTCCCAGCCCTCGCAATCGTTCGATATAACGATAAATCACTCTAGGAGACTCGGAATCGCGATATTCACCTTTTCCACACGTTCTGCATCGAAAGAAGTTAAGGATTCACTTCCCAGCCCTCGCAATCGTTCGATATAACGATAAATCACTCTAGGAGACTCGGAATCGCGATATTCACCTTTTCCACACGTTCTGCATCGAAAGAAGTTAAGGATTCACTTCCCAGCCCTCGCAATCGTTCGATATAACGATAAATAACTCTAGGAGGCTCGGAAACGCGATATTCACCTTTTCCATACGTTCTGCATCGAAATAAGCTAAGGATTCACTTCCCAGCCCTCGCAATCGTTCGATATAACGATAAATCACTCTAGGAGACTCGGAATCGCGATATTCACCTTTTCCACACGTTCTGCATCGAAAGAAGTTAAGGATTCACTTCCCAGCCCTCGCAATCGTTCGATATAACGATAAATCACTCTAGGAGACTCGGAAACGCGATATTCACCTTTTCCATACGTTCTGCATCGAAAGAAGCTAAGGATTCACTTCCCAGCCCTCGCAAACGTTCGATATAACGATAAATCACTCTAGGAGACTCGGAATAGCGATATTCACCTTTTCCACACGTTCTGCATCGAAAGAAGTTAAGGATTCACTTCCCAGCCCTCGCAATCGTTCAATATAACGATAAATCACTCTAGGAGGCTCGGAAACGCGATATTCACCTTTTCCATTCGTTCTGCATCGAAATAAGCTAAGGATTCACTTCCCAGCCCTCGCAATCGTTCGATATAACGATAAATCACTCTAGGAGACTCGGAATCGCGATATTCACCTTTTCCACACGTTCTGCATCGAAAGAAGTTAAGGATTCACTTCCCAGCCCTCGCAATCGTTCGATATAAGGATAAATCACTCTAGGAGGCTCGGAAACGCGATATTCACCTTTTCCATACGTTCTGCATCGATAGAAGCTAAGGATTCACTTCCCAGCCCTCGCAATCGTTCGATATAACGATAAATCACTCTAGGAGACTCGGAATCGCGATATTCACCTTTTCCACACGTTCTGCATCGAAAGAAGTTAAGGATTCACTTCCCAGCCCTCGCAATTGTTCGATATAACGATAAATCACTCTAGGAGGCTCGGAAACGCGATATTCACCTTTTCCGTACGTTCTGCATCGAAATAAGCTAAGGATTCACTTCCCAGCCCTCGCAATCGTTCGATATAACGATAAATCACTCTAGGAGACTCGGAAACGCGATATTCACCTTTTCCATACGTTCTGCATCGAAAGAAGCTAAGGATTCACTTCCCAGCCCTCGCAAACGTTCGATATAACGATAAATCACTCTAGGAGACTCGGAATCGCGATATTCACCTTTTCCACACGTTCTGCATCGAAAGAAGGTAAGGATTCACTTTCCAGCCCTCGCAATCGTTCGATATAACGATAAATCACTCTAGGAGGCTCGGAAACGCGATATTCACCTTTTCCATACGTTCTGCCTCGAAATAAGCTAAGGATTCACTTCCCAGCCCTCGCAATCGTTCGATATAACGATAAATCACTCTAGGAGACTCGGAATCGCGATATTCACCTTTTCCACACGTTCTGCATCGAAAGAAGTTAAGGATTCACTTCCCAGCCCTCGCAATCGTTCGATATAACGATATATCACTCTAGGAGGCTCGGAAACGCGATATTCACCTTTTCCATACGTTCTGCATCGAAATAAGCTAAGGATTCACTTCCCAGCCCTCGCAATCGTTCGATATAACGATAAATCACTCTAGGAGACTCGGAATCGCGATATTCACCTTTTCCACACGTTCTGCATCGAAAGAAGTTAAGGATTCACTTCCCAGCCCTCGCAATCGTTCGATATAACGATAAATCACTCTAGGAGGCTCGGAAACGCGATATTCACCTTTTCCATACGTTCTGCATCGAAATAAGCTAAGGATTCACTTCCCAGCCCTCGCAATCGTTCGATATAACGATAAATCACTCTAGGAGACTCGGAATCGCGATATTCACCTTTTCCACACGTTCTGCATCGAAAGAAGTTAAGGATTCACTTCCCAGCCCTCGCAATCGTTCGATATAACGATAAATCACTCTAGGAGGCTCGGACACGCGATATTCACCTTTTCCATACGTTCTGCATCGAAATAAGCTAAGGATTCACTTCCCAGCCCTCGCAATCGTTCGATATAAGGATAAATCACTCTAGGAGGTTCGGAAACGCGATATTCACCTTTTCCATACGTTCTGCATCGAAAGAAGTTAAGGATTCACTTCCCAGCCCTCGCAATCGTTCGATATAACGATAAATCACTCTAGGAGACTCGGAATCGCGATATTCACACGTTCCACACTTTGTGTTTCGACAGAAGCTAAGGATTCACTTCCCAGCCTCGCAATAGTTCGATATAACGATAAATCACTCTAGGAGACTCGGAAACGCGATATTCACCTTTTCCATACGTTCTGCATTGAAAGAAGCTAAGGATTCACTTCCCAGCCCTCGCAATCGTTCGATATAACGATAAATCACTCTAGGAGACTCGGAATCGCGATATTCACCTTTTCCACACGTTCTGCATCGAAAGAAGTTAAGGATTCACTTCCCAGCCCTCGCAATCGTTCGATATAACGATAAATCACTCTAGGAGGCTCGGAAACGCGATATTCACCTTTTCCATACGTTCTGCATCGAAATAAGCTAAGGATTCACTTCCCAGCCCTCGCAATCGTTCGATATAACGATAAATCACTCTAGGAGACTCGGAATCGCGATATTCACCTTTTCCACACGTTCTGCATCGAAAGAAGTTAAGGATTCACTTCCCAGCCCTCGCAAACGTTCGATATAACGATAAATCACTCTAGGAGACTCGGAATCGCGATATTCACCTTTTCCACACGTTCTGCATCGAAAGAAGTTAAGGATTCACTTCCCAGCCCTCGCAATCGTTCGATATAACGATAAATCACTCTAGGAGGCTCGGAAACGCGATATTCACCTTTTCCATACGTTCTGCATCGAAATAAGCTAAGGATTCACTTCCCAGCCCTCGCAATCGTTCGATATAACGATAAATCACTCTAGGAGGTTCGGAAACGCGATATTCACCTTTTCCATACGTTCTGCATCGAAAGAAGCTAAGGATTCACATCCCAGCCCTCGCAATCGTTCGATATAACGATAAAACACTCTAGGAGACTCGGAAACGCGATATTCACCATTTCCACACGTTCTGCATCGAAAGAAGCTAAGGATTCACTTCCCAGCCTAGCAATCGTTCGATATAACGATAAATCACTCTAGGAGACTCGGAAACGCGATATTCACCTTTTCCATACGTTCTGCACTGAAAGACGCTAAGGATTCACTTCCCAGCCCTCGCAATCGTTCGATATAACGATAAATCACTCTAGGAGACTCGGAATCGCGATATTCACCTTTTCGACACGTTCTGCATCTAAAGAAGTTAAGGATTCACTTCCCAGCCCTCGCAATCGTTCGATATAACGATAAATCACTCTAGGAGACTCGGAATCGCGATATTCACATTTTCCACACGTTCTGCATCGAAAGAAGTTAAGGATTCACTTCCCAGCCCTCGCAATCGTTCGATATAACGATAAATCACTCTAGGAGACTCGGAATCGCGATATTCACCTTTTCCACACGTTCTGCATCGAAAGAAGTTAAGGATTCACTTCCCAGCCCTCGCAATCGTTCGATATAACGATAAATAACTCTAGGAGGCTCGGAAACGCGATATTCACCTTTTCCATACGTTCTGCATCGAAATAAGCTAAGGATTCACTTCCCAGCCCTCGCAATCGTTCGATATAACGATAAATCACTCTAGGAGGTTCGGAAACGCGATATTCACCTTTTCCATACGTTCTGCATCGAAAGAAGCTAAGGATTCACATCCCAGCCCTCGCAATCGTTCGATATAACGATAAAACACTCTAGGAGACTCGGAAACGCGATATTCACCATTTCCACACGTTCTGCATCGAAAGAAGCTAAGGATTCACTTCCCAGCCTAGCAATCGTTCGATATAACGATAAATCACTCTAGGAGACTCGGAAACGCGATATTCACCTTTTCCATACGTTCTGCACTGAAAGACGCTAAGGATTCACTTCCCAGCCCTCGCAATCGTTCGATATAACGATAAATCACTCTAGGAGACTCGGAATCGCGATATTCACCTTTTCCACACGTTCTGCATCTAAAGAAGTTAAGGATTCACTTCCCAGCCCTCGCAATCGTTCGATATAACGATAAATCACTCTAGGAGACTCGGAATCGCGATATTCACCTTTTCCACACGTTCTGCATCGAAAGAAGTTAAGGATTCACTTCCCAGCCCTCGCAATCGTTCGATATAACGATAAATCACTCTAGGAGACTCGGAATCGCGATATTCACCTTTTCCACACGTTCTGCATCGAAAGAAGTTAAGGATTCACTTCCCAGCCCTCGCAATCGTTCGATATAACGATAAATAACTCTAGGAGGCTCGGAAACGCGATATTCACCTTTTCCATACGTTCTGCATCGAAATAAGCTAAGGATTCACTTCCCAGCCCTCGCAATCGTTCGATATAACGATAAATCACTCTAGGAGACTCGGAATCGCGATATTCACCTTTTCCACACGTTCTGCATCGAAAGAAGTTAAGGATTCACTTCCCAGCCCTCGCAATCGTTCGATATAACGATAAATCACTCTAGGAGGCTCGGAAACGCGATATTCACCTTTTCCATACGTTCTGCATCGAAATAAGCTAAGGATTCACTTCCCAGCCCTCGCAATCGTTCGATATAACGATAAATGACTCTAGGAGACTCGGAATCGCGATATTCACCTTTTCCACACGTTCTGCATCGAAAGAAGTTAAGGATTCACTTCCCAGCCCTCGCAAACGTTCGATATAACGATAAATCACTCTAGGAGACTCGGAATCGCGATATTCACCTTTTCCACATGTTCTGCATCGAAAGAAGTTAAGGATTCACTTCCCAGCCCTCGCAATCGTTCGATATAACGATAAATCACTCTAGGAGGCTCGGAAACGCGATATTCACCTTTTCCATACGTTCTGCATCGAAATAAGCTAAGGATTCACTTCCCAGCCCTCGCAAACGTTCGATATAACGATAAATCACTCTAGGAGGCTTGGAAACGCGATATTCACCTTTTCCATACGTTCTGCATCGAAAGAAGCTAAGGATTCACATCCCAGCCCTCGCAATCTTTCGATATAACGATAAATCACTCTATGAGACTCGGAATCGCGATATTCACACGTTCCACACTTTGTGTTTCGACAGAAGCTAAGGATTCACTTCCCAGCCTCGCAATCGTTCGATATAACGATAAATCACTCTAGGAGACTCGGAAACGCGATATTCACCTTTTCCATACGTTCTGCATTGAAAGAAGGTAAGGATTCACTTCCCAGCCCTCGCAATCGTTCGATATAACGATAAATCACTCTAGGAGACTCGGAATCGCGATATTCACCTTTTCCACACGTTCTGCATCGAAAGAAGTTAAGGATTCACTTCCCAGCCCTCGCAATCGTTCGATATAACGATAAATCACTCTAGGAGGCTCGGAAACGCGATATTCACCTTTTCCATACATTCTGCATCGAAATAAGCTAAGGATTCACTTCCCAGCCCTCGCAATCGTTCGATATAACGATAAATCACTCTAGGAGGCTCGGAAACGCGATATTCACCTTTTCCATACATTCTGCATCGAAATAAGCTAAGGATTCACTTCCAGCCCTCGCAATCGTTCGATATAACGATAAATCACTCTAGGAGACTCGGAATCGCGATATTCACCTTTTCCACACGTTCTGCATCGAAAGAAGTTAAGGATTCACTTCCCAGCCCTCGCAAACGTTCGATATAACGATAAATCACTCTAGGAGACTCGGAATCGCGATATTCACCTTTTCCACACGTTCTGCACCGAAAGAAGTTAAGGCTTCACTTCCCAGCCCTCGCTTTCATTCGATATAACGATAAATCACTCTAGGAGGTTCGGAAACGCGATATTCACCTTTTCCATACGTTCTGCATCGAAAGAAGTTAAGGATTCACTTCCCAGCCCTCGCAAACGTTCGATATAACGATAAATCACTCTAGGAGGCTTGGAAACGCGATATTCACCTTTTCCATACGTTCTGCATCGAAAGAAGCTAAGGATTCACATCCCAGCCCTCGCAATCGTTCGATATAACGATAAATCACTCTAGGAGACTCGGAATCGCGATATTCACACGTTCCACACTTTGTGTTTCGACAGAAGCTAAGGATTCACTTCCCAGCCTCGCAATAGTTCGATATAACGATAAATCACTCTAGGAGACTCGGAAACGCGATATTCACCTTTTCCATACGTTCTGCATTGAAAGAAGCTAAGGATTCACTTCCCAGCCCTCGCAATCGTTCGATATAACGATAAATCACTCTAGGAGACTCGGAATCGCGATATTCACCTTTTCCACACGTTCTGCATCGAAAGAAGTTAAGGATTCACTTCCCAGCCCTCGCAATCGTTCGATATAACGATAAATCACTCTAGGAGGCTCGGAAACGCGATATTCACCTTTTCCATACGTTCTGCATCGAAATAAGCTAAGGATTCACTTCCCAGCCCTCGCAATCGTTCGATATAACGATAAATCACTCTAGGAGACTCGGAATCGCGATATTCACCTTTTCCACACGTTCTGCATCGAAAGAAGTTAAGGATTCACTTCCCAGCCCTCGCAAACGTTCGATATAACGATAAATCACTCTAGGAGACTCGGAATCGCGATATTCACCTTTTCCACACGTTCTGCATCGAAAGAAGTTAAGGATTCACTTCCCAGCCCTCGCAATCGTTCGATATAACGATAAATCACTCTAGGAGGCTCGGAAACGCGATATTCACCTTTTCCATACGTTCTGCATCGAAATAAGCTAAGGATTCACTTCCCAGCCCTCGCAATCGTTCGATATAACGATAAATCACTCTAGGAGGTTCGGAAACGCGATATTCACCTTTTCCATACGTTCTGCATCGAAAGAAGCTAAGGATTCACATCCCAGCCCTCGCAATCGTTCGATATAACGATAAAACACTCTAGGAGACTCGGAAACGCGATATTCACCATTTCCACACGTTCTGCATCGAAAGAAGCTAAGGATTCACTTCCCAGCCTAGCAATCGTTCGATATAACGATAAATCACTCTAGGAGACTCGGAAACGCGATATTCACCTTTTCCATACGTTCTGCACTGAAAGACGCTAAGGATTCACTTCCCAGCCCTCGCAATCGTTCGATATAACGATAAATCACTCTAGGAGACTCGGAATCGCGATATTCACCTTTTCCACACGTTCTGCATCTAAAGAAGTTAAGGATTCACTTCCCAGCCCTCGCAATCGTTCGATATAACGATAAATCACTCTAGGAGACTCGGAATCGCGATATTCACATTTTCCACACGTTCTGCATCGAAAGAAGTTAAGGATTCACTTCCCAGCCCTCGCAATCGTTCGATATAACGATAAATCACTCTAGGAGACTCGGAATCGCGATATTCACCTTTTCCACACGTTCTGCATCGAAAGAAGTTAAGGATTCACTTCCCAGCCCTCGCAATCGTTCGATATAACGATAAATAACTCTAGGAGGCTCGGAAACGCGATATTCACCTTTTCCATACGTTCTGCATCGAAATAAGCTAAGGATTCACTTCCCAGCCCTCGCAATCGTTCGATATAACGATAAATCACTCTAGGAGGTTCGGAAACGCGATATTCACCTTTTCCATACGTTCTGCATCGAAAGAAGCTAAGGATTCACATCCCAGCCCTCGCAATCGTTCGATATAACGATAAAACACTCTAGGAGACTCGGAAACGCGATATTCACCATTTCCACACGTTCTGCATCGAAAGAAGCTAAGGATTCACTTCCCAGCCTAGCAATCGTTCGATATAACGATAAATCACTCTAGGAGACTCGGAAACGCGATATTCACCTTTTCCATACGTTCTGCACTGAAAGACGCTAAGGATTCACTTCCCAGCCCTCGCAATCGTTCGATATAACGATAAATCACTCTAGGAGACTCGGAATCGCGATATTCACCTTTTCCACACGTTCTGCATCTAAAGAAGTTAAGGATTCACTTCCCAGCCCTCGCAATCGTTCGATATAACGATAAATCACTCTAGGAGACTCGGAATCGCGATATTCACCTTTTCCACACGTTCTGCATCGAAAGAAGTTAAGGATTCACTTCCCAGCCCTCGCAATCGTTCGATATAACGATAAATCACTCTAGGAGACTCGGAATCGCGATATTCACCTTTTCCACACGTTCTGCATCGAAAGAAGTTAAGGATTCACTTCCCAGCCCTCGCAATCGTTCGATATAACGATAAATAACTCTAGGAGGCTCGGAAACGCGATATTCACCTTTTCCATACGTTCTGCATCGAAATAAGCTAAGGATTCACTTCCCAGCCCTCGCAATCGTTCGATATAACGATAAATCACTCTAGGAGACTCGGAATCGCGATATTCACCTTTTCCACACGTTCTGCATCGAAAGAAGTTAAGGATTCACTTCCCAGCCCTCGCAATCGTTCGATATAACGATAAATCACTCTAGGAGGCTCGGAAACGCGATATTCACCTTTTCCATACGTTCTGCATCGAAATAAGCTAAGGATTCACTTCCCAGCCCTCGCAATCGTTCGATATAACGATAAATGACTCTAGGAGACTCGGAATCGCGATATTCACCTTTTCCACACGTTCTGCATCGAAAGAAGTTAAGGATTCACTTCCCAGCCCTCGCAAACGTTCGATATAACGATAAATCACTCTAGGAGACTCGGAATCGCGATATTCACCTTTTCCACACGTTCTGCATCGAAAGAAGTTAAGGATTCACTTTCCAGCCCTCGCAATCGTTCGATATAACGATAAATCACTCTAGGAGGCTCGGAAACGCGATATTCACCTTTTCCATACGTTCTGCATCGAAATAAGCTAAGGATTCACTTCCCAGCCCTCGCAAACGTTCGATATAACGATAAATCACTCTAGGAGGCTTGGAAACGCGATATTCACCTTTTCCATACGTTCTGCATCGAAAGAAGCTAAGGATTCACATCCCAGCCCTCGCAATCGTTCGATATAACGATAAATCACTCTATGAGACTCGGAATCGCGATATTCACACGTTCCACACTTTGTGTTTCGACAGAAGCTAAGGATTCACTTCCCAGCCTCGCAATCGTTCGATATAACGATAAATCACTCTAGGAGACTCGGAAACGCGATATTCACCTTTTCCATACGTTCTGCATTGAAAGAAGGTAAGGATTCACTTCCCAGCCCTCGCAATCGTTCGATATAACGATAAATCACTCTAGGAGACTCGGAATCGCGATATTCACCTTTTCCACACGTTCTGCATCGAAAGAAGTTAAGGATTCACTTCCCAGCCCTCGCAATCGTTCGATATAACGATAAATCACTCTAGGAGGCTCGGAAACGCGATATTCACCTTTTCCATACATTCTGCATCGAAATAAGCTAAGGATTCACTTCCCAGCCCTCGCAATCGTTCGATATAACGATAAATCACTCTAGGAGACTCGGAATCGCGATATTCACCTTTTCCACACGTTCTGCATCGAAAGAAGTTAAGGATTCACTTCCCAGCCCTCGCAAACGTTCGATATAACGATAAATCACTCTAGGAGACTCGGAATCGCGATATTCACCTTTTCCACACGTTCTGCACCGAAAGAAGTTAAGGCTTCACTTCCCAGCCCTCGCAATCATTCGATATAACGATAAATCACTCTAGGAGGCTCGGAAACGCGATATTCACCTTTTCCATACGTTCTGCATCGAAATAAGCTAAGGATTCACTTCCCAGCCCTCGCAATCGTTCGATATAAGGATAAATCACTCTAGGAGGTTCGGAAACGCGATATTCACCTTTTCCATACGTTCTGCATCGAAAGAAGCTAAGGATTCACATCCCAGCCCTCGCAATCGTTCGATATAACGATAAAACACTCTAGGAGACTCGGAAACGCGATATTCACCATTTCCACACGTTCTGCATCGAAAGAAGCTAAGGATTCACTTTCCAGCCTCGCAATCGTTCGATATAACGATAAATCGCTCTAGGAGACTCTTAATCGCGATATTCACCTTTTCCACACGTTCTGCATCGAAAGAAGTTGAGGATTCACTTCCCAGACCTCGCAAACGTTCGATATAACGATAAATCACTCCAGGAGGCTCGGAATCGCGATATTCACACGTTCCACACTTTGTGTTTCGACAGAAGCTAAGGATTCACTTTCCAGCCCCCGCCATCGTTCGATATAACGATAAATCACTCTAGGTGGCTCGGATTCGCGATATTCACCATTTCCACACGTTCTGTATCGACAGAAGCTAATGATTCACCTTCCAGACCTCGCAATAGATCGTTATAACGATAAATCACTGTAATAGGCTCGGAATCGCAATATTCACCCGTACCACACGTTCTGTATCGACAGAAGATAAGGATTCACTTTCCAGCTCTCGCAATCGATCGATATAACGATAAATCACTCTAGGAGACTCGGAATCGCGATATTCACCTTTTCCACACGTTCTGCATCGAAAGAAGTTAAGGATTCACTTCCCAGCCCTCGCAATCGTTCGATATAACGATAAATCACTCTAGGAGGCTCGGAAACGCGATATTCACCTTTTCCATACGTTCTGCATCGAAATAAGCTAAGGATTCACTTCCCAGCCCTCGCAAACGTTCGATATAACGATAAATCACTCTAGGAGGCTTGGAAACGCGATATTCACCTTTTCCATACGTTCTGCATCGAAAGAAGCTAAGGATTCACATCCCAGCCCTCGCAATCGTTCGATACAACGATAAATCACTCTAGGAGACTCGGAATCGCGATATTCACACGTTCCACACTTTGTGTTTCGACAGAAGCTAAGGATTCACTTCCCAGCCTCGCAATCGTTCGATATAACGATAAATCACTCTAGGAGACTCGGAAACGCGATATTCACCTTTTCCATACGTTCTGCATTGAAAGAAGCTAAGGATTCACTTCCCAGCCCTCGCAATCGTTCGATATAACGATAAATCACTCTAGGAGACTCGGAATCGCGATATTCACCTTTTCCACACGTTCTGCATCGAAAGAAGTTAAGGATTCACTTCCCAGCCCTCGCAATCGTTCGATATAACGATAAATCACTCTAGGAGGCTCGGAAACGCGATATTCACCTTTTCCATACATTCTGCATCGAAATAAGCTAAGGATTCACTTCCCAGCCCTCGCAATCGTTCGATATAACGATAAATCACTCTAGGAGACTCGGAATCGCGATATTCACCTTTTCCACACGTTCTGCATCGAAAGAAGTTAAGGATTCACTTCCCAGCCCTCGCAAACGTTCGATATAACGATAAATCACTCTAGGAGACTCGGAATCGCGATATTCACCTTTTCCACACGTTCTGCACCGAAAGAAGTTAAGGCTTCACTTCCCAGCCCTCGCAATCATTCGATATAACGATAAATCACTCTAGGAGGCTCGGAAACGCGATATTCACCTTTTCCATACGTTCTGCATCGAAATAAGCTAAGGATTCACTTCCCAGCCCTCGCAATCGTTCGATATAAGGATAAATCACTCTAGGAGGTTCGGAAACGCGATATTCACCTTTTCCATACGTTCTGCATCGAAAGAAGCTAAGGATTCACATCCCAGCCCTCGCAATCGTTCGATATAACGATAAAACACTCTAGGAGACTCGGAAACGCGATATTCACCATTTCCACACGTTCTGCATCGAAAGAAGCTAAGGATTCACTTCCCAGCCTCGCAATCGTTCGATATAACGATAAATCGCTCTAGGAGACTCTTAATCGCGATATTCACCTTTTCCACACGTTCTGCATCGAAAGAAGTTGAGGATTCACTTCCCAGACCTCGCAAACGTTCGATATAACGATAAATCACTCCAGGAGGCTCGGAATCGCGATATTCACACGTTCCACACTTTGTGTTTCGACAGAAGCTAGGGATTCACTTTCCAGCCCCCGCCATCGTTCGATATAACGATAAATCACTCTAGGTGGCTCGGATTCGCGATATTCACCATTTCCACACGTTCTGTATCGACAGAAGCTAATGATTCACCTTCCAGACCTCGCAATAGATCGTTATAACGATAAAACACTGTAATAGGCTCGGAATCGCAATATTCACCCGTACCACACGTTCTGTATCGACAGAAGATAAGGATTCACTTTCCAGCTCTCGCAATCGATCGATATAACGATAAATCACTCTAGGAGACTCGGAATCGCGATATTCAGCTTTTCCACACGTTCTGCATCGAAAGAAGTTAAGGATTCACTTCCCAGCCCTCGCAATCGTTCGATATAACGATAAATCACTCTAGGAGGCTCGGAAACGCGATATTCACCTTTTCCATACGTTCTGCATCGAAATAAGCTAAGGATTCACTTCCCAGCCCTCGCAAACGTTCGATATAACGATAAATCACTCTAGGAGGCTTGGAAACGCGATATTCACCTTTTCCATACGTTCTGCATCGAAAGAAGCTAAGGATTCACATCCCAGCCCTCGCAATCGTTCGATATAACGATAAATCACTCTAGGAGACTCGGAATCGCGATATTCACACGTTCCACACTTTGTGTTTCGACAGAAGCTAAGGATTCACTTCCCAGCCTCGCAATCGTTCGATATAACGATAAATCACTCTAGGAGACTCGGAAACGCGATATTCACCTTTTCCATACGTTCTGCATTGAAAGAAGCTAAGGATTCACTTCCCAGCCCTCGCAATCGTTCGATATAACGATAAATCACTCTAGGAGACTCGGAATCGCGATATTCACCTTTTCCACACGTTCTGCATCGAAAGAAGTTAAGGATTCACTTCCCAGCCCTCGCAATCGTTCGATATAACGATAAATAACTCTAGGAGGCTCGGAAACGCGATATTCACCTTTTCCATACATTCTGCATCGAAATAAGCCAAGGATTCACTTCCCAGCCCTCGCAATCGTTCGATATAACGATAAATCACTCTAGGAGACTCGGAATCGCGATATTCACCTTTTCCACACGTTCTGCATCGAAAGAAGTTAAGGATTCACTTCCCAGCCCTCGCAATCGTTCGATATAACGATAAATCACTCTAGGAGACTCGGAATCGCGATATTCACCTTTTCCACACGTTCTGCACCGAAAGAAGTTAAGGCTTCACTTCCCAGCCCTCGCAATCATTCGATATAACGATAAATCACTCTAGGAGGCTCGGAAACGCGATATTCACCTTTTCCATACGTTCTGCATCGAAATAAGCTAAGGATTCACTTCCCAGCCCTCGCAATCGTTCGATATAACGATAAATCACTCTAGGAGACTCGGAATCGCGATATTCACCTTTTCCACACGTTCTGCATCGAAAGAAGTTAAGGATTCACTTCCCAGCCCTCGCAATCGTTCGATATAACGATAAATCACTCTAGGAGACTCGGAATCGCGATATTCACCTTTTCCACACGTTCTGCACCGAAAGAAGTTAAGGCTTCACTTCCCAGCCCTCGCAATCATTCGATATAACGATAAATCACTCTAGGAGGCTCGGAAACGCGATATTCACCTTTTCCATACGTTCTGCATCGAAATAAGCTAAGGATTCCCTTCCCAGCCCTCGCAATCGTTCGATATAAGGATAAATCACTCTAGGAGGTTCGGAAACGCGATATTCACCTTTTCCATACGTTCTGCATCGAAAGAAGCTAAGGATTCACATCCCAGCCCTCGCAATCGTTCGATATAACGATAAAACACTCTAGGAGACTCGGAAACGCGATATTCACCATTTCCACACGTTCTGCATCGAAAGAAGCTAAGGATTCACTTCCCAGCCTCGCAATCGTTCGATATAACGATAAAACACTCTAGGAGACTCGGAAACGCGATATTCACCATTTCCACACGTTCTGCATCGAAAGAAGCTAAGGATTCACTTCCCAGCCTCGCAATCGTTCGATATAACGATAAATCGCTCTAGGAGACTCTTAATCGCGATATTCACCTTTTCCACACGTTCTGCATCGAAAGAAGTTGAGGATTCACTTCCCAGACCTCGCAAACGTTCGATATAACGATAAATCACTCCAGGAGGCTCGGAATCGCGATATTCACACGTTCCACACTTTGTGTTTCGACAGAAGCTAAGGATTCACTTTCCAGCCCCCGCCATCGTTCGATATAACGATAAATCACTCTAGGTGGCTCGGATTCGCGATATTCACCATTTCCACACGTTCTGTATCGACAGAAGCTAATGATTCACCTTCCAGACCTCGCAATAGATCGTTATAACGATAAAACACTGTAATAGGCTCGGAATCGCAATATTCACCCGTACCACACGTTCTGTATCGACAGAAGATAAGGATTCACTTTCCAGCTCTCGCAATCGATCGATATAACGATAAATCACTCTAGGAGACTCGGAATCGCGATATTCACCTTTTCCACACGTTCTGCATCGAAAGAAGTTAAGGATTCACTTCCCAGCCCTCGCAATCGTTCGATATAACGATAAATCACTCTAGGAGGCTCGGAAACGCGATATTCACCTTTTCCATACGTTCTGCATCGAAATAAGCTAAGGATTCACTTCCCAGCCCTCGCAAACGTTCGATATAACGATAAATCACTCTAGGAGGCTTGGAAACGCGATATTCACCTTTTCCATACGTTCTGCATCGAAAGAAGCTAAGGATTCACATCCCAGCCCTCGCAATCGTTCGATATAACGATAAATCACTCTAGGAGACTCGGAATCGCGATATTCACACGTTCCACACTTTGTGTTTCGACAGAAGCTAAGGATTCACTTCCCAGCCTCGCAATCGTTCGATATAACGATAAATCACTCTAGGAGACTCGGAAACGCGATATTCACCTTTTCCATACGTTCTGCATTGAAAGAAGCTAAGGATTCACTTCCCAGCCCTCGCAATCGTTCGATATAACGATAAATCACTCTAGGAGACTCGGAATCGCGATATTCACCTTTTCCACACGTTCTGCATCGAAAGAAGTTAAGGATTCACTTCCCAGCCCTCGCAATCGTTCGATATAACGATAAATAACTCTAGGAGGCTCGGAAACGCGATATTCACCTTTTCCATACATTCTGCATCGAAATAAGCCAAGGATTCACTTCCCAGCCCTCGCAATCGTTCGATATAACGATAAATCACTCTAGGAGACTCGGAATCGCGATATTCACCTTTTCCACACGTTCTGCATCGAAAGAAGTTAAGGATTCACTTCCCAGCCCTCGCAAACGTTCGATATAACGATAAATCACTCTAGGAGACTCGGAATCGCGATATTCACCTTTTCCACACGTTCTGCACCAAAAGAAGTTAAGGCTTCACTTCCCAGCCCTCGCAATCATTCGATATAACGATAAATCACTCTAGGAGGCTCGGAAACGCGATATTCACCTTTTCCATACGTTCTGCATCGAAATAAGCTAAGGATTCCCTTCCCAGCCCTCGCAATCGTTCGATATAAGGATAAATCACTCTAGGAGGTTCGGAAACGCGATATTCACCTTTTCCATACGTTCTGCATCGAAAGAAGCTAAGGATTCACATCCCAGCCCTCGCAATCGTTCGATATAACGATAAAACACTCTAGGAGACTCGGAAACGCGATATTCACCATTTCCACACGTTCTGCATCGAAAGAAGCTAAGGATTCACTTCCCAGCCTCGCAATCGTTCGATATAACGATAAATCGCTCTAGGAGACTCTTAATCGCGATATTCACCTTTTCCACACGTTCTGCATCGAAAGAAGTTGAGGATTCACTTCCCAGACCTCGCAAACGTTCGATATAACGATAAATCACTCCAGGAGGCTCGGAATCGCGATATTCACACGTTCCACACTTTGTGTTTCGACAGAAGCTAAGGATTCACTTTCCAGCCCCCGCCATCGTTCGATATAACGATAAATCACTCTAGGTGGCTCGGATTCGCGATATTCACCATTTCCACACGTTCTGTATCGACAGAAGCTAATGATTCACCTTCCAGCCCTCGCAATAGATCGTTATAACGATAAATCACTGTAATAGGCTCGGAATCGCAATATTCACCCGTACCACACGTTCTGTATCGACAGAAGATAAGGATTCACTTCCCAGCCCTCGCAAACGTTCGATATAACGATAAATCACTCTAGGAGACTCGGAATCGCGATATTCACCTTTTCCACACGTTCTGCATCGAAAGAAGTTAAGGATTCACTTCCCAGCCCTCGCAATCGTTCGATATAACGATAAATCACTCTAGGAGGCTCGGAAACGCGATATTCACCTTTTCCATACGTTCTGCATCGAAATAAGCTAAGGATTCACTTCCCAGCCCTCGCAATCGTTCGATATAACGATAAATCACTGTAGGAGACTCGGAATCGCGATATTCACCTTTTCCATACGTTCTGCATCGAAAGAAGTTAAGGATTCACTTCCCAGCCCTCGCAATCGTTCGATATAACGATAAATCACTGTAGGAGACTCGGAATCGCGATATTCACCTTTTCCACACGTTCTGCATCGAAAGAAGTTAAGGATTCACTTCCCAGCCCTCGCAAACGTTCGATATAACGATAAATCACTCTAGGAGGCTCGGAAACGCGATATTCACCTTTTCCATACGTTCTGCATCGAAAGAAGCTAAGGATTCACTTCCCAGCCCTCGCAATCGTTCGATGTAACGATAAATCACTCTAGGAGGCTCGGAATCGCGATATTCACACGTTCCACACTTTGTGTTTCGACAGAAGCTAAGGATTCACTTTCCAGCCCCCGCCATCGTTCGATATAACGATAAATCACTCTAGGTGGCTCGGATTCGCGATATTCACCATTTCCACACGTTCTGTATCGACAGAAGCTAATGATTCACCTTCCAGCCCTCGCAATAGATCGTTATAACGATAAATCACTGTAATAGGCTCGGAAACGCAATATTCACCCGTACCACACGTTCTGTATCGACAGAAGATAAGGATTCACTTTCCAGCTCTCGCAATCGATCGATATAACGATAAACCACTCTAGGTGGCTCGGATTCGCGATATTCACCATTTCCACACGTTCTGTATCGACAGAAGCTAATGATTCACCTTCCAGACCTCGCAATAGATCGTTATAACGATAAAACACTGTAATAGGCTCGGAATCGCAATATTCACCCGTACCACACGTTCTGTATCGACAGAAGATAAGGATTCACTTTCCAGCTCTCGCAATCGATCGATATAACGATAAATCACTCTAGGAGACTCGGAATCGCGATATTCACCTTTTCCACACGTTCTGCATCGAAAGAAGTTAAGGATTCACTTCCCAGCCCTCGCAATCGTTCGATATAACGATAAATCACTCTAGGAGGCTCGGAAACGCGATATTCACCTTTTCCATACGTTCTGCATCGAAATAAGCTAAGGATTCACTTCCCAGCCCTCGCAAACGTTCGATATAACGATAAATCACTCTAGGAGGCTTGGAAACGCGATATTCACCTTTTCCATACGTTCTGCATCGAAAGAAGCTAAGGATTCACATCCCAGCCCTCGCAATCGTTCGATATAACGATAAATCACTCTAGGAGACTCGGAATCGCGATATTCACACGTTCCACACTTTGTGTTTCGACAGAAGCTAAGGATTCACTTCCCAGCCTCGCAATCGTTCGATATAACGATAAATCACTCTAGGAGACTCGGAAACGCGATATTCACCTTTTCCATACGTTCTGCATTGAAAGAAGCTAAGGATTCACTTCCCAGCCCTCGCAATCGTTCGATATAACGATAAATCACTCTAGGAGACTCGGAATCGCGATATTCACCTTTTCCACACGTTCTGCATCGAAAGAAGTTAAGGATTCACTTCCCAGCCCTCGCAATCGTTCGATATAACGATAAATAACTCTAGGAGGCTCGGAAACGCGATATTCACCTTTTCCATACATTCTGCATCGAAATAAGCCAAGGATTCACTTCCCAGCCCTCGCAATCGTTCGATATAACGATAAATCACTCTAGGAGACTCGGAATCGCGATATTCACCTTTTCCACACGTTCTGCATCGAAAGAAGTTAAGGATTCACTTCCCAGCCCTCGCAAACGTTCGATATAACGATAAATCACTCTAGGAGACTCGGAATCGCGATATTCACCTTTTCCACACGTTCTGCACCGAAAGAAGTTAAGGCTTCACTTCCCAGCCCTCGCAATCATTCGATATAACGATAAATCACTCTAGGAGGCTCGGAAACGCGATATTCACCTTTTCCATACGTTCTGCATCGAAATAAGCTAAGGATTCCCTTCCCAGCCCTCGCAATCGTTCGATATAAGGATAAATCACTCTAGGAGGTTCGGAAACGCGATATTCACCTTTTCCATACGTTCTGCATCGAAAGAAGCTAAGGATTCACATCCCAGCCCTCGCAATCGTTCGATATAACGATAAAACACTCTAGGAGACTCGGAAACGCGATATTCACCATTTCCACACGTTCTGCATCGAAAGTAGCTAAGGATTCACTTCCCAGCCTCGCAATCGTTCGATATAACGATAAATCGCTCTAGGAGACTCTTAATCGCGATATTCACCTTTTCCACACGTTCTGCATCGAAAGAAGTTGAGGATTCACTTCCCAGACCTCGCAAACGTTCGATATAACGATAAATCACTCCAGGAGGCTCGGAATCGCGATATTCACACGTTCCACACTTTGTGTTTCGACAGAAGCTAAGGATTCACTTTCCAGCCCCCGCCATCGTTCGATATAACGATAAATCACTCTAGGTGGCTCGGATTCGCGATATTCACCATTTCCACACGTTCTGTATCGACAGAAGCTAATGATTCACCTTCCAGCCCTCGCAATAGATCGTTATAACGATAAATCACTGTAATAGGCTCGGAATCGCAATATTCACCCGTACCACACGTTCTGTATCGACAGAAGATAAGGATTCACTTCCCAGCCCTCGCAAACGTTCGATATAACGATAAATCACTCTAGGAGGCTCGGAATCGCGATATTCACACGTTCCACACTTTGTGTTTCGACAGAAGCTAAGGATTCACTTTCCAGCCCCCGCCATCGTTCGATATAACGATAAATCACTCTAGGTGGCTCGGATTCGCGATATTCACCATTTCCACACGTTCTGTATCGACAGAAGCTAATGATTCACCTTCCAGCCCTCGCAATAGATCGTTATAACGATAAATCACTGTAATAGGCTCGGAAACGCAATATTCACCCGTACCACACGTTCTGTATCGACAGAAGATAAGGATTCACTTTCCAGCTCTCGCAATCGATCGATATAACGATAAACCACTCTAGGAAGCTCGGAAACGCAATATTCACCTTTTCCATACGTTCTGCATCGAAAGAAGTTAAGGATTCACTTCCCAGCCCTCGCAATCGTTCGATATAACGATAAATCACTCTAGGAGACTCGGAATCGCGATATTCACCTTTTCCACACGTTCTGCATCGAAAGAAGTTAAGGATTCACTTCCCAGCCCTCGCAAACGTTCGATATAACGATAAATCACTCTAGGAGACTCGGAATCGCGATATTCACCTTTTCCACACGTTCTGCATTGAAAGAAGCTAAGGATTCACTTCCCAGCCCTCGCAATCGTTCGATATAACGATAAATCACTCTAGGAGGCTCGGAAACGCGATATTCACCTTTTCCATACGTTCTGCATCGAAATAAGCTAAGGATTCACTTCCCAGCCCTCGCAATCGTTCGATATAACGATAAATCACTGTAGGAGACTCGGAATCGCGATATTCACCTTTTCCACACGTTCTGCATCGAAAGAAGTTAAGGATTCACTTCCCAGCCCTCGCAATCGTTCGATATAACGATAAATCACTCTAGGAGAGTCGGAATCGCGATATTCACCTTTTCCACACGTTCTGCATCGAAAGAAGTTAAGGATTCACTTCCCAGCCCTCGCAATCGTTCGATATAACGATAAATCACTCTAGGAGGCTCGGAAACGCGATATTCACCTTTTCCATAAGTTCTGCCTCGAAATAAGCTAAGGATTCACTTCCCAGCCCTCGCAATCGTTCGATATAACGATAAATCACTCTAGGAGACTCGGAATCGCGATATTCACCTTTTCCACACGTTCTGCATCGAAAGAAGTTAAGGATTCACTTCCCAGCCCTCGCAATCGTTCGATATAACGATAAATCACTCTAGGAGGCTCGGAAACGCGATATTCACCTTTTCCATACGTTCTGCATCGAAATAAGCTAAGGATTCACTTCCCAGCCCTCGCAATCGTTCGATATAACGATAAATCACTGTAAGAGACTCGGAATCGCGATATTCACCTTTTCCACACGTTCTGCATCGAAAGAAGTTAAGGATTCACTTCCCAGCCCTCGCAATCGTTCGATATAACGATAAATCACTCTAGGAGGCTCGGAAACGCGATATTCACCTTTTCCATACGTTCTGCATCGAAAGAAGCTAAGGATTCACTTCCCAGCCCTCGTAATCGTTCGATGTAACGATAAATCACTCTAGGAGGCTCGGAAACGCGATATTCACCTTTTCCATACGTTCTGCATCGAAAGAAGTTAAGGATTCACTTCCCAGCCCTCGCAATCGTTCGATGTAACGATAAATCACTCTAGGAGGCTCGGAATCGCGATATTCACACGTTCCACACTTTGTGTTTCGACAGAAGCTAAGGATTCACTTTCCAGCCCCCGCCATCGTTCGATATAACGATAAATCACTCTAGGTGGCTCGGATTCGCGATATTCACCATTTCCACACGTTCTGTATCGACAGAAGCTAATGATTCACCTTCCAGCCCTCGCAATAGATCGTTATAACGATAAATCACTGTAATAGGCTCGGAATCGCAATATTCACCCGTACCACACGTTCTGTATCGACAGAAGATAAGGATTCACTTTCCAGCTCTCGCAATCGATCGATATAACGATAAACCACTCTAGGAAGCTCGGAAACGCGATATTCACCTTTTCCATACGTTCTGCATCGAAAGAAGTTAAGGATTCACTTCCCAGCCCTCGCAATCGTTCGATATAACGATAAATCACTCTAGGAGACTCGGAATCGCGATATTCACCTTTTCCACACGTTCTGCATCGAAAGAAGTTAAGGATTCACTTCCCAGCCCTCGCAAACGTTCGATATAACGATAAATCACTCTAGGAGACTCGGAATCGCGATATTCACCTTTTCCACACGTTCTGCATCGAAAGAAGTTAAGGATTCACTTCCCAGGCCTCGCAATCGTTCGATATAACGATAAATCACTCTAGGAGGCTCGGAAACGCGATATTCACCTTTTCCATACGTTCTGCATCGAAATAAGCTAAGGATTCAGTTCCCAGCCCTCGCAATCGTTCGATATAACGATAAATCACTGTAGGAGACTCGGAATCGCGATATTCACCTTTTCCACACGTTCTGCATCGAAAGAAGTTAAGGATTCACTTCCCAGCCCTCGCAATCGTTCGATATAACGATAAATCACTCTAGGAGAGTCGGAATCGCGATATTCACCTTTTCCACACGTTCTGCATCGAAAGAAGTTAAGGATTCACTTCCCAGCCCTCGCAATCGTTCGATGTAACGATAAATCACTCTAGGAGGCTCGGAATCGCGATATTCACACGTTCCACACTTTGTGTTTCGACAGAAGCTAAGGATTCACTTTCCAGCCCCCGCCATCGTTCGATATAACGATAAATCACTCTAGGTGGCTCGGATTCGCGATATTCACCATTTCCACACGTTCTGTATCGACAGAAGCTAATGATTCACCTTCCAGCCCTCGCAATAGATCGTTATAACGATAAATCACTGTAATAGGCTCGGAATCGCAATATTCACCCGTACCACACGTTCTGTATCGACAGAAGATAAGGATTCACTTTCCAGCTCTCGCAATCGATCGATATAACGATAAACCACTCTAGGAAGCTCGGAAACGCGATATTCACCTTTTCCATACGTTCTGCATCGAAAGAAGTTAAGGATTCACTTCCCAGCCCTCGCAATCGTTCGATATAACGATAAATCACTCTAGGAGACTCGGAATCGCGATATTCACCTTTTCCACACGTTCTGCATCGAAAGAAGTTAAGGATTCACTTCCCAGCCCTCGCAAACGTTCGATATAACGATAAATCACTCTAGGAGACTCGGAATCGCGATATTCACCTTTTCCACACGTTCTGCATCGAAAGAAGTTAAGGATTCACTTCCCAGGCCTCGCAATCGTTCGATATAACGATAAATCACTCTAGGAGGCTCGGAAACGCGATATTCACCTTTTCCATACGTTCTGCATCGAAATAAGCTAAGGATTCACTTCCCAGCCCTCGCAATCGTTCGATATAACGATAAATCACTGTAGGAGACTCGGAATCGCGATATTCACCTTTTCCACACGTTCTGCATCGAAAGAAGTTAAGGATTCACTTTCCAGCTCTCGCAATCGATCGATATAACGATAAACCACTCTAGGAAGCTCGGAAACGCGATATTCACCTTTTCCATACGTTCTGCATCGAAAGAAGCTAAGGATTCACTTCCCAGCCCTCGCAATCGTTCGATGTAACGATAAATCACTCTAGGAGGCTCGGAAACGCGATATTCACCTTTTCCATACGTTCTGCATCGAAAGAAGTTAAGGATTCACTTCCCAGCCCACGCAATCGTTCGATATAACGATAAATCACTCTAGGAGGCTCGGAAACGCGATATTCACCTTTTCCATACGTTCTGCATCGAAAGAAGCTAAGGATTCACTTCCCAGCCCTCGGAATCGTTCGATATAACGATAAATCACTCTAGGAGGCTCGGAAACGCGATATTCACCTTTTCCATACGTTCTGCATCGAAATAAGCTAAGGATTCATTTCCCAGCCCTCGCAAACGTTCGATATAACGATAAATCACTCTAGGAGACTCGGAATCGCGATATTCACCTTTTCCACGCGTTCTGCATCGAAAGAAGTTAAGGATTCACTTCCCAGCCCTCGCAATCGTTCGATATAACGATAAATCACTCTAGGAGGCTCGGAAACGCGATATTCACCTTTTCCATACGTTCTGCATCGAAAGAAGCTAAGGATTCACTTCCCAGCCCTCGCAATCGTTCGATATAACGATAAATCACTCTAGGAGGCTCGGAAACGCGATATTCACCTTTTCCATACGTTCTGCATCGAAATAAGCTAAGGATTCACTTCCCAGCCCTCGCAATCGTTCGATATAACGATAAATCACTGTAGGAGACTCGGAATCGCGATATTCACCTTTTCCACACGTTCTGCATCGAAAGAAGTTAAGGATTCACTTCCCAGCCCTCGCAATCGTTCGATATAACGATAAACCACTCTAGGAAGCTCGGAAACGCGATATTCACCTTTTCCATACGTTCTGCATCGAAAGAAGTTAAGGATTCACTTCCCAGCCCTCGCAATCGTTCGATATAACGATAAATCACTCTAGGAGACTCGGAATCGCGATATTCACCTTTTCCACACGTTCTGCATCGAAAGAAGTTAAGGATTCACTTCCCAGCCCTCGCAAACGTTCGATATAACGATAAATCACTCTAGGAGACTCGGAATCGCGATATTCACCTTTTCCACACGTTCTGCATCGAAAGAAGTTAAGGATTCACTTCCCAGCCCTCGCAATCGTTCGATATAACGATAAATCACTCTAGGAGGCTCGGAAACGCGATATTCACCTTTTCCATACGTTCTGCATCGAAATAAGCTAAGGATTCACTTCCCAGCCCTCGCAATCGTTCGATATAACGATAAATCACTGTAGGAGACTCGGAATCGCGATATTCACCTTTTCCACACGTTCTGCATCGAAAGAAGTTAAGGATTCACTTCCCAGCCCTCGCAATCGTTCGATATAACGATAAATCACTCTAGGAGAGTCGGAATCGCGATATTCACCTTTTCCACACGTTCTGCATCGAAAGAAGTTAAGGATTCACTTCCCAGCCCTCGCAATCGTTCGATATAACGATAAATCACTCTAGGAGGCTCGGAAACGCGATATTCACCTTTTCCATAAGTTCTGCCTCGAAATAAGCTAAGGATTCACTTCCCAGCCCTCGCAATCGTTCGATATAACGATAAATCACTCTAGGAGACTCGGAATCGCGATATTCACCTTTTCCACACGTTCTGCATCGAAAGAAGTTAAGGATTCACTTCCCAGCCCTCGCAATCGTTCGATATAACGATAAATCACTCTAGGAGGCTCGGAAACGCGATATTCACCTTTTCCATACGTTCTGCATCGAAATAAGCTAAGGATTCACTTCCCAGCCCTCGCAATCGTTCGATATAACGATAAATCACTGTAGGAGACTCGGAATCGCGATATTCACCTTTTCCACACGTTCTGCATCGAAAGAAGTTAAGGATTCACTTCCCAGCCCTCGCAATCGTTCGATATAACGATAAATCACTCTAGGAGAGTCGGAATCGCGATATTCACCTTTTCCACACGTTCTGCATCGAAAGAAGTTAAGGATTCACTTCCCAGCCCTCGCAATCGTTCGATATAACGATAAATCACTCTAGGAGGCTCGGAAACGCGATATTCACCTTTTCCATAAGTTCTGCCTCGAAATAAGCTAAGGATTCACTTCCCAGCCCTCGCAATCGTTCGATATAACGATAAATCACTCTAGGAGACTCGGAATCGCGATATTCACCTTTTCCACACGTTC
The DNA here is from genome assembly GCA_963667235.1 of Nomada lathburiana. NCBI lineage: Eukaryota > Metazoa > Arthropoda > Insecta > Hymenoptera > Apidae > Nomada > Nomada lathburiana. The sequence continues at coordinate 275,128 of OY763905.1, forward strand.
TGCATCGAAAGAAGTTAAGGATTCACTTCCCAGCCCTCGCAATCGTTCGATATAACGATAAATAACTCTAGGAGGCTCGGAAACGCGATATTCACCTTTTCCATACGTTCTGCATCGAAATAAGCTAAGGATTCACTTCCCAGCCCTCGCAATCGTTCGATATAACGATAAATCACTGTAGGAGACTCGGAATCGCGATATTCACCTTTTCCACACGTTCTGCATCGAAAGAAGTTAAGGATTCACTTCCCAGCCCTCGCAATCGTTCGATATAACGATAAATCACTCTAGGAGGCTCGGAAACGCGATATTCACCTTTTCCATACGTTCTGCATCGAAAGAAGCTAAGGATTCACTTCCCAGCCCTCGTAATCGTTCGATGTAACGATAAATCACTCTAGGAGGCTCGGAAACGCGATATTCACCTTTTCCATACGTTCTGCATCGAAAGAAGTTAAGGATTCACTTCCCAGCCCTCGCAATCGTTCGATGTAACGATAAATCACTCTAGGAGGCTCGGAATCGCGATATTCACACGTTCCACACTTTGTGTTTCGACAGAAGCTAAGGATTCACTTTCCAGCCCCCGCCATCGTTCGATATAACGATAAATCACTCTAGGTGGCTCGGATTCGCGATATTCACCATTTCCACACGTTCTGTATCGACAGAAGCTAATGATTCACCTTCCAGCCCTCGCAATAGATCGTTATAACGATAAATCACTGTAATAGGCTCGGAATCGCAATATTCACCCGTACCACACGTTCTGTATCGACAGAAGATAAGGATTCACTTTCCAGCTCTCGCAATCGATCGATATAACGATAAACCACTCTAGGAAGCTCGGAAACGCGATATTCACCTTTTCCATACGTTCTGCATCGAAAGAAGTTAAGGATTCACTTCCCAGCCCTCGCAATCGTTCGATATAACGATAAATCACTCTAGGAGACTCGGAAACGCGATATTCACCTTTTCCATACATTCTGCATCGAAATAAGCCAAGGATTCACTTCCCAGCCCTCGCAATCGTTCGATATAACGATAAATCACTCTAGGAGACTCGGAATCGCGATATTCACCTTTTCCACACGTTCTGCATCGAAAGAAGTTAAGGATTCACTTCCCAGCCCTCGCAAACGTTCGATATAACGATAAATCACTCTAGGAGACTCGGAATCGCGATATTCACCTTTTCCACACGTTCTGCACCAAAAGAAGTTAAGGCTTCACTTCCCAGCCCTCGCAATCATTCGATATAACGATAAATCACTCTAGGAGGCTCGGAAACGCGATATTCACCTTTTCCATACGTTCTGCATCGAAATAAGCTAAGGATTCCCTTCCCAGCCCTCGCAATCGTTCGATATAAGGATAAATCACTCTAGGAGACTCGGAATCGCGATATTCACCTTTTCCACACGTTCTGCATCGAAAGAAGTTAAGGATTCACTTCCCAGCCCTCGCAATCGTTCGATATAACGATAAATCACTCTAGGAGACTCGGAATCGCGATATTCACCTTTTCCACACGTTCTGCATCGAAAGAAGTTAAGGATTCACTTCCCAGCCCTCGCAAACGTTCGATATAACGATAAATCACTCTAGGAGACTCGGAATCGCGATATTCACCCTTTCCACACGTTCTGCACCAAAAGAAGTTAAGGCTTCACTTCCCAGCCCTCGCAATCATTCGATATAACGATAAATCACTCTAGGAGGCTCGGAATCGCAATATTCACCCGTACCACACGTTCTGTATCGACAGAAGATAAGGATTCACTTCCCAGCCCTCGCAATCGTTCGATATAACGATAAATCACTCTAGGAGGCTCGGAAACGCGATATTCACCTTTTCCATACGTTCTGCATCGAAATAAGCTAAGGATTCAGTTCCCAGCCCTCGCAATCGTTCGATATAACGATAAATCACTGTAGGAGACTCGGAATCGCGATATTCACCTTTTCCACACGTTCTGCATCGAAAGAAGTTAAGGATTCACTTCCCAGCCCTCGCAATCGTTCGATATAACGATAAATCACTCTAGGAGAGTCGGAATCGCGATATTCACCTTTTCCACACGTTCTGCATCGAAAGAAGTTAAGGATTCACTTCCCAGCCCTCGCAATCGTTCGATGTAACGATAAATCACTCTAGGAGGCTCGGAATCGCGATATTCACACGTTCCACACTTTGTGTTTCGACAGAAGCTAAGGATTCACTTTCCAGCCCCCGCCATCGTTCGATATAACGATAAATCACTCTAGGTGGCTCGGATTCGCGATATTCACCATTTCCACACGTTCTGTATCGACAGAAGCTAATGATTCACCTTCCAGCCCTCGCAATAGATCGTTATAACGATAAATCACTGTAATAGGCTCGGAATCGCAATATTCACCCGTACCACACGTTCTGTATCGACAGAAGATAAGGATTCACTTTCCAGCTCTCGCAATCGATCGATATAACGATAAACCACTCTAGGAAGCTCGGAAACGCGATATTCACCTTTTCCATACGTTCTGCATCGAAAGAAGTTAAGGATTCACTTCCCAGCCCTCGCAATCGTTCGATATAACGATAAATCACTCTAGGAGACTCGGAATCGCGATATTCACCTTTTCCACACGTTCTGCATCGAAAGAAGTTAAGGATTCACTTCCCAGCCCTCGCAAACGTTCGATATAACGATAAATCACTCTAGGAGACTCGGAATCGCGATATTCACCTTTTCCACACGTTCTGCATCGAAAGAAGTTAAGGATTCACTTCCCAGGCCTCGCAATCGTTCGATATAACGATAAATCACTCTAGGAGGCTCGGAAACGCGATATTCACCTTTTCCATACGTTCTGCATCGAAATAAGCTAAGGATTCACTTCCCAGCCCTCGCAATCGTTCGATATAACGATAAATCACTGTAGGAGACTCGGAATCGCGATATTCACCTTTTCCACACGTTCTGCATCGAAAGAAGTTAAGGATTCACTTTCCAGCTCTCGCAATCGATCGATATAACGATAAACCACTCTAGGAAGCTCGGAAACGCGATATTCACCTTTTCCATACGTTCTGCATCGAAAGAAGCTAAGGATTCACTTCCCAGCCCTCGCAATCGTTCGATGTAACGATAAATCACTCTAGGAGGCTCGGAAACGCGATATTCACCTTTTCCATACGTTCTGCATCGAAAGAAGTTAAGGATTCACTTCCCAGCCCACGCAATCGTTCGATATAACGATAAATCACTCTAGGAGGCTCGGAAACGCGATATTCACCTTTTCCATACGTTCTGCATCGAAAGAAGCTAAGGATTCACTTCCCAGCCCTCGGAATCGTTCGATATAACGATAAATCACTCTAGGAGGCTCGGAAACGCGATATTCACCTTTTCCATACGTTCTGCATCGAAATAAGCTAAGGATTCATTTCCCAGCCCTCGCAAACGTTCGATATAACGATAAATCACTCTAGGAGACTCGGAATCGCGATATTCACCTTTTCCACGCGTTCTGCATCGAAAGAAGTTAAGGATTCACTTCCCAGCCCTCGCAATCGTTCGATATAACGATAAATCACTCTAGGAGGCTCGGAAACGCGATATTCACCTTTTCCATACGTTCTGCATCGAAAGAAGCTAAGGATTCACTTCCCAGCCCTCGCAATCGTTCGATATAACGATAAATCACTCTAGGAGGCTCGGAAACGCGATATTCACCTTTTCCATACGTTCTGCATCGAAATAAGCTAAGGATTCACTTCCCAGCCCTCGCAATCGTTCGATATAACGATAAATCACTGTAGGAGACTCGGAATCGCGATATTCACCTTTTCCACACGTTCTGCATCGAAAGAAGTTAAGGATTCACTTCCCAGCCCTCGCAATCGTTCGATATAACGATAAACCACTCTAGGAAGCTCGGAAACGCGATATTCACCTTTTCCATACGTTCTGCATCGAAAGAAGTTAAGGATTCACTTCCCAGCCCTCGCAATCGTTCGATATAACGATAAATCACTCTAGGAGACTCGGAATCGCGATATTCACCTTTTCCACACGTTCTGCATCGAAAGAAGTTAAGGATTCACTTCCCAGCCCTCGCAAACGTTCGATATAACGATAAATCACTCTAGGAGACTCGGAATCGCGATATTCACCTTTTCCACACGTTCTGCATCGAAAGAAGTTAAGGATTCACTTCCCAGCCCTCGCAATCGTTCGATATAACGATAAATCACTCTAGGAGGCTCGGAAACGCGATATTCACCTTTTCCATACGTTCTGCATCGAAATAAGCTAAGGATTCACTTCCCAGCCCTCGCAATCGTTCGATATAACGATAAATCACTGTAGGAGACTCGGAATCGCGATATTCACCTTTTCCACACGTTCTGCATCGAAAGAAGTTAAGGATTCACTTCCCAGCCCTCGCAATCGTTCGATATAACGATAAATCACTCTAGGAGAGTCGGAATCGCGATATTCACCTTTTCCACACGTTCTGCATCGAAAGAAGTTAAGGATTCACTTCCCAGCCCTCGCAATCGTTCGATATAACGATAAATCACTCTAGGAGGCTCGGAAACGCGATATTCACCTTTTCCATAAGTTCTGCCTCGAAATAAGCTAAGGATTCACTTCCCAGCCCTCGCAATCGTTCGATATAACGATAAATCACTCTAGGAGACTCGGAATCGCGATATTCACCTTTTCCACACGTTCTGCATCGAAAGAAGTTAAGGATTCACTTCCCAGCCCTCGCAATCGTTCGATATAACGATAAATCACTCTAGGAGGCTCGGAAACGCGATATTCACCTTTTCCATACGTTCTGCATCGAAATAAGCTAAGGATTCACTTCCCAGCCCTCGCAATCGTTCGATATAACGATAAATCACTGTAGGAGACTCGGAATCGCGATATTCACCTTTTCCACACGTTCTGCATCGAAAGAAGTTAAGGATTCACTTCCCAGCCCTCGCAATCGTTCGATATAACGATAAATCACTCTAGGAGAGTCGGAATCGCGATATTCACCTTTTCCACACGTTCTGCATCGAAAGAAGTTAAGGATTCACTTCCCAGCCCTCGCAATCGTTCGATATAACGATAAATCACTCTAGGAGGCTCGGAAACGCGATATTCACCTTTTCCATAAGTTCTGCCTCGAAATAAGCTAAGGATTCACTTCCCAGCCCTCGCAATCGTTCGATATAACGATAAATCACTCTAGGAGACTCGGAATCGCGATATTCACCTTTTCCACACGTTCTGCATCGAAAGAAGTTAAGGATTCACTTCCCAGCCCTCGCAATCGTTCGATATAACGATAAATAACTCTAGGAGGCTCGGAAACGCGATATTCACCTTTTCCATACGTTCTGCATCGAAATAAGCTAAGGATTCACTTCCCAGCCCTCGCAATCGTTCGATATAACGATAAATCACTGTAGGAGACTCGGAATCGCGATATTCACCTTTTCCACACGTTCTGCATCGAAAGAAGTTAAGGATTCACTTCCCAGCCCTCGCAATCGTTCGATATAACGATAAATCACTCTAGGAGGCTCGGAAACGCGATATTCACCTTTTCCATACGTTCTGCATCGAAAGAAGCTAAGGATTCACTTCCCAGCCCTCGTAATCGTTCGATGTAACGATAAATCACTCTAGGAGGCTCGGAAACGCGATATTCACCTTTTCCATACGTTCTGCATCGAAAGAAGTTAAGGATTCACTTCCCAGCCCTCGCAATCGTTCGATGTAACGATAAATCACTCTAGGAGGCTCGGAATCGCGATATTCACACGTTCCACACTTTGTGTTTCGACAGAAGCTAAGGATTCACTTTCCAGCCCCCGCCATCGTTCGATATAACGATAAATCACTCTAGGTGGCTCGGATTCGCGATATTCACCATTTCCACACGTTCTGTATCGACAGAAGCTAATGATTCACCTTCCAGCCCTCGCAATAGATCGTTATAACGATAAATCACTGTAATAGGCTCGGAATCGCAATATTCACCCGTACCACACGTTCTGTATCGACAGAAGATAAGGATTCACTTTCCAGCTCTCGCAATCGATCGATATAACGATAAACCACTCTAGGAAGCTCGGAAACGCGATATTCACCTTTTCCATACGTTCTGCATCGAAAGAAGTTAAGGATTCACTTCCCAGCCCTCGCAATCGTTCGATATAACGATAAATCACTCTAGGAGACTCGGAAACGCGATATTCACCTTTTCCATACATTCTGCATCGAAATAAGCCAAGGATTCACTTCCCAGCCCTCGCAATCGTTCGATATAACGATAAATCACTCTAGGAGACTCGGAATCGCGATATTCACCTTTTCCACACGTTCTGCATCGAAAGAAGTTAAGGATTCACTTCCCAGCCCTCGCAAACGTTCGATATAACGATAAATCACTCTAGGAGACTCGGAATCGCGATATTCACCTTTTCCACACGTTCTGCACCAAAAGAAGTTAAGGCTTCACTTCCCAGCCCTCGCAATCATTCGATATAACGATAAATCACTCTAGGAGGCTCGGAAACGCGATATTCACCTTTTCCATACGTTCTGCATCGAAATAAGCTAAGGATTCCCTTCCCAGCCCTCGCAATCGTTCGATATAAGGATAAATCACTCTAGGAGACTCGGAATCGCGATATTCACCTTTTCCACACGTTCTGCATCGAAAGAAGTTAAGGATTCACTTCCCAGCCCTCGCAATCGTTCGATATAACGATAAATCACTCTAGGAGACTCGGAATCGCGATATTCACCTTTTCCACACGTTCTGCATCGAAAGAAGTTAAGGATTCACTTCCCAGCCCTCGCAAACGTTCGATATAACGATAAATCACTCTAGGAGACTCGGAATCGCGATATTCACCTTTTCCACACGTTCTGCACCAAAAGAAGTTAAGGCTTCACTTCCCAGCCCTCGCAATCATTCGATATAACGATAAATCACTCTAGGAGGCTCGGAATCGCAATATTCACCCGTACCACACGTTCTGTATCGACAGAAGATAAGGATTCACTTCCCAGCCCTCGCAATCGTTCGATATAACGATAAATAACTCTAGGAGGCTCGGAAACGCGATATTCACCTTTTCCATACATTCTGCATCGAAATAAGCCAAGGATTCACTTCCCAGCCCTCGCAATCGTTCGATATAACGATAAATCACTCTAGGAGACTCGGAATCGCGATATTCACCTTTTCCACACGTTCTGCATCGAAAGAAGTTAAGGATTCACTTCCCAGCCCTCGCAAACGTTCGATATAACGATAAATCACTCTAGGAGACTCGGAATCGCGATATTCACCTTTTCCACACGTTCTGCACCAAAAGAAGTTAAGGCTTCACTTCCCAGCCCTCGCAATCATTCGATATAACGATAAATCACTCTAGGAGGCTCGGAAACGCGATATTCACCTTTTCCATACGTTCTGCATCGAAATAAGCTAAGGATTCCCTTCCCAGCCCTCGCAATCGTTCGATATAAGGATAAATCACTCTAGGAGGTTCGGAAACGCGATATTCACCTTTTCCATACGTTCTGCATCGAAAGAAGCTAAGGATTCACATCCCAGCCCTCGCAATCGTTCGATATAACGATAAAACACTCTAGGAGACTCGGAAACGCGATATTCACCATTTCCACACGTTCTGCATCGAAAGAAGCTAAGGATTCACTTCCCAGCCTCGCAATCGTTCGATATAACGATAAATCGCTCTAGGAGACTCTTAATCGCGATATTCACCTTTTCCACACGTTCTGCATCGAAAGAAGTTGAGGATTCACTTCCCAGACCTCGCAAACGTTCGATATAACGATAAATCACTCCAGGAGGCTCGGAATCGCGATATTCACACGTTCCACACTTTGTGTTTCGACAGAAGCTAAGGATTCACTTTCCAGCCCCCGCCATCGTTCGATATAACGATAAATCACTCTAGGTGGCTCGGATTCGCGATATTCACCATTTCCACACGTTCTGTATCGACAGAAGCTAATGATTCACCTTCCAGCCCTCGCAATAGATCGTTATAACGATAAATCACTGTAATAGGCTCGGAATCGCAATATTCACCCGTACCACACGTTCTGTATCGACAGAAGATAAGGATTCACTTCCCAGCCCTCGCAAACGTTCGATATAACGATAAATCACTCTAGGAGACTCGGAATCGCGATATTCACCTTTTCCACACGTTCTGCATCGAAAGAAGTTAAGGATTCACTTCCCAGCCCTCGCAATCGTTCGATATAACGATAAATCACTCTAGGAGGCTCGGAAACGCGATATTCACCTTTTCCATACGTTCTGCATCGAAATAAGCTAAGGATTCACTTCCCAGCCCTCGCAATCGTTCGATATAACGATAAATCACTGTAGGAGACTCGGAATCGCGATATTCACCTTTTCCATACGTTCTGCATCGAAAGAAGTTAAGGATTCACTTCCCAGCCCTCGCAATCGTTCGATATAACGATAAATCACTGTAGGAGACTCGGAATCGCGATATTCACCTTTTCCACACGTTCTGCATCGAAAGAAGTTAAGGATTCACTTCCCAGCCCTCGCAAACGTTCGATATAACGATAAATCACTCTAGGAGGCTCGGAAACGCGATATTCACCTTTTCCATACGTTCTGCATCGAAAGAAGCTAAGGATTCACTTCCCAGCCCTCGCAATCGTTCGATGTAACGATAAATCACTCTAGGAGGCTCGGAATCGCGATATTCACACGTTCCACACTTTGTGTTTCGGCAGAAGCTAAGGATTCACTTTCCAGCCCCCGCCATCGTTCGATATAACGATAAATCACTCTAGGTGGCTCGGATTCGCGATATTCACCATTTCCACACGTTCTGTATCGACAGAAGCTAATGATTCACCTTCCAGCCCTCGCAATAGATCGTTATAACGATAAATCACTGTAATAGGCTCGGAAACGCAATATTCACCCGTACCACACGTTCTGTATCGACAGAAGATAAGGATTCACTTTCCAGCTCTCGCAATCGATCGATATAACGATAAACCACTCTAGGTGGCTCGGATTCGCGATATTCACCATTTCCACACGTTCTGTATCGACAGAAGCTAATGATTCACCTTCCAGACCTCGCAATAGATCGTTATAACGATAAAACACTGTAATAGGCTCGGAATCGCAATATTCACCCGTACCACACGTTCTGTATCGACAGAAGATAAGGATTCACTTTCCAGCTCTCGCAATCGATCGATATAACGATAAATCACTCTAGGAGACTCGGAATCGCGATATTCACCTTTTCCACACGTTCTGCATCGAAAGAAGTTAAGGATTCACTTCCCAGCCCTCGCAATCGTTCGATATAACGATAAATCACTCTAGGAGGCTCGGAAACGCGATATTCACCTTTTCCATACGTTCTGCATCGAAATAAGCTAAGGATTCACTTCCCAGCCCTCGCAAACGTTCGATATAACGATAAATCACTCTAGGAGGCTTGGAAACGCGATATTCACCTTTTCCATACGTTCTGCATCGAAAGAAGCTAAGGATTCACATCCCAGCCCTCGCAATCGTTCGATATAACGATAAATCACTCTAGGAGACTCGGAATCGCGATATTCACACGTTCCACACTTTGTGTTTCGACAGAAGCTAAGGATTCACTTCCCAGCCTCGCAATCGTTCGATATAACGATAAATCACTCTAGGAGACTCGGAAACGCGATATTCACCTTTTCCATACGTTCTGCATTGAAAGAAGCTAAGGATTCACTTCCCAGCCCTCGCAATCGTTCGATATAACGATAAATCACTCTAGGAGACTCGGAATCGCGATATTCACCTTTTCCACACGTTCTGCATCGAAAGAAGTTAAGGATTCACTTCCCAGCCCTCGCAATCGTTCGATATAACGATAAATAACTCTAGGAGGCTCGGAAACGCGATATTCACCTTTTCCATACATTCTGCATCGAAATAAGCCAAGGATTCACTTCCCAGCCCTCGCAATCGTTCGATATAACGATAAATCACTCTAGGAGACTCGGAATCGCGATATTCACCTTTTCCACACGTTCTGCATCGAAAGAAGTTAAGGATTCACTTCCCAGCCCTCGCAAACGTTCGATATAACGATAAATCACTCTAGGAGACTCGGAATCGCGATATTCACCTTTTCCACACGTTCTGCACCGAAAGAAGTTAAGGCTTCACTTCCCAGCCCTCGCAATCATTCGATATAACGATAAATCACTCTAGGAGGCTCGGAAACGCGATATTCACCTTTTCCATACGTTCTGCATCGAAATAAGCTAAGGATTCCCTTCCCAGCCCTCGCAATCGTTCGATATAAGGATAAATCACTCTAGGAGGTTCGGAAACGCGATATTCACCTTTTCCATACGTTCTGCATCGAAAGAAGCTAAGGATTCACATCCCAGCCCTCGCAATCGTTCGATATAACGATAAAACACTCTAGGAGACTCGGAAACGCGATATTCACCATTTCCACACGTTCTGCATCGAAAGTAGCTAAGGATTCACTTCCCAGCCTCGCAATCGTTCGATATAACGATAAATCGCTCTAGGAGACTCTTAATCGCGATATTCACCTTTTCCACATGTTCTGCATCGAAAGAAGTTGAGGATTCACTTCCCAGACCTCGCAAACGTTCGATATAACGATAAATCACTCCAGGAGGCTCGGAATCGCGATATTCACACGTTCCACACTTTGTGTTTCGACAGAAGCTAAGGATTCACTTTCCAGCCCCCGCCATCGTTCGATATAACGATAAATCACTCTAGGTGGCTCGGATTCGCGATATTCACCATTTCCACACGTTCTGTATCGACAGAAGCTAATGATTCACCTTCCAGCCCTCGCAATAGATCGTTATAACGATAAATCACTGTAATAGGCTCGGAATCGCAATATTCACCCGTACCACACGTTCTGTATCGACAGAAGATAAGGATTCACTTCCCAGCCCTCGCAAACGTTCGATATAACGATAAATCACTCTAGGAGGCTCGGAATCGCGATATTCACACGTTCCACACTTTGTGTTTCGACAGAAGCTAAGGATTCACTTTCCAGCCCCCGCCATCGTTCGATATAACGATAAATCACTCTAGGTGGCTCGGATTCGCGATATTCACCATTTCCACACGTTCTGTATCGACAGAAGCTAATGATTCACCTTCCAGCCCTCGCAATAGATCGTTATAACGATAAATCACTGTAATAGGCTCGGAAACGCAATATTCACCCGTACCACACGTTCTGTATCGACAGAAGATAAGGATTCACTTTCCAGCTCTCGCAATCGATCGATATAACGATAAACCACTCTAGGAAGCTCGGAAACGCAATATTCACCTTTTCCATACGTTCTGCATCGAAAGAAGTTAAGGATTCACTTCCCAGCCCTCGCAATCGTTCGATATAACGATAAATCACTCTAGGAGACTCGGAATCGCGATATTCACCTTTTCCACACGTTCTGCATCGAAAGAAGTTAAGGATTCACTTCCCAGCCCTCGCAAACGTTCGATATAACGATAAATCACTCTAGGAGACTCGGAATCGCGATATTCACCTTTTCCACACGTTCTGCATTGAAAGAAGCTAAGGATTCACTTCCCAGCCCTCGCAATCGTTCGATATAACGATAAATCACTCTAGGAGGCTCGGAAACGCGATATTCACCTTTTCCATACGTTCTGCATCGAAATAAGCTAAGGATTCACTTCCCAGCCCTCGCAATCGTTCGATATAACGATAAATCACTGTAGGAGACTCGGAATCGCGATATTCACCTTTTCCACACGTTCTGCATCGAAAGAAGTTAAGGATTCACTTCCCAGCCCTCGCAATCGTTCGATATAACGATAAATCACTCTAGGAGAGTCGGAATCGCGATATTCACCTTTTCCACACGTTCTGCATCGAAAGAAGTTAAGGATTCACTTCCCAGCCCTCGCAATCGTTCGATATAACGATAAATCACTCTAGGAGGCTCGGAAACGCGATATTCACCTTTTCCATAAGTTCTGCCTCGAAATAAGCTAAGGATTCACTTCCCAGCCCTCGCAATCGTTCGATATAACGATAAATCACTCTAGGAGACTCGGAATCGCGATATTCACCTTTTCCACACGTTCTGCATCGAAAGAAGTTAAGGATTCACTTCCCAGCCCTCGCAATCGTTCGATATAACGATAAATCACTCTAGGAGGCTCGGAAACGCGATATTCACCTTTTCCATACGTTCTGCATCGAAATAAGCTAAGGATTCACTTCCCAGCCCTCGCAATCGTTCGATATAACGATAAATCACTGTAAGAGACTCGGAATCGCGATATTCACCTTTTCCACACGTTCTGCATCGAAAGAAGTTAAGGATTCACTTCCCAGCCCTCGCAATCGTTCGATATAACGATAAATCACTCTAGGAGGCTCGGAAACGCGATATTCACCTTTTCCATACGTTCTGCATCGAAAGAAGCTAAGGATTCACTTCCCAGCCCTCGTAATCGTTCGATGTAACGATAAATCACTCTAGGAGGCTCGGAAACGCGATATTCACCTTTTCCATACGTTCTGCATCGAAAGAAGTTAAGGATTCACTTCCCAGCCCTCGCAATCGTTCGATGTAACGATAAATCACTCTAGGAGGCTCGGAATCGCGATATTCACACGTTCCACACTTTGTGTTTCGACAGAAGCTAAGGATTCACTTTCCAGCCCCCGCCATCGTTCGATATAACGATAAATCACTCTAGGTGGCTCGGATTCGCGATATTCACCATTTCCACACGTTCTGTATCGACAGAAGCTAATGATTCACCTTCCAGCCCTCGCAATAGATCGTTATAACGATAAATCACTGTAATAGGCTCGGAATCGCAATATTCACCCGTACCACACGTTCTGTATCGACAGAAGATAAGGATTCACTTTCCAGCTCTCGCAATCGATCGATATAACGATAAACCACTCTAGGAAGCTCGGAAACGCGATATTCACCTTTTCCATACGTTCTGCATCGAAAGAAGTTAAGGATTCACTTCCCAGCCCTCGCAATCGTTCGATATAACGATAAATCACTCTAGGAGACTCGGAATCGCGATATTCACCTTTTCCACACGTTCTGCATCGAAAGAAGTTAAGGATTCACTTCCCAGCCCTCGCAAACGTTCGATATAACGATAAATCACTCTAGGAGACTCGGAATCGCGATATTCACCTTTTCCACACGTTCTGCATCGAAAGAAGTTAAGGATTCACTTCCCAGGCCTCGCAATCGTTCGATATAACGATAAATCACTCTAGGAGGCTCGGAAACGCGATATTCACCTTTTCCATACGTTCTGCATCGAAATAAGCTAAGGATTCAGTTCCCAGCCCTCGCAATCGTTCGATATAACGATAAATCACTGTAGGAGACTCGGAATCGCGATATTCACCTTTTCCACACGTTCTGCATCGAAAGAAGTTAAGGATTCACTTCCCAGCCCTCGCAATCGTTCGATATAACGATAAATCACTCTAGGAGAGTCGGAATCGCGATATTCACCTTTTCCACACGTTCTGCATCGAAAGAAGTTAAGGATTCACTTCCCAGCCCTCGCAATCGTTCGATGTAACGATAAATCACTCTAGGAGGCTCGGAATCGCGATATTCACACGTTCCACACTTTGTGTTTCGACAGAAGCTAAGGATTCACTTTCCAGCCCCCGCCATCGTTCGATATAACGATAAATCACTCTAGGTGGCTCGGATTCGCGATATTCACCATTTCCACACGTTCTGTATCGACAGAAGCTAATGATTCACCTTCCAGCCCTCGCAATAGATCGTTATAACGATAAATCACTGTAATAGGCTCGGAATCGCAATATTCACCCGTACCACACGTTCTGTATCGACAGAAGATAAGGATTCACTTTCCAGCTCTCGCAATCGATCGATATAACGATAAACCACTCTAGGAAGCTCGGAAACGCGATATTCACCTTTTCCATACGTTCTGCATCGAAAGAAGTTAAGGATTCACTTCCCAGCCCTCGCAATCGTTCGATATAACGATAAATCACTCTAGGAGACTCGGAATCGCGATATTCACCTTTTCCACACGTTCTGCATCGAAAGAAGTTAAGGATTCACTTCCCAGCCCTCGCAAACGTTCGATATAACGATAAATCACTCTAGGAGACTCGGAATCGCGATATTCACCTTTTCCACACGTTCTGCATCGAAAGAAGTTAAGGATTCACTTCCCAGGCCTCGCAATCGTTCGATATAACGATAAATCACTCTAGGAGGCTCGGAAACGCGATATTCACCTTTTCCATACGTTCTGCATCGAAATAAGCTAAGGATTCACTTCCCAGCCCTCGCAATCGTTCGATATAACGATAAATCACTGTAGGAGACTCGGAATCGCGATATTCACCTTTTCCACACGTTCTGCATCGAAAGAAGTTAAGGATTCACTTTCCAGCTCTCGCAATCGATCGATATAACGATAAACCACTCTAGGAAGCTCGGAAACGCGATATTCACCTTTTCCATACGTTCTGCATCGAAAGAAGCTAAGGATTCACTTCCCAGCCCTCGCAATCGTTCGATGTAACGATAAATCACTCTAGGAGGCTCGGAAACGCGATATTCACCTTTTCCATACGTTCTGCATCGAAAGAAGTTAAGGATTCACTTCCCAGCCCACGCAATCGTTCGATATAACGATAAATCACTCTAGGAGGCTCGGAAACGCGATATTCACCTTTTCCATACGTTCTGCATCGAAAGAAGCTAAGGATTCACTTCCCAGCCCTCGGAATCGTTCGATATAACGATAAATCACTCTAGGAGGCTCGGAAACGCGATATTCACCTTTTCCATACGTTCTGCATCGAAATAAGCTAAGGATTCATTTCCCAGCCCTCGCAAACGTTCGATATAACGATAAATCACTCTAGGAGACTCGGAATCGCGATATTCACCTTTTCCACGCGTTCTGCATCGAAAGAAGTTAAGGATTCACTTCCCAGCCCTCGCAATCGTTCGATATAACGATAAATCACTCTAGGAGGCTCGGAAACGCGATATTCACCTTTTCCATACGTTCTGCATCGAAAGAAGCTAAGGATTCACTTCCCAGCCCTCGCAATCGTTCGATATAACGATAAATCACTCTAGGAGGCTCGGAAACGCGATATTCACCTTTTCCATACGTTCTGCATCGAAATAAGCTAAGGATTCACTTCCCAGCCCTCGCAATCGTTCGATATAACGATAAATCACTGTAGGAGACTCGGAATCGCGATATTCACCTTTTCCACACGTTCTGCATCGAAAGAAGTTAAGGATTCACTTCCCAGCCCTCGCAATCGTTCGATATAACGATAAACCACTCTAGGAAGCTCGGAAACGCGATATTCACCTTTTCCATACGTTCTGCATCGAAAGAAGTTAAGGATTCACTTCCCAGCCCTCGCAATCGTTCGATATAACGATAAATCACTCTAGGAGACTCGGAATCGCGATATTCACCTTTTCCACACGTTCTGCATCGAAAGAAGTTAAGGATTCACTTCCCAGCCCTCGCAAACGTTCGATATAACGATAAATCACTCTAGGAGACTCGGAATCGCGATATTCACCTTTTCCACACGTTCTGCATCGAAAGAAGTTAAGGATTCACTTCCCAGCCCTCGCAATCGTTCGATATAACGATAAATCACTCTAGGAGGCTCGGAAACGCGATATTCACCTTTTCCATACGTTCTGCATCGAAATAAGCTAAGGATTCACTTCCCAGCCCTCGCAATCGTTCGATATAACGATAAATCACTGTAGGAGACTCGGAATCGCGATATTCACCTTTTCCACACGTTCTGCATCGAAAGAAGTTAAGGATTCACTTCCCAGCCCTCGCAATCGTTCGATATAACGATAAATCACTCTAGGAGAGTCGGAATCGCGATATTCACCTTTTCCACACGTTCTGCATCGAAAGAAGTTAAGGATTCACTTCCCAGCCCTCGCAATCGTTCGATATAACGATAAATCACTCTAGGAGGCTCGGAAACGCGATATTCACCTTTTCCATAAGTTCTGCCTCGAAATAAGCTAAGGATTCACTTCCCAGCCCTCGCAATCGTTCGATATAACGATAAATCACTCTAGGAGACTCGGAATCGCGATATTCACCTTTTCCACACGTTCTGCATCGAAAGAAGTTAAGGATTCACTTCCCAGCCCTCGCAATCGTTCGATATAACGATAAATCACTCTAGGAGGCTCGGAAACGCGATATTCACCTTTTCCATACGTTCTGCATCGAAATAAGCTAAGGATTCACTTCCCAGCCCTCGCAATCGTTCGATATAACGATAAATCACTGTAGGAGACTCGGAATCGCGATATTCACCTTTTCCACACGTTCTGCATCGAAAGAAGTTAAGGATTCACTTCCCAGCCCTCGCAATCGTTCGATATAACGATAAATCACTCTAGGAGGCTCGGAAACGCGATATTCACCTTTTCCATACGTTCTGCATCGAAAGAAGCTAAGGATTCACTTCCCAGCCCTCGTAATCGTTCGATGTAACGATAAATCACTCTAGGAGGCTCGGAAACGCGATATTCACCTTTTCCATACGTTCTGCATCGAAAGAAGTTAAGGATTCACTTCCCAGCCCTCGCAATCGTTCGATGTAACGATAAATCACTCTAGGAGGCTCGGAATCGCGATATTCACACGTTCCACACTTTGTGTTTCGACAGAAGCTAAGGATTCACTTTCCAGCCCCCGCCATCGTTCGATATAACGATAAATCACTCTAGGTGGCTCGGATTCGCGATATTCACCATTTCCACACGTTCTGTATCGACAGAAGCTAATGATTCACCTTCCAGCCCTCGCAATAGATCGTTATAACGATAAATCACTGTAATAGGCTCGGAATCGCAATATTCACCCGTACCACACGTTCTGTATCGACAGAAGATAAGGATTCACTTTCCAGCTCTCGCAATCGATCGATATAACGATAAACCACTCTAGGAAGCTCGGAAACGCGATATTCACCTTTTCCATACGTTCTGCATCGAAAGAAGTTAAGGATTCACTTCCCAGCCCTCGCAATCGTTCGATATAACGATAAATCACTCTAGGAGACTCGGAATCGCGATATTCACCTTTTCCACACGTTCTGCATCGAAAGAAGTTAAGGATTCACTTCCCAGCCCTCGCAAACGTTCGATATAACGATAAATCACTCTAGGAGACTCGGAATCGCGATATTCACCTTTTCCACACGTTCTGCATCGAAAGAAGTTAAGGATTCACTTCCCAGCCCTCGCAATCGTTCGATATAACGATAAATCACTCTAGGAGGCTCGGAAACGCGATATTCACCTTTTCCATACGTTCTGCATCGAAATAAGCTAAGGATTCACTTCCCAGCCCTCGCAATCGTTCGATATAACGATAAATCACTGTAGGAGACTCGGAATCGCGATATTCACCTTTTCCACACGTTCTGCATCGAAAGAAGTTAAGGATTCACTTCCCAGCCCTCGCAATCGTTCGATATAACGATAAATCACTCTAGGAGAGTCGGAATCGCGATATTCACCTTTTCCACACGTTCTGCATCGAAAGAAGTTAAGGATTCACTTCCCAGCCCTCGCAATCGTTCGATATAAGGATAAATCACTCTAGGAGGTTCGGAAACGCGATATTCACCTTTTCCATACGTTCTGCATCGAAAGAAGCTAAGGATTCACATCCCAGCCCTCGCAATCGTTCGATATAACGATAAAACACTCTAGGAGACTCGGAAACGCGATATTCACCATTTCCACACGTTCTGCATCGAAAGAAGCTAAGGATTCACTTCCCAGCCTCGCAATCGTTCGATATAACGATAAATCGCTCTAGGAGACTCTTAATCGCGATATTCACCTTTTCCACACGTTCTGCATCGAAAGAAGTTGAGGATTCACTTCCCAGACCTCGCAAACGTTCGATATAACGATAAATCACTCCAGGAGGCTCGGAATCGCGATATTCACACGTTCCACACTTTGTGTTTCGACAGAAGCTAGGGATTCACTTTCCAGCCCCCGCCATCGTTCGATATAACGATAAATCACTCTAGGTGGCTCGGATTCGCGATATTCACCATTTCCACACGTTCTGTATCGACAGAAGCTAATGATTCACCTTCCAGACCTCGCAATAGATCGTTATAACGATAAAACACTGTAATAGGCTCGGAATCGCAATATTCACCCGTACCACACGTTCTGTATCGACAGAAGATAAGGATTCACTTTCCAGCTCTCGCAATCGATCGATATAACGATAAATCACTCTAGGAGACTCGGAATCGCGATATTCACCTTTTCCACACGTTCTGCATCGAAAGAAGTTAAGGATTCACTTCCCAGCCCTCGCAATCGTTCGATATAACGATAAAACACTCTAGGAGACTCGGAAACGCGATATTCACCATTTCCACACGTTCTGCATCGAAAGAAGCTAAGGATTCACTTCCCAGCCTCGCAATCGTTCGATATAACGATAAATCGCTCTAGGAGACTCTTAATCGCGATATTCACCTTTTCCACACGTTCTGCATCGAAAGAAGTTGAGGATTCACTTCCCAGACCTCGCAAACGTTCGATATAACGATAAATCACTCCAGGAGGCTCGGAATCGCGATATTCACACGTTCCACACTTTGTGTTTCGACAGAAGCTAAGGATTCACTTTCCAGCCCCCGCCATCGTTCGATATAACGATAAATCACTCTAGGTGGCTCGGATTCGCGATATTCACCATTTCCACACGTTCTGTATCGACAGAAGCTAATGATTCACCTTCCAGCCCTCGCAATAGATCGTTATAACGATAAATCACTGTAATAGGCTCGGAATCGCAATATTCACCCGTACCACACGTTCTGTATCGACAGAAGATAAGGATTCACTTCCCAGCCCTCGCAAACGTTCGATATAACGATAAATCACTCTAGGAGACTCGGAATCGCGATATTCACCTTTTCCACACGTTCTGCATCGAAAGAAGTTAAGGATTCACTTCCCAGCCCTCGCAATCGTTCGATATAACGATAAATCACTCTAGGAGGCTCGGAAACGCGATATTCACCTTTTCCATACGTTCTGCATCGAAATAAGCTAAGGATTCACTTCCCAGCCCTAGCAATCGTTCGATATAACGATAAATCACTGTAGGAGACTCGGAATCGCGATATTCACCTTTTCCATACGTTCTGCATCGAAAGCAGTTAAGGATTCACTTCCCAGCCCTCGCAATCGTTCGATATAACGATAAATCACTGTAGGAGACTCGGAATCGCGATATTCACCTTTTCCACACGTTCTGCATCGAAAGAAGTTAAGGATTCACTTCCCAGCCCTCGCAAACGTTCGATATAACGATAAATCACTCTAGGAGGCTCGGAAACGCGATATTCACCTTTTCCATACGTTCTGCATCGAAAGAAGCTAAGGATTCACTTCCCAGCCCTCGCAATCGTTCGATGTAACGATAAATCACTCTAGGAGGCTCGGAATCGCGATATTCACACGTTCCACACTTTGTGTTTCGACAGAAGCTAAGGATTCACTTTCCAGCCCCCGCCATCGTTCGATATAACGATAAATCACTCTAGGTGGCTCGGATTCGCGATATTCACCATTTCCACACGTTCTGTATCGACAGAAGCTAATGATTCACCTTCCAGCCCTCGCAATAGATCGTTATAACGATAAATCACTGTAATAGGCTCGGAAACGCAATATTCACCCGTACCACACGTTCTGTATCGACAGAAGATAAGGATTCACTTTCCAGCTCTCGCAATCGATCGATATAACGATAAACCACTCTAGGAAGCTCGGAAACGCGATATTCACCTTTTCCATGCGTTCTGCATCGAAAGAAGTTAAGGATTCACTTCCCAGCCCTCGCAATCGTTCGATATAACGATAAATCACTCTAGGAGACTCGGAATCGCGATATTCACCTTTTCCACACGTTCTGCATCGAAAGAAGTTAAGGATTCACTTCCCAGCCCTCGCAAACGTTCGATATAACGATAAATCACTCTAGGAGACTCGGAATCGCGATATTCACCTTTTCCACACGTTCTGCATTGAAAGAAGCTAAGGATTCACTTCCCAGCCCTCGCAATCGTTCGATATAACGATAAATCACTCTAGGAGGCTCGGAAACGCGATATTCACCTTTTCCATACGTTCTGCATCGAAATAAGCTAAGGATTCACTTCCCAGCCCTCGCAATCGTTCGATATAACGATAAATCACTCTAGGAGAGTCGGAATCGCGATATTCACCTTTTCCACACGTTCTGCATCGAAAGAAGTTAAGGATTCACTTCCCAGCCCTCGCAATCGTTCGATATAACGATAAATCACTCTAGGAGGCTCGGAAACGCGATATTCACCTTTTCCATAAGTTCTGCCTCGAAATAAGCTAAGGATTCACTTCCCAGCCCTCGCAATCGTTCGATATAACGATAAATCACTCTAGGAGACTCGGAATCGCGATATTCACCTTTTCCACACGTTCTGCATCGAAAGAAGTTAAGGATTCACTTCCCAGCCCTCGCAATCGTTCGATATAACGATAAATCACTCTAGGAGGCTCGGAAACGCGATATTCACCTTTTCCATACGTTCTGCATCGAAATAAGCTAAGGATTCACTTCCCAGCCCTCGCAATCGTTCGATATAACGATAAATCACTGTAGGAGACTCGGAATCGCGATATTCACCTTTTCCACACGTTCTGCATCGAAAGAAGTTAAGGATTCACTTCCCAGCCCTCGCAATCGTTCGATATAACGATAAATCACTCTAGGAGAGTCGGAATCGCGATATTCACCTTTTCCACACGTTCTGCATCGAAAGAAGTTAAGGATTCACTTCCCAGCCCTCGCAATCGTTCGATGTAACGATAAATCACTCTAGGAGGCTCGGAATCGCGATATTCACACGTTCCACACTTTGTGTTTCGACAGAAGCTAAGGATTCACTTTCCAGCCCCCGCCATCGTTCGATATAACGATAAATCACTCTAGGTGGCTCGGATTCGCGATATTCACCATTTCCACACGTTCTGTATCGACAGAAGCTAATGATTCACCTTCCAGCCCTCGCAATAGATCGTTATAACGATAAATCACTGTAATAGGCTCGGAATCGCAATATTCACCCGTACCACACGTTCTGTATCGACAGAAGATAAGGATTCACTTTCCAGCTCTCGCAATCGATCGATATAACGATAAACCACTCTAGGAAGCTCGGAAACGCGATATTCACCTTTTCCATACGTTCTGCATCGAAAGAAGTTAAGGATTCACTTCCCAGCCCTCGCAATCGTTCGATATAACGATAAATCACTCTAGGAGACTCGGAATCGCGATATTCACCTTTTCCACACGTTCTGCATCGAAAGAAGTTAAGGATTCACTTCCCAGCCCTCGCAAACGTTCGATATAACGATAAATCACTCTAGGAGACTCGGAATCGCGATATTCACCTTTTCCACACGTTCTGCATCGAAAGAAGTTAAGGATTCACTTCCCAGGCCTCGCAATCGTTCGATATAACGATAAATCACTCTAGGAGGCTCGGAAACGCGATATTCACCTTTTCCATACGTTCTGCATCGAAATAAGCTAAGGATTCACTTCCCAGCCCTCGCAATCGTTCGATATAACGATAAATCACTGTAGGAGACTCGGAATCGCGATATTCACCTTTTCCACACGTTCTGCATCGAAAGAAGTTAAGGATTCACTTCCCAGCCCTCGCAATCGTTCGATATAACGATAAATCACTCTAGGAGAGTCGGAATCGCGATATTCACCTTTTCCACACGTTCTGCATCGAAAGAAGTTAAGGATTCACTTCCCAGCCCTCGCAATCGTTCGATGTAACGATAAATCACTCTAGGAGGCTCGGAATCGCGATATTCACACGTTCCACACTTTGTGTTTCGACAGAAGCTAAGGATTCACTTTCCAGCCCCCGCCATCGTTCGATATAACGATAAATCACTCTAGGTGGCTCGGATTCGCGATATTCACCATTTCCACACGTTCTGTATCGACAGAAGCTAATGATTCACCTTCCAGCCCTCGCAATAGATCGTTATAACGATAAATCACTGTAATAGGCTCGGAATCGCAATATTCACCCGTACCACACGTTCTGTATCGACAGAAGATAAGGATTCACTTTCCAGCTCTCGCAATCGATCGATATAACGATAAACCACTCTAGGAAGCTCGGAAACGCGATATTCACCTTTTCCATACGTTCTGCATCGAAAGAAGTTAAGGATTCACTTCCCAGCCCTCGCAATCGTTCGATATAACGATAAATCACTCTAGGAGACTCGGAATCGCGATATTCACCTTTTCCACACGTTCTGCATCGAAAGAAGTTAAGGATTCACTTCCCAGCCCTCGCAAACGTTCGATATAACGATAAATCACTCTAGGAGACTCGGAATCGCGATATTCACCTTTTCCACACGTTCTGCATCGAAAGAAGTTAAGGATTCACTTCCCAGGCCTCGCAATCGTTCGATATAACGATAAATCACTCTAGGAGGCTCGGAAACGCGATATTCACCTTTTCCATACGTTCTGCATCGAAATAAGCTAAGGATTCACTTCCCAGCCCTCGCAATCGTTCGATATAACGATAAATCACTGTAGGAGACTCGAAATCGCGATATTCACCTTTTCCACACGTTCTGCATCGAAAGAAGTTAAGGATTCACTTTCCAGCTCTCGCAATCGATCGATATAACGATAAACCACTCTAGGAAGCTCGGGAACGCGATATTCACCTTTTCCATACGTTCTGCATCGAAAGAAGCTAAGGATTCACTTCCCAGCCCTCGCAATCGTTCGATGTAACGATAAATCACTCTAGGAGGCTCGGAAACGCGATATTCACCTTTTCCATACGTTCTGCATCGAACGAAGTTAAGGATTCACTTCCCAGCCCACGCAATCGTTCGATATAACGATAAATCACTCTAGGAGGCTCGGAAACGCGATATTCACCTTTTCCATACGTTCTGCATCGAAAGAAGCTAAGGATTCACTTCCCAGCCCTCGGAATCGTTCGATATAACGATAAATCACTCTAGGAGGCTCGGAAACGCGATATTCACCTTTTCCATACGTTCTGCATCGAAATAAGCTAAGGATTCATTTCCCAGCCCTCGCAAACGTTCGATATAACGATAAATCACTCTAGGAGACTCGGAATCGCGATATTCACCTTTTCCACGCGTTCTGCATCGAAAGAAGTTAAGGATTCACTTCCCAGCCCTCGCAATCGTTCGATATAACGATAAATCACTCTAGGAGGCTCGGAAACGCGATATTCACCTTTTCCATACGTTCTGCATCGAAAGAAGCTAAGGATTCACTTCCCAGCCCTCGCAATCGTTCGATATAACGATAAATCACTCTAGGAGGCTCGGAAACGCGATATTCACCTTTTCCATACGTTCTGCATCGAAATAAGCTAAGGATTCACTTCCCAGCCCTCGCAATCGTTCGATATAACGATAAATCACTGTAGGAGACTCGGAACCGCGATATTCACCTTTTCCACACGTTCTGCATCGAAAGAAGTTAAGGATTCACTTCCCAGCCCTCGCAATCGTTCGATATAACGATAAATCACTCTAGGAGGCTCGGAAACGCGATATTCACCTTTTCCATACGTTCTGCATCGAAAGAAGCTAAGGATTCACTTCCCAGCCCTCGCAATCGTTCGATATAACGATAAATCACTCTAGGAGGCTCGGAAACGCGATATTCACCTTTTCCATACGTTCTGCATCGAAATAAGCTAAGGATTCACTTCCCAGCCCTCGCAATCGTTCGATATAACGATAAATCACTGTAGGAGACTCGGAATCGCGATATTCACCTTTTCCACACGTTCTGCATCGAAAGAAGTTAAGGATTCACTTCCCAGCCCTCGCAATCGTTCGATATAACGATAAACCACTCTAGGAAGCTCGGAAACGCGATATTCACCTTTTCCATACGTTCTGCATCGAAAGAAGTTAAGGATTCACTTCCCAGCCCTCGCAATCGTTCGATATAACGATAAATCACTCTAGGAGACTCGGAATCGCGATATTCACCTTTTCCACACGTTCTGCATCGAAAGAAGTTAAGGATTCACTTCCCAGCCCTCGCAATCGTTCGATATAACGATAAATCACTCTAGGAGGCTCGGAAACGCGATATTCACCTTTTCCATACGTTCTGCATCGAAATAAGCTAAGGATTCACTTCCCAGCCCTCGCAATCGTTCGAAATAACGATAAATCACTGTAGGAGACTCGGAATCGCGATATTCACCTTTTCCACACGTTCTGCATCGAAAGAAGTTAAGGATTCACTTCCCAGCCCTCGCAATCGTTCGATATAACGATAAATCACTCTAGGAGGCTCGGAAACGCGATATTCACCTTTTCCATACGTTCTGCATCGAAAGAAGCTAAGGATTCACTTCCCAGCCCTCGCAATCGTTCGATGTAACGATAAATCACTCTAGGAGGCTCGGAAACGCGATATTCACCTTTTCCATACGTTCTGCATCGAAAGAAGTTAAGGATTCACTTCCCAGCCCACGCAATCGTTCGATATAACGATAAATCACTCTAGGAGGCTCGGAAACGCGATATTCACCTTTTCCATACGTTCTGCATCGAAAGAAGCTAAGGATTCACTTCCCAGCCCTCGGAATCGTTCGATATAACGATAAATCACTCTAGGAGGCTCGGAAACGCGATATTCACCTTTTCCATACGTTCTGCATCGAAATAAGCTAAGGATTCATTTCCCAGCCCTCGCAAACGTTCGATATAACGATAAATCACTCTAGGAGACTCGGAATCGCGATATTCACCTTTTCCACGCGTTCTGCATCGAAAGAAGTTAAGGATTCACTTCCCAGCCCTCGCAATCGTTCGATATAACGATAAATCACTCTAGGAGGCTCGGAAACGCGATATTCACCTTTTCCATACGTTCTGCATCGAAAGAAGCTAAGGATTCACTTCCCAGCCCTCGCAATCGTTCGATATAACGATAAATCACTCTAGGAGGCTCGGAAACGCGATATTCACCTTTTCCATACGTTCTGCATCGAAATAAGCTAAGGATTCACTTCCCAGCCCTCGCAATCGTTCGATATAACGATAAATCACTGTAGGAGACTCGGAATCGCGATATTCACCTTTTCCACACGTTCTGCATCGAAAGAAGTTAAGGATTCACTTCCCAGCCCTCGCAATCGTTCGATATAACGATAAATCACTCTAGGAGGCTCGGAAACGCGATATTCACCTTTTCCATACGTTCTGCATCGAAAGAAGCTAAGGATTCACTTCCCAGCCCTCGCAATCGTTCGATATAACGATAAATCACTCTAGGAGGCTCGGAAACGCGATATTCACCTTTTCCATACGTTCTGCATCGAAATAAGCTAAGGATTCACTTCCCAGCCCTCGCAATCGTTCGATATAACGATAAATCACTGTAGGAGACTCGGAATCGCGATATTCACCTTTTCCACACGTTCTGCATCGAAAGAAGTTAAGGATTCACTTCCCAGCCCTCGCAATCGTTCGATATAACGATAAACCACTCTAGGAAGCTCGGAAACGCGATATTCACCTTTTCCATACGTTCTGCATCGAAAGAAGTTAAGGATTCACTTCCCAGCCCTCGCAATCGTTCGATATAACGATAAATCACTCTAGGAGACTCGGAATCGCGATATTCACCTTTTCCACACGTTCTGCATCGAAAGAAGTTAAGGATTCACTTCCCAGCCCTCGCAAACGTTCGATATAACGATAAATCACTCTAGGAGACTCGGAATCGCGATATTCACCTTTTCCACACGTTCTGCATCGAAAGAAGTTAAGGATTCACTTCCCAGCCCTCGCAATCGTTCGATATAACGATAAATCACTCTAGGAGGCTCGGAAACGCGATATTCACCTTTTCCATACGTTCTGCATCGAAATAAGCTAAGGATTCACTTCCCAGCCCTCGCAATCGTTCGATATAACGATAAATCACTGTAGGAGACTCGGAATCGCGATATTCACCTTTTCCACACGTTCTGCATCGAAAGAAGTTAAGGATTCACTTCCCAGCCCTCGCAATCGTTCGATATAACGATAAATCACTCTAGGAGAGTCGGAATCGCGATATTCACCTTTTCCACACGTTCTGCATCGAAAGAAGTTAAGGATTCACTTCCCAGCCCTCGCAATCGTTCGATATAACGATAAATCACTCTAGGAGGCTCGGAAACGCGATATTCACCTTTTCCATAAGTTCTGCCTCGAAATAAGCTAAGGATTCACTTCCCAGCCCTCGCAATCGTTCGATATAACGATAAATCACTCTAGGAGACTCGGAATCGCGATATTCACCTTTTCCACACGTTCTGCATCGAAAGAAGTTAAGGATTCACTTCCCAGCCCTCGCAATCGTTCGATATAACGATAAATCACTCTAGGAGGCTCGGAAACGCGATATTCACCTTTTCCATACGTTCTGCATCGAAATAAGCTAAGGATTCACTTCCCAGCCCTCGCAATCGTTCGATATAACGATAAATCACTGTAGGAGACTCGGAATCGCGATATTCACCTTTTCCACACGTTCTGCATCGAAAGAAGTTAAGGATTCACTTCCCAGCCCTCGCAATCGTTCGATATAACGATAAATCACTCTAGGAGGCTCGGAAACGCGATATTCACCTTTTCCATACGTTCTGCATCGAAAGAAGCTAAGGATTCACTTCCCAGCCCTCGTAATCGTTCGATGTAACGATAAATCACTCTAGGAGGCTCGGAAACGCGATATTCACCTTTTCCATACGTTCTGCATCGAAAGAAGTTAAGGATTCACTTCCCAGCCCTCGCAATCGTTCGATGTAACGATAAATCACTCTAGGAGGCTCGGAATCGCGATATTCACACGTTCCACACTTTGTGTTTCGACAGAAGCTAAGGATTCACTTTCCAGCCCCCGCCATCGTTCGATATAACGATAAATCACTCTAGGTGGCTCGGATTCGCGATATTCACCATTTCCACACGTTCTGTATCGACAGAAGCTAATGATTCACCTTCCAGCCCTCGCAATAGATCGTTATAACGATAAATCACTGTAATAGGCTCGGAATCGCAATATTCACCCGTACCACACGTTCTGTATCGACAGAAGATAAGGATTCACTTTCCAGCTCTCGCAATCGATCGATATAACGATAAACCACTCTAGGAAGCTCGGAAACGCGATATTCACCTTTTCCATACGTTCTGCATCGAAAGAAGTTAAGGATTCACTTCCCAGCCCTCGCAATCGTTCGATATAACGATAAATCACTCTAGGAGACTCGGAATCGCGATATTCACCTTTTCCACACGTTCTGCATCGAAAGAAGTTAAGGATTCACTTCCCAGCCCTCGCAAACGTTCGATATAACGATAAATCACTCTAGGAGTCTCGGAATCGCGATATTCACCTTTTCCACACGTTCTGCATCGAAAGAAGTTAAGGATTCACTTCCCAGCCCTCGCAATCGTTCGATATAACGATAAATCACTCTAGGAGGCTCGGAAACGCGATATTCACCTTTTCCATACGTTCTGCATCGAAATAAGCTAAGGATTCACTTCCCAGCCCTCGCAATCGTTCGATATAACGATAAATCACTGTAGGAGACTCGGAATCGCGATATTCACCTTTTCCACACGTTCTGCATCGAAAGAAGTTAAGGATTCACTTCCCAGCCCTCGCAATCGTTCGATATAACGATAAATCACTCTAGGAGAGTCGGAATCGCGATATTCACCTTTTCCACACGTTCTTCATCGAAAGAAGTTAAGGATTCACTTCCCAGCCCTCGCAATCGTTCGATATAACGATAAATCACTCTAGGAGGCTCGGAAACGCGATATTCACCTTTTCCATAAGTTCTGCCTCGAAATAAGCTAAGGATTCACTTCCCAGCCCTTGCAATCGTTCGATATAACGATAAATCACTCTAGGAGACTCGGAATCGCGATATTCACCTTTTCCACACGTTCTGCATCGAAAGAAGTTAAGGATTCACTTCCCAGCCCTCGCAATCGTTCGATATAACGATAAATCACTCTAGGAGGCTCGGAAACGCGATATTCACCTTTTCCATACGTTCTGCATCGAAATAAGCTAAGGATTCACTTCCCAGCCCTCGCAATCGTTCGATATAACGATAAATCACTGTAGGAGACTCGGAATCGCGATATTCACCTTTTCCACACGTTCTGCATCGAAAGAAGTTAAGGATTCACTTCCCAGACCTCGCAATCGTTCGATATAACGATAAATCACTCTAGGAGGCTCGGAAACGCGATATTCACCTTTTCCATACGTTCTGCATCGAAAGAAGCTAAGGATTCACTTCCCAGCCCTCGCAATCGTTCGATGTAACGATAAATCACTCTAGGAGGCTCGGAAACGCGATATTCACCTTTTCCATACGTTCTGCATCGAAAGAAGTTAAGGATTCACTTCCCAGCCCACGCAATCGTTCGATATAACGATAAATCACTCTAGGAGGCTCGGAAACGCGATATTCACCTTTTCCATACGTTCTGCATCGAAAGAAGCTAAGGATTCACTTCCCAGCCCTCGCAATCGTTCGATATAACGATAAATCACTCTAGGAGGCTCGGAAACGCGATATTCACCTTTTCCATACGTTCTGCATCGAAATAAGCTAAGGATTCATTTCCCAGCCCTCGCAAACGTTCGATATAACGATAAATCACTCTAGGAGACTCGGAATCGCGATATTCACCTTTTCCACGCGTTCTGCATCGAAAGAAGTTAAGGATTCACTTCCCAGCCCTCGCAATCGTTCGATATAACGATAAATCACTCTAGGAGGCTCGGAAACGCGATATTCACCTTTTCCATACGTTCTGCATCGAAAGAAGCTAAGGATTCACTTCCCAGCCCTCGCAATCGTTCGATATAACGATAAATCACTCTAGGAGGCTCGGAAACGCGATATTCACCTTTTCCGTACGTTCTGCATCGAAATAAGCTAAGGATTCACTTCCCAGCCCTCGCAAACGTTCGATATAACGATAAATCACTCTAGGAGACTCGGAATCGCGATATTCACCTTTTCCACACGTTCTGCATCGAAAGAAGTTAAGGATTCACTTCCCAGCCCTCGCAAACGTTCGATATAACGATAAATCACTCTAGGAGACTCGGAATCGCGATATTCACCTTTTCCACACGTTCTGCATCGAAAGAAGTTAAGGATTCACTTCCCAGCCCTCGCAATCGTTCGATATAACAATAAATCACTCTAGGAGGCTCGGAAACGCGATATTCACCTTTTCCATACGTTCTGCATCGAAATAAGCTAAGGATTCACTTCCCAGCCCTCGCAAACGTTCGATATAACGATAAATCACTCTAGGAGGCTTGGAAACGCGATATTCACCTTTTCCATACGTTCTGCATCGAAAGAAGCTAAGGATTCACATCCCAGCCCTCGCAATCGTTCGATATAACGATAAATCACTCTAGGAGACTCGGAATCGCGATATTCACACGTTCCACACTTTGTGTTTCGACAGAAGCTAAGGATTCACTTCCCAGCCTCGCAATCGTTCGATATAACGATAAATCACTCTAGGAGACTCGGAAACGCGATATTCACCTTTTCCATACGTTCTGCATTGAAAGAAGCTAAGGATTCACTTCCCAGCCCTCGCAATCGTTCGATATAACGATAAATCACTCTAGGAGACTCGGAATCGCGATATTCACCTTTTCCACACGTTCTGCATCGAAAGAAGTTAAGGATTCACTTCCCAGCCCTCGCAATCGTTCGATATAACGATAAATCACTCTAGGAGGCTCGGAAACGCGATATTCACCTTTTCCATACGTTCTGCATCGAAAGAAGCTAAGGATTCACTTCCCAGCCCTCGCAATCGTTCGATGTAACGATAAATCACTCTAGGAGGCTCGGAAACGCGATATTCACCTTTTCCATACGTTCTGCATCGAAATAAGCTAAGGATTCACTTCCCAGCCCTCGCAATCGTTCGATATAACGATAAATCACTGTAGGAGACTCGGAATCGCGATATTCACCTTTTCCACACGTTCTGCATCGAAAGAAGTTAAGGATTCACTTCCCAGCCCTCGCAATCGTTCGATATAACGATAAATCACTCTAGGAGGCTCGGAAACGCGATATTCACCTTTTCCATACGTTCTGCATCGAAAGAAGCTAAGGATTCACTTCCCAGCCCTCGTAATCGTTCGATGTAACGATAAATCACTCTAGGAGGCTCGGAAACGCGATATTCACCTTTTCCATACGTTCTGCATCGAAAGAAGTTAAGGATTCACTTCCCAGCCCTCGCAATCGTTCGATATAACGATAAATCACTGTAGGAGACTCGGAATCGCGATATTCACCTTTTCCACACGTTCTGCATCGAAAGAAGTTAAGGATTCACTTCCCAGCCCTCGCAATCGTTCGATATAACGATAAATCACTCTAGGAGGCTCGGAAACGCGATATTCACCTTTTCCATACGTTCTGCATCGAAAGAAGTTAAGGATTCACTTCCCAGCCCTCGCAATCGTTCGATGTAACGATAAATCACTCTAGGAGGCTCGGAATCGCGATATTCACACGTTCCACACTTTGTGTTTCGACAGAAGCTAAGGATTCACTTTCCAGCCCCCGCCATCGTTCGATATAACGATAAATCACTCTAGGTGGCTCGGATTCGCGATATTCACCATTTCCACACGTTCTGTATCGACAGAAGCTAATGATTCACCTTCCAGCCCTCGCAATAGATCGTTATAACGATAAATCACTGTAATAGGCTCGGAATCGCAATATTCACCCGTACCACACGTTCTGTATCGACAGAAGATAAGGATTCACTTTCCAGCTCTCGCAATCGATCGATATAACGATAAACCACTCTAGGAAGCTCGGAAACGCGATATTCACCTTTTCCATACGTTCTGCATCGAAAGAAGTTAAGGATTCACTTCCCAGCCCTCGCAATCGTTCGATATAACGATAAATCACTCTAGGAGACTCGGAATCGCGATATTCACCTTTTCCACACGTTCTGCATCGAAAGAAGTTAAGGATTCACTTCCCAGCCCTCGCAAACGTTCGATATAACGATAAATCACTCTAGGAGACTCGGAATCGCGATATTCACCTTTTCCACACGTTCTGCATCGAAAGAAGTTAAGGATTCACTTCCCAGCCCTCGCAATCGTTCGATATAACGATAAATCACTCTAGGAGGCTCGGAAACGCGATATTCACCTTTTCCATACGTTCTGCATCGAAATAAGCTAAGGATTCACTTCCCAGCCCTCGCAATCGTTCGATATAACGATAAATCACTGTAGGAGACTCGGAATCGCGATATTCACCTTTTCCACACGTTCTGCATCGAAAGAAGTTAAGGATTCACTTCCCAGCCCTCGCAATCGTTCGATATAACGATAAATCACTCTAGGAGAGTCGGAATCGCGATATTCACCTTTTCCACACGTTCTGCATCGAAAGAAGTTAAGGATTCACTTCCCAGCCCTCGCAATCGTTCGATATAACGATAAATCACTCTAGGAGGCTCGGAAACGCGATATTCACCTTTTCCATAAGTTCTGCCTCGAAATAAGCTAAGGATTCACTTCCCAGCCCTCGCAATCGTTCGATATAACGATAAATCACTCTAGGAGACTCGGAATCGCGATATTCACCTTTTCCACACGTTCTGCATCGAAAGAAGTTAAGGATTCACTTCCCAGCCCTCGCAATCGTTCGATATAACGATAAATCACTCTAGGAGGCTCGGAAACGCGATATTCACCTTTTCCATACGTTCTGCATCGAAATAAGCTAAGGATTCACTTCCCAGCCCTCGCAATCGTTCGATATAACGATAAATCACTGTAGGAGACTCGGAATCGCGATATTCACCTTTTCCACACGTTCTGCATCGAAAGAAGTTAAGGATTCACTTCCCAGACCTCGCAATCGTTCGATATAACGATAAATCACTCTAGGAGGCTCGGAAACGCGATATTCACCTTTTCCATACGTTCTGCATCGAAAGAAGCTAAGGATTCACTTCCCAGCCCTCGCAATCGTTCGATGTAACGATAAATCACTCTAGGAGGCTCGGAAACGCGATATTCACCTTTTCCATACGTTCTGCATCGAAAGAAGTTAAGGATTCACTTCCCAGCCCACGCAATCGTTCGATATAACGATAAATCACTCTAGGAGGCTCGGAAACGCGATATTCACCTTTTCCATACGTTCTGCATCGAAAGAAGCTAAGGATTCACTTCCCAGCCCTCGCAATCGTTCGATATAACGATAAATCACTCTAGGAGGCTCGGAAACGCGATATTCACCTTTTCCATACGTTCTGCATCGAAATAAGCTAAGGATTCATTTCCCAGCCCTCGCAAACGTTCGATATAACGATAAATCACTCTAGGAGACTCGGAATCGCGATATTCACCTTTTCCACGCGTTCTGCATCGAAAGAAGTTAAGGATTCACTTCCCAGCCCTCGCAATCGTTCGATATAACGATAAATCACTCTAGGAGGCTCGGAATCGCGATATTCACCTTTTCCATACGTTCTGCATCGAAAGAAGCTAAGGATTCACTTCCCAGCCCTCGCAATCGTTCGATATAACGATAAATCACTCTAGGAGGCTCGGAAACGCGATATTCACCTTTTCCGTACGTTCTGCATCGAAATAAGCTAAGGATTCACTTCCCAGCCCTCGCAAACGTTCGATATAACGATAAATCACTCTAGGAGACTCGGAATCGCGATATTCACCTTTTCCACACGTTCTGCATCGAAAGAAGTTAAGGATTCACTTCCCAGCCCTCGCAAACGTTCGATATAACGATAAATCACTCTAGGAGACTCGGAATCGCGATATTCACCTTTTCCACACGTTCTGCATCGAAAGAAGTTAAGGATTCACTTCCCAGCCCTCGCAATCGTTCGATATAACGATAAATCACTCTAGGAGGCTCGGAAACGCGATATTCACCTTTTCCATACGTTCTGCATCGAAATAAGCTAAGGATTCACTTCCCAGCCCTCGCAAACGTTCGATATAACGATAAATCACTCTAGGAGGCTTGGAAACGCGATATTCACCTTTTCCATACGTTCTGCATCGAAAGAAGCTAAGGATTCACATCCCAGCCCTCGCAAGCGTTCGATATAACGATAAATCACTCTAGGAGACTCGGAATCGCGATATTCACACGTTCCACACTTTGTGTTTCGACAGAAGCTAAGGATTCACTTCCCAGCCTCGCAATCGTTCGATATAACGATAAATCACTCTAGGAGACTCGGAAACGCGATATTCACCTTTTCCATACGTTCTGCATTGAAAGAAGCTAAGGATTCACTTCCCAGCCCTCGCAATCGTTCGATATAACGATAAATCACTCTAGGAGACTCGGAATCGCGATATTCACCTTTTCCACACGTTCTGCATCGAAAGAAGTTAAGGATTCACTTCCCAGCCCTCGCAATCGTTCGATATAACGATAAATCACTCTAGGAGGCTCGGAAACGCGATATTCACCTTTTCCATACATTCTCCATCGAAATAAGCTAAGGATTCACTTCCCAGCCCTCGCAATCGTTCGATATAACGATAAATCACTCTAGGAGACTCGGAATCGCGATATTCACCTTTTCCACACGTTCTGCATCGAAAGAAGTTAAGGATTCACTTCCCAGCCCTCGCAAACGTTCGATATAACGATAAATCACTCTAGGAGACTCGGAATCGCGATATTCACCTTTTCCACACGTTCTGCACCGAAAGAAGTTAAGGCTTCACTTCCCAGCCCTCGCAATCATTCGATATAACGATAAATCACTCTAGGAGGCTCGGAAACGCGATATTCACCTTTTCCATACGTTCTGCATCGAAATAAGCTAAGGATTCACTTCCCAGCCCTCGCAATCGTTCGATATAAGGATAAATCACTCTAGGAGGTTCGGAAACGCGATATTCACCTTTTCCATACGTTCTGCATCGAAAGAAGCTAAGGATTCACATCCCAGCCCCCGCAATCGTTCGATATAACGATAAAACACTCTAGGAGACTCGGAAACGCGATATTCACCATTTCCACACGTTCTGCATCGAAAGAAGCTAAGGATTCACTTCCCAGCCTCGCAATCGTTCGATATAACGATAAATCGCTCTAGGAGACTCTTAATCGCGATATTCACCTTTTCCACACGTTCTGCATCGAAAGAAGTTGAGGATTCACTTCCCAGACCTCGCAAACGTTCGATATAACGATAAATCACTCCAGGAGGCTCGGAATCGCGATATTCACACGTTCCACACTTTGTGTTTCGACAGAAGCTAAGGATTCACTTTCCAGCCCCCGCCATCGTTCGATATAACGATAAATCACTCTAGGTGGCTCGGATTCGCGATATTCACCATTTCCACACGTTCTGTATCGACAGAAGCTAATGATTCACCTTCCAGCCCTCGCAATAGATCGTTATAACGATAAATCACTGTAATAGGCTCGGAATCGCAATATTCACCCGTACCACACGTTCTGTATCGACAGAAGATAAGGATTCACTTTCCAGCTCTCGCAATCGATCGATATAACGATAAACCACTCTAGGAAGCTCGGAAACGCGATATTCACCTTTTCCATACGTTCTGCATCGAAAGAAGTTAAGGATTCACTTCCCAGCCCTCGCAATCGTTCGATATAACGATAAATCACTCTAGGTGGCTCGGATTCGCGATATTCACCATTTCCACACGTTCTGTATCGACAGAAGCTAATGATTCACCTTCCAGCCCTCGCAATAGATCGTTATAACGATAAATCACTGTAATAGGCTCGGAATCGCAATATTCACCCGTACCACACGTTCTGTATCGACAGAAGATAAGGATTCACTTTCCAGCTCTCGCAATCGATCGATATAACGATAAACCACTCTAGGAAGCTCGGAAACGCGATATTCACCTTTTCCATACGTTCTGCATCGAAAGAAGTTAAGGATTCACTTCCCAGCCCTCGCAATCGTTCGATATAACGATAAATCACTCTAGGAGACTCGGAATCGCGATATTCACCTTTTCCACACGTTCTGCATCGAAAGAAGTTAAGGATTCACTTCCCAGCCCTCGCAAACGTTCGATATAACGATAAATCACTCTAGGAGACTCGGAATCGCGATATTCACCTTTTCCACACGTTCTGCATCGAAAGAAGTTAAGGATTCACTTCCCAGCCCTCGCAATCGTTCGATATAACGATAAATCACTCTAGGAGGCTCGGAAACGCGATATTCACCTTTTCCATACGTTCTGCATCGAAATAAGCTAAGGATTCACTTCCCAGCCCTCGCAATCGTTCGATATAACGATAAATCACTGTAGGAGACTCGGAATCGCGATATTCACCTTTTCCACACGTTCTGCATCGAAAGAAGTTAAGGATTCACTTCCCAGCCCTCGCAATCGTTCGATATAACGATAAATCACTCTAGGAGAGTCGGAATCGCGATATTCACCTTTTCCACACGTTCTGCATCGAAAGAAGTTAAGGATTCACTTCCCAGCCCTCGCAATCGTTCGATATAACGATAAATCACTCTAGGAGGCTCGGAAACGCGATATTCACCTTTTCCATAAGTTCTGCCTCGAAATAAGCTAAGGATTCACTTCCCAGCCCTCGCAATCGTTCGATATAACGATAAATCACTCTAGGAGACTCGGAATCGCGATATTCACCTTTTCCACACGTTCTGCATCGAAAGAAGTTAAGGATTCACTTCCCAGCCCTCGCAATCGTTCGATATAACGATAAATCACTCTAGGAGGCTCGGAAACGCGATATTCACCTTTTCCATACGTTCTGCATCGAAATAAGCTAAGGATTCACTTCCCAGCCCTCGCAATCGTTCGATATAACGATAAATCACTGTAGGAGACTCGGAATCGCGATATTCACCTTTTCCACACGTTCTGCATCGAAAGAAGTTAAGGATTCACTTCCCAGACCTCGCAATCGTTCGATATAACGATAAATCACTCTAGGAGGCTCGGAAACGCGATATTCACCTTTTCCATACGTTCTGCATCGAAAGAAGCTAAGGATTCACTTCCCAGCCCTCGCAATCGTTCGATGTAACGATAAATCACTCTAGGAGGCTCGGAAACGCGATATTCACCTTTTCCATACGTTCTGCATCGAAAGAAGTTAAGGATTCACTTCCCAGCCCACGCAATCGTTCGATATAACGATAAATCACTCTAGGAGGCTCGGAAACGCGATATTCACCTTTTCCATACGTTCTGCATCGAAAGAAGCTAAGGATTCACTTCCCAGCCCTCGCAATCGTTCGATATAACGATAAATCACTCTAGGAGGCTCGGAAACGCGATATTCACCTTTTCCATACGTTCTGCATCGAAATAAGCTAAGGATTCATTTCCCAGCCCTCGCAAACGTTCGATATAACGATAAATCACTCTAGGAGACTCGGAATCGCGATATTCACCTTTTCCACGCGTTCTGCATCGAAAGAAGTTAAGGATTCACTTCCCAGCCCTCGCAATCGTTCGATATAACGATAAATCACTCTAGGAGGCTCGGAATCGCGATATTCACCTTTTCCATACGTTCTGCATCGAAAGAAGCTAAGGATTCACTTCCCAGCCCTCGCAATCGTTCGATATAACGATAAATCACTCTAGGAGGCTCGGAAACGCGATATTCACCTTTTCCGTACGTTCTGCATCGAAATAAGCTAAGGATTCACTTCCCAGCCCTCGCAAACGTTCGATATAACGATAAATCACTCTAGGAGACTCGGAATCGCGATATTCACCTTTTCCACACGTTCTGCATCGAAAGAAGTTAAGGATTCACTTGCCAGCCCTCGCAAACGTTCGATATAACGATAAATCACTCTAGGAGACTCGGAATCGCGATATTCACCTTTTCCACACGTTCTGCATCGAAAGAAGTTAAGGATTCACTTCCCAGCCCTCGCAATCGTTCGATATAACGATAAATCACTCTAGGAGGCTCGGAAACGCGATATTCACCTTTTCCATACGTTCTGCATCGAAATAAGCTAAGGATTCACTTCCCAGCCCTCGCAAACGTTCGATATAACGATAAATCACTCTAGGAGGCTTGGAAACGCGATATTCACCTTTTCCATACGTTCTGCATCGAAAGAAGCTAAGGATTCACATCCCAGCCCTCGCAATCGTTCGATATAACGATAAATCACTCTAGGAGACTCGGAATCGCGATATTCACACGTTCCACACTTTGTGTTTCGACAGAAGCTAAGGATTCACTTCCCAGCCTCGCAATCGTTCGATATAACGATAAATCACTCTAGGAGACTCGGAAACGCGATATTCACCTTTTCCATACGTTCTGCATTGAAAGAAGCTAAGGATTCACTTCCCAGCCCTCGCAATCGTTCGATATAACGATAAATCACTCTAGGAGACTCGGAATCGCGATATTCACCTTTTCCACACGTTCTGCATCGAAAGAAGTTAAGGATTCACTTCCCAGCCCTCGCAATCGTTCGATATAACGATAAATCACTCTAGGAGGCTCGGAAACGCGATATTCACCTTTTCCATACATTCTGCATCGAAATAAGCTAAGGATTCACTTCCCAGCCCTCGCAATCGTTCGATATAACGATAAATCACTCTAGGAGACTCGGAATCGCGATATTCACCTTTTCCACACGTTCTGCATCGAAAGAAGTTAAGGATTCACTTCCCAGCCCTCGCAAACGTTCGATATAACGATAAATCACTCTAGGAGACTCGGAATCGCGATATTCACCTTTTCCACACGTTCTGCACCGAAAGAAGTTAAGGCTTCACTTCCCAGCCCTCGCAATCATTCGATATAACGATAAATCACTCTAGGAGGCTCGGAAACGCGATATTCACCTTTTCCATACGTTCTGCATCGAAATAAGCTAAGGATTCACTTCCCAGCCCTCGCAATCGTTCGATATAAGGATAAATCACTCTAGGAGGTTCGGAAACGCGATATTCACCTTTTCCATACGTTCTGCATCGAAAGAAGCTAAGGATTCACATCCCAGCCCCCGCAATCGTTCGATATAACGATAAAACACTCTAGGAGACTCGGAAACGCGATATTCACCATTTCCACACGTTCTGCATCGAAAGAAGCTAAGGATTCACTTCCCAGCCTCGCAATCGTTCGATATAACGATAAATCGCTCTAGGAGACTCTTAATCGCGATATTCACCTTTTCCACACGTTCTGCATCGAAAGAAGTTGAGGATTCACTTCCCAGACCTCGCAAACGTTCGATATAACGATAAATCACTCCAGGAGGCTCGGAATCGCGATATTCACACGTTCCACACTTTGTGTTTCGACAGAAGCTAAGGATTCACTTTCCAGCCCCCGCCATCGTTCGATATAACGATAAATCACTCTAGGTGGCTCGGATTCGCGATATTCACCATTTCCACACGTTCTGTATCGACAGAAGCTAATGATTCACCTTCCAGCCCTCGCAATAGATCGTTATAACGATAAATCACTGTAATAGGCTCGGAATCGCAATATTCACCCGTACCACACGTTCTGTATCGACAGAAGATAAGGATTCACTTTCCAGCTCTCGCAATCGATCGATATAACGATAAACCACTCTAGGAAGCTCGGAAACGCGATATTCACCTTTTCCATACGTTCTGCATCGAAAGAAGTTAAGGATTCACTTCCCAGCCCTCGCAATCGTTCGATATAACGATAAATCACTCTAGGAGACTCGGAATCGCGATATTCACCTTTTCCACACGTTCTGCATCGAAAGAAGTTAAGGATTCACTTCCCAGCCCTCGCAAACGTTCGATATAACGATAAATCACTCTAGGAGACTCGGAATCGCGATATTCACCTTTTCCACACGTTCTGCATCGAAAGAAGTTAAGGATTCACTTCCCAGCCCTCGCAATCGTTCGATATAACGATAAATCACTCTAGGAGGCTCGGAAACGCGATATTCACCTTTTCCATACGTTCTGCATCGAAATAAGCTAAGGATTCACTTCCCAGCCCTCGCAATCGTTCGATATAACGATAAATCACTGTAGGAGACTCGGAATCGCGATATTCACCTTTTCCACACGTTCTGCATCGAAAGAAGTTAAGGATTCACTTCCCAGCCCTCGCAAACGTTCGATATAACGATAAATCACTCTAGGAGGCTCGGAAACGCGATATTCACCTTTTCCATACGTTCTGCATCGAAAGAAGCTAAGGATTCACTTCCCAGCCCTCGCAATCGTTCGATGTAACGATAAATCACTCTAGGAGGCTCGGAATCGCGATATTCACACGTTCCACACTTTGTGTTTCGACAGAAGCTAAGGATTCACTTTCCAGCCCCCGCCATCGTTCGATATAACGATAAATCACTCTAGGTGGCTCGGATTCGCGATATTCACCATTTCCACACGTTCTGTATCGACAGAAGCTAATGATTCACCTTCCAGCCCTCGCAATAGATCGTTATAACGATAAATCACTGTAATAGGCTCGGAATCGCAATATTCACCCGTACCACACGTTCTGTATCGACAGAAGATAAGGATTCACTTTCCAGCTCTCGCAATCGATCGATATAACGATAAACCACTCTAGGAAGCTCGGAAACGCGATATTCACCTTTTCCATACGTTCTGCATCGAAATAAGCTAAGGATTCACTTCCCAGCCCTCGCAATCGTTCGATATAACGATAAATCACTGTAGGAGACTCGGAATCGCGATATTCACCTTTTCCACACGTTCTGCATCGAAAGAAGTTAAGGATTCACTTCCCAGCCCTCGCAAACGTTCGATATAACGATAAATCACTCTAGGAGGCTCGGAAACGCGATATTCACCTTTTCCATACGTTCTGCATCGAAAGAAGCTAAGGATTCACTTCCCAGCCCTCGCAATCGTTCGATGTAACGATAAATCACTCTAGGAGGCTCGGAATCGCGATATTCACACGTTCCACACTTTGTGTTTCGACAGAAGCTAAGGATTCACTTCCCAGCCCTCGCAATCGTTCGATATAACGATAAATCACTCTAGGAGGCTCGGAAACGCGATATTCACCTTTTCCGTACGTTCTGCATCGAAATAAGCTAAGGATTCACTTCCCAGCCCTCGCAAACGTTCGATATAACGATAAATCACTCTAGGAGACTCGGAATCGCGATATTCACCTTTTCCACACGTTCTGCATCGAAAGAAGTTAAGGATTCACTTCCCAGCCCTCGCAAACGTTCGATA
Source organism: Nomada lathburiana (assembly GCA_963667235.1). Classification (NCBI taxonomy): domain Eukaryota; kingdom Metazoa; phylum Arthropoda; class Insecta; order Hymenoptera; family Apidae; genus Nomada; species Nomada lathburiana. The sequence goes on from OY763905.1 coordinate 315,760, forward strand.
TAACGATAAATCACTCTAGGAGACTCGGAATCGCGATATTCACCTTTTCCACACGTTCTGCATCGAAAGAAGTTAAGGATTCACTTCCCAGCCCTCGCAATCGTTCGATATAACGATAAATCACTCTAGGAGGCTCGGAAACGCGATATTCACCTTTTCCATACGTTCTGCATCGAAATAAGCTAAGGATTCACTTCCCAGCCCTCGCAAACGTTCGATATAACGATAAATCACTCTAGGAGGCTTGGAAACGCGATATTCACCTTTTCCATACGTTCTGCATCGAAAGAAGCTAAGGATTCACATCCCAGCCCTCGCAATCGTTCGATATAACGATAAATCACTCTAGGAGACTCGGAATCGCGATATTCACACGTTCCACACTTTGTGTTTCGACAGAAGCTAAGGATTCACTTCCCAGCCTCGCAATCGTTCGATATAACGATAAATCACTCTAGGAGACTCGGAAACGCGATATTCACCTTTTCCATACGTTCTGCATTGAAAGAAGCTAAGGATTCACTTCCCAGCCCTCGCAATCGTTCGATATAACGATAAATCACTCTAGGAGACTCGGAATCGCGATATTCACCTTTTCCACACGTTCTGCATCGAAAGAAGTTAAGGATTCACTTCCCAGCCCTCGCAATCGTTCGATATAACGATAAATCACTCTAGGAGGCTCGGAAACGCGATATTCACCTTTTCCATACATTCTGCATCGAAATAAGCTAAGGATTCACTTCCCAGCCCTCGCAATCGTTCGATATAACGATAAATCACTCTAGGAGACTCGGAATCGCGATATTCACCTTTTCCACACGTTCTGCATCGAAAGAAGTTAAGGATTCACTTCCCAGCCCTCGCAAACGTTCGATATAACGATAAATCACTCTAGGAGACTCGGAATCGCGATATTCACCTTTTCCACACGTTCTGCACCGAAAGAAGTTAAGGCTTCACTTCCCAGCCCTCGCAATCATTCGATATAACGATAAATCACTCTAGGAGGCTCGGAAACGCGATATTCACCTTTTCCATACGTTCTGCATCGAAATAAGCTAAGGATTCACTTCCCAGCCCTCGCAATCGTTCGATATAAGGATAAATCACTCTAGGAGGTTCGGAAACGCGATATTCACCTTTTCCATACGTTCTGCATCGAAAGAAGCTAAGGATTCACATCCCAGCCCCCGCAATCGTTCGATATAACGATAAAACACTCTAGGAGACTCGGAAACGCGATATTCACCATTTCCACACGTTCTGCATCGAAAGAAGCTAAGGATTCACTTCCCAGCCTCGCAATCGTTCGATATAACGATAAATCGCTCTAGGAGACTCTTAATCGCGATATTCACCTTTTCCACACGTTCTGCATCGAAAGAAGTTGAGGATTCACTTCCCAGACCTCGCAAACGTTCGATATAACGATAAATCACTCCAGGAGGCTCGGAATCGCGATATTCACACGTTCCACACTTTGTGTTTCGACAGAAGCTAAGGATTCACTTTCCAGCCCCCGCCATCGTTCGATATAACGATAAATCACTCTAGGTGGCTCGGATTCGCGATATTCACCATTTCCACACGTTCTGTATCGACAGAAGCTAATGATTCACCTTCCAGCCCTCGCAATAGATCGTTATAACGATAAATCACTGTAATAGGCTCGGAATCGCAATATTCACCCGTACCACACGTTCTGTATCGACAGAAGATAAGGATTCACTTTCCAGCTCTCGCAATCGATCGATATAACGATAAACCACTCTAGGAAGCTCGGAAACGCGATATTCACCTTTTCCATACGTTCTGCATCGAAAGAAGTTAAGGATTCACTTCCCAGCCCTCGCAATCGTTCGATATAACGATAAATCACTCTAGGAGACTCGGAATCGCGATATTCACCTTTTCCACACATTCTGCATCGAAAGAAGTTAAGGATTCACTTCCCAGCCCTCGCAAACGTTCGATATAACGATAAATCACTCTAGGAGACTCGGAATCGCGATATTCACCTTTTCCACACGTTCTGCATCGAAAGAAGTTAAGGATTCACTTCCCAGCCCTCGCAATCGTTCGATATAACGATAAATCACTCTAGGAGGCTCGGAAACGCGATATTCACCTTTTCCATACGTTCTGCATCGAAATAAGCTAAGGATTCACTTCCCAGCCCTCGCAATCGTTCGATATAACGATAAATCACTGTAGGAGACTCGGAATCGCGATATTCACCTTTTCCACACGTTCTGCATCGAAAGAAGTTAAGGATTCACTTCCCAGCCCTCGCAAACGTTCGATATAACGATAAATCACTCTAGGAGGCTCGGAAACGCGATATTCACCTTTTCCATACGTTCTGCATCGAAAGAAGCTAAGGATTCACTTCCCAGCCCTCGCAATCGTTCGATGTAACGATAAATCACTCTAGGAGGCTCGGAATCGCGATATTCACACGTTCCACACTTTGTGTTTCGACAGAAGCTAAGGATTCACTTTCCAGCCCCCGCCATCGTTCGATATAACGATAAATCACTCTAGGTGGCTCGGATTCGCGATATTCACCATTTCCACACGTTCTGTATCGACAGAAGCTAATGATTCACCTTCCAGCCCTCGCAATAGATCGTTATAACGATAAATCACTGTAATAGGCTCGGAATCGCAATATTCACCCGTACCACACGTTCTGTATCGACAGAAGATAAGGATTCACTTTCCAGCTCTCGCAATCGATCGATATAACGATAAACCACTCTAGGAAGCTCGGAAACGCGATATTCACCTTTTCCATACGTTCTGCATCGAAATAAGCTAAGGATTCACTTCCCAGCCCTCGCAATCGTTCGATATAACGATAAATCACTGTAGGAGACTCGGAATCGCGATATTCACCTTTTCCACACGTTCTGCATCGAAAGAAGTTAAGGATTCACTTCCCAGCCCTCGCAAACGTTCGATATAACGATAAATCACTCTAGGAGGCTCGGAAACGCGATATTCACCTTTTCCATACGTTCTGCATCGAAAGAAGCTAAGGATTCACTTCCCAGCCCTCGCAATCGTTCGATGTAACGATAAATCACTCTAGGAGGCTCGGAATCGCGATATTCACACGTTCCACACTTTGTGTTTCGACAGAAGCTAAGGATTCACTTCCCAGCCCTCGCAATCGTTCGATATAACGATAAATCACTCTAGGAGGCTCGGAAACGCGATATTCACCTTTTCCGTACGTTCTGCATCGAAATAAGCTAAGGATTCACTTCCCAGCCCTCGCAAACGTTCGATATAACGATAAATCACTCTAGGAGACTCGGAATCGCGATATTCACCTTTTCCACACGTTCTGCATCGAAAGAAGTTAAGGATTCACTTCCCAGCCCTCGCAAACGTTCGATATAACGATAAATCACTCTAGGAGACTCGGAATCGCGATATTCACCTTTTCCACACGTTCTGCATCGAAAGAAGTTAAGGATTCACTTCCCAGCCCTCGCAATCGTTCGATATAACGATAAATCACTCTAGGAGGCTCGGAAACGCGATATTCACCTTTTCCATACGTTCTGCATCGAAATAAGCTAAGGATTCACTTCCCAGCCCTCGCAAACGTTCGATATAACGATAAATCACTCTAGGAGGCTTGGAAACGCGATATTCACCTTTTCCATACGTTCTGCATCGAAAGAAGCTAAGGATTCACATCCCAGCCCTCGCAATCGTTCGATATAACGATAAATCACTCTAGGAGACTCGGAATCGCGATATTCACACGTTCCACACTTTGTGTTTCGACAGAAGCTAAGGATTCACTTCCCAGCCTCGCAATCGTTCGATATAACGATAAATCACTCTAGGAGACTCGGAAACGCGATATTCACCTTTTCCATACGTTCTGCATTGAAAGAAGCTAAGGATTCACTTCCCAGCCCTCGCAATCGTTCGATATAACGATAAATCACTCTAGGAGACTCGGAATCGCGATATTCACCTTTTCCACACGTTCTGCATCGAAAGAAGTTAAGGATTCACTTCCCAGCCCTCGCAATCGTTCGATATAACGATAAATCACTCTAGGAGGCTCGGAAACGCGATATTCACCTTTTCCATACATTCTGCATCGAAATAAGCTAAGGATTCACTTCCCAGCCCTCGCAATCGTTCGATATAACGATAAATCACTCTAGGAGACTCGGAATCGCGATATTCACCTTTTCCACACGTTCTGCATCGAAAGAAGTTATGGATTCACTTCCCAGCCCTCGCAAACGTTCGATATAACGATAAATCACTCTAGGAGACTCGGAATCGCGATATTCACCTTTTCCACACGTTCTGCACCGAAAGAAGTTAAGGCTTCACTTCCCAGCCCTCGCAATCATTCGATATAACGATAAATCACTCTAGGAGGCTCGGAAACGCGATATTCACCTTTTCCATACGTTCTGCATCGAAATAAGCTAAGGATTCACTTCCCAGCCCTCGCAATCGTTCGATATAAGGATAAATCACTCTAGGAGGTTCGGAAACGCGATATTCACCTTTTCCATACGTTCTGCATCGAAAGAAGCTAAGGATTCACATCCCAGCCCCCGCAATCGTTCGATATAACGATAAAACACTCTAGGAGACTCGGAAACGCGATATTCACCATTTCCACACGTTCTGCATCGAAAGAAGCTAAGGATTCACTTCCCAGCCTCGCAATCGTTCGATATAACGATAAATCGCTCTAGGAGACTCTTAATCGCGATATTCACCTTTTCCACACGTTCTGCATCGAAAGAAGTTGAGGATTCACTTCCCAGACCTCGCAAACGTTCGATATAACGATAAATCACTCCAGGAGGCTCGGAATCGCGATATTCACACGTTCCACACTTTGTGTTTCGACAGAAGCTAAGGATTCACTTTCCAGCCCCCGCCATCGTTCGATATAACGATAAATCACTCTAGGTGGCTCGGATTCGCGATATTCACCATTTCCACACGTTCTGTATCGACAGAAGCTAATGATTCACCTTCCAGCCCTCGCAATAGATCGTTATAACGATAAATCACTGTAATAGGCTCGGAATCGCAATATTCACCCGTACCACACGTTCTGTATCGACAGAAGATAAGGATTCACTTTCCAGCTCTCGCAATCGATCGATATAACGATAAACCACTCTAGGAAGCTCGGAAACGCGATATTCACCTTTTCCATACGTTCTGCATCGAAAGAAGTTAAGGATTCACTTCCCAGCCCTCGCAATCGTTCGATATAACGATAAATCACTCTAGGAGACTCGGAATCGCGATATTCACCTTTTCCACACGTTCTGCATCGAAAGAAGTTAAGGATTCACTTCCCAGCCCTCGCAAACGTTCGATATAACGATAAATCACTCTAGGAGACTCGGAATCGCGATATTCACCTTTTCCACACGTTCTGCATCGAAAGAAGTTAAGGATTCACTTCCCAGCCCTCGCAATCGTTCGATATAACGATAAATCACTCTAGGAGGCTCGGAAACGCGATATTCACCTTTTCCATACGTTCTGCATCGAAATAAGCTAAGGATTCACTTCCCAGCCCTCGCAATCGTTCGATATAACGATAAATCACTGTAGGAGACTCGGAATCGCGATATTCACCTTTTCCACACGTTCTGCATCGAAAGAAGTTAAGGATTCACTTCCCAGCCCTCGCAAACGTTCGATATAACGATAAATCACTCTAGGAGGCTCGGAAACGCGATATTCACCTTTTCCATACGTTCTGCATCGAAAGAAGCTAAGGATTCACTTCCCAGCCCTCGCAATCGTTCGATGTAACGATAAATCACTCTAGGAGGCTCGGAATCGCGATATTCACACGTTCCACACTTTGTGTTTCGACAGAAGCTAAGGATTCACTTTCCAGCCCCCGCCATCGTTCGATATAACGATAAATCACTCTAGGTGGCTCGGATTCGCGATATTCACCATTTCCACACGTTCTGTATCGACAGAAGCTAATGATTCACCTTCCAGCCCTCGCAATAGATCGTTATAACGATAAATCACTGTAATAGGCTCGGAATCGCAATATTCACCCGTACCACACGTTCTGTATCGACAGAAGATAAGGATTCACTTTCCAGCTCTCGCAATCGATCGATATAACGATAAACCACTCTAGGAAGCTCGGAAACGCGATATTCACCTTTTCCATACGTTCTGCATCGAAAGAAGTTAAGGATTCACTTCCCAGCCCTCGCAATCGTTCGATATAACGATAAATCACTCTAGGAGACTCGGAATCGCGATATTCACCTTTTCCACACGTTCTGCATCGAAAGAAGTTAAGGATTCACTTCCCAGCCCTCGCAAACGTTCGATATAACGATAAATCACTCTAGGAGACTCGGAATCGCGATATTCACCTTTTCCACACGTTCTGCATCGAAAGAAGTTAAGGATTCACTTCCCAGCCCTCGCAATCGTTCGATATAACGATAAATCACTCTAGGAGGCTCGGAAACGCGATATTCACCTTTTCCATACGTTCTGCATCGAAATAAGCTAAGGATTCACTTCCCAGCCCTCGCAATCGTTCGATATAACGATAAATCACTGTAGGAGACTCGGAATCGCGATATTCACCTTTTCCACACGTTCTGCATCGAAAGAAGTTAAGGATTCACTTCCCAGCCCTCGCAATCGTTCGATATAACGATAAATCACTCTAGGAGGGTCGGAATCGCGATATTCACCTTTTCCACACGTTCTGCATCGAAAGAAGTTAAGGATTCACTTCCCAGCCCTCGCAATCGTTCGATATAACGATAAATCACTCTAGGAGGCTCGGAAACGCGATATTCACCTTTTCCATAAGTTCTGCCTCGAAATAAGCTAAGGATTCACTTCCCAGCCCTCGCAATCGTTCGATATAACGATAAATCACTCTAGGAGACTCGGAATCGCGATATTCACCTTTTCCACACGTTCTGCATCGAAAGAAGTTAAGGATTCACTTCCCAGCCCTCGCAATCGTTCGATATAACGATAAATCACTCTAGGAGGCTCGGAAACGCGATATTCACCTTTTCCATACGTTCTGCATCGAAATAAGCTAAGGATTCACTTCCCAGCCCTCGCAATCGTTCGATGTAACGATAAATCACTCTAGGAGGCTCGGAAACGCGATATTCACCTTTTCCATACGTTCTGCATCGAAAGAAGTTAAGGATTCACTTCCCAGCCCACGCAATCGTTCGATATAACGATAAATCACTCTAGGAGGCTCGGAAACGCGATATTCACCTTTTCCATACGTTCTGCATCGAAAGAAGCTAAGGATTCACTTCCCAGCCCTCGCAATCGTTCGATATAACGATAAATCACTCTAGGAGGCTCGGAAACGCGATATTCACCTTTTCCATACGTTCTGCATCGAAATAAGCTAAGGATTCATTTCCCAGCCCTCGCAAACGTTCGATATAACGATAAATCACTCTAGGAGACTCGGAATCGCGATATTCACCTTTTCCACGCGTTCTGCATCGAAAGAAGTTAAGGATTCACTTCCCAGCCCTCGCAATCGTTCGATATAACGATAAATCACTCTAGGAGGCTCGGAAACGCGATATTCACCTTTTCCATACGTTCTGCATCGAAAGAAGCTAAGGATTCACTTCCCAGCCCTCGCAATCGTTCGATATAACGATAAATCACTCTAGGAGGCTCGGAAACGCGATATTCACCTTTTCCGTACGTTCTGCATCGAAATAAGCTAAGGATTCACTTCCCAGCCCTCGCAAACGTTCGATATAACGATAAATCACTCTAGGAGACTCGGAATCGCGATATTCACCTTTTCCACACGTTCTGCATCGAAAGAAGTTAAGGATTCACTTCCCAGCCCTCGCAAACGTTCGATATAACGATAAATCACTCTAGGAGACTCGGAATCGCGATATTCACCTTTTCCACACGTTCTGCATCGAAAGAAGTTAAGGATTCACTTCCCAGCCCTCGCAATCGTTCGATATAACAATAAATCACTCTAGGAGGCTCGGAAACGCGATATTCACCTTTTCCATACGTTCTGCATCGAAATAAGCTAAGGATTCACTTCCCAGCCCTCGCAAACGTTCGATATTACGATAAATCACTCTAGGAGGCTTGGAAACGCGATATTCACCTTTTCCATACGTTCTGCATCGAAAGAAGCTAAGGATTCACATCCCAGCCCTCGCAATCGTTCGATATAACGATAAATCACTCTAGGAGACTCGGAATCGCGATATTCACACGTTCCACACTTTGTGTTTCGACAGAAGCTAAGGATTCACTTCCCAGCCTCGCAATCGTTCGATATAACGATAAATCACTCTAGGAGACTCGGAAACGCGATATTCACCTTTTCCATACGTTCTGCATTGAAAGAAGCTAAGGATTCACTTCCCAGCCCTCGCAATCGTTCGATATAACGATAAATCACTCTAGGAGACTCGGAATCGCGATATTCACCTTTTCCACACGTTCTGCATCGAAAGAAGTTAAGGATTCACTTCCCAGCCCTCGCAATCGTTCGATATAACGATAAATCACTCTAGGAGAGTCGGAATCGCGATATTCACCTTTTCCACACGTTCTGCATCGAAAGAAGTTAAGGATTCACTTCCCAGCCCTCGCAATCGTTCGATATAACGATAAATCACTCTAGGAGGCTCGGAAACGCGATATTCACCTTTTCCATAAGTTCTGCCTCGAAATAAGCTAAGGATTCACTTCCCAGCCCTCGCAATCGTTCGATGTAACGATAAATCACTCTAGGAGACTCGGAATCGCGATATTCACCTTTTCCACACGTTCTGCATCGAAAGAAGTTAAGGATTCACTTCCCAGCCCTCGCAATCGTTCGATATAACGATAAATCACTCTAGGAGGCTCGGAAACGCGATATTCACCTTTTCCATACGTTCTGCATCGAAATAAGCTAAGGATTCACTTCCCAGCCCTCGCAATCGTTCGATATAACGATAAATCACTGTAGGAGACTCGGAATCGCGATATTCACCTTTTCCACACGTTCTGCATCGAAAGAAGTTAAGGATTCACTTCCCAGCCCTCGCAATCGTTCGATATAACGATAAATCACTCTAGGAGGCTCGGAAACGCGATATTCACCTTTTCCATACGTTCTGCATCGAAAGAAGCTAAGGATTCACTTCCCAGCCCTCGTAATCGTTCGATGTAACGATAAATCACTCTAGGAGGCTCGGAAACGCGATATTCACCTTTTCCATACGTTCTGCATTGAAAGAAGCTAAGGATTCACTTCCCAGCCCTCGCAATCGTTCGATATAACGATAAATCACTCTAGGAGACTCGGAATCGCGATATTCACCTTTTCCACACGTTCTGCATCGAAAGAAGTTAAGGATTCACTTCCCAGCCCTCGCAATCGTTCGATATAACGATAAATCACTCTAGGAGGCTCGGAAACGCGATATTCACCTTTTCCATACATTCTGCATCGAAATAAGCTAAGGATTCACTTCCCAGCCCTCGCAATCGTTCGATATAACGATAAATCACTCTAGGAGACTCGGAATCGCGATATTCACCTTTTCCACACGTTCTGCATCGAAAGAAGTTATGGATTCACTTCCCAGCCCTCGCAAACGTTCGATATAACGATAAATCACTCTAGGAGACTCGGAATCGCGATATTCACCTTTTCCACACGTTCTGCACCGAAAGAAGTTAAGGCTTCACTTCCCAGCCCTCGCAATCATTCGATATAACGATAAATCACTCTAGGAGGCTCGGAAACGCGATATTCACCTTTTCCATACGTTCTGCATCGAAATAAGCTAAGGATTCACTTCCCAGCCCTCGCAATCGTTCGATATAAGGATAAATCACTCTAGGAGGTTCGGAAACGCGATATTCACCTTTTCCATACGTTCTGCATCGAAAGAAGCTAAGGATTCACATCCCAGCCCCCGCAATCGTTCGATATAACGATAAAACACTCTAGGAGACTCGGAAACGCGATATTCACCATTTCCACACGTTCTGCATCGAAAGAAGCTAAGGATTCACTTCCCAGCCTCGCAATCGTTCGATATAACGATAAATCGCTCTAGGAGACTCTTAATCGCGATATTCACCTTTTCCACACGTTCTGCATCGAAAGAAGTTGAGGATTCACTTCCCAGACCTCGCAAACGTTCGATATAACGATAAATCACTCCAGGAGGCTCGGAATCGCGATATTCACACGTTCCACACTTTGTGTTTCGACAGAAGCTAAGGATTCACTTTCCAGCCCCCGCCATCGTTCGATATAACGATAAATCACTCTAGGTGGCTCGGATTCGCGATATTCACCATTTCCACACGTTCTGTATCGACAGAAGCTAATGATTCACCTTCCAGCCCTCGCAATAGATCGTTATAACGATAAATCACTGTAATAGGCTCGGAATCGCAATATTCACCCGTACCACACGTTCTGTATCGACAGAAGATAAGGATTCACTTTCCAGCTCTCGCAATCGATCGATATAACGATAAACCACTCTAGGAAGCTCGGAAACGCGATATTCACCTTTTCCATACGTTCTGCATCGAAAGAAGTTAAGGATTCACTTCCCAGCCCTCGCAATCGTTCGATATAACGATAAATCACTCTAGGAGACTCGGAATCGCGATATTCACCTTTTCCACACGTTCTGCATCGAAAGAAGTTAAGGATTCACTTCCCAGCCCTCGCAAACGTTCGATATAACGATAAATCACTCTAGGAGACTCGGAATCGCGATATTCACCTTTTCCACACGTTCTGCATCGAAAGAAGTTAAGGATTCACTTCCCAGCCCTCGCAATCGTTCGATATAACGATAAATCACTCTAGGAGGCTCGGAAACGCGATATTCACCTTTTCCATACGTTCTGCATCGAAATAAGCTAAGGATTCACTTCCCAGCCCTCGCAATCGTTCGATATAACGATAAATCACTGTAGGAGACTCGGAATCGCGATATTCACCTTTTCCACACGTTCTGCATCGAAAGAAGTTAAGGATTCACTTCCCAGCCCTCGCAAACGTTCGATATAACGATAAATCACTCTAGGAGGCTCGGAAACGCGATATTCACCTTTTCCATACGTTCTGCATCGAAAGAAGCTAAGGATTCACTTCCCAGCCCTCGCAATCGTTCGATGTAACGATAAATCACTCTAGGAGGCTCGGAATCGCGATATTCACACGTTCCACACTTTGTGTTTCGACAGAAGCTAAGGATTCACTTTCCAGCCCCCGCCATCGTTCGATATAACGATAAATCACTCTAGGTGGCTCGGATTCGCGATATTCACCATTTCCACACGTTCTGTATCGACAGAAGCTAATGATTCACCTTCCAGCCCTCGCAATAGATCGTTATAACGATAAATCACTGTAATAGGCTCGGAATCGCAATATTCACCCGTACCACACGTTCTGTATCGACAGAAGATAAGGATTCACTTTCCAGCTCTCGCAATCGATCGATATAACGATAAACCACTCTAGGAAGCTCGGAAACGCGATATTCACCTTTTCCATACGTTCTGCATCGAAAGAAGTTAAGGATTCACTTCCCAGCCCTCGCAATCGTTCGATATAACGATAAATCACTCTAGGAGACTCGGAATCGCGATATTCACCTTTTCCACACGTTCTGCATCGAAAGAAGTTAAGGATTCACTTCCCAGCCCTCGCAAACGTTCGATATAACGATAAATCACTCTAGGAGACTCGGAATCGCGATATTCACCTTTTCCACACGTTCTGCATCGAAAGAAGTTAAGGATTCACTTCCCAGCCCTCGCAATCGTTCGATATAACGATAAATCACTCTAGGAGGCTCGGAAACGCGATATTCACCTTTTCCATACGTTCTGCATCGAAATAAGCTAAGGATTCACTTCCCAGCCCTCGCAATCGTTCGATATAACGATAAATCACTGTAGGAGACTCGGAATCGCGATATTCACCTTTTCCACACGTTCTGCATCGAAAGAAGTTAAGGATTCACTTCCCAGCCCTCGCAATCGTTCGATATAACGATAAATCACTCTAGGAGGGTCGGAATCGCGATATTCACCTTTTCCACACGTTCTGCATCGAAAGAAGTTAAGGATTCACTTCCCAGCCCTCGCAATCGTTCGATATAACGATAAATCACTCTAGGAGGCTCGGAAACGCGATATTCACCTTTTCCATAAGTTCTGCCTCGAAATAAGCTAAGGATTCACTTCCCAGCCCTCGCAATCGTTCGATATAACGATAAATCACTCTAGGAGACTCGGAATCGCGATATTCACCTTTTCCACACGTTCTGCATCGAAAGAAGTTAAGGATTCACTTCCCAGCCCTCGCAATCGTTCGATATAACGATAAATCACTCTAGGAGGCTCGGAAACGCGATATTCACCTTTTCCATACGTTCTGCATCGAAATAAGCTAAGGATTCACTTCCCAGCCCTCGCAATCGTTCGATGTAACGATAAATCACTCTAGGAGGCTCGGAAACGCGATATTCACCTTTTCCATACGTTCTGCATCGAAAGAAGTTAAGGATTCACTTCCCAGCCCACGCAATCGTTCGATATAACGATAAATCACTCTAGGAGGCTCGGAAACGCGATATTCACCTTTTCCATACGTTCTGCATCGAAAGAAGCTAAGGATTCACTTCCCAGCCCTCGCAATCGTTCGATATAACGATAAATCACTCTAGGAGGCTCGGAAACGCGATATTCACCTTTTCCATACGTTCTGCATCGAAATAAGCTAAGGATTCATTTCCCAGCCCTCGCAAACGTTCGATATAACGATAAATCACTCTAGGAGACTCGGAATCGCGATATTCACCTTTTCCACGCGTTCTGCATCGAAAGAAGTTAAGGATTCACTTCCCAGCCCTCGCAATCGTTCGATATAACGATAAATCACTCTAGGAGGCTCGGAAACGCGATATTCACCTTTTCCATACGTTCTGCATCGAAAGAAGCTAAGGATTCACTTCCCAGCCCTCGCAATCGTTCGATATAACGATAAATCACTCTAGGAGGCTCGGAAACGCGATATTCACCTTTTCCGTACGTTCTGCATCGAAATAAGCTAAGGATTCACTTCCCAGCCCTCGCAAACGTTCGATATAACGATAAATCACTCTAGGAGACTCGGAATCGCGATATTCACCTTTTCCACACGTTCTGCATCGAAAGAAGTTAAGGATTCACTTCCCAGCCCTCGCAAACGTTCGATATAACGATAAATCACTCTAGGAGACTCGGAATCGCGATATTCACCTTTTCCACACGTTCTGCATCGAAAGAAGTTAAGGATTCACTTCCCAGCCCTCGCAATCGTTCGATATAACAATAAATCACTCTAGGAGGCTCGGAAACGCGATATTCACCTTTTCCATACGTTCTGCATCGAAATAAGCTAAGGATTCACTTCCCAGCCCTCGCAAACGTTCGATATTACGATAAATCACTCTAGGAGGCTTGGAAACGCGATATTCACCTTTTCCATACGTTCTGCATCGAAAGAAGCTAAGGATTCACATCCCAGCCCTCGCAATCGTTCGATATAACGATAAATCACTCTAGGAGACTCGGAATCGCGATATTCACACGTTCCACACTTTGTGTTTCGACAGAAGCTAAGGATTCACTTCCCAGCCTCGCAATCGTTCGATATAACGATAAATCACTCTAGGAGACTCGGAAACGCGATATTCACCTTTTCCATACGTTCTGCATTGAAAGAAGCTAAGGATTCACTTCCCAGCCCTCGCAATCGTTCGATATAACGATAAATCACTCTAGGAGACTCGGAATCGCGATATTCACCTTTTCCACACGTTCTGCATCGAAAGAAGTTAAGGATTCACTTCCCAGCCCTCGCAATCGTTCGATATAACGATAAATCACTCTAGGAGAGTCGGAATCGCGATATTCACCTTTTCCACACGTTCTGCATCGAAAGAAGTTAAGGATTCACTTCCCAGCCCTCGCAATCGTTCGATATAACGATAAATCACTCTAGGAGGCTCGGAAACGCGATATTCACCTTTTCCATAAGTTCTGCCTCGAAATAAGCTAAGGATTCACTTCCCAGCCCTCGCAATCGTTCGATGTAACGATAAATCACTCTAGGAGACTCGGAATCGCGATATTCACCTTTTCCACACGTTCTGCATCGAAAGAAGTTAAGGATTCACTTCCCAGCCCTCGCAATCGTTCGATATAACGATAAATCACTCTAGGAGGCTCGGAAACGCGATATTCACCTTTTCCATACGTTCTGCATCGAAATAAGCTAAGGATTCACTTCCCAGCCCTCGCAATCGTTCGATATAACGATAAATCACTGTAGGAGACTCGGAATCGCGATATTCACCTTTTCCACACGTTCTGCATCGAAAGAAGTTAAGGATTCACTTCCCAGCCCTCGCAATCGTTCGATATAACGATAAATCACTCTAGGAGGCTCGGAAACGCGATATTCACCTTTTCCATACGTTCTGCATCGAAAGAAGCTAAGGATTCACTTCCCAGCCCTCGTAATCGTTCGATGTAACGATAAATCACTCTAGGAGGCTCGGAAACGCGATATTCACCTTTTCCATACGTTCTGCATCGAAAGAAGTTAAGGATTCACTTCCCAGCCCTCGCAATCGTTCGATATAACGATAAATCACTGTAGGAGACTCGGAATCGCGATATTCACCTTTTCCACACGTTCTGCATCGAAAGAAGTTAAGGATTCACTTCCCAGCCCTCGCAATCGTTCGATATAACGATAAATCACTCTAGGAGGCTCGGAAACGCGATATTCACCTTTTCCATACGTTCTGCATCGAAAGAAGTTAAGGATTCACTTCCCAGCCCTCGCAATCGTTCGATGTAACGATAAATCACTCTAGGAGGCTCGGAATCGCGATATTCACACGTTCCACACTTTGTGTTTCGACAGAAGCTAAGGATTCACTTTCCAGCCCCCGCCATCGTTCGATATAACGATAAATCACTCTAGGTGGCTCGGATTCGCGATATTCACCATTTCCACACGTTCTGTATCGACAGAAGCTAATGATTCACCTTCCAGCCCTCGCAATAGATCGTTATAACGATAAATCACTGTAATAGGCTCGGAATCGCAATATTCACCCGTACCACACGTTCTGTATCGACAGAAGATAAGGATTCACTTTCCAGCTCTCGCAATCGATCGATATAACGATAAACCACTCTAGGAAGCTCGGAAACGCGATATTCACCTTTTCCATACGTTCTGCATCGAAAGAAGTTAAGGATTCACTTCCCAGCCCTCGCAATCGTTCGATATAACGATAAATCACTCTAGGAGACTCGGAATCGCGATATTCACCTTTTCCACACGTTCTGCATCGAAAGAAGTTAAGGATTCACTTCCCAGCCCTCGCAAACGTTCGATATAACGATAAATCACTCTAGGAGACTCGGAATCGCGATATTCACCTTTTCCACACGTTCTGCATCGAAAGAAGTTAAGGATTCACTTCCCAGCCCTCGCAATCGTTCGATATAACGATAAATCACTCTAGGAGGCTCGGAAACGCGATATTCACCTTTTCCATACGTTCTGCATCGAAATAAGCTAAGGATTCACTTCCCAGCCCTCGCAATCGTTCGATATAACGATAAATCACTGTAGGAGACTCGGAATCGCGATATTCACCTTTTCCACACGTTCTGCATCGAAAGAAGTTAAGGATTCACTTCCCAGCCCTCGCAATCGTTCGATATAACGATAAATCACTCTAGGAGAGTCGGAATCGCGATATTCACCTTTTCCACACGTTCTGCACCGAAAGAAGTTAAGGATTCACTTCCCAGCCCTCGCAATCGTTCGATATAACGATAAATCACTCTAGGAGGCTCGGAAACGCGATATTCACCTTTTCCATAAGTTCTGCCTCGAAATAAGCTAAGGATTCACTTCCCAGCCCTCGCAATCGTTCGATATAACGATAAATCACTCTAGGAGACTCGGAATCGCGATATTCACCTTTTCCACACGTTCTGCATCGAAAGAAGTTAAGGATTCACTTCCCAGCCCTCGCAATCGTTCGATATAACGATAAATCACTCTAGGAGGCTCGGAAACGCGATATTCACCTTTTCCATACGTTCTGCATCGAAATAAGCTAAGGATTCACTTCCCAGCCCTCGCAATCGTTCGATATAACGATAAATCACTGTAGGAGACTCGGAATCGCGATATTCACCTTTTCCACACGTTCTGCATCGAAAGAAGTTAAGGATTCACTTCCCAGACCTCGCAATCGTTCGATATAACGATAAATCACTCTAGGAGGCTCGGAAACGCGATATTCACCTTTTCCATACGTTCTGCATCGAAAGAAGCTAAGGATTCACTTCCCAGCCCTCGCAATCGTTCGATGTAACGATAAATCACTCTAGGAGGCTCGGAAACGCGATATTCACCTTTTCCATACGTTCTGCATCGAAAGAAGTTAAGGATTCACTTCCCAGCCCACGCAATCGTTCGATATAACGATAAATCACTCTAGGAGGCTCGGAAACGCGATATTCACCTTTTCCATACGTTCTGCATCGAAAGAAGCTAAGGATTCACTTCCCAGCCCTCGCAATCGTTCGATATAACGATAAATCACTCTAGGAGGCTCGGAAACGCGATATTCACCTTTTCCATACGTTCTGCATCGAAATAAGCTAAGGATTCATTTCCCAGCCCTCGCAAACGTTCGATATAACGATAAATCACTCTAGGAGACTCGGAATCGCGATATTCACCTTTTCCACGCGTTCTGCATCGAAAGAAGTTAAGGATTCACTTCCCAGCCCTCGCAATCGTTCGATATAACGATAAATCACTCTAGGAGGCTCGGAATCGCGATATTCACCTTTTCCATACGTTCTGCATCGAAAGAAGCTAAGGATTCACTTCCCAGCCCTCGCAATCGTTCGATATAACGATAAATCACTCTAGGAGGCTCGGAAACGCGATATTCACCTTTTCCGTACGTTCTGCATCGAAATAAGCTAAGGATTCACTTCCCAGCCCTCGCAAACGTTCGATATAACGATAAATCACTCTAGGAGACTCGGAATCGCGATATTCACCTTTTCCACACGTTCTGCATCGAAAGAAGTTAAGGATTCACTTCCCAGCCCTCGCAAACGTTCGATATAACGATAAATCACTCTAGGAGACTCGGAATCGCGATATTCACCTTTTCCACACGTTCTGCATCGAAAGAAGTTAAGGATTCACTTCCCAGCCCTCGCAATCGTTCGATATAACGATAAATCACTCTAGGAGGCTCGGAAACGCGATATTCACCTTTTCCATACGTTCTGCATCGAAATAAGCTAAGGATTCACTTCCCAGCCCTCGCAAACGTTCGATATAACGATAAATCACTCTAGGAGGCTTGGAAACGCGATATTCACCTTTTCCATACGTTCTGCATCGAAAGAAGCTAAGGATTCACATCCCAGCCCTCGCAATCGTTCGATATAACGATAAATCACTCTAGGAGACTCGGAATCGCGATATTCACACGTTCCACACTTTGTGTTTCGACAGAAGCTAAGGATTCACTTCCCAGCCTCGCAATCGTTCGATATAACGATAAATCACTCTAGGAGACTCGGAAACGCGATATTCACCTTTTCCATACGTTCTGCATTGAAAGAAGCTAAGGATTCACTTCCCAGCCCTCGCAATCGTTCGATATAACGATAAATCACTCTAGGAGACTCGGAATCGCGATATTCACCTTTTCCACACGTTCTGCATCGAAAGAAGTTAAGGATTCACTTCCCAGCCCTCGCAATCGTTCGATATAACGATAAATCACTCTAGGAGGCTCGGAAACGCGATATTCACCTTTTCCATACATTCTGCATCGAAATAAGCTAAGGATTCACTTCCCAGCCCTCGCAATCGTTCGATATAACGATAAATCACTCTAGGAGACTCGGAATCGCGATATTCACCTTTTCCACACGTTCTGCATCGAAAGAAGTTAAGGATTCACTTCCCAGCCCTCGCAAACGTTCGATATAACGATAAATCACTCTAGGAGACTCGGAATCGCGATATTCACCTTTTCCACACGTTCTGCACCGAAAGAAGTTAAGGCTTCACTTCCCAGCCCTCGCAATCATTCGATATAACGATAAATCACTCTAGGAGGCTCGGAAACGGGATATTCACCTTTTCCATACGTTCTGCATCGAAAGAAGCTAAGGATTCACATCCCAGCCCCCGCAATCGTTCGATATAACGATAAAACACTCTAGGAGACTCGGAAACGCGATATTCACCATTTCCACACGTTCTGCATCGAAAGAAGCTAAGGATTCACTTCCCAGCCTCGCAATCGTTCGATATAACGATAAATCGCTCTAGGAGACTCTTAATCGCGATATTCACCTTTTCCACACGTTCTGCATCGAAAGAAGTTGAGGATTCACTTCCCAGACCTCGCAAACGTTCGATATAACGATAAATCACTCCAGGAGGCTCGGAATCGCGATATTCACACGTTCCACACTTTGTGTTTCGACAGAAGCTAAGGATTCACTTTCCAGCCCCCGCCATCGTTCGATATAACGATAAATCACTCTAGGTGGCTCGGATTCGCGATATTCACCATTTCCACACGTTCTGTATCGACAGAAGCTAATGATTCACCTTCCAGCCCTCGCAATAGATCGTTATAACGATAAATCACTGTAATAGGCTCGGAATCGCAATATTCACCCGTACCACACGTTCTGTATCGACAGAAGATAAGGATTCACTTTCCAGCTCTCGCAATCGATCGATATAACGATAAACCACTCTAGGAAGCTCGGAAACGCGATATTCACCTTTTCCATACGTTCTGCATCGAAAGAAGTTAAGGATTCACTTCCCAGCCCTCGCAATCGTTCGATATAACGATAAATCACTCTAGGAGACTCGGAATCGCGATATTCACCTTTTCCACACGTTCTGCATCGAAAGAAGTTAAGGATTCACTTCCCAGCCCTCGCAAACGTTCGATATAACGATAAATCACTCTAGGAGACTCGGAATCGCGATATTCACCTTTTCCACACGTTCTGCATCGAAAGAAGTTAAGGATTCACTTCCCAGCCCTCGCAATCGTTCGATATAACGATAAATCACTCTAGGAGGCTCGGAAACGCGATATTCACCTTTTCCATACGTTCTGCATCGAAATAAGCTAAGGATTCACTTCCCAGCCCTCGCAATCGTTCGATATAACGATAAATCACTGTAGGAGACTCGGAATCGCGATATTCACCTTTTCCACACGTTCTGCATCGAAAGAAGTTAAGGATTCACTTCCCAGCCCTCGCAATCGTTCGATATAACGATAAATCACTCTAGGAGAGTCGGAATCGCGATATTCACCTTTTCCACACGTTCTGCATCGAAAGAAGTTAAGGATTCACTTCCCAGCCCTCGCAATCGTTCGATATAACGATAAATCACTCTAGGAGGCTCGGAAACGCGATATTCACCTTTTCCATAAGTTCTGCCTCGAAATAAGCTAAGGATTCACTTCCCAGCCCTCGCAATCGTTCGATATAACGATAAATCACTCTAGGAGACTCGGAATCGCGATATTCACCTTTTCCACACGTTCTGCATCGAAAGAAGTTAAGGATTCACTTCCCAGCCCTCGCAATCGTTCGATATAACGATAAATCACTCTAGGAGGCTCGGAAACGCGATATTCACCTTTTCCATACGTTCTGCATCGAAATAAGCTAAGGATTCACTTCCCAGCCCTCGCAATCGTTCGATATAACGATAAATCACTGTAGGAGACTCGGAATCGCGATATTCACCTTTTCCACACGTTCTGCATCGAAAGAAGTTAAGGATTCACTTCCCAGACCTCGCAATCGTTCGATATAACGATAAATCACTCTAGGAGGCTCGGAAACGCGATATTCACCTTTTCCATACGTTCTGCATCGAAAGAAGCTAAGGATTCACTTCCCAGCCCTCGCAATCGTTCGATGTAACGATAAATCACTCTAGGAGGCTCGGAAACGCGATATTCACCTTTTCCATACGTTCTGCATCGAAAGAAGTTAAGGATTCACTTCCCAGCCCACGCAATCGTTCGATATAACGATAAATCACTCTAGGAGGCTCGGAAACGCGATATTCACCTTTTCCATACGTTCTGCATCGAAAGAAGCTAAGGATTCACTTCCCAGCCCTCGCAATCGTTCGATATAACGATAAATCACTCTAGGAGGCTCGGAAACGCGATATTCACCTTTTCCATACGTTCTGCATCGAAATAAGCTAAGGATTCATTTCCCAGCCCTCGCAAACGTTCGATATAACGATAAATCACTCTAGGAGACTCGGAATCGCGATATTCACCTTTTCCACGCGTTCTGCATCGAAAGAAGTTAAGGATTCACTTCCCAGCCCTCGCAATCGTTCGATATAACGATAAATCACTCTAGGAGGCTCGGAATCGCGATATTCACCTTTTCCATACGTTCTGCATCGAAAGAAGCTAAGGATTCACTTCCCAGCCCTCGCAATCGTTCGATATAACGATAAATCACTCTAGGAGGCTCGGAAACGCGATATTCACCTTTTCCGTACGTTCTGCATCGAAATAAGCTAAGGATTCACTTCCCAGCCCTCGCAAACGTTCGATATAACGATAAATCACTCTAGGAGACTCGGAATCGCGATATTCACCTTTTCCACACGTTCTGCATCGAAAGAAGTTAAGGATTCACTTCCCAGCCCTCGCAAACGTTCGATATAACGATAAATCACTCTAGGAGACTCGGAATCGCGATATTCACCTTTTCCACACGTTCTGCATCGAAAGAAGTTAAGGATTCACTTCCCAGCCCTCGCAATCGTTCGATATAACGATAAATCACTCTAGGAGGCTCGGAAACGCGATATTCACCTTTTCCATACGTTCTGCATCGAAATAAGCTAAGGATTCACTTCCCAGCCCTCGCAAACGTTCGATATAACGATAAATCACTCTAGGAGGCTTGGAAACGCGATATTCACCTTTTCCATACGTTCTGCATCGAAAGAAGCTAAGGATTCACATCCCAGCCCTCGCAATCGTTCGATATAACGATAAATCACTCTAGGAGACTCGGAATCGCGATATTCACACGTTCCACACTTTGTGTTTCGACAGAAGCTAAGGATTCACTTCCCAGCCTCGCAATCGTTCGATATAACGATAAATCACTCTAGGAGACTCGGAAACGCGATATTCACCTTTTCCATACGTTCTGCATTGAAAGAAGCTAAGGATTCACTTCCCAGCCCTCGCAATCGTTCGATATAACGATAAATCACTCTAGGAGACTCGGAATCGCGATATTCACCTTTTCCACACGTTCTGCATCGAAAGAAGTTAAGGATTCACTTCCCAGCCCTCGCAATCGTTCGATATAACGATAAATCACTCTAGGAGGCTCGGAAACGCGATATTCACCTTTTCCATACATTCTGCATCGAAATAAGCTAAGGATTCACTTCCCAGCCCTCGCAATCGTTCGATATAACGATAAATCACTCTAGGAGACTCGGAATCGCGATATTCACCTTTTCCACACGTTCTGCATCGAAAGAAGTTAAGGATTCACTTCCCAGCCCTCGCAAACGTTCGATATAACGATAAATCACTCTAGGAGACTCGGAATCGCGATATTCACCTTTTCCACACGTTCTGCACCGAAAGAAGTTAAGGCTTCACTTCCCAGCCCTCGCAATCATTCGATATAACGATAAATCACTCTAGGAGGCTCGGAAACGGGATATTCACCTTTTCCATACGTTCTGCATCGAAAGAAGCTAAGGATTCACATCCCAGCCCCCGCAATCGTTCGATATAACGATAAAACACTCTAGGAGACTCGGAAACGCGATATTCACCATTTCCACACGTTCTGCATCGAAAGAAGCTAAGGATTCACTTCCCAGCCTCGCAATCGTTCGATATAACGATAAATCGCTCTAGGAGACTCTTAATCGCGATATTCACCTTTTCCACACGTTCTGCATCGAAAGAAGTTGAGGATTCACTTCCCAGACCTCGCAAACGTTCGATATAACGATAAATCACTCCAGGAGGCTCGGAATCGCGATATTCACACGTTCCACACTTTGTGTTTCGACAGAAGCTAAGGATTCACTTTCCAGCCCCCGCCATCGTTCGATATAACGATAAATCACTCTAGGTGGCTCGGATTCGCGATATTCACCATTTCCACACGTTCTGTATCGACAGAAGCTAATGATTCACCTTCCAGCCCTCGCAATAGATCGTTATAACGATAAATCACTGTAATAGGCTCGGAATCGCAATATTCACCCGTACCACACGTTCTGTATCGACAGAAGATAAGGATTCACTTTCCAGCTCTCGCAATCGATCGATATAACGATAAACCACTCTAGGAAGCTCGGAAACGCGATATTCACCTTTTCCATACGTTCTGCATCGAAAGAAGTTAAGGATTCACTTCCCAGCCCTCGCAATCGTTCGATATAACGATAAATCACTCTAGGAGACTCGGAATCGCGATATTCACCTTTTCCACACGTTCTGCATCGAAAGAAGTTAAGGATTCACTTCCCAGCCCTCGCAAACGTTCGATGTAACGATAAATCACTCTAGGAGGCTCGGAATCGCGATATTCACACGTTCCACACTTTGTGTTTCGACAGAAGCTAAGGATTCACTTTCCAGCCCCCGCCATCGTTCGATATAACGATAAATCACTCTAGGTGGCTCGGATTCGCGATATTCACCATTTCCACACGTTCTGTATCGACAGAAGCTAATGATTCACCTTCCAGCCCTCGCAATAGATCGTTATAACGATAAATCACTGTAATAGGCTCGGAATCGCAATATTCACCCGTACCACACGTTCTGTATCGACAGAAGATAAGGATTCACTTTCCAGCTCTCGCAATCGATCGATATAACGATAAACCACTCTAGGAAGCTCGGAAACGCGATATTCACCTTTTCCATACGTTCTGCATCGAAAGAAGTTAAGGATTCACTTCCCAGCCCTCGCAATCGTTCGATATAACGATAAATCACTCTAGGAGACTCGGAATCGCGATATTCACCTTTTCCACACGTTCTGCATCGAAAGAAGTTAAGGATTCACTTCCCAGCCCTCGCAAACGTTCGATATAACGATAAATCACTCTAGGAGACTCGGAATCGCGATATTCACCTTTTCCACACGTTCTGCATCGAAAGAAGTTAAGGATTCACTTCCCAGCCCTCGCAATCGTTCGATATAACGATAAATCACTCTAGGAGGCTCGGAAACGCGATATTCACCTTTTCCATACGTTCTGCATCGAAATAAGCTAAGGATTCACTTCCCAGCCCTCGCAATCGTTCGATATAACGATAAATCACTGTAGGAGACTCGGAATCGCGATATTCACCTTTTCCACACGTTCTGCATCGAAAGAAGTTAAGGATTCACTTCCCAGCCCTCGCAATCGTTCGATATAACGATAAATCACTCTAGGAGAGTCGGAATCGCGATATTCACCTTTTCCACACGTTCTGCATCGAAAGAAGTTAAGGATTCACTTCCCAGCCCTCGCAATCGTTCGATATAACGATAAATCACTCTAGGAGGCTCGGAAACGCGATATTCACCTTTTCCATAAGTTCTGCCTCGAAATAAGCTAAGGATTCACTTCCCAGCCCTCGCAATCGTTCGATATAACGATAAATCACTCTAGGAGACTCGGAATCGCGATATTCACCTTTTCCACACGTTCTGCATCGAAAGAAGTTAAGGATTCACTTCCCAGCCCACGCAATCGTTCGATATAACGATAAATCACTCTAGGAGGCTCGGAAACGCGATATTCACCTTTTCCATACGTTCTGCATCGAAAGAAGCTAAGGATTCACTTCCCAGCCCTCGCAATCGTTCGATATAACGATAAATCACTCTAGGAGGATCGGAAACGCGATATTCACCTTTTCCATACGTTCTGCATCGAAATAAGCTAAGGATTCATTTCCCAGCCCTCGCAAACGTTCGATATAACGATAAATCACTCTAGGAGACTCGGAATCGCGATATTCACCTTTTCCACGCGTTCTGCATCGAAAGAAGTTAAGGATTCACTTCCCAGCCCTCGCAATCGTTCGATATAACGATAAATCACTCTAGGAGGCTCGGAATCGCGATATTCACCTTTTCCATACGTTCTGCATCGAAAGAAGCTAAGGATTCACTTCCCAGCCCTCGCAATCGTTCGATATAACGATAAATCACTCTAGGAGGCTCGGAAACGCGATATTCACCTTTTCCGTACGTTCTGCATCGAAATAAGCTAAGGATTCACTTCCCAGCCCTCGCAAACGTTCGATATAACGATAAATCACTCTAGGAGACTCGGAATCGCGATATTCACCATTTCCACACGTTCTGCATCGAAAGAAGTTAAGGATTCACTTCCCAGCCCTCGCAAACGTTCGATATAACGATAAATCACTCTAGGAGACTCGGAATCGCGATATTCACCTTTTCCACACGTTCTGCATCGAAAGAAGTTAAGGATTCACTTCCCAGCCCTCGCAATCGTTCGATATAACGATAAATCACTCTAGGAGGCTCGGAAACGCGATATTCACCTTTTCCATACGTTCTGCATCGAAATAAGCTAAGGATTCACTTCCCAGCCCTCGCAAACGTTCGATATAACGATAAATCACTCTAGGAGGCTTGGAAACGCGATATTCACCTTTTCCATACGTTCTGCATCGAAAGAAGCTAAGGATTCACATCCCAGCCCTCGCAATCGTTCGATATAACGATAAATCACTCTAGGAGACTCGGAATCGCGATATTCACACGTTCCACACTTTGTGTTTCGACAGAAGCTAAGGATTCACTTCCCAGCCTCGCAATCGTTCGATATAACGATAAATCACTCTAGGAGACTCGGAAACGCGATATTCACCTTTTCCATACGTTCTGCATTGAAAGAAGCTAAGGATTCACTTCCCAGCCCTCGCAATCGTTCGATATAACGATAAATCACTCTAGGAGACTCGGAATCGCGATATTCACCTTTTCCACACGTTCTGCATCGAAAGAAGTTAAGGATTCACTTCCCAGCCCTCGCAATCGTTCGATATAACGATAAATCACTCTAGGAGGCTCGGAAACGCGATATTCACCTTTTCCATACATTCTGCATCGAAATAAGCTAAGGATTCACTTCCCAGCCCTCGCAATCGTTCGATATAACGATAAATCACTCTAGGAGACTCGGAATCGCGATATTCACCTTTTCCACACGTTCTGCATCGAAAGAAGTTAAGGATTCACTTCCCAGCCCTCGCAAACGTTCGATATAACGATAAATCACTCTAGGAGACTCGGAATCGCGATATTCACCTTTTCCACACGTTCTGCACCGAAAGAAGTTAAGGCTTCACTTCCCAGCCCTCGCAATCATTCGATATAACGATAAATCACTCTAGGAGGCTCGGAAACGCGATATTCACCTTTTCCATACGTTCTGCATCGAAATAAGCTAAGGATTCACTTCCCAGCCCTCGCAATCGTTCGATATAAGGATAAATCACTCTAGGAGGTTCGGAAACGCGATATTCACCTTTTCCATACGTTCTGCATCGAAAGAAGCTAAGGATTCACATCCCAGCCCCCGCAATCGTTCGATATAACGATAAAACACTCTAGGAGACTCGGAAACGCGATATTCACCATTTCCACACGTTCTGCATCGAAAGAAGCTAAGGATTCACTTCCCAGCCTCGCAATCGTTCGATATAACGATAAATCGCTCTAGGAGACTCTTAATCGCGATATTCACCTTTTCCACACGTTCTGCATCGAAAGAAGTTGAGGATTCACTTCCCAGACCTCGCAAACGTTCGATATAACGATAAATCACTCCAGGAGGCACGGAATCGCGATATTCACACGTTCCACACTTTGTGTTTCGACAGAAGCTAAGGATTCACTTTCCAGCCCCCGCCATCGTTCGATATAACGATAAATCACTCTAGGTGGCTCGGATTCGCGATATTCACCATTTCCACACGTTCTGTATCGACAGAAGCTAATGATTCACCTTCCAGCCCTCGCAATAGATCGTTATAACGATAAATCACTGTAATAGGCTCGGAATCGCAATATTCACCCGTACCACACGTTCTGTATCGACAGAAGATAAGGATTCACTTTCCAGCTCTCGCAATCGATCGATATAACGATAAACCACTCTAGGAAGCTCGGAAACGCGATATTCACCTTTTCCATACGTTCTGCATCGAAAGAAGTTAAGGATTCACTTCCCAGCCCTCGCAATCGTTCGATATAACGATAAATCACTCTAGGAGACTCGGAATCGCGATATTCACCTTTTCCACACGTTCTGCATCGAAAGAAGTTAAGGATTCACTTCCCAGCCCTCGCAAACGTTCGATATAACGATAAATCACTCTAGGAGACTCGGAATCGCGATATTCACCTTTTCCACACGTTCTGCATCGAAAGAAGTTAAGGATTCACTTCCCAGCCCTCGCAATCGTTCGATATAACGATAAATCACTCTAGGAGGCTCGGAAACGCGATATTCACCTTTTCCATACGTTCTGCATCGAAATAAGCTAAGGATTCACTTCCCAGCCCTCGCAATCGTTCGATATAACGATAAATCACTGTAGGAGACTCGGAATCGCGATATTCACCTTTTCCACACGTTCTGCATCGAAAGAAGTTAAGGATTCACTTCCCAGCCCTCGCAAACGTTCGATATAACGATAAATCACTCTAGGAGGCTCGGAAACGCGATATTCACCTTTTCCATACGTTCTGCATCGAAAGAAGCTAAGGATTCACTTCCCAGCCCTCGCAATCGTTCGATGTAACGATAAATCACTCTAGGAGGCTCGGAATCGCGATATTCACACGTTCCACACTTTGTGTTTCGACAGAAGCTAAGGATTCACTTTCCAGCCCCCGCCATCGTTCGATATAACGATAAATCACTCTAGGTGGCTCGGATTCGCGATATTCACCATTTCCACACGTTCTGTATCGACAGAAGCTAATGATTCACCTTCCAGCCCTCGCAATAGATCGTTATAACGATAAATCACTGTAATAGGCTCGGAATCGCAATATTCACCCGTACCACACGTTCTGTATCGACAGAAGATAAGGATTCACTTTCCAGCTCTCGCAATCGATCGATATAACGATAAACCACTCTAGGAAGCTCGGAAACGCGATATTCACCTTTTCCATACGTTCTGCATCGAAAGAAGTTAAGGATTCACTTCCCAGCCCTCGCAATCGTTCGATATAACGATAAATCACTCTAGGAGACTCGGAATCGCGATATTCACCTTTTCCACACGTTCTGCATCGAAAGAAGTTAAGGATTCACTTCCCAGCCCTCGCAAACGTTCGATATAACGATAAATCACTCTAGGAGACTCGGAATCGCGATATTCACCTTTTCCACACGTTCTGCATCGAAAGAAGTTAAGGATTCACTTCCCAGCCCTCGCAATCGTTCGATATAACGATAAATCACTCTAGGAGGCTCGGAAACGCGATATTCACCTTTTCCATACGTTCTGCATCGAAATAAGCTAAGGATTCACTTCCCAGCCCTCGCAATCGTTCGATATAACGATAAATCACTGTAGGAGACTCGGAATCGCGATATTCACCTTTTCCACACGTTCTGCATCGAAAGAAGTTAAGGATTCACTTCCCAGCCCTCGCAATCGTTCGATATAACGATAAATCACTCTAGGAGAGTCGGAATCGCGATATTCACCTTTTCCACACGTTCTGCATCGAAAGAAGTTAAGGATTCACTTCCCAGCCCTCGCAATCGTTCGATATAACGATAAATCACTCTAGGAGGCTCGGAAACGCGATATTCACCTTTTCCATAAGTTCTGCCTCGAAATAAGCTAAGGATTCACTTCCCAGCCCTCGCAATCGTTCGATATAACGATAAATCACTCTAGGAGACTCGGAATCGCGATATTCACCTTTTCCACACGTTCTGCATCGAAAGAAGTTAAGGATTCACTTCCCAGCCCTCGCAATCGTTCGATATAACGATAAATCACTCTAGGAGGCTCGGAAACGCGATATTCACCTTTTCCATACGTTCTGCATCGAAATAAGCTAAGGATTCACTTCCCAGCCCTCGCAATCGTTCGATATAACGATAAATCACTGTAGGAGACTCGGAATCGCGATATTCACCTTTTCCACACGTTCTGCATCGAAAGAAGTTAAGGATTCACTTCCCAGCCCTCGCAATCGTTCGATATAACGATAAATCACTCTAGGAGGCTCGGAAACGCGATATTCACCTTTTCCATACGTTCTGCATCGAAAGAAGCTAAGGATTCACTTCCCAGCCCTCGCAATCGTTCGATGTAACGATAAATCACTCTAGGAGGCTCGGAAACGCGATATTCACCTTTTCCATACGTTCTGCATCGAAAGAAGTTAAGGATTCACTTCCCAGCCCACGCAATCGTTCGATATAACGATAAATCACTCTAGGAGGCTCGGAAACGCGATATTCACCTTTTCCATACGTTCTGCATCGAAAGAAGCTAAGGATTCACTTCCCAGCCCTCGCAATCGTTCGATATAACGATAAATCACTCTAGGAGGCTCGGAAACGCGATATTCACCTTTTCCATACGTTCTGCATCGAAATAAGCTAAGGATTCATTTCCCAGCCCTCGCAAACGTTCGATATAACGATAAATCACTCTAGGAGACTCGGAATCGCGATATTCACCTTTTCCACGCGTTCTGCATCGAAAGAAGTTAAGGATTCACTTCCCAGCCCTCGCAATCGTTCGATATAACGATAAATCACTCTAGGAGGCTCGGAAACGCGATATTCACCTTTTCCATACGTTCTGCATCGAAAGAAGCTAAGGATTCACTTCCCAGCCCTCGCAATCGTTCGATATAACGATAAATCACTCTAGGAGGCTCGGAAACGCGATATTCACCTTTTCCGTACGTTCTGCATCGAAATAAGCTAAGGATTCACTTCCCAGCCCTCGCAATCGTTCGACATAACGATAAATCACTCTAGGAGACTCGGAATCGCGATATTCACCTTTTCCACACGTTCTGCATCGAAAGAAGTTAAGGATTCACTTCCCAGGCCTCGCAATCGTTCCATATAACGATAAATCGCTCTAGGAGGCTCGGAAACGCGATATTCACATTTTCCATACGTTCTGCCTCGAAATAAGCTAAGGATTCACTTCCCAGCCCACGCAATCGTTCGATATAACGATAAATCACTCTAGGAGGCTCGGAAACGCGATATTCACCTTTTCCATACGTTCTGCATCGAAAGAAGCTAAGGATTCACTTCCCAGCCCTCGCAATCGTTCGATATAACGATAAATCAGTCTAGGAGACTCGGAATCGCGTTATTCACCTTTTCCACAAGTTCTGCATCGAAAGAAGTTAAGGATTCACTTCCCAGCCCTCGCAAACGTTCGATATAACGATAAATCACTCTAGGAGGCTCGGAAACGCGATATTCACCTTTTCCACACGTTCTGCATCGAAAGAAGCTAAGGATTCACTTCCCAGCCCTCGCAATCGTTCGATATAACGATAAATCACTCTAGGAGGCTCGGAAACGCGATATTCACCTTTTCCGTACGTTCTGCATCGAAATAAGCTAAGGATTCACTTCCCAGCCCTCGCAATCGTTCGATATAACGATAAATCACTCTAGGAGACTCGGAAACGCGATATTCACCATTTCCATACGTTCTGCATCGAAATAAGCTAAGGATTCACTTCCCAGCCCTCGCAAACGTTCGATATAACGATAAATCACTCTAGGAGACTCGGAATCGCGATATTCACCTTTTCCACACGTTCTGCATCGAAAGCAGTTAAGGATTCACTTCCCAGCCCTCGCAATCGTTCGATATAACGATAAATCACTCTAGGAGGCTCGGAAACGCGATATTCACCTTTTCCATAAGTTCTGCCTCGAAATAAGCTAAGGATTCACTTCCCAGCCCTCGCAATCGTTCGATATAACGATAAATCACTCTAGGAGACTCGGAATCGCGATATTCACCTTTTCCACACGTTCTGCATCGAAAGAAGTTAAGGATTCACTTCCCAGCCCTCGCAATCGTTCAATATAACGATAAATCACTCTAGGAGGCTCGGAAACGCGATATTCACCTATTCCATTCGTTCTGCATCGAAATAAGCTAAGGATTCACTTCCCAGCCCTCGCAATCGTTCGATATAACGATAAATCACTCTAGGAGACTCGGAATCGCGATATTCACCTTTTCCACACGTTCTGCATCGAAAGAAGTTAAGGATTCACTTCCCAGCCCTCGCAATCGTTCGATATAAGGATAAATCACTCTAGGAGGCTCGGAAACGCGATATTCACCTTTTCCATACGTTCTGCATCGATAGAAGCTAAGGATTCACTTCCCAGCCCTCGCAATCGTTCGATATAACGATAAATCACTCTAGGAGACTCGGAATCGCGATATTCACCTTTTCCACACGTTCTGCATCGAAAGAAGTTAAGGATTCACTTCCCAGCCCTCGCAATTGTTCGATATAACGATAAATCACTCTAGGAGGCTCGGAAACGCGATATTCACCTTTTCCGTACGTTCTGCATCGAAATAAGCTAAGGATTCACTTCCCAGCCCTCGCAATCGTTCGATATAACGATAAATCACTCTAGGAGACTCGGAAACGCGATATTCACCTTTTCCATACGTTCTGCATCGAAATAAGCTAAGGATTCACTTCCCAGCCCTCGCAATCGTTCGATATAACGATAAATCACTGTAGGAGACTCGGAATCGCGATATTCACCTTTTCCACACGTTCTGCATCGAAAGAAGTTAAGGATTCACTTCCCAGCCCTCGCAATCGTTCGATATAACGATAAATCACTCTAGGAGGCTCGGAAACGCGATATTCACCTTTTCCATACGTTCTGCATCGAAAGAAGCTAAGGATTCACTTCCCAGCCCTCGCAATCGTTCGATGTAACGATAAATCACTCTAGGAGGCTCGGAAACGCGATATTCACCTTTTCCATACGTTCTGCATCGAAAGAAGTTAAGGATTCACTTCCCAGCCCACGCAATCGTTCGATATAACGATAAATCACTCTAGGAGGCTCGGAAACGCGATATTCACCTTTTCCATACGTTCTGCATCGAAAGAAGCTAAGGATTCACTTCCCAGCCCTCGCAATCGTTCGATATAACGATAAATCACTCTAGGAGGCTCGGAAACGCGATATTCACCTTTTCCATACGTTCTGCATCGAAATAAGCTAAGGATTCATTTCCCAGCCCTCGCAAACGTTCGATATAACGATAAATCACTCTAGGAGACTCGGAATCGCGATATTCACCTTTTCCACGCGTTCTGCATCGAAAGAAGTTAAGGATTCACTTCCCAGCCCTCGCAATCGTTCGATATAACGATAAATCACTCTAGGAGGCTCGGAAACGCGATATTCACCTTTTCCATACGTTCTGCATCGAAAGAAGCTAAGGATTCACTTCCCAGCCCTCGCAATCGTTCGATATAACGATAAATCACTCTAGGAGGCTCGGAAACGCGATATTCACCTTTTCCGTACGTTCTGCATCGAAATAAGCTAAGGATTCACTTCCCAGCCCTCGCAATCGTTCGACATAACGATAAATCACTCTAGGAGACTCGGAATCGCGATATTCACCTTTTCCACACGTTCTGCATCGAAAGAAGTTAAGGATTCACTTCCCAGGCCTCGCAATCGTTCCATATAACGATAAATCGCTCTAGGAGGCTCGGAAACGCGATATTCACATTTTCCATACGTTCTGCATCGAAATAAGCTAAGGATTCACTTCCCAGCCCTCGCAAACGTTCGATATAACGATAAATCACTCTAGGAGGCTTGGAAACGCGATATTCACCTTTTCCATACGTTCTGCATCGAAAGAAGCTAAGGATTCACATCCCAGCCCTCGCAATCGTTCGATATAACGATAAATCACTCTAGGAGACTCGGAATCGCGATATTCACACGTTCCACACTTTGTGTTTCGACAGAAGCTAAGGATTCACTTCCCAGCCTCGCAATCGTTCGATATAACGATAAATCACTCTAGGAGACTCGGAAACGCGATATTCACCTTTTCCATACGTTCTGCATTGAAAGAAGCTAAGGATTCACTTCCCAGCCCTCGCAATCGTTCGATATAACGATAAATCACTCTAGGAGACTCGGAATCGCGATATTCACCTTTTCCACACGTTCTGCATCGAAAGAAGTTAAGGATTCACTTCCCAGCCCTCGCAATCGTTCGATATAACGATAAATCACTCTAGGAGGCTCGGAAACGCGATATTCACCTTTTCCATACATTCTGCATCGAAATAAGCTAAGGATTCACTTCCCAGCCCTCGCAATCGTTCGATATAACGATAAATCACTCTAGGAGACTCGGAATCGCGATATTCACCTTTTCCACACGTTCTGCATCGAAAGAAGTTAAGGATTCACTTCCCAGCCCTCGCAAACGTTCGATATAACGATAAATCACTCTAGGAGACTCGGAATCGCGATATTCACCTTTTCCACACGTTCTGCACCGAAAGAAGTTAAGGCTTCACTTCCCAGCCCTCGCAATCATTCGATATAACGATAAATCACTCTAGGAGGCTCGGAAACGCGATATTCACCTTTTCCATACGTTCTGCATCGAAATAAGCTAAGGATTCACTTCCCAGCCCTCGCAATCGTTCGATATAAGGATAAATCACTCTAGGAGGTTCGGAAACGCGATATTCACCTTTTCCATACGTTCTGCATCGAAAGAAGCTAAGGATTCACATCCCAGCCCCCGCAATCGTTCGATATAACGATAAAACACTCTAGGAGACTCGGAAACGCGATATTCACCATTTCCACACGTTCTGCATCGAAAGAAGCTAAGGATTCACTTCCCAGCCTCGCAATCGTTCGATATAACGATAAATCGCTCTAGGAGACTCTTAATCGCGATATTCACCTTTTCCACACGTTCTGCATCGAAAGAAGTTGAGGATTCACTTCCCAGACCTCGCAAACGTTCGATATAACGATAAATCACTCCAGGAGGCTCGGAATCGCGATATTCACACGTTCCACACTTTGTGTTTCGACAGAAGCTAAGGATTCACTTTCCAGCCCCCGCCATCGTTCGATATAACGATAAATCACTCTAGGTGGCTCGGATTCGCGATATTCACCATTTCCACACGTTCTGTATCGACAGAAGCTAATGATTCACCTTCCAGCCCTCGCAATAGATCGTTATAACGATAAATCACTGTAATAGGCTCGGAATCGCAATATTCACCCGTACCACACGTTCTGTATCGACAGAAGATAAGGATTCACTTTCCAGCTCTCGCAATCGATCGATATAACGATAAACCACTCTAGGAAGCTCGGAAACGCGATATTCACCTTTTCCATACGTTCTGCATCGAAAGAAGTTAAGGATTCACTTCCCAGCCCTCGCAATCGTTCGATATAACGATAAATCACTCTAGGAGACTCGGAATCGCGATATTCACCTTTTCCACACGTTCTGCATCGAAAGAAGTTAAGGATTCACTTCCCAGCCCTCGCAAACGTTCGATATAACGATAAATCACTCTAGGAGACTCGGAATCGCGATATTCACCTTTTCCACACGTTCTGCATCGAAAGAAGTTAAGGATTCACTTCCCAGCCCTCGCAATCGTTCGATATAACGATAAATCACTCTAGGAGGCTCGGAAACGCGATATTCACCTTTTCCATACGTTCTGCATCGAAATAAGCTAAGGATTCACTTCCCAGCCCTCGCAATCGTTCGATATAACGATAAATCACTGTAGGAGACTCGGAATCGCGATATTCACCTTTTCCACACGTTCTGCATCGAAAGAAGTTAAGGATTCACTTCCCAGCCCTCGCAAACGTTCGATATAACGATAAATCACTCTAGGAGGCTCGGAAACGCGATATTCACCTTTTCCATACGTTCTGCATCGAAAGAAGCTAAGGATTCACTTCCCAGCCCTCGCAATCGTTCGATGTAACGATAAATCACTCTAGGAGGCTCGGAATCGCGATATTCACACGTTCCACACTTTGTGTTTCGACAGAAGCTAAGGATTCACTTTCCAGCCCCCGCCATCGTTCGATATAACGATAAATCACTCTAGGTGGCTCGGATTCGCGATATTCACCATTTCCACACGTTCTGTATCGACAGAAGCTAATGATTCACCTTCCAGCCCTCGCAATAGATCGTTATAACGATAAATCACTGTAATAGGCTCGGAATCGCAATATTCACCCGTACCACACGTTCTGTATCGACAGAAGATAAGGATTCACTTTCCAGCTCTCGCAATCGATCGATATAACGATAAACCACTCTAGGAAGCTCGGAAACGCGATATTCACCTTTTCCATACGTTCTGCATCGAAAGAAGTTAAGGATTCACTTCCCAGCCCTCGCAATCGTTCGATATAACGATAAATCACTCTAGGAGACTCGGAATCGCGATATTCACCTTTTCCACACGTTCTGCATCGAAAGAAGTTAAGGATTCACTTCCCAGCCCTCGCAAACGTTCGATATAACGATAAATCACTCTAGGAGACTCGGAATCGCGATATTCACCTTTTCCACACGTTCTGCATCGAAAGAAGTTAAGGATTCACTTCCCAGCCCTCGCAATCGTTCGATATAACGATAAATCACTCTAGGAGGCTCGGAAACGCGATATTCACCTTTTCCATACGTTCTGCATCGAAATAAGCTAAGGATTCACTTCCCAGCCCTCGCAATCGTTCGATATAACGATAAATCACTGTAGGAGACTCGGAATCGCGATATTCACCTTTTCCACACGTTCTGCATCGAAAGAAGTTAAGGATTCACTTCCCAGCCCTCGCAATCGTTCGATATAACGATAAATCACTCTAGGAGAGTCGGAATCGCGATATTCACCTTTTCCACACGTTCTGCATCGAAAGAAGTTAAGGATTCACTTCCCAGCCCTCGCAATCGTTCGATATAACGATAAATCACTCTAGGAGGCTCGGAAACGCGATATTCACCTTTTCCATAAGTTCTGCCTCGAAATAAGCTAAGGATTCACTTCCCAGCCCTCGCAATCGTTCGATATAACGATAAATCACTCTAGGAGACTCGGAATCGCGATATTCACCTTTTCCACACGTTCTGCATCGAAAGAAGTTAAGGATTCACTTCCCAGCCCTCGCAATCGTTCGATATAACGATAAATCACTCTAGGAGGCTCGGAAACGCGATATTCACCTTTTCCATACGTTCTGCATCGAAATAAGCTAAGGATTCACTTCCCAGCCCTCGCAATCGTTCGATATAACGATAAATCACTGTAGGAGACTCGGAATCGCGATATTCACCTTTTCCACACGTTCTGCATCGAAAGAAGTTAAGGATTCACTTCCCAGCCCTCGCAATCGTTCGATATAACGATAAATCACTCTAGGAGGCTCGGAAACGCGATATTCACCTTTTCCATACGTTCTGCATCGAAAGAAGCTAAGGATTCACTTCCCAGCCCTCGCAATCGTTCGATGTAACGATAAATCACTCTAGGAGGCTCGGAAACGCGATATTCACCTTTTCCATACGTTCTGCATCGAAAGAAGTTAAGGATTCACTTCCCAGCCCACGCAATCGTTCGATATAACGATAAATCACTCTAGGAGGCTCGGAAACGCGATATTCACCTTTTCCATACGTTCTGCATCGAAAGAAGCTAAGGATTCACTTCCCAGCCCTCGCAATCGTTCGATATAACGATAAATCACTCTAGGAGGCTCGGAAACGCGATATTCACCTTTTCCATACGTTCTGCATCGAAATAAGCTAAGGATTCATTTCCCAGCCCTCGCAAACGTTCGATATAACGATAAATCACTCTAGGAGACTCGGAATCGCGATATTCACCTTTTCCACGCGTTCTGCATCGAAAGAAGTTAAGGATTCACTTCCCAGCCCTCGCAATCGTTCGATATAACGATAAATCACTCTAGGAGGCTCGGAAACGCGATATTCACCTTTTCCATACGTTCTGCATCGAAAGAAGCTAAGGATTCACTTCCCAGCCCTCGCAATCGTTCGATATAACGATAAATCACTCTAGGAGGCTCGGAAACGCGATATTCACCTTTTCCGTACGTTCTGCATCGAAATAAGCTAAGGATTCACTTCCCAGCCCTCGCAATCGTTCGACATAACGATAAATCACTCTAGGAGACTCGGAATCGCGATATTCACCTTTTCCACACGTTCTGCATCGAAAGAAGTTAAGGATTCACTTCCCAGGCCTCGCAATCGTTCCATATAACGATAAATCGCTCTAGGAGGCTCGGAAACGCGATATTCACATTTTCCATACGTTCTGCCTCGAAATAAGCTAAGGATTCACTTCCCAGCCCACGCAATCGTTCGATATAACGATAAATCACTCTAGGAGGCTCGGAAACGCGATATTCACCTTTTCCATACGTTCTGCATCGAAAGAAGCTAAGGATTCACTTCCCAGCCCTCGCAATCGTTCGATATAACGATAAATCAGTCTAGGAGACTCGGAATCGCGTTATTCACCTTTTCCACAAGTTCTGCATCGAAAGAAGTTAAGGATTCACTTCCCAGCCCTCGCAAACGTTCGATATAACGATAAATCACTCTAGGAGGCTCGGAAACGCGATATTCACCTTTTCCACACGTTCTGCATCGAAAGAAGCTAAGGATTCACTTCCCAGCCCTCGCAATCGTTCGATATAACGATAAATCACTCTAGGAGGCTCGGAAACGCGATATTCACCTTTTCCGTACGTTCTGCATCGAAATAAGCTAAGGATTCACTTCCCAGCCCTCGCAATCGTTCGATATAACGATAAATCACTCTAGGAGACTCGGAAACGCGATATTCACCATTTCCATACGTTCTGCATCGAAATAAGCTAAGGATTCACTTCCCAGCCCTCGCAAACGTTCGATATAACGATAAATCACTCTAGGAGACTCGGAATCGCGATATTCACCTTTTCCACACGTTCTGCATCGAAAGCAGTTAAGGATTCACTTCCCAGCCCTCGCAATCGTTCGATATAACGATAAATCACTCTAGGAGGCTCGGAAACGCGATATTCACCTTTTCCATAAGTTCTGCCTCGAAATAAGCTAAGGATTCACTTCCCAGCCCTCGCAATCGTTCGATATAACGATAAATCACTCTAGGAGACTCGGAATCGCGATATTCACCTTTTCCACACGTTCTGCATCGAAAGAAGTTAAGGATTCACTTCCCAGCCCTCGCAATCGTTCAATATAACGATAAATCACTCTAGGAGGCTCGGAAACGCGATATTCACCTATTCCATTCGTTCTGCATCGAAATAAGCTAAGGATTCACTTCCCAGCCCTCGCAATCGTTCGATATAACGATAAATCACTCTAGGAGACTCGGAATCGCGATATTCACCTTTTCCACACGTTCTGCATCGAAAGAAGTTAAGGATTCACTTCCCAGCCCTCGCAATCGTTCGATATAAGGATAAATCACTCTAGGAGGCTCGGAAACGCGATATTCACCTTTTCCATACGTTCTGCATCGATAGAAGCTAAGGATTCACTTCCCAGCCCTCGCAATCGTTCGATATAACGATAAATCACTCTAGGAGACTCGGAATCGCGATATTCACCTTTTCCACACGTTCTGCATCGAAAGAAGTTAAGGATTCACTTCCCAGCCCTCGCAATTGTTCGATATAACGATAAATCACTCTAGGAGGCTCGGAAACGCGATATTCACCTTTTCCGTACGTTCTGCATCGAAATAAGCTAAGGATTCACTTCCCAGCCCTCGCAATCGTTCGATATAACGATAAATCACTCTAGGAGACTCGGAAACGCGATATTCACCTTTTCCATACGTTCTGCATCGAAATAAGCTAAGGATTCACTTCCCAGCCCTCGCAATCGTTCGATATAACGATAAATCACTGTAGGAGACTCGGAATCGCGATATTCACCTTTTCCACACGTTCTGCATCGAAAGAAGTTAAGGATTCACTTCCCAGCCCTCGCAATCGTTCGATATAACGATAAATCACTCTAGGAGGCTCGGAAACGCGATATTCACCTTTTCCATACGTTCTGCATCGAAAGAAGCTAAGGATTCACTTCCCAGCCCTCGCAATCGTTCGATGTAACGATAAATCACTCTAGGAGGCTCGGAAACGCGATATTCACCTTTTCCATACGTTCTGCATCGAAAGAAGTTAAGGATTCACTTCCCAGCCCACGCAATCGTTCGATATAACGATAAATCACTCTAGGAGGCTCGGAAACGCGATATTCACCTTTTCCATACGTTCTGCATCGAAAGAAGCTAAGGATTCACTTCCCAGCCCTCGCAATCGTTCGATATAACGATAAATCACTCTAGGAGGCTCGGAAACGCGATATTCACCTTTTCCATACGTTCTGCATCGAAATAAGCTAAGGATTCATTTCCCAGCCCTCGCAAACGTTCGATATAACGATAAATCACTCTAGGAGACTCGGAATCGCGATATTCACCTTTTCCACGCGTTCTGCATCGAAAGAAGTTAAGGATTCACTTCCCAGCCCTCGCAATCGTTCGATATAACGATAAATCACTCTAGGAGGCTCGGAAACGCGATATTCACCTTTTCCATACGTTCTGCATCGAAAGAAGCTAAGGATTCACTTCCCAGCCCTCGCAATCGTTCGATATAACGATAAATCACTCTAGGAGGCTCGGAAACGCGATATTCACCTTTTCCGTACGTTCTGCATCGAAATAAGCTAAGGATTCACTTCCCAGCCCTCGCAATCGTTCGACATAACGATAAATCACTCTAGGAGACTCGGAATCGCGATATTCACCTTTTCCACACGTTCTGCATCGAAAGAAGTTAAGGATTCACTTCCCAGGCCTCGCAATCGTTCCATATAACGATAAATCGCTCTAGGAGGCTCGGAAACGCGATATTCACATTTTCCATACGTTCTGCCTCGAAATAAGCTAAGGATTCACTTCCCAGCCCACGCAATCGTTCGATATAACGATAAATCACTCTAGGAGGCTCGGAAACGCGATATTCACCTTTTCCATACGTTCTGCATCGAAAGAAGCTAAGGATTCACTTCCCAGCCCTCGCAATCGTTCGATATAACGATAAATCAGTCTAGGAGACTCGGAATCGCGTTATTCACCTTTTCCACAAGTTCTGCATCGAAAGAAGTTAAGGATTCACTTCCCAGCCCTCGCAAACGTTCGATATAACGATAAATCACTCTAGGAGGCTCGGAAACGCGATATTCACCTTTTCCACACGTTCTGCATCGAAAGAAGCTAAGGATTCACTTCCCAGCCCTCGCAATCGTTCGATATAACGATAAATCACTCTAGGAGGCTCGGAAACGCGATATTCACCTTTTCCGTACGTTCTGCATCGAAATAAGCTAAGGATTCACTTCCCAGCCCTCGCAATCGTTCGATATAACGATAAATCACTCTAGGAGACTCGGAAACGCGATATTCACCATTTCCATACGTTCTGCATCGAAATAAGCTAAGGATTCACTTCCCAGCCCTCGCAAACGTTCGATATAACGATAAATCACTCTAGGAGACTCGGAATCGCGATATTCACCTTTTCCACACGTTCTGCATCGAAAGCAGTTAAGGATTCACTTCCCAGCCCTCGCAATCGTTCGATATAACGATAAATCACTCTAGGAGGCTCGGAAACGCGATATTCACCTTTTCCATAAGTTCTGCCTCGAAATAAGCTAAGGATTCACTTCCCAGCCCTCGCAATCGTTCGATATAACGATAAATCACTCTAGGAGACTCGGAATCGCGATATTCACCTTTTCCACACGTTCTGCATCGAAAGAAGTTAAGGATTCACTTCCCAGCCCTCGCAATCGTTCAATATAACGATAAATCACTCTAGGAGGCTCGGAAACGCGATATTCACCTATTCCATTCGTTCTGCATCGAAATAAGCTAAGGATTCACTTCCCAGCCCTCGCAATCGTTCGATATAACGATAAATCACTCTAGGAGACTCGGAATCGCGATATTCACCTTTTCCACACGTTCTGCATCGAAAGAAGTTAAGGATTCACTTCCCAGCCCTCGCAATCGTTCGATATAAGGATAAATCACTCTAGGAGGCTCGGAAACGCGATATTCACCTTTTCCATACGTTCTGCATCGATAGAAGCTAAGGATTCACTTCCCAGCCCTCGCAATCGTTCGATATAACGATAAATCACTCTAGGAGACTCGGAATCGCGATATTCA
The DNA here is from genome assembly GCA_963667235.1 of Nomada lathburiana. Lineage (NCBI taxonomy): Eukaryota > Metazoa > Arthropoda > Insecta > Hymenoptera > Apidae > Nomada > Nomada lathburiana. The sequence goes on from OY763905.1 coordinate 356,377, forward strand.
CCTTTTCCACACGTTCTGCATCGAAAGAAGTTAAGGATTCACTTCCCAGCCCTCGCAATTGTTCGATATAACGATAAATCACTCTAGGAGGCTCGGAAACGCGATATTCACCTTTTCCGTACGTTCTGCATCGAAATAAGCTAAGGATTCACTTCCCAGCCCTCGCAATCGTTCGATATAACGATAAATCACTCTAGGAGACTCGGAAACGCGATATTCACCTTTTCCATACGTTCTGCATCGAAATAAGCTAAGGATTCACTTCCCAGCCCTCGCAATCGTTCGATATAACGATAAATCACTCTAGGAGACTCGGAAACGCGATATTCACCTTTTCCATACGTTCTGCATCGAAAGAAGCTAAGGATTCACTTCCCAGCCCTCGCAAACGTTCGATATAACGATAAATCACTCTAGGAGACTCGGAATCGCGATATTCACCTTTTCCACACGTTCTGCATCGAAAGAAGGTAAGGATTCACTTTCCAGCCCTCGCAATCGTTCGATATAACGATAAATCACTCTAGGAGGCTCGGAAACGCGATATTCACCTTTTCCATACGTTCTGCCTCGAAATAAGCTAAGGATTCACTTCCCAGCCCTCGCAATCGTTCGATATAACGATAAATCACACTAGGAGACTCGGAATCGCGATATTCACCTTTTCCACACGTTCTGCATCGAAAGAAGTTAAGGATTCACTTCCCAGCCCTCGCAATCGTTCGATATAACGATATATCACTCTAGGAGGCTCGGAAACGCGATATTCACCTTTTCCATACGTTCTGCATCGAAATAAGCTAAGGATTCACTTCCCAGCCCTCGCAATCGTTCGATACAACGATAAATCACTCTAGGAGACTCGGAATCGCGATATTCACCTTTTCCACACGTTCTGCATCGAAAGAAGTTAAGGATTCACTTCCCAGCCCTCGCAATCGTTCGATATAACGATAAATCACTCTAGGAGGCTCGGAAACGCGATATTCACCTTTTCCATACGTTCTGCATCGAAATAAGCTAAGGATTCACTTCCCAGCCCTCGCAATCGTTCGATATAACGATAAATCACTCTAGGAGACTCGGAATCGCGATATTCACCTTTTCCACACGTTCTGCATCGAAAGAAGTTAAGGATTCACTTCCCAGCCCTCGCAATCGTTCGATATAACGATAAATCACTCTAGGAGGCTCGGAAACGCGATATTCACCTTTTCCATACGTTCTGCATCGAAATAAGCTAAGGATTCACTTCCCAGCCCTCGCAATCGTTCGATATAAGGATAAATCACTCTAGGAGGTTCGGAAACGCGATATTCACCTTTTCCATACGTTCTGCCTCGAAATAAGCTAAGGATTCACTTCCCAGCCCTCGCAATCGTTCGATATAACGATAAATCACTCTAGGAGACTCGGAATCGCGATATTCACCTTTTCCACACGTTCTGCATCGAAAGAAGTTAAGGATTCACTTCCCAGCCCTCGCAATCGTTCGATATAACGATATATCACTCTAGGAGGCTCGGAAACGCGATATTCACCTTTTCCATACGTTCTGCATCGAAATAAGCTAAGGATTCACTTCCCAGCCCTCGCAATCGTTCGATACAACGATAAATCACTCTAGGAGACTCGGAATCGCGATATTCACCTTTTCCACACGTTCTGCATCGAAAGAAGTTAAGGATTCACTTCCCAGCCCTCGCAATCGTTCGATATAACGATAAATCACTCTAGGAGGCTCGGAAACGCGATATTCACCTTTTCCATACGTTCTGCATCGAAATAAGCTAAGGATTCACTTCCCAGCCCTCGCAATCGTTCGATATAACGATAAATCACTCTAGGAGACTCGGAATCGCGATATTCACCTTTTCCACACGTTCTGCATCGAAAGAAGTTAAGGATTCACTTCCCAGCCCTCGCAATCGTTCGATATAACGATAAATCACTCTAGGAGGCTCGGAAACGCGATATTCACCTTTTCCATACGTTCTGCATCGAAATAAGCTAAGGATTCACTTCCCAGCCCTCGCAATCGTTCGATATAAGGATAAATCACTCTAGGAGGTTCGGAAACGCGATATTCACCTTTTCCATACGTTCTGCATCGAAAGAAGTTAAGGATTCACTTCCCAGCCCTCGCAAACGTTCGATATAACGATAAATCACTCTAGGAGGCTTGGAAACGCGATATTCACCTTTTCCATACGTTCTGCATCGAAAGAAGCTAAGGATTCACATCCCAGCCCTCGCAATCGTTCGATATAACGATAAATCACTCTAGGAGACTCGGAATCGCGATATTCACACGTTCCACACTTTGTGTTTCGACAGAAGCTAAGGATTCACTTCCCAGCCTCGCAAACGTTCGATATAACGATAAATCACTCTAGGAGACTCGGAAACGCGATATTCACCTTTTCCATACGTTCTGCATTGAAAGAAGCTAAGGATTCACTTCCCAGCCCTCGCAATCGTTCGATATAACGATAAATCACTCTAGGAGACTCGGAATCGCGATATTCACCTTTTCCACACGTTCTGCATCGAAAGAAGTTAAGGATTCACTTCCCAGCCCTCGCAATCGTTCGATATAACGATAAATCACTCTAGGAGGCTCGGAAACGCGATATTCACCTTTTCCATACGTTCTGCATCGAAATAAGCTAAGGATTCACTTCCCAGCCCTCGCAATCGTTCGATATAACGATAAATCACTCTAGGAGACTCGGAATCGCGATATTCACCTTTTCCACACGTTCTGCATCGAAAGAAGTTAAGGATTCACTTCCCAGCCCTCGCAAACGTTCGATATAACGATAAATCACTCTAGGAGACTCGGAATCGCGATTTTCTCCTTTTCCACACGTTCTGCATCGAAAGAAGTTAAGGATTCACTTCCCAGCCCTCGCAATCGTTCGATATAACGATAAATCACTCTAGGAGGCTCGGAAACGCGATATTCACCTTTTCCATACGTTCTGCATCGAAATAAGCTAAGGATTCACTTCCCAGCCCTCGCAATCGTTCGATATAACGATAAATCACTCTAGGAGGTTCGGAAACGCGATATTCACCTTTTCCATACGTTCTGCATCGAAAGAAGCTAAGGATTCACATCCCAGCCCTCGCAATCGTTCGATATAACGATAAAACACTCTAGGAGACTCGGAAACGCGATATTCACCATTTCCACACGTTCTGCATCGAAAGAAGCTAAGGATTCACTTCCCAGCCTAGCAATCGTTCGATATAACGATAAATCACTCTAGGAGACTCGGAAACGCGATATTCACCTTTTCCATACGTTCTGCACTGAAAGACGCTAAGGATTCACTTCCCAGCCCTCGCAATCGTTCGATATAACGATAAATCACTCTAGGAGACTCGGAATCGCGATATTCACCTTTTCCACACGTTCTGCATCTAAAGAAGTTAAGGATTCACTTCCCAGCCCTCGCAATCGTTCGATATAACGATAAATCACTCTAGGAGACTCGGAATCGCGATATTCACCTTTTCCACACGTTCTGCATCGAAAGAAGTTAAGGATTCACTTCCCAGCCCTCGCAATCGTTCGATATAACGATAAATAACTCTAGGAGGCTCGGAAACGCGATATTCACCTTTTCCATACGTTCTGCATCGAAATAAGTTAAGGATTCACTTCCCAGGCCTCGCAATCGTTCGATATAACGATAAATCACTCTAGGAGACTCGGAATCGCGATATTCACCTTTTCCACACGTTCTGCATCGAAAGAAGTTAAGGATTCACTTCCCAGCCCTCGCAATCGTTCGATATAACGATAAATAACTCTAGGAGGCTCGGAAACGCGATATTCACCTTTTCCATACGTTCTGCATCGAAAGAAGTTAAGGATTCACTTCCCAGCCCTCGCAATCGTTCGATATAACGATAAATCACTCTAGGAGGCTCGGAAACGCGATATTCACCTTTTCCATACGTTCCGCATCGAAAGAAGCTAAGGATTCACTTCCCAGCCCTCGCAATCGTTCGATGTAACGATAAATCACTCTAGGAGGCTCGGAAACGCGATATTCACCTTTTCCATACGTTCTGCATCGAAAGAAGTTAAGGATTCACTTCCCAGCCCACGCAATCGTTCGATATAACGATAAATCACTCTAGGAGGCTCGGAAACGCGATATTCACCTTTTCCATACGTTCTGCATCGAAAGAAGCTAAGGATTCACTTCCCAGCCCTCGCAATCGTTCGATACAACGATAAATCACTCTAGGAGACTCGGAATCGCGATATTCACCTTTTCCACACGTTCTGCATCTAAAGAAGTTAAGGATTCACTTCCCAGCCCTCGCAATCGTTCGATATAACGATAAATCACTCTAGGAGACTCGGAATCGCGATATTCACCTTTTCCACACGTTCTGCATCGAAAGAAGTTAAGGATTCACTTCCCAGGCCTCGCAATCGTTCGATATAACGATAAATCACTCTAGGAGACTCGGAATCGCGATATTCACCTTTTCCACACGTTCTGCATCGAAAGAAGTTAAGGATTCACTTCCCAGCCCTCGCAATCGTTCGATATAACGATAAATAACTCTAGGAGGCTCGGAAACGCGATATTCACCTTTTCCATACGTTCTGCATCGAAATAAGCTAAGGATTCACTTCCCAGCCCTCGCAATCGTTCGATATAACGATAAATCACTCTAGGAGACTCGGAATCGCGATATTCACCTTTTCCACACGTTCTGCATCGAAAGAAGTTAAGGATTCACTTCCCAGCCCTCGCAATCGTTCGATATAACGATAAATCACTCTAGGAGGCTCGGAAACGCGATATTCACCTTTTCCATACGTTCTGCATCGAAATAAGCTAAGGATTCACTTCCCAGCCCTCGCAATCGTTCGATATAACGATAAATCACTCTAGGAGACTCGGAATCGCGATATTCACCTTTTCCACACGTTCTGCATCGAAAGAAGTTAAGGATTCACTTCCCAGCCCTCGCAAACGTTCGATATAACGATAAATCACTCTAGGAGACTCGGAATCGCGATATTCACCTTTTCCACACGTTCTGCATCGAAAGAAGTTAAGGATTCACTTCCCAGCCCTCGCAATCGTTCGATATAACGATAAATCACTCTAGGAGGCTCGGAAACGCGATATTCACCTTTTCCATACGTTCTGCATCGAAATAAGCTAAGGATTCACTTCCCAGCCCTCGCAAACGTTCGATATAACGATAAATCACTCTAGGAGGCTTGGAAACGCGATATTCACCTTTTCCATACGTTCTGCATCGAAAGAAGCTAAGGATTCACATCCCAGCCCTCGCAATCGTTCGATATAACGATAAATCACTCTAGGAGACTCGGAATCGCGATATTCACACGTTCCACACTTTGTGTTTCGACAGAAGCTAAGGATTCACTTCCCAGCCTCGCAATCGTTCGATATAACGATAAATCACACTAGGAGACTCGGAAACGCGATATTCACCTTTTCCATACGTTCTGCATTGAAAGAAGCTAAGGATTCACTTCCCAGCCCTCGCAATCGTTCGATATAACGATAAATCACTCTAGGAGGCTCGGAAACGCGATATTCACCTTTTCCATACGTTCTGCATCGAAATAAGCTAAGGATTCATTTCCCAGCCCTCGCAAACGTTCGATATAACGATAAATCACTCTAGGAGACTCGGAATCGCGATATTCACCTTTTCCACGCGTTCTGCATCGAAAGAAGTTAAGGATTCACTTCCCAGCCCTCGCAATCGTTCGATATAACGATAAATCACTCTAGGAGGCTCGGAAACGCGATATTCACCTTTTCCATACGTTCTGCATCGAAAGAAGCTAAGGATTCACTTCCCAGCCCTCGCAATCGTTCGATATAACGATAAATCACTCTAGGAGGCTCGGAAACGCGATATTCACCTTTTCCATACGTTCTGCATCGAAATAAGCTAAGGATTCACTTCCCAGCCCTCGCAATCGTTCGATATAACGATAAATCACTGTAGGAGACTCGGAATCGCGATATTCACCTTTTCCACACGTTCTGCATCGAAAGAAGTTAAGGATTCACTTCCCAGCCCTCGCAATCGTTCGATATAACGATAAATCACTCTAGGAGGCTCGGAAACGCGATATTCACCTTTTCCATACGTTCTGCATCGAAAGAAGCTAAGGATTCACTTCCCAGCCCTCGCAATCGTTCGATGTAACGATAAATCACTCTAGGAGGCTCGGAAACGCGATATTCACCTTTTCCATACGTTCTGCATCGAAAGAAGTTAAGGATTCACTTCCCAGCCCACGCAATCGTTCGATATAACGATAAATCACTCTAGGAGGCTCGGAAACGCGATATTCACCTTTTCCATACGTTCTGCATCGAAAGAAGCTAAGGATTCACTTCCCAGCCCTCGCAATCGTTCGATATAACGATAAATCACTCTAGGAGGCTCGGAAACGCGATATTCACCTTTTCCATACGTTCTGCATCGAAATAAGCTAAGGATTCATTTCCCAGCCCTCGCAAACGTTCGATATAACGATAAATCACTCTAGGAGGCTCGGAAACGCGATATTCACCTTTTCCATACGTTCTGCATCGAAAGAAGCTAAGGATTCACTTCCCAGCCCTCGCAATCGTTCGATATAACGATAAATCACTCTAGGAGGCTCGGAAACGCGATATTCACCTTTTCCGTACGTTCTGCATCGAAATAAGCTAAGGATTCACTTCCCAGCCCTCGCAATCGTTCGACATAACGATAAATCACTCTAGGAGACTCGGAATCGCGATATTCACCTTTTCCACACGTTCTGCATCGAAAGAAGTTAAGGATTCACTTCCCAGCCCTCGCGATCGTTCCATATAACGATAAATCACTCTAGGAGGCTCGGAAACGCGATATTCACATTTTCCATACGTTCTGCCTCGAAATAAGCTAAGGATTCACTTCCCAGCCCTCGCAATCGTTCCATATAACGATAAATCACTCTAGGAGGCTCGGAAACGCGATATTCACATTTTCCATACGTTCTGCCTCGAAATAAGCTAAGGATTCACTTCCCAGCCCTCGCAATCGTTCGATATAACGATAAATCACTCTAGGAGGCTCGGAAACGCGATATTCACCTTTTCCATACGTTCTGCATCGAAATAAGCTAAGGATTCACTTCCCAGCCCTCGCAATCGTTCGATATAACGATAAATCACTCTAGGAGACTCGGAATCGCGATATTCACCTTTTCCACACGTTCTGCATCGAAAGAAGTTAAGGATTCACTTCCCAGCCCTCGCAATCGTTCGATATAACGATAAATCACTCTAGGAGGCTCGGAAACGCGATATTCACCTTTTCCATACGTTCCGCATCGAAAGAAGCTAAGGATTCACTTCCCAGCCCTCGCAATCGTTCGATGTAACGATAAATCACTCTAGGAGGCTCGGAAACGCGATATTCACCTTTTCCATACGTTCTGCATCGAAAGAAGTTAAGGATTCACTTCCCAGCCCACGCAATCGTTCGATATAACGATAAATCACTCTAGGAGGCTCGGAAACGCGATATTCACCTTTTCCATACGTTCTGCATCGAAAGAAGCTAAGGATTCACTTCCCAGCCCTCGCAATCGTTCGATATAACGATAAATCAGTCTAGGAGACTCGGAATCGCGTTATTCACCTTTTCCACAAGTTCTGCATCGAAAGAAGTTAAGGATTCACTTCCCAGCCCTCGCAAACGTTCGATATAACGATAAATCACTCTAGGAGGCTCGGAAACGCGATATTCACCTTTTCCACACGTTCTGCATCGAAAGAAGCTAAGGATTCACTTCCCAGCCCTCGCAATCGTTCGATATAACGATAAATCACTCTAGGAGGCTCGGAAACGCGATATTCACCTTTTCCGTACGTTCTGCATCGAAATAAGCTAAGGATTCACTTCCCAGCCCTCGCAATCGTTCGATATAACGATAAATCACTCTAGGAGACTCGGAAACGCGATATTCACCATTTCCATACGTTCTGCATCGAAATAAGCTAAGGATTCACTTCCCAGCCCTCGCAAACGTTCGATATAACGATAAATCACTCTAGGAGACTCGGAATCGCGATATTCACCTTTTCCACACGTTCTGCATCGAAAGCAGTTAAGGATTCACTTCCCAGCCCTCGCAATCGTTCGATATAACGATAAATCACTCTAGGAGGCTCGGAAACGCGATATTCACCTTTTCCATAAGTTCTGCCTCGAAATAAGCTAAGGATTCACTTCCCAGCCCTCGCAATCGTTCGATATAACGATAAATCACTCTAGGAGACTCGGAATCGCGATATTCACCTTTTCCACACGTTCTGCATCGAAAGAAGTTAAGGATTCACTTCCCAGCCCTCGCAATCGTTCAATATAACGATAAATCACTCTAGGAGGCTCGGAAACGCGATATTCACCTTTTCCATTCGTTCTGCATCGAAATAAGCTAAGGATTCACTTCCCAGCCCTCGCAATCGTTCGATATAACGATAAATCACTCTAGGAGACTCGGAATCGCGATATTCACCTTTTCCACACGTTCTGCATCGAAAGAAGTTAAGGATTCACTTCCCAGCCCTCGCAATCGTTCGATATAAGGATAAATCACTCTAGGAGGCTCGGAAACGCGATATTCACCTTTTCCATACGTTCTGCATCGATAGAAGCTAAGGATTCACTTCCCAGCCCTCGCAATCGTTCGATATAACGATAAATCACTCTAGGAGACTCGGAATCGCGATATTCACCTTTTCCACACGTTCTGCATCGAAAGAAGTTAAGGATTCACTTCCCAGCCCTCGCAATTGTTCGATATAACGATAAATCACTCTAGGAGGCTCGGAAACGCGATATTCACCTTTTCCGTACGTTCTGCATCGAAATAAGCTAAGGATTCACTTCCCAGCCCTCGCAATCGTTCGATATAACGATAAATCACTCTAGGAGACTCGGAAACGCGATATTCACCTTTTCCATACGTTCTGCATCGAAATAAGCTAAGGATTCACTTCCCAGCCCTCGCAATCGTTCGATATAACGATAAATCACTCTAGGAGACTCGGAAACGCGATATTCACCTTTTCCATACGTTCTGCATCGAAAGAAGCTAAGGATTCACTTCCCAGCCCTCGCAAACGTTCGATATAACGATAAATCACTCTAGGAGACTCGGAATCGCGATATTCACCTTTTCCACACGTTCTGCATCGAAAGAAGGTAAGGATTCACTTTCCAGCCCTCGCAATCGTTCGATATAACGATAAATCACTCTAGGAGGCTCGGAAACGCGATATTCACCTTTTCCATACGTTCTGCCTCGAAATAAGCTAAGGATTCACTTCCCAGCCCTCGCAATCGTTCGATATAACGATAAATCACTCTAGGAGACTCGGAATCGCGATATTCACCTTTTCCACACGTTCTGCATCGAAAGAAGTTAAGCATTCACTTCCCAGCCCTCGCAATCGTTCGATATAACGATATATCACTCTAGGAGGCTCGGAAACGCGATATTCACCTTTTCCATACGTTCTGCATCGAAATAAGCTAAGGATTCACTTCCCAGCCCTCGCAATCGTTCGATATAAGGATAAATCACTCTAGGAGACTCGGAAACGCGATATTCACCTTTTCCATACGTTCTGCATCGAAATAAGCTAAGGATTCACTTCCCAGCCCTCGCAATCGTTCGATATAACGATAAATCACTCTAGGAGACTCGGAAACGCGATATTCACCTTTTCCATACGTTCTGCATCGAAAGAAGCTAAGGATTCACTTCCCAGCCCTCGCAAACGTTCGATATAACGATAAATCACTCTAGGAGACTCGGAATCGCGATATTCACCTTTTCCACACGTTCTGCATCGAAAGAAGTTAAGGATTCACTTCCCAGCCCTCGCAATCGTTCGATATAACGATAAATCACTCTAGGAGGCTCGGAAACGCGATATTCACCTTTTCCATACGTTCTGCATCGAAATAAGCTAAGGATTCACTTCCCAGCCCTCGCAATCGTTCGATATAAGGATAAATCACTCTAGGAGGTTCGGAAACGCGATATTCAAGTTTTCCATACGTTCTGCATCGAAAGAAGTTAAGGATTCACTTCCCAGCCCTCGCAAACGTTCGATATAACGATAAATCACTCTAGGAGGCTTGGAAACGCGATATTCACCTTTTCCATACGTTCTGCATCGAAAGAAGCTAAGGATTCACATCCCAGCCCTCGCAATCGTTCGATATAACGATAAATCACTCTAGGAGACTCGGAATCGCGATATTCACACGTTCCACACTTTGTGTTTCGACAGAAGCTAAGGATTCACTTCCCAGCCTCGCAATCGTTCGATATAACGATAAATCACTCTAGGAGACTCGGAAACGCGATATTCACGTTTTCCATACGTTCTGCATTGAAAGAAGCTAAGGATTCACTTCCCAGCCCTCGCAATCGTTCGATATAACGATAAATCACTCTAGGAGACTCGGAATCGCGATATTCACCTTTTCCACACGTTCTGCATCGAAAGAAGTTAAGGATTCACTTCCCAGCCCTCGCAATCGTTCGATATAACGATAAATCACTCTAGGAGGCTCGGAAACGCGATATTCACCTTTTCCATACGTTCTGCATCGAAATAAGCTAAGGATTCACTTCCCAGCCCTCGCAATCGTTCGATATAACGATAAATCACTCTAGGAGACTCGGAATCGCGATATTCACCTTTTCCACACGTTCTGCATCGAAAGAAGTTAAGGATTCACTTCCCAGCCCTCGCAAACGTTCGATATAACGATAAATCACTCTAGGAGACTCGGAATCGCGATATTCACCTTTTCCACACGTTCTGCATCGAAAGAAGTTAAGGATTCACTTCCCAGCCCTCGCAATCGTTCGATATAACGATAAATCACTCTAGGAGGGTCGGAAACGCGATATTCACCTTTTCCATACGTTCTGCATCGAAATAAGCTAAGGATTCACTTCCCAGCCCTCGCAATCGTTCGATATAACGATAAATCACTCTAGGAGGTTCGGAAACGCGATATTCACCTTTTCCATACGTTCTGCATCGAAAGAAGCTAAGGATTCACATCCCAGCCCTCGCAATCGTTCGATATAACGATAAAACACTCTAGGAGACTCGGAAACGCGATATTCACCATTTCCACACGTTCTGCATCGAAAGAAGCTAAGGATTCACTTCCCAGCCTAGCAATCGTTCGATATAACGATAAATCACTCTAGGAGACTCGGAAACGCGATATTCACCTTTTCCATACGTTCTGCACTGAAAGACGCTAAGGATTCACGTCCCAGCCCTCGCAATCGTTCGATATAACGATAAATAACTCTAGGAGGCTCGGAAACGCGATATTCACCTTTTCCATACGTTCTGCATCGAAATAAGCTAAGGATTCACTTCCCAGCCCTCGCAATCGTTCGATATAACGATAAATCACTCTAGGAGGTTCGGAAACGCGATATTCACCTTTTCCATACGTTCTGCATCGAAAGAAGCTAAGGATTCACATCCCAGCCCTCGCAATCGTTCGATATAACGATAAAACACTCTAGGAGACTCGGAAACGCGATATTCACCATTTCCACACGTTCTGCATCGAAAGAAGCTAAGGATTCACTTCCCAGCCTAGCAATCGTTCGATATAACGATAAATCACTCTAGGAGGCTCGGAAACGCGATATTCACCTTTTCCATACGTTCTGCATCGAAAGAAGCTAAGGATTCACTTCCCAGCCCTCGCAATCGTTCGATACAACGATAAATCACTCTAGGAGACTCGGAATCGCGATATTCACCTTTTCCACACGTTCTGCATCTAAAGAAGTTAAGGATTCACTTCCCAGCCCTCGCAATCGTTCGATATAACGATAAATCACTCTAGGAGACTCGGAATCGCGATATTCACCTTTTCCACACGTTCTGCATCGAAAGAAGTTAAGGATTCACTTCCCAGGCCTCGCAATCGTTCGATATAACGATAAATCACTCTAGGAGACTCGGAATCGCGATATTCACCTTTTCCACACGTTCTGCATCGAAAGAAGATAAGGATTCACTTCCCAGCCCTCGCAATCGTTCGATATAACGATAAATAACTCTAGGAGGCTCGGAAACGCGATATTCACCTTTTCCATACGTTCTGCATCGAAATAAGCTAAGGATTCACTTCCCAGCCCTCGCAATCGTTCGATATAACGATAAATCACTCTAGGAGACTCGGAATCGCGATATTCACCTTTTCCACACGTTCTGCATCGAAAGAAGTTAAGGATTCACTTCCCAGCCCTCGCAATCGTTCGATATAACGATAAATCACTCTAGGAGGCTCGGAAACGCGATATTCACCTTTTCCATACGTTCTGCATCGAAATAAGCTAAGGATTCACTTCCCAGCCCTCGCAATCGTTCGATATAACGATAAATCACTCTAGGAGACTCGGAATCGCGATATTCACCTTTTCCACACGTTCTGCATCGAAAGAAGTTAAGGATTCACTTCCCAGCCCTCGCAAACGTTCGATATAACGATAAATCACTCTAGGAGACTCGGAATCGCGATATTCACCTTTTCCACACGTTCTGCATCGAAAGAAGTTAAGGATTCACTTCCCAGCCCTCGCAATCGTTCGATATAACGATAAATCACTCTAGGAGGCTCGGAAACGCGATATTCACCTTTTCCATACGTTCTGCATCGAAATAAGCTAAGGATTCACTTCCCAGCCCTCGCAATCGTTCGATATAACGATAAATCACTCTAGGAGGCTCGGAAACGCGATATTCACCTTTTCCGTACGTTCTGCATCGAAATAAGCTAAGGATTCACTTCCCAGCCCTCGCAATCGTTCGACATAACGATAAATCACTCTAGGAGACTCGGAATCGCGATATTCACCTTTTCCACACGTTCTGCATCGAAAGAAGTTAAGGATTCACTTCCCAGCCCTCGCGATCGTTCCATATAACGATAAATCACTCTAGGAGGCTCGGAAACGCGATATTCACATTTTCCATACGTTCTGCCTCGAAATAAGCTAAGGATTCACTTCCCAGCCCTCGCAATCGTTCCATATAACGATAAATCACTCTAGGAGGCTCGGAAACGCGATATTCACATTTTCCATACGTTCTGCCTCGAAATAAGCTAAGGATTCACTTCCCAGCCCTCGCAATCGTTCGATATAACGATAAATCACTCTAGGAGGCTCGGAAACGCGATATTCACCTTTTCCATACGTTCTGCATCGAAATAAGCTAAGGATTCACTTCCCAGCCCTCGCAATCGTTCGATATAACGATAAATCACTCTAGGAGACTCGGAATCGCGATATTCACCTTTTCCACACGTTCTGCATCGAAAGAAGTTAAGGATTCACTTCCCAGCCCTCGCAATCGTTCGATATAACGATAAATCACTCTAGGAGGCTCGGAAACGCGATATTCACCTTTTCCATACGTTCCGCATCGAAAGAAGCTAAGGATTCACTTCCCAGCCCTCGCAATCGTTCGATGTAACGATAAATCACTCTAGGAGGCTCGGAAACGCGATATTCACCTTTTCCATACGTTCTGCATCGAAAGAAGTTAAGGATTCACTTCCCAGCCCACGCAATCGTTCGATATAACGATAGATCACTCTAGGAGGCTCGGAAACGCGATATTCACCTTTTCCATACGTTCTGCATCGAAAGAAGCTAAGGATTCACTTCCCAGCCCTCGCAATCGTTCGATATAACGATAAATCAGTCTAGGAGACTCGGAATCGCGTTATTCACCTTTTCCACAAGTTCTGCATCGAAAGAAGTTAAGGATTCACTTCCCAGCCCTCGCAAACGTTCGATATAACGATAAATCACTCTAGGAGGCTCGGAAACGCGATATTCACCTTTTCCACACGTTCTGCATCGAAAGAAGCTAAGGATTCACTTCCCAGCCCTCGCAATCGTTCGATATAACGATAAATCACTCTAGGAGGCTCGGAAACGCGATATTCACCTTTTCCGTACGTTCTGCATCGAAATAAGCTAAGGATTCACTTCCCAGCCCTCGCAATCGTTCGATATAACGATAAATCACTCTAGGAGACTCGGAAACGCGATATTCACCATTTCCATACGTTCTGCATCGAAATAAGCTAAGGATTCACTTCCCAGCCCTCGCAAACGTTCGATATAACGATAAATCACTCTAGGAGACTCGGAATCGCGATATTCACCTTTTCCACACGTTCTGCATCGAAAGCAGTTAAGGATTCACTTCCCAGCCCTCGCAATCGTTCGATATAACGATAAATCACTCTAGGAGGCTCGGAAACGCGATATTCACCTTTTCCATAAGTTCTGCCTCGAAATAAGCTAAGGATTCACTTCCCAGCCCTCGCAATCGTTCGATATAACGATAAATCACTCTAGGAGACTCGGAATCGCGATATTCACCTTTTCCACACGTTCTGCATCGAAAGAAGTTAAGGATTCACTTCCCAGCCCTCGCAATCGTTCAATATAACGATAAATCACTCTAGGAGGCTCGGAAACGCGATATTCACCTTTTCCATTCGTTCTGCATCGAAATAAGCTAAGGATTCACTTCCCAGCCCTCGCAATCGTTCGATATAACGATAAATCACTCTAGGAGACTCGGAATCGCGATATTCACCTTTTCCACACGTTCTGCATCGAAAGAAGTTAAGGATTCACTTCCCAGCCCTCGCAATCGTTCGATATAAGGATAAATCACTCTAGGAGGCTCGGAATCGCGATATTCACCTTTTCCACACGTTCTGCATCGAAAGAAGATAAGGATTCACTTCCCAGCCCTCGCAATCGTTCGATATAACGATAAATAACTCTAGGAGGCTCGGAAACGCGATATTCACCTTTTCCATACGTTCTGCATCGAAATAAGCTAAGGATTCACTTCCCAGCCCTCGCAATCGTTCGATATAACGATAAATCACTCTAGGAGACTCGGAATCGCGATATTCACCTTTTCCACACGTTCTGCATCGAAAGAAGTTAAGGATTCACTTCCCAGCCCTCGCAATCGTTCGATATAACGATAAATCACTCTAGGAGGCTCGGAAACGCGATATTCACCTTTTCCATACGTTCTGCATCGAAATAAGCTAAGGATTCACTTCCCAGCCCTCGCAATCGTTCGATATAACGATAAATCACTCTAGGAGACTCGGAATCGCGATATTCACCTTTTCCACACGTTCTGCATCGAAAGAAGTTAAGGATTCACTTCCCAGCCCTCGCAAACGTTCGATATAACGATAAATCACTCTAGGAGACTCGGAATCGCGATATTCACCTTTTCCACACGTTCTGCATCGAAAGAAGTTAAGGATTCACTTCCCAGCCCTCGCAATCGTTCGATATAACGATAAATCACTCTAGGAGGCTCGGAAACGCGATATTCACCTTTTCCATACGTTCTGCATCGAAATAAGCTAAGGATTCACTTCCCAGCCCTCGCAATCGTTCGATATAACGATAAATCACTCTAGGAGGCTCGGAAACGCGATATTCACCTTTTCCGTACGTTCTGCATCGAAATAAGCTAAGGATTCACTTCCCAGCCCTCGCAATCGTTCGACATAACGATAAATCACTCTAGGAGACTCGGAATCGCGATATTCACCTTTTCCACACGTTCTGCATCGAAAGAAGTTAAGGATTCACTTCCCAGCCCTCGCGATCGTTCCATATAACGATAAATCACTCTAGGAGGCTCGGAAACGCGATATTCACATTTTCCATACGTTCTGCCTCGAAATAAGCTAAGGATTCACTTCCCAGCCCTCGCAATCGTTCCATATAACGATAAATCACTCTAGGAGGCTCGGAAACGCGATATTCACATTTTCCATACGTTCTGCCTCGAAATAAGCTAAGGATTCACTTCCCAGCCCTCGCAATCGTTCGATATAACGATAAATCACTCTAGGAGGCTCGGAAACGCGATATTCACCTTTTCCATACGTTCTGCATCGAAATAAGCTAAGGATTCACTTCCCAGCCCTCGCAATCGTTCGATATAACGATAAATCACTCTAGGAGACTCGGAATCGCGATATTCACCTTTTCCACACGTTCTGCATCGAAAGAAGTTAAGGATTCACTTCCCAGCCCTCGCAATCGTTCGATATAACGATAAATCACTCTAGGAGGCTCGGAAACGCGATATTCACCTTTTCCATACGTTCCGCATCGAAAGAAGCTAAGGATTCACTTCCCAGCCCTCGCAATCGTTCGATGTAACGATAAATCACTCTAGGAGGCTCGGAAACGCGATATTCACCTTTTCCATACGTTCTGCATCGAAAGAAGTTAAGGATTCACTTCCCAGCCCACGCAATCGTTCGATATAACGATAGATCACTCTAGGAGGCTCGGAAACGCGATATTCACCTTTTCCATACGTTCTGCATCGAAAGAAGCTAAGGATTCACTTCCCAGCCCTCGCAATCGTTCGATATAACGATAAATCAGTCTAGGAGACTCGGAATCGCGTTATTCACCTTTTCCACAAGTTCTGCATCGAAAGAAGTTAAGGATTCACTTCCCAGCCCTCGCAAACGTTCGATATAACGATAAATCACTCTAGGAGGCTCGGAAACGCGATATTCACCTTTTCCACACGTTCTGCATCGAAAGAAGCTAAGGATTCACTTCCCAGCCCTCGCAATCGTTCGATATAACGATAAATCACTCTAGGAGGCTCGGAAACGCGATATTCACCTTTTCCGTACGTTCTGCATCGAAATAAGCTAAGGATTCACTTCCCAGCCCTCGCAATCGTTCGATATAACGATAAATCACTCTAGGAGACTCGGAAACGCGATATTCACCATTTCCATACGTTCTGCATCGAAATAAGCTAAGGATTCACTTCCCAGCCCTCGCAAACGTTCGATATAACGATAAATCACTCTAGGAGACTCGGAATCGCGATATTCACCTTTTCCACACGTTCTGCATCGAAAGCAGTTAAGGATTCACTTCCCAGCCCTCGCAATCGTTCGATATAACGATAAATCACTCTAGGAGGCTCGGAAACGCGATATTCACCTTTTCCATAAGTTCTGCCTCGAAATAAGCTAAGGATTCACTTCCCAGCCCTCGCAATCGTTCGATATAACGATAAATCACTCTAGGAGACTCGGAATCGCGATATTCACCTTTTCCACACGTTCTGCATCGAAAGAAGTTAAGGATTCACTTCCCAGCCCTCGCAATCGTTCAATATAACGATAAATCACTCTAGGAGGCTCGGAAACGCGATATTCACCTTTTCCATTCGTTCTGCATCGAAATAAGCTAAGGATTCACTTCCCAGCCCTCGCAATCGTTCGATATAACGATAAATCACTCTAGGAGACTCGGAATCGCGATATTCACCTTTTCCACACGTTCTGCATCGAAAGAAGTTAAGGATTCACTTCCCAGCCCTCGCAATCGTTCGATATAAGGATAAATCACTCTAGGAGGCTCGGAAACGCGATATTCACCTTTTCCATACGTTCTGCATCGATAGAAGCTAAGGATTCACTTCCCAGCCCTCGCAATCGTTCGATATAACGATAAATCACTCTAGGAGACTCGGAATCGCGATATTCACCTTTTCCACACGTTCTGCATCGAAAGAAGTTAAGGATTCACTTCCCAGCCCTCGCAATCGTTCGATATAACGATAAATCACTCTAGGAGACTCGGAATCGCGATATTCACCTTTTCCACACGTTCTGCATCGAAAGAAGTTAAGGATTCACTTCCCAGCCCTCGCAATCGTTCGATATAACGATAAATCACTCTAGGAGGCTCGGAAACGCGATATTCACCTTTTCCATACGTTCTGCATCGAAATAAGCTAAGGATTCACTTCCCAGCCCTCGCAATCGTTCGATATAACGATAAATCACTCTAGGAGACTCGGAATCGCGATATTCACCTTTTCCACACGTTCTGCATCGAAAGAAGTTAAGGATTCACTTCCCAGCCCTCGCAAACGTTCGATATAACGATAAATCACTCTAGGAGACTCGGAATCGCGATATTCACCTTTTCCACACGTTCTGCATCGAAAGAAGTTAAGGATTCACTTCCCAGCCCTCGCAATCGTTCGATATAACGATAAATCACTCTAGGAGGCTCGGAAACGCGATATTCACCTTTTCCATACGTTCTGCATCGAAATAAGCTAAGGATTCACTTCCCAGCCCTCGCAATCGTTCGATATAACGATAAATCACTCTAGGAGGCTCGGAAACGCGATATTCACCTTTTCCGTACGTTCTGCATCGAAATAAGCTAAGGATTCACTTCCCAGCCCTCGCAATCGTTCGACATAACGATAAATCACTCTAGGAGACTCGGAATCGCGATATTCACCTTTTCCACACGTTCTGCATCGAAAGAAGTTAAGGATTCACTTCCCAGCCCTCGCGATCGTTCCATATAACGATAAATCACTCTAGGAGGCTCGGAAACGCGATATTCACATTTTCCATACGTTCTGCCTCGAAATAAGCTAAGGATTCACTTCCCAGCCCTCGCAATCGTTCCATATAACGATAAATCACTCTAGGAGGCTCGGAAACGCGATATTCACATTTTCCATACGTTCTGCCTCGAAATAAGCTAAGGATTCACTTCCCAGCCCTCGCAATCGTTCGATATAACGATAAATCACTCTAGGAGGCTCGGAAACGCGATATTCACCTTTTCCATACGTTCTGCATCGAAATAAGCTAAGGATTCACTTCCCAGCCCTCGCAATCGTTCGATATAACGATAAATCACTCTAGGAGACTCGGAATCGCGATATTCACCTTTTCCACACGTTCTGCATCGAAAGAAGTTAAGGATTCACTTCCCAGCCCTCGCAATCGTTCGATATAACGATAAATCACTCTAGGAGGCTCGGAAACGCGATATTCACCTTTTCCATACGTTCCGCATCGAAAGAAGCTAAGGATTCACTTCCCAGCCCTCGCAATCGTTCGATG
The DNA here is from genome assembly GCA_963667235.1 of Nomada lathburiana. Classification (NCBI taxonomy): domain Eukaryota; kingdom Metazoa; phylum Arthropoda; class Insecta; order Hymenoptera; family Apidae; genus Nomada; species Nomada lathburiana. The sequence continues at coordinate 375,469 of OY763905.1, forward strand.
TAACGATAAATCACTCTAGGAGGCTCGGAAACGCGATATTCACCTTTTCCATACGTTCTGCATCGAAAGAAGTTAAGGATTCACTTCCCAGCCCACGCAATCGTTCGATATAACGATAGATCACTCTAGGAGGCTCGGAAACGCGATATTCACCTTTTCCATACGTTCTGCATCGAAAGAAGCTAAGGATTCACTTCCCAGCCCTCGCAATCGTTCGATATAACGATAAATCAGTCTAGGAGACTCGGAATCGCGTTATTCACCTTTTCCACAAGTTCTGCATCGAAAGAAGTTAAGGATTCACTTCCCAGCCCTCGCAAACGTTCGATATAACGATAAATCACTCTAGGAGGCTCGGAAACGCGATATTCACCTTTTCCACACGTTCTGCATCGAAAGAAGCTAAGGATTCACTTCCCAGCCCTCGCAATCGTTCGATATAACGATAAATCACTCTAGGAGGCTCGGAAACGCGATATTCACCTTTTCCGTACGTTCTGCATCGAAATAAGCTAAGGATTCACTTCCCAGCCCTCGCAATCGTTCGATATAACGATAAATCACTCTAGGAGACTCGGAAACGCGATATTCACCATTTCCATACGTTCTGCATCGAAATAAGCTAAGGATTCACTTCCCAGCCCTCGCAAACGTTCGATATAACGATAAATCACTCTAGGAGACTCGGAATCGCGATATTCACCTTTTCCACACGTTCTGCATCGAAAGCAGTTAAGGATTCACTTCCCAGCCCTCGCAATCGTTCGATATAACGATAAATCACTCTAGGAGGCTCGGAAACGCGATATTCACCTTTTCCATAAGTTCTGCCTCGAAATAAGCTAAGGATTCACTTCCCAGCCCTCGCAATCGTTCGATATAACGATAAATCACTCTAGGAGACTCGGAATCGCGATATTCACCTTTTCCACACGTTCTGCATCGAAAGAAGTTAAGGATTCACTTCCCAGCCCTCGCAATCGTTCAATATAACGATAAATCACTCTAGGAGGCTCGGAAACGCGATATTCACCTTTTCCATTCGTTCTGCATCGAAATAAGCTAAGGATTCACTTCCCAGCCCTCGCAATCGTTCGATATAACGATAAATCACTCTAGGAGACTCGGAATCGCGATATTCACCTTTTCCACACGTTCTGCATCGAAAGAAGTTAAGGATTCACTTCCCAGCCCTCGCAATCGTTCGATATAAGGATAAATCACTCTAGGAGGCTCGGAAACGCGATATTCACCTTTTCCATACGTTCTGCATCGATAGAAGCTAAGGATTCACTTCCCAGCCCTCGCAATCGTTCGATATAACGATAAATCACTCTAGGAGACTCGGAATCGCGATATTCACCTTTTCCACACGTTCTGCATCGAAAGAAGTTAAGGATTCACTTCCCAGCCCTCGCAATTGTTCGATATAACGATAAATCACTCTAGGAGGCTCGGAAACGCGATATTCACCTTTTCCGTACGTTCTGCATCGAAATAAGCTAAGGATTCACTTCCCAGCCCTCGCAATCGTTCGATATAACGATAAATCACTCTAGGAGACTCGGAAACGCGATATTCACCTTTTCCATACGTTCTGCATCGAAATAAGCTAAGGATTCACTTCCCAGCCCTCGCAATCGTTCGATATAACGATAAATCACTCTAGGACACTCGGAAACGCGATATTCACCTTTTCCATACGTTCTGCATCGAAAGAAGCTAAGGATTCACTTCCCAGCCCTCGCAAACGTTCGATATAACGATAAATCACTCTAGGAGACTCGGAATCGCGATATTCACCTTTTCCACACGTTCTGCATCGAAAGAAGGTAAGGATTCACTTTCCAGCCCTCGCAATCGTTCGATATAACGATAAATCACTCTAGGAGGCTCGGAAACGCGATATTCACCTTTTCCATACGTTCTGCCTCGAAATAAGCTAAGGATTCACTTCCCAGCCCTCGCAATCGTTCGATATAACGATAAATCACTCTAGGAGACTCGGAATCGCGATATTCACCTTTTCCACACGTTCTGCATCGAAAGAAGTTAAGCATTCACTTCCCAGCCCTCGCAATCGTTCGATATAACGATATATCACTCTAGGAGGCTCGGAAACGCGATATTCACCTTTTCCATACGTTCTGCATCGAAATAAGCTAAGGATTCACTTCCCAGCCCTCGCAATCGTTCGATATAAGGATAAATCACTCTAGGAGACTCGGAAACGCGATATTCACCTTTTCCATACGTTCTGCATCGAAATAAGCTAAGGATTCACTTCCCAGCCCTCGCAATCGTTCGATATAACGATAAATCACTCTAGGAGACTCGGAAACGCGATATTCACCTTTTCCATACGTTCTGCATCGAAAGAAGCTAAGGATTCACTTCCCAGCCCTCGCAAACGTTCGATATAACGATAAATCACTCTAGGAGACTCGGAATCGCGATATTCACCTTTTCCACACGTTCTGCATCGAAAGAAGTTAAGGATTCACTTCCCAGCCCTCGCAATCGTTCGATATAACGATAAATCACTCTAGGAGGCTCGGAAACGCGATATTCACCTTTTCCATACGTTCTGCATCGAAATAAGCTAAGGATTCACTTCCCAGCCCTCGCAATCGTTCGATATAAGGATAAATCACTCTAGGAGGTTCGGAAACGCGATATTCACCTTTTCCATACGTTCTGCATCGAAAGAAGTTAAGGATTCACTTCCCAGCCCTCGCAAACGTTCGATATAACGATAAATCACTCTAGGAGGCTTGGAAACGCGATATTCACCTTTTCCATACGTTCTGCATCGAAAGAAGCTAAGGATTCACATCCCAGCCCTCGCAATCGTTCGATATAACGATAAATCACTCTAGGAGACTCGGAATCGCGATATTCACACGTTCCACACTTTGTGTTTCGACAGAAGCTAAGGATTCACTTCCCAGCCTCGCAATCGTTCGATATAACGATAAATCACTCTAGGAGACTCGGAAACGCGATATTCACGTTTTCCATACGTTCTGCATTGAAAGAAGCTAAGGATTCACTTCCCAGCCCTCGCAATCGTTCGATATAACGATAAATCACTCTAGGAGACTCGGAATCGCGATATTCACCTTTTCCACACGTTCTGCATCGAAAGAAGTTAAGGATTCACTTCCCAGCCCTCGCAATCGTTCGATATAACGATAAATCACTCTAGGAGGCTCGGAAACGCGATATTCACCTTTTCCATACGTTCTGCATCGAAATAAGCTAAGGATTCACTTCCCAGCCCTCGCAATCGTTCGATATAACGATAAATCACTCTAGGAGACTCGGAATCGCGATATTCACCTTTTCCACACGTTCTGCATCGAAAGAAGTTAAGGATTCACTTCCCAGCCCTCGCAAACGTTCGATATAACGATAAATCACTCTAGGAGACTCGGAATCGCGATATTCACCTTTTCCACACGTTCTGCATCGAAAGAAGTTAAGGATTCACTTCCCAGCCCTCGCAATCGTTCGATATAACGATAAATCACTCTAGGAGGGTCGGAAACGCGATATTCACCTTTTCCATACGTTCTGCATCGAAATAAGCTAAGGATTCACTTCCCAGCCCTCGCAATCGTTCGATATAACGATAAATCACTCTAGGAGGTTCGGAAACGCGATATTCACCTTTTCCATACGTTCTGCATCGAAAGAAGCTAAGGATTCACATCCCAGCCCTCGCAATCGTTCGATATAACGATAAAACACTCTAGGAGACTCGGAAACGCGATATTCACCATTTCCACACGTTCTGCATCGAAAGAAGCTAAGGATTCACTTCCCAGCCTAGCAATCGTTCGATATAACGATAAATCACTCTAGGAGACTCGGAAACGCGATATTCACCTTTTCCATACGTTCTGCACTGAAAGACGCTAAGGATTCACTTCCCAGCCCTCGCAATCGTTCGATACAACGATAAATCACTCTAGGAGACTCGGAATCGCGATATTCACCTTTTCCACACGTTCTGCATCTAAAGAAGTTAAGGATTCACTTCCCAGCCCTCGCAATCGTTCGATATAACGATAAATCACTCTAGGAGACTCGGAATCGCGATATTCACCTTTTCCACACGTTCTGCATCGAAAGAAGTTAAGGATTCACTTCCCAGCCCTCGCAATCGTTCGATATAACGATAAATAACTCTAGGAGGCTCGGAAACGCGATATTCACCTTTTCCATACGTTCTGCATCGAAATAAGCTAAGGATTCACTTCCCAGCCCTCGCAATCGTTCGATATAACGATAAATCACTCTAGGAGACTCGGAATCGCGATATTCACCTTTTCCACACGTTCTGCATCGAAAGAAGTTAAGGATTCACTTCCCAGCCCTCGCAATCGTTCGATATAACGATAAATCACTCTAGGAGGCTCGGAAACGCGATATTCACCTTTTCCATACGTTCTGCATCGAAATAAGCTAAGGATTCACTTCCCAGCCCTCGCAATCGTTCGATATAACGATAAATCACTCTAGGAGACTCGGAATCGCGATATTCACCTTTTCCACACGTTCTGCATCGAAAGAAGTTAAGGATTCACTTCCCAGCCCTCGCAAACGTTCGATATAACGATAAATCACTCTAGGAGACTCGGAATCGCGATATTCACCTTTTCCACACGTTCTGCATCGAAAGAAGTTAAGGATTCACTTCCCAGCCCTCGCAATCGTTCGATATAACGATAAATCACTCTAGGAGGCTCGGAAACGCGATATTCACCTTTTCCATACGTTCTGCATCGAAATAAGCTAAGGATTCACTTCCCAGCCCTCGCAAACGTTCGATATAACGATAAATCACTCTAGGAGGCTTGGAAACGCGATATTCACCTTTTCCATACGTTCTGCATCGAAAGAAGCTAAGGATTCACATCCCAGCCCTCGCAATCGTTCGATATAACGATAAATCACTCTAGGAGACTCGGAATCGCGATATTCACACGTTCCACACTTTGTGTTTCGACAGAAGCTAAGGATTCACTTCCCAGCCTCGCAATCGTTCGATATAACGATAAATCACTCTAGGAGACTCGGAAACGCGATATTCACCTTTTCCATACGTTCTGCATTGAAAGAAGCTAAGGATTCACTTCCCAGCCCTCGCAATCGTTCGATATAACGATAAATCACTCTAGGAGACTCGGAATCGCGATATTCACCTTTTCCACACGTTCTGCATCGAAAGAAGTTAAGGATTCACTTCCCAGCCCTCGCAATCGTTCGATATAACGATAAATCGCTCTAGGAGACTCTTAATCGCGATATTCACCTTTTCCACACGTTCTGCATCGAAAGAAGTTGAGGATTCACTTCCCAGACCTCGCAAACGTTCGATATAACGATAAATCACTCCAGGAGGCTCGGAATCGCGATATTCACACGTTCCACACTTTGTGTTTCGACAGAAGCTAAGGATTCACTTCCCAGCCCTCGCAATCGTTCGATATAACGATAAATCACTCTAGGAGGCTCGGAAACGCGATATTCACCTTTTCCATACGTTCTGCATCGAAAGAAGCTAAGGATTCACTTCCCAGCCCTCGCAATCGTTCGATATAACGATAAATCACTCTAGGAGGCTCGGAAACGCGATATTCACCTTTTCCGTACGTTCTGCATCGAAATAAGCTAAGGATTCACTTCCCAGCCCTCGCAAACGTTCGATATAACGATAAATCACTCTAGGAGGCTCGGAAACGCGATATTCACCTTTTCCATACGTTCTGCATCGAAATAAGCTAAGGATTCACATCCCAGCCCTCGCAATCGTTCGATATAACGATAAATCACTCTAGGAGACTCGGAATCGCGATATTCACACGTTCCACACTTTGTGTTTCGACAGAAGCTAAGGATTCACTTCCCAGCCTCGCAATCGTTCGATATAACGATAAATCACTCTAGGAGACTCGGAAACGCGATATTCACCTTTTCCATACGTTCTGCATTGAAAGAAGCTAATGATTCACTTCCCAGCCCTCGCAATCGTTCGATATAACGATAAATCACTCTAGGAGACTCGGAATCGCGATATTCACCTTTTCCACACGTTCTGCACCGAAAGAAGTTAAGGATTCACTTCCCAGCCCTCGCAAACGTTCGATATAACGATAAATCACTCTAGGAGGTTCGGAGACGCGATATTCACCTTTTCCATACGTTCTGCATCGAAAGAAGCTAAGGATTCACATCCCAGCCCTCGCAATCGTTCGATATAACGATAAAACACTCTAGGAGACTCGGAAACGCGATATTCACCATTTCCACACGTTCTGCATCGAAAGAAGCTAAGGATACACTTCCCAGCCTCGCAATCGTTCGATATAACGATAAATCGCTCTAGGAGACTCTTAATCGCGATATTCACCTTTTCCACACGTTCTGCATCGAAAGAAGTTGAGGATTCACTTCCCAGACCTCGCAAACGTTCGATATAACGATAAATCACTCCAGGAGGCTCGGAATCGCGATATTCACACGTTCCACACTTTGTGTTTCGACAGAAGCTAAGGATTCACTTCCCAGCCCTCGCAATCGTTCGATATAACGATAAATCACTCTAGGAGACTCGGAATCGCGATATTCACCTTTTCCACACGTTCTGCATCGAAAGAAGTTAAGGATTCAATTCCCAGGCCTCGCAATCGTTCGACATAACGATAAATCACTGGAATAGGCTCGGAATCGCGATATTCACCCGTACCACACGTTCTTTATCGACAGAAGCTAAGGATTCACTTTCCAGCCCTCGCAATCGTTCGATATAACGATAAATCAGTCTAGCTGGATCCGTATTGCGATATTCACCATTTCCAAACGTTCTGCATCGACAGAAGCTAATGCTTTACTTTCCAGCCCTCGCAATCGTTCGGTTCGATAAATCACTCCAGGAGGCTCGGAATCGCGATATTCACACGTTCCACACTTTGTGTTTCAACAGAAGCTAAGGATTCACCTTCCAGCCCTCGTAATAGTTCGACATAACGATAAATCACTGTATTAGGCTCGGAATCGCAATATTCACCCGTACCACACGTTCTGTATCGACAGAAGATAAGGATTCACTTTCCAGCTCTCGCAATCGATCGATATAACGATAAACCACTGTAGGAAGCACGGGATCGCCATATTCACCATTTCCACACGCTCTGTATCGACAGAAGCTAAGGATTCACTTTCCAGCCCTCGCAATGGATCGATATAACGATAAATCAGTCTAGGTGGCTTTGAATTGCGATATTCACCATTTCCGAACGTTCTGTATCGACAGAAGCTAAGGATTCACTTTCCAGCCCTCGCAATCGTTCGATATAACGATAAATCACTCTAGGTGGCTCGGATTCGCGATATTCACCATTTCCACACGTTCTGTATCGACAGAAGTTAATGATTCACCTTCCAGCCCTCGCAATAGTTCGACATAACGATAAATCACTGTAATAGGCTCGGAATCGCAATATTCACCCGTACCACACGTTCTGTATCGACAGAAGATAAGGATTCACTTTCCAGCCCTCGCAATCGTTCGATATAACGATAAATCACTCTAGGTGGCTCGGATTCGCGATATTCACCATTTCCACACGTTCTGTATCGACAGAAGCTAATGATTCACCTTCCAGCCCTCGCAATAGATCGTTATAACGATAAATCACTGTAATAGGCTCGGAATCGCAATATTCACCCGTACCACACGTTCTGTATCGACAGAAGATAAGGATTCACTTTCCAGCTCTCGCAATCGATCGATATAACGATAAACCACTGTAGGAAGCTCGGGATCGCCATATTCACCATTTCCACACGCTCTGTATCGACAGAAGCTAAGGATTCACTTTCCAGCCCTCGCAATCGTTCGGTATAACGATAAATCACTCTAGGTGGCTCGGATTCGCGATATAAACCATTTCCACACGTTCTGTATCGACAAAACCTAGGGCTTTACTATCCAGCTCTCGCAATCGTTCGATACTACCATGAATCACTCCACGGGGCTCGGAATCGCGATATTCACCCGATCCACACGTTCTGTATCGACAGAAGCTAAGGATTCACTTTCCAGCCCTCGCAATCGTTCGGTGTATCGATAAATCACTCCAGGAGGCTCGGAATCGCGATATCCACACGTTCCACACTTTGTGTTTCGACAGAAGCTAAGGATTCACTTTCCAGCCCTCACAATCGTTCGATATAACGATTAACCAGTCTAGGTGGCTCTGAATTGCGATATTCACCCGTTCCACACGTTCTGTATCGACAGAAGCTAGGGCTTTACTTTCCAGCTCACGCAATGGTTCGATCCTCCCATGAATCACTCCACGGGGCTCGGAATCGCGATATTCACCCGACCCACACGTTCTGTATCGACAGAAGCTAGGGATTCACTTTCCAGCCCTCGCAATCGTTCGGTGTATCGATAAATCACTCCAGGAGGCTCGGAATCGCGATATCCGCACGTTCCACACTTTGTGTTTCGACAGGAGCTACTTTCCAGCCCTCGCAATCGTTCGGTGTATCGATAAATCACTCTAGGTGACTCGGAATCGTGATATTCACCCTTTTCAATCGTTCTGTATCGACAGAAGCTAAGGATTCACTTTCCAGCTCTCGCAATCGTTCGGTGTATCGAGAAAACACTCCAGGAGGCTCGGAATCGCGATATTCACACGTTCCACACTTTGTGTTTCGACAGAAGCTAAGGATTCACTTTCCAGCCCTCGCAATCGATCGATATAACGATAAATCAGTCTAGGTGGCTTTGAATTGCGATATTCACCATTTCCAAACGTTCTGTATCGACAGAAGCTAAGGATTCACTTTCCAGCCCTCGCAATCGTTCGATATAACGATAAATCACTCTAGGTGGCTCGGATTCGCGATATTCACCATTTCCACACGTTCTGTATCGACAGAAGTTAATGATTCACCTTCCAGCCCTCGCAATAGATCGTTATAACGATAAATCACTGTAATAGGCTCGGAATCGCAATATTCACCCGTACCACACGTTCTGTATCGACAGAAGATAAGGATTCACTTTCCAGCTCTCGCAATCGATCGATATAACGATAAACCACTCTAGGAAGCTCGGGATCGCCATATTCACCATTTCCACACGCTCTGTATCGACAGAAGCTAAGGTTTCACTTTCCAGCCCTCGCAATCGTTCGATATAACGATAAATCACTCTAGGTGGCTCGGATTCGCGATATTAACCATTTCCACACGTTCTGTATCGACAAAACCTAGGGCTTTACTATCCAGCTCTCGCAATCGTTCGATACTACCATGAATCACTCCACGGGGCTCGGAATCGCGATATTCACCCGATCCACACGTTCTGTATCGACAGAAGCTAAGGATTCACTTTCCAGCCCTCGCAAGCGTTCGGTGTATCGATAAATCACTACAGGAGGCTCGGAATCGCAATATTCACCCGTACCACACGTTCTGTATCGACAGAAGCTAATGATTCACCTTCCAGCCCTCGCAATAGTTCGATATAACGATAAATCACTGTAATAGGCTCGGAATCGCGATATATACCAGTTCCACACGTTCTGCATCGACAGAAGCTAAGGCTTTACTTTCCAGCCCTCGCAAGCGTTCGGTGTATCGATAAATCACTCCAGGAGGCTCGGAATCGCGATATTCACACGTTCCACACTTTGTGTTTCGACAGAAGCTAAGGATTCACATTCCAGCCCTCACAATCGTTCGATATAACGATAAACCAGTCTAGGTGGCTCTGAATTGCGATATTCACCCGTTCCACACGTTCTGTATCGACAGAAGCTACGGCTTTACTTTCCAGCTCACGCAACCGTTCGATACTACCATGAATCACTCCACGGGGCTCGGAATCGCGATATTCACCCGTTCCACACGTTCTGTATCGACAGAAGATAAGGATTCAATTCCCAGGCCTCGCAATCGTTCGACATAACGATAAATCACTGGAATAGGCTCGGAATCGCGATATTCACCCGTACCACACGTTCTTTATCGACAGAAGCTAAGGATTCACTTTCCAGCCCTCGCAATCGTTCGATATAACGATAAATCACTCTAGGTGGCTCGGATTCGCGATATTAACCATTTCCACACGTTCTGTATCGACAAAACCTAGGGCTTTACTATCCAGCTCTCGCAATCGTTCGATACTACCATGAATCACTCCACGGGGCTCGGAATCGCGATATTCACCCGATCCACACGTTCTGTATCGACAGAAGCTAAGGATTCACTTTCCAGCCCTCGCAATCGTTCGATATAACGATAAATCACTCTAGGTGGCTCGGATTCGCGATATTCACCATTTCCACACGTTCTGTATCGACAGTAGCTAATGATTCACCTTCCAGCCCTCGCAATAGATCGTTATAACGATAAATCACTGTAATAGGCTCGGAATCGCAATATTCACCCGTACCACACGTTCTGTATCGACAGAAGATAAGGATTCACCTTCCAGCCCTCGCAATAGTTCGATATAACGATAAATCACTGTAATAGGCTCGGAATCGCGATATTCACCAGTTCCACACGTTCTGCACCGACAGCAGCTAAGGCTTTACTTTCGAGCCCTCGCAAGCGTTCGGTGTATCGATAAATCACTCCAGGAGGCTCGGAATCGCGATATTCACACGTTCCACACTTTGTGTTTCGACAGAAGCTAAGGATTCACTTTCCAGCCCTCACAATCGTTCGATATAACGATTAACCAGTCTAGGTGGCTCTGAATTGCGATATTCACCCGTTCCACACGTTCTGTATCGACAGAAGCTAGGGCTTTACTTTCCAGCTCACGCAATGGTTCGATACTACCATGAATCACTCCACGGGGCTCGGAATCGCGATATTCACCCGACCCACACGTTCTGTATCGACAGAAGCTAAGGATTCACTTTCCAGCCCTCACAATCGTTCGATATAACGATTAACCAGTCTAGGTGGCTCTGAATTGCGATATTCACCCGTTCCACACGTTCTGTATCGACAGAAGCTAGGGCTTTACTTTCCAGCTCACGCAATGGTTCGATACTACCATGAATCACTCCAGGGGGCTCGGAATCGCGATATTCACCCGATCCACACGTTCTGTATCGACAGAAGCTAAGGATTCACTTTCCAGCCCTCGCAATCGTTCGGTGTATCGATAAATCACTCTAGGAGGCTCGGAATCGCGATATTCAACGGTAACACGCGTTCTGTATCGACAGAATTTAGGGCTTTACTTTCCAGCTCTCGCAATCGTTCGATATTACCATGAGTCACTCCAGGGGGCTCGGAATCGCGATATTCACCTGTTCCACACGCTCTGTATCGACAGAAGCTAAGGCTTTACTTTCCAGTCCTCGCAATCGTTCAATTTTACGAAGAGTCACTTCAGGAGGCTCGGAATCGCAATATTCACCCGTACCACACGTTCTGTATCGACAGAAGATAAGGATTCACTTTCCAGCCCTCGCAATCGTTCGATATAACGATAAATCACTCTAGGTGGCTCGGATTCGCGATATTCACCATTTTCACACGTTCTGTTTCGACAGAAGCTAATGATCCACCTTCCAGCCCTCGCAATAGTTCGATATAACGATAAATCACTGAAATAGGCTCGGAATCGCGATATTCACCAGTTCCACACGTTCTGTATCGACAGAAGCTAAGGATTCACTTTCCAGCCCTCGCAATCGTTCGATATAACGATAAATCACTCTAGGTGGCTCGGATTCGCGATATTCACCATTTCCACACGTTCTGTATCGACAGAAGCTAATGATTCACCTTCCAGCCCTCGCAATAGATCGTTATAACGATAAATCACTGTAATAGGCTCGGAATCGCAATATTCACCCGTACCACACGTTCTGTATCGACAGAAGATAAGGATTCACTTTCCAGCTCTCGCAATCGATCGATATAACGATAAACCACTGTAGGAAGCTCGGGATCGCCATATTCACCATTTCCACACGCTCTGTATCGACAGAAGCTAAGGATTCACTTTCCAGCCCTCGCAATCGTTCGGTATAACGATAAATCACTCTAGGTGGCTCGGATTCGCGATATTAACCATTTCCACACGTTCTGTATCGACAAAACCTAGGGCTTTACTATCCAGCTCTCGCAATCGTTCGATACTACCATGAATCACTCCACGGGGCTCGGAATCGCGATATTCACCCGATCCACACGTTCTGTATCGACAGAAGCTAAGGATTCACTTTCCAGCCCTCGCAATCGTTCGGTGTATCGATAAATCACTCCAGGAGGCTCGGAATCGCGATATCCACACGTTCCACACTTTGTGTTTCGACAGAAGCTAAGGATTCACTTTCCAGCCCTCACAATCGTTCGATATAACGATTAACCAGTCTAGGTGGCTCTGAATTGCGATATTCACCCGTTCCACACGTTCTGTATCGACAGAAGCTAGGGCTTTACTTTCCAGCTCACGCAATGGTTCGATCCTCCCATGAATCACTCCACGGGGCTCGGAATCGCGATATTCACCCGACCCACACGTTCTGTATCGACAGAAGCTAGGGATTCACTTTCCAGCCCTCGCAATCGTTCGGTGTATCGATAAATCACTCCAGGAGGCTCGGAATCGCGATATCCGCACGTTCCACACTTTGTGTTTCGACAGGAGCTACTTTCCAGCCCTCGCAATCGTTCGGTGTATCGATAAATCACTCTAGGTGACTCGGAATCGTGATATTCACCCTTTTCAATCGTTCTGTATCGACAGAAGCTAAGGATTCACTTTCCAGCTCTCGCAATCGTTCGGTGTATCGATAAAACACTCCAGGAGGCTCGGAATCGCGATATTCACACGTTCCACACTTTGTGTTTCGACAGAAGCTAAGGATTCACTTTCCAGCCCTCGCAATCGATCGATATAACGATAAATCAGTCTAGGTGGCTTTGAATTGCGATATTCACCATTTCCAAACGTTCTGTATCGACAGAAGCTAAGGATTCACTTTCCAGCCCTCGCAATCGTTCGATATAACGATAAATCACTCTAGGTGGCTCGGATTCGCGATATTCACCATTTCCACACGTTCTGTATCGACAGAAGTTAATGATTCACTTTCCAGCTCTCGCAATCGTTCGATATAATGATAAATCACTGTAAAAGGCTCGGAATCGCGATATTCACCAGTTCCACACGTTCTGCATCGACAGAAGCTAAGGTTTTACTTTCCAGCCCTCGGAATCGTTCGGTGTATCGATAAATCACTCCAGGAGGCTCGGAATCGCGATATTCACCCGATCCACACGTTCTGTATCGACAGAAGCTAAGGATTCACTTTCCAGCCCTCGCAATCGTTCGGTGTATCGATAAATCACTCCAGGAGGCTCGGAATCGCGATATCCACACGTTCCACACTTTGTGTTTCGACAGAAGCTAAGGATTCACTTTCCAGCCCTCACAATCGTTCGATATAACGATTAACCAGTCTAGGTGGCTCTGAATTGCGATATTCACCCGTTCCACACGTTCTGTATCGACAGAAGCTAGGGCTTTACTTTCCAGCTCACGCAATGGTTCGATCCTCCCATGAATCACTCCACGGGGCTCGGAATCGCGATATTCACCCGACCCACACGTTCTGTATCGACAGAAGCTAGGGATTCACTTTCCAGCCCTCGCAATCGTTCGGTGTATCGATAAATCACTCCAGGAGGCTCGGAATCGCGATATCCGCACGTTCCACACTTTGTGTTTCGACAGGAGCTACTTTCCAGCCCTCGCAATCGTTCGGTGTATCGATAAATCACTCTAGGTGACTCGGAATCGTGATATTCACCCTTTTCAATCGTTCTGTATCGACAGAAGCTAAGGATTCACTTTCCAGCTCTCGCAATCGTTCGGTGTATCGAGAAAACACTCCAGGAGGCTCGGAATCGCGATATTCACACGTTCCACACTTTGTGTTTCGACAGAAGCTAAGGATTCACTTTCCAGCCCTCGCAATCGATCGATATAACGATAAATCAGTCTAGGTGGCTTTGAATTGCGATATTCACCATTTCCAAACGTTCTGTATCGACAGAAGCTAAGGATTCACTTTCCAGCCCTCGCAATCGTTCGATATAACGATAAATCACTCTAGGTGGCTCGGATTCGCGATATTCACCATTTCCACACGTTCTGTATCGACAGAAGTTAATGATTCACCTTCCAGCCCTCGCAATAGATCGTTATAACGATAAATCACTGTAATAGGCTCGGAATCGCAATATTCACCCGTACCACACGTTCTGTATCGACAGAAGATAAGGATTCACTTTCCAGCTCTCGCAATCGATCGATATAACGATAAACCACTCTAGGAAGCTCGGGATCGCCATATTCACCATTTCCACACGCTCTGTATCGACAGAAGCTAAGGTTTCACTTTCCAGCCCTCGCAATCGTTCGATATAACGATAAATCACTCTAGGTGGCTCGGATTCGCGATATTAACCATTTCCACACGTTCTGTATCGACAAAACCTAGGGCTTTACTATCCAGCTCTCGCAATCGTTCGATACTACCATGAATCACTCCACGGGGCTCGGAATCGCGATATTCACCCGATCCACACGTTCTGTATCGACAGAAGCTAAGGATTCACTTTCCAGCCCTCGCAAGCGTTCGGTGTATCGATAAATCACTACAGGAGGCTCGGAATCGCAATATTCACCCGTACCACACGTTCTGTATCGACAGAAGCTAATGATTCACCTTCCAGCCCTCGCAATAGTTCGATATAACGATAAATCACTGTAATAGGCTCGGAATCGCGATATATACCAGTTCCACACGTTCTGCATCGACAGAAGCTAAGGCTTTACTTTCCAGCCCTCGCAAGCGTTCGGTGTATCGATAAATCACTCCAGGAGGCTCGGAATCGCGATATTCACACGTTCCACACTTTGTGTTTCGACAGAAGCTAAGGATTCACATTCCAGCCCTCACAATCGTTCGATATAACGATAAACCAGTCTAGGTGGCTCTGAATTGCGATATTCACCCGTTCCACACGTTCTGTATCGACAGAAGCTACGGCTTTACTTTCCAGCTCACGCAACCGTTCGATACTACCATGAATCACTCCACGGGGCTCGGAATCGCGATATTCACCCGTTCCACACGTTCTGTATCGACAGAAGATAAGGATTCAATTCCCAGGCCTCGCAATCGTTCGACATAACGATAAATCACTGTAATAGGCTCGGAATCGCAATATTCACCCGTACCACACGTTCTGTATCGACAGAAGATAAGGATTCACCTTCCAGCCCTCGCAATAGTTCGATATAACGATAAATCACTGTAATAGGCTCGGAATCGCGATATTCACCAGTTCCACACGTTCAGCACCCACAGCAGCTAAGGCTTTACTTTCGAGCCCTCGCAAGCGTTCGGTGTATCGATAAATCACTCCAGGAGGCTCGGAATCGCGATATTCACACGTTCCACACTTTGTGTTTCGACAGAAGCTAAGGATTCACTTTCCAGCCCTCACAATCGTTCGATATAACGATTAACCAGTCTAGGTGGCTCTGAATTGCGATATTCACCCGTTCCACACGTTCTGTATCGACAGAAGCTAGGGCTTTACTTTCCAGCTCACGCAATGGTTCGATACTACCATGAATCACTCCACGGGGCTCGGAATCGCGATATTCACCCGACCCACACGTTCTGTATCGACAGAAGCTAAGGATTCACTTTCCAGCCCTCACAATCGTTCGATATAACGATTAACCAGTCTAGGTGGCTCTGAATTGCGATATTCACCCGTTCCACACGTTCTGTATCGACAGAAGCTAGGGCTTTACTTTCCAGCTCACGCAATGGTTCGATACTACCATGAATCACTCCAGGGGGCTCGGAATCGCGATATTCACCCGATCCACACGTTCTGTATCGACAGAAGCTAAGGATTCACTTTCCAGCCCTCGCAATCGTTCGGTGTATCGATAAATCACTCTAGGAGGCTCGGAATCGCGATATTCAACGGTAACACGCGTTCTGTATCGACAGAATTTAGGGCTTTACTTTCCAGCTCTCGCAATCGTTCGATATTACCATGAGTCACTCCAGGGGGCTCGGAATCGCGATATTCACCTGTTCCACACGCTCTGTATCGACAGAAGCTAAGGCTTTACTTTCCAGTCCTCGCAATCGTTCAATTTTACGAAGAGTCACTTCAGGAGGCTCGGAATCGCAATATTCACCCGTACCACACGTTCTGTATCGACAGAAGATAAGGATTCACTTTCCAGCCCTCGCAATCGTTCGATATAACGATAAATCACTCTAGGTGGCTCGGATTCGCGATATTCACCATTTTCACACGTTCTGTTTCGACAGAAGCTAATGATCCACCTTCCAGCCCTCGCAATAGTTCGATATAACGATAAATCACTGAAATAGGCTCGGAATCGCGATATTCACCAGTTCCACACGTTCTGTATCGACAGAAGCTAAGGATTCACTTTCCAGCCCTCGCAATCGTTCGATATAACGATAAATCACTCTAGGTGGCTCGGATTCGCGATATTCACCATTTCCACACGTTCTGTATCGACAGAAGCTAATGATTCACCTTCCAGCCCTCGCAATAGATCGTTATAACGATAAATCACTGTAATAGGCTCGGAATCGCAATATTCACCCGTACCACACGTTCTGTATCGACAGAAGATAAGGATTCACTTTCCAGCTCTCGCAATCGATCGATATAACGATAAACCACTGTAGGAAGCTCGGGATCGCCATATTCACCATTTCCACACGCTTTGTATCGACAGAAGCTAAGGATTCACTTTCCAGCCCTCGCAATCGTTCGGTATAACGATAAATCACTCTAGGTGGCTCGGATTCGCGATATTAACCATTTCCACACGTTCTGTATCGACAAAACCTAGGGCTTTACTATCCAGCTCTCGCAATCGTTCGATACTACCATGAATCACTCCACGGGGCTCGGAATCGCGATATTCACCCGATCCACACGTTCTGTATCGACAGAAGCTAAGGATTCACTTTCCAGCCCTCGCAATCGTTCGGTGTATCGATAAATCACTCCAGGAGGCTCGGAATCGCGATATCCACACGTTCCACACTTTGTGTTTCGACAGAAGCTAAGGATTCACTTTCCAGCCCTCACAATCGTTCGATATAACGATTAACCAGTCTAGGTGGCTCTGAATTGCGATATTCACCCGTTCCACACGTTCTGTATCGACAGAAGCTAGGGCTTTACTTTCCAGCTCACGCAATGGTTCGATCCTCCCATGAATCACTCCACGGGGCTCGGAATCGCGATATTCACCCGACCCACACGTTCTGTATCGACAGAAGCTAGGGATTCACTTTCCAGCCCTCGCAATCGTTCGGTGTATCGATAAATCACTCCAGGAGGCTCGGAATCGCGATATCCGCACGTTCCACACTTTGTGTTTCGACAGGAGCTACTTTCCAGCCCTCGCAATCGTTCGGTGTATCGATAAATCACTCTAGGTGACTCGGAATCGTGATATTCACCCTTTTCAATCGTTCTGTATCGACAGAAGCTAAGGATTCACTTTCCAGCTCTCGCAATCGTTCGGTGTATCGATAAAACACTCCAGGAGGCTCGGAATCGCGATATTCACACGTTCCACACTTTGTGTTTCGACAGAAGCTAAGGATTCACTTTCCAGCCCTCGCAATCGATCGATATAACGATAAATCAGTCTAGGTGGCTTTGAATTGCGATATTCACCATTTCCAAACGTTCTGTATCGACAGAAGCTAAGGATTCACTTTCCAGCCCTCGCAATCGTTCGATATAACGATAAATCACTCTAGGTGGCTCGGATTCGCGATATTCACCATTTCCACACGTTCTGTATCGACAGAAGTTAATGATTCACTTTCCAGCTCTCGCAATCGTTCGATATAATGATAAATCACTGTAAAAGGCTCGGAATCGCGATATTCACCAGTTCCACACGTTCTGCATCGACAGAAGCTAAGGTTTTACTTTCCAGCCCTCGGAATCGTTCGGTGTATCGATAAATCACTCCAGGAGGCTCGGAATCGCGATTTTCACACGTTCCACACTTTGTGTTTCGACAGAAGCTAAGGATTCACTTTCCAGCCCTCACAATCGTTCGATATAACGATTAACCAGTCTAGGTGGCTCTGAATTGCGATATTCACCCGTTCCACACGTTCTGTATCGACAGAAGCTAGGGCTTTACTTTCCAGCTCACGCAATGGTTCGATACTACCATGAATCACTCCACGGGGCTCGGAATCGCGATATTCACCCGATCCACACGTTCTGTATCGACAGAAGCTAAGGATTCACTTTCCAGCCCTCGCAAGCGTTCGGTGTATCGATAAATCACTACAGGAGGCTCGGAATCGCAATATTCACCCGTACCACACGTTCTGTATCGACAGAAGCTAATGATTCACCTTCCAGCCCTCGCAATAGTTCGATATAACGATAAATCACTGTAATAGGCTCGGAATCGCGATATATACCAGTTCCACACGTTCTGCATCGACAGAAGCTAAGGCTTTACTTTCCAGCCCTCGCAAGCGTTCGGTGTATCGATAAATCACTCCAGGAGGCTCGGAATCGCGATATTCACACGTTCCACACTTTGTGTTTCGACAGAAGCTAAGGATTCACATTCCAGCCCTCACAATCGTTCGATATAACGATAAACCAGTCTAGGTGGCTCTGAATTGCGATATTCACCCGTTCCACACGTTCTGTATCGACAGAAGCTACGGCTTTACTTTCCAGCTCACGCAACCGTTCGATACTACCATGAATCACTCCACGGGGCTCGGAATCGCGATATTCACCCGATCCACACGTTCTTTATCGACAGAAGCTAAGGATTCACTTTCCAGCCCTCGCAATCGTTCGATATAACGATAAATCACTCTAGGTGGCTCGGATTCGCGATATTAACCATTTCCACACGTTCTGTATCGACAAAACCTAGGGCTTTACTATCCAGCTCTCGCAATCGTTCGATACTACCATGAATCACTCCACGGGGCTCGGAATCGCGATATTCACCCGATCCACACGTTCTGTATCGACAGAAGCTAAGGATTCACTTTCCAGCCCTCGCAATCGTTCGATATAACGATAAATCACTCTAGGTGGCTCGGATTCGCGATATTCACCATTTCCACACGTTCTGTATCGACAGAAGCTAATGATTCACCTTCCAGCCCTCGCAATACATCGTTATAACGATAAATCACTGTAATAGGCTCGGAATCGCAATATTCACCCGTACCACACGTTCTGTATCGACAGAAGATAAGGATTCACCTTCCAGCCCTCGCAATAGTTCGATATAACGATAAATCACTGTAATAGGCTCGGAATCGCGATATTCACCAGTTCCACACGTTCTGCACCGACAGCAGCTAAGGCTTTACTTTCGAGCCCTCGCAAGCGTTCGGAGTATCGATAAATCACTCCAGGAGGCTCGGAATCGCGATATTCACACGTTCCACACTTTGTGTTTCGACAGAAGCTAAGGAATCACTTTCCAGCCCTCACAATCGTTCGATATAACGATTAACCAGTCTAGGTGGCTCTGAATTGCGATATTCACCCGTTCCACACGTTCTGTATCGACAGAAGCTAGGGCTTTACTTTCCAGCTCACGCAATGGTTCGATACTACCATGAATCACTCCAGGGGGCTCGGAATCGCGATATTCACCCGATCCACACGTTCTGTATCGACAAAAGCTAAGGATTCACTTTCCAGCCCTCGCAATCGTTCGGTGTATCGATAAATCACTCTAGGAGGCTCGGAATCGCGATATTCAACGGTAACACGCGTTCTGTATCGACAGAATTTAGGGCTTTACTTTCCAGCTCTCGCAATCGTTCGATATTACCATGAGTCACTCCAGGGGGCTCGGAATCGCGATATTCACCTGTTCCACACGCTCTGTATCGACAGAAGCTAAGGCTTTACTTTCCAGTCCTCGCAATCGTTCAATTTTACGAAGAGTCACTTCAGGAGGCTCGGAATCGCAATATTCACCCGTACCACACGTTCTGTATCGACAGAAGATAAGGATTCACTTTCCAGCCCTCGCAATCGTTCGATATAACGATAAATCACTCTAGGTGGCTCGGATTCGCGATATTCACCATTTTCACACGTTCTGTTTCGACAGAAGCTAATGATCCACCTTCCAGCCCTCGCAATAGTTCGATATAACGATAAATCACTGAAATAGGCTCGGAATCGCGATATTCACCAGTTCCACACGTTCTGTATCGACAGAAGCTAAGGATTCACTTTCCAGCCCTCGCAATCGTTCGATATAACGATAAATCACTCTAGGTGGCTCGGATTCGCGATATTCACCATTTCCACACGTTCTGTATCGACAGAAGCTAATGATTCACCTTCCAGCCCTCGCAATAGATCGTTATAACGATAAATCACTGTAATAGGCTCGGAATCGCAATATTCACCCGTACCACACGTTCTGTATCGACAGAAGATAAGGATTCACTTTCCAGCTCTCGCAATCGATCGATATAACGATAAACCACTGTAGGAAGCTCGGGATCGCCATATTCACCATTTCCACACGCTCTGTATCGACAGAAGCTAAGGATTCACTTTCCAGCCCTCGCAATCGTTCGGTATAACGATAAATCACTCTAGGTGGCTCGGATTCGCGATATTAACCATTTCCACACGTTCTGTATCGACAAAACCTAGGGCTTTACTATCCAGCTCTCGCAATCGTTCGATACTACCATGAATCACTCCACGGGGCTCGGAATCGCGATATTCACCCGATCCACACGTTCTGTATCGACAGAAGCTAAGGATTCACTTTCCAGCCCTCGCAATCGTTCGGTGTATCGATAAATCACTCCAGGAGGCTCGGAATCGCGATATCCACACGTTCCACACTTTGTGTTTCGACAGAAGCTAAGGATTCACTTTCCAGCCCTCACAATCGTTCGATATAACGATTAACCAGTCTAGGTGGCTCTGAATTGCGATATTCACCCGTTCCACACGTTCTGTATCGACAGAAGCTAGGGCTTTACTTTCCAGCTCACGCAATGGTTCGATCCTCCCATGAATCACTCCACGGGGCTCGGAATCGCGATATTCACCCGACCCACACGTTCTGTATCGACAGAAGCTAGGGATTCACTTTCCAGCCCTCGCAATCGTTCGGTGTATCGATAAATCACTCCAGGAGGCTCGGAATCGCGATATCCGCACGTTCCACACTTTGTGTTTCGACAGGAGCTACTTTCCAGCCCTCGCAATCGTTCGGTGTATCGATAAATCACTCTAGGTGACTCGGAATCGTGATATTCACCCTTTTCAATCGTTCTGTATCGACAGAAGCTAAGGATTCACTTTCCAGCTCTCGCAATCGTTCGGTGTATCGATAAAACACTCCAGGAGGCTCGGAATCGCGATATTCACACGTTCCACACTTTGTGTTTCGACAGAAGCTAAGGATTCACTTTCCAGCCCTCGCAATCGATCGATATAACGATAAATCAGTCTAGGTGGCTTTGAATTGCGATATTCACCATTTCCAAACGTTCTGTATCGACAGAAGCTAAGGATTCACTTTCCAGCCCTCGCAATCGTTCGATATAACGATAAATCACTCTAGGTGGCTCGGATTCGCGATATTCACCATTTCCACACGTTCTGTATCGACAGAAGTTAATGATTCACTTTCCAGCTCTCGCAATCGTTCGATATAATGATAAATCACTGTAAAAGGCTCGGAATCGCGATATTCACCAGTTCCACACGTTCTGCATCGACAGAAGCTAAGGTTTTACTTTCCAGCCCTCGGAATCGTTCGGTGTATCGATAAATCACTCCAGGAGGCTCGGAATCGCGATTTTCACACGTTCCACACTTTGTGTTTCGACAGAAGCTAAGGATTCACTTTCCAGCCCTCACAATCGTTCGATATAACGATTAACCAGTCTAGGTGGCTCTGAATTGCGATATTCACCCGTTCCACACGTTCTGTATCGACAGAAGCTAGGGCTTTACTTTCCAGCTCACGCAATGGTTCGATACTACCATGAATCACTCCACGGGGCTCGGAATCGCGATATTCACCCGATCCACACGTTCTGTATCGACAGAAGCTAAGGATTCACTTTCCAGCCCTCGCAAGCGTTCGGTGTATCGATACATCACTACAGGAGGCTCGGAATCGCAATATTCACCCGTACCACACGTTCTGTATCGACAGAAGCTAATGATTCACCTTCCAGCCCTCGCAATAGTTCGATATAACAATAAATCACTGTAATAGGCTCGGAATCGCGATATATACCAGTTCCACACGTTCTGCATCGACAGAAGCTAAGGCTTTACTTTCCAGCCCTCGCAAGCGTTCGGTGTATCGATAAATCACTCCAGGAGGCTCGGAATCGCGATATTCACACGTTCCACACTTTGTGTTTCGACAGAAGCTAAGGATTCACATTCCAGCCCTCACAATCGTTCGATATAACGATAAACCAGTCTAGGTGGCTCTGAATTGCGATATTCACCCGTTCCACACGTTCTGTATCGACAGAAGCTACGGCTTTACTTTCCAGCTCACGCAACCGTTCGATACTACCATGAATCACTCCACGGGGCTCGGAATCGCGATATTCACCCGATCCACACGTTCTTTATCGACAGAAGCTAAGGATTCACTTTCCAGCCCTCGCAATCGTTCGATATAACGATAAATCACTCTAGGTGGCTCGGATTCGCGATATTAACCATTTCCACACGTTCTGTATCGACAAAACCTAGGGCTTTACTATCCAGCTCTCGCAATCGTTCGATACTACCATGAATCACTCCACGGGGCTCGGAATCGCGATATTCACCCGATCCACACGTTCTGTATCGACAGAAGCTAAGGATTCACTTTCCAGCCCTCGCAATCGTTCGATATAACGATAAATCACTCTAGGTGGCTCGGATTCGCGATATTCACCATTTCCACACGTTCTGTATCGACAGAAGCTAATGATTCACCTTCCAGCCCTCGCAATACATCGTTATAACGATAAATCACTGTAATAGGCTCGGAATCGCAATATTCACCCGTACCACACGTTCTGTATCGACAGAAGATAAGGATTCACCTTCCAGCCCTCGCAATAGTTCGATATAACGATAAATCACTGTAATAGGCTCGGAATCGCGATATTCACCAGTTCCACACGTTCTGCACCGACAGCAGCTAAGGCTTTACTTTCGAGCCCTCGCAAGCGTTCGGTGTATCGATAAATCACTCCAGGAGGCTCGGAATCGCGATATTCACACGTTCCACACTTTGTGTTTCGACAGAAGCTAAGGAATCACTTTCCAGCCCTCACAATCGTTCGATATAACGATTAACCAGTCTAGGTGGCTCTGAATTGCGATATTCACCCGTTCCACACGTTCTGTATCGACAGAAGCTAGGGCTTTACTTTCCAGCTCACGCAATGGTTCGATACTACCATGAATCACTCCAGGGGGCTCGGAATCGCGATATTCACCCGATCCACACGTTCTGTATCGACAAAAGCTAAGGATTCACTTTCCAGCCCTCGCAATCGTTCGGTGTATCGATAAATCACTCTAGGAGGCTCGGAATCGCGATATTCAACGGTAACACGCGTTCTGTATCGACAGAATTTAGGGCTTTACTTTCCAGCTCTCGCAATCGTTCGATATTACCATGAGTCACTCCAGGGGGCTCGGAATCGCGATATTCACCTGTTCCACACGCTCTGTATCGACAGAAGCTAAGGCTTTACTTTCCAGTCCTCGCAATCGTTCAATTTTACGAAGAGTCACTTCAGGAGGCTCGGAATCGCAATATTCACCCGTACCACACGTTCTGTATCGACAGAAGATAAGGATTCACTTTCCAGCCCTCGCAATCGTTCGATATAACGATAAATCACTCTAGGTGGCTCGGATTCGCGATATTCACCATTTTCACACGTTCTGTTTCGACAGAAGCTAATGATCCACCTTCCAGCCCTCGCAATAGTTCGATATAACGATAAATCACTGAAATAGGCTCGGAATCGCGATATTCACCAGTTCCACACGTTCTGTATCGACAGAAGCTAAGGATTCACTTTCCAGCCCTCGCAATCGTTCGATATAACGATAAATCACTCTAGGTGGCTCGGATTCGCGATATTCACCATTTCCACACGTTCTGTATCGACAGAAGCTAATGATTCACCTTCCAGCCCTCGCAATAGATCGTTATAACGATAAATCACTGTAATAGGCTCGGAATCGCAATATTCACCCGTACCACACGTTCTGTATCGACAGAAGATAAGGATTCACTTTCCAGCTCTCGCAATCGATCGATATAACGATAATCCACTCTAGGAAGCTCGGGATCGCCATATTCACCATTTCCACACGTTCTGTATCGACAAAACCTAGGGCTTTACTATCCAGCTCTCGCAATCGTTCGATACTACCATGAATCACTCCACGGGGCTCGGAATCGCGATATTCACCCGATCCACACGTTCTGTATCGACAGAAGCTAAGGATTCACTTTCCAGCCCTCGCAAGCGTTCGGTGTATCGATAAATCACTACAGGAGGCTCGGAATCGCAATATTCACCCGTACCACACGTTCTGTATCGACAGAAGCTAATGATTCACCTTCCAGCCCTCGCAATAGTTCGATATAACGATAAATCACTGTAATAGGCTCGGAATCGCGATATTCACCAGTTCCACACGTTCTGCATCGACAGAAGCTAAGGCTTTACTTTCCAGCCCTCGCAAGCGTTCGGTGTATCGATAAATCACTCCAGGAGGCTCGGAATCGCGATATTCACACGTTCCACACTTTGTGTTTCGACAGAAGCTAAGGATTCACATTCCAGCCCTCACAATCGTTCGATATAACGATAAACCAGTCTAGGTGGCTCTGAATTGCGATATTCACCCGTTCCACACGTTCTGTATCGACAGAAGCTACGGCTTTACTTTCCAGCTCACGCAACCGTTCGATACTACCATGAATCACTCCACGGGGCTCGGAATCGCGATATTCACCCGATCCACACGTTCTGTATCGACAGAAGATAAGGATTCAATTCCCAGGCCTCGCAATCGTTCGACATAACGATAAATCACTGGAATAGACTCGGAATCGCGATATTCACCCGTACCACACGTTCTTTATCGACAGAAGCTAAGGATTCACTTTCCAGCCCTCGCAATCGTTCGATATAACGATAAATCAGTCTAGCTGGATCCGTATTGCGATATTCACCATTTCCAAACGTTCTGCATCGACAGGAGCTAAGGCTTTACTTTCCAGCCCTCGCAATCGTTCGGTTCGAGAAATCACTCCAGGAGGCTCGGAATCGCGATATTCACACGTTCCCCACTTTGTGTTTCGACAGAAGCTACGGCTTTACTTTCCAGCTCACGCAACCGTTCGATACTACCATGAATCACTCCACGGGGCTCGGAATCGCGATATTCACCCGATCCACACGTTCTGTATCGACAGAAGATAAGGATTCAATTCCCAGGCCTCGCAATCGTTCGACATAACGATAAATCACTGGAATAGGCTCGGAATCGCGATATTCACCCGTACCACACGTTCTTTATCGACAGAAGCTAAGGATTCACTTTCCAGCCCTCGCAATCGTTCGATATAACGATAAATCAGTCTAGCTGGATCCGTATTGCGATATTCACCATTTCCAAACGTTCTGCATCGACAGAAGCTAATGCTTTACTTTCCAGCCCTCGCAATCGTTCGGTTCGATAAATCACTCCAGGAGGCTCGGAATCGCGATATTCACACGTTCCACACTTTGTGTTTCAACAGAAGCTAAGGATTCACCTTCCAGCCCTCGTAATAGTTCGACATAACGATAAATCACTGTATTAGGCTCGGAATCGCAATATTCACCCGTACCACACGTTCTGTATCGACAGAAGATAAGGATTCACTTTCCAGCTCTCGCAATCGATCGATATAACGATAAACCACTGTAGGAAGCACGGGATCGCCATATTCACCATTTCCACACGCTCTGTATCGACAGAAGCTAAGGATTCACTTTCCAGCCCTCGCAATGGATCGATATAACGATAAATCAGTCTAGGTGGCTTTGAATTGCGATATTCACCATTTCCGAACGTTCTGTATCGACAGAAGCTAAGGATTCACTTTCCAGCCCTCGCAATCGTTCGATATAACGATAAATCACTCTAGGTGGCTCGGATTCGCGATATTCACCATTTCCACACGTTCTGTATCGACAGAAGTTAATGATTCACTTTCCAGCTCTCGCAATCGTTCGATATAATGATAAATCACTGTAAAAGGCTCGGAATCGCGATATTCACCAGTTCCACACGTTCTGCATCGACAGAAGCTAAGGTTTTACTTTCCAGCCCTCGGAATCGTTCGGTGTATCGATAAATCACTCCAGGAGGCTCGGAATCGCGATTTTCACACGTTCCACACTTTGTGTTTCGACAGAAGCTAAGGATTCACTTTCCAGCCCTCACAATCGTTCGATATAACGATTAACCAGTCTAGGTGGCTCTGAATTGCGATATTCACCCGTTCCACACGTTCTGTATCGACAGAAGCTAGGGCTTTACTTTCCAGCTCACGCAATGGTTCGATACTACCATGAATCACTCCACGGGGCTCGGAATCGCGATATTCACCCGACCCACACGTTCTGTATCGACAGAAGCTAAGGATTCACTTTCCAGCCCTCGCAATTGTTCGGTGTATCGATAAATCACTCCAGGAGGCTCGGAATCGCGATATCCAAACGTTCCACATTTTGTGTTTCGACAGGAGCTACTTTCCAGCCCTCGCAATCGTTCGGTGTATCGATAAATCACTCTAGGTGACTCGGAATCGTGATATTCACCCTTTTCAATCGTTCTGTATCGACAGAAGCTAAGGATTCACTTTCCAGCTCTCGCAATCGTTCGGTGTATCGATAAAACACTCCAGGAGGCTCGGAATTGCGATATTCACACGTTCCACACTTTGTGTTTCGACAGAAGCTAAGGATTCACTTTCCAGCCCTCGCAATCGATCGATATAACGATAAATCAGTCTAGGTGGCTTTGAATTGCGATATTCACCATTTCCAAACGTTCTGTATCGACAGAAGCTAAGGATTCACTTTCCAGCCTTCGCAATCGTTCGATATAACGATAAATCACTCTAGGTGGCTCGGATTCGCGATATTCACCATTTCCACACGTTCTGTATCGACAGAAGCTAATGATTCACCTTCCAGCCCTCGCAATAGATCGTTATAACGATAAATCACTGTAATAGGCTCGGAATCGCAATATTCACCCGTACCACACGTTCTGTATCGACAGAAGATAAGGATTCACTTTCCAGCTCTCGCAATCGATCGATATAACGATAAACCACTCTAGGAAGCTCGGGATCGCCATATTCACCATTTCCACACGCTCTGTATCGACAGAAGCTAAGGATTCACTTTCCAGCCCTCGCAATCGTTCGATATAACGATAAATCACTCTAGGTGGCTCGGATTCGCGATATTAACCATTTCCACACGTTCTGTATCGACAAAACCTAGGGCTTTACTATCCAGCTCTCGCTATCGTTCGATACTACCATGAATCACTCCACGGGGCTCGGAATCGCGATATTCACCCGATCCACACGTTCTGTATCGACAGAAGCTAAGGATTCACTTTCCAGCCCTCGCAAGCGTTCGGTGTATCGATAAATCACTACAGGAGGCTCGGAATCGCAATATTCACCCGTATCACACGTTCTGTATCGACAGAAGCTAATGATTCACCTTCCAGCCCTCGCAATAGTTCGATATAACGATAAATCACTGTAATAGGCTCGGAATCGCGATATTCACCAGTTCCACACGTTCTGCATCGACAGAAGCTAAGGCTTTACTTTCCAGCCCTCGCAAGCGTTCGGTGTATCGATAAATCACTCCAGGAGGCTCGGAATCGCGATATTCACACGTTCCACACTTTGTGTTTCGACAGAAGCTAAGGATTCACATTCCAGCCCTCACAATCGTTCGATATAACGATAAACCAGTCTAGGTGGCTCTGAATTGCGATATTCACCCGTTCCACACGTTCTGTATCGACAGAAGCTACGGCTTTACTTTCCAGCTCACGCAACCGTTCGATACTACCATGAATCACTCCACGGGGCTCGGAATCGCGATATTCACCCGATCCACACGTTCTGTATCGACAGAAGATAAGGATTCAATTCCCAGGCCTCGCAATCGTTCGACATAACGATAAATCACTGGAATAGGCTCGGAATCGCGATATTCACCCGTACCACACGTTCTTTATCGACAGAAGCTAAGGATTCACTTTCCAGCCCTCGCAATCGTTCGATATAACGATAAATCACTCTAGGTGGCTCGGATTCGCGATATTAACCATTTCCACACGTTCTGTATCGACAAAACCTAGGGCTTTACTATCCAGCTCTCGCAATCGTTCGATACTACCATGAATCACTCCACGGGGCTCGGAATCGCGATATTCACCCGATCCACACGTTCTGTATCGACAGAAGCTAAGGATTCACTTTCCAGCCCTCGCAATCGTTCGATATAACGATAAATCACTCTAGGTGGCTCGGATTCGCGATATTCACCATTTCCACACGTTCTGTATCGACAGAAGCTAATGATTCACCTTCCAGCCCTCGCAATAGATCGTTATAACGATAAATCACTGTAATAGGCTCGGAATCGCAATATTCACCCGTACCACACGTTCTGTATCGACAGAAGATAAGGATTCACCTTCCAGCCCTCGCAATAGTTCGATATAACGATAAATCACTGTAATAGGCTCGGAATCGCGATATTCACCAGTTCCACACGTTCTGCACCGACAGCAGCTAAGGCTTTACTTTCGAGCCCTCGCAAGCGTTCGGTGTATCGATAAATCACTCCAGGAGGCTCGGAATCGCGATATTCACACGTTCCACACTTTGTGTTTCGACAGAAGCTAAGGATTCACTTTCCAGCCCTCACAATCGTTCGATATAACGATTAACCAGTCTAGGTGGCTCTGAATTGCGATATTCACCCGTTCCACACGTTCTGTATCGACAGAAGCTAGGGCTTTACTTTCCAGCTCACGCAATGGTTCGATACTACCATGAATCACTCCAGGGGGCTCGGAATCGCGATATTCACCCGATCCACACGTTCTGTATCGACAGAAGCTAAGGATTCACTTTCCAGCCCTCGCAATCGTTCGGTGTATCGATAAATCACTCTAGGAGGCTCGGAATCGCGATATTCAACGGTAACACGCGTTCTGTATCGACAGAATTTAGGGCTTTACTTTCCAGCTCTCGCAATCGTTCGATATTACCATGAGTCACTCCAGGGGGCTCGGAATCGCGATATTCACCTGTTCCACACGCTCTGTATCGACAGAAGCTAAGGCTTTACTTTCCAGTCCTCGCAATCGTTCAATTTTACGAAGAGTCACTTCAGGAGGCTCGGAATCGCAATATTCACCCGTACCACACGTTCTGTATCGACAGAAGATAAGGATTCACTTTCCAGCCCTCGCAATCGTTCGATATAACGATAAATCACTCTAGGTGGCTCGGATTCGCGATATTCACCATTTTCACACGTTCTGTTTCGACAGAAGCTAATGATCCACCTTCCAGCCCTCGCAATAGTTCGATATAACGATAAATCACTGAAATAGGCTCGGAATCGCGATATTCACCAGTTCCACACGTTCTGTATCGACAGAAGCTAAGGATTCACTTTCCAGCCCTCGCAATCGTTCGATATAACGATAAATCACTCTAGGTGGCTCGGATTCGCGATATTCACCATTTCCACACGTTCTGTATCGACAGAAGCTAATGATTCACCTTCCAGCCCTCGCAATAGATCGTTATAACGATAAATCACTGTAATAGGCTCGGAATCGCAATATTCACCCGTACCACACGTTCTGTATCGACAGAAGATAAGGATTCACTTTCCAGCTCTCGCAATCGATCGATATAACGATAAACCACTGTAGGAAGCTCGGGATCGCCATATTCACCATTTCCACACGCTCTGTATCGACAGAAGCTAAGGATTCACTTTCCAGCCCTCGCAATCGTTCGATATAACGATAAATCACTCTAGGTGGCTCGGATTCGCGATATTAACCATTTCCACACGTTCTGTATCGACAAAACCTAGGGCTTTACTATCCAGCTCTCGCAATCGTTCGATACTACCATGAATCACTCCACGGGGCTCGGAATCGCGATATTCACCCGATCCACACGTTCTGTATCGACAGAAGCTAAGGATTCACTTTCCAGCCCTCGCAAGCGTTCGGTGTATCGATAAATCACTACAGGAGGCTCGGAATCGCAATATTCACCCGTACCACACGTTCTGTATCGACAGAAGCTAATGATTCACCTTCCAGCCCTCGCAATAGTTCGATATAACGATAAATCACTGTAATAGGCTCGGAATCGCGATATTCACCAGTTCCACACGTTCTGCATCGACAGAAGCTAAGGCTTTACTTTCCAGCCCTCGCAAGCGTTCGGTGTATCGATAAATCACTCCAGGAGGCTCGGAATCGCGATATTCACACGTTCCACACTTTGTGTTTCGACAGAAGCTAAGGATTCACATTCCAGCCCTCACAATCGTTCGATATAACGATAAACCAGTCTAGGTGGCTCTGAATTGCGATATTCACCCGTTCCACACGTTCTGTATCGACAGAAGCTACGGCTTTACTTTCCAGCTCACGCAACCGTTCGATACTACCATGAATCACTCCACGGGGCTCGGAATCGCGATATTCACCCGATCCACACGTTCTGTATCGACAGAAGATAAGGATTCAATTCCCAGGCCTCGCAATCGTTCGACATAACGATAAATCACTGGAATAGGCTCGGAATCGCGATATTCACCCGTACCACACGTTCTTTATCGACAGAAGCTAGGGCTTTACTTTCCAGCTCACGCAATGGTTCGATACTACCATGAATCACTCCACGGGGCTCGGAATCGCGATATTCACCCGACCCACACGTTCTGTATCGACAGAAGCTAAGGATTCACTTTCCAGCCCTCGCAATTGTTCGGTGTATCGATAAATCACTCCAGGAGGCTCGGAATCGCGATATCCAAACGTTCCACATTTTGTGTTTCGACAGGAGCTACTTTCCAGCCCTCGCAATCGTTCGGTGTATCGATAAATCACTCTAGGTGACTCGGAATCGTGATATTCACCCTTTTCAATCGTTCTGTATCGACAGAAGCTAAGGATTCACTTTCCAGCTCTCGCAATCGTTCGGTGTATCGATAAAACACTCCAGGAGGCTCGGAATTGCGATATTCACACGTTCCACACTTTGTGTTTCGACAGAAGCTAAGGATTCACTTTCCAGCCCTCGCAATCGATCGATATAACGATAAATCAGTCTAGGTGGCTTTGAATTGCGATATTCACCATTTCCAAACGTTCTGTATCGACAGAAGCTAAGGATTCACTTTCCAGCCTTCGCAATCGTTCGATATAACGATAAATCACTCTAGGTGGCTCGGATTCGCGATATTCACCATTTCCACACGTTCTGTATCGACAGAAGCTAATGATTCACCTTCCAGCCCTCGCAATAGATCGTTATAACGATAAATCACTGTAATAGGCTCGGAATCGCAATATTCACCCGTACCACACGTTCTGTATCGACAGAAGATAAGGATTCACTTTCCAGCTCTCGCAATCGATCGATATAACGATAAACCACTCTAGGAAGCTCGGGATCGCCATATTCACCATTTCCACACGCTCTGTATCGACAGAAGCTAAGGATTCACTTTCCAGCCCTCGCAATCGTTCGATATAACGATAAATCACTCTAGGTGGCTCGGATTCGCGATATTAACCATTTCCACACGTTCTGTATCGACAAAACCTAGGGCTTTACTATCCAGCTCTCGCTATCGTTCGATACTACCATGAATCACTCCACGGGGCTCGGAATCGCGATATTCACCCGATCCACACGTTCTGTATCGACAGAAGCTAAGGATTCACTTTCCAGCCCTCGCAAGCGTTCGGTGTATCGATAAATCACTACAGGAGGCTCGGAATCGCAATATTCACCCGTATCACACGTTCTGTATCGACAGAAGCTAATGATTCACCTTCCAGCCCTCGCAATAGTTCGATATAACGATAAATCACTGTAATAGGCTCGGAATCGCGATATTCACCAGTTCCACACGTTCTGCATCGACAGAAGCTAAGGCTTTACTTTCCAGCCCTCGCAAGCGTTCGGTGTATCGATAAATCACTCCAGGAGGCTCGGAATCGCGATATTCACACGTTCCACACTTTGTGTTTCGACAGAAGCTAAGGATTCACATTCCAGCCCTCACAATCGTTCGATATAACGATAAACCAGTCTAGGTGGCTCTGAATTGCGATATTCACCCGTTCCACACGTTCTGTATCGACAGAAGCTACGGCTTTACTTTCCAGCTCACGCAACCGTTCGATACTACCATGAATCACTCCACGGGGCTCGGAATCGCGATATTCACCCGATCCACACGTTCTGTATCGACAGAAGATAAGGATTCAATTCCCAGGCCTCGCAATCGTTCGACATAACGATAAATCACTGGAATAGGCTCGGAATCGCGATATTCACCCGTACCACACGTTCTTTATCGACAGAAGCTAAGGATTCACTTTCCAGCCCTCGCAATCGTTCGATATAACGATAAATCACTCTAGGTGGCTCGGATTCGCGATATTAACCATTTCCACACGTTCTGTATCGACAAAACCTAGGGCTTTACTATCCAGCTCTCGCAATCGTTCGATACTACCATGAATCACTCCACGGGGCTCGGAATCGCGATATTCACCCGATCCACACGTTCTGTATCGACAGAAGCTAAGGATTCACTTTCCAGCCCTCGCAATCGTTCGATATAACGATAAATCACTCTAGGTGGCTCGGATTCGCGATATTCACCATTTCCACACGTTCTGTATCGACAGAAGCTAATGATTCACCTTCCAGCCCTCGCAATAGATCGTTATAACGATAAATCACTGTAATAGGCTCGGAATCGCAATATTCACCCGTACCACACGTTCTGTATCGACAGAAGATAAGGATTCACCTTCCAGCCCTCGCAATAGTTCGATATAACGATAAATCACTGTAATAGGCTCGGAATCGCGATATTCACCAGTTCCACACGTTCTGCACCGACAGCAGCTAAGGCTTTACTTTCGAGCCCTCGCAAGCGTTCGGTGTATCGATAAATCACTCCAGGAGGCTCGGAATCGCGATATTCACACGTTCCACACTTTGTGTTTCGACAGAAGCTAAGGATTCACTTTCCAGCCCTCACAATCGTTCGATATAACGATTAACCAGTCTAGGTGGCTCTGAATTGCGATATTCACCCGTTCCACACGTTCTGTATCGACAGAAGCTAGGGCTTTACTTTCCAGTCCTCGCAATCGTTCAATTTTACGAAGAGTCACTTCAGGAGGCTCGGAATCGCAATATTCACCCGTACAACACGTTCTGTATCGACAGAAGATAAGGATTCACTTTCCAGCCCTCGCAATCGTTCGATATAACGATAAATCACTCTAGGTGGCTCGGATTCGCGAAATTCACCATTTTCACACGTTCTGTTTCGACAGAAGCTAATGATCCACCTTCCAGCCCTCGCAATAGTTCGATATAACGATAAATCACTGAAATAGGCTCGGAATCGCGATATTCACCAGTTCCACACGTTCTGTATCGACAGAAGCTAAGGATTCACTTTCCAGCCCTCGCAATCGTTCGATATAACGATAAATCACTCTAGGTGGCTCGGATTCGCGATATTCACCATTTCCACACGTTCTGTATCGACAGAAGCTAATGATTCACCTTCCAGCCCTCGCAATAGATCGTTATAACGATACATCACTGTAATAGGCTCGGAATCGCAATATTCACCCGTACCACACGTTCTGTATCGACAGAAGATAAGGATTCACTTTCCAGCTCTCGCAATCGATCGATATAACGATAAACCACTGTAGGAAGCTCGGGATCGCCATATTCACCATTTCCACACGCTCTGTATCGACAGAAGCTAAGGATTCACTTTCCAGCCCTCGCAATCGTTCGATATAACGATAAATCACTCTAGGTGGCTCGGATTCGCGATATTAACCATTTCCACACGTTCTGTATCGACAAAACCTAGGGCTTTACTATCCAGCTCTCGCAATCGTTCGATACTACCATGAATCACTCCACGGGGCTCGGAATCGCGATATTCACCCGATCCACACGTTCTGTATCGACAGAAGCTAAGGATTCACTTTCCAGCCCTCGCAAGCGTTCGGTGTATCGATAAATCACTACAGGAGGCTCGGAATCGCAATATTCACCCGTACCACACGTTCTGTATCGACAGAAGCTAATGATTCACCTTCCAGCCCTCGCAATAGTTCGATATAACGATAAATCACTGTAATAGGCTCGGAATCGCGATATTCACCAGTTCCACACGTTCTGTATCGACAGAAGCTAAGGCTTTACTTTCCAGCCCTCGCAAGCGTTCGGTGTATCGATAAATCACTCCAGGAGGCTCGGAATCGCGATATTCACACGTTCCACACTTTGTGTTTCGACAGAAGCTAAGGATTCACCTTCCAGCCCTCACAATCGTTCGATATAACGATAAACCAGTCTAGGTGGCTCTGAATTGCGATATTCACCCGTTCCACACGTTCTGTATCGACAGAAGCTACGGCTTTACTTTCCAGCTCACGCAACCGTTCGATACTACCATGAATCACTCCACGGGGCTCGGAATCGCGATATTCACCCGATCCACACGTTCTGTATCGACAGAAGATAAGGATTCAATTC
This sequence comes from Nomada lathburiana, assembly GCA_963667235.1. Lineage (NCBI taxonomy): Eukaryota > Metazoa > Arthropoda > Insecta > Hymenoptera > Apidae > Nomada > Nomada lathburiana. The sequence goes on from OY763905.1 coordinate 410,576, forward strand.
CCAGGCCTCGCAATCGTTCGACATAACGATAAATCACTGGAATAGGCTCGGAATCGCGATATTCACCCGTACCACACGTTCTTTATCGACAGAAGCTAAGGATTCACTTTCCAGCCCTCGCAATCGTTCGATATAACGATAAATCACTCTAGGTGGCTCGGATTCGCGATATTAACCATTTCCACACGTTCTGTATCGACAAAACCTAGGGCTTTACTATCCAGCTCTCGCATTCGTTCGATACTACCATGAATCACTCCACGGGGCTCGGAATCGCGATATTCACCCGATCCACACGTTCTGTATCGACAGAAGCTAAGGATTCACTTTCCAGCCCTCGCAATCGTTCGATATAACGATAAATCACTCTAGGAGGCTCGGAATCGCGATATTCAACGGTAACACGCGTTCTGTATCGACAGAATTTAGGGCTTTACTTTCCAGCTCTCGCAATCGTTCGATATTACCATGAGTCACTCCAGGGGGCTCGGAATCGCGATATTCACCTGTTCCACACGCTCTGTATCGACAGAAGCTAAGGCTTTACTTTCCAGTCCTCGCAATCGTTCAATTTTACGAAGAGTCACTTCAGGAGGCTCGGAATCGCAATATTCACCCGTACCACACGTTCTGTATCGACAGAAGATAAGGATTCACTTTCCAGCCCTCGCAATCGTTCGATATAACGATAAATCACTCTAGGTGGCTCGGATTCGCGATATTCACCATTTTCACACGTTCTGTTTCGACAGAAGCTAATGATCCACCTTCCAGCCCTCGCAATAGTTCGATATAACGATAAATCACTGAAATAGGCTCGGAATCGCGATATTCACCAGTTCCACACGTTCTGTATCGACAGAAGCTAAGGATTCACTTTCCAGCCCTCGCAATCGTTCGATATAACGATAAATCACTCTAGGTGGCTCGGATTCGCGATATTCACCATTTCCACACGTTCTGTATCGACAGAAGCTAATGATTCACCTTCCAGCCCTCGCAATAGATCGTTATAACGATAAATCACTGTAATAGGCTCGGAATCGCAATATTCACCCGTACCACACGTTCTGTATCGACAGAAGATAAGGATTCACTTTCCAGCTCTCGCAATCGATCGATATAACGATAAACCACTGTAGGAAGCTCGGGATCGCCATATTCACCATTTCCACACGCTCTGTATCGACAGAAGCTAAGGATTCACTTTCCAGCCCTCGCAATCGTTCGATATAACGATAAATCACTCTAGGTGGCTCGGATTCGCGATATTAACCATTTCCACACGTTCTGTATCGACAAAACCTAGGGCTTTACCATCCAGCTCTCGCAATCGTTCGATACTACCATGAATCACTCCACGGGGCTCGGAATCGCGATATTCACCCGATCCACACGTTCTGTATCGACAGAAGCTAAGGATTCACTTTCCAGCCCTCGCAAGCGTTCGGTGTATCGATAAATCACTACAGGAGGCTCGGAATCGCAATATTCACCCGTACCACACGTTCTGTATCGACAGAAGCTAATGATTCACCTTCCAGCCCTCGCAATAGTTCGATATAACGATAAATCACTGTAATAGGCTCGGAATCGCGATATTCACCAGTTCCACACGTTCTGCATCGACAGAAGCTAAGGCTTTACTTTCCAGCCCTCGCAAGCGTTCGGTGTATCGATAAATCACTCCAGGAGGCTCGGAATCGCGATATTCACACGTTCCACACTTTGTGTTTCGACAGAAGCTAAGGATTCACATTCCAGCCCTCACAATCGTTCGATATAACGATAAACCAGTCTAGGTGGCTCTGAATTGCGATATTCACCCGTTCCACACGTTCTGTATCGACAGAAGCTACGGCTTTACTTTCCAGCTCACGCAACCGTTCGATACTACCATGAATCACTCCACGGGGCTCGGAATCGCGATATTCACCCGATCCACACGTTCTGTATCGACAGAAGATAAGGATTCAATTCCCAGGCCTCGCAATCGTTCGACATAACGATAAATCACTGGAATAGGCTCGGAATCGCGATATTCACCCGTACCACACGTTCTTTATCGACTGAAGCTAAGGATTCACTTTCCAGCCCTCGCAATCGTTCGATATAACGATAAATCACTCTAGGTGGCTCGGATTCGCGATATTAACCATTTCCACACGTTCTGTATCGACAAAACCTAGGGCTTTACTATCCAGCTCTCGCAATCGTGCGATACTACCATGAATCACTCCACGGGGCTCGGAATCGCGATATTCACCCGATCCACACGTTCTGTATCGACAGAAGCTAAGGATTCACTTTCCAGCCCTCGCAATCGTTCGATATAACGATAAATCACTCTAGGTGGCTCGGATTCGCGATATTCACCATTTCCACACGTTCTGTATCGACAGAAGCTAATGATTCAACTTCCAGCCCTCGCAATAGATCGTTATAACGATAAATCACTGTAATAGGCTCGGAATCGCAATATTCACCCGTACCACACGTTCTGTATCGACAGAAGATAAGGATTCACCTTCCAGCCCTCGCAATAGTTCGATATAACGATAAATCACTGTAATAGGCTCGGAATCGCGATATTCACCAGTTCCACACGTTCTGCACCGACAGCAGCTAAGGCTTTACTTTCGAGCCCTCGCAAGCGTTCGGTGTATCGATAAATCACTCCAGGAGGCTCGGAATCGCGATATTCACACGTTCCACACTTTGTGTTTCGACAGAAGCTAAGGATTCACTTTCCAGCCCTCACAATCGTTCGATATAACGATTAACCAGTCTAGGTGGCTCTGAATTGCGATATTCACCCGTTCCACACGTTCTGTATCGACAGAAGCTAGGGCTTTACATTCCAGCTCACGCAATGTTTCGATACTACCATGAATCACTCCACGGGGCTCGGAATCGCGATATTCACCCGACCCACACGTTCTGTATCGACAGAAGCTAAGGATTCACTTTCCAGCCCTCACAATCGTTCGATATAACGATTAACCAGTCTAGGTGGCTCTGAATTGCGATATTCACCCGTTCCACACGTTCTGTATCGACAGAAGCTAGGGCTTTACTTTCCAGCTCACGCAATGGTTCGATACTACCATGAATCACTCCAGGGGGCTCGGAATCGCGATATTCAACGGTAACACGCGTTCTGTATCGACAGAATTTAGGGCTTTCCTTTCCAGCTCTCGCAATCGTTCGATATTACCATGAGTCACTCCAGGGGGCTCGGAATCGCGATATTCACCTGTTCCACACGCTCTGTATCGACAGAAGCTAAGGCTTTACTTTCCAGTCCTCGCAATCGTTCAATTTTACGAAGAGTCACTTCAGGAGGCTCGGAATCGCAATATTCACCCGTACCACACGTTCTGTATCGACAGAAGATAAGGATTCACTTTCCAGCCCTCGCAATCGTTCGATATAACGATAAATCACTCTAGGTGGCTCGGATTCGCGATATTCACCATTTTCACACGTTCTGTTTCGACAGAAGCTAATGATCCACCTTCCAGCCCTCGCAATAGTTCGATATAACGATAAATCACTGAAATAGGCTCGGAATCGCGATATTCACCAGTTCCACACGTTCTGTATCGACAGAAGCTAAGGATTCACTTTCCAGCCCTCGCAATCGTTCGATATAACGATAAATCACTCTAGGTGGCTCGGATTCGCGATATTCACCATTTCCACACGTTCTGTATCGACAGAAGCTAATGATTCACCTTCCAGCCCTCGCAATAGATCGTTATAACGATAAATCACTGTAATAGGCTCGGAATCGCAATATTCACCCGTACAACACGTTCTGTATCGACAGAAGATAAGGATTCACTTTCCAGCTCTCGCAATCGATCGATATAACGATAAACCACTGTAGGAAGCTCGGGATCGCCATATTCACCATTTCCACACGCTCTGTATCGACAGAAGCTAAGGATTCACTTTCCAGCCCTCGCAATCGTTCGATATAACGATAAATCACTCTAGGTGGCTCAGATTCGCGATATTAACCATTTCCACACGTTCTGTATCGACAAAACCTAGGGCTTTACTATCCAGCTCTCGCAATCGTTCGATACTACCATGAATCACTCCACGGGGCTCGGAATCGCGATATTCACCCGATCCACACGTTCTGTATCGACACAAGCTAAGGATTCACTTTCCAGCCCTCGCAATCGTTCGGTGTATCGATAAATCACTCTAGGAGGCTCGGAATCGCGATATTCACCGGTACCACACGTTCTGTTTCGACAGAAGCTAGGGCTTTACTTTCCAGCACACGCAATGGTTCGATACTACCATGAATCACTCCAAGGGGCTCGGAATCGCGATATTCACCCGACCCACACGTTCTGTATCGACAGAAGCTAAGGATTCACTTTCCAGCCCTCGCAATCGTTCGGTGTATCGATAAATTGACTCCAGGAGGCTCGGAATCGCGATATCCACACGTTCCACACTTTGTGTTTCGACAGGAGCTACTTTCCAGCCCTCGCAATCGTTCGGTGTATCGATAAATCACTCTAGGTGACTCGGAATCGTGATATTCACCCTTTTCAATCGTTCTGTATCGACAGAAGCAAAGGATTCACTTTCCAGCTCTCGCAATCGTTCGGTGTGTCGATAAAACACTCCAGGAGGCTCGGAATTGCGATATTCACACGTTCCACACTTTCTGTTTCGACAGAAGCTAAGGATTCACTTTCCAGCCCTCGCAATCGTTCGATATAACGATAAATCACTCTAGGAAGCTCGGGATCGCCATATTCACCATTTCCACACGCTCTGTATCGACAGAAGCTAAGGATTCACTTTCCAGCCCTCGCAATCGTTCGATATAACGATAAATCACTGTAATAGGCTCGGAATCGCAATATTCACCCGTACCACAAGTTCTGTATCGACAGAAGATAAGGATTCACTTTCCAGCTCTCGCAATCGATCGATATAACGATAAACCACTCTAGGAAGCTCGGGATCGCCATATTCACCATTTCCACACGCTCTGTATCGACAGAAGCTAAGGATTCACTTTCCAGCCCTCGCAATCGTTCGATATAACGATAAATCACTCTAGGTGGCTCGGATTCGCGATATTAACCATTTCCACACGTTCTGTATCGACAAAACCTAGGGCTTTACTATCCAGCTCTCGCAATCGTTCGATACTACCATGAATCACTCCACGGGGCTCGGAATCGCGATATTCACCCGATCCACACGTTCTGTATCGACAGAAGCTAAGGATTCACTTTCCAGCCCTCGCAAGCGTTCGGTGTATCGATAAATCACTACAGGAGGCTCGGAATCGCAATATTCACCCGTACCACACGTTCTGTATCGACAGAAGCTAATGATTCACCTTCCAGCCCTCGCAGTAGTTCGATATAACGATAAATCACTGTAATAGGCTCGGAATCGCGATATTCACCAGTTCCACACGTTCTGCATCGACAGAAGCTAAGGCTTTACTTTCCAGCCCTCGCAAGCGTTCGGTGTATCGATAAATCACTCCAGGAGGCTCGGAATCGCGATATTCACACGTTCCACACTTTGTGTTTCGACAGAAGCTAAGGATTCACTTTCCAGCCCTCGCAATCGTTCGATATAACGATAAATCACTCTAGGTGGCTCGGATTCGCGATATTCACCATTTCCACACGTTCTGTATCGACAGAAGTTAATGATTCACTTTCCAGCTCTCGCAATCGTTCGATATAATGATAAATCACTGTAAAAGGCTCGGAATCGCGATATTCACCAGTTCCACACGTTCTGCATCGACAGAAGCTAAGGATTCACTTTCCAGCTCTCGCAATCTTTCGGTGTATCGATAAAACACTCCAGGAGGCTCGGAATCGCGATATTCACACGTTCCACACTTTGTGTTTCGACAGAAGCTAAGGATTCACTTTCCAGCCCTCGCAATCGATCGATATAACGATAAATCAGTCTAGGTGGCTTTGAATTGCGATATTCACCATTTCCACACGTTCTGTATCGACAGAAGTTAATGATTCACCTTCCAGCCCTCGGAATCGTTCGGTGTATCGATAAATCACTCCAGGAGGCTCGGAATCGCGATATTCACACGTTCCACACTTTGTGTTTCGACAGAAGCTAAGGATTCACATTCCAGCCCTCACAATCGTTCGATATAACGATAAATCACTCTAGGTGGCTCGGATTCGCGATATTCACCATTTCCACACGTTCTGTATCGACAGAAGTTAATGATTCACCTTCCAGCCCTCGCAATAGATCGTTATAACGATAAATCACTGTAATAGGCTCGGAATCGCAATATTCACCCGTACCACACGTTCTGTATCGACGGAAGATAAGGATTCACTTTCCAGCTCTCGCAATCGATCGATATAACGATAAACCACTCTAGGAAGCTCGGGATCGCCATATTCACCATTTCCACACGCTCTGTATCGACAGAAGCTAAGGATTCACTTTGCAGCCCTCGCAATCGTTCGATATAACGATACATCACTATAGGTGGCTCGGATTCGCGATATTAACCATTTCCACACGTTCGGTATCGACAAAACCTAGGGCTTTACTATCCAGCTCTCGCAATCGTTCGATACTACCATGAATCACTCCACGGGGCTCGGAATCGCGATATTCACCCGATCCACACGTTCTGTATCGACAGAAACTAAGGATTCACTTCCCAGCCCTCGCAATCGTTCGATATAACGATAAATCACTCTAGGAGGTTCGGAAACGCGATCTTTTCCATACGTTCTGCATCGAAAGAAGCTAAGGATTCACATCCCAGCCCTCGCAATCGTTCGATATAACGATAAATCACTCTAGGAGACTCGGAATCGCGATATTCACACGTTCCACACTTTGTGTTTCGACAGAAGCTAAGGATTCACTTCCCAGCCTCGCAATCGTTCGATATAACGATAAATCACTCTAGGAGACTCGGAAACGCGATATTCACCTTTTCCATACGTTCTGCATTGAAAGAAGCTAAGGATTCACTTCCCAGCCCTCGCAATCGTTCGATATAACGATAAATCACTCTAGGAGACTCGGAATCGCGATATTCACCTTTTCCACACGTTCTGCATCGAAAGAAGTTAAGGATTCACTTCCCAGCCCTCGCAATCGTTCGATATAACGATAAATCACTCTAGGAGGCTCGGAAACGCGATATTCACCTTTTCCATACGTTCTGCATCGAAATAAGCTAAGGATTCACTTCCCAGCCCTCGCAATCGTTCGATATAACGATAAATCACTCTAGGAGACTCGGAATCGCGATATTCACCTTTTCCACACGTTCTGCATCGAAAGAAGTTAAGGATTCACTTCCCAGCCCTCGCAAACGTTCGATATAACGATAAATCACTCTAGGAGACTCGGAATCGCGATATTCACCTTTTCCACACGTTCTGCATCGAAAGAAGTTAAGGATTCACATCCCAGCCCTCGCAATCGTTCGATATAACGATAAATCACTCTAGGAGACTCGGAATCGCGATATTCACACGTTCCACACTTTGTGTTTCGACAGAAGCTAAGGATTCACTTCCCAGCCTCGCAATCGTTCGATATAACGATAAAACACTCTAGGAGACTCGGAAACGCGATATTCACCATTTCCACACGTTCTGCATCGAAAGAAGCTAAGGATTCACTTCCCAGCCTCGCAATCGTTCGATATAACGATAAATCACTCTAGGAGACTCGGAAACGCGATATTCACCTTTTCCATACGTTCTGCATTGAAAGAAGCTAAGGATTCACTTCCCAGCCCTCGCAATCGTTCGATATAACGATAAATCACTCTAGGAGACTCGGAATCGCGATATTCACCTTTTCCACACGTTCTGCATCTAAAGAAGTTAAGGATTCACTTCCCAGCCCTCGCAATCGTTCGATATAACGATAAATCACTCTAGGAGACTCGGAATCGCGATATTCACCTTTTCCACACGTTCTGCATCGAAAGAAGTTAAGGATTCACTTCCCAGCCCTCGCAAACTTTCGATATAACGATAAATCACTCTAGGAGACTTGGAAACGCGATATTCACCTTTTCCATACGTTCTGCATCGAAATAAGCTAAGGATTCACTTCCCAGCCCTCGCAAACGTTCGATATAACGATAAATCACTTTAGGAGACTCGGAATCGCGATATTCACATTTTCCACACGTTCTGCATCGAAAGAAGCTAAGGATTCACATCCCAGCCCTCGCAATCGTTCGATATAACGATAAATCGCTCTAGGAGACTCTTAATCGCGATATTCACCTTTTCCACACGTTCTGCATCGAAAGAAGTTGAGGATTCACTTCCCAGCCCTCGCAAACGTTCGATATAACGAAAATCACTCTAGGAGGCTCGGAAACGCGATATTCACCATTTCCACACGTTCTGTATCGACAGAAGCTAATGATTCACCTTCCAGCCCTCGCAATAGATCGTTATAACGATAAATCACTGTAATAGGCTCGGAATCGCAATATTCACCCGTACCACACGTTCTGTATCGACAGAAGATAAGGATACACTTTCCAGCTCTCGCAAACGTTCGATATAACGATAAATCACTCCAGGAGGCTCGGAATCGCGATATTCACACGTTCCACACGTTGTGTTTCGACAGAAGCTAAGGATTCACTTTCCAGGTCCCGCCATCGTTCGATATAACGATAAATCACTCTAGGTGGCTCGGATTCGCGATATTCACCATTTCCACACGTTCTGTATCGACAGAAGCTAATGATTCACCTTCCAGCCCTCGCAATAGATCGTTATAACGATAAATCACTGTAATAGGCTCGGAATCGCAATATTCACCCGTACCACACGTTCTGTATCGACAGAAGATAAGGATTCACTTTCCAGCCCTCGCAATCGATCGATATAACGATAAATCAGTCTAGGTGGCTTTGAATTGCGATATTCACCATTTCCAAACGTTCTGTATCGACAAAACCTATGGCTTTACTTTCCAGCTCTCGCAATCGTTCGATACTACCATGACTCACTGCAGGGGGCTCGGAATCGCGATATTCACCCGATCCACACGTTCTGTATCGACAGAAGTTAATGATTCACTTTCCAGCTCTCGCAATCGCTCGATATAATGATAAATCACTGTAAAAGGCTCGGAATCGCGATATTCACCAGTTCCACACGTTCTGCATCGACAGAAGCTAAGGTTTTACTTTCCAGCCCTCGGAATCGTTCGGTGTATCGATAAATCACTCCAGGAGGCTCGGAATCGCAATATTCACCCGTACCACACGTTCTGTATCGACAGAAGCTAATGATTCACCTTCCAGCCCTCGCAATAGTTCGATATAACGATAAATCACTGTAATAGGCTCGGAATCGCGATATTCACCAGTTCCACACGTTCTGCATCGACAGAAGCTAAGGCTTTACTTTCCAGCCCTCGCAAGCGTTCGGTGTATCGATAAATCACTCCAGGAGGCTCGGAAACGCGATATTCACACGTTCCACACTTTGTGTTTCGACAGAAGCTAAGGATTCACTTTCCAGCCCTCGCAATCGTTCGATATAACGATAAATCACTCTAGGTGGCTCGGATTCGCGATATTCACCATTTCCACACGTTCTGTATCGACAGAAGTTAATGATTCACTTTCCAGCTCTCGCAATCGTTCGATATAATGATAAATCACTGTAAAAGGCTCGGAATCGCGATATTCACCAGTTCCACACGTTCTGCATCGACAGAAGCTAAGGATTCACTTTCCAGCCCTCGCAATCGATCGATATAACGATAAATCAGTCTAGGTGGCTTTGAATTGCGATATTCACCATTTCCAAACGTTCTGTATCGACAAAACCTAAGGCTTTACTTTCCAGCTCTCGCAATCGTTCGATACTACCATGACTCACTGCAGGGGGCTCGGAATCGCGATATTCACCCGATCCACACGTTCTGTATCGACAGAAGTTAATGATTCACTTTCCAGCTCTCGCAATCGTTCGATATAATGATAAATCACTGTAAAAGGCTCGGAATCGCGATATTCACCAGTTTCACACGTTCTGCATCGACAGAAGCTAAGGTTTTACTTTCCAGCCCTCGGAATCGTTCGGTGTATCGATAAATCACTCCAGGAGGCTCGGAATCGCGATATTCACACGTTCCACACTTTGTGTTTCGACAGAAGCTAAGGATTCACTTTCCAGCCCTCCCCATCGTTCGATATAACGATAAATCACCCTAGGTGGCTCGGATTCGCGATATTCACCATTTCCACACGTTCTGTATCGACAGAAGCTAATGATTCACCTTCCAGCCCTCGCAATAGTTCGATATAACGATAAATCACTGTAATAGGCTCGGAATCGCGATATTCACCAGTTCCACACGTTCTGCATCGACAGAAGCTAAGGCTTTACTTTCCAGCCCTCGGAATCGTTCGGTGTATCGATAAATCACTCCAGGAGGCTCGGAATCGCGATATTCACACGTTCCACACTTTGTGTTTCGACAGAAGCTAAGGATTCACATTCCAGCCCTCACAATCGTTCGATATAACGATAAATCACTCTAGGTGGCTCGGATTCGCGATATTCACCATTTCCACACGTTCTGTATCGACAGAAGTTAATGATTCACCTTCCAGCCCTCGCAATAGATCGTTATAACGATAAATCACTGTAATAGGCTCGGAATCGCAATATTCACCCGTACCACACGTTCTGTATCGACGGAAGATAAGGATTCACTTTCCAGCTCTCGCAATCGATCGATATAACGATAAACCACTCTAGGAAGCTCGGGATCGCCATATTCACCATTTCCACACGCTCTGTATCGACAGAAGCTAAGGATTCACTTTCCAGCCCTCGCAATCGTTCGATATAACGATACATCACTCTAGGTGGCTCGGATTCGCGATATTAACCATTTCCACACGTTCGGTATCGACAAAACCTAGGGCTTTACTATCCAGCTCTCGCAATCGTTCGATACTACCATGAATCACTCCACGGGGCTCGGAATCGCGATATTCACCCGAATCGCACGTTCTGTATCGACAGAAACTAAGGATTCACTTCCCAGCCCTCGCAATCGTTCGATATAACGATAAATCACTCTAGGTGGCTCGGATTCGCGATATTCACCATTTCCACACGTTCTGTATCGACAGAAGCTAATGATTCACCTTCCAGCCCTCGCAATAGATCGTTATAACGATAAATCACTGTAATAGGCTCGGAATCGCAATATTCACCCGTACAACACGTTCTGTATCGACAGAAGATAAGGATTCACTTTCCAGCTCTCGCAATCGATCGATATAACGATAAACCACTGTAGGAAGCTCGGGATCGCCATATTCACCATTTCCACACGCTCTGTATCGACAGAAGCTAAGGATTCACTTTCCAGCCCTCGCAATCGTTCGATATAACGATAAATCACTCTAGGTGGCTCAGATTCGCGATATTAACCATTTCCACACGTTCTGTATCGACAAAACCTAGGGCTTTACTATCCAGCTCTCGCAATCGTTCGATACTACCATGAATCACTCCACGGGGCTCGGAATCGCGATATTCACCCGACCCACACGTTCTGTATCGACAGAAGCTAAGGATTCACTTTCCAGCCCTCGCAATCGTTCGGTGTATCGATAAATTGACTCCAGGAGGCTCGGAATCGCGATATCCACACGTTCCACACTTTGTGTTTCGACAGGAGCTACTTTCCAGCCCTCGCAATCGTTCGGTGTATCGATAAATCACTCTAGGTGACTCGGAATCGTGATATTCACCCTTTTCAATCGTTCTGTATCGACAGAAGCAAAGGATTCACTTTCCAGCTCTCGCAATCGTTCGGTGTGTCGATAAAACACTCCAGGAGGCTCGGAATTGCGATATTCACACGTTCCACACTTTGTGTTTCGACAGAAGCTAAGGATTCACTTTCCAGCCCTCGCAATCGTTCGATATAACGATAAATCACTCTAGGAAGCTCGGGATCGCCATATTCACCATTTCCACACGCTCTGTATCGACAGAAGCTAAGGATTCACTTTCCAGCCCTCGCAATCGTTCGATATAACGATAAATCACTGTAATAGGCTCGGAATCGCAATATTCACCCGTACCACAAGTTCTGTATCGACAGAAGATAAGGATTCACTTTCCAGCTCTCGCAATCGATCGATATAACGATAAACCACTCTAGGAAGCTCGGGATCGCCATATTCACCATTTCCACACGCTCTGTATCGACAGAAGCTAAGGATTCACTTTCCAGCCCTCGCAATCGTTCGATATAACGATAAATCACTCTAGGTGGCTCGGATTCGCGATATTAACCATTTCCACACGTTCTGTATCGACAAAACCTAGGGCTTTACTATCCAGCTCTCGCAATCGTTCGATACTACCATGAATCACTCCACGGGGCTCGGAATCGCGATATTCACCCGATCCACACGTTCTGTATCGACAGAAGCTAAGGATTCACTTTCCAGCCCTCGCAAGCCTTCGGTGTATCGATAAATCACTACAGGAGGCTCGGAATCGCAATATTCACCCGTACCACACGTTCTGTATCGACAGAAGCTAATGATTCACCTACCAGCCCTCGCAGTAGTTCGATATAACGATAAATCACTGTAATAGGCTCGGAATCGCGATATTCACCAGTTCCACACGTTCTGCATCGACAGAAGCTAAGGCTTTACTTTCCAGCCCTCGCAAGCGTTCGGTGTATCGATAAATCACTCCAGGAGGCTCGGAATCGCGATATTCACACGTTCCACACTTTGTGTTTCGACAGAAGCTAAGGATTCACTTTCCAGCCCTCGCAATCGTTCGATATAACGATAAATCACTCTAGGTGGCTCGGATTCGCGATATTCACCATTTCCACACGTTCTGTATCGACAGAAGTTAATGATTCACTTTCCAGCTCTCGCAATCGTTCGATATAATGATAAATCACTGTAAAAGGCTCGGAATCGCGATATTCACCAGTTCCACACGTTCTGCATCGACAGAAGCTAAGGATTCACTTTCCAGCTCTCGCAATCGTTCGGTGTATCGATAAAACACTCCAGGAGGCTCGGAATCGCGATATTCACACGTTCCACACTTTGTGTTTCGACAGAAGCTAAGGATTCACTTTCCAGCCCTCGCAATCGATCGATATAACGATAAATCAGTCTAGGTGGCTTTGAATTGCGATATTCACCATTTCCACACGTTCTGTATCGACAGAAGTTAATGATTCACCTTCCAGCCCTCGGAATCGTTCGGTGTATCGATAAATCACTCCAGGAGGCTCGGAATCGCGATATTCACACGTTCCACACTTTGTGTTTCGACAGAAGCTAAGGATTCACATTCCAGCCCTCACAATCGTTCGATATAACGATAAATCACTCTAGGTGGCTCGGATTCGCGATATTCACCATTTCCACACGTTCTGTATCGACAGAAGTTAATGATTCACCTTCCAGCCCTCGCAATAGATCGTTATAACGATAAATCACTGTAATAGGCTCGGAATCGCAATATTCACCCGTACCACACGTTCTGTATCGACGGAAGATAAGGATTCACTTTCCAGCTCTCGCAATCGATCGATATAACGATAAACCACTCTAGGAAGCTCGGGATCGCCATATTCACCATTTCCACACGCTCTGTATCGACAGAAGCTAAGGATTCACTTTGCAGCCCTCGCAATCGTTCGATATAACGATACATCACTATAGGTGGCTCGGATTCGCGATATTAACCATTTCCACACGTTCGGTATCGACAAAACCTAGGGCTTTACTATCCAGCTCTCGCAATCGTTCGATACTACCATGAATCACTCCACGGGGCTCGGAATCGCGATATTCACCCGATCCACACGTTCTGTATCGACAGAAACTAAGGATTCACTTCCCAGCCCTCGCAATCGTTCGATATAACGATAAATCACTCTAGGAGGTTCGGAAACGCGATATTCACCTTTTCCATACGTTCTGCATCGAAAGAAGCTAAGGATTCACATCCCAGCCCTCGCAATCGTTCGATATAACGATAAATCACTCTAGGAGACTCGGAATCGCGATATTCACACGTTCCACACTTTGTGTTTCGACAGAAGCTAAGGATTCACTTCCCAGCCTCGCAATCGTTCGATATAACGATAAATCACTCTAGGAGACTCGGAAACGCGATATTCACCTTTTCCATACGTTCTGCATTGAAAGAAGCTAAGGATTCACTTCCCAGCCCTCGCAATCGTTCGATATAACGATAAATCACTCTAGGAGACTCGGAATCGCGATATTCACCTTTTCCACACGTTCTGCATCGAAAGAAGTTAAGGATTCACTTCCCAGCCCTCGCAATCGTTCGATATAACGATAAATCACTCTAGGAGGCTCGGAAACGCGATATTCACCTTTTCCATACGTTCTGCATCGAAATAAGCTAAGGATTCACTTCCCAGCCCTCGCAATCGTTCGATATAACGATAAATCACTCTAGGAGACTCGGAATCGCGATATTCACCTTTTCCACACGTTCTGCATCGAAAGAAGTTAAGGATTCACTTCCCAGCCCTCGCAAACGTTCGATATAACGATAAATCACTCTAGGAGACTCGGAATCGCGATATTCACCTTTTCCACACGTTCTGCATCGAAAGAAGTTAAGGATTCACATCCCAGCCCTCGCAATCGTTCGATATAACGATAAATCACTCTAGGAGACTCGGAATCGCGATATTCACACGTTCCACACTTTGTGTTTCGACAGAAGCTAAGGATTCACTTCCCAGCCTCGCAATCGTTCGATATAACGATAAAACACTCTAGGAGACTCGGAAACGCGATATTCACCATTTCCACACGTTCTGCATCGAAAGAAGCTAAGGATTCACTTCCCAGCCTCGCAATCGTTCGATATAACGATAAATCACTCTAGGAGACTCGGAAACGCGATATTCACCTTTTCCATACGTTCTGCATTGAAAGAAGCTAAGGATTCACTTCCCAGCCCTCGCAATCGTTCGATATAACGATAAATCACTCTAGGAGACTCGGAATCGCGATATTCACCTTTTCCACACGTTCTGCATCTAAAGAAGTTAAGGATTCACTTCCCAGCCCTCGCAATCGTTCGATATAACGATAAATCACTCTAGGAGACTCGGAATCGCGATATTCACCTTTTCCACACGTTCTGCATCGAAAGAAGTTAAGGATTCACTTCCCAGCCCTCGCAAACTTTCGATATAACGATAAATCACTCTAGGAGACTTGGAAACGCGATATTCACCTTTTCCATACGTTCTGCATCGAAATAAGCTAAGGATTCAC
Organism: Nomada lathburiana; assembly: GCA_963667235.1. Taxonomy (NCBI): domain Eukaryota; kingdom Metazoa; phylum Arthropoda; class Insecta; order Hymenoptera; family Apidae; genus Nomada; species Nomada lathburiana. The sequence goes on from OY763905.1 coordinate 425,946, forward strand.
TTCCCAGCCCTCGCAAACGTTCGATATAACGATAAATCACTTTAGGAGACTCGGAATCGCGATATTCACATTTTCCACACGTTCTGCATCGAAAGAAGCTAAGGATTCACATCCCAGCCCTCGCAATCGTTCGATATAACGATAAATCGCTCTAGGAGACTCTTAATCGCGATATTCACCTTTTCCACACGTTCTGCATCGAAAGAAGTTGAGGATTCACTTCCCAGCCCTCGCAAACGTTCGATATAACGAAAATCACTCTAGGAGGCTCGGAAACGCGATATTCACCATTTCCACACGTTCTGTATCGACAGAAGCTAATGATTCACCTTCCAGCCCTCGCAATAGATCGTTATAACGATAAATCACTGTAATAGGCTCGGAATCGCAATATTCACCCGTACCACACGTTCTGTATCGACAGAAGATAAGGATACACTTTCCAGCTCTCGCAAACGTTCGATATAACGATAAATCACTCCAGGAGGCTCGGAATCGCGATATTCACACGTTCCACACGTTGTGTTTCGACAGAAGCTAAGGATTCACTTTCCACCCCCCGCCATCGTTCGATATAACGATAAATCACTCTAGGTGGCTCGGATTCGCGATATTCACCATTTCCACACGTTCTGTATCGACAGAAGCTAATGATTCACCTTCCAGCCCTCGCAATAGATCGTTATAACGATAAATCACTGTAATAGGCTCGGAATCGCAATATTCACCCGTACCACACGTTCTGTATCGACAGAAGATAAGGATTCACTTTCCAGCCCTCGCAATCGATCGATATAACGATAAATCAGTCTAGGTGGCTTTGAATTGCGATATTCACCATTTCCAAACGTTCTGTATCGACAAAACCTATGGCTTTACTTTCCAGCTCTCGCAATCGTTCGATACTACCATGACTCACTGCAGGGGGCTCGGAATCGCGATATTCACCCGATCCACACGTTCTGTATCGACAGAAGTTAATGATTCACTTTCCAGCTCTCGCAATCGCTCGATATAATGATAAATCACTGTAAAAGGCTCGGAATCGCGATATTCACCAGTTCCACACGTTCTGCATCGACAGAAGCTAAGGTTTTACTTTCCAGCCCTCGGAATCGTTCGGTGTATCGATAAATCACTCCAGGAGGCTCGGAATCGCAATATTCACCCGTACCACACGTTCTGTATCGACAGAAGCTAATGATTCACTTTCCAGCCCTCGCAATCGTTCGATATAACGATAAATCACTCTAGGTGGCTCGGATTCGCGATATTCACCATTTCCACACGTTCTGTATCGACAGAAGTTAATGATTCACTTTCCAGCTCTCGCAATCGTTCGATATAATGATAAATCACTGTAAAAGGCTCGGAATCGCGATATTCACCAGTTCCACACGTTCTGCATCGACAGAAGCTAAGGATTCACTTTCCAGCTCTCGCAATCGTTCGGTGTATCGATAAAACACTCCAGGAGGCTCGGAATCGCGATATTCACACGTTCCACACTTTGTGTTTCGACAGAAGCTAAGGATTCACTTTCCAGCCCTCGCAATCGATCGATATAACGATAAATCAGTCTAGGTGGCTTTGAATTGCGATATTCACCATTTCCAAACGTTCTGTATCGACAAAACCTAAGGCTTTACTTTCCAGCTCTCGCAATCGTTCGATACTACCATGACTCACTGCAGGGGGCTCGGAATCGCGATATTCACCCGATCCACACGTTCTGTATCGACAGAAGTTAATGATTCACTTTCCAGCTCTCGCAATCGTTCGATATAATGATAAATCACTGTAAAAGGCTCGGAATCGCGATATTCACCAGTTCCACACGTTCTGCATCGACAGAAGCTAAGGTTTTACTTTCCAGCCCTCGGAATCGTTCGGTGTATCGATAAATCACTCCAGGAGGCTCGGAATCGCGATATTCACACGTTCCACACTTTGTGTTTCGACAGAAGCTAAGGATTCACTTTCCAGCCCTCCCCATCGTTCGATATAACGATAAATCACCCTAGGTGGCTCGGATTCGCGATATTCACCATTTCCACACGTTCTGTATCGACAGAAGCTAATGATTCACCTTCCAGCCCTCGCAATAGTTCGATATAACGATAAATCACTGTAATAGGCTCGGAATCGCGATATTCACCAGTTCCACACGTTCTGCATCGACAGAAGCTAAGGCTTTACTTTCCAGCCCTCGGAATCGTTCGGTGTATCGATAAATCACTCCAGGAGGCTCGGAATCGCGATATTCACACGTTCCACACTTTGTGTTTCGACAGAAGCTAAGGATTCACCTTCCAGCCCTCGCAATAGATCGTTATAACGATAAATCACTGTAATAGGCTCGGAATCGCAATATTCACCCGTACCACACGTTCTGTATCGACGGAAGATAAGGATTCACTTTCCAGCTCTCGCAATCGATCGATATAACGATAAACCACTCTAGGAAGCTCGGGATCGCCATATTCACCATTTCCACACGCTCTGTATCGACAGAAGCTAAGGATTCACTTTCCAGCCCTCGCAATCGTTCGATATAACGATACATCACTCTAGGTGGCTCGGATTCGCGATATTAACCATTTCCACACGTTCGGTATCGACAAAACCTAGGGCTTTACTATCCAGCTCTCGCAATCGTTCGATACTACCATGAATCACTCCACGGGGCTCGGAATCGCGATATTCACCCGATCCGCACGTTCTGTATCGACAGAAACTAAGGATTCACTTCCCAGCCCTCGCAATCGTTCGATATAACGATAAATCACTCTAGGAGGTTCGGAAACGCGATATTCACCTTTTCCATACGTTCTGCATCGAAAGAAGCTAAGGATTCACATCCCAGCCCTCGCAATCGTTCGATATAACGATAAATCACTCTAGGAGACTCGGAATCGCGATATTCACACGTTCCACACTTTGTGTTTCGACAGAAGCTAAGGATTCACTTCCCAGCCTCGCAATCGTTCGATATAACGATAAAACACTCTAGGAGACTCGGAAACGCGATATTCACCATTTCCACACGTTCTGCATCGAAAGAAGCTAAGGATTCACTTCCCAGCCTCGCAATCGTTCGATATAACGATAAATCAATCTAGGAGACTCGGAAACGCGATATTCACCTTTTCCATACGTTCTGCATTGAAAGAAGCTAAGGATTCACTTCCCAGCCCTCGCAATCGTTCGATATAACGATAAATCACTCTAGGAGACTCGGAATCGCGATATTCACCTTTTCCACACGTTCTGCATCTAAAGAAGTTAAGGATTCACTTCCCAGCCCTCGCAATCGTTCGATATAACGATAAATCACTCTAGGAGACTCGGAATCGCGATATTCACCTTTTCCACACGTTCTGCATCGAAAGAAGTTAAGGATTCACTTCCCAGCCCTCGCAAACGTTCGATATAACGATAAATCACTCTAGGAGACTTGGAAACGCGATATTCACCTTTTCCATACGTTCTGCATCGAAATAAGCTAAGGATTCACTTCCCAGCCCTCGCAAACGTTCGATATAACGATAAATCACTTTAGGAGACTCGGAATCGCGATATTCACATTTTCCACACGTTCTGCATCGAAAGAAGCTAAGGATTCACATCCCAGCCCTCGCAATCGTTCGATATAACGATAAATCGCTCTAGGAGACTCTTAATCGCGATATTCACCTTTTCCACACGTTCTGCATCGAAAGAAGTTGAGGATTCACTTCCCAGCCCTCGCAAACGTTCGATATAACGAAAATCACTCTAGGAGGCTCGGAAACGCGATATTCACCTTTTCCACAAGTTCTGCATCGAAAGAAGTTAAGGATTCACTTCCCAGCCCTCGCAAACGTTCGATATAACGATAAATCACTCCAGGAGGCTCGGAATCGCGATATTCACACGTTCCACACTTTGTGTTTCGACAGAAGCTAAGGATTCACTTTCCAGCCCCCGCCATCGTTCGATATAACGATAAATCACTCTAGGTGGCTCGGATTCGCGATATTCACCATTTCCACACGTTCTGTATCGACAGAAGCTAATGATTCACCTTCCAGCCCTCGCAATAGATCGTTATAACGATAAATCACTGTAATAGGCTCGGAATCGCAATATTCACCCGTACCACACGTTCTGTATCGACAGAAGATAAGGATTCACTTTCCAGCTCTCGCAAACGTTCGATATAACGATAAATCACTCCAGGAGGCTCGGAATCGCGATATTCACACGTTCCACACGTTGTGTTTCGACAGAAGCTAAGGATTCACTTTCCAGCCCCCGCCATCGTTCGATATAACGATAAATCACTCTAGGTGGCTCGGATTCGCGATATTCACCATTTCCACACGTTCTGTATCGACAGAAGCTAATGATTCACCTTCCAGCCCTCGCAATAGATCGTTATAACGATAAATCACTGTAATAGGCTCGGAATCGCAATATTCACCCGTACCACACGTTCTGTATCGACAGAAGATAAGGATTCACTTTCCAGCCCTCGCAATCGATCGATATAACGATAAATCAGTCTAGGTGGCTTTGAATTGCGATATTCACCATTTCCAAACGTTCTGTATCGACAAAACCTATGGCTTTACTTTCCAGCTCTCGCAATCGTTCGATACTACCATGACTCACTGCAGGGGGCTCGGAATCGCGATATTCACCCGATCCACACGTTCTGTATCGACAGAAGTTAATGATTCACTTTCCAGCTCTCGCAATCGTTCGATATAATGATAAATCACTGTAAAAGGCTCGGAATCGCGATATTCACCAGTTCCACACGTTCTGCATCGACAGAAGCTAAGGTTTTACTTTCCAGCCCTCGGAATCGTTCGGTGTATCGATAAATCACTCCAGGAGGCTCGGAATCGCAATATTCACCCGTACCACACGTTCTGTATCGACAGAAGCTAATGATTCACTTTCCAGCCCTCGCAATCGTTCGATATAACGATAAATCACTCTAGGTGGCTCGGATTCGCGATATTCACCATTTCCACACGTTCTGTATCGACAGAAGTTAATGATTCACTTTCCAGCTCTCGCAATCGTTCGATATAATGATAAATCACTGTAAAAGGCTCGGAATCGCGATATTCACCAGTTCCACACGTTCTGCATCGACAGAAGCTAAGGATTCACTTTCCAGCTCTCGCAATCGTTCGGTGTATCGATAAAACACTCCAGGAGGCTCGGAATCGCGATATTCACACGTTCCACACTTTGTGTTTCGACAGAAGCTAAGGATTCACTTTCCAGCCCTCGCAATCGATCGATATAACGATAAATCAGTCTAGGTGGCTTTGAATTGCGATATTCACCATTTCCAAACGTTCTGTATCGACAAAACCTAAGGCTTTACTTTCCAGCTCTCGCAATCGTTCGATACTACCATGACTCACTGCAGGGGGCTCGGAATCGCGATATTCACCCGATCCACACGTTCTGTATCGACAGAAGTTAATGATTCACTTTCCAGCTCTCGCAATCGTTCGATATAATGATAAATCACTGTAAAAGGCTCGGAATCGCGATATTCACCAGTTCCACACGTTCTGCATCGACAGAAGCTAAGGTTTTACTTTCCAGCCCTCGGAATCGTTCGGTGTATCGATAAATCACTCCAGGAGGCTCGGAATCGCGATATTCACACGTTCCACACTTTGTGTTTCGACAGAAGCTAAGGATTCACTTTCCAGCCCTCCCCATCGTTCGATATAACGATAAATCACCCTAGGTGGCTCGGATTCGCGATATTCACCATTTCCACACGTTCTGTATCGACAGAAGCTAATGATTCACCTTCCAGCCCTCGCAATAGTTCGATATAACGATAAATCACTGTAATAGGCTCGGAATCGCGATATTCACCAGTTCCACACGTTCTGCATCGACAGAAGCTAAGGCTTTACTTTCCAGCCCTCGGAATCGTTCGGTGTATCGATAAATCACTCCAGGAGGCTCGGAATCGCGATATTCACACGTTCCACACTTTGTGTTTCGACAGAAGCTAAGGATTCACCTTCCAGCCCTCGCAATAGATCGTTATAACGATAAATCACTGTAATAGGCTCGGAATCGCAATATTCACCCGTACCACACGTTCTGTATCGACGGAAGATAAGGATTCACTTTCCAGCTCTCGCAATCGATCGATATAACGATAAACCACTCTAGGAAGCTCGGGATCGCCATATTCACCATTTCCACACGCTCTGTATCGACAGAAGCTAAGGATTCACTTTCCAGCCCTCGCAATCGTTCGATATAACGATACATCACTCTAGGTGGCTCGGATTCGCGATATTAACCATTTCCACACGTTCGGTATCGACAAAACCTAGGGCTTTACTATCCAGCTCTCGCAATCGTTCGATACTACCATGAATCACTCCACGGGGCTCGGAATCGCGATATTCACCCGATCCGCACGTTCTGTATCGACAGAAACTAAGGATTCACTTCCCAGCCCTCGCAATCGTTCGATATAACGATAAATCACTCTAGGAGGTTCGGAAACGCGATATTCACCTTTTCCATACGTTCTGCATCGAAAGAAGCTAAGGATTCACATCCCAGCCCTCGCAATCGTTCGATATAACGATAAATCACTCTAGGAGACTCGGAATCGCGATATTCACACGTTCCACACTTTGTGTTTCGACAGAAGCTAAGGATTCACTTCCCAGCCTCGCAATCGTTCGATATAACGATAAAACACTCTAGGAGACTCGGAAACGCGATATTCACCATTTCCACACGTTCTGCATCGAAAGAAGCTAAGGATTCACTTCCCAGCCTCGCAATCGTTCGATATAACGATAAATCAATCTAGGAGACTCGGAAACGCGATATTCACCTTTTCCATACGTTCTGCATTGAAAGAAGCTAAGGATTCACTTCCCAGCCCTCGCAATCGTTCGATATAACGATAAATCACTCTAGGAGACTCGGAATCGCGATATTCACCTTTTCCACACGTTCTGCATCTAAAGAAGTTAAGGATTCACTTCCCAGCCCTCGCAATCGTTCGATATAACGATAAATCACTCTAGGAGACTCGGAATCGCGATATTCACCTTTTCCACACGTTCTGCATCGAAAGAAGTTAAGGATTCACTTCCCAGCCCTCGCAAACGTTCGATATAACGATAAATCACTCTAGGAGACTTGGAAACGCGATATTCACCTTTTCCATACGTTCTGCATCGAAATAAGCTAAGGATTCACTTCCCAGCCCTCGCAAACGTTCGATATAACGATAAATCACTTTAGGAGACTCGGAATCGCGATATTCACATTTTCCACACGTTCTGCATCGAAAGAAGCTAAGGATTCACATCCCAGCCCTCGCAATCGTTCGATATAACGATAAATCGCTCTAGGAGACTCTTAATCGCGATATTCACCTTTTCCACACGTTCTGCATCGAAAGAAGTTGAGGATTCACTTCCCAGCCCTCGCAAACGTTCGATATAACGAAAATCACTCTAGGAGGCTCGGAAACGCGATATTCACCTTTTCCACAAGTTCTGCATCGAAAGAAGTTAAGGATTCACTTCCCAGCCCTCGCAAACGTTCGATATAACGATAAATCACTCCAGGAGGCTCGGAATCGCGATATTCACACGTTCCACACTTTGTGTTTCGACAGAAGCTAAGGATTCACTTTCCAGCCCCCGCCATCGTTCGATATAACGATAAATCACTCTAGGTGGCTCGGATTCGCGATATTCACCATTTCCACACGTTCTGTATCGACAGAAGCTAATGATTCACCTTCCAGCCCTCGCAATAGATCGTTATAACGATAAATCACTGTAATAGGCTCGGAATCGCAATATTCACCCGTACCACACGTTCTGTATCGACAGAAGATAAGGATTCACTTTCCAGCTCTCGCAAACGTTCGATATAACGATAAATCACTCCAGGAGGCTCGGAATCGCGATATTCACACGTTCCACACGTTGTGTTTCGACAGAAGCTAAGGATTCACTTTCCAGCCCCCGCCATCGTTCGATATAACGATAAATCACTCTAGGTGGCTCGGATTCGCGATATTCACCATTTCCACACGTTCTGTATCGACAGAAGCTAATGATTCACCTTCCAGCCCTCGCAATAGATCGTTATAACGATAAATCACTGTAATAGGCTCGGAATCGCAATATTCACCCGTACCACACGTTCTGTATCGACAGAAGATAAGGATTCACTTTCCAGCCCTCGCAATCGATCGATATAACGATAAATCAGTCTAGGTGGCTTTGAATTGCGATATTCACCATTTCCAAACGTTCTGTATCGACAAAACCTATGGCTTTACTTTCCAGCTCTCGCAATCGTTCGATACTACCATGACTCACTGCAGGGGGCTCGGAATCGCGATATTCACCCGATCCACACGTTCTGTATCGACAGAAGTTAATGATTCACTTTCCAGCTCTCGCAATCGTTCGATATAATGATAAATCACTGTAAAAGGCTCGGAATCGCGATATTCACCAGTTCCACACGTTCTGCATCGACAGAAGCTAAGGTTTTACTTTCCAGCCCTCGGAATCGTTCGGTGTATCGATAAATCACTCCAGGAGGCTCGGAATCGCGATATTCACACGTTCCACACTTTGTGTTTCGACAGAAGCTAAGGATTCACTTCCCAGCCTCGCAATCGTTCGATATAACGATAAAACACTCTAGGAGACTCGGAAACGCGATATTCACCATTTCCACACGTTCTGCATCGAAAGAAGCTAAGGATTCACTTCCCAGCCTCGCAATCGTTCGATATAACGATAAATCACTCTAGGAGACTCGGAAACGCGATATTCACCTTTTCCATACGTTCTGCATTGAAAGAAGCTAAGGATTCACTTCCCAGCCCTCGCAATCGTTCGATATAACGATAAATCACTCTAGGAGACTCGGAATCGCGATATTCACCTTTTCCACACGTTCTGCATCGAAAGAAGTTAAGGATTCACTTCCCAGCCCTCGCAAACGTTCGATATAACGATAAATCACTCTAGGAGACTTGGAAACGCGATATTCACCTTTTCCATACGTTCTGCATCGAAATAAGCTAAGGATTCACTTCCCAGCCCTCGCAAACGTTCGATATAACGATAAATCACTTTAGGAGACTCGGAATCGCGATATTCACATTTTCCACACGTTCTGCATCGAAAGAAGCTAAGGATTCACATCCCAGCCCTCGCAATCGTTCGATATAACGATAAATCGCTCTAGGAGACTCTTAATCGCGATATTCACCTTTTCCACACGTTCTGCATCGAAAGAAGTTGAGGATTCACTTCCCAGCCCTCGCAAACGTTCGATATAACGAAAATCACTCTAGGAGGCTCGGAAACGCGATATTCACCTTTTCCACAAGTTCTGCATCGAAAGAAGTTAAGGATTCACTTCCCAGCCCTCGCAAACGTTCGATATAACGATAAATCACTCCAGGAGGCTCGGAATCGCGATATTCACACGTTCCACACTTTGTGTTTCGACAGAAGCTAAGGATTCACTTTCCAGCCCCCGCCATCGTTCGATATAACGATAAATCACTCTAGGTGGCTCGGATTCGCGATATTCACCATTTCCACACGTTCTGTATCGACAGAAGCTAATGATTCACCTTCCAGCCCTCGCAATAGATCGTTATAACGATAAATCACTGTAATAGGCTCGGAATCGCAATATTCACCCGTACCACACGTTCTGTATCGACAGAAGATAAGGATTCACTTTCCAGCCCTCGCAATCGATCGATATAACGATAAATCAGTCTAGGTGGCTTTGAATTGCGATATTCACCATTTCCAAACGTTCTGTATCGACAAAACCTATGGCTTTACTTTCCAGCTCTCGCAATCGTTCGATACTACCATGACTCACTGCAGGGGGCTCGGAATCGCGATATTCACCCGATCCACACGTTCTGTATCGACAGAAGTTAATGATTCACTTTCCAGCTCTCGCAATCGTTCGATATAATGATAAATCACTGTAAAAGGCTCGGAATCGCGATATTCACCAGTTCCACACGTTCTGCATCGACAGAAGCTAAGGTTTTACTTTCCAGCCCTCGGAATCGTTCGGTGTATCGATAAATCACTCCAGGAGGCTCGGAATCGCGATATTCACACGTTCCACACTTTGTGTTTCGACAGAAGCTAAGGATTCACTTCCCAGCCTCGCAATCGTTCGATATAACGATAAAACACTCTAGGAGACTCGGAAACGCGATATTCACCATTTCCACACGTTCTGCATCGAAAGAAGCTAAGGATTCACTTCCCAGCCTCGCAATCGTTCGATATAACGATAAATCACTCTAGGAGACTCGGAAACGCGATATTCACCTTTTCCATACGTTCTGCATTGAAAGAAGCTAAGGATTCACTTCCCAGCCCTCGCAATCGTTCGATATAACGATAAATCACTCTCGGAGACTCGGAATCGCGATATTCACCTTTTCCACACGTTCTGCATCTAAAGAAGTTAAGGATTCACTTCCCAGCCCTCGCAATCGTTCGATATAACGATAAATCACTCTAGGAGACTCGGAATCGCGATATTCACCTTTTCCACACGTTCTGCATCGAAAGAAGTTAAGGATTCACTTCCCAGCCCTCGCAAACGTTCGATATAACGATAAATCACTCTAGGAGACTTGGAAACGCGATATTCACCTTTTCCATACGTTCTGCATCGAAATAAGCTAAGGATTCACTTCCCAGCCCTCGCAAACGTTCGATATAACGATAAATCACTTTAGGAGACTCGCAATCGCGATATTCACATTTTCCACACGTTCTGCATCGAAAGAAGCTAAGGATTCACATCCCAGCCCTCGCAATCGTTCGATATAACGATAAATCGCTCTAGGAGACTCTTAATCGCGATATTCACCTTTTCCACACGTTCTGCATCGAAAGAAGTTGAGGATTCACTTCCCAGCCCTCGCAAACGTTCGATATAACGAAAATCACTCTAGGAGGCTCGGAAACGCGATATTCACCTTTTCCACAAGTTCTGCATCGAAAGAAGTTAAGGATTCACTTCCCAGCCCTCGCAAACGTTCGATATAACGATAAATCACTCCAGGAGGCTCGGAATCGCGATATTCACACGTTCCACACTTTGTGTTTCGACAGAAGCTAAGGATTCACTTTCCAGCCCCCGCCATCGTTCGATATAACGATAAATCACTCTAGGTGGCTCGGATTCGCGATATTCACCATTTCCACACGTTCTGTATCGACAGAAGCTAATGATTCACCTTCCAGCCCTCGCAATAGATCGTTATAACGATAAATCACTGTAATAGGCTCGGAATCGCAATATTCACCCGTACCACACGTTCTGTATCGACAGAAGATAAGGATTCACTTTCCAGCTCTCGCAAACGTTCGATATAACGATAAATCACTCCAGGAGGCTCGGAATCGCGATATTCACACGTTCCACACGTTGTGTTTCGACAGAAGCTAAGGATTCACTTTCCAGCCCCCGCCATCGTTCGATATAACGATAAATCACTCTAGGTGGCTCGGATTCGCGATATTCACCATTTCCACACGTTCTGTATCGACAGAAGCTAATGATTCACCTTCCAGCCCTCGCAATAGATCGTTATAACGATAAATCACTGTAATAGGCTCGGAATCGCAATATTCACCCGTACCACACGTTCTGTATCGACAGAAGATAAGGATTCACTTTCCAGCCCTCGCAATCGATCGATATAACGATAAATCAGTCTAGGTGGCTTTGAATTGCGATATTCACCATTTCCAAACGTTCTGTATCGACAAAACCTATGGCTTTACTTTCCAGCTCTCGCAATCGTTCGATACTACCATGACTCACTGCAGGGGGCTCGGAATCGCGATATTCACCCGATCCACACGTTCTGTATCGACAGAAGTTAATGATTCACTTTCCAGCTCTCGCAATCGTTCGATATAATGATAAATCACTGTAAAAGGCTCGGAATCGCGATATTCACCAGTTCCACACGTTCTGCATCGACAGAAGCTAAGGTTTTACTTTCCAGCCCTCGGAATCGTTCGGTGTATCGATAAATCACTCCAGGAGGCTCGGAATCGCGATATTCACACGTTCCACACTTTGTGTTTCGACAGAAGCTAAGGATTCACTTTCCAGCCCTCCCCATCGTTCGATATAACGATAAATCACCCTAGGTGGCTCGGATTCGCGATATTCACCATTTCCACACGTTCTGTATCGACAGAAGCTAATGATTCACCTTCCAGCCCTCGCAATAGTTCGATATAACGATAAATCACTGTAATAGGCTCGGAATCGCGATATTCACCAGTTCCACACGTTCTGCATCGACAGAAGCTAAGGCTTTACTTTCCAGCCCTCGGAATCGTTCGGTGTATCGATAAATCACTCTAGGAGACTCGGAATCGCGATATTCACACGTTCCACACTTTGTGTTTCGACAGAAGCTAAGGATTCACTTCCCAGCCTCGCAATCGTTCGATATAACGATAAATCACTCTAGGAGACTCGGAAACGCGATATTCACCTTTTCCATACGTTCTGCATTGAAAGAAGCTAAGGATTCACTTCCCAGCCCTCGCAATCGTTCGATATAACGATAAATCACTCTAGGAGACTCGGAATCGCGATATTCACCTTTTCCACACGTTCTGCATCGAAAGAAGTTAAGGATTCACTTCCCAGCCCTCGCAATCGTTCGATATAACGATAAATCACTCTAGGAGGCTCGGAAACGCGATATTCACCTTTTCCATACGTTCTGCATCGAAATAAGCTAAGGATTCACTTCCCAGCCCTCGCAATCGTTCGATATAACGATAAATCACTCTAGGAGACTCGGAATCGCGATATTCACCTTTTCCACACGTTCTGCATCGAAAGAAGTTAAGGATTCACTTCCCAGCCTCGCAATCGTTCGATATAACGATAAATCACTCTAGGAGACTCGGAAACGCGATATTCACCTTTTCCATACGTTCTGCATTGAAAGAAGCTAAGGATTCACTTTCCAGCCCTCCCCATCGTTCGATATAACGATAAATCACCCTAGGTGGCTCGGATTCGCGATATTCACCATTTCCACACGTTCTGTATCGACAGCAGCTAATGATTCACCTTCCAGCCCTCGCAATAGTTCGATATAACGATAAATCACTGTAATAGGCTCGGAATCGCGATATTCACCAGTTCCACACGTTCTGCATCGACAGAAGCTAAGGCTTTACTTTCCAGCCCTCGGAATCGTTCGGTGTATCGATAAATCACTCCAGGAGGCTCGGAATCGCGATATTCACACGTTCCACACTTTGTGTTTCGACAGAAGCTAAGGATTCACATTCCAGCCCTCACAATCGTTCGATATAACGATAAATCACTCTAGGAGACTCGGAAACGCGATATTCACCTTTTCCATACGTTCTGCATTGAAAGAAGCTAAGGATTCACTTCCCAGCCCTCGCAATCGTTCGATATAACGATAAATCACTCTAGGAGACTCGGAATCGCGATATTCACCTTTTCCACACGTTCTGCATCGAAAGAAGTTAAGGATTCACTTCCCAGCCGTCGCAATCGTTCGATATAACGATAAATCACTCTAGGTGGCTCGGATTCGCGATATTCACCATTTCCACACGTTCTGTATCGACAGAAGTTAAGGATTCACTTCCCAGCCCTCGCAATCGTTCGATATAACGATAAATCACTCTAGGAGGCTCGGAAACGCGATATTCACCTTTTCCATACGTTCTGCATCGAAATAAGCTAAGGATTCACTTCCCAGCCCTCGCAATCGTTCGATATAACGATAAATCACTCTAGGAGACTCGGAATCGCGATATTCACCTTTTCCACACGTTCTGCATCGAAAGAAGTTAAGGATTCACTTCCCAGCCCTCGCAAACGTTCGATATAACGATAAATCACTCTAGGAGACTCGGAATCGCGATATTCACCTTTTCCACACGTTCTGCATCGAAAGAAGTTAAGGATTCACAGCCCAGCCCTCGCAATCGTTCGATATAACGATAAATCACTCTAGGAGACTCGGAATCGCGATATTCACACGTTCCACACTTTGTGTTTCGACAGAAGCTAAGGATTCACTTCCCAGCCTCGCAATCGTTCGATATAACGATAAATCACTCTAGGAGACTCGGAAACGCGATATTCACCTTTTCCATACGTTCTGCATCGAAATAAGCTAAGGATTCACTTCCCAGCCCTCGCAATCGTTCGATATAAGGATAAATCACTCTAGGAGGTTCGGAAACGCGATATTCACCTTTTCCATACGTTCTGCATCGAAAGAAGCTAAGGATTCACATCCCAGCCCTCGCAATCGTTCGATATAACGATAAAACACTCTAGGAGACTCGGAAACGCGATATTCGCCATTTCCACACGTTCTGCATCGAAAGAAGCTAAGGATTCACTTCCCAGCCTCGCAATCGTTCGATATAACGATAAATCACTCTAGGAGACTCGGAAACGCGATATTCACCTTTTCCATACGTTCTGCATTGAAAGAAGCTAAGGATTCACTTCCCAGCCCTCGCAATCGTTCGATATAACGATAAATCACTCTAGGAGACTCGGAATCGCGATATTCACCTTTTCCACACGTTCTGCATCGAAAGAAGTTAAGGATTCACTTCCCAGCCCTCGCAAACGTTCGATATAACGATAAATCACTCTAGGAGACTCGGAATCGCGATATTCACCTTTTCCACACGTTCTGCATCGAAAGAAGTTAAGGATTCACAGCCCAGCCCTCGCAATCGTTCGATATAACGATAAATCACTCTAGGAGACTCGGAAACGCGATATTCATCTTTTCCATACGTTCTGCAACGAAATAAGCTAAGGATTCACTTCCCAGCCCTCGCAATCGTTCGATATAAGGATAAATCACTCTAGGAGGTTCGGAAACGCGATATTCACCTTTTCCATACGTTCTGCATCGAAAGAAGCTAAGGATTCACATCCCAGCCCTCGCAATCGTTCGATATAACGATAAAACACTCTAGGAGACTCGGAAACGCGATATTCACCATTTCCACACGTTCTGCATCGAAAGAAGCTAAGGATTCACTTCCCAGCCTCGCAATCGTTCGATATAACGATAAATCACTCTAGGAGACTCGGAAACGCGATATTCACCTTTTCCACACGTTCTGCATCGAAAGAAGTTAAGGATTCACTTCCCAGCCCTCGCAAACTTTCGATATAACGATAAATCACTCTAGGAGACTTGGAAACGCGATATTCACCTTTTCCATACGTTCTGCATCGAAATAAGCTAAGGATTCACTTCCCAGCCCTCGCAAACGTTCGATATAACGATAAATCACTTTAGGAGACTCGGAATCGCGATATTCACATTTTCCACACGTTCTGCATCGAAAGAAGCTAAGGATTCACATCCCAGCCCTCGCAATCGTTCGATATAACGATAAATCGCTCTAGGAGACTCTTAATCGCGATATTCACCTTTTCCACACGTTCTGCATCGAAAGAAGTTGAGGATTCACTTCCCAGCCCTCGCAAACGTTCGATATAACGAAAATCACTCTAGGAGGCTCGGAAACGCGATATTCACCATTTCCACACGTTCTGTATCGACAGAAGCTAATGATTCACCTTCCAGCCCTCGCAATAGATCGTTATAACGATAAATCACTGTAATAGGCTCGGAATCGCAATATTCACCCGTACCACACGTTCTGTATCGACAGAAGATAAGGATACACTTTCCAGCTCTCGCAAACGTTCGATATAACGATAAATCACTCCAGGAGGCTCGGAATCGCGATATTCACACGTTCCACACGTTGTGTTTCGACAGAAGCTAAGGATTCACTTTCCACCCCCCGCCATCGTTCGATATAACGATAAATCACTCTAGGTGGCTCGGATTCGCGATATTCACCATTTCCACACGTTCTGTATCGACAGAAGCTAATGATTCACCTTCCAGCCCTCGCAATAGATCGTTATAACGATAAATCACTGTAATAGGCTCGGAATCGCAATATTCACCCGTACCACACGTTCTGTATCGACAGAAGATAAGGATTCACTTTCCAGCCCTCGCAATCGATCGATATAACGATAAATCAGTCTAGGTGGCTTTGAATTGCGATATTCACCATTTCCAAACGTTCTGTATCGACAAAACCTATGGCTTTACTTTCCAGCTCTCGCAATCGTTCGATACTACCATGACTCACTGCAGGGGGCTCGGAATCGCGATATTCACCCGATCCACACGTTCTGTATCGACAGAAGTTAATGATTCACTTTCCAGCTCTCGCAATCGCTCGATATAATGATAAATCACTGTAAAAGGCTCGGAATCGCGATATTCACCAGTTCCACACGTTCTGCATCGACAGAAGCTAAGGTTTTACTTTCCAGCCCTCGGAATCGTTCGGTGTATCGATAAATCACTCCAGGAGGCTCGGAATCGCAATATTCACCCGTACCACACGTTCTGTATCGACAGAAGCTAATGATTCACCTTCCAGCCCTCGCAATAGTTCGATATAACGATAAATCACTGTAATAGGCTCGGAATCGCGATATTCACCAGTTCCACACGTTCTGCATCGACAGAAGCTAAGGCTTTACTTTCCAGCCCTCGCAAGCGTTCGGTGTATCGATAAATCACTCCAGGAGGCTCGGAAACGCGATATTCACACGTTCCACACTTTGTGTTTCGACAGAAGCTAAGGATTCACTTTCCAGCCCTCGCAATCGTTCGATATAACGATAAATCACTCTAGGTGGCTCGGATTCGCGATATTCACCATTTCCACACGTTCTGTATCGACAGAAGTTAATGATTCACTTTCCAGCTCTCGCAATCGTTCGATATAATGATAAATCACTGTAAAAGGCTCGGAATCGCGATATTCACCAGTTCCACACGTTCTGCATCGACAGAAGCTAAGGATTCACTTTCCAGCTCTCGCAATCGTTCGGTGTATCGATAAAACACTCCAGGAGGCTCGGAATCGCGATATTCACACGTTCCACACTTTGTGTTTCGACAGAAGCTAAGGATTCACTTTCCAGCCCTCGCAATCGATCGATATAACGATAAATCAGTCTAGGTGGCTTTGAATTGCGATATTCACCATTTCCAAACGTTCTGTATCGACAAAACCTAAGGCTTTACTTTCCAGCTCTCGCAATCGTTCGATACTACCATGACTCACTGCAGGGGGCTCGGAATCGCGATATTCACCCGATCCACACGTTCTGTATCGACAGAAGTTAATGATTCACTTTCCAGCTCTCGCAATCGTTCGATATAATGATAAATCACTGTAAAAGGCTCGGAATCGCGATATTCACCAGTTCCACACGTTCTGCATCGACAGAAGCTAAGGTTTTACTTTCCAGCCCTCGGAATCGTTCGGTGTATCGATAAATCACTCCAGGAGGCTCGGAATCGCGATATTCACACGTTCCACACTTTGTGTTTCGACAGAAGCTAAGGATTCACTTTCCAGCCCTCCCCATCGTTCGATATAACGATAAATCACCCTAGGTGGCTCGGATTCGCGATATTCACCATTTCCACACGTTCTGTATCGACAGAAGCTAATGATTCACCTTCCAGCCCTCGCAATAGTTCGATATAACGATAAATCACTGTAATAGGCTCGGAATCGCGATATTCACCAGTTCCACACGTTCTGCATCGACAGAAGCTAAGGCTTTACTTTCCAGCCCTCGGAATCGTTCGGTGTATCGATAAATCACTCCAGGAGGCTCGGAATCGCGATATTCACACGTTCCACACTTTGTGTTTCGACAGAAGCTAAGGATTCACATTCCAGCCCTCACAATCGTTCGATATAACGATAAATCACTCTAGGTGGCTCGGATTCGCGATATTCACCATTTCCACACGTTCTGTATCGACAGAAGTTAATGATTCACCTTCCAGCCCTCGCAATAGATCGTTATAACGATAAATCACTGTAATAGGCTCGGAATCGCAATATTCACCCGTACCACACGTTCTGTATCGACGGAAGATAAGGATTCACTTTCCAGCTCTCGCAATCGATCGATATAACGATAAACCACTCTAGGAAGCTCGGGATCGCCATATTCACCATTTCCACACGCTCTGTATCGACAGAAGCTAAGGATTCACTTTCCAGCCCTCGCAATCGTTCGATATAACGATACATCACTCTAGGTGGCTCGGATTCGCGATATTAACCATTTCCACACGTTCGGTATCGACAAAACCTAGGGCTTTACTATCCAGCTCTCGCAATCGTTCGATACTACCATGAATCACTCCACGGGGCTCGGAATCGCGATATTCACCCGATCCGCACGTTCTGTATCGACAGAAACTAAGGATTCACTTCCCAGCCCTCGCAATCGTTCGATATAACGATAAATCACTCTAGGAGGTTCGGAAACGCGATATTCACCTTTTCCATACGTTCTGCATCGAAAGAAGCTAAGGATTCACATCCCAGCCCTCGCAATCGTTCGATATAACGATAAATCACTCTAGGAGACTCGGAATCGCGATATTCACACGTTCCACACTTTGTGTTTCGACAGAAGCTAAGGATTCACTTCCCAGCCTCGCAATCGTTCGATATAACGATAAAACACTCTAGGAGACTCGGAAACGCGATATTCACCATTTCCACACGTTCTGCATCGAAAGAAGCTAAGGATTCACTTCCCAGCCTCGCAATCGTTCGATATAACGATAAATCAATCTAGGAGACTCGGAAACGCGATATTCACCTTTTCCATACGTTCTGCATTGAAAGAAGCTAAGGATTCACTTCCCAGCCCTCGCAATCGTTCGATATAACGATAAATCACTCTAGGAGACTCGGAATCGCGATATTCACCTTTTCCATACGTTCTGCATCGAAAGAAGCTAAGGATTCACATCCCAGCCCTCGCAATCGTTCGATATAACGATAAATCGCTCTAGGAGACTCTTAATCGCGATATTCACCTTTTCCACACGTTCTGCATCGAAAGAAGTTGAGGATTCACTTCCCAGCCCTCGCAAACGTTCGATATAACGAAAATCACTCTAGGAGGCTCGGAAACGCGATATTCACCTTTTCCACAAGTTCTGCATCGAAAGAAGTTAAGGATTCACTTCCCAGCCCTCGCAAACGTTCGATATAACGATAAATCACTCCAGGAGGCTCGGAATCGCGATATTCACACGTTCCACACTTTGTGTTTCGACAGAAGCTAAGGATTCACTTTCCAGCCCCCGCCATCGTTCGATATAACGATAAATCACTCTAGGTGGCTCGGATTCGCGATATTCACCATTTCCACACGTTCTGTATCGACAGAAGCTAATGATTCACCTTCCAGCCCTCGCAATAGATCGTTATAACGATAAATCACTGTAATAGGCTCGGAATCGCAATATTCACCCGTACCACACGTTCTGTATCGACAGAAGATAAGGATTCACTTTCCAGCTCTCGCAAACGTTCGATATAACGATAAATCACTCCAGGAGGCTCGGAATCGCGATATTCACACGTTCCACACGTTGTGTTTCGACAGAAGCTAAGGATTCACTTTCCAGCCCCCGCCATCGTTCGATATAACGATAAATCACTCTAGGTGGCTCGGATTCGCGATATTCACCATTTCCACACGTTCTGTATCGACAGAAGCTAATGATTCACCTTCCAGCCCTCGCAATAGATCGTTATAACGATAAATCACTGTAATAGGCTCGGAATCGCAATATTCACCCGTACCACACGTTCTGTATCGACAGAAGATAAGGATTCACTTTCCAGCCCTCGCAATCGATCGATATAACGATAAATCAGTCTAGGTGGCTTTGAATTGCGATATTCACCATTTCCAAACGTTCTGTATCGACAAAACCTATGGCTTTACTTTCCAGCTCTCGCAATCGTTCGATACTACCATGACTCACTGCAGGGGGCTCGGAATCGCGATATTCACCCGATCCACACGTTCTGTATCGACAGAAGTTAATGATTCACTTTCCAGCTCTCGCAATCGTTCGATATAATGATAAATCACTGTAAAAGGCTCGGAATCGCGATATTCACCAGTTCCACACGTTCTGCATCGACAGAAGCTAAGGTTTTACTTTCCAGCCCTCGGAATCGTTCGGTGTATCGATAAATCACTCCAGGAGGCTCGGAATCGCGATATTCACACGTTCCACACTTTGTGTTTCGACAGAAGCTAAGGATTCACTTCCCAGCCTCGCAATCGTTCGATATAACGATAAAACACTCTAGGAGACTCGGAAACGCGATATTCACCATTTCCACACGTTCTGCATCGAAAGAAGCTAAGGATTCACTTCCCAGCCTCGCAATCGTTCGATATAACGATAAATCACTCTAGGAGACTCGGAAACGCGATATTCACCTTTTCCATACGTTCTGCATTGAAAGAAGCTAAGGATTCACTTCCCAGCCCTCGCAATCGTTCGATATAACGATAAATCACTCTAGGAGACTCGGAATCGCGATATTCACCTTTTCCACACGTTCTGCATCGAAAGAAGTTAAGGATTCACTTCCCAGCCCTCGCAAACGTTCGATATAACGATAAATCACTCTAGGAGACTTGGAAACGCGATATTCACCTTTTCCATACGTTCTGCATCGAAATAAGCTAAGGATTCACTTCCCAGCCCTCGCAAACGTTCGATATAACGATAAATCACTTTAGGAGACTCGGAATCGCGATATTCACATTTTCCACACGTTCTGCATCGAAAGAAGCTAAGGATTCACATCCCAGCCCTCGCAATCGTTCGATATAACGATAAATCGCTCTAGGAGACTCTTAATCGCGATATTCACCTTTTCCACACGTTCTGCATCGAAAGAAGTTGAGGATTCACTTCCCAGCCCTCGCAAACGTTCGATATAACGAAAATCACTCTAGGAGGCTCGGAAACGCGATATTCACCTTTTCCACAAGTTCTGCATCGAAAGAAGTTAAGGATTCACTTCCCAGCCCTCGCAAACGTTCGATATAACGATAAATCACTCCAGGAGGCTCGGAATCGCGATATTCACACGTTCCACACTTTGTGTTTCGACAGAAGCTAAGGATTCACTTTCCAGGCCCCGCCATCGTTCGATATAACGATAAATCACTCTAGGTGGCTCGGATTCGCGATATTCACCATTTCCACACGTTCTGTATCGACAGAAGCTAATGATTCACCTTCCAGCCCTCGCAATAGATCGTTATAACGATAAATCACTGTAATAGGCTCGGAATCGCAATATTCACCCGTACCACACGTTCTGTATCGACAGAAGATAAGGATTCACTTTCCAGCCCTCGCAATCGATCGATATAACGATAAATCAGTCTAGGTGGCTTTGAATTGCGATATTCACCATTTCCAAACGTTCTGTATCGACAAAACCTATGGCTTTACTTTCCAGCTCTCGCAATCGTTCGATACTACCATGACTCACTGCAGGGGGCTCGGAATCGCGATATTCACCCGATCCACACGTTCTGTATCGACAGAAGTTAATGATTCACTTTCCAGCTCTCGCAATCGTTCGATATAATGATAAATCACTGTAAAAGGCTCGGAATCGCGATATTCACCAGTTCCACACGTTCTGCATCGACAGAAGCTAAGGTTTTACTTTCCAGCCCTCGGAATCGTTCGGTGTATCGATAAATCACTCCAGGAGGCTCGGAATCGCGATATTCACACGTTCCACACTTTGTGTTTCGACAGAAGCTAAGGATTCACTTCCCAGCCTCGCAATCGTTCGATATAACGATAAAACACTCTAGGAGACTCGGAAACGCGATATTCACCATTTCCACACGTTCTGCATCGAAAGAAGCTAAGGATTCACTTCCCAGCCTCGCAATCGTTCGATATAACGATAAATCACTCTAGGAGACTCGGAAACGCGATATTCACCTTTTCCATACGTTCTGCATTGAAAGAAGCTAAGGATTCACTTCCCAGCCCTCGCAATCGTTCGATATAACGATAAATCACTCTCGGAGACTCGGAATCGCGATATTCACCTTTTCCACACGTTCTGCATCTAAAGAAGTTAAGGATTCACTTCCCAGCCCTCGCAATCGTTCGATATAACGATAAATCACTCTAGGAGACTCGGAATCGCGATATTCACCTTTTCCACACGTTCTGCATCGAAAGAAGTTAAGGATTCACTTCCCAGCCCTCGCAAACGTTCGATATAACGATAAATCACTCTAGGAGACTTGGAAACGCGATATTCACCTTTTCCATACGTTCTGCATCGAAATAAGCTAAGGATTCACTTCCCAGCCCTCGCAAACGTTCGATATAACGATAAATCACTTTAGGAGACTCGCAATCGCGATATTCACATTTTCCACACGTTCTGCATCGAAAGAAGCTAAGGATTCACATCCCAGCCCTCGCAATCGTTCGATATAACGATAAATCGCTCTAGGAGACTCTTAATCGCGATATTCACCTTTTCCACACGTTCTGCATCGAAAGAAGTTGAGGATTCACTTCCCAGCCCTCGCAAACGTTCGATATAACGAAAATCACTCTAGGAGGCTCGGAAACGCGATATTCACCTTTTCCACAAGTTCTGCATCGAAAGAAGTTAAGGATTCACTTCCCAGCCCTCGCAAACGTTCGATATAACGATAAATCACTCCAGGAGGCTCGGAATCGCGATATTCACACGTTCCACACTTTGTGTTTCGACAGAAGCTAAGGATTCACTTTCCAGCCCCCGCCATCGTTCGATATAACGATAAATCACTCTAGGTGGCTCGGATTCGCGATATTCACCATTTCCACACGTTCTGTATCGACAGAAGCTAATGATTCACCTTCCAGCCCTCGCAATAGATCGTTATAACGATAAATCACTGTAATAGGCTCGGAATCGCAATATTCACCCGTACCACACGTTCTGTATCGACAGAAGATAAGGATTCACTTCCCAGCCTCGCAATCGTTCGATATAACGATAAATCACTCTAGGAGACTCGGAAACGCGATATTCACCTTTTCCATACGTTCTGCATTGAAAGAAGCTAAGGATTCACTTCCCAGCCCTCGCAATCGTTCGATATAACGATAAATCAGTCTAGGAGGCTCGGAAACGCGATATTCACCTTTTCCATACGTTCTGCATTGAAAGAAGCTAAGGATTCACTTCCCAGCCCTCGCAATCGTTCGATATAACGATAAATCACTCTAGGAGACTCGGAATCGCGATATTCACCTTTTCCACACGTTCTGCATCGAAAGAAGTTAAGGATTCACTTCCCAGCCCTCGCAATCGTTCGATATAACGATAAATCACTCTAGGAGGCTCGGAAACGCGATATTCACCTTTTCCATACGTTCTGCATCGAAATAAGCTAAGGATTCACTTCCCAGCCCTCGCAATCGTTCGATATAACGATAAATCACTCTAGGAGACTCGGAATCGCGATATTCACCTTTTCCACACGTTCTGCATCGAAAGAAGTTAAGGATTCACTTCCCAGCCTCGCAATCGTTCGATATAACGATAAATCACTCTAGGAGACTCGGAAACGCGATATTCACCTTTTCCATACGTTCTGCATTGAAAGAAGCTAAGGATTCACTTTCCAGCCCTCCCCATCGTTCGATATAACGATAAATCACCCTAGGTGGCTCGGATTCGCGATATTCACCATTTCCACACGTTCTGTATCGACAGCAGCTAATGATTCACCTTCCAGCCCTCGCAATAGTTCGATATAACGATAAATCACTGTAATAGGCTCGGAATCGCGATATTCACCAGTTCCACACGTTCTGCATCGACAGAAGCTAAGGCTTTACTTTCCAGCCCTCGGAATCGTTCGGTGTATCGATAAATCACTCCAGGAGGCTCGGAATCGCGATATTCACACGTTCCACACTTTGTGTTTCGACAGAAGCTAAGGATTCACATTCCAGCCCTCACAATCGTTCGATATAACGATAAATCACTCTAGGAGACTCGGAAACGCGATATTCACCTTTTCCATACGTTCTGCATTGAAAGAAGCTAAGGATTCACTTCCCAGCCCTCGCAATCGTTCGATATAACGATAAATCACTCTAGGAGACTCGGAATCGCGATATTCACCTTTTCCACACGTTCTGCATCGAAAGAAGTTAAGGATTCACTTCCCAGCCGTCGCAATCGTTCGATATAACGATAAATCACTCTAGGTGGCTCGGATTCGCGATATTCACCATTTCCACACGTTCTGTATCGACAGAAGTTAAGGATTCACTTCCCAGCCCTCGCAATCGTTCGATATAACGATAAATCACTCTAGGAGGCTCGGAAACGCGATATTCACCTTTTCCATACGTTCTGCATCGAAATAAGCTAAGGATTCACTTCCCAGCCCTCGCAATCGTTCGATATAACGATAAATCACTCTAGGAGACTCGGAATCGCGATATTCACCTTTTCCACACGTTCTGCATCGAAAGAAGTTAAGGATTCACTTCCCAGCCCTCGCAAACGTTCGATATAACGATAAATCACTCTAGGAGACTCGGAATCGCGATATTCACCTTTTCCACACGTTCTGCATCGAAAGAAGTTAAGGATTCACAGCCCAGCCCTCGCAATCGTTCGATATAACGATAAATCACTCTAGGAGACTCGGAATCGCGATATTCACACGTTCCACACTTTGTGTTTCGACAGAAGCTAAGGATTCACTTCCCAGCCTCGCAATCGTTCGATATAACGATAAATCACTCTAGGAGACTCGGAAACGCGATATTCACCTTTTCCATACGTTCTGCATCGAAATAAGCTAAGGATTCACTTCCCAGCCCTCGCAATCGTTCGATATAAGGATAAATCACTCTAGGAGGTTCGGAAACGCGATATTCACCTTTTCCATACGTTCTGCATCGAAAGAAGCTAAGGATTCACATCCCAGCCCTCGCAATCGTTCGATATAACGATAAAACACTCTAGGAGACTCGGAAACGCGATATTCGCCATTTCCACACGTTCTGCATCGAAAGAAGCTAAGGATTCACTTCCCAGCCTCGCAATCGTTCGATATAACGATAAATCACTCTAGGAGACTCGGAAACGCGATATTCACCTTTTCCATACGTTCTGCATTGAAAGAAGCTAAGGATTCACTTCCCAGCCCTCGCAATCGTTCGATATAACGATAAATCACTCTAGGAGACTCGGAATCGCGATATTCACCTTTTCCACACGTTCTGCATCGAAAGAAGTTAAGGATTCACTTCCCAGCCCTCGCAAACGTTCGATATAACGATAAATCACTCTAGGAGACTCGGAATCGCGATATTCACCTTTTCCACACGTTCTGCATCGAAAGAAGTTAAGGATTCACAGCCCAGCCCTCGCAATCGTTCGATATAACGATAAATCACTCTAGGAGACTCGGAATCACGATATTCACACGTTCCACACTTTGTGTTTCGACAGAAGCTAAGGATTCACTTCCCAGCCTCGCAATCGTTCGATATAATGATAAATCACTCTAGGAGACTCGGAAACGCGATATTCATCTTTTCCATACGTTCTGCAACGAAATAAGCTAAGGATTCACTTCCCAGCCCTCGCAATCGTTCGATATAAGGATAAATCACTCTAGGAGGTTCGGAAACGCGATATTCACCTTTTCCATACGTTCTGCATCGAAAGAAGCTAAGGATTCACATCCCAGCCCTCGCAATCGTTCGATATAACGATAAAACACTCTAGGAGACTCGGAAACGCGATATTCACCATTTCCACACGTTCTGCATCGAAAGAAGCTAAGGATTCACTTCCCAGCCTCGCAATCGTTCGATATAACGATAAATCACTCTAGGAGACTCGGAAACGCGATATTCACCTTTTCCATACGTTCTGCATTGAAAGAAGCTAAGGATTCACTTCCCAGCCCTCGCAATCGTTCGATATAACGATAAATCACTCTAGGAGACTCGGAATCGCGATATTCACCTTTTCCACACGTTCTGCATCTAAAGAAGTTAAGGATTCACTTCCCAGCCCTCGCAATCGTTCGATATAACGATAAATCACTCTAGGAGACTCGGAATCGCGATATTCACCTTTTCCACACGTTCTGCATCGAAAGAAGTTAAGGATTCACTTCCCAGCCCTCGCAAACGTTCGATATAACGATAAATCACTCTAGGAGACTTGGAAACGCGATATTCACCTTTTCCATACGTTCTGCATCGAAATAAGCTAAGGATTCACTTCCCAGCCCTCGCAAACGTTCGATATAACGATAAATCACTTTAGGAGACTCGGAATCGCGATATTCACATTTTCCACACGTTCTGCATCGAAAGAAGCTAAGGATTCACATCCCAGCCCTCGCAATCGTTCGATATAACGATAAATCGCTCTAGGAGACTCTTAATCGCGATATTCACCTTTTCCACACGTTCTGCATCGAAAGAAGTTGAGGATTCACTTCCCAGCCCTCGCAAACGTTCGATATAACGAAAATCACTCTAGGAGGCTCGGAAACGCGATATTCACCTTTTCCACAAGTTCTGCATCGAAAGAAGTTAAGGATTCACTTCCCAGCCCTCGCAAACGTTCGATATAACGATAAATCACTCCAGGAGGCTCGGAATCGCGATATTCACACGTTCCACACTTTGTGTTTCGACAGAAGCTAAGGATTCACTTTCCAGCCCCCGCCATCGTTCGATATAACGATAAATCACTCTAGGTGGCTCGGATTCGCGATATTCACCATTTCCACACGTTCTGTATCGACAGAAGCTAATGATTCACCTTCCAGCCCTCGCAATAGATCGTTATAACGATAAATCACTGTAATAGGCTCGGAATCGCAATATTCACCCGTACCACACGTTCTGTATCGACAGAAGATAAGGATTCACTTTCCAGCTCTCGCAATCGATCGATATAACGATAAACCACTCTAGGAAGCTCGGGATCGCCATATTCACCATTTCCACACGTTCTGTATCGACAGAAGCTAATGATTCACCACCCAGCCCTCGCAATAGTTCGATATAACGATAAATCACTGTAATAGGCTCGGAATCGCGATATTCACCAGTTCCACACGTTCTGCACCGACAGCAGCTAAGGCTTTACTTTCGAGCCCTCGCAAGCGTTCGGTGTATCGATAAATCACTCCAGGAGGCTCGGAATCGCGATATTCACACGTTCCACACTTTGTGTTTCGACAGAAGCTAAGGATTCACTTTCCAGCCCTCACAATCGTTCGATATAACGATTAACCAGTCTAGGTGGCTCTGAATTGCGATATTCACCCGCTCCACACGTTCTGTATCGACAGAAGCTAGGGCTTTACTTTCCAGCTCACGCAATGGTTCGATACTACCATGAATCACTCCAGGGGGCTCGGAATCGCGATATTCACCCGATCCACACGTTCTGTATCGACAGAAGCTAAGGATTCACTTTCCAGCCCTCGCAATCGTTCGGTGTATCGATAAATCACTCTAGGAGGCTCGGAATCGCGATATTCAACGGTAACACGCGTTCTGTATCGACAGAATTTAGGGCTTTACTTTCCAGCTCTCGCAATCGTTCGATATTACCATGAGTCACTCCAGGGGGCTCGGAATCGCGATATTCACCTGTTCCACACGCTCTGTATCGACAGAAGCTAAGGCTTTACTTTCCAGTCCTCGCAATCGTTCAATTTTACGAAGAGTCACTTCAGGAGGCTCGAATCGCAATATTCACCCGTACCACACGTTCTGTATCGACAGAAGATAAGGATTCACTTTCCAGCCCTCGCAATCGTTCGATATAACGATAAATCACTCTAGGTGGCTCGGATTCGCGATATTCACCATTTTCACACGTTCTGTATCGACAGAAGCTAATGATCCACCTTCCAGCCCTCGCAATAGTTCGATATAACGATAAATCACTGAAATAGGCTCGGAATCGCGATATTCACCCGTACCACACGTTCTGTATCGACAGAAGATAAGGATTCACCTTCCAGCCCTCGCAATAGTTCGATATAACGATAAATCACTGTAATAGGCTCGGAATCGCGATATTCACCAGTTCCACACGTTCTGCACCGACAGCAGCTAAGGCTTTACTTTCGAGCCCTCGCAAGCGTTCGGTGTATCGATAAATCACTCCAGGAGGCTCGGAATCGCGATATTCACACGTTCCACACTTTGTGTTTCGACAGAAGCTAAGGATTCACTTTCCAGCCCTCACAATCGTTCGATATAACGATTAACCAGTCTAGGTGGCTCTGAATTGCGATATTCACCCGTTCCACACGTTCTGTATCGACAGAAGCTAGGGCTTTACTTTCCAGCTCACGCAATGTTTCGATACTACCATGAATCACTCCACGGGGCTCGGAATCGCGATATTCACCCGACCCACACGTTCTGTATCGACAGAAGCTAAGGATTCACTTTCCAGCCCTCACAATCGTTCGATATAACGATTAACCAGTCTAGGTGGCTCTGAATTGCGATATTCACCCGTTCCACACGTTCTGTATCGACAGAAGCTAGGGCTTTACTTTCCAGCTCACGCAATGGTTCGATACTACCATGAATCACTCCAGGGGGCTCGGAATCGCGATATTCAACGGTAACACGCGTTCTGTATCGACAGAATTTAGGGCTTTCCTTTCCAGCTCTCGCAATCGTTCGATATTACCATGAGTCACTCCAGGGGGCTCGGAATCGCGATATTCACCTGTTCCACACGCTCTGTATCGACAGAAGCTAAGGCTTTACTTTCCAGTCCTCGCAATCGTTCAATTTTACGAAGAGTCACTTCAGGAGGCTCGGAATCGCAATATTCACCCGTACCACACGTTCTGTATCGACAGAAGATAAGGATTCACTTTCCAGCCCTCGCAATCGTTCGATATAACGATAAATCACTCTAGGTGGCTCGGATTCGCGATATTCACCATTTTCACACGTTCTGTTTCGACAGAAGCTAATGATCCACCTTCCAGCCCTCGCAATAGTTCGATATAACGATAAATCACTGAAATAGGCTCGGAATCGCGATATTCACCAGTTCCACACGTTCTGTATCGACAGAAGCTAAGGATTCACTTTCCAGCCCTCGCAATCGTTCGATATAACGATAAATCACTCTAGGTGGCTCGGATTCGCGATATTCACCATTTCCACACGTTCTGTATCGACAGAAGCTAATGATTCACCTTCCAGCCCTCGCAATAGATCGTTATAACGATAAATCACTGTAATAGGCTCGGAATCGCAATATTCACCCGTACAACACGTTCTGTATCGACAGAAGATAAGGATTCACTTTCCAGCTCTCGCAATCGATCGATATAACGATAAACCACTGTAGGAAGCTCGGGATCGCCATATTCACCATTTCCACACGCTCTGTATCGACAGAAGCTAAGGATTCACTTTCCAGCCCTCGCAATCGTTCGATATAACGATAAATCACTCTAGGTGGCTCAGATTCGCGATATTAACCATTTCCACACGTTCTGTATCGACAAAACCTAGGGCTTTACTATCCAGCTCTCGCAATCGTTCGATACTACCATGAATCACTCCACGGGGCTCGGAATCGCGATATTCACCCGATCCACACGTTCTGTATCGACACAAGCTAAGGATTCACTTTCCAGCCCTCGCAATCGTTCGGTGTATCGATAAATCACTCTAGGAGGCTCGGAATCGCGATATTCACCGGTACCACACGTTCTGTATCGACAGAAGCTAGGGCTTTACTTTCCAGCTCTCGCAATCGTTCGATATTACCATGAATCACTCCAGGGGGCTCGGAATCGCGATATTCACCTGGTCCACACGTTCTGTATCGACAGAAGCTAAGGCTTTACTTTCCAGTCCTCGCAATCGTGCAATTTTACGAAGAGTCACTTCAGGAGGCTCGGAATCGCAATATTCACCCGTACCACACGTTCTGTATCGACAGAAGATAAGGATTCACTTTCCAGCCCTCGCAATCGTTCGATATAACGATAAATCACTCTAGGTGGCAGGGATTCGCGATATTCACCATTTTCACACGTTCTGTATCGACAGAAGCTAATGATTCACCTTCCAGCCCTCGCAATAGTTCGATATAACGATAAATCACTGTAATAGGCCCGGAATCGCGATATTCCCCAGTTCCACAGGTTCTGCACCGACAGCAGCTAAGGCTTTACTTTCGAGCCCTCGCAAGCGTTCGGTGTATCGATAAATCACTCCAGGAGGCTCGGAATCGCGATATTCACACGTTCCACACTTTGTGTTTCGACAGAAGCTAGGGCTTTACTTTCCAGCACACGCAATGGTTCGATACTACCATGAATCACTCCAAGGGGCTCGGAATCGCGATATTCACCCGACCCACACGTTCTGTATCGACAGAAGCTAAGGATTCACTTTCCAGCCCTCGCAATCGTTCGGTGTATCGATAAATCACTCTAGGAGGCTCGGAATCGCGATATTCAACGGTAACACGCGTTCTGTATCGACAGAATTTAGGGCTTTACTTTCCAGCTCTCGCAATCGTTCGATATTACCATGAGTCACTCCAGGGGGCTCGGAATCGCGATATTCACCTGTTCCACACGCTCTGTATCGACAGAAGCTAAGGCTTTACTTTCCAGTCCTCGCAATCGTTCAATTTTACGAAGAGTCACTTCAGGAGGCTCGAATCGCAATATTCACCCGTACCACACGTTCTGTATCGACAGAAGATAAGGATTCACTTTCCAGCCCTCGCAATCGTTCGATATAACGATAAATCACTCTAGGTGGCTCGGATTCGCGATATTCACCATTTTCACACGTTCTGTATCGACAGAAGCTAATGATCCACCTTCCAGCCCTCGCAATAGTTCGATATAACGATAAATCACTGAAATAGGCTCGGAATCGCGATATTCACCCGTACCACACGTTCTGTATCGACAGAAGATAAGGATTCACCTTCCAGCCCTCGCAATAGTTCGATATAACGATAAATCACTGTAATAGGCTCGGAATCGCGATATTCACCAGTTCCACACGTTCTGCACCGACAGCAGCTAAGGCTTTACTTTCGAGCCCTCGCAAGCGTTCGGTGTATCGATAAATCACTCCAGGAGGCTCGGAATCGCGATATTCACACGTTCCACACTTTGTGTTTCGACAGAAGCTAAGGATTCACTTTCCAGCCCTCACAATCGTTCGATATAACGATTAACCAGTCTAGGTGGCTCTGAATTGCGATATTCACCCGTTCCACACGTTCTGTATCGACAGAAGCTAGGGCTTTACTTTCCAGCTCACGCAATGTTTCGATACTACCATGAATCACTCCACGGGGCTCGGAATCGCGATATTCACCCGACCCACACGTTCTGTATCGACAGAAGCTAAGGATTCACTTTCCAGCCCTCACAATCGTTCGATATAACGATTAACCAGTCTAGGTGGCTCTGAATTGCGATATTCACCCGTTCCACACGTTCTGTATCGACAGAAGCTAGGGCTTTACTTTCCAGCTCACGCAATGGTTCGATACTACCATGAATCACTCCAGGGGGCTCGGAATCGCGATATACAACGGTAACACGCGTTCTGTATCGACAGAATTTAGGGCTTTCCTTTCCAGCTCTCGCAATCGTTCGATATTACCATGAGTCACTCCAGGGGGCTCGGAATCGCGATATTCACCTGTTCCACACGCTCTGTATCGACAGAAGCTAAGGCTTTACTTTCCAGTCCTCGCAATCGTTCAATTTTACGAAGAGTCACTTCAGGAGGCTCGGAATCGCAATATTCACCCGTACCACACGTTCTGTATCGACAGAAGATAAGGATTCACTTTCCAGCCCTCGCAATCGTTCGATATAACGATAAATCACTCTAGGTGGCTCGGATTCGCGATATTCACCATTTTCACACGTTCTGTTTCGACAGAAGCTAATGATCCACCTTCCAGCCCTCGCAATAGTTCGATATAACGATAAATCACTGAAATAGGCTCGGAATCGCGATATTCACCAGTTCCACACGTTCTGTATCGACAGAAGCTAAGGATTCACTTTCCAGCCCTCGCAATCGTTCGATATAACGATAAATCACTCTAGGTGGCTCGGATTCGCGATATTCACCATTTCCACACGTTCTGTA
Source organism: Nomada lathburiana (assembly GCA_963667235.1). Classification (NCBI taxonomy): domain Eukaryota; kingdom Metazoa; phylum Arthropoda; class Insecta; order Hymenoptera; family Apidae; genus Nomada; species Nomada lathburiana. Next base: position 458,227 of record OY763905.1, read on the forward strand.
TCGACAGAAGCTAATGATTCACCTTCCAGCCCTCGCAATAGATCGTTATAACGATAAATCACTGTAATAGGCTCGGAATCGCAATATTCACCCGTACAACACGTTCTGTATCGACAGAAGATAAGGATTCACTTTCCAGCTCTCGCAATCGATCGATATAACGATAAACCACTGTAGGAAGCTCGGGATCGCCATATTCACCATTTCCACACGCTCTGTATCGACAGAAGCTAAGGATTCACTTTCCAGCCCTCGCAATCGTTCGATATAACGATAAATCACTCTAGGTGGCTCAGATTCGCGATATTAACCATTTCCACACGTTCTGTATCGACAAAACCTAGGGCTTTACTATCCAGCTCTCGCAATCGTTCGATACTACCATGAATCACTCCACGGGGCTCGGAATCGCGATATTCACCCGATCCACACGTTCTGTATCGACACAAGCTAAGGATTCACTTTCCAGCCCTCGCAATCGTTCGGTGTATCGATAAATCACTCTAGGAGGCTCGGAATCGCGATATTCACCGGTACCACACGTTCTGTATCGACAGAAGCTAGGGCTTTACTTTCCAGCTCTCGCAATCGTTCGATATTACCATGAATCACTCCAGGGGGCTCGGAATCGCGATATTCACCTGGTCCACACGTTCTGTATCGACAGAAGCTAAGGCTTTACTTTCCAGTCCTCGCAATCGTGCAATTTTACGAAGAGTCACTTCAGGAGGCTCGGAATCGCAATATTCACCCGTACCACACGTTCTGTATCGACAGAAGATAAGGATTCACTTTCCAGCCCTCGCAATCGTTCGATATAACGATAAATCACTCTAGGTGGCACGGATTCGCGATATTCACCATTTTCACACGTTCTGTATCGACAGAAGCTAATGATTCACCTTCCAGCCCTCGCAATAGTTCGATATAACGATAAATCACTGTAATAGGCCCGGAATCGCGATATTCCCCAGTTCCACAGGTTCTGCACCGACAGCAGCTAAGGCTTTACTTTCGAGCCCTCGCAAGCGTTCGGTGTATCGATAAATCACTCCAGGAGGCTCGGAATCGCGATATTCACACGTTCCACACTTTGTGTTTCGACAGAAGCTAGGGCTTTACTTTCCAGCACACGCAATGGTTCGATACTACCATGAATCACTCCAAGGGGCTCGGAATCGCGATATTCACCCGACCCACACGTTCTGTATCGACAGAAGCTAAGGATTCACTTTCCAGCCCTCGCAATCGTTCGGTGTATCGATAAATTGACTCCAGGAGGCTCGGAATCGCGATATCCACACGTTCCACACTTTGTGTTTCGACAGGAGCTACTTTCCAGCCCTCGCAATCGTTCGGTGTATCGATAAATCACTCTAGGTGACTCGGAATCGTGATATTCACCCTTTTCAATCGTTCTGTATCGACAGAAGCAAAGGATTCACTTTCCAGCTCTCGCAATCGTTCGGTGTGTCGATAAAACACTCCAGGAGGCTCGGAATTGCGATATTCACACGTTCCACACTTTGTGTTTCGACAGAAGCTAAGGATTCACTTTCCAGCCCTCGCAATCGTTCGATATAACGATAAATCACTCTAGGAAGCTCGGGATCGCCATATTCACCATTTCCACACGCTCTGTATCGACAGAAGCTAAGGATTCACTTTCCAGCCCTCGCAATCGTTCGATATAACGATAAATCACTGTAATAGGCTCGGAATCGCAATATTCACCCGTACCACAAGTTCTGTATCGACAGAAGATAAGGATTCACTTTCCAGCTCTCGCAATCGATCGATATAACGATAAACCACTCTAGGAAGCTCGGGATCGCCATATTCACCATTTCCACACGCTCTGTATCGACGGAAGCTAAGGATTCACTTTCCAGCCCTCGCAATCGTTCGATATAACGATAAATCACTCTAGGTGGCTCGGATTCGCGATATTAACCATTTCCACACGTTCTGTATCGACAAAACCTAGGGCTTTACTATCCAGCTCTCGCAATCGTTCGATACTACCATGAATCACTCCACGGGGCTCGGAATCGCGATATTCACCCGATCCACACGTTCTGTATCGACAGAAGCTAAGGATTCACTTTCCAGCCCTCGCAAGCGTTCGGTGTATCGATAAATCACTACAGGAGGCTCGGAATCGCAATATTCACCCGTACCACACGTTCTGTATCGACAGAAGCTAATGATTCACCTTCCAGCCCTCGCAGTAGTTCGATATAACGATAAATCACTGTAATAGGCTCGGAATCGCGATATTCACCAGTTCCACACGTTCTGCATCGACAGAAGCTAAGGCTTTACTTTCCAGCCCTCGCAAGCGTTCGGTGTATCGATAAATCACTCCAGGAGGCTCGGAATCGCGATATTCACACGTTCCACACTTTGTGTTTCGACAGAAGCTAAGGATTCACTTTCCAGCCCTCGCAATCGTTCGATATAACGATAAATCACTCTAGGTGGCTCGGATTCGCGATATTCACCATTTCCACACGTTCTGTATGGACAGAAGTTAATGATTCACTTTCCAGCTCTCGCAATCGTTCGATATAATGATAAATCACTGTAAAAGGCTCGGAATCGCGATATTCACCAGTTCCACACGTTCTGCATCGACAGAAGCTAAGGATTCACTTTCCAGCTCTCGCAATCGTTCGGTGTATCGATAAAACACTCCAGGAGGCTCGGAATCGCGATATTCACACGTTCCACACTTTGTGTTTCGACAGAAGCTAAGGATTCACATTCCAGCCCTCACAATCGTTCGATATAACGATAAATCACTCTAGGTGGTTCGGATTCGCGATATTCACCATTTCCACACGTTCTGTATCGACAGAAGTTAATGATTCACCTTCCAGCCCTCGCAATAGATCGTTATAACGATAAATCACTGTAATAGGCTCGGAATCGCAATATTCACCCGTACCACACGTTCTGTATCGACGGAAGATAAGGATTCACTTTCCAGCTCTCGCAATCGATCGATATAACGATAAATCAGTCTAGGTGGCTTTGAATTGCGATATTCACCATTTCCACACGTTCTGTATCGACAGAAGTTAATGATTCACCTTCCAGCCCTCGGAATCGTTCGGTGTATCGATAAATCACTCCAGGAGGCTCGGAATCGCGATATTCACACGTTCCACACTTTGTGTTTCGACAGAAGCTAAGGATTCACATTCCAGCCCTCACAATCGTTCGATATAACGATAAATCACTCTAGGTGGCTCGGATTCGCGATATTCACCATTTCCACACGTTCTGTATCGACAGAAGTTAATGATTCACCTTCCAGCCCTCGCAATAGATCGTTATAACGATAAATCACTGTAATAGGCTCGGAATCGCAATATTCACCCGTACCACACGTTCTGTATCGACGGAAGATAAGGATTCACTTTCCAGCTCTCGCAATCGATCGATATAACGATAAACCACTCTAGGAAGCTCGGGATCGCCATATTCACCATTTCCACACGCTCTGTATCGACAGAAGCTAAGGATTCACTTTGCAGCCCTCGCAATCGTTCGATATAACGATACATCACTATAGGTGGCTCGGATTCGCGATATTAACCATTTCCACACGTTCGGTATCGACAAAACCTAGGGCTTTACTATCCAGCTCTCGCAATCGTTCGATACTACCATGAATCACTCCACGGGGCTCGGAATCGCGATATTCACCCGATCCACACGTTCTGTATCGACAGAAACTAAGGATTCACTTCCCAGCCCTCGCAATCGATCGATATAACGATAAATGACTCTAGGAGGTTCGGAAACGCGATATTCACCTTTTCCATACGTTCTGCATCGAAAGAAGCTAAGGATTCACATCCCAGCCCTCGCAATCGTTCGATATAACGATAAATCACTCTAGGAGACTCGGAATCGCGATATTCACACGTTCCACACTTTGTGTTTCGACAGAAGCTAAGGATTCACTTCCCAGCCTCGCAATCGTTCGATATAACGATAAATCACTCTAGGAGACTCGGAAACGCGATATTCACCTTTTCCATACGTTCTGCATTGAAAGAAGCTAAGGATTCACTTCCCAGCCCTCGCAATCGTTCGATATAACGATAAATCACTCTAGGAGACTCGGAATCGCGATATTCACCTTTTCCACACGTTCTGCATCGAAAGAAGTTAAGGATTCACTTCCCAGCCCTCGCAATCGTTCGATATAACGATAAATCACTCTAGGAGGCTCGGAAACGCGATATTCACCTTTTCCATACGTTCTGCATCGAAATAAGCTAAGGATTCACTTCCCAGCCCTCGCAATCGTTCGATATAACGATAAATCACTCTAGGAGACTCGGAATCGCGATATTCACCTTTTCCACACGTTCTGCATCGAAAGAAGTTAAGGATTCACTTCCCAGCCCTCGCAAACGTTCGATATAACGATAAATCACTCTAGGAGACTCGGAATCGCGATATTCACCTTTTCCACACGTTCTGCATCGAAAGAAGTTAAGGATTCACATCCCAGCCCTCGCAATCGTTCGATATAACGATAAATCACTCTAGGAGACTCGGAATCGCGATATTCACACGTTCCACACTTTGTGTTTCGACAGAAGCTAAGGATTCACTTCCCAGCCTCGCAATCGTTCGATATAACGATAAAACACTCTAGGAGACTCGGAAACGCGATATTCACCATTTCCACACGTTCTGCATCGAAAGAAGCTAAGGATTCACTTCCCAGCCTCGCAATCGTTCGATATAACGATAAATCACTCTAGGAGACTCGGAAACGCGATATTCACCTTTTCCATACGTTCTGCATTGAAAGAAGCTAAGGATTCACTTCCCAGCCCTCGCAATCGTTCGATATAACGATAAATCACTCTAGGAGACTCGGAATCGCGATATTCACCTTTTCCACACGTTCTGCATCTAAAGAAGTTAAGGATTCACTTCCCAGCCCTCGCAATCGTTCGATATAACGATAAATCACTCTAGGAGACTCGGAATCGCGATATTCACCTTTTCCACACGTTCTGCATCGAAAGAAGTTAAGGATTCACTTCCCAGCCCTCGCAAACTTTCGATATAACGATAAATCACTCTAGGAGACTTGGAAACGCGATATTCACCTTTTCCATACGTTCTGCATCGAAATAAGCTAAGGATTCACTTCCCAGCCCTCGCAAACGTTCGATATAACGATAAATCACTTTAGGAGACTCGGAATCGCGATATTCACATTTTCCACACGTTCTGCATCGAAAGAAGCTAAGGATTCACATCCCAGCCCTCGCAATCGTTCGATATAACGATAAATCGCTCTAGGAGACTCTTAATCGCGATATTCACCTTTTCCACACGTTCTGCATCGAAAGAAGTTGAGGATTCACTTCCCAGCCCTCGCAAACGTTCGATATAACGAAAATCACTCTAGGAGGCTCGGAAACGCGATATTCACCATTTCCACACGTTCTGTATCGACAGAAGCTAATGATTCACCTTCCAGCCCTCGCAATAGATCGTTATAACGATAAATCACTGTAATAGGCTCGGAATCGCAATATTCACCCGTACCACACGTTCGGTATCGACAGAAGATAAGGATACACTTTCCAGCTCTCGCAAACGTTCGATATAACGATAAATCACTCCAGGAGGCTCGGAATCGCGATATTCACACGTTCCACACGTTGTGTTTCGACAGAAGCTAAGGATTCACTTTCCAGCCCCCGCCATCGTTCGATATAACGATAAATCACTCTAGGTGGCTCGGATTCGCGATATTCACCATTTCCACACGTTCTGTATCGACAGAAGCTAATGATTCACCTTCCAGCCCTCGCAATAGATCGTTATAACGATAAATCACTGTAATAGGCTCGGAATCGCAATATTCACCCGTACCACACGTTCTGTATCGACAGAAGATAAGGATTCACTTTCCAGCCCTCGCAATCGATCGATATAACGATAAATCAGTCTAGGTGGCTTTGAATTGCGATATTCACCATTTCCAAACGTTCTGTATCGACAAAACCTATGGCTTTACTTTCCAGCTCTCGCAATCGTTCGATACTACCATGACTCACTGCAGGGGGCTCGGAATCGCGATATTCACCCGATCCACACGTTCTGTATCGACAGAAGTTAATGATTCACTTTCCAGCTCTCGCAATCGCTCGATATAATGATAAATCACTGTAAAAGGCTCGGAATCGCGATATTCACCAGTTCCACACGTTCTGCATCGACAGAAGCTAAGGTTTTACTTTCCAGCCCTCGGAATCGTTCGGTGTATCGATAAATCACTCCAGGAGGCTCGGAATCGCAATATTCACCCGTACCACACGTTCTGTATCGACAGAAGCTAATGATTCACCTTCCAGCCCTCGCAATAGTTCGATATAACGATAAATCACTGTAATAGGCTCGGAATCGCGATATTCACCAGTTCCACACGTTCTGCATCGACAGAAGCTAAGGCTTTACTTTCCAGCCCTCGCAAGCGTTCGGTGTATCGATAAATCACTCCAGGAGGCTCGGAAACGCGATATTCACACGTTCCACACTTTGTGTTTCGACAGAAGCTAAGGATTCACTTTCCAGCCCTCGCAATCGTTCGATATAACGATAAATCACTCTAGGTGGCTCGGATTCGCGATATTCACCATTTCCACACGTTCTGTATCGACAGAAGTTAATGATTCACTTTCCAGCTCTCGCAATCGTTCGATATAATGATAAATCACTGTAAAAGGCTCGGAATCGCGATATTCACCAGTTCCACACGTTCTGCATCGACAGAAGCTAAGGATTCACTTTCCAGCTCTCGCAATCGTTCGGTGTATCGATAAAACACTCCAGGAGGCTCGGAATCGCGATATTCACACGTTCCACACTTTGTGTTTCGACAGAAGCTAAGGATTCACTTTCCAGCCCTCGCAATCGATCGATATAACGATAAATCAGTCTAGGTGGCTTTGAATTGCGATATTCACCATTTCCAAACGTTCTGTATCGACAAAACCTAAGGCTTTACTTTCCAGCTCTCGCAATCGTTCGATACTACCATGACTCACTGCAGGGGGCTCGGAATCGCGATATTCACCCGATCCACACGTTCTGTATCGACAGAAGTTAATGATTCACTTTCCAGCTCTCGCAATCGTTCGATATAATGATAAATCACTGTAAAAGGCTCGGAATCGCGATATTCACCAGTTCCACACGTTCTGCATCGACAGAAGCTAAGGTTTTACTTTCCAGCCCTCGGAATCGTTCGGTGTATCGATAAATCACTCCAGGAGGCTCGGAATCGCGATATTCACACGTTCCACACTTTGTGTTTCGACAGAAGCTAAGGATTCACTTTCCAGCCCTCCCCATCGTTCGATATAACGATAAATCACCCTAGGTGGCTCGGATTCGCGATATTCACCATTTCCACACGTTCTGTATCGACAGAAGCTAATGATTCACCTTCCAGCCCTCGCAATAGTTCGATATAACGATAAATCACTGTAATAGGCTCGGAATCGCGATATTCACCAGTTCCACACGTTCTGCATCGACAGAAGCTAAGGCTTTACTTTCCAGCCCTCGGAATCGTTCGGTGTATCGATAAATCACTCCAGGAGGCTCGGAATCGCGATATTCACACGTTCCACACTTTGTGTTTCGACAGAAGCTAAGGATGCACATTCCAGCCCTCACAATCGTTCGATATAACGATAAATCACTCTAGGTGGCTCGGATTCGCGATATTAACCATTTCCACACGTTCGGTATCGACAAAACCTAGGGCTTTACTATCCAGCTCTCGCAATCGTTCGATACTACCATGAATCACTCCACGGGGCTCGGAATCGCGATATTCACCCGATCCACACGTTCTGTATCGACAGAAACTAAGGATTCACTTCCCAGCCCTCGCAATCGTTCGATATAACGATAAATCACTCTAGGAGGTTCGGAAACGCGATATTCACCTTTTCCATACGTTCTGCATCGAAAGAAGCTAAGGATTCACATCCCAGCCCTCGCAATCGTTCGATATAACGATAAATCACTCTAGGAGACTCGGAATCGCGATATTCACACGTTCCACACTTTGTGTTTCGACAGAAGCTAAGGATTCACTTCCCAGCCTCGCAATCGTTCGATATAACGATAAATCACTCTAGGAGACTCGGAAACGCGATATTCACCTTTTCCATACGTTCTGCATTGAAAGAAGCTAAGGATTCACTTCCCAGCCCTCGCAATCGTTCGATATAACGATAAATCACTCTAGGAGACTCGGAAACGCGATATTCACCTTTTCCATACTTTCTGCATTGAAAGAAGCTAAGGATTCACTTCCCAGCCCTCGCAATCGTTCGATATAACGATAAATCACTCTAGGAGACTCGGAATCGCGATATTCACCTTTTCCACACGTTCTGCATCGAAAGAAGTTAAGGATTCACTTCCCAGCCCTCGCAATCGTTCGATATAACGATAAATCACTCTAGGAGGCTCGGAAACGCGATATTCACCTTTTCCATACGTTCTGCATCGAAAGAAGTTAAGGATTCACTTCCCAGCCCTCGCAAACGTTCGATATAACGATAAATCACTCCAGGAGACTCGGAATCGCGATATTCACCTTTTCCACACGTTCTGCATCGAAAGAAGTTAAGGATTCACATCCCAGCCCTCGCAATCGTTCGATATAACGATAAATCACTCTAGGAGACTCGGAATCGCGATATTCACACGTTCCACACTTTGTGTTTCGACAGAAGCTAAGGATTCACTTCCCAGCCTCGCAATCGTTCGATATAACGATAAATCGCTCTAGGAGACTCTTAATCGCGATATTCACCTTTTCCACACGTTCTGCATCGAAAGAAGTTGAGGATTCACTTCCCAGCCTCGCAATCGTTCGATATAACGATAAATCACTCTAGGAGACTCGGAAACGCGATATTCACCTTTTCCATACGTTCTGCATTGAAAGAAGCTAAGGATTCACTTCCCAGCCCTCGCAATCGTTCGATATAACGATAAATCACTCTAGGAGACTCGGAATCGCGATATTCACCTTTTCCACACGTTCTGCATCTAAAGAAGTTAAGGATTCACTTCCCAGCCCTCGCAATCGTTCGATATAACGATAAATCACTCTAGGAGACTCGGAATCGCGATATTCACCTTTTCCACACGTTCTGCATCGAAAGAAGTTAAGGATTCACTTCCCAGCCCTCGCAAACGTTCGATATAACGATAAATCACTCTAGGAGACTTGGAAACGCGATATTCACCTTTTCCATACGTTCTGCATCGAAATAAGCTAAGGATTCACTTCCCAGCCCTCGCAAACGTTCGATATAACGATAAATCACTTTAGGAGACTCGGAATCGCGATATTCACATTTTCCACACGTTCTGCATCGAAAGAAGCTAAGGATTCACATCCCAGCCCTCGCAATCGTTCGATATAACGATAAATCGCTCTAGGAGACTCTTAATCGCGATATTCACCTTTTCCACACGTTCTGCATCGAAAGAAGTTGAGGATTCACTTCCCAGCCCTCGCAAACGTTCGATATAACGAAAATCACTCTAGGAGGCTCGGAAACGCGATATTCACCTTTTCCACAAGTTCTGCATCGAAAGAAGTTAAGGATTCACTTCCCAGCCCTCGCAAACGTTCGATATAACGATAAATCACTCCAGGAGGCTCGGAATCGCGATATTCACACGTTCCACACTTTGTGTTTCGACAGAAGCTAAGGATTCACTTTCCAGCCCCCGCCATCGTTCGATATAACGATAAATCACTCTAGGTGGCTCGGATTCGCGATATTCACCATTTCCACACGTTCTGTATCGACAGAAGCTAATGATTCACCTTCCAGCCCTCGCAATAGATCGTTATAACGATAAATCACTGTAATAGGCTCGGAATCGCAATATTCACCCGTACCACACGTTCTGTATCGACAGAAGATAAGGATTCACTTTCCAGCTCTCGCAAACGTTCGATATAACGATAAATCACTCCAGGAGGCTCGGAATCGCGATATTCACACGTTCCACACGTTGTGTTTCGACAGAAGCTAAGGATTCACTTTCCAGCCCCCGCCATCGTTCGATATAACGATAAATCACTCTAGGTGGCTCGGATTCGCGATATTCACCATTTCCACACGTTCTGTATCGACAGAAGCTAATGATTCACCTTCCAGCCCTCGCAATAGATCGTTATAACGATAAATCACTGTAATAGGCTCGGAATCGCAATATTCACCCGTACCACACGTTCTGTATCGACAGAAGATAAGGATTCACTTTCCAGCCCTCGCAATCGATCGATATAACGATAAATCAGTCTAGGTGGCTTTGAATTGCGATATTCACCATTTCCAAACGTTCTGTATCGACAAAACCTATGGCTTTACTTTCCAGCTCTCGCAATCGTTCGATACTACCATGACTCACTGCAGGGGGCTCGGAATCGCGATATTCACCCGATCCACACGTTCTGTATCGACAGAAGTTAATGATTCACTTTCCAGCTCTCGCAATCGTTCGATATAATGATAAATCACTGTAAAAGGCTCGGAATCGCGATATTCACCAGTTCCACACGTTCTGCATCGACAGAAGCTAAGGTTTTACTTTCCAGCCCTCGGAATCGTTCGGTGTATCGATAAATCACTCCAGGAGGCTCGGAATCGCGATATTCACACGTTCCACACTTTGTGTTTCGACAGAAGCTAAGGATTCACTTTCCAGCCCTCCCCATCGTTCGATATAACGATAAATCACCCTAGGTGGCTCGGATTCGCGATATTCACCATTTCCACACGTTCTGTATCGACAGAAGCTAATGATTCACCTTCCAGCCCTCGCAATAGTTCGATATAACGATAAATCACTGTAATAGGCTCGGAATCGCGATATTCACCAGTTCCACACGTTCTGCATCGACAGAAGCTAAGGCTTTACTTTCCAGCCCTCGGAATCGTTCGGTGTATCGATAAATCACTCTAGGAGACTCGGAATCGCGATATTCACACGTTCCACACTTTGTGTTTCGACAGAAGCTAAGGATTCACTTCCCAGCCTCGCAATCGTTCGATATAACGATAAATCACTCTAGGAGACTCGGAAACGCGATATTCACCTTTTCCATACGTTCTGCATTGAAAGAAGCTAAGGATTCACTTCCCAGCCCTCGCAATCGTTCGATATAACGATAAATCACTCTAGGAGACTCGGAATCGCGATATTCACCTTTTCCACACGTTCTGCATCGAAAGAAGTTAAGGATTCACTTCCCAGCCCTCGCAATCGTTCGATATAACGATAAATCACTCTAGGAGGCTCGGAAACGCGATATTCACCTTTTCCATACGTTCTGCATCGAAATAAGCTAAGGATTCACTTCCCAGCCCTCGCAATCGTTCGATATAACGATAAATCACTCTAGGAGACTCGGAATCGCGATATTCACCTTTTCCACACGTTCTGCATCGAAAGAAGTTAAGGATTCACTTCCCAGCCTCGCAATCGTTCGATATAACGATAAATCACTCTAGGAGACTCGGAAACGCGATATTCACCTTTTCCATACGTTCTGCATTGAAAGAAGCTAAGGATTCACTTTCCAGCCCTCCCCATCGTTCGATATAACGATAAATCACCCTAGGTGGCTCGGATTCGCGATATTCACCATTTCCACACGTTCTGTATCGACAGCAGCTAATGATTCACCTTCCAGCCCTCGCAATAGTTCGATATAACGATAAATCACTGTAATAGGCTCGGAATCGCGATATTCACCAGTTCCACACGTTCTGCATCGACAGAAGCTAAGGCTTTACTTTCCAGCCCTCGGAATCGTTCGGTGTATCGATAAATCACTCCAGGAGGCTCGGAATCGCGATATTCACACGATCCACACTTTGTGTTTCGACAGAAGCTAAGGATTCACATTCCAGCCCTCACAATCGTTCGATATAACGATAAATCACTCTAGGAGACTCGGAAACGCGATATTCACCTTTTCCATACGTTCTGCATTGAAAGAAGCTAAGGATTCACTTCCCAGCCCTCGCAATCGTTCGATATAACGATAAATCACTCTAGGAGACTCGGAATCGCGATATTCACCTTTTCCACACGTTCTGCATCGAAAGAAGTTAAGGATTCACTTCCCAGCCCTCGCAATCGTTCGATATAACGATAAATCACTCTAGGTGGCTCGGATTCGCGATATTCACCATTTCCACACGTTCTGTATCGACAGAAGTTAAGGATTCACTTCCCAGCCCTCGCAATCGTTCGATATAACGATAAATCACTCTAGGAGGCTCGGAAACGCGATATTCACCTTTTCCATACGTTCTGCATCGAAATAAGCTAAGGATTCACTTCCCAGCCCTCGCAATCGTTCGATATAACGATAAATCACTCTAGGAGACTCGGAATCGCGATATTCACCTTTTCCACACGTTCTGCATCGAAAGAAGTTAAGGATTCACTTCCCAGCCCTCGCAAACGTTCGATATAACGATAAATCACTCTAGGAGACTCGGAATCGCGATATTCACCTTTTCCACACGTTCTGCATCGAAAGAAGTTAAGGATTCACAGCCCAGCCCTCGCAATCGTTCGATATAACGATAAATCACTCTAGGAGACTCGGAATCGCGATATTCACACGTTCCACACTTTGTGTTTCGACAGAAGCTAAGGATTCACTTCCCAGCCTCGCAATCGTTCGATATAACGATAAATCACTCTAGGAGACTCGGAAACGCGATATTCACCTTTTCCATACGTTCTGCATCGAAATAAGCTAAGGATTCACTTCCCAGCCCTCGCAATCGTTCGATATAAGGATAAATCACTCTAGGAGGTTCGGAAACGCGATATTCACCTTTTCCATACGTTCTGCATCGAAAGAAGCTAAGGATTCACATCCCAGCCCTCGCAATCGTTCGATATAACGATAAAACACTCTAGGAGACTCGGAAACGCGATATTCGCCATTTCCACACGTTCTGCACCGACAGCAGCTAAGGCTTTACTTTCGAGCCCTCGCAAGCGTTCGGTGTATCGATAAATCACTCCAGGAGGCTCGGAATCGCGATATTCACACGTTCCACACTTTGTGTTTCGACAGAAGCTAAGGATTCACTTTCCAGCCCTCACAATCGTTCGATATAACGATTAACCAGTCTAGGTGGCTCTGAATTGCGATATTCACCCGCTCCACACGTTCTGTATCGACAGAAGCTAGGGCTTTACTTTCCAGCCCTCCCCATCGTTCGATATAACGATAAATCACTCTAGGTGGCTCGGATTCGCGATATTCACCATTTCCACACGTTCTGTATCGACAGAAGCTAATGATTCACCTTCCAGCCCTCGCAATAGATCGTTATAACGATAAATCACTGTAATAGGCTCGGAATCGCGATATTCACACGTTCCACACGTTGTGTTTCGACAGAAGCTAAGGATTCACTTTCCAGCCCCCGCCATCGTTCGATATAACGATAAATCACTCTAGGTGGCTCGGATTCGCGATATTCACCATTTCCACACGTTCTGTATCGACAGAAGCTAATGATTCACCTTCCAGCCCTCGCAATAGATCGTTATAACGATAAATCACTGTAATAGGCTCGGAATCGCAATATTCACCCGTACCACACGTTCTGTATCGACAGAAGATAAGGATTCACTTTCCAGCCCTCGCAATCGATCGATATAACGATAAATCAGTCTAGGTGGCTTTGAATTGCGATATTCACCATTTCCAAACGTTCTGTATCGACAAAACCTATGGCTTTACTTTCCAGCTCTCGCAATCGTTCGATACTACCATGACTCACTGCAGGGGGCTCGGAATCGCGATATTCACCCGATCCACACGTTCTGTATCGACAGAAGTTAATGATTCACTTTCCAGCTCTCGCAATCGTTCGATATAATGATAAATCACTGTAAAAGGCTCGGAATCGCGATATTCACCAGTTCCACACGTTCTGCATCGACAGAAGCTAAGGTTTTACTTTCCAGCCCTCGGAATCGTTCGGTGTATCGATAAATCATTCCAGGAGGCTCGGAATCGCGATATTCACACGTTCCACACTTTGTGTTTCGACAGAAGCTAAGGATTCACTTTCCAGCCCTCCCCATCGTTCGATATAACGATAAATCACCCTAGGTGGCTCGGATTCGCGATATTCACCATTTCCACACGTTCTGTATCGACAGAAGCTAATGATTCACCTTCCAGCCCTCGCAATAGTTCGATATAACGATAAATCACTGTAATAGGCTCGGAATCGCGATATTCACCAGTTCCACACGTTCTGCATCGACAGAAGCTAAGGCTTTACTTTCCAGCCCTCGGAATCGTTCGGTGTATCGATAAATCACTCTAGGAGACTCGGAATCGCGATATTCACACGTTCCACACTTTGTGTTTCGACAGAAGCTAAGGATTCACTTCCCAGCCTCGCAATCGTTCGATATAACGATAAATCACTCTAGGAGACTCGGAAACGCGATATTCACCTTTTCCATACGTTCTGCATTGAAAGAAGCTAAGGATTCACTTCCCAGCCCTCGCAATCGTTCGATATAACGATAAATCACTCTAGGAGACTCGGAATCGCGATATTCACCTTTTCCACACGTTCTGCATCGAAAGAAGTTAAGGATTCACTTCCCAGCCCTCGCAATCTTTCGATATAACGATAAATCACTCTAGGAGGCTCGGAAACGCGATATTCACCTTTTCCATACGTTCTGCATCGAAATAAGCTAAGGATTCACTTCCCAGCCCTCGCAATCGTTCGATATAACGATAAATCACTCTAGGAGACTCGGAATCGCGATATTCACCTTTTCCACACGTTCTGCATCGAAAGAAGTTAAGGATTCACTTCCCAGCCTCGCAATCGTTCGATATAACGATAAATCACTCTAGGAGACTCGGAAACGCGATATTCACCTTTTCCATACGTTCTGCATTGAAAGAAGCTAAGGATTCACTTTCCAGCCCTCCCCATCGTTCGATATAACGATAAATCACCCTAGGTGGCTCGGATTCGCGATATTCACCATTTCCACACGTTCTGTATCGACAGCAGCTAATGATTCACCTTCCAGCCCTCGCAATAGTTCGATATAACGATAAATCACTGTAATAGGCTCGGAATCGCGATATTCACCAGTTCCACACGTTCTGCATCGACAGAAGCTAAGGCTTTACTTTCCAGCCCTCGGAATCGTTCGGTGTATCGATAAATCACTCCAGGAGGCTCGGAATCGCGATATTCACACGTTCCACACTTTGTGTTTCGACAGAAGCTAAGGATTCACATTCCAGCCCTCACAATCGTTCGATATAACGATAAATCACTCTAGGAGACTCGGAAACGCGATATTCACCTTTTCCATACGTTCTGCATTGAAAGAAGCTAAGGATTCACTTCCCAGCCCTCGCAATCGTTCGATATAACGATAAATCACTCTAGGAGACTCGGAATCGCGATATTCACCTTTTCCACACGTTCTGCATCTAAAGAAGTTAAGGATTCACTTCCCAGCCCTCGCAATCGTTCGATATAACGATAAATCACTCTAGGAGACTCGGAATCGCGATATTCACCTTTTCCACACGTTCTGCATCGAAAGAAGTTAAGGATTCACTTCCCAGCCCTCGCAAACGTTCGATATAACGATAAATCACTCTAGGAGACTTGGAAACGCGATATTCACCTTTTCCATACGTTCTGCATCGAAATAAGCTAAGGATTCACTTCCCAGCCCTCGCAAACGTTCGATATAACGATAAATCACTTTAGGAGACTCGGAATCGCGATATTCACATTTTCCACACGTTCTGCATCGAAAGAAGCTAAGGATTCACATCCCAGCCCTCGCAATCGTTCGATATAACGATAAATCGCTCTAGGAGACTCTTAATCGCGATATTCACCTTTTCCACACGTTCTGCATCGAAAGAAGTTGAGGATTCACTTCCCAGCCCTCGCAAACGTTCGATATAACGAAAATCACTCTAGGAGGCTCGGAAACGCGATATTCACCTTTTCCACAAGTTCTGCATCGAAAGAAGTTAAGGATTCACTTCCCAGCCCTCGCAAACGTTCGATATAACGATAAATCACTCCAGGAGGCTCGGAATCGCGATATTCACACGTTCCACACTTTGTGTTTCGACAGAAGCTAAGGATTCACTTTCCAGCCCCCGCCATCGTTCGATATAACGATAAATCACTCTAGGTGGCTCGGATTCGCGATATTCACCATTTCCACACGTTCTGTATCGACAGAAGCTAATGATTCACCTTCCAGCCCTCGCAATAGATCGTTATAACGATAAATCACTGTAATAGGCTCGGAATCGCAATATTCACCCGTACCACACGTTCTGTATCGACAGAAGATAAGGATTCACTTTCCAGCTCTCGCAATCGATCGATATAACGATAAACCACTCTAGGAAGCTCGGGATCGCCATATTCACCATTTCCACACGTTCTGTATCGACAGAAGCTAATGATTCACCACCCAGCCCTCGCAATAGTTCGATATAACGATAAATCACTGTAATAGGCTCGGAATCGCGATATTCACCAGTTCCACACGTTCTGCACCGACAGCAGCTAAGGCTTTACTTTCGAGCCCTCGCAAGCGTTCGGTGTATCGATAAATCACTCCAGGAGGCTCGGAATCGCGATATTCACACGTTCCACACTTTGTGTTTCGACAGAAGCTAAGGATTCACTTTCCAGCCCTCACAATCGTTCGATATAACGATTAACCAGTCTAGGTGGCTCTGAATTGCGATATTCACCCGCTCCACACGTTCTGTATCGACAGAAGCTAGGGCTTTACTTTCCAGCCCTCCCCATCGTTCGATATAACGATAAATCACTCTAGGTGGCTCGGATTCGCGATATTCACCATTTCCACACGTTCTGTATCGACAGAAGCTAATGATTCACCTTCCAGCCCTCGCAATAGATCGTTATAACGATAAATCACTGTAATAGGCTCGGAATCGCAATATTCACCCGTACCACACGTTCTGTATCGACAGAAGATAAGGATTCACTTTCCAGCTCTCGCAAACGTTCGATATAACGATAAATCACTCCAGGAGGCTCGGAATCGCGATATTCACACGTTCCACACGTTGTGTTTCGACAGAAGCTAAGGATTCACTTTCCAGCCCCCGCCATCGTTCGATATAACGATAAATCACTCTAGGTGGCTCGGATTCGCGATATTCACCATTTCCACACGTTCTGTATCGACAGAAGCTAATGATTCACCTTCCAGCCCTCGCAATAGATCGTTATAACGATAAATCACTGTAATAGGCTCGGAATCGCAATATTCACCCGTACCACACGTTCTGTATCGACAGAAGATAAGGATTCACTTTCCAGCCCTCGCAATCGATCGATATAACGATAAATCAGTCTAGGTGGCTTTGAATTGCGATATTCACCATTTCCAAACGTTCTGTATCGACAAAACCTATGGCTTTACTTTCCAGCTCTCGCAATCGTTCGATACTACCATGACTCACTGCAGGGGGCTCGGAATCGCGATATTCACCCGATCCACACGTTCTGTATCGACAGAAGTTAATGATTCACTTTCCAGCTCTCGCAATCGTTCGATATAATGATAAATCACTGTAAAAGGCTCGGAATCGCGATATTCACCAGTTCCACACGTTCTGCATCGACAGAAGCTAAGGTTTTACTTTCCAGCCCTCGGAATCGTTCGGTGTATCGATAAATCACTCCAGGAGGCTCGGAATCGCGATATTCACACGTTCCACACTTTGTGTTTCGACAGAAGCTAAGGATTCACTTTCCAGCCCTCCCCATCGTTCGATATAACGATAAATCACCCTAGGTGGCTCGGATTCGTGATATTCACCATTTCCACACGTTCTGTATCGACAGAAGCTAATGATTCACCTTCCAGCCCTCGCAATAGTTCGATATAACGATAAATCACTGTAATAGGCTCGGAATCGCGATATTCACCAGTTCCACACGTTCTGCATCGACAGAAGCTAAGGCTTTACTTTCCAGCCCTCGGAATCGTTCGGTGTATCGATAAATCACTCTAGGAGACTCGGAATCGCGATATTCACACGTTCCACACTTTGTGTTTCGACAGAAGCTAAGGATTCACTTCCCAGCCTCGCAATCGTTCGATATAACGATAAATCACTCTAGGAGACTCGGAAACGCGATATTCACCTTTTCCATACGTTCTGCATTGAAAGAAGCTAAGGATTCACTTCCCAGCCCTCGCAATCGTTCGATATAACGATAAATCACTCTAGGAGACTCGGAATCGCGATATTCACCTTTTCCACACGTTCTGCATCGAAAGAAGTTAAGGATTCACTTCCCAGCCCTCGCAATCGTTCGATATAACGATAAATCACTCTAGGAGGCTCGGAAACGCGATATTCACCTTTTCCATACGTTCTGCATCGAAATAAGCTAAGGATTCACTTCCCAGCCCTCGCAATCGTTCGATATAACGATAAATCACTCTAGGAGACTCGGAATCGCGATATTCACCTTTTCCACACGTTCTGCATCGAAAGAAGTTAAGGATTCACTTCCCAGCCTCGCAATCGTTCGATATAACGATAAATCACTCTAGGAGACTCGGAAACGCGATATTCACCTTTTCCATACGTTCTGCATTGAAAGAAGCTAAGGATTCACTTTCCAGCCCTCCCCATCGTTCGATATAACGATAAATCACCCTAGGTGGCTCGGATTCGCGATATTCACCATTTCCACACGTTCTGTATCGACAGCAGCTAATGATTCACCTTCCAGCCCTCGCAATAGTTCGATATAACGATAAATCACTGTAATAGGCTCGGAATCGCGATATTCACCAGTTCCACACGTTCTGCATCGACAGAAGCTAAGGCTTTACTTTCCAGCCCTCGGAATCGTTCGGTGTATCGATAAATCACTCCAGGAGGCTCGGAATCGCGATATTCACACGTTCCACACTTTGTGTTTCGACAGAAGCTAAGGATTCACATTCCAGCCCTCACAATCGTTCGATATAACGATAAATCACTCTAGGAGACTCGGAAACGCGATATTCACCTTTTCCATACGTTCTGCATTGAAAGAAGCTAAGGATTCACTTCCCAGCCCTCGCAATCGTTCGATATAACGATAAATCACTCTAGGAGACTCGGAATCGCGATATTCACCTTTTCCACACGTTCTGCATCGAAAGAAGTTAAGGATTCACTTCCCAGCCCTCGCAATCGTTCGATATAACGATAAATCACTCTAGGTGGCTCGGATTCGCGATATTCACCATTTCCACACGTTCTGTATCGACAGAAGTTAAGGATTCACTTCCCAGCCCTCGCAATCGTTCGATATAACGATAAATCACTCTAGGAGGCTCGGAAACGCGATATTCACCTTTTCCATACGTTCTGCATCGAAATAAGCTAAGGATTCACTTCCCAGCACTCGCAATCGTTCGATATAACGATAAATCACTCTAGGAGACTCGGAATCGCGATATTCACCTTTTCCACACGTTCTGCATCGAAAGAAGTTAAGGATTCACTTCCCAGCCCTCGCAAACGTTCGATATAACGATAAATCACTCTAGGAGACTCGGAATCGCGATATTCACCTTTTCCACACGTTCTGCATCGAAAGAAGTTAAGGATTCACAGCCCAGCCCTCGCAATCGTTCGATATAACGATAAATCACTCTAGGAGACTCGGAATCGCGATATTCACACGTTCCACACTTTGTGTTTCGACAGAAGCTAAGGATTCACTTCCCAGCCTCGCAATCGTTCGATATAACGATAAATCACTCTAGGAGACTCGGAAACGCGATATTCACCTTTTCCATACGTTCTGCATCGAAATAAGCTAAGGATTCACTTCCCAGCCCTCGCAATCGTTCGATATAAGGATAAATCACTCTAGGAGGTTCGGAAACGCGATATTCACCTTTTCCATACGTTCTGCATCGAAAGAAGCTAAGGATTCACATCCCAGCCCTCGCAATCGTTCGATATAACGATAAAACACTCTAGGAGACTCGGAAACGCGATATTCGCCATTTCCACACGTTCTGCATCGAAAGAAGCTAAGGATTCACTTCCCAGCCTCGCAATCGTTCGATATAACGATAAATCACTCTAGGAGACTCGGAAACGCGATATTCAACTTTTCCATACGTTCTGCATTGAAAGAAGCTAAGGATTCACTTCCCAGCCCTCGCAATCGTTCGATATAACGATAAATCACTCTAGGAGACTCGGAATCGCGATATTCACCTTTTCCACACGTTCTGCATCGAAAGAAGTTAAGGATTCACTTCCCAGCCCTCGCAAACGTTCGATATAACGATAAATCACTCTAGGAGACTCGGAATCGCGATATTCACCTTTTCCACACGTTCTGCATCGAAAGAAGTTAAGGATTCACAGCCCAGCCCTCGCAATCGTTCGATATGACGATAAATCACTCTAGGAGACTCGGAATCACGATATTCACACGTTCCACACTTTGTGTTTCGACAGAAGCTAAGGATTCACTTCCCAGCCTCGCAATCGTTCGATATAACGATAAATCACTCTAGGAGACTCGGAAACGCGATATTCATCTTTTCCATACGTTCTGCATCGAAATAAGCTAAGGATTCACTTCCCAGCCCTCGCAATCGTTCGATATAAGGATAAATCACTCTAGGAGGTTCGGAAACGCGATATTCACCTTTTCCATACGTTCTGCATCGAAAGAAGCTAAGGATTCACATCCCAGCCCTCGCAATCGTTCGATATAACGATAAAACACTCTAGGAGACTCGGAAACGCGATATTCACCATTTCCACACGTTCTGCATCGAAAGAAGCTAAGGATTCACTTCCCAGCCTCGCAATCGTTCGATATAACGATAAATCACTCTAGGAGACTCGGAAACGCGATATTCACCTTTTCCATACGTTCTGCATTGAAAGAAGCTAAGGATTCACTTCCCAGCCCTCGCAATCGTTCGATATAACGATAAATCACTCTAGGAGACTCGGAATCGCGATATTCACCTTTTCCACACGTTCTGCATCTAAAGAAGTTAAGGATTCACTTCCCAGCCCTCGCAATCGTTCGATATAACGATAAATCACTCTAGGAGACTCGGAATCGCGATATTCACCTTTTCCACACGTTCTGCATCGAAAGAAGTTAAGGATTCACTTCCCAGCCCTCGCAAACGTTCGATATAACGATAAATCACTCTAGGAGACTTGGAAACGCGATATTCACCTTTTCCATACGTTCTGCATCGAAATAAGCTAAGGATTCACTTCCCAGCCCTCGCAAACGTTCGATATAACGATAAATCACTTTAGGAGACTCGGAATCGCGATATTCACATTTTCCACACGTTCTGCATCGAAAGAAGCTAAGGATTCACATCCCAGCCCTCGCAATCGTTCGATATAACGATAAATCGCTCTAGGAGACTCTTAATCGCGATATTCACCTTTTCCACACGTTCTGCATCGAAAGAAGTTGAGGATTCACTTCCCAGCCCTCGCAAACGTTCGATATAACGAAAATCACTCTAGGAGGCTCGGAAACGCGATATTCACCTTTTCCACAAGTTCTGCATCGAAAGAAGTTAAGGATTCACTTCCCAGCCCTCGCAAACGTTCGATATAACGATAAATCACTCCAGGAGGCTCGGAATACCGATATTCACACGTTCCACACTTTGTGTTTCGACAGAAGCTAAGGATTCACTTTCCAGCCCCCGCCATCGTTCGATATAACGATAAATCACTCTAGGTGGCTCGGATTCGCGATATTCACCATTTCCACACGTTCTGTATCGACAGAAGCTAATGATTCACCTTCCAGCCCTCGCAATAGATCGTTATAACGATAAATCACTGTAATAGGCTCGGAATCGCAATATTCACCCGTACCACACGTTCTGTATCGACAGAAGATAAGGATTCACTTTCCAGCTCTCGCAATCGATCGATATAACGATAAACCACTCTAGGAAGCTCGGGATCGCCATATTCACCATTTCCACACGTTCTGTATCGACAGAAGCTAATGATTCACCACCCAGCCCTCGCAATAGTTCGATATAACGATAAATCACTGTAATAGGCTCGGAATCGCGATATTCACCAGTTCCACACGTTCTGCACCGACAGCAGCTAAGGCTTTACTTTCGAGCCCTCGCAAGCGTTCGGTGTATCGATAAATCACTCCAGGAGGCTCGGAATCGCGATATTCACACGTTCCACACTTTGTGTTTCGACAGAAGCTAAGGATTCACTTTCCAGCCCTCACAATCGTTCGATATAACGATTAACCAGTCTAGGTGGCTCTGAATTGCGATATTCACCCGCTCCACACGTTCTGTATCGACAGAAGCTAGGGCTTTACTTTCCAGCTCACGCAATGGTTCGATACTACCATGAATCACTCCACGGGGCTCGGAATCGCGATATTCACCCGACACACACGTTCTGTATCGACAGAAGCTAAGGATTCACTTTCCGGCCCTCGCAAACGTTCGATATAACGATCAATCACTCTAGGTGGCTTGGAAACGCGATATTCACCTTTTCCATACGTTCTGCATCGAAATAAGCTAAGGATTCACTTCCCAGCCCTCGCAAACGTTCGATATAACGATAAATCACTCCAGGAGGCTCGGAATCGCGATATTCACACGTTCCACACTTTGTGTTTCGACAGAAGCTAAGGATTCACTTTCCAGCCCTCGCAATCGTTCGATATAACGATAAATCAATCTAGGTGGCTCGGATTCGCGATATTCACCATTTCCACACGTTCTGTATCGACAGAAGTTAATGATTCACCGTCCAGCCCTCGCAATAGTTCGATATAACGATAAATCACTGTAATAGGCTCGGAATCGCGATATTCACCAGTTCCACACGTTCTGTATCGACAGAAGCTAGGGCTTTACTTTCCAGCTCACGCAACCGTTCGATACTACCATGAATCACTCCACGGGGTTCGGAATCGCGATATTCACCCGATCCACACGTTCTGTATCGACAGAAGATAAGGATTCAATTCCCAGGCCTCGCAATCGTTCGACATAACGATAAATCACTGGAATAGGCTCGGAATCGCGATATTCACCCGTACCACACGTTCTTTATCGACAGAAGCTAAGGATTCACTTTCCAGCCCTTGCAATCGTTCGATATAACGATAAATCAGTCTAGCTGGATCCGTATTGCGATATTCACCATTTCCAAACGTTCTGCATCGACAGAAGCTAAGGCTTTACTTTCCAGCCCTCGCAATCGTTCGGTGTATCGATAAATCACTCCAGGAGGCTCGGAATCGCGATATTCACACGTTCCACACTTTGTGTTTCGACAGAAGCTAAGGATTCACTTTCCAGGCATCGCAATCGTTCGATATAACGATAAATCACTCTAGGTGGCTCGGATTCGCGATATTCACCATTTTCACACGTTCTGTATCGACAGAAGCTAATGATTCACCTTCCAGCCCTCGCAATAGTTCGATATAACGATAAATCACTGTAATAGGCTCGGAATCGCGATATTCACCAGTTCCACACGTTCTGCACCGACAGCAGCTAAGGCTTTACTTTCGAGCCCTCGCAAGCGTTCGGTGTATCGATAAATCACTCCAGGAGGCTCGGAATCGCGATATTCACCATTTCCACACGCTCTGTATCGACAGAAGCTAAGGATTCACTTTCCAGCCCTCGCAATCGTTCGATATAACGATAAATCACTCTAGGTGGCTCGGATTCGCGATATTAACCATTTCCACACGTTCTGTATCGACAAAACCTAGGGCTTTACTATCCAGCTCTCGCAATCGTTCGATACTACCATGAATCACTCCACGGGGCTCGGAATCGCGATATTCACCCGTACCACTCGTTCTGTATCGACAGAAGATAAGGATTCACTTTCCAGCCCTCGCAATCGTTCGATATAACGATAAATCACTCTAGGTGGCTCGGATTCGCGATATTCACCATTTCCACACGTTCTGTATCGACAGAAGCTAATGATTCACCTTCCAGCCCTCGCAATAGATCGTTATAACGATAAATCACTGTAATAGGCTCGGAATCGCAATATTCACCCGTACCACACGTTCTGTATCGACAGAAGATAAGGATTCACTTTCCAGCTCTCGCAATCGATCGATATAACGATAAACCACTCTAGGAAGCTCGGGAACGCCATATTCACCATTTCCACACGCTCTGTATCGACATAAGCTAAGGATTCACTTTCCAGCCCTCGCAATCGTTCGATATAACGATAAATCACTCTAGGTGGCTCGGATTCTCGATATTAACCATTTCCACACGTTCTGTATCGACAAAACCTAGGGCTTTACTATCCAGCTCTCGCAATCGTTCGATACTACCATGAATCACTCCACGGGGCTCGGAATCGCGATATTCACCCGATCCACACGTTCTGTATCGACAGAAGCTAAGGATTCACTTTCCAGCCCTCGAAATCGTTCGGTGTATCGATAAATCACTCTAGGAGGCTCGGAATCGCGATATTCACCGGTACCACACGTTCTGTATCGACAGAAGCTAGGGCTTTACTTTCCAGCTCTCGTAATCGTTCGATATTACCATGAATCACTCCAGGAGGCTCGGAATCGCGATATTCACACGTTCCACACTTTGTGTTTCGACAGAAGCTAAGGATTCACTTTCCAGCCCTCACAATCGTTCGATATAACGATTAACCAGTCTAGGTGGCTCTGAATTGCGATATTCACCCGTTCCACACGTTCTGTATCGACAGAAGCTATAGCTTTACTTTCCAGCTCACGCAATGGTTCGATACTACCATGAATCACTCCACGGGGCTCGGAATCGCGATATTCACCCGACCCACACGTTCTGTATCGACAGAAGCTAAGGATTCACTTTCCGGCCCTCGCAATCGTTCGGTGTATCGATAAATCACTCTAGGAGGCTCGGAATTGCGATATTCACCGGTACCACACGTTCTGTATCGACAGAAGCTAGGGCTTTACTTTCCAGCTCTCGCAATCGTTCGATATTACCATGAATCACTCCAGGAGGCTCGGAATCGCGATATTCACACGTTCCACACTTTGTGTTTCGACAGAAGCTAAGGATTCACTTTCCAGGCCTCGCAATCGTTCGATATAACGATAAATCACTCTAGGAGACTCGGAATCGCGATATTCACCTTTTCCACACGTTCTGCATCGAAAGAAGTTAAGGATTCACTTCCCAGCCCTCGCAAACTTTCGATATAACGATAAATCACTCTAGGAGACTTGGAAACGCGATATTCACCTTTTCCATACGTTCTGCATCGAAATAAGCTAAGGATTCACTTCCCAGCCCTCGCAAACGTTCGATATAACGATAAATCACTTTAGGAGACTCGGAATCGCGATATTCACATTTTCCACACGTTCTGCATCGAAAGAAGCTAAGGATTCACATCCCAGCCCTCGCAATCGTTCGATATAACGATAAATCGCTCTAGGAGACTCTTAATCGCGATATTCACCTTTTCCACACGTTCTGCATCGAAAGAAGTTGAGGATTCACTTCCCAGCCCTCGCAAACGTTCGATATAACGAAAATCACTCTAGGAGGCTCGGAAACGCGATATTCACCATTTCCACACGTTCTGTATCGACAGAAGCTAATGATTCACCTTCCAGCCCTCGCAATAGATCGTTATAACGATAAATCACTGTAATAGGCTCGGAATCGCAATATTCACCCGTACCACACGTTCTGTATCGACAGAAGATAAGGATACACTTTCCAGCTCTCGCAAACGTTCGATATAACGATAAATTACTCCAGGAGGCTCGGAATCGCGATATTCACACGTTCCACACGTTGTGTTTCGACAGAAGCTAAGGATTCACTTTCCAGCCCCCGCCATCGTTCGATATAACGATAAATCACTCTAGGTGGCTCGGATTCGCGATATTCACCATTTCCACACGTTCTGTATCGACAGAAGCTAATGATTCACCTTCCAGCCCTCGCAATAGATCGTTATAACGATAAATCACTGTAATAGGCTCGGAATCGCAATATTCACCCGTACCACACGTTCTGTATCGACAGAAGATAAGGATTCACTTTCCAGCCCTCGCAATCGATCGATATAACGATAAATCAGTCTAGGTGGCTTTGAATTGCGATATTCACCATTTCCAAACGTTCTGTATCGACAAAACCTATGGCTTTACTTTCCAGCTCTCGCAATCGTTCGATACTACCATGACTCACTGCAGGGGGCTCGGAATCGCGATATTCACCCGATCCACACGTTCTGTATCGACAGAAGTTAATGATTCACTTTCCAGCTCTCGCAATCGCTCGATATAATGATAAATCACTGTAAAAGGCTCGGAATCGCGATATTCACCAGTTCCACACGTTCTGCATCGACAGAAGCTAAGGTTTTACTTTCCAGCCCTCGGAATCGTTCGGTGTATCGATAAATCACTCCAGGAGGCTCGGAATCGCAATATTCACCCGTACCACACGTTCTGTATCGACAGAAGCTAATGATTCACCTTCCAGCCCTCGCAATAGTTCGATATAACGATAAATCACTGTAATAGGCTCGGAATCGCGATATTCACCAGTTCCACACGTTCTGCATCGACAGAAGCTAAGGCTTTACTTTCCAGCCCTCGCAAGCGTTCGGTGTATCGATAAATCACTCCAGGAGGCTCGGAAACGCGATATTCACACGTTCCACACTTTGTGTTTCGACAGAAGCTAAGGATTCACTTTCCAGCCCTCGCAATCGTTCGATATAACGATAAATCACTCTAGGTGGCTCGGATTCGCGATATTCACCATTTCCACACGTTCTGTATCGACAGAAGTTAATGATTCACTTTCCAGCTCTCGCAATCGTTCGATATAATGATAAATCACTGTAAAAGGCTCGGAATCGCGATATTCACCAGTTCCACACGTTCTGCATCGACAGAAGCTAAGGATTCACTTTCCAGCTCTCGCAATCGTTCGGTGTATCGATAAAACACTCCAGGAGGCTCGGAATCGCGATATTCACACGTTCCACACTTTGTGTTTCGACAGAAGCTAAGGATTCACTTTCCAGCCCTCGCAATCGATCGATATAACGATAAATCAGTCTAGGTGGCTTTGAATTGCGATATTCACCATTTCCAAACGTTCTGTATCGACAAAACCTAAGGCTTTACTTTCCAGCTCTCGCAATCGTTCGATACTACCATGACTCACTGCAGGGGGTTCGATATAACGATAAATCACTCTAGGTGGCTCGGATTCGCGATATTCACCATTTCCACACGTTCTGTATCGACAGAAGTTAATGATTCACTTTCCAGCTCTCGCAATCGTTCGATATTATGATAAATCACTGTAAAAGGCTCGGAATCGCGATATTCACCCGATCCACACGTTCTGTATCGACAGAAGTTAATGATTCACTTTCCAGCTCTCGCAATCGTTCGATATAATGATAAATCACTGTAAAAGGCTCGGAATCGCGATATTCACCAGTTCCACACGTTCTGCATCGACAGAAGCTAAGGTTTTACTTTCCAGCCCTCGGAATCGTTCGGTGTATCGATAAATCACTCCAGGAGGCTCGGAATCGCGATATTCACACGTTCCACACTTTGTGTTTCGACAGAAGCTAAGGATTCACTTTCCAGCCCTCCCCATCGTTCGATATAACGATAAATCACCCTAGGTGGCTCGGATTCGCGATATTCACCATTTCCACACGTTCTGTATCGACAGAAGCTAATGATTCACCTTCCAGCCCTCGCAATAGTTCGATATAACGATAAATCACTGTAATAGGCTCGGAATCGCGATATTCACCAGTTCCACACGTTCTGCATCGACAGAAGCTAAGGCTTTACTTTCCAGCCCTCGGAATCGTTCGGTGTATCGATAAATCACTCCAGGAGGCTCGGAATCGCGATATTCACACGTTCCACACTTTGTGTTTCGACAGAAGCTAAGGATTCACATTCCAGCCCTCACAATCGTTCGATATAACGATAAATCACTCTAGGTGGCTCGGATTCGCGATATTCACCATTTCCACACGTTCTGTATCGACAGAAGTTAATGATTCACCTTCCAGCCCTCGCAATAGATCGTTATAACGATAAATCACTGTAATAGGCTCGGAATCGCAATATTCACCCGTACCACACGTTCTGTATCGACGGAAGATAAGGATTCACTTTCCAGCTCTCGCAATCGATCGATATAACGATAAACCACTCTAGGAAGCTCGGGATCGCCATATTCACCATTTCCACACGCTCTGTATCGACAGAAGCTAAGGATTCACTTTCCAGCCCTCGCAATCGTTCGATATAACGATACATCACTCTAGGTGGCTCGGATTCGCGATATTAACCATTTCCACACGTTCGGTATCGACAAAACCTAGGGCTTTACTATCCAGCTCTCGCAATCGTTCGATACTACCATGAATCACTCCACGGGGCTCGGAATCGCGATATTCACCCGATCCACACGTTCTGTATCGACAGAAACTAAGGATTCACTTCCCAGCCCTCGCAATCGTTCGATATAACGATAAATCACTCTAGGAGGTTCGGAAACGCGATATTCACCTTTTCCATACGTTCTGCATCGAAAGAAGCTAAGGATTCACATCCCAGCCCTCGCAATCGTTCGATATAACGATAAATCACTCTAGGAGACTCGGAATCGCGATATTCACACGTTCCACACTTTGTGTTTCGACAGAAGCTAAGGATTCACTTCCCAGCCTCGCAATCGTTCGATATAACGATAAATCACTCTAGGAGACTCGGAAACGCGATATTCACCTTTTCCATACGTTCTGCATTGAAAGAAGCTAAGGATTCACTTCCCAGCCCTCGCAATCGTTCGATATAACGATAAATCACTCTAGGAGACTCGGAAACGCGATATTCACCTTTTCCATACTTTCTGCATTGAAAGAAGCTAAGGATTCACTTCCCAGCCCTCGCAATCGTTCGATATAACGATAAATCACTCTAGGAGACTCGGAATCGCGATATTCACCTTTTCCACACGTTCTGCATCGAAAGAAGTTAAGGATTCACTTCCCAGCCCTCGCAATCGTTCGATATAACGATAAATCACTCTAGGAGGCTCGGAAACGCGATATTCACCTTTTCCATACGTTCTGCATCGAAAGAAGTTAAGGATTCACTTCCCAGCCCTCGCAAACGTTCGATATAACGATAAATCACTCTAGGAGACTCGGAATCGCGATATTCACCTTTTCCACACGTTCTGCATCGAAAGAAGTTAAGGATTCACATCCCAGCCCTCGCAATCGTTCGATATAACGATAAATCACTCTAGGAGACTCGGAATCGCGATATTCACACGTTCCACACTTTGTGTTTCGACAGAAGCTAAGGATTCACTTCCCAGCCTCGCAATCGTTCGATATAACGATAAAACACTCTAGGAGACTCGGAAACGCGATATTCACCATTTCCACACGTTCTGCATCGAAAGAAGCTAAGGATTCACTTCCCAGCCTCGCAATCGTTCGATATAACGATAAATCACTCTAGGAGACTCGGAAACGCGATATTCACCTTTTCCATACGTTCTGCATTGAAAGAAGCTAAGGATTCACTTCCCAGCC
Organism: Nomada lathburiana; assembly: GCA_963667235.1. Classification (NCBI taxonomy): domain Eukaryota; kingdom Metazoa; phylum Arthropoda; class Insecta; order Hymenoptera; family Apidae; genus Nomada; species Nomada lathburiana. Next base: position 488,066 of record OY763905.1, read on the forward strand.
CTCGCAATCGTTCGATATAACGATAAATCACTCTAGGAGACTCGGAATCGCGATATTCACCTTTTCCACACGTTCTGCATCTAAAGAAGTTAAGGATTCACTTCCCAGCCCTCGCAATCGTTCGATATAACGATAAATCACTCTAGGAGACTCGGAATCGCGATATTCACCTTTTCCACACGTTCTGCATCGAAAGAAGTTAAGGATTCACTTCCCAGCCCTCGCAATCGTTCGATATAACGATAAATCACTCTAGGAGACTCGGAATCGCGATATTCACCTTTTCCACACGTTCTGCATCTAAAGAAGTTAAGGATTCACTTCCCAGCCCTCGCAATCGTTCGATATAACGATAAATCACTCTAGGAGACTCGGAATCGCGATATTCACCTTTTCCACAAGTTCTGCATCGAAAGAAGTTAAGGATTCACTTCCCAGCCCTCGCAAACGTTCGATATAACGATAAATCACTCCAGGAGGCTCGGAATCGCGATATTCACACGTTCCACACTTTGTGTTTCGACAGAAGCTAAGGATTCACTTTCCAGCCCCCGCCATCGTTCGATATAACGATAAATCACTCTAGGTGGCTCGGATTCGCGATATTCACCATTTCCACACGTTCTGTATCGACAGAAGCTAATGATTCACCTTCCAGCCCTCGCAATAGATCGTTATAACGATAAATCACTGTAATAGGCTCGGAATCGCAATATTCACCCGTACCACACGTTCTGTATCGACAGAAGATAAGGATTCACTTTCCAGCTCTCGCAAACGTTCGATATAACGATAAATCACTCCAGGAGGCTCGGAATCGCGATATTCACACGTTCCACACGTTGTGTTTCGACAGAAGCTAAGGATTCACTTTCCAGCCCCCGCCATCGTTCGATATAACGATAAATCACTCTAGGTGGCTCGGATTCGCGATATTCACCATTTCCACACGTTCTGTATCGACAGAAGTTAATGATTCACTTTCCAGCTCTCGCAATCGTTCGATATTATGATAAATCACTGTAAAAGGCTCGGAATCGCGATATTCACCCGATCCACACGTTCTGTATCGACAGAAGTTAATGATTCACTTTCCAGCTCTCGCAATCGTTCGATATAATGATAAATCACTGTAAAAGGCTCGGAATCGCGATATTCACCAGTTCCACACGTTCTGCATCGACAGAAGCTAAGGTTTTACTTTCCAGCCCTCGGAATCGTTCGGTGTATCGATAAATCACTCCAGGAGGCTCGGAATCGCGATATTCACACGTTCCACACTTTGTGTTTCGACAGAAGCTAAGGATTCACATTCCAGCCCTCACAATCGTTCGATATAACGATAAATCACTCTAGGTGGCTCGGATTCGCGATATTCACCATTTCCACACGTTCTGTATCGACAGAAGTTAATGATTCACCTTCCAGCCCTCGCAATAGATCGTTATAACGATAAATCACTGTAATAGGCTCGGAATCGCAATATTCACCCGTACCACACGTTCTGTATCGACGGAAGATAAGGATTCACTTTCCAGCTCTCGCAATCGATCGATATAACGATAAACCACTCTAGGAAGCTCGGGATCGCCATATTCACCATTTCCACACGCTCTGTATCGACAGAAGCTAAGGATTCACTTTCCAGCCCTCGCAATCGTTCGATATAACGATACATCACTCTAGGTGGCTCGGATTCGCGATATTAACCATTTCCACACGTTCGGTATCGACAAAACCTAGGGCTTTACTATCCAGCTCTCGCAATCGTTCGATACTACCATGAATCACTCCACGGGGCTCGGAATCGCGATATTCACCCGATCCACACGTTCTGTATCGACAGAAACTAAGGATTCACTTCCCAGCCCTCGCAATCGTTCGATATAACGATAAATCACTCTAGGAGGTTCGGAAACGCGATATTCACCTTTTCCATACGTTCTGCATCGAAAGAAGCTAAGGATTCACATCCCAGCCCTCGCAATCGTTCGATATAACGATAAATCACTCTAGGAGACTCGGAATCGCGATATTCACACGTTCCACACTTTGTGTTTCGACAGAAGCTAAGGATTCACTTCCCAGCCTCGCAATCGTTCGATATAACGATAAATCACTCTAGGAGACTCGGAAACGCGATATTCACCTTTTCCATACGTTCTGCATTGAAAGAAGCTAAGGATTCACTTCCCAGCCCTCGCAATCGTTCGATATAACGATAAATCACTCTAGGAGACTCGGAAACGCGATATTCACCTTTTCCATACTTTCTGCATTGAAAGAAGCTAAGGATTCACTTCCCAGCCCTCGCAATCGTTCGATATAACGATAAATCACTCTAGGAGACTCGGAATCGCGATATTCACCTTTTCCACACGTTCTGCATCGAAAGAAGTTAAGGATTCACTTCCCAGCCCTCGCAATCGTTCGATATAACGATAAATCACTCTAGGAGGCTCGGAAACGCGATATTCACCTTTTCCATACGTTCTGCATCGAAAGAAGTTAAGGATTCACTTCCCAGCCCTCGCAAACGTTCGATATAACGATAAATCACTCTAGGAGACTCGGAATCGCGATATTCACCTTTTCCACACGTTCTGCATCGAAAGAAGTTAAGGATTCACATCCCAGCCCTCGCAATCGTTCGATATAACGATAAATCACTCTAGGAGACTCGGAATCGCGATATTCACACGTTCCACACTTTGTGTTTCGACAGAAGCTAAGGATTCACTTCCCAGCCTCGCAATCGTTCGATATAACGATAAAACACTCTAGGAGACTCGGAAACGCGATATTCACCATTTCCACACGTTCTGCATCGAAAGAAGCTAAGGATTCACTTCCCAGCCTCGCAATCGTTCGATATAACGATAAATCACTCTAGGAGACTCGGAAACGCGATATTCACCTTTTCCATACGTTCTGCATTGAAAGAAGCTAAGGATTCACTTCCCAGCCCTCGCAATCGTTCGATATAACGATAAATCACTCTAGGAGACTCGGAATCGCGATATTCACCTTTTCCACACGTTCTGCATCTAAAGAAGTTAAGGATTCACTTCCCAGCCCTCGCAATCGTTCGATATAACGATAAATCACTCTAGGAGACTCGGAATCGCGATATTCACCTTTTCCACACGTTCTGCATCGAAAGAAGTTAAGGATTCACTTCCCAGCCCTCGCAATCGTTCGATATAACGATAAATCACTCTAGGAGACTCGGAATCGCGATATTCACCTTTTCCACACGTTCTGCATCTAAAGAAGTTAAGGATTCACTTCCCAGCCCTCGCAATCGTTCGATATAACGATAAATCACTCTAGGAGACTCGGAATCGCGATATTCACCTTTTCCACAAGTTCTGCATCGAAAGAAGTTAAGGATTCACTTCCCAGCCCTCGCAAACGTTCGATATAACGATAAATCACTCCAGGAGGCTCGGAATCGCGATATTCACACGTTCCACACTTTGTGTTTCGACAGAAGCTAAGGATTCACTTTCCAGCCCCCGCCATCGTTCGATATAACGATAAATCACTCTAGGTGGCTCGGATTCGCGATATTCACCATTTCCACACGTTCTGTATCGACAGAAGCTAATGATTCACCTTCCAGCCCTCGCAATAGATCGTTATAACGATAAATCACTGTAATAGGCTCGGAATCGCAATATTCACCCGTACCACACGTTCTGTATCGACAGAAGATAAGGATTCACTTTCCAGCTCTCGCAAACGTTCGATATAACGATAAATCACTCCAGGAGGCTCGGAATCGCGATATTCACACGTTCCACACGTTGTGTTTCGACAGAAGCTAAGGATTCACTTTCCAGCCCCCGCCATCGTTCGATATAACGATAAATCACTCTAGGTGGCTCGGATTCGCGATATTCACCATTTCCACACGTTCTGTATCGACAGAAGCTAATGATTCACCTTCCAGCCCTCGCAATAGATCGTTATAACGATAAATCACTGTAATAGGCTCGGAATCGCAATATTCACCCGTACCACACGTTCTGTATCGACAGAAGATAAGGATTCACTTTCCAGCCCTCGCAATCGATCGATATAACGATAAATCAGTCTAGGTGGCTTTGAATTGCGATATTCACCATTTCCAAACGTTCTGTATCGACAAAACCTATGGCTTTACTTTCCAGCTCTCGCAATCGTTCGATACTACCATGACTCACTGCAGGGGGCTCGGAATCGCGATATTCACCCGATCCACACGTTCTGTATCGACAGAAGTTAATGATTCACTTTCCAGCTCTCGCAATCGTTCGATATAATGATAAATCACTGTAAAAGGCTCGGAATCGCGATATTCACCAGTTCCACACGTTCTGCATCGACAGAAGCTAAGGTTTTACTTTCCAGCCCTCGGAATCGTTCGGTGTATCGATAAATCACTCCAGGAGGCTCGGAATCGCGATATTCACACGTTCCACACTTTGTGTTTCGACAGAAGCTAAGGATTCACTTTCCAGCCCTCCCCATCGTTCGATATAACGATAAATCACCCTAGGTGGCTCGGATTCGCGATATTCACCATTTCCACACGTTCTGTATCGACAGAAGCTAATGATTCACCTTCCAGCCCTCGCAATAGTTCGATATAACGATAAATCACTGTAATAGGCTCGGAATCGCGATATTCACCAGTTCCACACGTTCTGCATCGACAGAAGCTAAGGCTTTACTTTCCAGCCCTCGGAATCGTTCGGTGTATCGATAAATCACTCTAGGAGACTCGGAATCGCGATATTCACACGTTCCACACTTTGTGTTTCGACAGAAGCTATGGATTCACTTCCCAGCCTCGCAATCGTTCGATATAACGATAAATCACTCTAGGAGACTCGGAAACGCGATATTCACCTTTTCCATACGTTCTGCATTGAAAGAAGCTAAGGATTCACTTCCCAGCCCTCGCAATCGTTCGATATAACGATAAATCACTCTAGGAGACTCGGAATCGCGATATTCACCTTTTCCACACGTTCTGCATCGAAAGAAGTTAAGGATTCACTTCCCAGCCCTCGCAATCGTTCGATATAACGATAAATCACTCTAGGAGGCTCGGAAACGCGATATTCACCTTTTCCATACGGTCTGCATCGAAATAAGCTAAGGATTCACTTCCCAGCCCTCGCAATCGTTCGATATAACGATAAATCACTCTAGGAGACTCGGAATCGCGATATTCACCTTTTCCACACGTTCTGCATCGAAAGAAGTTAAGGATTCACTTCCCAGCCTCGCAATCGTTCGATATAACGATAAATCACTCTAGGAGACTCGGAAACGCGATATTCACCTTTTCCATACGTTCTGCATTGAAAGAAGCTAAGGATTCACTTTCCAGCCATCCCCATCGTTCGATATAACGATAAATCACCCTAGGTGGCTCGGATTCGCGATATTCACCATTTCCACACGTTCTGTATCGACAGCAGCTAATGATTCACCTTCCAGCCCTCGCAATAGTTCGATATAACGATAAATCACTGTAATAGGCTCGGAATCGCGATATTCACCAGTTCCACACGTTCTGCATCGACAGAAGCTAAGGCTTTACTTTCCAGCCCTCGGAATCGTTCGGTGTATCGATAAATCACTCCAGGAGGCTCGGAATCGCGATATTCACACGTTCCACACTTTGTGTTTCGACAGAAGCTAAGGATTCACATTCCAGCCCTCACAATCGTTCGATATAACGATAAATCACTCTAGGAGACTCGGAAACGCGATATTCACCTTTTCCATACGTTCTGCATTGAAAGAAGCTAAGGATTCACTTCCCAGCCCTCGCAATCGTTCGATATAACGATAAATCACTCTAGGAGACTCGGAATCGCGATATTCACCTTTTCCACACGTTCTGCATCGAAAGAAGTTAAGGATTCACTTCCCAGCCCTCGCAATCGTTCGATATAACGATAAATCACTCTAGGTGGCTCGGATTCGCGATATTCACCATTTCCACACGTTCTGTATCGACAGAAGTTAAGGATTCACTTCCCAGCCCTCGCAATCGTTCGATATAACGATAAATCACTCTAGGAGGCTCGGAAACGCGATATTCACCTTTTCCATACGTTCTGCATCGAAATAAGCTAAGGATTCACTTCCCAGCCCTCGCAATCGTTCGATATAACGATAAATCACTCTAGGAGACTCGGAATCGCGATATTCACCTTTTCCACACGTTCTGCATCGAAAGAAGTTAAGGATTCACTTCCCAGCCCTCGCAAACGTTCGATATAACGATAAATCACTCTAGGAGACTCGGAATCGCGATATTCACCTTTTCCACACGTTCTGCATCGAAAGAAGTTAAGGATTCACAGCCCAGCCCTCGCAATCGTTCGATATAACGATAAATCACTCTAGGAGACTCGGAATCGCGATATTCACACGTTCCACACTTTGTGTTTCGACAGAAGCTAAGGATTCACTTCCCAGCCTCGCAATCGTTCGATATAACGATAAATCACTCTAGGAGACTCGGAAACGCGATATTCACCTTTTCCATACGTTCTGCATCGAAATAAGCTAAGGATTCACTTCCCAGCCCTCGCAATCGTTCGATATAAGGATAAATCACTCTAGGAGGTTCGGAAACGCGATATTCACCTTTTCCATACGTTCTGCATCGAAAGAAGCTAAGGATTCACATCCCAGCCCTCGCAATCGTTCGATATAACGATAAAACACTCTAGGAGACTCGGAAACGCGATATTCGCCATTTCCACACGTTCTGCATCGAAAGAAGCTAAGGATTCACTTCCCAGCCTCGCAATCGTTCGATATAACGATAAATCACTCTAGGAGACTCGGAAACGCGATATTCACCTTTTCCATACGTTCTGCATTGAAAGAAGCTAAGGATTCACTTCCCAGCCCTCGCAATCGTTCGATATAACGATAAATCACTCCAGGAGGCTCGGAATCGCGATATTCACACGTTCCACACTTTGTGTTTCGACAGAAGCTAAGGATTCACTTTCCAGCCCCCGCCATCGTTCGATATAACGATAAATCACTCTAGGTGGCTCGGATTCGCGATATTCACCATTTCCACACGTTCTGTATCGACAGAAGCTAATGATTCACCTTCCAGCCCTCGCAATAGATCGTTATAACGATAAATCACTGTAATAGGCTCGGAATCGCAATATTCACCCGTACCACACGTTCTGTATCGACAGAAGATAAGGATTCACTTTCCAGCTCTCGCAAACGTTCGATATAACGATAAATCACTCCAGGAGGCTCGGAATCGCGATATTCACACGTTCCACACGTTGTGTTTCGACAGAAGCTAAGGATTCACTTTCCAGCCCCCGCCATCGTTCGATATAACGATAAATCACTCTAGGTGGCTCGGATTCGCGATATTCACCATTTCCACACGTTCTGTATCGACAGAAGTTAATGATTCACTTTCCAGCTCTCGCAATCGTTCGATATTATGATAAATCACTGTAAAAGGCTCGGAATCGCGATATTCACCCGATCCACACGTTCTGTATCGACAGAAGTTAATGATTCACTTTCCAGCTCTCGCAATCGTTCGATATAATGATAAATCACTGTAAAAGGCTCGGAATCGCGATATTCACCAGTTCCACACGTTCTGCATCGACAGAAGCTAAGGTTTTACTTTCCAGCCCTCGGAATCGTTCGGTGTATCGATAAATCACTCCAGGAGGCTCGGAATCGCGATATTCACACGTTCCACACTTTGTGTTTCGACAGAAGCTAAGGATTCACATTCCAGCCCTCACAATCGTTCGATATAACGATAAATCACTCTAGGTGGCTCGGATTCGCGATATTCACCATTTCCACACGTTCTGTATCGACAGAAGTTAATGATTCACCTTCCAGCCCTCGCAATAGATCGTTATAACGATAAATCACTGTAATAGGCTCGGAATCGCAATATTCACCCGTACCACACGTTCTGTATCGACGGAAGATAAGGATTCACTTTCCAGCTCTCGCAATCGATCGATATAACGATAAACCACTCTAGGAAGCTCGGGATCGCCATATTCACCATTTCCACACGCTCTGTATCGACAGAAGCTAAGGATTCACTTTCCAGCCCTCGCAATCGTTCGATATAACGATACATCACTCTAGGTGGCTCGGATTCGCGATATTAACCATTTCCACACGTTCGGTATCGACAAAACCTAGGGCTTTACTATCCAGCTCTCGCAATCGTTCGATACTACCATGAATCACTCCACGGGGCTCGGAATCGCGATATTCACCCGATCCACACGTTCTGTATCGACAGAAACTAAGGATTCACTTCCCAGCCCTCGCAATCGTTCGATATAACGATAAATCACTCTAGGAGGTTCGGAAACGCGATATTCACCTTTTCCATACGTTCTGCATCGAAAGAAGCTAAGGATTCACATCCCAGCCCTCGCAATCGTTCGATATAACGATAAATCACTCTAGGAGACTCGGAATCGCGATATTCACACGTTCCACACTTTGTGTTTCGACAGAAGCTAAGGATTCACTTCCCAGCCTCGCAATCGTTCGATATAACGATAAATCACTCTAGGAGACTCGGAAACGCGATATTCACCTTTTCCATACGTTCTGCATTGAAAGAAGCTAAGGATTCACTTCCCAGCCCTCGCAATCGTTCGATATAACGATAAATCACTCTAGGAGACTCGGAAACGCGATATTCACCTTTTCCATACTTTCTGCATTGAAAGAAGCTAAGGATTCACTTCCCAGCCCTCGCAATCGTTCGATATAACGATAAATCACTCTAGGAGACTCGGAATCGCGATATTCACCTTTTCCACACGTTCTGCATCGAAAGAAGTTAAGGATTCACTTCCCAGCCCTCGCAATCGTTCGATATAACGATAAATCACTCTAGGAGGCTCGGAAACGCGATATTCACCTTTTCCATACGTTCTGCATCGAAAGAAGTTAAGGATTCACTTCCCAGCCCTCGCAAACGTTCGATATAACGATAAATCACTCTAGGAGACTCGGAATCGCGATATTCACCTTTTCCACACGTTCTGCATCGAAAGAAGTTAAGGATTCACATCCCAGCCCTCGCAATCGTTCGATATAACGATAAATCACTCTAGGAGACTCGGAATCGCGATATTCACACGTTCCACACTTTGTGTTTCGACAGAAGCTAAGGATTCACTTCCCAGCCTCGCAATCGTTCGATATAACGATAAAACACTCTAGGAGACTCGGAAACGCGATATTCACCATTTCCACACGTTCTGCATCGAAAGAAGCTAAGGATTCACTTCCCAGCCTCGCAATCGTTCGATATAACGATAAATCACTCTAGGAGACTCGGAAACGCGATATTCACCTTTTCCATACGTTCTGCATTGAAAGAAGCTAAGGATTCACTTCCCAGCCCTCGCAATCGTTCGATATAACGATAAATCACTCTAGGAGACTCGGAATCGCGATATTCACCTTTTCCACACGTTCTGCATCTAAAGAAGTTAAGGATTCACTTCCCAGCCCTCGCAATCGTTCGATATAACGATAAATCACTCTAGGAGACTCGGAATCGCGATATTCACCTTTTCCACACGTTCTGCATCGAAAGAAGTTAAGGATTCACTTCCCAGCCCTCGCAATCGTTCGATATAACGATAAATCACTCTAGGAGACTCGGAATCGCGATATTCACCTTTTCCACACGTTCTGCATCTAAAGAAGTTAAGGATTCACTTCCCAGCCCTCGCAATCGTTCGATATAACGATAAATCACTCTAGGAGACTCGGAATCGCGATATTCACCTTTTCCACAAGTTCTGCATCGAAAGAAGTTAAGGATTCACTTCCCAGCCCTCGCAAACGTTCGATATAACGATAAATCACTCCAGGAGGCTCGGAATCGCGATATTCACACGTTCCACACTTTGTGTTTCGACAGAAGCTAAGGATTCACTTTCCAGCCCCCGCCATCGTTCGATATAATGATAAATCACTCTAGGTGGCTCGGATTCGCGATATTCACCATTTCCACACGTTCTGTATCGACAGAAGCTAATGATTCACCTTCCAGCCCTCGCAATAGATCGTTATAACGATAAATCACTGTAATAGGCTCGGAATCGCAATATTCACCCGTACCACACGTTCTGTATCGACAGAAGATAAGGATTCACTTTCCAGCTCTCGCAAACGTTCGATATAACGATAAATCACTCCAGGAGGCTCGGAATCGCGATATTCACACGTTCCACACGTTGTGTTTCGACAGAAGCTAAGGATTCACTTTCCAGCCCCCGCCATCGTTCGATATAACGATAAATCACTCTAGGTGGCTCGGATTCGCGATATTCACCATTTCCACACGTTCTGTATCGACAGAAGCTAATGATTCACCTTCCAGCCCTCGCAATAGATCGTTATAACGATAAATCACTGTAATAGGCTCGGAATCGCAATATTCACCCGTACCACACGTTCTGTATCGACAGAAGATAAGGATTCACTTTCCAGCCCTCGCAATCGATCGATATAACGATAAATCAGTCTAGGTGGCTTTGAATTGCGATATTCACCATTTCCAAACGTTCTGTATCGACAAAACCTATGGCTTTACTTTCCAGCTCTCGCAATCGTTCGATACTACCATGACTCACTGCAGGGGGCTCGGAATCGCGATATTCACCCGATCCACACGTTCTGTATCGACAGAAGTTAATGATTCACTTTCCAGCTCTCGCAATCGTTCGATATAATGATAAATCACTGTAAAAGGCTCGGAATCGCGATATTCACCAGTTCCACACGTTCTGCATCGACAGAAGCTAAGGTTTTACTTTCCAGCCCTCGGAATCGTTCGGTGTATCGATAAATCACTCCAGGAGGCTCGGAATCGCGATATTCACACGTTCCACACTTTGTGTTTCGACAGAAGCTAAGGATTCACTTTCCAGCCCTCCCCATCGTTCGATATAACGATAAATCACCCTAGGTGGCTCGGATTCGCGATATTCACCATTTCCACACGTTCTGTATCGACAGAAGCTAATGATTCACCTTCCAGCCCTCGCAATAGTTCGATATAACGATAAATCACTGTAATAGGCTCGGAATCGCGATATTCACCAGTTCCACACGTTCTGCATCGACAGAAGCTAAGGCTTTACTTTCCAGCCCTCGGAATCGTTCGGTGTATCGATAAATCACTCTAGGAGACTCGGAATCGCGATATTCACACGTTCCACACTTTGTGTTTCGACAGAAGCTATGGATTCACTTCCCAGCCTCGCAATCGTTCGATATAACGATAAATCACTCTAGGAGACTCGGAAACGCGATATTCACCTTTTCCATACGTTCTGCATTGAAAGAAGCTAAGGATTCACTTCCCAGCCCTCGCAATCGTTCGATATAACGATAAATCACTCTAGGAGACTCGGAATCGCGATATTCACCTTTTCCACACGTTCTGCATCGAAAGAAGTTAAGGATTCACTTCCCAGCCCTCGCAATCGTTCGATATAACGATAAATCACTCTAGGAGGCTCGGAAACGCGATATTCACCTTTTCCATACGGTCTGCATCGAAATAAGCTAAGGATTCACTTCCCAGCCCTCGCAATCGTTCGATATAACGATAAATCACTCTAGGAGACTCGGAATCGCGATATTCACCTTTTCCACACGTTCTGCATCGAAAGAAGTTAAGGATTCACTTCCCAGCCTCGCAATCGTTCGATATAACGATAAATCACTCTAGGAGACTCGGAAACGCGATATTCACCTTTTCCATACGTTCTGCATTGAAAGAAGCTAAGGATTCACTTTCCAGCCATCCCCATCGTTCGATATAACGATAAATCACCCTAGGTGGCTCGGATTCGCGATATTCACCATTTCCACACGTTCTGTATCGACAGCAGCTAATGATTCACCTTCCAGCCCTCGCAATAGTTCGATATAACGATAAATCACTGTAATAGGCTCGGAATCGCGATATTCACCAGTTCCACACGTTCTGCATCGACAGAAGCTAAGGCTTTACTTTCCAGCCCTCGGAATCGTTCGGTGTATCGATAAATCACTCCAGGAGGCTCGGAATCGCGATATTCACACGTTCCACACTTTGTGTTTCGACAGAAGCTAAGGATTCACATTCCAGCCCTCACAATCGTTCGATATAACGATAAATCACTCTAGGAGACTCGGAAACGCGATATTCACCTTTTCCATACGTTCTGCATTGAAAGAAGCTAAGGATTCACTTCCCAGCCCTCGCAATCGTTCGATATAACGATAAATCACTCTAGGAGACTCGGAATCGCGATATTCACCTTTTCCACACGTTCTGCATCGAAAGAAGTTAAGGATTCACTTCCCAGCCCTCGCAATCGTTCGATATAACGATAAATCACTCTAGGTGGCTCGGATTCGCGATATTCACCATTTCCACACGTTCTGTATCGACAGAAGTTAAGGATTCACTTCCCAGCCCTCGCAATCGTTCGATATAACGATAAATCACTCTAGGAGGCTCGGAAACGCGATATTCACCTTTTCCATACGTTCTGCATCGAAATAAGCTAAGGATTCACTTCCCAGCCCTCGCAATCGTTCGATATAACGATAAATCACTCTAGGAGACTCGGAATCGCGATATTCACCTTTTCCACACGTTCTGCATCGAAAGAAGTTAAGGATTCACTTCCCAGCCCTCGCAAACGTTCGATATAACGATAAATCACTCTAGGAGACTCGGAATCGCGATATTCACCTTTTCCACACGTTCTGCATCGAAAGAAGTTAAGGATTCACAGCCCAGCCCTCGCAATCGTTCGATATAACGATAAATCACTCTAGGAGACTCGGAATCGCGATATTCACACGTTCCACACTTTGTGTTTCGACAGAAGCTAAGGATTCACTTCCCAGCCTCGCAATCGTTCGATATAACGATAAATCACTCTAGGAGACTCGGAAACGCGATATTCACCTTTTCCATACGTTCTGCATCGAAATAAGCTAAGGATTCACTTCCCAGCCCTCGCAATCGTTCGATATAAGGATAAATCACTCTAGGAGGTTCGGAAACGCGATATTCACCTTTTCCATACGTTCTGCATCGAAAGAAGCTAAGGATTCACATCCCAGCCCTCGCAATCGTTCGATATAACGATAAAACACTCTAGGAGACTCGGAAACGCGATATTCGCCATTTCCACACGTTCTGCATCGAAAGAAGCTAAGGATTCACTTCCCAGCCTCGCAATCGTTCGATATAACGATAAATCACTCTAGGAGACTCGGAAACGCGATATTCACCTTTTCCATACGTTCTGCATTGAAAGAAGCTAAGGATTCACTTCCCAGCCCTCGCAATCGTTCGATATAACGATAAATCACTCTAGGAGACTCGGAATCGCGATATTCACCTTTTCCACACGTTCTGCATCGAAAGAAGTTAAGGATTCACTTCCCAGCCCTCGCAAACGTTCGATATAACGATAAATCACTCTAGGAGACTCGGAATCGCGATATTCACCTTTTCCACACGTTCTGCATCGAAAGAAGTTAAGGATTCACAGCCCAGCCCTCGCAATCGTTCGATATAACGATAAATCACTCTAGGAGACTCGGAATCACGATATTCACTCGTTCCACACTTTGTGTTTCGACAGAAGCTAAGGATTCACTTCCCAGCCTCGCAATCGTTCGATATAACGATAAATCACTCTAGGAGACTCGGAAACGCGATATTCATCTTTTCCATACGTTCTGCATCGAAATAAGCTAAGGATTCACTTCCCAGCCCTCGCAATCGTTCGATATAAGGATAAATCACTCTAGGAGGTTCGGAAACGCGATATTCACCTTTTCCATACGTTCTGCATCGAAAGAAGCTAAGGATTCACATCCCAGCCCTCGCAATCGTTCGATATAACGATAAAACACTCTAGGAGACTCGGAAACGCGATATTCACCATTTCCACACGTTCTGCATCGAAAGAAGCTAAGGATTCACTTCCCAGCCTCGCAATCGTTCGATATAACGATAAATCACTCTAGGAGACTCGGAAACGCGATATTCACCTTTTCCATACGTTCTGCATTGAAAGAAGCTAAGGATTCACTTCCCAGCCCTCGCAATCGTTCGATATAACGATAAATCACTCTAGGAGACTCGGAATCGCGATATTCACCTTTTCCACACGTTCTGCATCTAAAGAAGTTAAGGATTCACTTCCCAGCCCTCGCAATCGTTCGATATAACGATAAATCACTCTAGGAGACTCGGAATCGCGATATTCACCTTTTCCACACGTTCTGCATCGAAAGAAGTTAAGGATTCACTTCCCAGCCCTCGCAAACGTTCGATATAACGATAAATCACTCTAGGAGACTTGGAAACGCGATATTCACCTTTTCCATACGTTCTGCATCGAAATAAGCTAAGGATTCACTTCCCAGCCCTCGCAAACGTTCGATATAACGATAAATCACTTTAGGAGACTCGGAATCGCGATATTCACATTTTCCACACGTTCTGCATCGAAAGAAGCTAAGGATTCACATCCCAGCCCTCGCAATCGTTCGATATAACGATAAATCGCTCTAGGAGACTCTTAATCGCGATATTCACCTTTTCCACACGTTCTGCATCGAAAGAAGTTGAGGATTCACTTCCCAGCCCTCGCAAACGTTCGATATAACGAAAATCACTCTAGGAGACTCGGAAACGCGATATTCACCTTTTCCACAAGTTCTGCATCGAAAGAAGTTAAGGATTCACTTCCCAGCCCTCGCAAACGTTCGATATAACGATAAATCACTCCAGGAGGCTCGGAATCGCGATATTCACACGTTCCACACTTTGTGTTTCGACAGAAGCTAAGGATTCACTTTCCAGCCCCCGCCATCGTTCGATATAACGATAAATCACTCTAGGTGGCTCGGATTCGCGATATTCACCATTTCCACACGTTCTGTATCGACAGAAGCTAATGATTCACCTTCCAGCCCTCGCAATAGATCGTTATAACGATAAATCACTGTAATAGGCTCGGAATCGCAATATTCACCCGTACCACACGTTCTGTATCGACAGAAGATAAGGATTCACTTTCCAGCTCTCGCAATCGATCGATATAACGATAAACCACTCTAGGAAGCTCGGGATCGCCATATTCACCATTTCCACACGTTCTGTATCGACAGAAGCTAATGATTCACCACCCAGCCCTCGCAATAGTTCGATATAACGATAAATCACTGTAATAGGCTCGGAATCGCGATATTCACCAGTTCCACACGTTCTGCACCGACAGCAGCTAAGGCTTTACTTTCGAGCCCTCGCAAGCGTTCGGTGTATCGATAAATCACTCCAGGAGGCTCGGAATCGCGATATTCACACGTTCCACACTTTGTGTTTCGACAGAAGCTAAGGATTCACTTTCCAGCCCTCACAATCGTTCGATATAACGATTAACCAGTCTAGGTGGCTCTGAATTGCGATATTCACCCGCTCCACACGTTCTGTATCGACAGAAGCTAGGGCTTTACTTTCCAGCCCTCCCCATCGTTCGATATAACGATAAATCACTCTAGGTGGCTCGGATTCGCGATATTCACCATTTCCACACGTTCTGTATCGACAGAAGCTAATGATTCACCTTCCAGCCCTCGCAATAGATCGTTATAACGATAAATCACTGTAATAGGCTCGGAATCGCAATATTCACCCGTACCACACGTTCTGTATCGACAGAAGATAAGGATTCACTTTCCAGCTCTCGCAAACGTTCGATATAACGATAAATCACTCCAGGAGGCTCGGAATCGCGATATTCACACGTTCCACACGTTGTGTTTCGACAGAAGCTAAGGATTCACTTTCCAGCCCCCGCCATCGTTCGATATAACGATAAATCACTCCAGGAGGCTCGGAATCGCGATATTCACACGTTCCACACTTTGTGTTTCGACAGAAGCTAAGGATTCACTTTCCAGCCCCCGCCATCGTTCGATATAACGATAAATCACTCTAGGTGGCTCGGATTCGCGATATTCACCATTTCCACACGTTCTGTATCGACAGAAGCTAATGATTCACCTTCCAGCCCTCGCAATAGATCGTTATAACGATAAATCACTGTAATAGGCTCGGAATCGCAATATTCACCCGTACCACACGTTCTGTATCGACAGAAGATAAGGATTCACTTTCCAGCTCTCGCAATCGATCGATATAACGATAAACCACTCTAGGAAGCTCGGGATCGCCATATTCACCATTTCCACACGTTCTGTATCGACAGAAGCTAATGATTCACCACCCAGCCCTCGCAATAGTTCGATATAACGATAAATCACTGTAATAGGCTCGGAATCGCGATATTCACCAGTTCCACACGTTCTGCACCGACAGCAGCTAAGGCTTTACTTTCGAGCCCTCGCAAGCGTTCGGTGTATCGATAAATCACTCCAGGAGGCTCGGAATCGCGATATTCACACGTTCCACACTTTGTGTTTCGACAGAAGCTAAGGATTCACTTTCCAGCCCTCACAATCGTTCGATATAACGATTAACCAGTCTAGGTGGCTCTGAATTGCGATATTCACCCGCTCCACACGTTCTGTATCGACAGAAGCTAGGGCTTTACTTTCCAGCCCTCCCCATCGTTCGATATAACGATAAATCACTCTAGGTGGCTCGGATTCGCGATATTCACCATTTCCACACGTTCTGTATCGACAGAAGCTAATGATTCACCTTCCAGCCCTCGCAATAGATCGTTATAACGATAAATCACTGTAATAGGCTCGGAATCGCAATATTCACCCGTACCACACGTTCTGTATCGACAGAAGATAAGGATTCACTTTCCAGCTCTCGCAAACGTTCGATATAACGATAAATCACTCCAGGAGGCTCGGAATCGCGATATTCACACGTTCCACACGTTGTGTTTCGACAGAAGCTAAGGATTCACTTTCCAGCCCCCGCCATCGTTCGATATAACGATAAATCACTCCAGGAGGCTCGGAATCGCGATATTCACACGTTCCACACTTTGTGTTTCGACAGAAGCTAAGGATTCACTTTCCAGCCCCCGCCATCGTTCGATATAACGATAAATCACTCTAGGTGGCTCGGATTCGCGATATTCACCATTTCCACACGTTCTGTATCGACAGAAGCTAATGATTCACCTTCCAGCCCTCGCAATAGATCGTTATAACGATAAATCACTGTAATAGGCTCGGAATCGCAATATTCACCCGTACCACACGTTCTGTATCGACAGAAGATAAGGATTCACTTTCCAGCTCTCGCAATCGATCGATATAACGATAAACCACTCTAGGAAGCTCGGGATCGCCATATTCACCATTTCCACACGTTCTGTATCGACAGAAGCTAATGATTCACCACCCAGCCCTCGCAATAGTTCGATATAACGATAAATCACTGTAATAGGCTCGGAATCGCGATATTCACCAGTTCCACACGTTCTGCACCGACAGCAGCTAAGGCTTCACTTTCGAGCCCTCGCAAGCGTTCGGTGTATCGATAAATCACTCCAGGAGGCTCGGAATCGCGATATTCACACGTTCCACACTTTGTGTTTCGACAGAAGCTAAGGATTCACTTTCCAGCCCTCACAATCGTTCGATATAACGATTAACCAGTCTAGGTGGCTCTGAATTGCGATATTCACCCGCTCCACACGTTCTGTATCGACAGAAGCTAGGGCTTTACTTTCCAGCCCTCCCCATCGTTCGATATAACGATAAATCACTCTAGGTGGCTCGGATTCGCGATATTCACCATTTCCACACGTTCTGTATCGACAGAAGCTAATGATTCACCTTCCAGCCCTCGCAATAGATCGTTATAACGATAAATCACTGTAATAGGCTCGGAATCGCAATATTCACCCGTACCACACGTTCTGTATCGACAGAAGATAAGGATTCACTTTCCAGCTCTCGCAAACGTTCGATATAACGATAAATCACTCCAGGAGGCTCGGAATCGCGATATTCACACGTTCCACACGTTGTGTTTCGACAGAAGCTAAGGATTCACTTTCCAGCCCCCGCCATCGTTCGATATAACGATAAATCACTCCAGGAGGCTCGGAATCGCGATATTCACACGTTCCACACTTTGTGTTTCGACAGAAGCTAAGGATTCACTTTCCAGCCCCCGCCATCGTTCGATATAACGATAAATCACTCTAGGTGGCTCGGATTCGCGATATTCACCATTTCCACACGTTCTGTATCGACAGAAGCTAATGATTCACCTTCCAGCCCTCGCAATAGATCGTTATAACGATAAATCACTGTAATAGGCTCGGAATCGCAATATTCACCCGTACCACACGTTCTGTATCGACAGAAGATAAGGATTCACTTTCCAGCTCTCGCAATCGATCGATATAACGATAAACCACTCTAGGAAGCTCGGGATCGCCATATTCACCATTTCCACACGTTCTGTATCGACAGAAGCTAATGATTCACCACCCAGCCCTCGCAATAGTTCGATATAACGATAAATCACTGTAATAGGCTCGGAATCGCGATATTCACCAGTTCCACACGTTCTGCACCGACAGCAGCTAAGGCTTTACTTTCGAGCCCTCGCAAGCGTTCGGTGTATCGATAAATCACTCCAGGAGGCTCGGAATCGCGATATTCACACGTTCCACACTTTGTGTTTCGACAGAAGCTAAGGATTCACTTTCCAGCCCTCACAATCGTTCGATATAACGATTAACCAGTCTAGGTGGCTCTGAATTGCGATATTCACCCGCTCCACACGTTCTGTATCGACAGAAGCTAGGGCTTTACTTTCCAGCCCTCCCCATCGTTCGATATAACGATAAATCACTCTAGGTGGCTCGGATTCGCGATATTCACCATTTCCACACGTTCTGTATCGACAGAAGCTAATGATTCACCTTCCAGCCCTCGCAATAGATCGTTATAACGATAAATCACTGTAATAGGCTCGGAATCGCAATATTCACCCGTACCACACGTTCTGTATCGACAGAAGATAAGGATTCACTTTCCAGCTCTCGCAAACGTTCGATATAACGATAAATCACTCCAGGAGGCTCGGAATCGCGATATTCACACGTTCCACACGTTGTGTTTCGACAGAAGCTAAGGATTCACTTTCCAGCCCCCGCCATCGTTCGATATAACGATAAATCACTCCAGGAGGCTCGGAATCGCGATATTCACACGTTCCACACTTTGTGTTTCGACAGAAGCTAAGGATTCACTTTCCAGCCCCCGCCATCGTTCGATATAACGATAAATCACTCTAGGTGGCTCGGATTCGCGATATTCACCATTTCCACACGTTCTGTATCGACAGAAGCTAATGATTCACCTTCCAGCCCTCGCAATAGATCGTTATAACGATAAATCACTGTAATAGGCTCGGAATCGCAATATTCACCCGTACCACACGTTCTGTATCGACAGAAGATAAGGATTCACTTTCCAGCTCTCGCAATCGATCGATATAACGATAAACCACTCTAGGAAGCTCGGGATCGCCATATTCACCATTTCCACACGTTCTGTATCGACAGAAGCTAATGATTCACCACCCAGCCCTCGCAATAGTTCGATATAACGATAAATCACTGTAATAGGCTCGGAATCGCGATATTCACCAGTTCCACACGTTCTGCACCGACAGCAGCTAAGGCTTCACTTTCGAGCCCTCGCAAGCGTTCGGTGTATCGATAAATCACTCCAGGAGGCTCGGAATCGCGATATTCACACGTTCCACACTTTGTGTTTCGACAGAAGCTAAGGATTCACTTTCCAGCCCTCACAATCGTTCGATATAACGATTAACCAGTCTAGGTGGCTCTGAATTGCGATATTCACCCGCTCCACACGTTCTGTATCGACAGAAGCTAGGGCTTTACTTTCCAGCCCTCCCCATCGTTCGATATAACGATAAATCACTCTAGGTGGCTCGGATTCGCGATATTCACCATTTCCACACGTTCTGTATCGACAGAAGCTAATGATTCACCTTCCAGCCCTCGCAATAGATCGTTATAACGATAAATCACTGTAATAGGCTCGGAATCGCAATATTCACCCGTACCACACGTTCTGTATCGACAGAAGATAAGGATTCACTTTCCAGCTCTCGCAAACGTTCGATATAACGATAAATCACTCCAGGAGGCTCGGAATCGCGATATTCACACGTTCCACACGTTGTGTTTCGACAGAAGCTAAGGATTCACTTTCCAGCCCCCGCCATCGTTCGATATAACGATAAATCACTCTAGGTGGCTCGGATTCGCGATATTCACCTTTTCCACACGTTCTGCATCGAAAGAAGTTAAGGATTCACTTCCCAGCCCTCGCAATCGTTCGATATAACGATAAATCACTCTAGGAGGCTCGGAAACGCGATATTCACCTTTTCCATACGTTCTGCATCGAAATAAGCTAAGGATTCACTTCCCAGCCCTCGCAATCGTTCGATATAACGATAAATCACTCTAGGAGACTCGGAATCGCGATATTCACCTTTTCCACACGTTCTGCATCGAAAGAAGTTAAGGATTCACTTCCCAGCCTCGCAATCGTTCGATATAACGATAAATCACTCTAGGAGACTCGGAAACGCGATATTCACCTTTTCCATACGTTCTGCATTGAAAGAAGCTAAGGATTCACTTTCCAGCCCTCCCCATCGTTCGATATAACGATAAATCACCCTAGGTGGCTCGGATTCGCGATATTCACCATTTCCACACGTTCTGTATCGACAGCAGCTAATGATTCACCTTCCAGCCCTCGCAATAGTTCGATATAACGATAAATCACTGTAATAGGCTCGGAATCGCGATATTCACCAGTTCCACACGTTCTGCATCGACAGAAGCTAAGGCTTTACTTTCCAGCCCTCGGAATCGTTCGGTGTATCGATAAATCACTCCAGGAGGCTCGGAATCGCGATATTCACACGTTCCACACTTTGTGTTTCGACAGAAGCTAAGGATTCACATTCCAGCCCTCACAATCGTTCGATATAACGATAAATCACTCTAGGAGACTCGGAAACGCGATATTCACCTTTTCCATACGTTCTGCATTGAAAGAAGCTAAGGATTCACTTCCCAGCCCTCGCAATCGTTCGATATAACGATAAATCACTCTAGGAGACTCGGAATCGCGATATTCACCTTTTCCACACGTTCTGCATCGAAAGAAGTTAAGGATTCACTTCCCAGCCCTCGCAATCGTTCGATATAACGATAAATCACTCTAGGTGGCTCGGAATCGCGATATTCACCTTTTCCACACGTTCTGCATCGAAAGAAGTTAAGGATTCACAGCCCAGCCCTCGCAATCGTTCGATATAACGATAAATCACTCTAGGAGACTCGGAATCGCGATATTCACACGTTCCACACTTTGTGTTTCGACAGAAGCTAAGGATTCACTTCCCAGCCTCGCAATCGTTCGATATAACGATAAATCACTCTAGGAGACTCGGAAACGCGATATTCACCTTTTCCATACGTTCTGCATCGAAATAAGCTAAGGATTCACTTCCCAGCCCTCGCAATCGTTCGATATAAGGATAAATCACTCTAGGAGGTTCGGAAACGCGGTATTCACCTTTTCCATACGTTCTGCATCGAAAGAAGCTAAGGATTCACATCCCAGCCCTCGCAATCGTTCGATATAACGATAAAACACTCTAGGAGACTCGGAAACGCGATATTCGCCATTTCCACACGTTCTGCATCGAAAGAAGCTAAGGATTCACTTCCCAGCCTCGCAATCGTTCGATATAACGATAAATCACTCTAGGAGACTCGGAAACGCGATATTCACCTTTTCCATACGTTCTGCATTGAAAGAAGCTAAGGATTCACTTCCCAGCCCTCGCAATCGTTCGATATAACGATAAATCACTCTAGGAGACTCGGAATCGCGATATTCACCTTTTCCACACGTTCTGCATCGAAAGAAGTTAAGGATTCACTTCCCAGCCCTCGCAAACGTTCGATATAACGATAAATCACTCTAGGAGACTCGGAATCGCGATATTCACCTTTTCCACACGTTCTGCATCGAAAGAAGTTAAGGATTCACAGCCCAGCCCTCGCAATCGTTCGATATAACGATAAATCACTCTAGGAGACTCGGAATCACGATATTCACACGTTCCACACTTTGTGTTTCGACAGAAGCTAAGGATTCACTTCCCAGCCTCGCAATCGTTCGATATAACGATAAATCACTCTAGGAGACTCGGAAACGCGATATTCATCTTTTCCATACGTTCTGCATCGAAATAAGCTAAGGATTCACTTCCCAGCCCTCGCAATCGTTCGATATAAGGATAAATCACTCTAGGAGGTTCGGAAACGCGATATTCACCTTTTCCATACGTTCTGCATCGAAAGAAGCTAAGGATTCACATCCCAGCCCTCGCAATCGTTCGATATAACGATAAAACACTCTAGGAGACTCGGAAACGCGATATTCACCATTTCCACACGTTCTGCATCGAAAGAAGCTAAGGATTCACTTCCCAGCCTCGCAATCGTTCGATATAACGATAAATCACTCTAGGAGACTCGGAAACGCGATATTCACCTTTTCCATACGTTCTGCATTGAAAGAAGCTAAGGATTCACTTCCCAGCCCTCGCAATCGTTCGATATAACGATAAATCACTCTAGGAGACTCGGAATCGCGATATTCACCTTTTCCACACGTTCTGCATCTAAAGAAGTTAAGGATTCACTTCCCAGCCCTCGCAAACGTTCGATATAACGATAAATCACTCTAGGAGACTTGGAAACGCGATATTCACCTTTTCCATACGTTCTGCATCGAAATAAGCTAAGGATTCACTTCCCAGCCCTCGCAAACGTTCGATATAACGATAAATCACTTTAGGAGACTCGGAATCGCGATATTCACATTTTCCACACGTTCTGCATCGAAAGAAGCTAAGGATTCACATCCCAGCCCTCGCAATCGTTCGATATAACGATAAATCGCTCTAGGAGACTCTTAATCGCGATATTCACCTTTTCCACACGTTCTGCATCGAAAGAAGTTGAGGATTCACTTCCCAGCCCTCGCAAACGTTCGATATAACGAAAATCACTCTAGGAGGCTCGGAAACGCGATATTCACCTTTTCCACAAGTTCTGCATCGAAAGAAGTTAAGGATTCACTTCCCAGCCCTCGCAAACGTTCGATATAACGATAAATCACTCCAGGAGGCTCGGAATCGCGATATTCACACGTTCCACACTTTGTGTTTCGACAGAAGCTAAGGATTCACTTTCCAGCCCCCGCCATCGTTCGATATAACGATAAATCACTCTAGGTGGCTCGGATTCGCGATATTCACCATTTCCACACGTTCTGTATCGACAGAAGCTAATGATTCACCTTCCAGCCCTCGCAATAGATCGTTATAACGATAAATCACTGTAATAGGCTCGGAATCGCAATATTCACCCGTACCACACGTTCTGTATCGACAGAAGATAAGGATTCACTTTCCAGCTCTCGCAATCGATCGATATAACGATAAACCACTCTAGGAAGCTCGGGATCGCCATATTCACCATTTCCACACGTTCTGTATCGACAGAAGCTAATGATTCACCACCCAGCCCTCGCAATAGTTCGATATAACGATAAATCACTGTAATAGGCTCGGAATCGCGATATTCACCAGTTCCACACGTTCTGCACCGACAGCAGCTAAGGCTTTACTTTCGAGCCCTCGCAAGCGTTCGGTGTATCGATAAATCACTCCAGGAGGCTCGGAATCGCGATATTCACACGTTCCACACTTTGTGTTTCGACAGAAGCTAAGGATTCACTTTCCAGCCCTCACAATCGTTCGATATAACGATTAACCAGTCTAGGTGGCTCTGAATTGCGATATTCACCCGCTCCACACGTTCTGTATCGACAGAAGCTAGGGCTTTACTTTCCAGCTCACGCAATGGTTCGATACTACCATGAATCACTCCACGGGGTTCGGAATCGCGATATTCACCCGATCCACACGTTCTGTATCGACAGAAGATAAGGATTCAATTCCCAGGCCTCGCAAACGTTCGATATAACGATCAATCACTCTAGGTGGCTTGGAAACGCGATATTCACCTTTTCCATACGTTCTGCATCGAAATAAGCTAAGGATTCACTTCCCAGCCCTCGCAAACGTTCGATATAACGATAAATCACTCCAGGAGGCTCGGAATCGCGATATTCACACGTTCCACACTTTGTGTTTCGACAGAAGCTAAGGATTCACTTTCCAGCCCTCGCAATCGTTCGATATAACGATAAATCAATCTAGGTGGCTCGGATTCGCGATATTCACCATTTCCACACGTTCTGTATCGACAGAAGTTAATGATTCACCGTCCAGCCCTCGCAATAGTTCGATATAACGATAAATCACTGTAATAGGCTCGGAATCGCGATATTCACCAGTTCCACACGTTCTGTATCGACAGAAGCTAGGGCTTTACTTTCCAGCTCACGCAACCGTTCGATACTACCATGAATCACTCCACGGGGTTCGGAATCGCGATATTCACCCGATCCACACGTTCTGTATCGACAGAAGATAAGGATTCAATTCCCAGGCCTCGCAATCGTTCGACATAACGATAAATCACTGGAATAGGCTCGGAATCGCGATATTCACCCGTACCACACGTTCTTTATCGACAGAAGCTAAGGATTCACTTTCCAGCCCTTGCAATCGTTCGATATAACGATAAATCAGTCTAGCTGGATCCGTATTGCGATATTCACCATTTCCAAACGTTCTGCATCGACAGAAGCTAAGGCTTTACTTTCCAGCCCTCGCAATCGTTCGGTGTATCGATAAATCACTCCAGGAGGCTCGGAATCGCGATATTCACACGTTCCACACTTTGTGTTTCGACAGAAGCTAAGGATTCACTTTCCAGGCCTCGCAATCGTTCGATATAACGATAAATCACTCTAGGTGGCTCGGATTCGCGATATTCACCATTTTCACACGTTCTGTATCGACAGAAGCTAATGATTCACCTTCCAGCCCTCGCAATAGTTCGATATAACGATAAATCACTGTAATAGGCTCGGAATCGCGATATTCACCAGTTCCACACGTTCTGCACCGACAGCAGCTAAGGCTTTACTTTCGAGCCCTCGCAAGCGTTCGGTGTATCGATAAATCACTCCAGGAGGCTCGGAATCGCGATATTCACCATTTCCACACGCTCTGTATCGACAGAAGCTAAGGATTCACTTTCCAGCCCTCGCAATCGTTCGATATAACGATAAATCACTCTAGGTGGCTCGGATTCGCGATATTAACCATTTCCACACGTTCTGTATCGACAAAACCTAGGGCTTTACTATCCAGCTCTCGCAATCGTTCGATACTACCATGAATCACTCCACGGGGCTCGGAATCGCGATATTCACCCGTACCACACGTTCTGTATCGACAGAAGATAAGGATTCACTTTCCAGCCCTCGCAATCGTTCGATATAACGATAAATCACTCTAGGTGGCTCGGATTCGCGATATTCACCATTTCCACACGTTCTGTATCGACAGAAGCTAATGATTCACCTTCCAGCCCTCGCAATAGATCGTTATAACGATAAATCACTGTAATAGGCTCGGAATCGCAATATTCACCCGTACCACACGTTCTGTATCGACAGAAGATAAGGATTCACTTTCCAGCTCTCGCAATCGATCGATATAACGATAAACCACTCTAGGAAGCTCGGGAACGCCATATTCACCATTTCCACACGCTCTGTATCGACATAAGCTAAGGATTCACTTTCCAGCCCTCGCAATCGTTCGATATAACGATAAATCACTCTAGGTGGCTCGGATTCTCGATATTAACCATTTCCACACGTTCTGTATCGACAAAACCTAGGGCTTTACTATCCAGCTCTCGCAATCGTTCGATACTACCATGAATCACTCCACGGGGCTCGGAATCGCGATATTCACCCGATCCACACGTTCTGTATCGACAGAAGCTAAGGATTCACTTTCCAGCCCTCGAAATCGTTCGGTGAATCGATAAATCACTCTAGGAGGCTCGGAATCGCGATATTCACCGGTACCACACGTTCTGTATCGACAGAAGCTAGGGCTTTACTTTCCAGCTCTCGTAATCGTTCGATATTACCATGAATCACTCCAGGAGGCTCGGAATCGCGATATTCACACGTTCCACACTTTGTGTTTCGACAGAAGCTAAGGATTCACTTTCCAGCCCTCACAATCGTTCGATATAACGATTAACCAGTCTAGGTGGCTCTGAATTGCGATATTCACCCGTTCCACACGTTCTGTATCGACAGAAGCTATAGCTTTACTTTCCAGCTCACGCAATGGTTCGATACTACCATGAATCACTCCACGGGGCTCGGAATCGCGATATTCACCCGACCAACACGTTCTGTATCGACAGAAGCTAAGGATTCACTTTCCGGCCCTCGCAATCGTTCGGTGTATCGATAAATCACTCTAGGAGGCTCGGAATTGCGATATTCACCGGTACCACACGTTCTGTATCGACAGAAGCTAGGGCTTTACTTTCCAGCTCTCGCAATCGTTCGATATTACCATGAATCACTCCAGGAGGCTCGGAATCGCGATATTCACACGTTCCACACTTTGTGTTTCGACAGAAGCTAAGGATTCACTTTCCAGGCCTCGCAATCGTTCGATATAACGATAAATCACTCTAGGTGGCTCGGATTCGCGATATTAACCATTTCCACACGTTCGGTATCGACAGAAGTCAATGATTCACCTTCCAGCCCTCGCAACAGATCGTTATAACGATAAATCACTGTAATAGGCTCGGAATCGCAATATTCACCCGTACCACACGTTCTGTATCGACAGAAGATAAGGATTCACTTTCCAGCTCTCGCAATCGATCGATATAACGATAAACCACTCTAGGAAGCTCGGGATCGCCATATTCACCATTTCCACACGCTCTGTATCGACAGAAGCTAAGGATTCACTTTCCAGCCCTCGCAATCGTTCGATATAACGATAAATCACTCTAGGTGGCTCGGATTCGCGATATTCACCATTTTCACACGTTCTGTATCGACAGAAGCTAATGATTCACCTTCCAGCCCTCGCAATAGTTCGATATAACGATAAATCACTGTAATAGGCTCGGAATCGCGATATTCACCCGACCCACACGTTCTGCACCGACAGCAGCTAAGGCTTTACTTTCGAGCCCTCGCAAGCGTTCGGTGTATCGATAAATCACTCCAGGAGGCTCGGAATCGCGATATTCACACGTTCCACACTTTGTGTTTCGACAGAAGCTAAGGATTCACTTTCCAGCCCTCCCCATCGTTCGATATAACGATAAATCACCCTAGGTGGCTCGGATTCGCGATATTCACCATTTCCACACGTTCTGTATCGACAGCAGCTAATGATTCACCTTCCAGCCCTCGCAATAGTTCGATATAACGATAAATCACTGTAATAGGCTCGGAATCGCGATATTCACCAGTTCCACACGTTCTGCATCGACAGAAGCTAAGGCTTTACTTTCCAGCCCTCGGAATCGTTCGGTGTATCGATAAATCACTCCAGGAGGCTCGGAATCGCGATATTCACACGTTCCACACTTTGTGTTTCGACAGAAGCTAAGGATTCACATTCCAGCCCTCACAATCGTTCGATATAACGATAAATCACTCTAGGTGGCTCGGATTCGCGATATTCACCATTTCCACACGTTCTGTATCGACAGAAGTCAATGATTCACCTTCCAGCCCTCGCAATAGATCGTTATAACGATAAATCACTGTAATAGGCTCGGAATCGCAATATTCACCCGTACCACACGTTCTGTATCGACAGAAGATAAGGATTCACTTTCCAGCTCTCGCAATCGATCGATATAACGATAAACCACTCTAGGAAGCTCGGGATCGCCATATTCACCATTTCCACACGCTCTGTATCGACAGAAGCTAAGGATTCACTTTCCAGCCCTCGCAATTGTTCGATATAACGATAAATCACTCTAGGTGGCTCGGATTCGCGATATTAACCATTTCCACACGTTCGGTATCGACAAAACCTAGGGCTTTACTATCCAGCTCTCGCAATCGTTCGATACTACCATGAATCACTCCACGGGGCTCGGAATCGCGATATTCACCCGATCCACACGTTCTGTATCGACAGAAACTAAGGATTCACTTCCCAGCCCTCGCAATCGTTCGATATAACGATAAATCACTCTAGGAGGTTCGGAAACGCGATATTCACCTTTTCCATACGTTCTGCATCGAAAGAAGCTAAGGATTCACATCCCAGCCCTCGCAATCGTTCGATATAACGATAAATCACTCTAGGAGACTCGGAATCGCGATATTCACACGTTCCACACTTTGTGTTTCGACAGAAGCTAAGGATTCACTTCCCAGCCTCGCAATCGTTCGAAATAACGATAAATCACTCTAGGAGACTCGGAAACGCGATATTCACCTTTTCCATACGTTCTGCATTGAAAGAAGCTAAGGATTCACTTCCCAGCCCTCGCAATCGTTCGATATAACGATAAATCACTCTAGGAGACTCGGAATCGCGATATTCACCTTTTCCACACGTTCTGCATCGAAAGAAGTTAAGGATTCACTTCCCAGCCCTCGCAATCGTTCGATATAACGATAAATCACTCTAGGAGGCTCGGAAACGCGATATTCACCTTTTCCATACGTTCTGCATCGAAATAAGCTAAGGATTCACTTCCCAGCCCTCGCAATCGTTCGATATAACGATAAATCACTCTAGGAGACTCGGAATCGCGATATTCACCTTTTCCACACGTTCTGCATCGAAAGAAGTTAAGGATTCACTTCCCAGCCCTCGCAAACGTTCGATATAACGATAAATCACTCTAGGAGACTCGGAATCGCGATATTCACCTTTTCCACACGTTCTGCATCGAAAGAAGTTAAGGATTCACAGCCCAGCCCTCGCAATCGTTCGATATAACGATAAATCACTCTAGGAGACTCGGAATCGCGATATTCACACGTTCCACACTTTGTGTTTCGACAGAAGCTAAGGATTCACTTCCCAGCCTCGCAATCGTTCGATATAACGATAAATCACTCTAGGAGACTCGGAAACGCGATATTCACCTTTTCCATACGTTCTGCATCGAAATAAGCTAAGGATTCACTTCCCAGCCCTCGCAATCGTTCGATATAAGGATAAATCACTCTAGGAGGTTCGGAAACGCGATATTCACCTTTTCCATACGTTCTGCATCGAAAGAAGCTAAGGATTCACATCCCAGCCCTCGCAATCGTTCGATATAACGATAAAACACTCTAGGAGACTCGGAAACGCGATATTCACCATTTCCACACGTTCTGCATCGAAAGAAGCTAAGGATTCACTTCCCAGCCTCGCAATCGTTCGATATAACGATAAATCACTCTAGGAGACTCGGAAACGCGATATTCACCTTTTCCATACGTTCTGCATTGAAAGAAGCTAAGGATTCACTTCCCAGCCCTCGCAATCGTTCGATATAACGATAAATCACTCTAGGAGACTCGGAATCGCGATATTCACCTTTTCCACACGTTCTGCATCGAAAGAAGTTAAGGATTCACTTCCCAGCCCTCGCAAACGTTCGATATAACGATAAATCACTCTAGGAGACTCGGAATCGCGATATTCACCTTTTCCACACGTTCTGCATCGAAAGAAGTTAAGGATTCACAGCCCAGCCCTCGCAATCGTTCGATATAACGATAAATCACTCTAGGAGACTCGGAATCGCGATATTCACACGTTCCACACTTTGTGTTTCGACAGAAGCTAAGGATTCACTTCCCAGCCTCGCAATCGTTCGATATAACGATAAATCACTCTAGGAGACTCGGAAACGCGATATTCATCTTTTCCATACGTTCTGCATCGAAATAAGCTAAGGATTCACTTCCCAGCCCTCGCAATCGTTCGATATAAGGATAAATCACTCTAGGAGGTTCGGAAACGCGATATTCACCTTTTCCATACGTTCTGCATCGAAAGAAGCTAAGGATTCACATCCCAGCCCTCGCAATCGTTCGATATAACGATAAAACACTCTAGGAGACTCGGAAACGCGATATTCACCATTTCCACACGTTCTGCATCGAAAGAAGCTAAGGATTCACTTCCCAGCCTCGCAATCGTTCGATATAACGATAAATCACTCTAGGAGACTCGGAAACGCGATATTCACCTTTTCCATACGTTCTGCATTGAAAGAAGCTAAGGATTCACTTCCCAGCCCTCGCAATCGTTCGATATAACGATAAATCACTCTAGGAGACTCGGAATCGCGATATTCACCTTTTCCACACGTTCTGCATCGAAAGAAGTTAAGGATTCACAGCCCAGCCCTCGCAATCGTTCGATATAACGATAAATCACTCTAGGAGACTCGGAATCGCGATATTCACACGTTCCACACTTTGTGTTTCGACAGAAGCTAAGGATTCACTTCCCAGCCTCGCAATCGTTCGATATAACGATAAATCACTCTAGGAGACTCGGAAACGCGATATTCATCTTTTCCATACGTTCTGCATCGAAATAAGCTAAGGATTCACTTCCCAGCCCTCGCAATCGTTCGATATAAGGATAAATCACTCTAGGAGGTTCGGAAACGCGATATTCACCTTTTCCATACGTTCTGCATCGAAAGAAGCTAAGGATTCACATCCCAGCCCTAGCAATCGTTCGATATAACGATAAAACACTCTAGGAGACTCGGAAACGCGATATTCACCATTTCCACACGTTCTGCATCGAAAGAAGCTAAGGATTCACTTCCCAGCCTCGCAATCGTTCGATATAACGATAAATCACTCTAGGAGACTCGGAAACGCGATATTCACCTTTTCCATACGTTCTGCATTGAAAGAAGCTAAGGATTCACTTCCCAGCCCTCGCAATCGTTCGATATAACGATAAATCACTCTAGGAGACTCGGAATCGCGATATTCACCTTTTCCACACGTTCTGCATCTAAAGAAGTTAAGGATTCACTTCCCAGCCCTCGCAATCGTTCGATATAACGATAAATCACTCTAGGAGACTCGGAATCGCGATATTCACCTTTTCCACACGTTCTGCATCGAAAGAAGTTGAGGATTCACTTCCCAGCCCTCGCAAACGTTCGATATAACGAAAATCACTCTAGGAGGCTCGGAAACGCGATATTCACCTTTTCCACAAGTTCTGCATCGAAAGAAGTTAAGGATTCACTTCCCAGCCCTCGCAAACGTTCGATATAACGATAAATCACTCCAGGAGGCTCGGAATCGCGATATTCACACGTTCCACACTTTGTGTTTCGACAGAAGCTAAGGATTCACTTTCCAGCCCCCGCCATCGTTCGATATAACGATAAATCACTCTAGGTGGCTCGGATTCGCGATATTCACCATTTCCACACGTTCTGTATCGACAGAAGCTAATGATTCACCTTCCAGTCCTCGCAATAGATCGTTATAACGATAAATCACTGTGATAGGCTCGGAATCGCAATATTCACCCGTACCACACGTTCTGTATCGACAGAAGATAAGGATTCACTTTCCAGCTCTCGCAATCGATCGATATAACGATAAACCACTCTAGGAAGCTCGGGATCGCCATATTCACCATTTCCACACGCTCTGTATCGACAGAAGCTAAGGATTCACTTTCCAGCCCTCGCAATCGTTCGATATAACGATAAATCACTCTAGGTGGCTCGGATTCGCGATATTAACCATTTCCACACGTTCTGTATCGACAGAAGCTAGGGCTTTACTTTCCAGCTCTCGCAATCGTTCGATATTACCATGAATCACTCCAGGGGGCTCGGAATCGCGATATTCACCTGTTCCACACGTTCTGTATCGACAGAAGCTAAGGCTTTACTTTCCAGTCCTCGCAATCGTGCAATTTTACGAAGAGTCACTTCAGGAGGCTCGGAATCGCAATATTCACCCGTTCCACACGTTCTGTATCGACAGAAGCTAGGGCTTTACTTTCCAGCTCTCGCAATCGTTCGATATTACCATGAATCACTCCAGGAGGCTCGGAATCGCGATATTCACACGTTCCACACTTTGTGTTTCGACAGAAGCTAAGGATTCACTTTCCAGCCCTCGCAATCGTTTGATATAACGATAAATCACTCTAGGTGGCTCGGATTCGCGATATTCACCATTTTCACACGTTCTGTATCGACAGAAGCTAATGATTCACCTTCCAGCCCTCGCAATAGTTCGATATAACGATAAATCACTGTAATAGGCTCGGAATCCCCGATATTCACCAGTTCCACACGTTCTGCACCGACAGCAGCTAAGGCTTTACTTTCGAGCCCTCGCAAGCGTTCGGTGTATCGATAAATCACTCCAGGAGGCTCGGAATCGCGATATTCGCACGTTCCACACTTTGTGTTTCGACAGAAGCTAAGGATTCACTTTCCAGCCCTCACAATCGTTCGATATAACGATTAACCAGTCTAGGTGGCTCTGAATTGCGATATTCACCCGCTCCACACGTTCTGTATCGACAGAAGCTAGGGCTTTACTTTCCAGCTCACGCAATGGTTCGATACTACCATGAATCACTCCACGGGGCTCGGAATCGCGATATTCACCCGACCCACACGTTCTGTATCGACAGAAGCTAAGGATTCACTTTCCGGCCCTCGCAATCGTTCGGTGTATCGATAAATCACTCTAGGAGGCTCGGAATCGCGATATTCACCGGTACCACACGTTCTGTATCGACAGAAGCTAGGGCTTTACTTTCCAGCTCTCGCAATCGTTCGATATTACCATGAATCACTCCAGGAGGCTCGGAATCGCGATATTCACACGTTCCACACTTTGTGTTTCGACAGAAGCTAAGGATTCACTTCCCAGCCCTCGCAAACGTTCGATATAACGATCAATCACTCTAGGAGGCTTGGAAACGCGATATTCACCTTTTCCATACGTTCTGCATCGAAATAAGCTAAGGATTCACTTCCCAGCCCTCGCAAACGTTCGATATAACGATAAATCACTTTAGGAGACTCGGAATCGCGATATTCACATTTTCCACACGTTCTGCATCGAAATAAGCTAAGGATTCACTTCCCAGCCCTCGCAAACGTTCGATATAACGATCAATCACTCTAGGAGGCTTGGAAACGCGATATTCACCTTTTCCATACGTTCTGCATCGAAATAAGCTAAGGATTCACTTCCCAGCCCTCGCAAACGTTCGATATAACGATCAATCACTCTAGGAGGCTTGGAAACGCGATATTCACCTTTTCCATACGTTCTGCATCGAAATAAGCTAAGGATTCACTTCCCAGCCCTCGCAAACGTTCGATATATCGATAAATCACTCTAGGAGGCTCGGAATCGCGATATTCACCGGTACCACACGTTCTGTATCGACAGAAGCTAGGGCTTTACTTTCCAGCTCTCGCAATCGTTCGATATTACCATGAATCACTCCAGGGGGCTCGGAATCGCGATATTCACCTGTTCCACACGTTCCTTATCGACAGAAGCTAAGGCTTTACTTTCCAGTCCTCGCAATCGTGCAATTTTACGAAGAGTCACTTCAGGAGGCTCGGAATCGCAATATTCACCCGTTCCACACGTTCTGTATCGACAGAAGCTAGGGCTTTACTTTCCAGCTCTCGCAATCGTTCGATATTACCATGAATCACTCCAGGAGGCTCGGAATCGCGATATTCACACGTTCCACACTTTGTGTTTCGACAGAAGCTAAGGATTCACTTTCCAGCCCGCGCAATCGTTCGATATAACGATAAATCACTCTAGGTGGCTCGGATTCGCGATATTCACCATTTTCACACGTTCTGCACCGACAGCAGCTAAGGCTTTACTTTCGAGCCCTCGCAAGCGTTCGGTGTATCGATAAATCACTCCAGGAGGCTCGGAATCGCGATATTCACACGTTCCACACTTTGTGTTTCGACAGAAGCTAAGGATTCACTTTCCAGCCCTCACAATCGTTCGATATAACGATTAACCAGTCTAGGTGGCTCTGAATTGCGATATTCACCCGTTCCACACGTTCTGTATCGACAGAAGCTATAGCTTTACTTTCCAGCTCACGCAATGGTTCGATACTACCATGAATCACTCCACGGGGCTCGGAATCGCGATATTCACCCGACCCACACGTTCTGTATCGACAGAAGCTAAGGATTCACTTTCCGGCCCTCGCAATCGTTCGGTGTATCGATAAATCACTCTAGGAGGCTCGGAATTGCGATATTCACCGGTACCACACGTTCTGTATCGACAGAAGCTAGGGCTTTACTTTCCAGCTCTCGCAATTGTTCGATATTACTATGAATCACTCCAGGAGGCTCGGAATCGCGATATTCACACGTTCCACACTTTGTGTTTCGACAGAAGCTAAGGATTCACTTTCCAGGCCTCGCAATCGTTCGATATAACGATAAATCACTCTAGGTGGCTCGGATTCGCGATATTCACCATTTTCTCACGTTCTGTATCGACAGAAGCTAATGATTCACCTTCCAGCCCTCGCAATAGTTCGATATAACGATAAATCACTGTAATAGGCTCGGAATCGCGATATTCACCCGACCCACACGTTCTGCACCGACAGCAGCTAAGGCTTTACTTTCGAGCCCTCGCAAGCGGTCGGTGTATCGATAAATCACTCCAGGAGGCTCGGAATCGCGATATTCACACGTTCCACACTTTGTGTTTCGACAGAAGCTAAGGATTCACTTTCCAGCCCTCGCAATCGATCGATATAACGATAAATCAGTCTAGGTGGCTCTGAATTGCGATATTCATCCGTTCCACACGTTCTGTATCGACAGAAGCTAGGGCTTTACTTTCCAGCTCACGCAATGGTTCGATACTACCATGAATCACTCCACGGGGCTCGGAATCGCGATATTCACCCGACCCGCACGTTCTGTATCGACAGAAGCTAAGGATTCACTTTCCGGCCCTCGCAATCGTTCGGTGTATCGATAAATCACTCTAGGTGACTCGGAATCGTGATATTCACCCTTTTCAATCGTTCTGTATCGACAGAAGCTAAGGATTCACTTTCCAGCTCTCGCAATCGTTCGGTGTATCGATAAAACACTCCAGGAGGCTCGGAATCGCGATATTCACACGTTCCACACTTTGTGTTTCGACAGAAGCTAAGGATTCACTTTCCAGCCCTCGGAATCGATCGATATAACGATAAATCAGTCTAGGTGGCTTTGAATTGCGATATTCACCATTTCCGAACGTTCTGTATCGACAGAAGCTAAGGATTCACTTTCCAGCCCTCGCAAACGTTCGATATAACGAAAATCACTCTAGGAGGCTCGGAAACGCGATATTCACCTTTTCCACAAGTTCTGCATCGAAAGAAGTTAAGGATTCACTTCCCAGCCCTCGCAAACGTTCGATATAACGATAAATCACTCCAGGAGGCTCGGAATCGCGATATTCACACGTTCCACACTTTGTGTTTCGACAGAAGCTAAGGATTCACTTTCCAGCCCCCGCCATCGTTCGATATAACGATAAATCACTCTAGGTGGCTCGGATTCGCGATATTCACCATTTCCACACGTTCTGTATCGACAGAAGCTAATGATTCACCTTCCAGTCCTCGCAATAGATCGTTATAACGATAAATCACTGTAATAGGCTCGGAATCGCAATATTCACCCGTACCACACGTTCTGTATCGACAGAAGATAAGGATTCACTTTCCAGCTCTCGCAATCGATCGATATAACGATAAACCACTCTAGGAAGCTCGGGATCGCCATATTCACCATTTCCACACGCTCTGTATCGACAGAAGCTAAGGATTCACTTTCCAGCCCTCGCAAGCGTTCGATATAACGATAAATCACTCTAGGTGGCTCGGATTCGCGATATTAACCATTTCCACACGTTCTGTATCGACAAAACCTAGGGCTTTACTATCCAGCTCTCGCAATCGTTCG
Source organism: Nomada lathburiana (assembly GCA_963667235.1). Taxonomy (NCBI): domain Eukaryota; kingdom Metazoa; phylum Arthropoda; class Insecta; order Hymenoptera; family Apidae; genus Nomada; species Nomada lathburiana. The sequence continues at coordinate 524,239 of OY763905.1, forward strand.
ATACTACCATGAATCACTCCACGGGGCTCGGAATCGCGATATTCACCCGATCCACACGTTCTGTATCGACAGAAGCTAAGGATGCACTTTCCAGCCCTCGAAATCGTTCGGTGTATCGATAAATCACTCTAGGAGGCTCGGAATCGCGATATTCACCGGTACCACACGTTCTGTATCGACAGAAGCTAGGGCTTTACTTTCCAGCTCTCGCAATCGTTCGATATTACCATGAATCACTCCAGGGGGCTCGGAATCGCGATATTCACCTGTTCCACACGTTCTGTATCGACAGAAGCTAAGGCTTTACTTTCCAGTCCTCGCAATCGTGCAATTTTACGAAGAGTCACTTCAGGAGGCTCGGAATCGCAATATTCACCCGTTCCACACGTTCTGTATCGACAGAAGCTAGGGCTTTACTTTCCAGCTCTCGCAATCATTCGATATTACCATGAATCACTCCAGGAGGCTCGGAATCGCGATATTCACACGTTCCACACTTTGTGTTTCGACAGAAGCTAAGGATTCACTTTCCAGCCCTCGCAATCGTTCGATATAACGATAAATCACTCTAGGTGGTTCGGATTCGCGATATTCACCATTTTCACACGTTCTGTATCGACAGAAGCTAATGATTCACCTTCCAGCCCTCGCAATAGTTCGATATAACGATAAATCACTGTAATAGGCTCGGAATCCCCGATATTCACCAGTTCCACACGTTCTGCACCGACAGCAGCTAAGGCTTTACTTTCGAGCCCTCGCAAGCGTTCGGTGTATCGATAAATCACTCCAGGAGGCTCGGAATCGCGATATTCACACGTTCCACACTTTGTGTTTCGACAGAAGCTAAGGATTCACTTTCCAGCCCTCACAATCGTTCGATATAACGATTAACCAGTCTAGGTGGCTCTGAATTGCGATATTCACCCGCTCCACACGTTCTGTATCGACAGAAGCTAGGGCTTTACTTTCCAGCTCACGCAATGGTTCGATACTACCATGAATCACTCCACGGGGCTCGGAATCGCGATATTCACCCGACCCACACGTTCTGTATCGACAGAAGCTAAGGATTCACTTTCCGGCCCTCGCAATCGTTCGGTGTATCGATAAATCACTCTAGGAGGCTCGGAATCGCGATATTCACCGGTACCACACGTTCTGTATCGACAGAAGCTAGGGCTTTACTTTCCAGTTCTCGCAATCGTTCGATATTACCATGAATCACTCCAGGAGGCTCGGAATCGCGATATTCACACGTTCCACACTTTGTGTTTCGACAGAAGCTAAGGATTCACTTCCCAGCCCTCGCAAACGTTCGATATAACGATCAATCACTCTAGGAGGCTTGGAAACGCGATATTCACCTTTTCCATACGTTCTGCATCGAAATAAGCTAAGGATTCACTTCCCAGCCCTCGCAAACGTTCGATATAACGATAAATCACTTTAGGAGACTCGGAATCGCGATATTCACATTTTCCACACGTTCTGCATCGAAAGAAGCTAAGGATTCACATCCCAGCCCTCGCAATCGTTCGATATAACGATAAATCGCTCTAGGAGACTCATAATCGCGATATTCACCTTTTCCACACGTTCTGCATCGAAAGAAGTTGAGGATTCACTTCCCAGCCCTCGCAAACGTTCGATATAACGAAAATCACTCTAGGAGGCTCGGAAACGCGATATTCACCTTTTCCACAAGTTCTGCATCGAAAGAAGTTAAGGATTCACTTCCCAGCCCTCGCAAACGTTCGATATAACGATAAATCACTCCAGGAGGCTCGGAATCGCGATATTCACACGTTCCACACTTTGTGTTTCGACAGAAGCTAAGGATTCACTTTCCAGCCCCCGCCATCGTTCGATATAACGATAAATCACTCTAGGTGGCTCGGATTCGCGATATTCACCATTTCCACACGTTCTGTATCGACAGAAGCTAATGATTCACCTTCCAGCCCTCGCAATAGATCGTTATAACGATAAATCACTGTAATAGGCTCGGAATCGCAATATTCACCCGTACCACACGTTCTGTATCGACAGAAGATAAGGATTCACTTTCCAGCTCTCGCAATCGATCGATATAACGATAAACCACTCTAGGAAGCTCGGGAACGCCATATTCACCATTTCCACACGCTCTGTATCGACAGAAGCTAAGGATTCACTTTCCAATCCTCGCAATCGTTCGATATAACGATAAATCACTCTAGGTGGCTCGGATTCGCGATATTAACCATTTCCACACGTTCTGTATCGACAAAACCTAGGGCTTTACTATCCAGCTCTCGCAATCGTTCGATACTACCATGAATCACTCCACGGGGCTCGGAATCGCGATATTCACCCGATCCACACGTTCTGTATCGACAGAAGCTAAGGATTCACTTTCCAGCCCTCGAAATCGTTCGGTGTATCGATAAATCACTCTAGGAGGCTCGGAATCGCGATATTCACCGGTACCACACGTTCTGTATCGACAGAAGCTAGGGCTTTACTTTCCAGCTCTCGCAATCGTTCGATATTACCATGAATCACTCCAGGGGGCTCGGTATCGCGATATTCACCTGTTCCACACGTTCTGTATCGACAGAAGCTAAGGCTTTACTTTCCAGTCCTCGCAATCGTGCAATTTTACGAAGAGTCACTTCAGGAGGCTCGGAATCGCAATATTCACCCGTACCACACGTTCTGTATCGACAGAAGCTAGGGCTTTACTTTCCAGCTCTCGCAATCGTTCGATATTACCATGAATCACTCCAGGAGGCTCGGAATCGCGATATTCACACGTTCCACACTTTGTGTTTCGACAGAAGCTAAGGATTCACTTTCCAGCCCTCGCAATCGTTCGATATAACGATAAATCACTCTAGGTGGCTCGGATTCGCGATATTCACCATTTTCACACGTTCTGTATCGACAGAAGCTAATGATTCACCTTCCAGCCCTCGCAATAGTTCGATATAACGATAAATCACTGTAATAGGCTCGGAATCGCGATATTCACCAGTTCCACACGTTCTGCACCGACAGCAGCTAAGGCTTTACTTTCGAGCCCTCGCAAGCGTTCGGTGTATCGATAAATCACTCCAGGAGGCTCGGAATCGCGATATTCACACGTTCCACACTTTGTGTTTCGACAGAAGCTAAGGATTCACTTTCCAGCCCTCACAATCGTTCGATATAACGATTAACCAGTCTAGGTGGCTCTGAATTGCGATATTCACCCGTTCCACACGTTCTGTATCGACAGAAGCTATAGCTTTACTTTCCAGCTCACGCAATGGTTCGATACTACCATGAATCACTCCACGGGGCTCGGAATCGCGATATTCACCCGACCCACACGTTCTGTATCGACAGAAGCTAAGGATTCACTTTCCGGCCCTCGCAATCGTTCGGTGTATCGATAAATCACTCTAGGAGGCTCGGAATTGCGATATTCACCGGTACCACACGTTCTGTATCGACAGAAGCTAGGGCTTTACTTTCCAGCTCTCGCAATCGTTCGATATTACCATGAATCACTCCAGGAGGCTCGGAATCGCGATATTCACACGTTCCACACTTTGTGTTTCGACAGAAGCTAAGGATTCACTTTCCAGGCCTCGCAATCGTTCGATATAACGATAAATCACTCTAGGTGGCTCGGATTCGCGATATTCACCATTTTCTCACGTTCTGTATCGACAGAAGCTAATGATTCACCTTCCAGCCCTCGCAATAGTTCGATATAACGATAAATCACTGTAATAGGCTCGGAATCGCGATATTCACCCGACCCACACGTTCTGCACCGACAGCAGCTAAGGCTTTACTTTCGAGCCCTCGCAAGCGTTCGGTGTATCGATAAATCACTCCAGGAGGCTCGGAATCGCGATATTCACACGTTCCACACTTTGTGTTTCGACAGAAGCTAAGGATTCACTTTCCAGCCCTCGCAATCGATCGATATAACGATAAATCAGTCTAGGTGGCTCTGAATTGCGATATTCATCCGTTCCAAACGTTCTGTATCGACAGAAGCTAGGGCTTTACTTTCCAGCTCACGCAATGGTTCGATACTACCATGAATCACTCCACGGGGCTCGGAATCGCGATATTCACCCGACCCGCACGTTCTGTATCGACAGAAGCTAAGGATTCACTTTCCGGCCCTCGCAATCGTTCGGTGTATCGATAAATCACTCCAGGAGGCTCGGAATCGCGATATCCACACGTTCCACACTTTGTGTTTCGACAGGAGCTACTTTCCAGCCCTCGCAATCGTTCGGTGTATCGATAAATCACTCTAGGTGACTCGGAATCGTGATATTCACCCTTTTCAATCGTTCTGTATCGACAGAAGCTAAGGATTCACTTTCCAGCTCTCGCAATCGTTCGGTGTATCGATAAAACACTCCAGGAGGCTCGGAATCGCGATATTCACACGTTCCACACTTTGTGTTTCGACAGAAGCTAAGGATTCACTTTCCAGCCCTCGGAATCGATCGATATAACGATAAATCAGTCTAGGTGGCTTTGAATTGCGATATTCACCATTTCCGAACGTTCTGTATCGACAGAAGCTAAGGATTCACTTTCCAGCCCTCGCAATCGTTCGATATAACGATAAATCACTCTAGGTGGCTCGGATTCGCGATATTCACCATTTCCACACGTTCTGTATCGACAGAAGTTAATGATTCACCTTCCAGCCCTCGCAATAGTTCGATATAACGATAAATCACTGTAATAGGCTCGGAATCGCGATATTCACCAGTTCCACACGTTCTGCATCGACAGAAGCTAAGGCTATACTTTCCAGCCCTCGCAAGCGTTCGGTGTATCGATAAATCACTCCAGGAGGCTCGGAATCGCAATATTCACCCGTACCACACGTTCTGTATCGACAGAAGATAAGGATTCACTTTCCAGCTCTCGCAATCGATCGATATAACGATAAACCACTCTAGGAAGCTCGGGATCGCCATATTCACCATTTCCACACGTTCTGTATCGACAGAAGCTAAGGATTCACTTTCCAGCCCTCGCAATCGTTCGATATAACGATAAATCACTCTAGGTGGCTCGGATTCGCGATATTCACCATTTCCACACGTTCTGTATCGACAGAAGCTAATGATTCACCTTCCAGCCCTCGCAATAGATCGTTATAACGATAAATCACTGTAATAGGCTCGGAATCGCAATATTCACCCGTACCACACGTTCTGTATCGACAGAAGATAAGGATTCACTTTCCAGCTCTCGCAATCGATCGATATAACGATAAACCACTCTAGGAAGCTCGGGATCGCCATATTCACCATTTCCACACGCTCTGTATCGACAGAAGCTAAGGATTCACTTTCCAGCCCTCGCAATCGTTCGATATAACGATAAATCACTCTAGGTGGCTCGGATTCGCGATATTAACCATTTCCACACGTTCTGTATCGACAAAACCTAGGGCTTTACTATCCAGCTCTCGCAATCGTTCGATACTACCATGAATCACTCCACGGGGCTCGGAATCGCGATATTCACCCGATCCACACGTTCTGTATCGACACAAGCTAAGGATTCACTTTCCAGGCCTCGCAATCGTTCGGTGTATCGATAAATCACTCTAGGAGGCTCGGAATCGCGATATTCACCGGTACCACACGTTCTGTATCGACAGAAGCTAGGGCTTTACTTTCCAGCTCTCGCAATCGTTCGATATTACCATGAATCACTCCAGGGGGCTCGGAATCGCGATATTCACCTGGTCCACACGTTCTGTATCGACAGAAGCTAAGGCTTTACTTTCCAGCCCTCGCAATCGTGCAATTTTACGAAGAGTCACTTCAGGAGGCTCGGAATCGCAATATTCACCCGTACTACACGTTCTGTATCGACAGAAGATAAGGATTCACTTTCCAGCCCTCGCAATCGTTCGATATAACGATAAATCACTGTAATAGGCTCGGAATCGCGATATTCACCAGTTCCACAGGTTCTGCACCGACAGCAGCTAAGGCTTTACTTTCGAGCCCTCGCAAGCGTTCGGTGTATCGATAAATCACTCCAGGAGGCTCGGAATCGCGATATTCACACGTTCCACACTTTGTGTTTCGACAGAAGCTAAGGATTCACTTTCCAGCCCTCACAATCGTTCGATATAACGATTAACCAGTCTAGGTGGCTCTGAATTGCGATATTCACCCGTTCCACACGTTCTGTATCGACAGAAGCTAGGGCTTTACTTTCCAGCACACGCAATGGTTCGATACTACCATGAATCACTCCACGGGGCTCGGAATCGCGATATTCACCCGACCCACACGTTCTGTATCGACAGAAGCTAAGGATTCACTTTCCAGCCCTCGCAATCGTTCGGTGTATCGATAAATTGACTCCAGGAGGCTCGGAATCGCGATATCCACACGTTCAACACTTTGTGTTTCGACAGGAGCTACTTTCCAGCCCTCGCAATCGTTCGGTGTATCGATAAATCACTCTAGGTGACTCGGAATCGTGATATTCACCCTTTTCAATCGTTCTGTATCGACAGAAGCTAAGGATTCACTTTCCAGCTCTCGCAATCGTTCGGTGTATCGATAAAACACTCCAGGAGGCTCGGAATCGCGATATTCACACGTTCCACACTTTGTGTTTCGACAGAAGCTAAGGATTCACTTTCCAGCCCTCGCAATCGATCGATATAACGGTAAATCAGTCTAGGTGGCTATGAATTGCGATATTCACCATTTCCAAACGTTCTGTATCGACAGAAGCTAAGGATTCACTTTCCAGCCCTCGCAATCGTTCGATATAACGATAAATCACTCTAGGTGGCTCGGATTCGCGTTATTCACCATTTCCACACGTTCTGTATCGACAGAAGTTAATGATTCACTTTCCAGCTCTCGCAATCGTTCGATATAATGATAAATCACTGTAAAAGGCTCGGAATCGCGATATTCACCAGTTCCACACGTTCTGCATCGACAGAAGCTAAGGTTTTACTTTCCAGCCCTCGGAATCGTTCGGTGTATCGATAACACACTCCAGGAGGCTCGGAATCGCGATATTCACACGTTCCACACTTTGTGTTTCGACAGAAGCTAAGGATTCACTTTCCAGCCCTCCCCATCGTTCGATATAACGATAAATCACCCTAGGTGGCTCGGATTCGCGATATTCACCATTTCCACACGTTCTGTATCGACACAAGCCAATGATTCACCTTCCAGCCCTCGCAATAGTTCGATATAACGATAAATCACTGTAATAGGCTCGGAATCGCGATATTCACCAGTTCCACGCGTTCTGCATCGACAGAAGCTAAGGCTTTACTATCCAGCCCTCGCAAGCGTTCGGTGTATCGATAAATCACTCCAGGAGGCTCGGAATCGCGATATTCACACGTTCCACACTTTGTGTTTCGACAGAAGCTAAGGATTCACATTCCAGCCCTCACAATCGTTCGATATAACGATAAACCAGTCTAGGTGGCTCTGAATTGCGATATTCACCCGTTCCACACGTTCTGTATCGACAGAAGCTAGGGCTTTACTTTCCAGCTCACGCAACCGTTCGATACTACCATGAATCACTCCACGGGGCTCGGAATCGCGATATTCACCCGATCCACACGTTCTGTATCGACAGAAGCTAAGGATTCACTTTCCAGCCCTCGAAATCGTTCGGTGTATCGATAAATCACTCTAGGAGGCTCGGAATCGCGATATTCACCGGTACCACACGTTCTGTATCGACAGAAGCTAGGGCTTTACTTTCCAGCTCTCGCAATCGTTCGATATTACCATGAATCACTCCAGGGGGCTCGGTATCGCGATATTCACCTGTTCCACACGTTCTGTATCGACAGAAGCTAAGGCTTTACTTTCCAGTCCTCGCAATCGTGCAATTTTACGAAGAGTCACTTCAGGAGGCTCGGAATCGCAATATTCACCCGCACCACACGTTCTGTATCGACAGAAGCTAGGGCTTTACTTTCCAGCTCTCGCAATCGTTCGATATTACCATGAATCACTCCAGGAGGCTCGGAATCGCGATATTCACACGTTCCACACTTTGTGTTTCGACAGAAGCTAAGGATTCACTTTCGAGCCCTCGCAATCGTTCGATATAACGATAAATCACTCTAGGTGGCTCGGATTCGCGATATTCACCATTTTCGCACGTTCTGTATCGACAGAAGCTAATGATTCACCTTCCAGCCCTCGCAATAGTTCGATATAACGATAAATCACTGTAATAGGCTCGGAATCGCGATATTCACCAGTTCCACACGTTCTGCACCGACAGCAGCTAAGGCTTTACTTTCGAGCCCTCGCAAGCGTTCGGTGTATCGATAAATCACTCCAGGAGGCTCGGAATCGCGATATTCACACGTTCCACACTTTGTGTTTCGACAGAAGCTAAGGATTCACTTTCCAGCCCTCACAATCGTTCGATATAACGATTAACCAGTCTAGGTGGCTCTGAATTGCGATATTCACCCGTTCCACACGTTCTGTATCGACAGAAGCTATAGCTTTACTTTCCAGCTCACGCAATGGTTCGATACTACCATGAATCACTCCACGGGGCTCGGAATCGCGATATTCACCCGACCCACACGTTCTGTATCGACAGAAGCTAAGGATTCACTTTCCGGCCCTCGCAATCGTTCGGTGTATCGATAAATCACTCTAGGAGGCTCGGAATTGCGATATTCACCGGTACCACACGTTCTGTATCGACAGAAGCTAGGGCTTTACTTTCCAGCTCTCGCAATCGTTCGATATTACCATGAATCACTCCAGGAGGCTCGGAATCGCGATATTCACACGTTCCACACTTTGTGTTTCGACAGAAGCTAAGGATTCACTTTCCAGGCCTCGCAATCGTTCGATATAACGATAAATCACTCTAGGTGGCTCGGATTCGCGATATTCACCATTTTCTCACGTTCTGTATCGACAGAAGCTAATGATTCACCTTCCAGCCCTCGCAATAGTTCGATATAACGATAAATCACTGTAATAGGCTCGGAATCGCGATATTCACCCGATCCACACGTTCTGTATCGACAGAAGCTAAGGATTCACTTTCCAGCCCTCGAAATCGTTCGGTGTATCGATAAATCACTCTAGGAGGCTCGGAATCGCGATATTCACCGGTACCACACGTTCTGTATCGACAGAAGCTAGGGCTTTACTTTCCAGCTCTCGCAATCGTTCGATATTACCATGAATCACTCCAGGGGGCTCGGTATCGCGATATTCACCTGTTCCACACGTTCTGTATCGACAGAAGCTAAGGCTTTACTTTCCAGTCCTCGCAATCGTGCAATTTTACGAAGAGTCACTTCAGGAGGCTCGGAATCGCAATATTCACCCGCACCACACGTTCTGTATCGACAGAAGCTAGGGCTTTACTTTCCAGCTCTCGCAATCGTTCGATATTACCATGAATCACTCCAGGAGGCTCGGAATCGCGATATTCACACGTTCCACACTTTGTGTTTCGACAGAAGCTAAGGATTCACTTTCGAGCCCTCGCAATCGTTCGATATAACGATAAATCACTCTAGGTGGCTCGGATTCGCGATATTCACCATTTTCACACGTTCTGTATCGACAGAAGCTAATGATTCACCTTCCAGCCCTCGCAATAGTTCGATATAACGATAAATCACTGTAATAGGCTCGGAATCGCGATATTCACCAGTTCCACACGTTCTGCACCGACAGCAGCTAAGGCTTTACTTTCGAGCCCTCGCAAGCGTTCGGTGTATCGATAAATCACTCCAGGAGGCTCGGAATCGCGATATTCACACGTTCCACACTTTGTGTTTCGACAGAAGCTAAGGATTCACTTTCCAGCCCTCACAATCGTTCGATATAACGATTAACCAGTCTAGGTGGCTCTGAATTGCGATATTCACCCGTTCCACACGTTCTGTATCGACAGAAGCTATAGCTTTACTTTCCAGCTCACGCAATGGTTCGATACTACCATGAATCACTCCACGGGGCTCGGAATCGCGATATTCACCCGACCCACACGTTCTGTATCGACAGAAGCTAAGGATTCACTTTCCGGCCCTCGCAATCGTTCGGTGTATCGATAAATCACTCTAGGAGGCTCGGAATTGCGATATTCACCGGTACCACACGTTCTGTATCGACAGAAGCTAGGGCTTTACTTTCCAGCTCTCGCAATCGTTCGATATTACCATGAATCACTCCAGGAGGCTCGGAATCGCGATATTCACACGTTCCACACTTTGTGTTTCGACAGAAGCTAAGGATTCACTTTCCAGGCCTCGCAATCGTTCGATATAACGATAAATCACTCTAGGTGGCTCGGATTCGCGATATTCACCATTTTCTCACGTTCTGTATCGACAGAAGCTAATGATTCACCTTCCAGCCCTCGCAATAGTTCGATATAACGATAAATCACTGTAATAGGCTCGGAATCGCGATATTCACCCGACCCACACGTTCTGCACCGACAGCAGCTAAGGCTTTACTTTCGAGCCCTCGCAAGCGTTCGGTGTATCGATAAATCACTCCAGGAGGCTCGGAATCGCGATATTCACACGTTCCACACTTTGTGTTTCGACAGAAGCTAAGGATTCACTTTCCAGCCCTCGCAATCGATCGATATAACGATAAATCAGTCTAGGTGGCTCTGAATTGCGATATTCATCCGTTCCACACGTTCTGTATCGACAGAAGCTAGGGCTTTACTTTCCAGCTCACGCAATGGTTCGATACTACCATGAATCACTCCACGGGGCTCGGAATCGCGATATTCACCCGACCCGCACGTTCTGTATCGACAGAAGCTAAGGATTCACTTTCCGGCCCTCGCAATCGTTCGGTGTATCGATAAATCACTCCAGGAGGCTCGGAATCGCGATATTCACCGGTACCACACGTTCTGTATCGACAGAAGCTAGGGCTTTACTTTCCAGCTCTCGCAATCGTTCGATATTACCATGAATCACTCCAGGAGGCTCGGAATCGCGATATTCACACGTTCCACACTTTGTGTTTCGACAGAAGCTAAGGATTCACTTTCCAGGCCTCGCAATCGTTCGATATAACGATAAATCACTCTAGGTGGCTCGGATTCGCGATATTCACCATTTTCTCACGTTCTGTATCGACAGAAGCTAATGATTCACCTTCCAGCCCTCGCAATAGTTCGATATAACGATAAATCACTGTAATAGGCTCGGAATCGCGATATTCACCCGACCCACACGTTCTGCACCGACAGCAGCTAAGGCTTTACTTTCGAGCCCTCGCAAGCGTTCGGTGTATCGATAAATCACTCCAGGAGGCTCGGAATCGCGATATTCACACGTTCCACACTTTGTGTTTCGACAGAAGCTAAGGATTCACTTTCCAGCCCTCGCAATCGATCGATATAACGATAAATCAGTCTAGGTGGCTCTGAATTGCGATATTCATCCGTTCCAAACGTTCTGTATCGACAGAAGCTAGGGCTTTACTTTCCAGCTCACGCAATGGTTCGATACTACCATGAATCACTCCACGGGGCTCGGAATCGCGATATTCACCCGACCCGCACGTTCTGTATCGACAGAAGCTAATGATTCACCTTCCAGCCCTCGCAATAGTTCGATATAACGATAAATCACTGTAATAGGCTCGGAATCGCGATATTCACCCGACCCACACGTTCTGCACCGACAGCAGCTAAGGATTCACTTTCCGGCCCTCGCAATCGTTCGGTGTATCGATAAATCACTCCAGGAGGCTCGGAATCGCGATATCCACACGTTCCACACTTTGTGTTTCGACAGGAGCTACTTTCCAGCCCTCGCAATCGTTCGGTGTATCGATAAATCACTCTAGGTGACTCGGAATCGTGATATTCACCCTTTTCAATCGTTCTGTATCGACAGAAGCTAAGGATTCACTTTCCAGCTCTCGCAATCGTTCGGTGTATCGATAAAACACTCCAGGAGGCTCGGAATCGCGATATTCACACGTTCCACACTTTGTGTTTCGACAGAAGCTAAGGATTCACTTTCCAGCCCTCGGAATCGATCGATATAACGATAAATCAGTCTAGGTGGCTTTGAATTGCGATATTCACCATTTCCGAACGTTCTGTATCGACAGAAGCTAAGGATTCACTTTCCAGCCCTCGCAATCGTTCGATATAACGATAAATCACTCTAGGTGGCTCGGATTCGCGATATTCACCATTTCCACACGTTCTGTATCGACAGAAGTTAATGATTCACCTTCCAGCCCTCGCAATAGTTCGATATAACGATAAATCACTGTAATAGGCTCGGAATCGCGATATTCACCAGTTCCACACGTTCTGCATCGACAGAAGCTAAGGCTATACTTTCCAGCCCTCGCAAGCGTTCGGTGTATCGATAAATCACTCCAGGAGGCTCGGAATCGCAATATTCACCCGTACCACACGTTCTGTATCGACAGAAGATAAGGATTCACTTTCCAGCTCTCGCAATCGATCGATATAACGATAAACCACTCTAGGAAGCTCGGGATCGCCATATTCACCATTTCCACACGTTCTGTATCGACAGAAGCTAAGGATTCACTTTCCAGCCCTCGCAATCGTTCGATATAACGATAAATCACTCTAGGTGGCTCGGATTCGCGATATTCACCATTTCCACACGTTCTGTATCGACAGAAGCTAATGATTCACCTTCCAGCCCTCGCAATAGATCGTTATAACGATAAATCACTGTAATAGGCTCGGAATCGCAATATTCACCCGTACCACACGTTCTGTATCGACAGAAGATAAGGATTCACTTTCCAGCTCTCGCAATCGATCGATATAACGATAAACCACTCTAGGAAGCTCGGGATCGCCATATTCACCATTTCCACACGCTCTGTATCGACAGAAGCTAAGGATTCACTTTCCAGCCCTCGCAATCGTTCGATATAACGATAAATCACTCTAGGTGGCTCGGATTCGCGATATTAACCATTTCCACACGTTCTGTATCGACAAAACCTAGGGCTTTACTATCCAGCTCTCGCAATCGTTCGATACTACCATGAATCACTCCACGGGGCTCGGAATCGCGATATTCACCCGTACCACACGTTCTGTATCGACAGAAGATAAGGATTCACTTTCCAGCCCTCGCAATCGTTCGATATAACGATAAATCACTCTAGGTGGCTCGGATTCGCGATATTCACCATTTCCACACGTTCTGTATCGACAGAAGCTAATGATTCACCTTCCAGCCCTCGCAATAAATCGTTATAACGATAAATCACTGTAATAGGCTCGGAATCGCGATATTCACCAGTTCCACGCGTTCTGCATCGACAGAAGCTAAGGCTTTACTATCCAGCCCTCGCAAGCGTTCGGTGTATCGATAAATCACTCCAGGAGGCTCGGAATCGCGATATTCACACGTTCCACACTTTGTGTTTCGACAGAAGCTAAGGATTCACATTCCAGCCCTCACAATCGTTCGATATAACGATAAACCAGTCTAGGTGGCTCTGAATTGCGATATTCACCCGTTCCACACGTTCTGTATCGACAGAAGCTAGGGCTTTACTTTCCAGCTCACGCAACCGTTCGATACTACCATGAATCACTCCACGGGGCTCGGAATCGCGATATTCACCCGATCCACACGTTCTGCATCGACAGAAGATAAGGATTCACTTTCCAGCTCTCGCAATCGATCGATATAACGATAAACCACTCTAGGAAGCTCGGGATCGCCATATTCACCATTTCCACACGCTCTGTATCGACAGAAGCTAAGGATTCACTTTCCAGCCCTCGCAATCGTTCGATATAACGATAAATCACTCTAGGTGGCTCGGATTCGCGATATTAACCATTTCCACACGTTCTGTATCGACAAAACCTAGGGCTTTACTATCCAGCTCTCGCAATCGTTCGATACTACCATGAATCACTCCACGGGGCTCGGAATCGCGATATTCACCCGATCCACACGTTCTGTATCGACACAAGCTAAGGATTCACTTTCCAGGCCTCGCAATCGTTCGGTGTATCGATAAATCACTCTAGGAGGCTCGGAATCGCGATATTCACCGGTACCACACGTTCTGTATCGACAGAAGCTAGGGCTTTACTTTCCAGCTCTCGCAATCGTTCGATATTACCATGAATCACTCCAGGGGGCTCGGAATCGCGATATTCACCTGGTCCACACGTTCTGTATCGACAGAAGCTAAGGCTTTACTTTCCAGCCCTCGCAATCGTGCAATTTTACGAAGAGTCACTTCAGGAGGCTCGGAATCGCAATATTCACCCGTACTACACGTTCTGTATCGACAGAAGATAAGGATTCACTTTCCAGCCCTCGCAATCGTTCGATATAACGATAAATCACTGTAATAGGCTCGGAATCGCGATATTCACCAGTTCCACAGGTTCTGCACCGACAGCAGCTAAGGCTTTACTTTCGAGCCCTCGCAAGCGTTCGGTGTATCGATAAATCACTCCAGGAGGCTCGGAATCGCGATATTCACACGTTCCACACTTTGTGTTTCGACAGAAGCTAAGGATTCACTTTCCAGCCCTCGCAATCGTTCGATATAACGATTAACCAGTCTAGGTGGCTCTGAATTGCGATATTCACCCGTTCCACACGTTCTGTATCGACAGAAGCTAGGGCTTTGCTTTCCAGCACACGCAATGGTTCGATACTACCATGAATCACTCCACGGGGCTCGGAATCGCGATATTCACCCGACCCACACGTTCTGTATCGACAGAAGCTAAGGATTCACTTTCCAGCCCTCGCAATCGTTCGGTGTATCGATAAATTGACTCCAGGAGGCTCGGAATCGCGATATCCACACGTTCAACACTTTGTGTTTCGACAGGAGCTACTTTCCAGCCCTCGCAATCGTTCGGTGTATCGATAAATCACTCTAGGTGACTCGGAATCGTGATATTCACCCTTTTCAATCGTTCTGTATCGACAGAAGCTAAGGATTCACTTTCCAGCTCTCGCAATCGTTCGGTGTATCGATAAAACACTCCAGGAGGCTCGGAATCGCGATATTCACACGTTCCACACTTTGTGTTTCGACAGAAGCTAAGGATTCACTTTCCAGCCCTCGCAATCGATCGATATAACGGTAAATCAGTCTAGGTGGCTATGAATTGCGATATTCACCATTTCCAAACGTTCTGTATCGACAGAAGCTAAGGATTCACTTTCCAGCCCTCGCAATCGTTCGATATAACGATAAATCACTCTAGGTGGCTCGGATTCGCGTTATTCACCATTTCCACACGTTCTGTATCGACAGAAGTTAATGATTCACTTTCCAGCTCTCGCAATCGTTCGATATAATGATAAATCACTGTAAAAGGCTCGGAATCGCGATATTCACCAGTTCCACACGTTCTGCATCGACAGAAGCTAAGGTTTTACTTTCCAGCCCTCGGAATCGTTCGGTGTATCGATAACACACTCCAGGAGGCTCGGAATCGCGATATTCACACGTTCCACACTTTGTGTTTCGACAGAAGCTAAGGATTCACTTTCCAGCCCTCCCCATCGTTCGATATAACGATAAATCACCCTAGGTGGCTCGGATTCGCGATATTCACCATTTCCACACGTTCTGTATCGACACAAGCCAATGATTCACCTTCCAGCCCTCGCAATAGTTCGATATAACGATAAATCACTGTAATAGGCTCGGAATCGCGATATTCACCAGTTCCACGCGTTCTGCATCGACAGAAGCTAAGGCTTTACTATCCAGCCCTCGCAAGCGTTCGGTGTATCGATAAATCACTCCAGGAGGCTCGGAATCGCGATATTCACACGTTCCACACTTTGTGTTTCGACAGAAGCTAAGGATTCACATTCCAGCCCTCACAATCGTTCGATATAACGATAAACCAGTCTAGGTGGCTCTGAATTGCGATATTCATCCGTTCCACACGTTCTGTATCGACAGAAGCTAGGGCTTTACTTTCCAGCTCACGCAATGGTTCGATACTACCATGAATCACTCCACGGGGCTCGGAATCGCGATATTCACCCGACCCGCACGTTCTGTATCGACAGAAGCTAAGGATTCACTTTCCGGCCCTCGCAATCGTTCGGTGTATCGATAAATCACTCCAGGAGGCTCGGAATCGCGATATTCACCGGTACCACACGTTCTGTATCGACAGAAGCTAGGGCTTTACTTTCCAGCTCTCGCAATCGTTCGATATTACCATGAATCACTCCAGGAGGCTCGGAATCGCGATATTCACACGTTCCACACTTTGTGTTTCGACAGAAGCTAAGGATTCACTTTCCAGGCCTCGCAATCGTTCGATATAACGATAAATCACTCTAGGTGGCTCGGATTCGCGATATTCACCATTTTCTCACGTTCTGTATCGACAGAAGCTAATGATTCACCTTCCAGCCCTCGCAATAGTTCGATATAACGATAAATCACTGTAATAGGCTCGGAATCGCGATATTCACCCGACCCACACGTTCTGCACCGACAGCAGCTAAGGCTTTACTTTCGAGCCCTCGCAAGCGTTCGGTGTATCGATAAATCACTCCAGGAGGCTCGGAATCGCGATATTCACACGTTCCACACTTTGTGTTTCGACAGAAGCTAAGGATTCACTTTCCAGCCCTCGCAATCGATCGATATAACGATAAATCAGTCTAGGTGGCTCTGAATTGCGATATTCATCCGTTCCAAACGTTCTGTATCGACAGAAGCTAGGGCTTTACTTTCCAGCTCACGCAATGGTTCGATACTACCATGAATCACTCCACGGGGCTCGGAATCGCGATATTCACCCGACCCGCACGTTCTGTATCGACAGAAGCTAAGGATTCACTTTCCGGCCCTCGCAATCGTTCGGTGTATCGATAAATCACTCCAGGAGGCTCGGAATCGCGATATCCACACGTTCCACACTTTGTGTTTCGACAGGAGCTACTTTCCAGCCCTCGCAATCGTTCGGTGTATCGATAAATCACTCTAGGTGACTCGGAATCGTGATATTCACCCTTTTCAATCGTTCTGTATCGACAGAAGCTAAGGATTCACTTTCCAGCTCTCGCAATCGTTCGGTGTATCGATAAAACACTCCAGGAGGCTCGGAATCGCGATATTCACACGTTCCACACTTTGTGTTTCGACAGAAGCTAAGGATTCACTTTCCAGCCCTCGGAATCGATCGATATAACGATAAATCAGTCTAGGTGGCTTTGAATTGCGATATTCACCATTTCCGAACGTTCTGTATCGACAGAAGCTAAGGATTCACTTTCCAGCCCTCGCAATCGTTCGATATAACGATAAATCACTCTAGGTGGCTCGGATTCGCGATATTCACCATTTCCACACGTTCTGTATCGACAGAAGTTAATGATTCACCTTCCAGCCCTCGCAATAGTTCGATATAACGATAAATCACTGTAATAGGCTCGGAATCGCGATATTCACCAGTTCCACACGTTCTGCATCGACAGAAGCTAAGGCTATACTTTCCAGCCCTCGCAAGCGTTCGGTGTATCGATAAATCACTCCAGGAGGCTCGGAATCGCAATATTCACCCGTACCACACGTTCTGTATCGACAGAAGATAAGGATTCACTTTCCAGCTCTCGCAATCGATCGATATAACGATAAACCACTCTAGGAAGCTCGGGATCGCCATATTCACCATTTCCACACGTTCTGTATCGACAGAAGCTAAGGATTCACTTTCCAGCCCTCGCAATCGTTCGATATAACGATAAATCACTCTAGGTGGCTCGGATTCGCGATATTCACCATTTCCACACGTTCTGTATCGACAGAAGCTAATGATTCACCTTCCAGCCCTCGCAATAGATCGTTATAACGATAAATCACTGTAATAGGCTCGGAATCGCAATATTCACCCGTACCACACGTTCTGTATCGACAGAAGATAAGGATTCACTTTCCAGCTCTCGCAATCGATCGATATAACGATAAACCACTCTAGGAAGCTCGGGATCGCCATATTCACCATTTCCACACGCTCTGTATCGACAGAAGCTAAGGATTCACTTTCCAGCCCTCGCAATCGTTCGATATAACGATAAATCACTCTAGGTGGCTCGGATTCGCGATATTAACCATTTCCACACGTTCTGTATCGACAAAACCTAGGGCTTTACTATCCAGCTCTCGCAATCGTTCGATACTACCATGAATCACTCCACGGGGCTCGGAATCGCGATATTCACCCGTACCACACGTTCTGTATCGACAGAAGATAAGGATTCACTTTCCAGCCCTCGCAATCGTTCGATATAACGATAAATCACTCTAGGTGGCTCGGATTCGCGATATTCACCATTTCCACACGTTCTGTATCGACAGAAGCTAATGATTCACCTTCCAGCCCTCGCAATAAATCGTTATAACGATAAATCACTGTAATAGGCTCGGAATCGCGATATTCACCAGTTCCACGCGTTCTGCATCGACAGAAGCTAAGGCTTTACTATCCAGCCCTCGCAAGCGTTCGGTGTATCGATAAATCACTCCAGGAGGCTCGGAATCGCGATATTCACACGTTCCACACTTTGTGTTTCGACAGAAGCTAAGGATTCACATTCCAGCCCTCACAATCGTTCGATATAACGATAAACCAGTCTAGGTGGCTCTGAATTGCGATATTCACCCGTTCCACACGTTCTGTATCGACAGAAGCTAGGGCTTT
This sequence comes from Nomada lathburiana, assembly GCA_963667235.1. Taxonomy (NCBI): domain Eukaryota; kingdom Metazoa; phylum Arthropoda; class Insecta; order Hymenoptera; family Apidae; genus Nomada; species Nomada lathburiana. The sequence goes on from OY763905.1 coordinate 542,986, forward strand.
ACTTTCCAGCTCACGCAACCGTTCGATACTACCATGAATCACTCCACGGGGCTCGGAATCGCGATATTCACCCGATCCACACGTTCTGCATCGACAGAAGATAAGGATTCACTTTCCAGCTCTCGCAATCGATCGATATAACGATAAACCACTCTAGGAAGCTCGGGATCGCCATATTCACCATTTCCACACGCTCTGTATCGACAGAAGCTAAGGATTCACTTTCCAGCCCTCGCAATCGTTCGATATAACGATAAATCACTCTAGGTGGCTCGGATTCGCGATATTAACCATTTCCACACGTTCTGTATCGACAAAACCTAGGGCTTTACTATCCAGCTCTCGCAATCGTTCGATACTACCATGAATCACTCCACGGGGCTCGGAATCGCGATATTCACCCGATCCACACGTTCTGTATCGACACAAGCTAAGGATTCACTTTCCAGGCCTCGCAATCGTTCGGTGTATCGATAAATCACTCTAGGAGGCTCGGAATCGCGATATTCACCGGTACCACACGTTCTGTATCGACAGAAGCTAGGGCTTTACTTTCCAGCTCTCGCAATCGTTCGATATTACCATGAATCACTCCAGGGGGCTCGGAATCGCGATATTCACCTGGTCCACACGTTCTGTATCGACAGAAGCTAAGGCTTTACTTTCCAGCCCTCGCAATCGTGCAATTTTACGAAGAGTCACTTCAGGAGGCTCGGAATCGCAATATTCACCCGTACTACACGTTCTGTATCGACAGAAGATAAGGATTCACTTTCCAGCCCTCGCAATCGTTCGATATAACGATAAATCACTGTAATAGGCTCGGAATCGCGATATTCACCAGTTCCACAGGTTCTGCACCGACAGCAGCTAAGGCTTTACTTTCGAGCCCTCGCAAGCGTTCGGTGTATCGATAAATCACTCCAGGAGGCTCGGAATCGCGATATTCACACGTTCCACACTTTGTGTTTCGACAGAAGCTAAGGATTCACTTTCCAGCCCTCACAATCGTTCGATATAACGATTAACCAGTCTAGGTGGCTCTGAATTGCGATATTCACCCGTTCCACACGTTCTGTATCGACAGAAGCTAGGGCTTTGCTTTCCAGCACACGCAATGGTTCGATACTACCATGAATCACTCCACGGGGCTCGGAATCGCGATATTCACCCGACCCACACGTTCTGTATCGACAGAAGCTAAGGATTCACTTTCCAGCCCTCGCAATCGTTCGGTGTATCGATAAATTGACTCCAGGAGGCTCGGAATCGCGATATCCACACGTTCAACACTTTGTGTTTCGACAGGAGCTACTTTCCAGCCCTCGCAATCGTTCGGTGTATCGATAAATCACTCTAGGTGACTCGGAATCGTGATATTCACCCTTTTCAATCGTTCTGTATCGACAGAAGCTAAGGATTCACTTTCCAGCTCTCGCAATCGTTCGGTGTATCGATAAAACACTCCAGGAGGCTCGGAATCGCGATATTCACACGTTCCACACTTTGTGTTTCGACAGAAGCTAAGGATTCACTTTCCAGCCCTCGCAATCGATCGATATAACGGTAAATCAGTCTAGGTGGCTATGAATTGCGATATTCACCATTTCCAAACGTTCTGTATCGACAGAAGCTAAGGATTCACTTTCCAGCCCTCGCAATCGTTCGATATAACGATAAATCACTCTAGGTGGCTCGGATTCGCGTTATTCACCATTTCCACACGTTCTGTATCGACAGAAGTTAATGATTCACTTTCCAGCTCTCGCAATCGTTCGATATAATGATAAATCACTGTAAAAGGCTCGGAATCGCGATATTCACCAGTTCCACACGTTCTGCATCGACAGAAGCTAAGGTTTTACTTTCCAGCCCTCGGAATCGTTCGGTGTATCGATAACACACTCCAGGAGGCTCGGAATCGCGATATTCACACGTTCCACACTTTGTGTTTCGACAGAAGCTAAGGATTCACTTTCCAGCCCTCCCCATCGTTCGATATAACGATAAATCACCCTAGGTGGCTCGGATTCGCGATATTCACCATTTCCACACGTTCTGTATCGACACAAGCCAATGATTCACCTTCCAGCCCTCGCAATAGTTCGATATAACGATAAATCACTGTAATAGGCTCGGAATCGCGATATTCACCAGTTCCACGCGTTCTGCATCGACAGAAGCTAAGGCTTTACTATCCAGCCCTCGCAAGCGTTCGGTGTATCGATAAATCACTCCAGGAGGCTCGGAATCGCGATATTCACACGTTCCACACTTTGTGTTTCGACAGAAGCTAAGGATTCACATTCCAGCCCTCACAATCGTTCGATATAACGATAAACCAGTCTAGGTGGCTCTGAATTGCGATATTCACCCGTTCCACACGTTCTGTATCGACAGAAGCTAGGGCTTTACTTTCCAGCTCACGCAACCGTTCGATACTACCATGAATCACTCCACGGGGCTCGGAATCGCGATATTCACCCGATCCACACGTTCTGCATCGACAGAAGCTAAGGCTTTACTTTCCAGCCCTCGCAAGCGTTCGGTGTATCGATAAATCACTCCAGGGGGCTCGGAATCGCGATATTCACCTGTTCCACACGTTCTGTATCGACAGAAGCTAAGGCTTTACTTTCCAGTCCTCGCAATCGTGCAATTTTACGAAGAGTCACTTCAGGAGGCTCGGAATCGCAATATTCACCCGTTCCACACGTTCTGTATCGACAGAAGCTAGGGCTTTACTTACCAGCTCTCGCAATCGTTCGATATTACCATGAATCACTCCAGGAGGCTCGGAATCGCGATATTCACACGTTCCACACTTTGTGTTTCGACAGAAGCTAAGGATTCACTTTCCAGCCCTCGCAATCGTTCGATATAACGATAAATCACTCTAGGTGGCTCGGATTCGCGATATTCACCATTTTCACACGTTCTGTATCGACAGAAGCTAAGGATTCACTTTCCGGCCCTCGCAATCGTTCGGTGTATCGATAAATCACTCCAGGAGGCTCGGAATCGCGATATCCACACGTTCCACACTTTGTGTTTCGACAGGAGCTACTTTCCAGCCCTCGCAATCGTTCGGTGTATCGATAAATCACTCTAGGTGACTCGGAATCGTGATATTCACCCTTTTCAATCGTTCTGTATCGACAGAAGCTAAGGATTCACTTTCCAGCTCTCGCAATCGTTCGGTGTATCGATAAAACACTCCAGGAGGCTCGGAATCGCGATATTCACACGTTCCACACTTTGTGTTTCGACAGAAGCTAAGGATTCACTTTCCAGCCCTCGGAATCGATCGATATAACGATAAATCAGTCTAGGTGGCTTTGAATTGCGATATTCACCATTTCCGAACGTTCTGTATCGACAGAAGCTAAGGATTCACTTTCCAGCCCTCGCAATCGTTCGATATAACGATAAATCACTCTAGGTGGCTCGGATTCGCGATATTCACCATTTCCACACGTTCTGTATCGACAGAAGCTAATGATTCACCTTCCAGCCCTCGCAATAGATCGTTATAACGATAAATCACTGTAATAGGCTCGGAATCGCAATATTCACCCGTACCACACGTTCTGTATCGACAGAAGATAAGGATTCACTTTCCAGCTCTCGCAATCGATCGATATAACGATAAACCACTCTAGGAAGCTCGGGATCGCCATATTCACCATTTCCACACGCTCTGTATCGACAGAAGCTAAGGATTCACTTTCCAGCCCTCGCAATCGTTCGATATAACGATAAATCACTCTAGGTGGCTCGGATTCGCGATATTAACCATTTCCACACGTTCTGTATCGACAAAACCTAGGGCTTTACTATCCAGCTCTCGCAATCGTTCGATACTACCATGAATCACTCCACGGGGCTCGGAATCGCGATATTCACCCGTACCACACGTTCTGTATCGACAGAAGATAAGGATTCACTTTCCAGCCCTCGCAATCGTTCGATATAACGATAAATCACTCTAGGTGGCTCGGATTCGCGATATTCACCATTTCCACACGTTCTGTATCGACAGAAGCTAATGATTCACCTTCCAGCCCTCGCAATAGATCGTTATAACGATAAATCACTGTAATAGGCTCGGAATCGCAATATTCACCCGTACCACACGTTCTGTATCGACAGAAGATAAGGATTCACTTTCCAGCTCTCGCAATCGATCGATATAACGATAAACCACTCTAGGAAGCTCGGGATCGCCATATTCACCATTTCCACACGCTCTGTATCGACAGAAGCTAAGGATTCACTTTCCAGCCCTCGCAATCGTTCGATATAACGATAAATCACTCTAGGTGGCTCGGATTCGCGATATTAACCATTTCCACACGTTCTGTATCGACAAAACCTAGGGCTTTACTATCCAGCTCTCGCAATCGTTCGATACTACCATGAATCACTCCACGGGGCTCGGAATCGCGATATTCACCCGATCCACACGTTCTGTATCGACACAAGCTAAGGATTCACTTTCCAGGCCTCGCAATCGTTCGGTGTATCGATAAATCACTCTAGGAGGCTCGGAATCGCGATATTCACCGGTACCACACGTTCTGTATCGACAGAAGCTAGGGCTTTACTTTCCAGCTCTCGCAATCGTTCGATATTACCATGAATCACTCCAGGGGGCTCGGAATCGCGATATTCACCTGGTCCACACGTTCTGTATCGACAGAAGCTAAGGCTTTACTTTCCAGCCCTCGCAATCGTGCAATTTTACGAAGAGTCACTTCAGGAGGCTCGGAATCGCAATATTCACCCGTACTACACGTTCTGTATCGACAGAAGATAAGGATTCACTTTCCAGCCCTCGCAATCGTTCGATATAACGATAAATCACTGTAATAGGCTCGGAATCGCGATATTCACCAGTTCCACAGGTTCTGCACCGACAGCAGCTAAGGCTTTACTTTCGAGCCCTCGCAAGCGTTCGGTGTATCGATAAATCACTCCAGGAGGCTCGGAATCGCGATATTCACACGTTCCACACTTTGTGTTTCGACAGAAGCTAAGGATTCACTTTCCAGCCCTCACAATCGTGCGATATAACGATTAACCAGTCTAGGTGGCTCTGAATTGCGATATTCACCCGTTCCACACGTTCTGTATCGACAGAAGCTAGGGCTTTACTTTCCAGCACACGCAATGGTTCGATACTACCATGAATCACTCCACGGGGCTCGGAATCGCGATATTCACCCGACCCACACGTTCTGTATCGACAGAAGCTAAGGATTCACTTTCCAGCCCTCGCAATCGTTCGGTGTATCGATAAATTGACTCCAGGAGGCTCGGAATCGCGATATCCACACGTTCAACACTTTGTGTTTCGACAGGAGCTACTTTCCAGCCCTCGCAATCGTTCGGTGTATCGATAAATCACTCTAGGTGACTCGGAATCGTGATATTCACCCTTTTCAATCGTTCTGTATCGACAGAAGCTAAGGATTCACTTTCCAGCTCTCGCAATCGTTCGGTGTATCGATAAAACACTCCAGGAGGCTCGGAATCGCGATATTCACACGTTCCACACTTTGTGTTTCGACAGAAGCTAAGGATTCACTTTCCAGCCCTCGCAATCGATCGATATAACGGTGAATCAGTCTAGGTGGCTATGAATTGCGATATTCACCATTTCCAAACGTTCTGTATCGACAGAAGCTAAGGATTCACTTTCCAGCCCTCGCAATCGTTCGATATAACGATAAATCACTCTAGGTGGCTCGGATTCGCGTTATTCACCATTTCCACACGTTCTGTATCGACAGAAGTTAATGATTCACTTTCCAGCTCTCGCAATCGTTCGATATAATGATAAATCACTGTAAAAGGCTCGGAATCGCGATATTCACCAGTTCCACACGTTCTGCATCGACAGAAGCTAAGGTTTTACTTTCCAGCCCTCGGAATCGTTCGGTGTATCGATAACACACTCCAGGAGGCTCGGAATCGCGATATTCACACGTTCCACACTTTGTGTTTCGACAGAAGCTAAGGATTCACTTTCCAGCCCTCCCCATCGTTCGATATAACGATAAATCACCCTAGGTGGCTCGGATTCGCGATATTCACCATTTCCACACGTTCTGTATCGACACAAGCCAATGATTCACCTTCCAGCCCTCGCAATAGTTCGATATAACGATAAATCACTGTAATAGGCTCGGAATCGCGATATTCACCAGTTCCACGCGTTCTGCATCGACAGAAGCTAAGGCTTTACTATCCAGCCCTCGCAAGCGTTCGGTGTATCGATAAATCACTCCAGGAGGCTCGGAATCGCGATATTCACACGTTCCACACTTTGTGTTTCGACAGAAGCTAAGGATTCACATTCCAGCCCTCACAATCGTTCGATATAACGATAAACCAGTCTAGGTGGCTCTGAATTGCGATATTCACCCGTTCCACACGTTCTGTATCGACAGAAGCTAGGGCTTTACTTTCCAGCTCACGCAACCGTTCGATACTACCATGAATCACTCCACGGGGCTCGGAATCGCGATATTCACCCGATCCACACGTTCTGTATCGACAGAAGCTAAGGATTCACTTTCCAGCCCTCGAAATCGTTCGGTGTATCGATAAATCACTCTAGGAGGCTCGGAATCGCGATATTCACCGGTACCACACGTTCTGTATCGACAGAAGCTAGGGCTTTACTTTCCAGCTCTCGCAATCGTTCGATATTACCATGAATCACTCCAGGGGGCTCGGTATCGCGATATTCACCTGTTCCACACGTTCTGTATCGACAGAAGCTAAGGCTTTACTTTCCAGTCCTCGCAATCGTGCAATTTTACGAAGAGTCACTTCAGGAGGCTCGGAATCGCAATATTCACCCGCACCACACGTTCTGTATCGACAGAAGCTAGGGCTTTACTTTCCAGCTCTCGCAATCGTTCGATATTACCATGAATCACTCCAGGAGGCTCGGAATCGCGATATTCACACGTTCCACACTTTGTGTTTCGACAGAAGCTAAGGATTCACTTTCGAGCCCTCGCAATCGTTCGATATAACGATAAATCACTCTAGGTGGCTCGGATTCGCGATATTCACCATTTTCACACGTTCTGTATCGACAGAAGCTAATGATTCACCTTCCAGCCCTCGCAATAATTCGATATAACGATAAATCACTGTAATAGGCTCGGAATCGCGATATTCACCAGTTCCACACGTTCTGCACCGACAGCAGCTAAGGCTTTACTTTCGAGCCCTCGCAAGCGTTCGGTGTATCGATAAATCACTCCAGGAGGCTCGGAATCGCGATATTCACACGTTCCACACTTTGTGTTTCGACAGAAGCTAAGGATTCACTTTCCAGCCCTCACAATCGTTCGATATAACGATTAACCAGTCTAGGTGGCTCTGAATTGCGATATTCACCCGTTCCACACGTTCTGTATCGACAGAAGCTATAGCTTTACTTTCCAGCTCACGCAATGGTTCGATACTACCATGAATCACTCCACGGGGCTCGGAATCGCGATATTCACCCGACCCACACGTTCTGTATCGACAGAAGCTAAGGATTCACTTTCCGGCCCTCGCAATCGTTCGGTGTATCGATAAATCACTCTAGGAGGCTCGGAATTGCGATATTCACCGGTACCACACGTTCTGTATCGACAGAAGCTAGGGCTTTACTTTCCAGCTCTCGCAATCGTTCGATATTACCATGAATCACTCCAGGAGGCTCGGAATCGCGATATTCACACGTTCCACACTTTGTGTTTCGACAGAAGCTAAGGATTCACTTTCCAGGCCTCGCAATCGTTCGATATAACGATAAATCACTCTAGGTGGCTCGGATTCGCGATATTCACCAGTTTCTCACGTTCTGTATCGACAGAAGCTAATGATTCACCTTCCAGCCCTCGCAATAGTTCGATATAACGATAAATCACTGTAATAGGCTCGGAATCGCGATATTCACCCGATCCACACGTTCTGCACCGACAGCAGCTAAGGCTTTACTTTCGAGCCCTCGCAAGCGTTCGGTGTATCGATAAATCACTCCAGGAGGCTCGGAATCGCGATATTCACACGTTCCACACTTTGTGTTTCGACAGAAGCTAAGGATTCACTTTCCAGCCCTCGCAATCGATCGATATAACGATAAATCAGTCTAGGTGGCTCTGAATTGCGATATTCATCCGTTCCACACGTTCTGTATCGACAGAAGCTAGGGCTTTACTTTCCAGCTCACGCAATGGTTCGATACTACCATGAATCACTCCACGGGGCTCGGAATCGCGATATTCACCCGACCCGCACGTTCTGTATCGACAGAAGCTAAGGATTCACTTTCCGGCCCTCGCAATCGTTCGGTGTATCGATAAATCACTCCAGGAGGCTCGGAATCGCGATATTCACCGGTACCACACGTTCTGTATCGACAGAAGCTAGGGCTTTACTTTCCAGCTCTCGCAATCGTTCGATATTACCATGAATCACTCCAGGAGGCTCGGAATCGCGATATTCACACGTTCCACACTTTGTGTTTCGACAGAAGCTAAGGATTCACTTTCCAGGCCTCGCAATCGTTCGATATAACGATAAATCACTCTAGGTGGCTCGGATTCGCGATATTCACCATTTTCTCACGTTCTGTATCGACAGAAGCTAATGATTCACCTTCCAGCCCTCGCAATAGTTCGATATAACGATAAATCACTGTAATAGGCTCGGAATCGCGATATTCACCCGACCCACACGTTCTGCACCGACAGCAGCTAAGGCTTTACTTTCGAGCCCTCGCAAGCGTTCGGTGTATCGATAAATCACTCCAGGAGGCTCGGAATCGCGATATTCACACGTTCCACACTTTGTGTTTCGACAGAAGCTAAGGATTCACTTTCCAGCCCTCGCAATCGATCGATATAACGATAAATCAGTCTAGGTGGCTCTGAATTGCGATATTCATCCGTTCCAAACGTTCTGTATCGACAGAAGCTAGGGCTTTACTTTCCAGCTCACGCAATGGTTCGATACTACCATGAATCACTCCACGGGGCTCGGAATCGCGATATTCACCCGACCCGCACGTTCTGTATCGACAGAAGCTAAGGATTCACTTTCCGGCCCTCGCAATCGTTCGGTGTATCGATAAATCACTCCAGGAGGCTCGGAATCGCGATATCCACACGTTCCACACTTTGTGTTTCGACAGGAGCTACTTTCCAGCCCTCGCAATCGTTCGGTGTATCGATAAATCACTCTAGGTGACTCGGAATCGTGATATTCACCCTTTTCAATCGTTCTGTATCGACAGAAGCTAAGGATTCACTTTCCAGCTCTCGCAATCGTTCGGTGTATCGATAAAACACTCCAGGAGGCTCGGAATCGCGATATTCACACGTTCCACACTTTGTGTTTCGACAGAAGCTAAGGATTCACTTTCCAGCCCTCGGAATCGATCGATATAACGATAAATCAGTCTAGGTGGCTTTGAATTGCGATATTCACCATTTCCGAACGTTCTGTATCGACAGAAGCTAAGGATTCACTTTCCAGCCCTCGCAATCGTTCGATATAACGATAAATCACTCTAGGTGGCTCGGATTCGCGATATTCACCATTTCCACACGTTCTGTATCGACAGAAGTTAATGATTCACCTTCCAGCCCTCGCAATAGTTCGATATAACGATAAATCACTGTAATAGGCTCGGAATCGCGATATTCACCAGTTCCACACGTTCTGCATCGACAGAAGCTAAGGCTATACTTTCCAGCCCTCGCAAGCGTTCGGTGTATCGATAAATCACTCCAGGAGGCTCGGAATCGCAATATTCACCCGTACCACACGTTCTGTATCGACAGAAGATAAGGATTCACTTTCCAGCTCTCGCAATCGATCGATATAACGATAAACCACTCTAGGAAGCTCGGGATCGCCATATTCACCATTTCCACACGTTCTGTATCGACAGAAGCTAAGGATTCACTTTCCAGCCCTCGCAATCGTTCGATATAACGATAAATCACTCTAGGTGGCTCGGATTCGCGATATTCACCATTTCCACACGTTCTGTATCGACAGAAGCTAATGATTCACCTTCCAGCCCTCGCAATAGATCGTTATAACGATAAATCACTGTAATAGGCTCGGAATCGCAATATTCACCCGTACCACACGTTCTGTATCGACAGAAGATAAGGATTCACTTTCCAGCTCTCGCAATCGATCGATATAACGATAAACCACTCTAGGAAGCTCGGGATCGCCATATTCACCATTTCCACACGCTCTGTATCGACAGAAGCTAAGGATTCACTTTCCAGCCCTCGCAATCGTTCGATATAACGATAAATCACTCTAGGTGGCTCGGATTCGCGATATTAACCATTTCCACACGTTCTGTATCGACAAAACCTAGGGCTTTACTATCCAGCTCTCGCAATCGTTCGATACTACCATGAATCACTCCACGGGGCTCGGAATCGCGATATTCACCCGTACCACACGTTCTGTATCGACAGAAGATAAGGATTCACTTTCCAGCCCTCGCAATCGTTCGATATAACGATAAATCACTCTAGGTGGCTCGGATTCGCGATATTCACCATTTCCACACGTTCTGTATCGACAGAAGCTAATGATTCACCTTCCAGCCCTCGCAATAAATCGTTATAACGATAAATCACTGTAATAGGCTCGGAATCGCGATATTCACCAGTTCCACGCGTTCTGCATCGACAGAAGCTAAGGCTTTACTATCCAGCCCTCGCAAGCGTTCGGTGTATCGATAAATCACTCCAGGAGGCTCGGAATCGCGATATTCACACGTTCCACACTTTGTGTTTCGACAGAAGCTAAGGATTCACATTCCAGCCCTCACAATCGTTCGATATAACGATAAACCAGTCTAGGTGGCTCTGAATTGCGATATTCACCCGTTCCACACGTTCTGTATCGACAGAAGCTAGGGCTTTACTTTCCAGCTCACGCAACCGTTCGATACTACCATGAATCACTCCACGGGGCTCGGAATCGCGATATTCACCCGATCCACACGTTCTGCATCGACAGAAGATAAGGATTCACTTTCCAGCTCTCGCAATCGATCGATATAACGATAAACCACTCTAGGAAGCTCGGGATCGCCATATTCACCATTTCCACACGCTCTGTATCGACAGAAGCTAAGGATTCACTTTCCAGCCCTCGCAATCGTTCGATATAACGATAAATCACTCTAGGTGGCTCGGATTCGCGATATTAACCATTTCCACACGTTCTGTATCGACAAAACCTAGGGCTTTACTATCCAGCTCTCGCAATCGTTCGATACTACCATGAATCACTCCACGGGGCTCGGAATCGCGATATTCACCCGATCCACACGTTCTGTATCGACACAAGCTAAGGATTCACTTTCCAGGCCTCGCAATCGTTCGGTGTATCGATAAATCACTCTAGGAGGCTCGGAATCGCGATATTCACCGGTACCACACGTTCTGTATCGACAGAAGCTAGGGCTTTACTTTCCAGCTCTCGCAATCGTTCGATATTACCATGAATCACTCCAGGGGGCTCGGAATCGCGATATTCACCTGGTCCACACGTTCTGTATCGACAGAAGCTAAGGCTTTACTTTCCAGCCCTCGCAATCGTGCAATTTTACGAAGAGTCACTTCAGGAGGCTCGGAATCGCAATATTCACCCGTACTACACGTTCTGTATCGACAGAAGATAAGGATTCACTTTCCAGCCCTCGCAATCGTTCGATATAACGATAAATCACTGTAATAGGCTCGGAATCGCGATATTCACCAGTTCCACAGGTTCTGCACCGACAGCAGCTAAGGCTTTACTTTCGAGCCCTCGCAAGCGTTCGGTGTATCGATAAATCACTCCAGGAGGCTCGGAATCGCGATATTCACACGTTCCACACTTTGTGTTTCGACAGAAGCTAAGGATTCACTTTCCAGCCCTCACAATCGTTCGATATAACGATTAACCAGTCTAGGTGGCTCTGAATTGCGATATTCACCCGTTCCACACGTTCTGTATCGACAGAAGCTAGGGCTTTACTTTCCAGCACACGCAATGGTTCGATACTACCATGAATCACTCCACGGGGCTCGGAATCGCGATATTCACCCGACCCACACGTTCTGTATCGACAGAAGCTAAGGATTCACTTTCCAGCCCTCGCAATCGTTCGGTGTATCGATAAATTGACTCCAGGAGGCTCGGAATCGCGATATCCACACGTTCAACACTTTGTGTTTCGACAGGAGCTACTTTCCAGCCCTCGCAATCGTTCGGTGTATCGATAAATCACTCTAGGTGACTCGGAATCGTGATATTCACCCTTTTCAATCGTTCTGTATCGACAGAAGCTAAGGATTCACTTTCCAGCTCTCGCAATCGTTCGGTGTATCGATAAAACACTCCAGGAGGCTCGGAATCGCGATATTCACACGTTCCACACTTTGTGTTTCGACAGAAGCTAAGGATTCACTTTCCAGCCCTCGCAATCGATCGATATAACGGTAAATCAGTCTAGGTGGCTATGAATTGCGATATTCACCATTTCCAAACGTTCTGTATCGACAGAAGCTAAGGATTCACTTTCCAGCCCTCGCAATCGTTCGATATAACGATAAATCACTCTAGGTGGCTCGGATTCGCGTTATTCACCATTTCCACACGTTCTGTATCGACAGAAGTTAATGATTCACTTTCCAGCTCTCGCAATCGTTCGATATAATGATAAATCACTGTAAAAGGCTCGGAATCGCGATATTCACCAGTTCCACACGTTCTGCATCGACAGAAGCTAAGGTTTTACTTTCCAGCCCTCGGAATCGTTCGGTGTATCGATAACACACTCCAGGAGGCTCGGAATCGCGATATTCACACGTTCCACACTTTGTGTTTCGACAGAAGCTAAGGATTCACTTTCCAGCCCTCCCCATCGTTCGATATAACGATAAATCACCCTAGGTGGCTCGGATTCGCGATATTCACCATTTCCACACGTTCTGTATCGACACAAGCCAATGATTCACCTTCCAGCCCTCGCAATAGTTCGATATAACGATAAATCACTGTAATAGGCTCGGAATCGCGATATTCACCAGTTCCACGCGTTCTGCATCGACAGAAGCTAAGGCTTTACTATCCAGCCCTCGCAAGCGTTCGGTGTATCGATAAATCACTCCAGGAGGCTCGGAATCGCGATATTCACACGTTCCACACTTTGTGTTTCGACAGAAGCTAAGGATTCACATTCCAGCCCTCACAATCGTTCGATATAACGATAAACCAGTCTAGGTGGCTCTGAATTGCGATATTCACCCGTTCCACACGTTCTGTATCGACAGAAGCTAGGGCTTTACTTTCCAGCTCACGCAACCGTTCGATACTACCATGAATCACTCCACGGGGCTCGGAATCGCGATATTCACCCGATCCACACGTTCTGCATCGACAGAAGCTAAGGCTTTACTTTCCAGCCCTCGCAAGCGTTCGGTGTATCGATAAATCACTCCAGGGGGCTCGGAATCGCGATATTCACCTGTTCCACACGTTCTGTATCGACAGAAGCTAAGGCTTTACTTTCCAGTCCTCGCAATCGTGCAATTTTACGAAGAGTCACTTCAGGAGGCTCGGAATCGCAATATTCACCCGTTCCACACGTTCTGTATCGACAGAAGCTAGGGCTTTACTTACCAGCTCTCGCAATCGTTCGATATTACCATGAATCACTCCAGGAGGCTCGGAATCGCGATATTCACACGTTCCACACTTTGTGTTTCGACAGAAGCTAAGGATTCACTTTCCAGCCCTCGCAATCGTTCGATATAACGATAAATCACTCTAGGTGGCTCGGATTCGCGATATTCACCATTTTCACACGTTCTGTATCGACAGAAGCTAATGATTCACCTTCCAGCCCTCGCAATAGTTCGATATAACGATAAATCACTGTAATAGGCTCGGAATCGCGATATTCACCAGTTCCACACGTTCTGCACCGACAGCAGCTAAGGCTTTACTTTCGAGCCCTCGCAAGCGTTCGGTGTATCGATAAATCACTCCAGGAGGCTCGGAATCGCGATATTCACACGTTCCACACTTTGTGTTTCGACAGAAGCTAAGGATTCACTTTCCAGCCCTCACAATCGTTCGATATAACGATTAACCAGTCTAGGTGGCTCTGAATTGCGATATTCACCCGCTCCACACGTTCTGTATCGACAGAAGCTAGGGCTTTACTTTCCAGCTCACGCAATGGTTCGATACTACCATGAATCACACCACGGGGCTCGGAATCGCGATATTCACCCGACCCACACGTTCTGTACCGACAGAAGCTAAGGATTCACTTTCCGGCCCTCGCAATCGTTCGGTGTATCGATAAATCACTCTAGGAGGCTCGGAATCGCGATATTCACCGGTACCACACGTTCTGTATCGACAGAAGCTAAGGATTCACTTTCCAGCCCTCGCAATCGTTCGATATAACGATAAATCACTCTAGGTGGCTCGGATTCGCGATATTCACCATTTCCACACGTTCTGTATCGACAGAAGCTAATGATTCACCTTCCAGCCCTCGCAATAGATCGTTATAACGATAAATCACTGTAATAGGCTCGGAATCGCAATATTCACCCGTACCACACGTTCTGTATCGACAGAAGATAAGGATTCACTTTCCAGCTCTCGCAATCGATCGATATAACGATAAACCACTCTAGGAAGCTCGGGATCGCCATATTCACATTTTCCACACGTTCTGCATCGAAAGAAGCTAAGGATTCACATCCCAGCCCTCGCAATCGTTCGATATAACGATAAATCGCTCTAGGAGACTCATAATCGCGATATTCACCTTTTCCACACGTTCTGCATCGAAAGAAGTTGAGGATTCACTTCCCAGCCCTCGCAAACGTTCGATATAACGAAAATCACTCTAGGAGGCTCGGAAACGCGATATTCACCTTTTCCACAAGTTCTGCATCGAAAGAAGTTAAGGATTCACTTCCCAGCCCTCGCAAACGTTCGATATAACGATAAATCACTCCAGGAGGCTCGGAATCGCGATATTCAGACGTTCCACACTTTGTGTTTCGACAGAAGCTAAGGATTCACTTTCCAGCCCCCGCCATCGTTCGATATAACGATAAATCACTCTAGGTGGCTCGGATTCGCGATATTCACCATTTCCACACGTTCTGTATCGACAGAAGCTAATGATTCACCTTCCAGCCCTCGCAATAGATCGTTATAACGATAAATCACTGTAATAGGCTCGGAATCGCAATATTCACCCGTACCACACGTTCTGTATCGACAGAAGCTAGGGCTTTACTTTCCAGCTCTCGCAATCGTTCGATTTTACCATGAATCACTCCAGGAGGCTCGGAATCGCGATATTCACACGTTCCACACTTTGTGTTTCGACAGAAGCTAAGGATTCACTTTCCAGCCCCCGCCATCGTTCGATATAACGATAAATCACTCTAGGTGGCTCGGATTCGCGATATTCACCATTTCCACACGTTCTGTATCGACAGAAGCTAATGATTCACCTTCCAGCCCTCGCAATAGATCGTTATAACGATAAATCACTGTAATAGGCTCGGAATCGCAATATTCACCCGTACCACACGTTCTGTATCGACAGAAGATAAGGATTCACTTTCCAGCTCTCGCAATCGAACGATATAACGATAAACCACTCTAGGAAGCTCGGGAACGCCATATTCACCATTTCCACACGCTCTGTATCGACAGAAGCTAAGGATTCACTTTCCAATCCTCGCAATCGTTCGATATAACGATAAATCACTCTAGGTGGCTCGGATTCGCGATATTAACCATTTCCACACGTTCTGTATCGACAAAACCTAGGGCTTTACTATCCAGCTCTCGCAATCGTTCGATACTACCATGAATCACTCCACGGGGCTCGGAATCGCGATATTCACCCGATCCACACGTTCTGTATCGACAGAAGCTAAGGATTCACTTTCCAGCCCTCGAAATCGTTCGGTGTATCGATAAATCACTCTAGGAGGCTCGGAATCGCGATATTCACCGGTACCACACGTTCTGTATCGACAGAAGCTAGGGCTTTACTTTCCAGCTCTCGCAATCGTTCGATATTACCATGAATCACTCCAGGGGGCTCGGTATCGCGATATTCACCTGTTCCACACGTTCTGTATCGACAGAAGCTAAGGCTTTACTTTCCAGTCCTCGCAATCGTGCAATTTTACGAAGAGTCACTTCAGGAGGCTCGGAATCGCAATATTCACCCGTACCACACGTTCTGTATCGACAGAAGCTAGGGCTTTACTTTCCAGCTCTCGCAATCGTTCGATTTTACCATGAATCACTCCAGGAGGCTCGGAATCGCGATATTCACACGTTCCACACTTTGTGTTTCGACAGAAGCTAAGGATTCACTTTCCAGCCCTCGCAATCGTTCGATATAACGATAAATCACTCTAGGTGGCTCGGATTCGCGATATTCACCATTTTCACACGTTCTGTATCGACAGAAGCTAATGATTCACCTTCCAGCCCTCGCAATAGTTCGATATAACGATAAATCACTGTAATAGGCTCGGAATCGCGATATTCACCAGTTCCACACGTTCTGCACCGACAGCAGCTAAGGCTTTACTTTCGAGCCCTCGCAAGCGTTCGGTGTATCGATAAATCACTCCAGGAGGCTCGGAATCGCGATATTCACACGTTCCACACTTTGTGTTTCGACAGAAGCTAAGGATTCACTTTCCAGCCCTCACAATCGTTCGATATAACGATTAACCAGTCTAGGTGGCTCTGAATTGCGATATTCACCCGTTCCACACGTTCTGTATCGACAGAAGCTATAGCTTTACTTTCCAGCTCACGCAATGGTTCGATACTACCATGAATCACTCCACGGGGCTCGGAATCGCGATATTCACCCGACCCACACGTTCTGTATCGACAGAAGCTAAGGATTCACTTTCCGGCCCTCGCAATCGTTCGATATAACGATAAATCACTGCAATAGGCTCGGAATCGCGATATTCACCCGACCCACACGTTCTGCACCGACAGCAGCTAAGGCTTTACTTTCGAGCCCTCGCAAGCGTTCGGTGTATCGATAAATCACTCCAGGAGGCTCGGAATCGCGATATTCACACGTTCTACACTTTGTGTTTCGACAGAAGCTAAGGATTCACTTTCCAGCCCTCGCAATCGATCGATATAACGATAAATCAGTCTAGGTGGCTCTGAATTGCGATATTCATCCGTTCCACACGTTCTGTATCGACAGAAGCTAGGGCTTTACTTTCCAGCTCACGCAATGGTTCGATACTACCATGAATCACTCCACGGGGCTCGGAATCGCGATATTCACCCGACCCGCACGTTCTGTATCGACAGAAGCTAAGGATTCACTTTCCGGCCCTCGCAATCGTTCGGTGTATCGATAAATCACTCCAGGAGGCTCGGAATCGCGATATTCACCGGTACCACACGTTCTGTATCGACAGAAGCTAGGGCTTTACTTTCCAGCCCTCGCAATCGTTCGATATAACGATAAATCACTCTAGGTGGCTCGGATTCGCGATATTCACCATTTCCACACGTTCTGTATCGACAGAAGCTAATGATTCACCTTCCAGCCCTCGCAATAGATCGTTATAACGATAAATCACTGTAATAGGCTCGGAATCGCAATATTCACCCGTACCACACGTTCTGTATCGACAGAAGATAAGGATTCACTTTCCAGCTCTCGCAATCGATCGATATAACGATAAACCACTCTAGGAAGCTCGGGATCGCCATATTCACCATTTCCACACGCTCTGTATCGACAGAAGCTAAGGATTCACTTTCCAGCCCTCGCAATCGTTCGATATAACGATAAATCACTCTAGGTGGCTCGGATTCGCGATATTAACCATTTCCACACGTTCTGTATCGACAAAACCTAGGGCTTTACTATCCAGCTCTCGCAATCGTTCGATACTACCATGAATCACTCCACGGGGCACGGAACCGCGATATTCACCCGTACCACACGTTCTGTATCGACAGAAGATAAGGATTCACTTTCCAGCCCTCGCAATCGTTCGATATAACGATAAATCACTCTAGGTGGCTCGGATTCGCGATATTCACCATTTCCACACGTTCTGTATCGACAGAAGCTAATGATTCACCTTCCAGCCCTCGCAATAGATCGTTATAACGATAAATCACTGTAATAGGCTCGGAATCGCAATATTCACCCGTACCACACGTTCTGTATCGACAGAAGATAAGGATTCACTTTCCAGCTCTCGCAATCGATCGATATAACGATAAACCACTCTAGGAAGCTCGGGATCGCCATATTCACCATTTCCACACGCTCTGTATCGACAGAAGCTAAGGATTCACTTTCCAGCCCTCGCAATCGTTCGATATAACGATAAATCACTCTAGGTGGCTCGGATTCGCGATATTAACCATTTCCACACGTTCTGTATCGACAAAACCTAGGGCTTTACTATCCAGCTCTCGCAATCGTTCGATACTACCATGAATCACTCCACGGGGCTCGGAATCGCGATATTCACCCGATCCACACGTTCTGTATCGACACAAGCTAAGGATTCACTTTCCAGGCCTCGCAATCGTTCGGTGTATCGATAAATCACTCTAGGAGGCTCGGAATCGCGATATTCACCGGTACCACACGTTCTGTATCGACAGAAGCTAGGGCTTTACTTTCCAGCTCTCGCAATCGTTCGATATTACCATGAATCACTCCAGGGGGCTCGGAATCGCGATATTCACCTGGTCCACACGTTCTGTATCGACAGAAGCTAAGGCTTTACTTTCCAGCCCTCGCAATCGTGCAATTTTACGAAGAGTCACTTCAGGAGGCTCGGAATCGCAATATTCACCCGTACTACACGTTCTGTATCGACAGAAGATAAGGATTCACTTTCCAGCCCTCGCAATCGTTCGATATAACGATAAATCACTGTAATAGGCTCGGAATCGCGATATTCACCAGTTCCACAGGTTCTGCACCGACAGCAGCTAAGGCTTTACTTTCGAGCCCTCGCAAGCGTTCGGTGTATCGATAAATCACTCCAGGAGGCTCGGAATCGCGATATTCACACGTTCCACACTTTGTGTTTCGACAGAAGCTAAGGATTCACTTTCCAGCCCTCACAATCGTTCGATATAACGATTAACCAGTCTAGGTGGCTCTGAATTGCGATATTCACCCGTTCCACACGTTCTGTATCGACAGAAGCTAGGGCTTTACTTTCCAGCACACGCAATGGTTCGATACTACCATGAATCACTCCACGGGGCTCGGAATCGCGATATTCACCCGACCCACACGTTCTGTATCGACAGAAGCTAAGGATTCACTTTCCAGCCCTCGCAATCGTTCGGTGTATCGATAAATTGACTCCAGGAGGCTCGGAATCGCGATATCCACACGTTCAACACTTTGTGTTTCGACAGGAGCTACTTTCCAGCCCTCGCAATCGTTCGGTGTATCGATAACTCACTCTAGGTGACTCGGAATCGTGATATTCACCCTTTTCAATCGTTCTGTATCGACAGAAGCTAAGGATTCACTTTCCAGCTCTCGCAATCGTTCGGTGTATCGATAAAACACTCCAGGAGGCTCGGAATCGCGATATTCACACGTTCCACACTTTGTGTTTCGACAGAAGCTAAGGATTCACTTTCCAGCCCTCGCAATCGATCGATATAACGGTAAATCAGTCTAGGTGGCTATGAATTGCGATATTCACCATTTCCAAACGTTCTGTATCGACAGAAGCTAAGGATTCACTTTCCAGCCCTCGCAATCGTTCGATATAACGATAAATCACTCTAGGTGGCTCGGATTCGCGATATTCACCATTTCCACACGTTCTGTATCGACAGAAGTTAATGATTCACTTTCCAGCTCTCGCAATCGTTCGATATAATGATAAATCACTGTAAAAGGCTCGGAATCGCGATATTCACCAGTTCCACACGTTCTGCATCGACAGAAGCTAAGGTTTTACTTTCCAGCCCTCGGAATCGTTCGGTGTATCGATAACACACTCCAGGAGGCTCGGAATCGCGATATTCACACGTTCCACACTTTGTGTTTCGACAGAAGCTAAGGATTCACTTTCCAGCCCTCCCCATCGTTCGATATAACGATAAATCACCCTAGGTGGCTCGGATTCGCGATATTCACACTTTCCACACGTTCTGTATCGACACAAGCCAATGATTCACCTTCCAGCCCTCGCAATAGTTCGATATAACGATAAATCACTGTAATAGGCTCGGAATCGCGATATTCACCAGTTCCACGCGTTCTGCATCGACAGAAGCTAAGGCTTTACTATCCAGCCCTCGCAAGCGTTCGGTGTATCGATAAATCACTCCAGGAGGCTCGGAATCGCGATATTCACACGTTCCACACTTTGTGTTTCGACAGAAGCTAAGGATTCACATTCCAGCCCTCACAATCGTTCGATATAACGATAAACCAGTCTAGGTGGCTCTGAATTGCGATATTCACCCGTTCCACACGTTCTGTATCGACAGAAGCTAGGGCTTTACTTTCCAGCTCACGCAACCGTTCGATACTACCATGAATCACTCCACGGGGCTCGGAATCGCGATATTCACCCGATCCACACGTTCTGCATCGACAGAAGCTAAGGATTCACTTTCCAGCTCTCGCAATCGTTCGGTGTATCGATAAAACACTCCAGGAGGCTCGGAATCGCGATATTCACACGTTCCACACTTTGTGTTTCGACAGAAGCTAAGGATTCACTTTCCAGCCCTCGCAATCGATCGATATAACGGTAAATCAGTCTAGGTGGCTATGAATTGCGATATTCACCATTTCCAAACGTTCTGTATCGACAGAAGCTAAGGATTCACTTTCCAGCCCTCGCAATCGTTCGATATAACGATAAATCACTCTAGGTGGCTCGGATTCGCGATATTCACCATTTCCACACGTTCTGTATCGACAGAAGTTAATGATTCACTTTCCAGCTCTCGCAATCGTTCGATATAATGATAAATCACTGTAAAAGGCTCGGAATCGCGATATTCACCAGTTCCACACGTTCTGCATCGACAGAAGCTAAGGTTTTACTTTCCAGCCCTCGGAATCGTTCGGTGTATCGATAACACACTCCAGGAGGCTCGGAATCGCGATATTCACACGTTCCACACTTTGTGTTTCGACAGAAGCTAAGGATTCACTTTCCAGCCCTCCCCATCGTTCGATATAACGATAAATCACCCTAGGTGGCTCGGATTCGCGATATTCACCATTTCCACACGTTCTGTATCGACACAAGCCAATGATTCACCTTCCAGCCCTCGCAATAGTTCGATATAACGATAAATCACTGTAATAGGCTCGGAATCGCGATATTCACCAGTTCCACGCGTTCTGCATCGACAGAAGCTAAGGCTTTACTATCCAGCCCTCGCAAGCGTTCGGTGTATCGATAAATCACTCCAGGAGGCTCGGAATCGCGATATTCACACGTTCCACACTTTGTGTTTCGACAGAAGCTAAGGATTCACATTCCAGCCCTCACAATCGTTCGATATAACGATAAACCAGTCTAGGTGGCTCTGAATTGCGATATTCACCCGTTCCACACGTTCTGTATCGACAGAAGCTAGGGCTTTACTTTCCAGCTCACGCAACCGTTCGATACTACCATGAATCACTCCACGGGGCTCGGAATCGCGATATTCACCCGATCCACACGTTCTGCATCGACAGAAGCTAAGGCTTTACTTTCCAGCCCTCGCAAGCGTTCGGTGTATCGATAAATCACTCCAGGAGGCTCGGAATCGCGATATTCACACGTTCCACACTTTGTGTTTCGACAGAAGCTAAGGCTTTACTTTCCAGTCCTCGCAATCGTGCAATTTTACGAAGAGTCACTTCAGGAGGCTCGGAATCGCAATATTCACCCGTTCCACACGTTCTGTATCGACAGAAGCTAGGGCTTTACTTTCCAGCTCTCGCAATCGTTCGATATTACCATGAATCACTTCAGGAGGCTCGGAATCGCGATATTCACACGTTCCACACTTTGTGTTTCGACAGAAGCTAAGGATTCACTTTCCAGCCCTCGCAATCGTTCGATATAACGATAAATCACTCTAGGTGGCTCGGATTCGCGATATTCACCATTTTCACACGTTCTGTATCGACAGAAGCTAATGATTCACCTTCCAGCCCTCGCAATAGTTCGATATAACGATAAATCACTGTAATAGGCTCGGAATCGCGATATTCACCAGTTCCACACGTTCTGCACCGACAGCAGCTAAGGCTTTACTTTCGAGCCCTCGCAAGCGTTCGGTGTATCGATAAATCACTCCAGGAGGCTCGGAATCGCGATATTCAAACGTTCCACACTTTGTGTTTCGACAGAAGCTAAGGATTCACTTTCCAGCCCTCACAATCGTTCGATATAACGATTAACCAGTCTAGGTGGCTCTGAATTGCGATATTCACCCGCTCCACACGTTCTGTATCGACAGAAGCTAGGGCTTTACTTTCCAGCTCACGCAATGGTTCGATACTACCATGAATCACTCCACGGGGCTCGGAATCGCGATATTCACCCGACCCACACGTTCTGCATCGAAAGAAGCTAAGGATTCACATCCCAGCCCTCGCAATCGTTCGATATAACGATAAATCGCTCTAGGAGACTCATAATCGCGATATTCACCTTTTCCACACGTTCTGCATCGAAAGAAGTTGAGGATTCACTTCCCAGCCCTCGCAAACGTTCGATATAACGAAAATCACTCTAGGAGGCTCGGAAACGCGATATTCACCTTTTCCACAAGTTCTGCATCGAAAGAAGTTAAGGATTCACTTCCCAGCCCTCGCAAACGTTCGATATAACGATAAATCACTCCAGGAGGCTCGGAATCGCGATATTCAGACGTTCCACACTTTGTGTTTCGACAGAAGCTAAGGATTCACTTTCCAGCCCCCGCCATCGTTCGATATAACGATAAATCACTCTAGGTGGCTCGGATTCGCGATATTCACCATTTCCACACGTTCTGTATCGACAGAAGCTAATGATTCACCTTCCAGCCCTCGCAATAGATCGTTATAACGATAAATCACTGTAATAGGCTCGGAATCGCAATATTCACCCGTACCACACGTTCTGTATCGACAGAAGCTAGGGCTTTACTTTCCAGCTCTCGCAATCGTTCGATTTTACCATGAATCACTCCAGGAGGCTCGGAATCGCGATATTCACACGTTCCACACTTTGTGTTTCGACAGAAGCTAAGGATTCACTTTCCAGCCCCCGCCATCGTTCGATATAACGATAAATCACTCTAGGTGGCTCGGATTCGCGATATTCACCATTTCCACACGTTCTGTATCGACAGAAGCTAATGATTCACCTTCCAGCCCTCGCAATAGATCGTTATAACGATAAATCACTGTAATAGGCTCGGAATCGCAATATTCACCCGTACCACACGTTCTGTATCGACAGAAGATAAGGATTCACTTTCCAGCTCTCGCAATCGAACGATATAACGATAAACCACTCTAGGAAGCTCGGGAACGCCATATTCACCATTTCCACACGCTCTGTATCGACAGAAGCTAAGGATTCACTTTCCAATCCTCGCAATCGTTCGATATAACGATAAATCACTCTAGGTGGCTCGGATTCGCGATATTAACCATTTCCACACGTTCTGTATCGACAAAACCTAGGGCTTTACTATCCAGCTCTCGCAATCGTTCGATACTACCATGAATCACTCCACGGGGCTCGGAATCGCGATATTCACCCGATCCACACGTTCTGTATCGACAGAAGCTAAGGATTCACTTTCCAGCCCTCGAAATCGTTCGGTGTATCGATAAATCACTCTAGGAGGCTCGGAATCGCGATATTCACCGGTACCACACGTTCTGTATCGACAGAAGCTAGGGCTTTACTTTCCAGCTCTCGCAATCGTTCGATATTACCATGAATCACTCCAGGGGGCTCGGTATCGCGATATTCACCTGTTCCACACGTTCTGTATCGACAGAAGCTAAGGCTTTACTTTCCAGTCCTCGCAATCGTGCAATTTTACGAAGAGTCACTTCAGGAGGCTCGGAATCGCAATATTCACCCGTACCACACGTTCTGTATCGACAGAAGCTAGGGCTTTACTTTCCAGCTCTCGCAATCGTTCGATTTTACCATGAATCACTCCAGGAGGCTCGGAATCGCGATATTCACACGTTCCACACTTTGTGTTTCGACAGAAGCTAAGGATTCACTTTCCAGCCCTCGCAATCGTTCGATATAACGATAAATCACTCTAGGTGGCTCGGATTCGCGATATTCACCATTTTCACACGTTCTGTATCGACAGAAGCTAATGATTCACCTTCCAGCCCTCGCAATAGTTCGATATAACGATAAATCACTGTAATAGGCTCGGAATCGCGATATTCACCAGTTCCACACGTTCTGCACCGACAGCAGCTAAGGCTTTACTTTCGAGCCCTCGCAAGCGTTCGGTGTATCGATAAATCACTCCAGGAGGCTCGGAATCGCGATATTCACACGTTCCACACTTTGTGTTTCGACAGAAGCTAAGGATTCACTTTCCAGCCCTCACAATCGTTCGATATAACGATTAACCAGTCTAGGTGGCTCTGAATTGCGATATTCACCCGTTCCACACGTTCTGTATCGACAGAAGCTATAGCTTTACTTTCCAGCTCACGCAATGGTTCGATACTACCATGAATCACTCCACGGGGCTCGGAATCGCGATATTCACCCGACCCACACGTTCTGTATCGACAGAAGCTAAGGATTCACTTTCCGGCCCTCGCAATCGTTCGATATAACGATAAATCACTGCAATAGGCTCGGAATCGCGATATTCACCCGACCCACACGTTCTGCACCGACAGCAGCTAAGGCTTTACTTTCGAGCCCTCGCAAGCGTTCGGTGTATCGATAAATCACTCCAGGAGGCTCGGAATCGCGATATTCACACGTTCTACACTTTGTGTTTCGACAGAAGCTAAGGATTCACTTTCCAGCCCTCGCAATCGATCGATATAACGATAAATCAGTCTAGGTGGCTCTGAATTGCGATATTCATCCGTTCCACACGTTCTGTATCGACAGAAGCTAGGGCTTTACTTTCCAGCTCACGCAATGGTTCGATACTACCATGAATCACTCCACGGGGCTCGGAATCGCGATATTCACCCGACCCGCACGTTCTGTATCGACAGAAGCTAAGGATTCACTTTCCGGCCCTCGCAATCGTTCGGTGTATCGATAAATCACTCCAGGAGGCTCGGAATCGCGATATTCACCGGTACCACACGTTCTGTATCGACAGAAGCTAGGGCTTTACTTTCCAGCCCTCGCAATCGTTCGATATAACGATAAATCACTCTAGGTGGCTCGGATTCGCGATATTCACCATTTCCACACGTTCTGTATCGACAGAAGCTAATGATTCACCTTCCAGCCCTCGCAATAGATCGTTATAACGATAAATCACTGTAATAGGCTCGGAATCGCAATATTCACCCGTACCACACGTTCTGTATCGACAGAAGATAAGGATTCACTTTCCAGCTCTCGCAATCGATCGATATAACGATAAACCACTCTAGGAAGCTCGGGATCGCCATATTCACCATTTCCACACGCTCTGTATCGACAGAAGCTAAGGATTCACTTTCCAGCCCTCGCAATCGTTCGATATAACGATAAATCACTCTAGGTGGCTCGGATTCGCGATATTAACCATTTCCACACGTTCTGTATCGACAAAACCTAGGGCTTTACTATCCAGCTCTCGCAATCGTTCGATACTACCATGAATCACTCCACGGGGCACGGAACCGCGATATTCACCCGTACCACACGTTCTGTATCGACAGAAGATAAGGATTCACTTTCCAGCCCTCGCAATCGTTCGATATAACGATAAATCACTCTAGGTGGCTCGGATTCGCGATATTCACCATTTCCACACGTTCTGTATCGACAGAAGCTAATGATTCACCTTCCAGCCCTCGCAATAGATCGTTATAACGATAAATCACTGTAATAGGCTCGGAATCGCAATATTCACCCGTACCACACGTTCTGTATCGACAGAAGATAAGGATTCACTTTCCAGCTCTCGCAATCGATCGATATAACGATAAACCACTCTAGGAAGCTCGGGATCGCCATATTCACCATTTCCACACGCTCTGTATCGACAGAAGCTAAGGATTCACTTTCCAGCCCTCGCAATCGTTCGATATAACGATAAATCACTCTAGGTGGCTCGGATTCGCGATATTAACCATTTCCACACGTTCTGTATCGACAAAACCTAGGGCTTTACTATCCAGCTCTCGCAATCGTTCGATACTACCATGAATCACTCCACGGGGCTCGGAATCGCGATATTCACCCGATCCACACGTTCTGTATCGACACAAGCTAAGGATTCACTTTCCAGGCCTCGCAATCG
The DNA here is from genome assembly GCA_963667235.1 of Nomada lathburiana. NCBI lineage: Eukaryota > Metazoa > Arthropoda > Insecta > Hymenoptera > Apidae > Nomada > Nomada lathburiana. The sequence goes on from OY763905.1 coordinate 569,581, forward strand.
TTCGGTGTATCGATAAATCACTCTAGGAGGCTCGGAATCGCGATATTCACCGGTACCACACGTTCTGTATCGACAGAAGCTAGGGCTTTACTTTCCAGCTCTCGCAATCGTTCGATATTACCATGAATCACTCCAGGGGGCTCGGAATCGCGATATTCACCTGGTCCACACGTTCTGTATCGACAGAAGCTAAGGCTTTACTTTCCAGCCCTCGCAATCGTGCAATTTTACGAAGAGTCACTTCAGGAGGCTCGGAATCGCAATATTCACCCGTACTACACGTTCTGTATCGACAGAAGATAAGGATTCACTTTCCAGCCCTCGCAATCGTTCGATATAACGATAAATCACTGTAATAGGCTCGGAATCGCGATATTCACCAGTTCCACAGGTTCTGCACCGACAGCAGCTAAGGCTTTACTTTCGAGCCCTCGCAAGCGTTCGGTGTATCGATAAATCACTCCAGGAGGCTCGGAATCGCGATATTCACACGTTCCACACTTTGTGTTTCGACAGAAGCTAAGGATTCACTTTCCAGCCCTCACAATCGTTCGATATAACGATTAACCAGTCTAGGTGGCTCTGAATTGCGATATTCACCCGTTCCACACGTTCTGTATCGACAGAAGCTAGGGCTTTACTTTCCAGCACACGCAATGGTTCGATACTACCATGAATCACTCCACGGGGCTCGGAATCGCGATATTCACCCGACCCACACGTTCTGTATCGACAGAAGCTAAGGATTCACTTTCCAGCCCTCGCAATCGTTCGGTGTATCGATAAATTGACTCCAGGAGGCTCGGAATCGCGATATCCACACGTTCAACACTTTGTGTTTCGACAGGAGCTACTTTCCAGCCCTCGCAATCGTTCGGTGTATCGATAACTCACTCTAGGTGACTCGGAATCGTGATATTCACCCTTTTCAATCGTTCTGTATCGACAGAAGCTAAGGATTCACTTTCCAGCTCTCGCAATCGTTCGGTGTATCGATAAAACACTCCAGGAGGCTCGGAATCGCGATATTCACACGTTCCACACTTTGTGTTTCGACAGAAGCTAAGGATTCACTTTCCAGCCCTCGCAATCGATCGATATAACGGTAAATCAGTCTAGGTGGCTATGAATTGCGATATTCACCATTTCCAAACGTTCTGTATCGACAGAAGCTAAGGATTCACTTTCCAGCCCTCGCAATCGTTCGATATAACGATAAATCACTCTAGGTGGCTCGGATTCGCGATATTCACCATTTCCACACGTTCTGTATCGACAGAAGTTAATGATTCACTTTCCAGCTCTCGCAATCGTTCGATATAATGATAAATCACTGTAAAAGGCTCGGAATCGCGATATTCACCAGTTCCACACGTTCTGCATCGACAGAAGCTAAGGTTTTACTTTCCAGCCCTCGGAATCGTTCGGTGTATCGATAACACACTCCAGGAGGCTCGGAATCGCGATATTCACACGTTCCACACTTTGTGTTTCGACAGAAGCTAAGGATTCACTTTCCAGCCCTCCCCATCGTTCGATATAACGATAAATCACCCTAGGTGGCTCGGATTCGCGATATTCACACTTTCCACACGTTCTGTATCGACACAAGCCAATGATTCACCTTCCAGCCCTCGCAATAGTTCGATATAACGATAAATCACTGTAATAGGCTCGGAATCGCGATATTCACCAGTTCCACGCGTTCTGCATCGACAGAAGCTAAGGCTTTACTATCCAGCCCTCGCAAGCGTTCGGTGTATCGATAAATCACTCCAGGAGGCTCGGAATCGCGATATTCACACGTTCCACACTTTGTGTTTCGACAGAAGCTAAGGATTCACATTCCAGCCCTCACAATCGTTCGATATAACGATAAACCAGTCTAGGTGGCTCTGAATTGCGATATTCACCCGTTCCACACGTTCTGTATCGACAGAAGCTAGGGCTTTACTTTCCAGCTCACGCAACCGTTCGATACTACCATGAATCACTCCACGGGGCTCGGAATCGCGATATTCACCCGATCCACACGTTCTGCATCGACAGAAGCTAAGGATTCACTTTCCAGCTCTCGCAATCGTTCGGTGTATCGATAAAACACTCCAGGAGGCTCGGAATCGCGATATTCACACGTTCCACACTTTGTGTTTCGACAGAAGCTAAGGATTCACTTTCCAGCCCTCGCAATCGATCGATATAACGGTAAATCAGTCTAGGTGGCTATGAATTGCGATATTCACCATTTCCAAACGTTCTGTATCGACAGAAGCTAAGGATTCACTTTCCAGCCCTCGCAATCGTTCGATATAACGATAAATCACTCTAGGTGGCTCGGATTCGCGATATTCACCATTTCCACACGTTCTGTATCGACAGAAGTTAATGATTCACTTTCCAGCTCTCGCAATCGTTCGATATAATGATAAATCACTGTAAAAGGCTCGGAATCGCGATATTCACCAGTTCCACACGTTCTGCATCGACAGAAGCTAAGGTTTTACTTTCCAGCCCTCGGAATCGTTCGGTGTATCGATAACACACTCCAGGAGGCTCGGAATCGCGATATTCACACGTTCCACACTTTGTGTTTCGACAGAAGCTAAGGATTCACTTTCCAGCCCTCCCCATCGTTCGATATAACGATAAATCACCCTAGGTGGCTCGGATTCGCGATATTCACCATTTCCACACGTTCTGTATCGACACAAGCCAATGATTCACCTTCCAGCCCTCGCAATAGTTCGATATAACGATAAATCACTGTAATAGGCTCGGAATCGCGATATTCACCAGTTCCACGCGTTCTGCATCGACAGAAGCTAAGGCTTTACTATCCAGCCCTCGCAAGCGTTCGGTGTATCGATAAATCACTCCAGGAGGCTCGGAATCGCGATATTCACACGTTCCACACTTTGTGTTTCGACAGAAGCTAAGGATTCACATTCCAGCCCTCACAATCGTTCGATATAACGATAAACCAGTCTAGGTGGCTCTGAATTGCGATATTCACCCGTTCCACACGTTCTGTATCGACAGAAGCTAGGGCTTTACTTTCCAGCTCACGCAACCGTTCGATACTACCATGAATCACTCCACGGGGCTCGGAATCGCGATATTCACCCGATCCACACGTTCTGCATCGACAGAAGCTAAGGCTTTACTTTCCAGCCCTCGCAAGCGTTCGGTGTATCGATAAATCACTCCAGGAGGCTCGGAATCGCGATATTCACACGTTCCACACTTTGTGTTTCGACAGAAGCTAAGGCTTTACTTTCCAGTCCTCGCAATCGTGCAATTTTACGAAGAGTCACTTCAGGAGGCTCGGAATCGCAATATTCACCCGTTCCACACGTTCTGTATCGACAGAAGCTAGGGCTTTACTTTCCAGCTCTCGCAATCGTTCGATATTACCATGAATCACTTCAGGAGGCTCGGAATCGCGATATTCACACGTTCCACACTTTGTGTTTCGACAGAAGCTAAGGATTCACTTTCCAGCCCTCGCAATCGTTCGATATAACGATAAATCACTCTAGGTGGCTCGGATTCGCGATATTCACCATTTTCACACGTTCTGTATCGACAGAAGCTAATGATTCACCTTCCAGCCCTCGCAATAGTTCGATATAACGATAAATCACTGTAATAGGCTCGGAATCGCGATATTCACCAGTTCCACGCGTTCTGCATCGACAGAAGCTAAGGCTTTACTATCCAGCCCTCGCAAGCGTTCGGTGTATCGATAAATCACTCCAGGAGGCTCGGAATCGCGATATTCACACGTTCCACACTTTGTGTTTCGACAGAAGCTAAGGATTCACATTCCAGCCCTCACAATCGTTCGATATAACGATAAACCAGTCTAGGTGGCTCTGAATTGCGATATTCACCCGTTCCACACGTTCTGTATCGACAGAAGCTAGGGCTTTACTTTCCAGCTCACGCAACCGTTCGATACTACCATGAATCACTCCACGGGGCTCGGAATCGCGATATTCACCCGATCCACACGTTCTGCATCGACAGAAGCTAAGGCTTTACTTTCCAGCCCTCGCAAGCGTTCGGTGTATCGATAAATCACTCCAGGAGGCTCGGAATCGCGATATTCACACGTTCCACACTTTGTGTTTCGACAGAAGCTAAGGCTTTACTTTCCAGTCCTCGCAATCGTGCAATTTTACGAAGAGTCACTTCAGGAGGCTCGGAATCGCAATATTCACCCGTTCCACACGTTCTGTATCGACAGAAGCTAGGGCTTTACTTTCCAGCTCTCGCAATCGTTCGATATTACCATGAATCACTTCAGGAGGCTCGGAATCGCGATATTCACACGTTCCACACTTTGTGTTTCGACAGAAGCTAAGGATTCACTTTCCAGCCCTCGCAATCGTTCGATATAACGATAAATCACTCTAGGTGGCTCGGATTCGCGATATTCACCATTTTCACACGTTCTGTATCGACAGAAGCTAATGATTCACCTTCCAGCCCTCGCAATAGTTCGATATAACGATAAATCACTGTAATAGGCTCGGAATCGCGATATTCACCAGTTCCACACGTTCTGCACCGACAGCAGCTAAGGCTTTACTTTCGAGCCCTCGCAAGCGTTCGGTGTATCGATAAATCACTCCAGGAGGCTCGGAATCGCGATATTCAAACGTTCCACACTTTGTGTTTCGACAGAAGCTAAGGATTCACTTTCCAGCCCTCACAATCGTTCGATATAACGATTAACCAGTCTAGGTGGCTCTGAATTGCGATATTCACCCGCTCCACACGTTCTGTATCGACAGAAGCTAGGGCTTTACTTTCCAGCTCACGCAATGGTTCGATACTACCATGAATCACTCCACGGGGCTCGGAATCGCGATATTCACCCGACCCACACGTTCTGCATCGAAAGAAGCTAAGGATTCACATCCCAGCCCTCGCAATCGTTCGATATAACGATAAATCGCTCTAGGAGACTCATAATCGCGATATTCACCTTTTCCACCCGTTCTGCATCGAAAGAAGTTGAGGATTCACTTCCCAGCCCTCGCAAACGTTCGATATAACGAAAATCACTCTAGGAGGCTCGGAAACGCGATATTCACCTTGTCCACAAGTTCTGCATCGAAAGAAGTTAAGGATTCACTTCCCAGCCCTCGCAAACGTTCGATATAACGATCAATCACTCTAGGAGGCTTGGAAACGCGATATTCACCTTTTCCATACGTTCTGCATCGAAATAAGCTAAGGATTCACTTCCCAGCCCTCGCAAACGTTCGATATAACGATCAATCACTCTAGGAGGCTTGGAAACGCGATATTCACCTTTTCCATACGTTCTGCATCGAAATAAGCTAAGGATTCACTTCCCAGCCCTCGCAAACGTTCGATATATCGATAAATCACTCTAGGAGGCTCGGAATCGCGATATTCACCGGTACCACACGTTCTGTATCGACAGAAGCTAGGGCTTTACTTTCCAGCTCTCGCAATCGTTCGATATTACCATGAATCACTCCAGGGGGCTCGGAATCGCGATATTCACCTGTTCCACACGTTCTGTATCGACAGAAGCTAAGGCTTTACTTTCCAGTCCTCGCAATCGTGCAATTTTACGAAGAGTCACTTCAGGAGGCTCGGAATCGCAATATTCACCCGTTCCACACGTTCTGTATCGACAGACGCTAGGGCTTTACTTACCAGCTCTCGCAATCGTTCGATATTACCATGAATCACTCCAGGAGGCTCGGAATCGCGATATTCACACGTTCCACACTTTGTGTTTCGACAGAAGCTAAGGATTCACTTTCCAGCCCTCGCAATCGTTCGATATAACGATAAATCACTCTAGGTGGCTCGGATTCGCGATATTCACCATTTTCACACGTTCTGTATCGACAGAAGCTAATGATTCACCTTCCAGCCCTCGCAATAGTTCGATATAACGATAAATCACTGTAATAGGCTCGGAATCGCGATATTCACCAGTTCCACACGTTCTGCACCGACAGCAGCTAAGGCTTTACTTTCGAGCCCTCGCAAGCGTTCGGTGTATCGATAAATCACTCCAGGAGGCTCGGAATCGCGATATTCACACGTTCCACACTTTGTGTTTCGACAGAAGCTAAGGATTCACTTTCCAGCCCTCACAATCGTTCGATATAACGATTAACCAGTCTAGGTGGCTCTGAATTGCGATATTCACCCGCTCCACACGTTCTGTATCGACAGAAGCTAGGGCTTTACTTTCCAGCTCACGCAATGGTTCGATACTACCATGAATCACTCCACGGGACTCGGAATCGCGATATTCACCCGACCCACACGTTCTGTATCGACAGAAGCTAAGGATTCACTTTCCGGCCCTCGCAATCGTTCGGTGTATCGATAAATCACTCTAGGAGGCTCGGAATCGCGATATTCACCGGTACCACACGTTCTGTATCGACAGAAGCTAAGGATTCACTTTCTAGCCCTCGCAATCGTTCGATATAACGATAAATCACTCTAGGTGGCTCGGATTCGCGATATTCACCATTTCCACACGTTCTGTATCGACAGAAGCTAATGATTCACCTTCCAGCCCTCGCAATAGATCGTTATAACGATAAATCACTGTAATAGGCTCGGAATCGCAATATTCACCCGTACCACACGTTCTGTATCGACAGAAGATAAGGATTCACTTTCCAGCTCTCGCAATCGATCGATATAACGATAAACCACTCTAGGAAGCTCGGGATCGCCATATTCACATTTTCCACACGTTCTGCATCGAAAGAAGCTAAGGATTCACATCCCAGCCCTCGCAATCGTTCGATATAACGATAAATCGCTCTAGGAGACTCATAATCGCGATATTCACCTTTTCCACACGTTCTGCATCGAAAGAAGTTGAGGATTCACTTCCCAGCCCTCGCAAACGTTCGATATTACCATGAATCACTCCAGGGGGCTCGGTATCGCGATATTCACCTTTTCCACAAGTTCTGTATCGACAGAAGCTAAGGCTTTACTTTCCAGTCCTCGCAATCGTGCAATTTTACGAAGAGTCACTTCAGGAGGCTCGGAATCGCAATATTCACCCGTACCACACGTTCTGTATCGACAGAAGCTAGGGCTTTACTTTCCAGCTCTCGCGATCGTTCGATTTTACCATGAATCACTCCAGGAGGCTCGGAATCGCGATATTCACACGTTCCACACTTTGTGTTTCGACAGAAGCTAAGGATTCACTTTCCAGCCCTCGCAATCGTTCGATATAACGATAAATCACTCTAGGTGGCTCGGATTCGCGATATTCACCATTTTCACACGTTCTGTATCGACAGAAGCTAATGATTCACCTTCCAGCCCTCGCAATAGTTCGATATAACGATAAATCACTGTAATAGGCTCGGAATCGCGATATTCACCAGTTCCACACGTTCTGCACCGACAGCAGCTAAGGCTTTACTTTCGAGCCCTCGCAAGCGTTCGGTGTATCGATAAATCACTCCAGGAGGCTCGGAATCGCGATATTCACACGTTCCACACTTTGTGTTTCGACAGAAGCTAAGGATTCACTTTCCAGCCCTCACAATCGTTCGATATAACGATTAACCAGTCTAGGTGGCTCTGAATTGCGATATTCACCCGTTCCACACGTTCTGTATCGACAGAAGCTATAGCTTTACTTTCCAGCTCACGCAATGGTTCGATACTACCATGAATCACTCCACGGGGCTCGGAATCGCGATATTCACCCGACCCACACGTTCTGTATCGACAGAAGCTAAGGATTCACTTTCCGGCCCTCGCAATCGTTCGGTGTATCGATAAATCACTCTAGGAGGCTCGGAATTGCGATATTCACCGGTACCACACGTTCTGTATCGACAGAAGCTAGGGCTTTACTTTCCAGCTCTCGCAATCGTTCGATATTACCATGAATCACTCCAGGAGGCTCGGAATCGCGATATTCACACGTTCCACACTTTGTGTTTCGACAGAAGCTAAGGATTCACTTTCCAGGCCTCGCAATCGTTCGATATAACGATAAATCACTCTAGGTGGCTCGGATTCGCGATATTCACCATTTTCTCACGTTCTGTATCGACAGAAGCTAATGATTCACCTTCCAGCCCTCGCAATAGTTCGATATAACGATAAATCACTGTAATAGGCTCGGAATCGCGATATTCACCCGACCCACACGTTCTGCACCGACAGCAGCTAAGGCTTTACTTTCGAGCCCTCGCAAGCGTTCGGTGTATCGATAAATCACTCCAGGAGGCTCGGAATCGCGATATTCACACGTTCTACACTTTGTGTTTCGACAGAAGCTAAGGATTCACTTTCCAGCCCTCGCAATCGATCGATATAACGATAAATCAGCCTAGGTGGCTCTGAATTGCGATATTCATCCGTTCCACACGTTCTGTATCGACAGAAGCTAGGGCTTTACTTTCCAGCTCACGCAATGGTTCGATACTACCATGAATCACTCCACGGGGCTCGGAATCGCGATATTCACCCGACCCGCACGTTCTGTATCGACAGAAGCTAAGGATTCACTTTCCGGCCCTCGCAATCGTTCGGTGTATCGATAAATCACTCCAGGAGGCTCGGAATCGCGATATTCACCGGTACCACACGTTCTGTATCGACAGAAGCTAGGGCTTTACTTTCCAGCCCTCGCAATCGTTCGATATAACGATAAATCACTCTAGGTGGCTCGGATTCGCGATATTCACCATTTCCACACGTTCTGTAACGACAGAAGCTAATGATTCACCTTCCAGCCCTCGCAATAGATCGTTATAACGATAAATCACTGTAATAGGCTCGGAATCGCAATATTCACCCGTACCACACGTTCTGTATCGACAGAAGATAAGGATTCACTTTCCAGCTCTCGCAATCGATCGATATAACGATAAACCACTCTAGGAAGCTCGGGATCGCCATATTCCCCATTTCCACACGCTCTGTATCGACAGAAGCTAAGGATTCACTTTCCAGCCCTCGCAATCGTTCGATATAACGATAAATCACTCTAGGTGGCTCGGATTCGCGATATTAACCATTTCCACACGTTCTGTATCGACAAAACCTAGGGCTTTACTATCCAGCTCTCGCAATCGTTCGATACTACCATGAATCACTCCACGGGGCTCGGAACCGCGATATTCACCCGTACCACACGTTCTGTATCGACAGAAGATAAGGATTCACTTTCCAGCCCTCGCAATCGTTCGATATAACGATAAATCACTCTAGGTGGCTCGGATTCGCGATATTCACCATTTCCACACGTTCTGTATCGACAGAAGCTAATGATTCACCTTCCAGCCCTCGCAATAGATCGTTATAACGATAAATCACTGTAATAGGCTCGGAATCGCAATATTCACCCGTACCACACGTTCTGTATCGACAGAAGATAAGGATTCACTTTCCAGCTCTCGCAATCGATCGATATAACGATAAACCACTCTAGGAAGCTCGGGATCGCCATATTCACCATTTCCACACGCTCTGTATCGACAGAAGCTAAGGATTCACTTTCCAGCCCTCGCAATCGTTCGATATAACGATAAATCACTCTAGGTGGCTCGGATTCGCGATATTAACCATTTCCACACGTTCTGTATCGACAAAACCTAGGGCTTTACTATCCAGCTCTCGCAATCGTTCGATACTACCATGAATCACTCCACGGGGCTCGGAATCGCGATATTCACCCGATCCACACGTTCTGTATCGACACAAGCTAAGGATTCACTTTCCAGGCCTCGCAATCGTTCGGTGTATCGATAAATCACTCTAGGAGGCTCGGAATCGCGATATTCACCAGTACCACACGTTCTGTATCGACAGAAGCTAGGGCTTTACTTTCCAGCTCTCGCAATCGTTCGATATTACCATGAATCACTCCAGGGGGCTCGGAATCGCGATATTCACCTGGTCCACACGTTCTGTATCGACAGAAGCTAAGGCTTTACTTTCCAGCCCTCGCAATCGTGCAATTTTACGAAGAGTCACTTCAGGAGGCTCGGAATCGCAATATTCACCCGTACTACACGTTCTGTATCGACAGAAGATAAGGATTCACTTTCCAGCCCTCGCAATCGTTCGATATAACGATAAATCACTGTAATAGGCTCGGAATCGCGATATTCACCAGTTCCACAGGTTCTGCACCGACAGCAGCTAAGGCTTTACTTTCGAGCCCTCGCAAGCGTTCGGTGTATCGATAAATCACTCCAGGAGGCTCGGAATCGCGATATTCACACGTTCCACACTTTGTGTTTCGACAGAAGCTAAGGATTCACTTTCCAGCCCTCACAATCGTTCGATATAACGATTAACCAGTCTAGGTGGCTCTGAATTGCGATATTCACCCGTTCCACACGTTCTGTATCGACAGAAGCTAGGGCTTTACTTTCCAGCACACGCAATGGTTCGATACTACCATGAATCACTCCACGGGGCTCGGAATCGCGATATTCACCCGACCCACACGTTCTGTATCGACAGAAGCTAAGGATTCACTTTCCAGCCCTCGCAATCGTTCGGTGTATCGATAAATTGACTCCAGGAGGCTCGGAATCGCGATATCCACACGTTCAACACTTTGTGTTTCGACAGGAGCTACTTTCCAGCCCTCGCAATCGTTCGGTGTATCGATAAATCACTCTAGGTGACTCGGAATCGTGATATTCACCCTTTTCAATCGTTCTGTATCGACAGAAGCTAAGGATTCACTTTCCAGCTCTCGCAATCGTTCGGTGTATCGATAAAACACTCCAGGAGGCTCGGAATCGCGATATTCACACGTTCCACACTTTGTGTTTCGACAGAAGCTAAGGATTCACTTTCCAGCCCTCGCAATCGATCGATATAACGGTAAATCAGTCTAGGTGGCTATGAATTGCGATATTCACCATTTCCAAACGTTCTGTATCGACAGAAGCTAAGGATTCACTTTCCAGCCCTCGCAATCGTTCGATATAATGATAAATCACTGTAAAAGGCTCGGAATCGCGATATTCACCAGTTCCACACGTTCTGCATCGACAGAAGCTAAGGTTTTACTTTCCAGCCCTCGGAATCGTTCGGTGTATCGATAACACACTCCAGGAGGCTCGGAATCGCGATATTCACACGTTCCACACTTTGTGTTTCGACAGAAGCTAAGGATTCACTTTCCAGCCCTCCCCATCGTTCGATATAACGATAAATCACCCTAGGTGGCTCGGATTCGCGATATTCACCATTTCCACACGTTCTGTATCGACACAAGCCAATGATTCACCTTCCAGCCCTCGCAATAGTTCGATATAACGATAAATCACTGTAATAGGCTCGGAATCGCGATATTCACCAGTTCCACGCGTTCTGCATCGACAGAAGCTAAGGTTTTACTTTCCAGCCCTCGGAATCGTTCGGTGTATCGATAACACACTCCAGGAGGCTCGGAATCGCGATATTCACACGTTCCACACTTTGTGTTTCGACAGAAGCTAAGGATTCACATTCCAGCCCTCACAATCGTTCGATATAACGATAAACCAGTCTAGGTGGCTCTGAATTGCGATATTCACCCGTTCCACACGTTCTGTATCGACAGAAGCTAGGGCTTTACTTTCCAGCTCACGCAACCGTTCGATACTACCATGAATCACTCCACGGGGCTCGGAATCGCGATATTCACCCGATCCACACGTTCTGCATCGACAGAAGCTAAGGCTTTACTTTCCAGCCCTCGCAAGCGTTCGGTGTATCGATAAATCACTCCAGGAGGCTCGGAATCGCGATATTCACACGTTCCACACTTTGTGTTTCGACAGAAGCTAAGGCTTTACTTTCCAGTCCTCGCAATCGTTCGATATAACGATAAATCACTCCAGGAGGCTCGGAATCGCAATATTCACCCGTTCCACACGTTCTGTATCGACAGAAGCTAGGGCTTTACTTTCCAGCTCTCGCAATCGTTCGATATTACCATGAATCACTCCAGGAGGCTCGGAATCGCGATATTCACACGTTCCACACTTTGTGTTTCGACAGAAGCTAAGGATTCACTTTCCAGCCCTCGCAATCGTTCGATATAACGATAAATCACTCTAGGTGGCTCGGATTCGCGATATTCACCATTTTCACACGTTCTGTATCGACAGAAGCTAATGATTCACCTTCCAGCCCTCGCAATAGTTCGATATAACGATAAATCACTGTAATAGGCTCGGAATCGCGATATTCAGCAGTTCCACACGTTCTGCACCGACTGCAGCTAAGGCTTTACTTTCGAGCCCTCGCAAGCGTTCGGTGTATCGATAAATCACTCCAGGAGGCTCGGAATCGCGATATTCACACGTTCCACACTTTGTGTTTCGACAGAAGCTAAGGATTCACTTTCCAGCCCTCACAATCGTTCGATATAACGATTAACCAGTCTAGGTGGCTCTGAATTGCGATATTCACCCGCTCCACACGTTCTGTATCGACAGAAGCTAGGGCTTTACTTTCCAGCTCACGCAATGGTTCGATACTACCATGAATCACTCCACGGGGCTCGGAATCGCGATATTCACCCGACCCACACGTTCTGCATCGAAAGAAGCTAAGGATTCACATCCCAGCCCTCGCAATCGTTCGATATAACGATAAATCGCTCTAGGAGACTCATAATCGCGATATTCACCTTTTCCACCCGTTCTGCATCGAAAGAAGTTGAGGATTCACTTCCCAGCCCTCGCAAACGTTCGATATAACGAAAATCACTCTAGGAGGCTCGGAAACGCGATATTCACCTTTTCCACAAGTTCTGCATCGAAAGAAGTTAAGGATTCACTTCCCAGCCCTCGCAAACGTTCGATATAACGATAAATCACTCCAGGAGGCTCGGAATCGCGATATTCACACGTTCCACACTTTGTGTTTCGACAGAAGCTAAGGATTCACTTTCCAGCCCCCGCCATCGTTCGATATAACGATAAATCACTCTAGGTGGCTCGGATTCGCGATATTCACCATTTCCACACGTTCTGTATCGACAGAAGCTAATGATTCACCTTCCAGCCCTCGCAATAGATCGTTATAACGATAAATCACTGTAATAGGCTCGGAATCGCAATATTCACCCGTACCACACGTTCTGTATCGACAGAAGATAAGGATTCACTTTCCAGCTCTCGCAATCGATCGATATAACGATAAACCACTCTAGGAAGCTCGGGAACGCCATATTCACCATTTCCACACGCTCTGTATCGACAGAAGCTAAGGATTCACTTTCCAATCCTCGCAATCGTTCGATATAACGATAAATCACTCTAGGTGGCTCGGATTCGCGATATTAACCATTTCCACACGTTCTGTATCGACAAAACCTAGGGCTTTACTATCCAGCTCTCGCAATCGTTCGATACTACCATGAATCACTCCACGGGGCTCGGAATCGCGATATTCACCCGATCCACACGTTCTGTATCGACAGAAGCTAAGGATTCACTTTCCAGCCCTCGAAATCGTTCGGTGTATCGATAAATCACTCTAGGAGGCTCGGAATCGCGATATTCACCGGTACCACACGTTCTGTATCGACAGAAGCTAGGGCTTTACTTTCCAGCTCTCGCAATCGTTCGATATTACCATGAATCACTCCAGGGGGCTCGGTATCGCGATATTCACCTGTTCCACACGTTCTGTATCGACAGAAGCTAAGGCTTTACTTTCCAGTCCTCGCAATCGTGCAATTTTACGAAGAGTCACTTCAGGAGGCTCGGAATCGCAATATTCACCCGTACCACACGTTCTGTATCGACAGAAGCTAGGGCTTTACTTTCCAGCTCTCGCAATCGTTCGATATTACCATGAATCACTCCAGGAGGCTCGGAATCGCGATATTCACACGTTCCACACTTTGTGTTTCGACAGAAGCTAAGGATTCACTTTCCAGCCCTCGCAATCGTTCGATATAACGATAAATCACTCTAGGTGGCTCGGATTCGCGATATTCACCATTTTCACACGTTCTGTATCGACAGAAGCTAATGATTCACCTTCCAGCCCTCGCAATAGTTCGATATAACGATAAATCACTGTAATAGGCTCGGAATCGCGATATTCACCAGTTCCACACGTTCTGCACCGACAGCAGCTAAGGCTTTACTTTCGAGCCCTCGCAAGCGTTCGGTGTATCGATAAATCACTCCAGGAGGCTCGGAATCGCGATATTCACACGTTCCACACTTTGTGTTTCGACAGAAGCTAAGGATTCACTTTCCAGCCCTCGCAATCGATCGATATAACGATAAATCAGTCTAGGTGGCTCTGAATTGCGATATTCATCCGTTCCACACGTTCTGTATCGACAGAAGCTAGGGCTTTACTTTCCAGCTCTCGCAATCGTTCGATATTACCATGAATCACTCCAGGAGGCTCGGAATCGCGATATTCACACGTTCCACACTTTGTGTTTCGACAGAAGCTAAGGATTCACTTTCCAGGCCTCGCAATCGTTCGATATAACGATAAATCACTTTAGGTGGCTCGGATTCGCGATATTCACCATTTTCACACGTTCTGTATCGACAGAAGCTAATGATTCACCTTCCAGCCCTCGCAATAGTTCGATATAACGATAAATCACTGTAATAGGCTCGGAATCGCGATATTCACCCGACCCACACGTTCTGCACCGACAGCAGCTAAGGCTTTACTTTCGAGCCCTCGCAAGCGTTCGGTGTATCGATAAATCACTCCAGGAGGCTCGGAATCGCGATATTCACACGTTCCACACTTTGTGTTTCGACAGAAGCTAAGGATTCACTTTCCAGCCCTCGCAATCGATCGATATAACGATAAATCAGTCTAGGTGGCTCTGAATTGCGATATTCATCCGTTCCACACGTTCTGTATCGACAGAAGCTAGGGCTTTACTTTCCAGCTCACGCAATGGTTCGATACTACCATGAATCACTCCACGGGGCTCGGAATCGCGATATTCACCCGACCCGCACGTTCTGTATCGACAGAAGCTAAGGATTCACTTTCCGGCCCTCGCAATCGTTCGGTGTATCGATAAATCACTCCAGGAGGCTCGGAATCGCGATATCCACACGTTCCACACTTTGTGTTTCGACAGGAGCTACTTTCCAGCCCTCGCAATCGTTCGGTGTATCGATAAATCACTCTAGGTGACTCGGAATCGTGATATTCACCCTTTTCAATCGTTCTGTATCGACAGAAGCTAAGGATTCACTTTCCAGCTCTCGCAATCGTTCGGTGTATCGATAAAACACTCCAGGAGGCTCGGAATCGCGATATTCACACGTTCCACACTTTGTGTTTCGACAGAAGCTAAGGATTCACTTTCCAGCCCTCGGAATCGATCGATATAACGATAAATCAGTCTAGGTGGCTTTGAATTGCGATTTTCACCATTTCCGAACGTTCTGTATCGACAGAAGCTAAGGATTCACTTTCCAGCCCTCGCAATCGTTCGATATAACGATAAATCACTCTAGGTGGCTCGGATTCGCGATATTCACCATTTCCACACGTTCTGTATCGACAGAAGTTAATGATTCACCTTCCAGCCCTCGCAATAGTTCGATATAACGATAAATCACTGTAATAGGCTCGGAATCGCGATATTCACCAGTTCCACACGTTCTGCATCGACAGAAGCTAAGGCTATACTTTCCAGCCCTCGCAAGCGTTCGGTGTATCGATAAATCACTCCAGGAGGCTCGGAATCGCAATATTCACCCGTACCACACGTTCTGTATCGACAGAAGATAAGGATTCACTTTCCAGCTCTCGCAATCGATCGATATAACGATAAACCACTCTAGGAAGCTCGGGATCGCCATATTCACCATTTCCACACGTTCTGTATCGACAGAAGCTAAGGATTCACTTTCCAGCCCTCGCAATCGTTCGATATAACGATAAATCACTCTAGGTGGCTCGGATTCGCGATATTCACCATTTCCACACGTTCTGTATCGACAGAAGCTAATGATTCACCTTCCAGCCCTCGCAATAGATCGTTATAACGATAAATCACTGTAATAGGCTCGGAATCGCAATATTCACCCGTACCACACGTTCTGTATCGACAGAAGATAAGGATTCACTTTCCAGCTCTCGCAATCGATCGATATAACGATAAACCACTCTAGGAAGCTCGGGATCGCCATATTCACCATTTCCACACGCTCTGTATCGACAGAAGCTAAGGATTCACTTTCCAGCCCTCGCAATCGTTCGATATAACGATAAATCACTCTAGGTGGCTCGGATTCGCGATATTAACCATTTCCACACGTTCTGTATCGACAAAACCTAGGGCTTTACTATCCAGCTCTCGCAATCGTTCGATACTACCATGAATCACTCCACGGGGCTCGGAATCGCGATATTCACCCGTACCACAGGTTCTGTATCGACAGAAGATAAGGATTCACTTTCCAGCCCTCGCAATCGTTCGATATAACGATAAATCACTCTAGGTGGCTCGGATTCGCGATATTCACCATTTCCACACGTTCTGTATCGACAGAAGCTAATGATTCACCTTCCAGCCCTCGCAATAGATCGTTATAACGATAAATCACTGTAATAGGCTCGGAATCGCAATATTCACCCGTACCACACGTTCTGTATCGACAGAAGATAAGGATTCACTTTCCAGCTCCCGCAATCGATCGATATAACGATAAACCACTCTAGGAAGCTCGGGATCGCCATATTCACCATTTCCACACGCTCTGTATCGACAGAAGCTAAGGATTCACTTTCCAGCCCTCGCAATCGTTCGATATAACGATAAATCACTCTAGGTGGCTCGGATTCGCGATATTAACCATTTCCACACGTTCTGTATCGACAAAACCTAGGGCTTTACTATCCAGCTCTCGCAATCGTTCGATACTACCATGAATCACTCCACGGGGCTCGGAATCGCGATATTCACCCGATCCACACGTTCTGTATCGACACAAGCTAAGGATTCACTTTCCAGGCCTCGCAATCGTTCGGTGTATCGATAAATCACTCTAGGAGGCTCGGAATCGCGATATTCACCGGTACCACACGTTCTGTATCGACAGAAGCTAGGGCTTTACTTTCCAGCTCTCGCAAT
This sequence comes from Nomada lathburiana, assembly GCA_963667235.1. Lineage (NCBI taxonomy): Eukaryota > Metazoa > Arthropoda > Insecta > Hymenoptera > Apidae > Nomada > Nomada lathburiana. The sequence goes on from OY763905.1 coordinate 586,715, forward strand.
CGTTCGATATAACGATAAATCACTCTAGGTGGCATGGATTCGCGATATTCACCATTTTCACACGTTCTGTATCGACAGAAGCTAATGATTCACCTTCCAGCCCTCGCAATAGTTCGATATAACGATAAATCACTGTAATAGGCTCGGAATCGCGATATTCACCTGTTCCACAGGTTCTGCACCGACAGCAGCTAAGGCTTTACTTTCGAGCCCTCGCAAGCGTTCGGTGTATCGATAAATCACTCCAGGAGGCTCGGAATCGCGATATTCACACGTTCCACACTTTGTGTTTCGACAGAAGCTAAGGATTCACTTTCCAGCCCTCACAATCGTTCGATATAACGATTAACCAGTCTAGGTGGCTCTGAATTGCGATATTCACCCGTTCCACACGTTCTGTATCGACAGAAGCTAGGGCTTTACTTTCCAGCACACGCAATGGTTCGATACTACCATGAATCACTCCACGGGGCTCGGAATCGCGATATTCACCCGACCCACACGTTCTGTATCGACAGAAGCTAAGGATTCACTTTCCAGCCCTCGCAATCGTTCGGTGTATCGATAAATTGACTCCAGGAGGCTCGGAATCGCGATATTCACACGTTCCACACTTTGTGTTTCGACAGAAGCTAAGGATTCACTTTCCAGCCCTCCCCATCGTTCGATATAACGATAAATCACCCTAGGTGGCTCGGATTCGCGATATTCACCATTTCCACACGTTCTGTATCGACACAAGCCAATGATTCACCTTCCAGCCCTCGCAATAGTTCGATATAACGATAAATCACTGTAATAGGCTCGGAATCGCGATATTCACCAGTTCCACGCGTTCTGCATCGACAGAAGCTAAGGCTTTACTTTCCAGCCCTCGCAAGCGTTCGGTGTATCGATAAATCACTCCAGGAGGCTCGGAATCGCGATATTCACACGTTCCACACTTTGTGTTTCGACAGAAGCTAAGGATTCACATTCCAGCCCTCACAATCGTTCGATATAACGATAAACCAGTCTAGGCGGCTCTGAATTGCGATATTCACCCGTTCCACACGTTCTGTATCGACAGAAGCTAGGGCTTTACTTTCCAGCTCACGCAACCGTTCGATACTACCATGAATCACTCCACGGGGCTCGGAATCGCGATATTCACCCGATCCACACGTTCTGCATCGACAGAAGCTAAGGCTTTACTTTCCAGCCCTCGCAAGCGTTCGGTGTATCGATAAATCACTCCAGGAGGCTCGGAATCGCGATATTCACACGTTCCACACTTTGTGTTTCGACAGAAGCTAAGGCTTTACTTTCCAGTCCTCGCAATCGTGCAATTTTACGAAGAGTCACTTCAGGAGGCTCGGAATCGCAATATTCACCCGTTCCACACGTTCTGTATCGACAGAAGCTAGGGCTTTACTTTCCAGCTCTCGCAATCGTTCGATATTACCATGAATCACTCCAGGAGGCTCGGAATCGCGATATTCACACGTTCCACACTTTGTGTTTCGACAGAAGCTAAGGATTCACTTTCCAGCCCTCGCAATCGTTCGATATAACGATAAATCACTCTAGGTGGCTCGGATTCGCGATATTCACCAGTTCCACGCGTTCTGCATCGACAGAAGCTAAGGCTTTACTTTCCAGCCCTCGCAAGCGTTCGGTGTATCGATAAATCACTCCAGGAGGCTCGGAATCGCGATATTCACACGTTCCACACTTTGTGTTTCGACAGAAGCTAAGGATTCACTTTCCAGCCCTCACAATCGTTCGATATAACGATTAACCAGTCTAGGTGGCTCTGAATTGCGATATTCACCCGCTCCACACGTTGTGTATCGACAGAAGCTAGGGCTTTACTTTCCAGCTCACGCAATGGTTCGATACTACCATGAATCACTCCACGGGGCTCGGAATCGCGATATTCACCCGACCCACACGTTCTGCATCGAAAGAAGCTAAGGATTCACATCCCAGCCCTCGCAATCGTTCGATATAACGATAAATCGCTCTAGGAGACTCATAATCGCGATATTCACCTTTTCCACCCGTTCTGCATCGAAAGAAGTTGAGGATTCACTTCCCAGCCCTCGCAAACGTTCGATATAACGAAAATCACTCGAGGAGGCTCGGAAACGCGATATTCACCGGTACCACACGTTCTGTATCGACAGAAGCTAGGGCTTTACTTTCCAGCTCTCGCAATCGTTCGATATTACCATGAATCACTCCAGGGGGCTCGGTATCGCGATATTCACCTGTTCCACACGTTCTGTATCGACAGAAGCTAAGGCTTTACTTTCCAGTCCTCGCAATCGTGCAATTTTACGAAGAGTCACTTCAGGAGGCTCGGAATCGCGATATTCACCGGTACCACACGTTCTGTATCGACAGAAGCTAGGGCTTTACTTTCCAGCTCTCGCAATCGTTCGATATTACCATGAATCACTCCAGGAGGCTCGGAATCGCGATATTCACACGTTCCACACTTTGTGTTTCGACAGAAGCTAAGGATTCACTTTCCAGCCCTCGCAATCGTTCGATATAACGATAAATCACTCTAGGTGGCTCGGATTCGCGATATTCACCATTTTCACACGTTCTGTATCGACAGAAGCTAAGGCTTTACTTTCGAGCCCTCGCAAGCGTTCGGTGTATCGATAAATCACTCCAGGAGGCTCGGAATCGCGATATTCACACGTTCCACACTTTGTGTTTCGACAGAAGCTAAGGATTCACTTTCCAGCCCTCGCAAGCGTTCGGTGTATCGATAAATCACTCCAGGAGGCTCGGAATCGCGATATTCACACGTTCCACACTTTGTGTTTCGACAGAAGCTAAGGATTCACTTTCCAGCCCTCGCAATCGATCGATATAACGATAAATCAGTCTAGGTGGCTTTGAATTGCGATATTCACCATTTCCAAACGTTCTGTATCGACAGAAGCTAAGGATTCACTTTCCAGCCCTCGCAATCGTTCGATATAACGATAAATCAATCTAGGTGGCTCGGATTCGCGATATTCACCATTTCCACACGTTCTGTATCGACAGAAGTTAATGATTCACCGTCCAGCCCTCGCAATAGTTCGATATAACGATAAATCACTGTAATAGGCTCGGAATCGCGATATTCACCAGTTCCACACGTTCTGCATCGACAGAAGCTAAGGCTTTACTTTCCAGCCCTCGCAAGCGTTCGGTGTATCCATAAATCACTCCAGGAGGCTCGGAATCGCGATATTCACACGTTCCACACTTTGTGTTTCGACAGAAGCTAAGGATTCACATTCCAGCCCTCACAATCGTTCGATATAACGATAAACCAGTCTAGGTGGCTCTGAATTGCGATATTCACCCGTTCCACACGTTCTGTATCGACAGAAGCTAGGGCTTTACTTTCCAGCTCACGCAACCGTTCGATACTACCATGAATCACTCCACGGGGCTCGGAATCGCGATATTCACCCGATCCACACGTTCTGTATCGACAGAAGATAAGGATTCAATTCCCAGGCCTCGCAATCGTTCGACATAACGATAAATCACTGGAATAGGCTCGGAATCGCGATATTCACCCGTACCACACGTTCTTTATCGACAGAAGCTAAGGATTCACTTTCCAGCCCTCGCAATCGTTCGATATAACGATAAATCAGTCTAGCTGGATCCGTATTGCGATATTCACCATTTCCAAACGTTCTGCATCGACAGAAGCTAAGGCTTTACTTTCCAGCCCTCGCAATCGTTCGGTGTATCCATAAATCACTCCAGGAGGCTCGGAATCGCAATATTCACCCGTACTACACGTTCTGTATCGACAGAAGATAAGGATTCACTTTCCAGCCCTCGCAATCGTTCGATATAACGATAAATCACTCTAGGTGGCATGGATTCGCGATATTCACCATTTTCACACGTTCTGTATCGACAGAAGCTAATGATTCACCTTCCAGCCCTCGCAATAGTTCGATATAACGATAAATCACTGTAATAGGCTCGGAATCGCGATATTCACCAGTTCCAGAGGTTCTGCACCGACAGCAGCTAAGGCTTTACTTTCGAGCCCTCGCAAGCGTTCGGTGTATCGATAAATCACTCCAGGAGGCTCGGAATCGCGATATTCACACGTTCCACACTTTGTGTTTCGACAGAAGCTAAGGATTCACTTTCCAGCCCTCACAATCGTTCGATATAACGATTAACCAGTCTAGGTGGCTCTGAATTGCGATATTCACCCGTTCCACACGTTCTGTATCGACAGAAGCTAGGGCTTTACTTTCAGCACACGCAATGGTTCGATACTACCATGAATCACTCCACGGGGCTCGGAATCGCGATATTCACCCGACCCACACGTTCTGCATCGAAAGAAGCTAAGGATTCACATCCCAGCCCTCGCAATCGTTCGATATAACGATAAATCGCTCTAGGAGACTCATAATCGCGATATTCACCTTTTCCACCCGTTCTGCATCGAAAGAAGTTGAGGATTCACTTCCCAGCCCTCGCAAACGTTCGATATAACGAAAATCACTCGAGGAGGCTCGGAAACGCGATATTCACCGGTACCACACGTTCTGTATCGACAGAAGCTAAGGATTCACTTTCCAGCTCTCGCAATCGTTCGGTGTATCGATAAAACACTCCAGGAGGCTCGGAATCGCGATATTCACACGTTCCACACTTTGTGTTTCGACAGAAGCTAAGGATTCACTTTCCAGCCCTCGGAATCGATCGATATAACGATAAATCAGTCTAGGTGGCTTTGAATTGCGATATTCACCATTTCCGAACGTTCTGTATCGACAGAAGCTAAGGATTCACTTTCCAGCCCTCGCAATCGTTCGATATAACGATAAATCAATCTAGGTGGCTCGGATTCGCGATATTCACCATTTCCACACGTTCTGTATCGACAGAAGTTAATGATTCACCTTCCAGCCCTCGCAATAGTTCGATATAACGATAAATCACTGTAATAGGCTCGGAATCGCGATATTCACCAGTTCCACACGTTCTACATCGACAGAAGCTAAGGCTATACTTTCCAGCCCTCGCAAGCGTTCGGTGTATCGATAAATCACTCCAGGAGGCTCGGAATCGCAATATTCACCCGTACCACACGTTCTGTATCGACAGAAGATAAGGATTCACTTTCCAGCTCTCGCAATCGATCGATATAACGATAAACCACTCTAGGAAGCTCGGGATCGCCATATTCACCATTTCCACACGTTCTGTATCGACAGAAGCTAAGGATTCACTTTCCAGCCCTCGCAATCGTTCGATATAACGATAAATCACTCTAGGTGGCTCGGATTCGCGATATTCACCATTTCCACACGTTCTGTATCGACAGAAGCTAATGATTCACCTTCCAGCCCTCGCAATAGATCGTTATAACGATAAATCACTGTAATAGGCTCGGAATCGCAATATTCACCCGTACCACACGTTCTGTATCGACAGAAGATAAGGATTCACTTTCCAGCTCTCGCAATCGATCGATATAACGATAAACCACTCTAGGAAGCTCGGGATCGCCATATTCACCATTTCCACACGCTCTGTATCGACAGAAGCTAAGGATTCACTTTCCAGCCCTCGCAATCGTTCGATATAACGATAAATCACTCTAGGTGGCTCGGATTCGCGATATTAACCATTTCCACACGTTCTGTATCGACAAAACCTAGGGCTTTACTATCCAGCTCTCGCAATCGTTCGATACTACCATGAATCACTCCACGGGGCTCGGAATCGCGATATTCACCCGTACCACACGTTCTGTATCGACAGAAGATAAGGATTCACTTTCCAGGCCTCGCAATCGTTCGATATAACGATAAATCACTCTAGGTGGCTCGGATTCGCGATATTCACCATTTCCACACGTTCTGTATCGACAGAAGCTAATGATTCACCTTCCAGCCCTCGCAATAGATCGTTATAACGATAAATCACTGTAATAGGCTCGGAATCGCAATATTCACCCGTACCACACGTTCTGTATCGACAGAAGATAAGGATTCACTTTCCAGCTCTCGCAATCGATCGATATAACGATAAACCACTCTAGGAAGCTCGGGATCGCCATATTCACCATTTCCACACGCTCTGTATCGACAGAAGCTAAGGATTCACTTTCCAGCCCTCGCAATCGTTCGATATAACGATAAATCACTCTAGGTGGCTCGAATTCGCGATATTAACCATTTCCACACGTTCTGTATCGACAAAACCTAGGGCTTTACTATCCAGCTCTCGGAATCGTTCGATACTACCATGAATCACTCCACGGGGCTCGGAATCGCGATATTCACCCGATCCACACGTTCTGTATCGACACAAGCTAAGGATTCACTTTCCAGCCCTCGCAATCGTTCGGTGTATCGATAAATCACTCTAGGAGGCTCGGAATCGCGATATTCACCGGTACCACACGTTCTGTATCGACAGAAGCTAGGGCTTTACTTTCCAGCTCTCGCAATCGTTCGATATTACCATGAATCACTCCAGGGGGCTCGGAATCGCGATATTCACCTGGTCCACACGTTCTGTATCGACAGAAGCTAAGGCTTTACTTTCCAGCCCTCGCAATCGTGCAATTTTACGAAGAGTCACTTCAGGAGGCTCGGAATCGCAATATTCACCCGTACTACACGTTCTGTATCGACAGAAGATAAGGATTCACTTTCCAGCCCTCGCAATCGTTCGATATAACGATAAATCACTCTAGGTGGCATGGATTCGCGATATTCACCATTTTCACACGTTCTGTATCGACAGAAGCTAATGATTCACCTTCCAGCCCTCGCAATAGTTCGATATAACGATAAATCACTGTAATAGGCTCGGAATCGCGATATTCACCAGTTCCACACGTTCTGCACCGACAGCAGCTAAGGCTTTACTTTCGAGCCCTCGCAAGCGTTCGGTGTATCGATAAATCACTCCAGGAGGCTCGGAATCGCGATATTCACACGTTCCACACTTTGTGTTTCGACAGAAGCTAAGGATTCACTTTCCAGCCCTCACAATCGTTCGATATAACGATTAACCAGTCTAGGTGGCTCTGAATTGCGATATGCACCCGTTCCACACGTTCTGTATCGACAGAAGCTAGGGCTTTACTTTCAGCACACGCAATGGTTCGATACTACCATGAATCACTCCACGGGGCTCGGAATCGCGATATTCACCCGACCCACACGTTCTGTATCGACAGAAGCTAAGGATTCACTTTCCAGCCCTCGCAATCGTTCGGTGTATCGATAAATTGACTCCAGGAGGCTCGGAATCGCGATATCCACACGTTCAACACTTTGTGTTTCGACAGGAGCTACTTTCCAGCCCTCGCAATCGTTCGGTGTATCGATAAATCACTCTAGGTGACTCGGAATCGTGATATTCACCCTTTTCAATCGTTCTGTATCGACAGAAGCTAAGGATTCACTTTCCAGCTCACGCAATCGTTCGGTGTATCGATAAAACACTCCAGGAGGCTCGGAATCGCGATATTCACACGTTCCACACTTTGTGTTTCGACAGAAGCTAAGGATTCACTTTCCAGCCCTCGCAATCGATCGATATAACGGTAAATCAGTCTAGGTGGCTATGAATTGCGATATTCACCATTTCCAAACGTTCTGTATCGACAGAAGCTAAGGATTCACTTTCCAGCCCTCGCAATCGTTCGATATAACGATAAATCACTCTAGGTGGCTCGGATTCGCGATATTCACCATTTCCACACGTTCTGTATCGACAGAAGTTAATGATTCACTTTCCAGCTCTCGCAATCGTTCGATATAATGATAAATCACTGTAAAAGGCTCGGAATCGCGATATTCACCAGTTCCACACGTTCTGCATCGACAGAAGCTAAGGTTTTACTTTCCAGCCCTCGGAATCGTTCGGTGTATCGATAACACACTCCAGGAGGCTCGGAATCGCGATATTCACACGTTCCACACTTTGTGTTTCGACAGAAGCTAAGGATTCACTTTCCAGCCCTCACAATCGTTCGATATAACGATTAACCAGTCTAGGTGGCTCTGAATTGCGATATGCACCCGTTCCACACGTTCTGTATCGACAGAAGCTAGGGCTTTACTTTCAGCACACGCAATGGTTCGATACTACCATGAATCACTCCACGGGGCTCGGAATCGCGATATTCACCCGACCCACACGTTCTGTATCGACAGAAGCTAAGGATTCACTTTCCAGCCCTCGCAATCGTTCGGTGTATCGATAAATTGACTCCAGGAGGCTCGGAATCGCGATATCCACACGTTCAACACTTTGTGTTTCGACAGGAGCTACTTTCCAGCCCTCGCAATCGTTCGGTGTATCGATAAATCACTCTAGGTGACTCGGAATCGTGATATTCGCCCTTTTCAATCGTTCTGTATCGACAGAAGCTAAGGATTCACTTTCCAGCTCTCGCAATCGTTCGGTGTATCGATAAAACACTCCAGGAGGCTCGGAATCGCGATATTCACACGTTCCACACTTTGTGTTTCGACAGAAGCTAAGGATTCACTTTCCAGCCCTCGGAATCGATCGATATAACGATAAATCAGTCTAGGTGGCTTTGAATTGCGATATTCACCATTTCCGAACGTTCTGTATCGACAGAAGCTAAGGATTCACTTTCCAGCCCTCGCAATCGTTCGATATAACGATAAATCACTCTAGGTGGCTCGGATTCGCGATATTCACCATTTCCACACGTTCTGTATCGACAGAAGTTAATGATTCACCTTCCAGCCCTCGCAATAGTTCGATATAACGATAAATCACTGTAATAGGCTCGGAATCGCGATATTCACCAGTTCCACACGTTCTGCATCGACAGAAGCTAAGGCTATACTTTCCAGCCCTCGCAAGCGTTCGGTGTATCGATAAATCACTCCAGGAGGCTCGGAATCGCAATATTCACCCGTACCACACGTTCTGTATCGACAGAAGATAAGGATTCACTTTCCAGCTCTCGCAATCGATCGATATAACGATAAACCACTCTAGGAAGCTCGGGATCGCCATATTCACCATTTCCACACGTTCTGTATCGACAGAAGCTAAGGATTCACTTTCCAGCCCTCGCAATCGTTCGATATAACGATAAATCACTCTAGGTGGCTCGGATTCGCGATATTCACCATTTTCACACGTTCTGTATCGACAGAAGCTAATGATTCACCTTCCAGCCCTCGCAATAGTTCGATATAACGATAAATCACTGTAATAGGCTCGGAATCGCGATATTCACCAGTTCCTCACGTTCTGCACCGACAGCAGCTAAGGCTTTACTTTCGAGCCCTCGCAAGCGTTCGGTGTATCGATAAATCACTCCAGGAGGCTCGGAATCGCGATATTCACACGTTCCACACTTTGTGTTTCGACAGAAGCTAAGGATTCACTTTCCAGCCCTCACAATCGTTCGATATAACGATTAACCAGTCTAGGTGGCTCTGAATTGCGATATTCACCCGTTCCACACGTTCTGTATCGACAGAAGCTATAGCTTTACTTTCCAGCTCACGCAATGGTTCGATACTACCATGAATCACTCCACGGGGCTCGGAATCGCGATATTCACCTGGTCCACACGTTCTGTATCGACACAAGCTAAGGATTCACTTTCCAGCCCTCGCAATCGTTCGATATAACGATTAACCAGTCTAGGTGGCTCTGAATTGCGATATTCACCCGTTCCACACGTTCTGTATCGACAGAAGCTAGGGCTTTACTTTCCAGCTCACGCAACCGTTCGATACTACCATGAATCACTCCACGGGGCTCGGAATCGCGATATTCACCCGATCCACACGTTCTGTATCGACAGAAGATAAGGATTCAATTCCCAGGCCTCGCAATCGTTCGACATAACGATAAATCACTGGAATAGGCTCGGAATCGCGATATTCACCCGTACCACACGTTCTTTATCGACAGAAGCTAAGGATTCACTTTCCAGCCCTCGCAATCGTTCGATATAACGATAAATCAGTCTAGCTGGATCCGTATTGCGATATTCACCATTTCCAAACGTTCTGCATCGACAGAAGCTAAGGCTTTACTTTCCAGCCCTCGCAATCGTTCGGTGTATCGATAAATCACTCCAGGAGGCTCGGAATCGCAATATTCACCCGTACTACACGTTCTGTATCGACAGAAGATAAGGATTCACTTTCCAGCCCTCGCAATCGTTCGATATAACGATAAATCACTCTAGGTGGCATGGATTCGCGATATTCACCATTTTCACACGTTCTGTATCGACAGAAGCTAATGATTCACCTTCCAGCCCTCGCAATAGTTCGATATAACGATAAATCACTGTAATAGGCTCGGAATCGCGATATTCACCAGTTCCACACGTTCTGCACCGACAGCAGCTAAGGCTTTACTTTCGAGCCCTCGCAAGTGTTCGGTGTATCGATAAATCACTCCAGGAGGCTCGGAATCGCGATATTCACACGTTCCACACTTTGTGTTTCGACAGAAGCTAAGGATTCACTTTCCAGCCCTCACAATCGTTCGATATAACGATTAACCAGTCTAGGTGGCTCTGAATTGCGATATTCACCCGTTCCACACGTTCTGTATCGACAGAAGCTATAGCTTTACTTTCCAGCTCACGCAATGGTTCGATACTACCATGAATCACTCCACGGGGCTCGGAATCGCGATATTCACCCGACCCACACGTTCTGTATCGACAGAAGCTAAGGATTCACTTTCCGGCCCTCGCAATCGTTCGGTGTATCGATAAATCACTCTAGGAGGCTCGGAATTGCGATATTCACCGGTACCACACGTTCTGTATCGACAGAAGCTAGGGCTTTACTTTCCAGCTCTCGCAATCGTTCGATATTACCATGAATCACTCCAGGAGGCTCGGAATCGCGATATTCACACGTTCCACACTTTGTGTTTCGACAGAAGCTAAGGATTCACTTTCCAGGCCTCGCAATCGTTCGATATAACGATAAATCACTCTAGGTGGCTCGGATTCGCGATATTCACCATTTTCACACGTTCTGTATCGACAGAAGCTAATGATTCACCTTCCAGCCCTCGCAATAGTTCGATATAACGATAAATCACTGTAATAGGCTCGGAATCGCGATATTCACCCGACCCACACGTTCTGCACCGACAGCAGCTAAGGCTTTACTTTCGAGCCCTCGCAAGCGTTCGGTGTATCGATAAATCACTCCAGGAGGCTCGGAATCGCGATATTCACACGTTCCACACTTTGTGTTTCGACAGAAGCTAAGGATTCACTTTCCAGCCCTCGCAATCGATCGATATAACGATAAATCAGTCGAGGTGGCTTTGAATTGCGATATTCACCATTTCCAAACGTTCTGTATCGACAGAAGCTAAGGATTCACTTTCCAGCCCTCGCAATCGTTCGATATAACGATAAATCAATCTAGGTGGCTCGGATTCGCGATATTCACCATTTCCACACGTTCTGTATCGACAGAAGTTAATGATTCACCGTCCAGCCCTCGCAATAGTTCGATATAACGATAAATCACTGTAATAGGCTCGGAATCGCGATATTCACCAGTTCCACACGTTCTGCATCGACAGAAGCTAAGGCTTTACTTTCCAGCCCTCGCAAGCGTTCGGTGTATCGATAAATCACTCCAGGAGGCTCGGAATCGCGATATTCACACGTTCCACACTTTGTGTTTCGACAGAAGCTAAGGATTCACATTCCAGCCCTCACAATCGTTCGATATAACGATAAACCAGTCTAGGTGGCTCTGAATTGCGATATTCACCCGTTCCACACGTTCTGTATCGACAGAAGCTAGGGCTTTACTTTCCAGCTCACGCAACCGTTCGATACTACCATGAATCACTCCACGGGGCTCGGAATCGCGATATTCACCCGATCCACACGTTCTGTATCGACAGAAGATAAGGATTCAATTCCCAGGCCTCGCAATCGTTCGACATAACGATAAATCACTGGAATAGGCTCGGAATCGCGATATTCACACGTTCCACACTTTGTGTTTCGACAGAAGCTAAGGATTCACATTCCAGCCCTCACAATCGTTCGATATAACGATAAACCAGTCTAGGTGGCTCGGAATCGCGATATTCACACGTTCCACACTTTGTGTTTCGACACAAGCTAAGGATTCACTTTCCAGGCCTCGCAATCGTTCGATATAACGATAAATCACTCTAGGTGGCTCGGATTCGCGATATTCACCATTTTCACACGTTCTGTATCGACAGAAGCTAATGATTCACCTTCCAGCCCTCGCAATAGTTCGATATAACGATAAATCACTGTAATAGGCTCGGAATCGCGATATTCACCAGTTCCATACGTTCTGCACCGACAGCAGCTAAGGCTTTACTTTCGAGCCCTCGCAAGCGTTCGGTGTATCGATAAATCACTCCAGGAGGCTCGGAATCGCGATATTCACACGTTCCACACTTTGTGTTTCGACAGAAGCTAAGGAATCACTTTCCAGCCCTCACAATCGTTCGATATAACGATTAACCAGTCTAGGTGGCTCTGAATTGCGATATTCATCCGTTCCACACGTTCTGTATCGACAGAAGCTAGGGCTTTACTTTCCAGCTCACGCAATGGTTCGATACTACCATGAATCACTCCACGGGGCTCGGAATCGCGATATTCACCCGACCCGCACGTTCTGTATCGACAGAAGCTAAGGATTCACTTTCCGGCCCTCGCAATCGTTCGGTGTATCGATAAATCACTCCAGGAGGCTCGGAATCGCGATATCCACACGTTCCACACTTTGTGTTTCGACAGGAGCTACTTTCCAGCCCTCGCAATCGTTCGGTGTATCGATAAATTACTCTAGGTGACTCGGAATCGTGATATTCACCCTTTTCAATCGTTCTGTATCGACAGAAGCTAAGGATTCACTTTCCAGCTCTCGCAATCGTTCGGTGTATCGATAAAACACTCCAGGAGGCTCGGAATCGCGATATTCACACGTTCCACACTTTGTGTTTCGACAGAAGCTAAGGATTCACTTTCCAGCCCTCGGAATCGATCGATATAACGATAAATCAGTCTAGGTGGCTCGGAATCGCAATATTCACCCGTACTACACGTTCTGTATCGACAGAAGATAAGGATTCACTTTCCAGCCCTCGCAATCGTTCGATATAACGATAAATCACTCTAGGTGGCATGGATTCGCGATATTCACCATTTTCACACGTTCTGTATCGACAGAAGCTAATGATTCACCTTCCAGCCCTCGCAATAGTTCGATATAACGATAAATCACTGTAATAGGCTCGGAATCGCGATATTCACCAGTTCCACAGGTTCTGCACCGACAGCAGCTAAGGCTTTACTTTCGAGCCCTCGCAAGCGTTCGGTGTATCGATAAATCACTCCAGGAGGCTCGGAATCGCGATATTCACACGTTCCACACTTTGTGTTTCGACAGAAGCTAAGGATTCACTTTCCAGCCCTCGCAATCGTTCGATATAACGATAAATCACTCTAGGTGGCTCGGATTCGCGATATTCACCATTTTCACACGTTCTGTATCGACAGAAGCTAATGATTCACCTTCCAGCCCTCGCAATAGTTCGATATAACGATAAATCACTGTAATAGGCTCGGAATCGCGATATTCACCAGTTCCACACGTTCTGCACCGACAGCAGCTAAGGCTTTACTTTCGAGCCCTCGCAAGCGTTCGGTGTATCGATAAATCACTCCAGGAGGCTCGGAATCGCGATATTCACACGTTCCACACTTTGTGTTTCGACAGAAGCTAAGGATTCACTTTCCAGCCCTCACAATCGTTCGATATAACGATTAACCAGTCTAGGTGGCTCTGAATTGCGATATGCACCCGTTCCACACGTTCTGTATCGACAGAAGCTAGGGCTTTACTTTCAGCACACGCAATGGTTCGATACTACCATGAATCACTCTACGGGGCTCGGAATCGCGATATTCACCCGACCCACACGTTCTGTATCGACAGAAGCTAAGGATTCACTTTCCAGCCCTCGCAATCGTTCGGTGTATCGATAAATTGACTCCAGGAGGCTCGGAATCGCGATATCCACACGTTCAACACTTTGTGTTTCGACAGGAGCTACTTTCCAGCCCTCGCAATCGTTCGGTGTATCGATAAATCACTCTAGGTGACTCGGAATCGTGATATTCACCCTTTTCAATCGTTCTGTATCGACAGAAGCTAAGGATTCACTTTCCAGCTCACGCAATCGTTCGGTGTATCGATAAAACACTCCAGGAGGCTCGGAATCGCGATATTCACACGTTCCACACTTTGTGTTTCGACAGAAGCTAAGGATTCACTTTCCAGCCCTCGCAATCGATCGATATAACGGTAAATCAGTCTAGGTGGCTATGAATTGCGATATTCACCATTTCCAAACGTTCTGTATCGACAGAAGCTAAGGATTCACTTTCCAGCCCTCGCAATCGTTCGATATAACGATAAATCACTCTAGGTGGCTCGGATTCGCGATATTCACCATTTCCACACGTTCTGTATCGACAGAAGTTAATGATTCACTTTCCAGCTCTCGCAATCGTTCGATATAATGATAAATCACTGTAAAAGGCTCGGAATCGCGATATTCACCAGTTCCACACGTTCTGCATCGACAGAAGCTAAGGTTTTACTTTCCAGCCCTCGGAATCGTTCGGTGTATCGATAACACACTCCAGGAGGCTCGGAATCGCGATATTCACACGTTCCACACTTTGTGTTTCGACAGAAGCTAAGGATTCACTTTCCAGCCCTCACAATCGTTCGATATAACGATTAACCAGTCTAGGTGGCTCTGAATTGCGATATGCACCCGTTCCACACGTTCTGTATCGACAGAAGCTAGGGCTTTACTTTCAGCACACGCAATGGTTCGATACTACCATGAATCACTCCACGGGGCTCGGAATCGCGATATTCACCCGACCCACACGTTCTGTATCGACAGAAGCTAAGGATTCACTTTCCAGCCCTCGCAATCGTTCGGTGTATCGATAAATTGACTCCAGGAGGCTCGGAATCGCGATATCCACACGTTCAACACTTTGTGTTTCGACAGGAGCTACTTTCCAGCCCTCGCAATCGTTCGGTGTATCGATAAATCACTCTAGGTGACTCGGAATCGTGATATTCACCCTTTTCAATCGTTCTGTATCGACAGAAGCTAAGGATTCACTTTCCAGCTCTCGCAATCGTTCGGTGTATCGATAAAACACTCCAGGAGGCTCGGAATCGCGATATTCACACGTTCCACACTTTGTGTTTCGACAGAAGCTAAGGATTCACTTTCCAGCCCTCGCAATCGATCGATATAACGGTAAATCAGTCTAGGTGGCTATGAATTGCGATATTCACCATTTCCAAACGTTCTGTATCGACAGAAGCTAAGGATTCACTTTCCAGCCCTCGCAATCGTTCGATATAACGATAAATCACTCTAGGTGGCTCGGATTCGCGATATTCACCATTTCCACACGTTCTGTATCGACAGAAGTTAATGATTCACTTTCCAGCTCTCGCAATCGTTCGATATAATGATAAATCACTGTAAAAGGCTCGGAATCGCGATATTCACCAGTTCCACACGTTCTGCATCGACAGAAGCTAAGGTTTTACTTTCCAGCCCTCGGAATCGTTCGGTGTATCGATAACACACTCCAGGAGGCTCGGAATCGCGATATTCACACGTTCCACACTTTGTGTTTCGACAGAAGCTAAGGATTCACTTTCCAGCCCTCCCCATCGTTCGATATAACGATAAATCACCCTAGGTGGCTCGGATTCGCGATATTCACCATTTCCACACGTTCTGTATCGACACAAGCCAATGATTCACCTTCCAGCCCTCGCAATAGTTCGATATAACGATAAATCACTGTAATAGGCTCGGAATCGCGATATTCACCAGTTCCACGCGTTCTGCATCGACAGAAGCTAAGGCTTTACTTTCCAGCCCTCGCAAGCGTTCGGTGTATCGATAAATCACTCCAGGAGGCTCGGAATCGCGATATTCACACGTTCCACACTTTGTGTTTCGACAGAAGCTAAGGATTCACATTCCAGCCCTCACAATCGTTCGATATAACGATAAACCAGTCTAGGTGGCTCTGAATTGCGATATTCACCCGATCCACACGTTCTGTATCGACAGAAGATAAGGATTCAATTCCCAGGCCTCGCAATCGTTCGACATAACGATAAATCACTGGAATAGGCTCGGAATCGCGATATTCACCCGTACCACACGTTCTTTATCGACAGAAGCTAAGGATTCACTTTCCAGGCCTCGCAATCGTTCGATATAACGATAAATCACTCTAGGTGGCTCGGATTCGCGATATTCACCATTTTCACACGTTCTGTATCGACAGAAGCTAATGATTCACCTTCCAGCCCTCGCAATAGTTCGATATAACGATAAATCACTGTAATAGGCTCGGAATCGCGATATTCACCAGTTCCACACGTTCTGCACCGACAGCAGCTAAGGCTTTACTTTCGAGCCCTCGCAAGCCTTCGGTGTATCGATAAATCACTCCAGGAGGCTCGGAATCGCGATATTCACACGTTCCACACTTTGTGTTTCGACAGAAGCTAAGGATTCACTTTCCCGCCCTCACAATCGTTCGATATAACGATTAACCAGTCTAGGTGGCTCTGAATTGCGATATTCATCCGTTCCACACGTTCTGTATCGACAGAAGCTAGGGCTTTACTTTCCAGCTCACGCAATAGTTCGATACTACCATGAATCACTCCACGGGGCTCGGAATCGCGATATTCACCCGACCCGCACGTTCTGTATCGACAGAAGCTAAGGATTCACTTTCCGGCCCTCGCAATCGTTCGGTGTATCGATAAATCACTCCAGGAGGCTCGGAATCGCGATATCCACACGTTCCACACTTTGTGTTTCGACAGGAGCTACTTTCCAGCCCTCGCAATCGTTCGGTGTATCGATAAATCACTCTAGGTGACTCGGAATCGTGATATTCACCCTTTTCAATCGTTCTGTATCGACAGAAGCTAAGGATTCACTTTCCAGCTCTCGCAATCGTTCGGTGTATCGATAAAACACTCCAGGAGGCTCGGAATCGCGATATTCACACGTTCCACACTTTGTGTTTCGACAGAAGCTAAGGATTCACATTCCAGCCCTCGGAATCGATCGATATAACGATAAATCAGTCTAGGTGGCTTTGAATTGCGATATTCACCATTTCCGAACGTTCTGTATCGACAGAAGCTAAGGATTCACTTTCCAGCCCTCGCAATCGTTCGATATAACGATAAATCACTCTAGGTGGCTCGGATTCGCGATATTCACCATTTCCACACGTTCTGTATCGACAGAAGTTAATGATTCACCTTCCAGCCCTCGCAATAGTTCGATATAACGATAAATCACTGTAATAGGCTCGGAATCGCGATATTCACCAGTTCCACACGTTCTGCATCGACAGAAGCTAAGGCTATACTTTCCAGCCCTCGCAAGCGTTCGGTGTATCGATAAATCACTCCAGGAGGCTCGGAATCGCAATATTCACCCGTACCACACGTTCTGTATCGACAGAAGATAAGGATTCACTTTCCAGCTCTCGCAATCGATCGATATAACGATAAACCACTCTAGGAAGCTCGGGATCGCCATATTCACCATTTCCACACGTTCTGTATCGACAGAAGCTAAGGATTCACTTTCCAGCCCTCGCAATCGTTCGATATAACGATAAATCACTCTAGGTGGCTCGGATTCGCGATATTCACCATTTCCACACGTTCTGTATCGACAGAAGCTAATGATTCACCTTCCAGCCCTCGCAATAGATCGTTATAACGATAAATCACTGTAATAGGCTCGGAATCGCAATATTCACCCGTACCACACGTTCTGTATCGACAGAAGATAAGGATTCACTTTCCAGCTCTCGCAATCGATCGATATAACGATAAACCACTCTAGGAAGCTCGGGATCGCCATATTCACCATTTCCACACGCTCTGTATCGACAGAAGCTAAGGATTCACTTTCCAGCCCTCGCAATCGTTCGATATAACGATAAATCACTCTAGGTGGCTCGGATTCGCGATATTAACCATTTCCACACGTTCTGTATCGACAAAACCTAGGGCTTTACTATCCAGCTCTCGCAATCGTTCGATACTACCATGAATCACTCCACGGGGCTCGGAATCGTGATATTCACCCGTACCACACGTTCTGTATCGACAGAAGATAAGGATTCACTTTCCAGGCCTCGCAATCGTTCGATATAACGATAAATCACTCTAGGTGGCTCGGATTCGCGATATTCACCATTTCCACACGTTCTGTATCGACAGAAGCTAATGATTCACCTTCCAGCCCTCGCAATAGATCGTTATAACGATAAATCACTGTAATAGGCTCGGAATCGCAATATTCACCCGTACCACACGTTCTGTATCGACAGAAGATAAGGATTCACTTTCCAGCTCTCGCAATCGATCGATATAACGATAAACCACTCTAGGAAGCTCGGGATCGCCATATTCACCATTTCCACACGCTCTGTATCGACAGAAGCTAAGGATTCACTTTCCAGCCCTCGCAATCGTTCGATATAACGATAAATCACTCTAGGTGGCTCGGATTCGCGATATTAACCATTTCCACACGTTCTGTATCGACAAAACCTAGGGCTTTACTATCCAGCTCTCGCAATCGTTCGATACTACCATGAATCACTCCACGGGGCTCGGAATCGTGATATTCACCCGTACCACACGTTCTGTATCGACAGAAGATAAGGATTCACTTTCCAGGCCTCGCAATCGTTCGATATAACGATAAATCACTCTAGGTGGCTCGGATTCGCGATATTCACCATTTCCACACGTTCTGTATCGACAAAACCTAGGGCTTTACTATCCAGCTCTCGCAATCGTTCGATACTACCATGAATCACTCCACGGGGCTCGGAATCGTGATATTCACCCGTACCACACGTTCTGTATCGACAGAAGATAAGGATTCACTTTCCAGGCCTCGCAATCGTTCGATATAACGATAAATCACTCTAGGTGGCTCGGATTCGCGATATTCACCATTTCCACACGTTCTGTATCGACAGAAGCTAATGATTCACCTTCCAGCCCTCGCAATAGATCGTTATAACGATAAATCACTGTAATAGGCTCGGAATCGCAATATTCACCCGTACCACACGTTCTGTATCGACAGAAGATAAGGATTCACTTTCCAGCTCTCGCAATCGATCGATATAACGATAAACCACTCTAGGAAGCTCGGGATCGCCATATTCACCATTTCCACACGCTCTGTATCGACAGAAGCTAAGGATTCACTTTCCAGCCCTCGCAATCGTTCGATATAACGATAAATCACTCTAGGTGGCTCGGATTCGCGATATTAACCATTTCCACACGTTCTGTATCGACAAAACCTAGGGCTTTACTATCCAGCTCTCGCAATCGTTCGATACTACCATGAATCACTCCACGGGGCTCGGAATCGCGATATTCACCCGATCCACACGTTCTGTATCGACACAAGCTAAGGATTCACTTTCCAGCCCTCGCAATCGTTCGGTGTATCGATAAATCACTCTAGGAGGCTCGGAATCGCGATATTCACCGGTACCACACGTTCTGTATCGACAGAAGCTAGGGCTTTACTTTCCAGCTATCGCAATCGTTCGATATTACCATGAATCACTCCAGGGGGCTCGGAATCGCGATATTCACCTGGTCCACACGTTCTGTATCGACAGAAGCTAAGGCTTTACTTTCCAGCCCTCGCAATCGTGCAATTTTACGAAGAGTCACTTCAGGAGGCTCGGAATCGCAATATTCACCCGTACTACACGTTCTGTATCGACAGAAGATAAGGATTCACTTTCCAGCCCTCGCAATCGTTCGATATAACGATAAATCACTCTAGGTGGCATGGATTCGCGATATTCACCATTTTCACACGTTCTGTATCGACAGAAGCTAATGATTCACCTTCCAGCCCTCGCAATAGTTCGATATAACGATAAATCACTGTAATAGGCTCGGAATCGCGATATTCACCAGTTCCACAGGTTCTGCACCGACAGCAGCTAAGGCTTTACTTTCGAGCCCTCGCAAGCGTTCGGTGTATCGATAAATCACTCCAGGAGGCTCGGAATCGCGATATTCACACGTTCCACACTTTGTGTTTCGACAGAAGCTAAGGATTCACTTTCCAGCCCTCACAATCGTTCGATATAACGATTAACCAGTCTAGGTGGCTCTGAATTGCGATATTCGCCCGTTCCACACGTTCTGTATCGACAGAAGCTAGGGCTTTACTTTCAGCACACGCAATGGTTCGATACTACCATGAATCACTCCACGGGGCTCGGAATCGCGATATTCACCCGACCCACACGTTCTGTATCGACAGAAGCTAAGGATTCACTTTCCAGCCCTCGCAATCGTTCGGTGTATCGATAAATTGACTCCAGGAGGCTCGGAATCGCGATATCCACACGTTCAACACTTTGTGTTTCGACAGGAGCTACTTTCCAGCCCTCGCAATCGTTCGGTGTATCGATAAATCACTCTAGGTGACTCGGAATCGTGATATTCACCCTTTTCAATCGTTCTGTATCGACAGAAGCTAAGGATTCACTTTCCAGCTCTCGCAATCGTTCGGTGTATCGATAAAACACTCCAGGAGGCTCGGAATCGCGATATTCACACGTTCCACACTTTGTGTTTCGACAGAAGCTAAGGATTCACTTTCCAGCCCTCGCAATCGATCGATATAACGGTAAATCAGTCTAGGTGGCTATGAATTGCGATATTCACCATTTCCAAACGTTCTGTATCGACAGAAGCTAAGGATTCACTTTCCAGCCCTCGCAATCGTTCGATATAACGATAAATCACTCTAGGTGGCTCGGATTCGCGATATTCACCATTTCCACACGTTCTGTATCGACAAAAGTTAATGATTCACTTTCCAGCTCTCGCAATCGTTCGATATAATGATAAATCACTGTAAAAGGCTCGGAATCGCGATATTCACCAGTTCCACACGTTCTGCATCGACAGAAGCTAAGGTTTTACTTTCCAGCCCTCGGAATCGTTCGGTGTATCGATAACACACTCCAGGAGGCTCGGAATCGCGATATTCACACGTTCCACACTTTGTGTTTCGACAGAAGCTAAGGATTCACTTTCCAGCCCTCCCCATCGTTCGATATAACGATAAATCACCCTAGGTGGCTCGGATTCGCGATATTCACCATTTCCACACGTTCTGTATCGACACAAGCCAATGATTCACCTTCCAGCCCTCGCAATAGTTCGATATAACGATAAATCACTGTAATAGGCTCGGAATCGCGATATTCACCAGTTCCACGCGTTCTGCATCGACAGAAGCTAAGGCTTTACTTTCCAGCCCTCGCAAGCGTTCGGTGTATCGATAAATCACTCCAGGAGGCTCGGAATCGCGATATTCACACGTTCCACACTTTGTGTTTCGACAGAAGCTAAGGATTCACATTCCAGCCCTCACAATCGTTCGATATAACGATAAACCAGTCTAGGTGGCTCTGAATTGCGATATTCACCCGTTCCACACGTTCTGTATCGACAGAAGCTAGGGCTTTACTTTCCAGCTCACGCAACCGTTCGATACTACCATGAATCACTCCACGGGGCTCGGAATCGCGATATTCACCCGATCCACACGTTCTGTATCGACAGAAGATAAGGATTCAATTCCCAGGCCTCGCAATCGTTCGACATAACGATAAATCACTGGAATAGGCTCGGAATCGCGATATTCACCCGTACCACACGTTCTTTATCGACAGAAGCTAAGGATTCACTTTCCAGGCCTCGCAATCGTTCGATATAACGATAAATCACTCTAGGTGGCTCGGATTCGCGATATTCACCATTTTCACACGTTCTGCATCGAAAGAAGTTGAGGATTCACTTCCCAGCCCTCGCAAACGTTCGATATAACGAAAATCACTCTAGGAGGCTCGGAAACGCGATATTCACCTTTTCCACAAGTTCTGCATCGAAAGAAGTTAAGGATTCACTTCCCAGCCCTCGCAAACGTTCGATATAACGATAAATCACTCCAGGAGGCTCGGAATCGCGATATTCACACGTTCCACACTTTGTGTTTCGACAGAAGCTAAGGATTCACTTTCCAGCCCCCGCCATCGTTCGATATAACGATAGATCACTCTAGGTGGCTCGGATTCGCGATATTCACCATTTCCACACGTTCTGTATCGACAGAAGCTAATGATTCACCTTCCAGCCCTCGCAATAGATCGTTATAACGATAAATCACTGTAATAGGCTCGGAATCGCAATATTCACCCGTACCACACGTTCTGTATCGACAGAAGCTAAGGATTCACTTTCCAGCCCTCGAAATCGTTCGGTGTATCGATAAATCACTCTAGGAGGCTCGGAATCGCGATATTCACCGGTACCACACGTTCTGTATCGACAGAAGCTAGGGCTTTACTTTCCAGCTCTCGCAATCGTTCGATATTACCATGAATCACTCCAGGGGGCTCGGTATCGCGATATTCACCTGTTCCACACGTTCTGTATCGACAGAAGCTAAGGCTTTACTTTCCAGTCCTCGCAATCGTGCAATTTTACGAAGAGTCACTTCAGGAGGCTCGGAATCGCAATATTCACCCGTACCACACGTTCTGTATCGACAGAAGCTAGGGCTTTACTTTCCAGCTCTCGCAATCGTTCGATATTACCATGAATCACTCCAGGAGGCTCGGAATCGCGATATTCACACGTTCCACACTTTGTGTTTCGACAGAAGCTAAGGATTCACTTTCCAGCCCTCGCAATCGTTCGATATAACGATAAATCACTCTAGGTGGCTCGGATTCGCGATATTCACCATTTTCTCACGTTCTGTATCGACAGAAGCTAATGATTCACCTTCCAGCCCTCGCAATAGTTCGATATAACGATAAATCACTGTAATAGGCTCGGAATCGCGATATTCACCCGACCCACACGTTCTGCACCGACAGCAGCTAAGGCTTTACTTTCGAGCCCTCGCAAGCGTTCGGTGTATCGATAAATCACTCCAGGAGGCTCGGAATCGCGATATTCACACGTTCCACACTTTGTGTTTCGACAGAAGCTAAGGATTCACTTTCCAGCCCTCGCAATCGATCGATATAACGATAAATCAGTCTAGGTGGCTCTGAATTGCGATATTCATCCGTTCCACACGTTCTGTATCGACAGAAGCTAGGGCTTTACTTTCCAGCTTACGCAATGGTTCGATACTACCATGAATCACTCCACGGGGCTCGGAATCGCGATATTCACCCGACCCGCACGTTCTGTATCGACAGAAGCTAAGGATTCACTTTCCGGCCCTCGCAATCGTTCGGTGTATCGATAAATCACTCCAGGAGGCTCGGAATCGCGATATTCACCGGTACCACACGTTCTGTATCGACAGAAGCTAGGGCTTTACTTTCCAGCTCTCGCAATCGTTCGATATTACCATGAATCACTCCAGGAGGCTCGGAATCGCGATATTCACACGTTCCACACTTTGTGTTTCGACAGAAGCTAAGGATTCACTTTCCAGGCCTCGCAATCGTTCGATATAACGATAAATCACTCTAGGTGGCTCGGATTCGCGATATTCACCATTTTCTCACGTTCTGTATCGACAGAAGCTAATGATTCACCTTCCAGCCCTCGCAATAGTTCGATATAACGATAAATCACTGTAATAGGCTCGGAATCGCGATATTCACCAGTTCCACACGTTCTGCATCGACAGAAGCTAAGGCTATACTTTCCAGCCCTCGCAAGCGTTCGGTGTATCGATAAATCACTCCAGGAGGCTCGGAATCGCAATATTCACCCGTACCACACGTTCTGTATCGACAGAAGATAAGGATTCACTTTCCAGCTCTCGCAATCGATCGATATAACGATAAACCACTCTAGGAAGCTCGGGATCGCCATATTCACCATTTCCACACGTTCTGTATCGACAGAAGCTAAGGATTCACTTTCCAGCCCTCGCAATCGTTCGATATAACGATAAATCACTCTAGGTGGCTCGGATTCGCGATATTCACCATTTCCACACGTTCTGTATCGACAGAAGCTAATGATTCACCTTCCAGCCCTCGCAATAGATCGTTATAACGATAAATCACTGTAATAGGCTCGGAATCGCAATATTCACCCGTACCACACGTTCTGTATCGACAGAAGATAAGGATTCACTTTCCAGCTCTCGCAATCGATCGATATAACGATAAACCACTCTAGGAAGCTCGGGATCGCCATATTCACTATTTCCACACGCTCTGTATCGACAGAAGCTAAGGATTCACTTTCCAGCCCTCGCAATCGTTCGATATAACGATAAATCACTCTAGGTGGCTCGGATTCGCGATATTAACCATTTCCACACGTTCTGTATCGACAAAACCTAGGGCTTTACTATCCAGCTCTCGCAATCGTTCGATACTACCATGAATCACTCCACGGGGCTCGGAATCGCGATATTCACCCGTACCACACGTTCTGTATCGACAGAAGATAAGGATTCCCTTTCCAGCCCTCGCAATCGTTCGATATAACGATAAATCACTCTAGGTGGCTCGGATTCGCGATATTCACCATTTCCACACGTTCTGTATCGACAGAAGCTAATGATTCACCTTCCAGCCCTCGCAATAGATCGTTATAACGATAAATCACTGTAATAGGCTCGGAATCGCAATATTCACCCGTACCACACGTTCTGTATCGACAGAAGATAAGGATTCACTTTCCAGCTCTCGCAATCGATCGATATAACGATAAACCACTCTAGGAAGCTCGGGATCGCCATATTCACCATTTCCACACGCTCTGTATCGACAGAAGCTAAGGATTCACTTTCCAGCCCTCGCAATCGTTCGATATAACGATAAATCACTCTAGGTGGCTCGGATTCGCGATATTAACCATTTCCACACGTTCTGTATCGACAAAACCTAGGGCTTTACTATCCAGCTCTCGCAATCGTTCGATACTACCATGAATCACTCCACGGGGCTCGGAATCGCGATATTCACCCGATCCACACGTTCTGTATCGACACAAGCTAAGGATTCACTTTCCAGGCCTCGCAATCGTTCGGTGTATCGATAAATCACTCTAGGAGGCTCGGAATCGCGATATTCACCGGTACCACACGTTCTGTATCGACAGAAGCTAGGGCTTTACTTTCCAGCTCTCGCAATCGTTCGATATTACCATGAATCACTCCAGGGGGCTCGGAATCGCGATATTCACCTGGTCCACACGTTCTGTATCGACAGAAGCTAAGGCTTTACTTTCCAGCCCTCGCAATCGTGCAATTTTACGAAGAGTCACTTCAGGAGGCTCGGAATCGCAATATTCACCCGTACTACACGTTCTGTATCGACAGAAGATAAGGATTCACTTTCCAGCCCTCGCAATCGTTCGATATAACGATAAATCACTGTAATAGGCTCGGAATCGCGATATTCACCAGTTCCACAGGTTCTGCACCGACAGCAGCTAAGGCTTTACTTTCGAGCCCTCGCAAGCGTTCGGTGTATCGATAAATCACTCCAGGAGGCTCGGAATCGCGATATTCACACGTTCCACACTTTGTGTTTCGACAGAAGCTAAGGATTCACTTTCCAGCCCTCACAATCGTTCGATATAACGATTAACCAGTCTAGGTGGCTCTGAATTGCGATATTCACCCGTTCCACACGTTCTGTATCGACAGAAGCTAGGGCTTTACTTTCCAGCACACGCAATGGTTCGATACTACCATGAATCACTCCACGGGGCTCGGAGTCGCGATATTCACCCGACCCACACGTTCTGTATCGACAGAAGCTAAGGATTCACTTTCCAGCCCTCGCAATCGTTCGGTGTATCGATAAATTGACTCCAGGAGGCTCGGAATCGCGATATCCACACGTTCAACACTTTGTGTTTCGACAGGAGCTACTTTCCAGCCCTCGCAATCGTTCGGTGTATCGATAAATCACTCTAGGTGACTCGGAATCGTGATATTCACCCTTTTCAATCGTTCTGTATCGACAGAAGCTAAGGATTCACTTTCCAGCTCTCGCAATCGTTCGGTGTATCGATAAAACACTCCAGGAGGCTCGGAATCGCGATATTCACACGTTCCACACTTTGTGTTTCGACAGAAGCTAAGGATTCACTTTCCAGCCCTCGCAATCGATCGATATAACGGTAAATCAGTCTAGGTGGCTATGAATTGCGATATTCACCATTTCCAAACGTTCTGTATCGACAGAAGCTAAGGATTCACTTTCCAGCCCTCGCAATCGTTCGATATAACGATAAATCACTCTAGGTGGCTCGGATTCGCGATATTCACCATTTCCACACGTTCTGTATCGACAGAAGTTAATGATTCACTTTCCAGCTCTCGCAATCGTTCGATATAATGATAAATCACTGTAAAAGGCTCGGAATCGCGATATTCACAAGTTCCACACGTTCTGCATCGACAGAAGCTAAGGTTTTACTTTCCAGCCCTCGGAATCGTTCGGTGTATCGATAACACACTCCAGGAGGCTCGGAATCGCGATATTCACACGTTCCACACTTTGTGTTTCGACAGAAGCTAAGGATTCACTTTCCAGCCCTCCCCATCGTTCGATATAACGATAAATCACCCTAGGTGGCTCGGATTCGCGATATTCACCATTTCCACACGTTCTGTATCGACACAAGCCAATGATTCACCTTCCAGCCCTCGCAATAGTTCGATATAACGATAAATCACTGTAATAGGCTCGGAATCGCGATATTCACCAGTTCCACGCGTTCTGCATCGACAGAAGCTAAGGCTTTACTATCCAGCCCTCGCAAGCGTTCGGTGTATCGATAAATCACTCCAGGAGGCTCGGAATCGCGATATTCACACGTTCCACACTTTGTGTTTCGACAGAAGCTAAGGATTCACATTCCAGCCCTCACAATCGTTCGATATAACGATAAACCAGTCTAGGTGGCTCTGAATTGCGATATTCACCCGTTCCACACGTTCTGTATCGACAGAAGCTAGGGCTTTACTTTCCAGCTCACGCAACCGTTCGATACTACCATGAATCACTCCACGGGGCTCGGAATCGCGATATTCACCCGATCCACACGTTCTGCATCGACAGAAGCTAAGGCTTTACTTTCCAGCCCTCGCAAGCGTTCGGTGTATCGATAAATCACTCCAGGAGGCTCGGAATCGCGATATTCACACGTTCCACACTTTGTGTTTCGACAGAAGCTAAGGCTTTACTTTCCAGTCCTCGCAATCGTGCAATTTTACGAAGAGTCACTTCAGGAGGCTCGGAATCGCAATATTCACCCGTTCCACACGTTCTGTATCGACAGAAGCTAGGGCTTTACTTTCCAGCTCTCGCAATCGTTCGATATTACCATGAATCACTCCAGGAGGCTCGGAATCGCGATATTCACACGTTCCACACTTTGTGTTTCGACAGAAGCTAAGGATTCACTTTCCAGCCCTCGCAATCGTTCGATATAACGATAAATCACTCTAGGTGGCTCGGATTCGCGATATTCACCATTTTCACACGTTCTGTATCGACAGAAGCTAATGATTCACCTTCCAGCCCTCGCAATAGTTCGATATAACGATAAATCACTGTAATAGGCTCGGAATCGCGATATTCACCAGTTCCACACGTTCTGCACCGACAGCAGCTAAGGCTTTACTTTCGAGCCCTCGCAAGCGTTCGGTGTATCGATAAATCACTCCAGGAGGCTCGGAATCGCGATATTCACACGTTCCACACTTTGTGTTTCGACAGAAGCTAAGGATTCACTTTCCAGCCCTCACAATCGTTCGATATAACGATTAACCAGTCTAGGTGGCTCTGAATTGCGATATTCACCCGCGCCACACGTTCTGTATCGACAGAAGCTAGGGCTTTACTTTCCAGCTCACGCAATGGTTCGATACTACCATGAATCACTCCAGGAGGCTCGGAATCGCGATATTCACACGTTCCACACTTTGTGTTTCGACAGAAGGTAAGGATTCACTTTCCAGCCCCCGCCATCGTTCGATATAACGATAAATCACTCTAGGTGGCTCGGATTCGCGATATTCACCATTTCCACACGTTCTGTATCGACAGAAGCTAATGATTCACCTTCCAGCCCTCGCAATAGATCGTTATAACGATAAATCACTGTAATAGGCTCGGAATCGCAATATTCACCCGTACCACACGTTCTGTATCGACAGAAGATAAGGATTCACTTTCCAGCTCTCGCAATCGATCGATATAACGATAAACCACTCTAGGAAGCTCGGGAACGCCATATTCACCATTTCCACACGCTCTGTATCGACAGAAGCTAAGGATTCACTTTCCAATCCTCGCAATCGTTCGATATAACGATAAATCACTCTAGGTGGCTCGGATTCGCGATATTAACCATTTCCACACGTTCTGTATCGACAAAACCTAGGGCTTTACTATCCAGCTCTCGCAATCGTTCGATACTACCATGAATCACTCCACGGGGCTCGGAATCGCGATATTCACCCGATCCACACGTTCTGTATCGACAGAAGCTAAGGATTCACTTTCCAGCCCTCGAAATCGTTCGGTGTATCGATAAATCACTCTAGGAGGCTCGGAATCGCGATATTCACCGGTACCACACGTTCTGTATCGACAGAAGCTAGGGCTTTACTTTCCAGCTCTCGCAATCGTTCGATATTACCATGAATCACTCCAGGGGGCTCGGTATCGCGATATTCACCTGTTCCTCACGTTCTGTATCGACAGAAGCTAAGGCTTTACTTTCCAGTCCTCGCAATCGTGCAATTTTACGAAGAGTCACTTCAGGAGGCTCGGAATCGCAATATTCACCCGTACCACACGTTCTGTATCGACAGAAGCTAGGGCTTTACTTTCCAGCTCTCGCAATCGTTCGATATTACCATGAATCACTCCAGGAGGCTCGGAATCGCGATATTCACACGTTCCACACTTTGTGTTTCGACAGAAGCTAAGGATTCACTTTCCAGCCCTCGCAATCGTTCGATATAACGATAAATCACTCTAGGTGGCTCGGATTCGCATTATTCACCATTTTCACACGTTCTGTATCGGCAGAAGCTAATGATTCACCTTCCAGCCCTCGGAATCGATCGATATAACGATAAATCAGTCTAGGTGGCTTTGAATTGCGATATTCACCATTTCCGAACGTTCTGTATCGACAGAAGCTAGGGATTCACTTTCCAGCCCTCGCAATCGTTCGATATAACGATAAATCAATCTAGGTGGCTCGGATTCGCGATATTCACCATTTCCACACGTTCTGTATCGACAGAAGTTAATGATTCACCTTCCAGCCCTCGCAATAGTTCGATATAACGATAAATCACTGTAATAGGCTCGGAATCGCGATATTCACCAGTTCCACACGTTCTGCATCGACAGAAGCTAAGGCTATACTTTCCAGCCCTCGC
The DNA here is from genome assembly GCA_963667235.1 of Nomada lathburiana. Lineage (NCBI taxonomy): Eukaryota > Metazoa > Arthropoda > Insecta > Hymenoptera > Apidae > Nomada > Nomada lathburiana. Next base: position 616,346 of record OY763905.1, read on the forward strand.
AAGCGTTCGGTGTATCGATAAATCACTCCAGGAGGCTCGGAATCGCAATATTCACCCGTACCACACGTTCTGTATCGACAGAAGATAAGGATTCACTTTCCAGCTCTCGCAATCGATCGATATAACGATAAACCACTCTAGGAAGCTCGGGATCGCCATATTCACCATTTCCACACGTTCTGTATCGACAGAAGCTAAGGATTCACTTTCCAGCCCTCGCAATCGTTCGATATAACGATAAATCACTCTAGGTGGCTCGGATTCGCGATATTAACCATTTCCACACGTTCTGTATCGACAAAACCTAGGGCTTTACTATCCAGCTCTCGCAATCGTTCGATACTACCATGAATCACTCCACGGGGCTCGGAATCGCGATATTCACCCGATCCACACGTTCTGTATCGACACAAGCTAAGGATTCACTTTCCAGGCCTCGCAATCGTTCGGTGTATCGATAAATCACTCTAGGAGGCTCGGAATCGCGATATTCACACGTTCCACACTTTGTGCTTCGACAGAAGCTAAGGATTCACTTTCCAGCCCTCACAATCGTTCGATATAACGATTAACCAGTCTAGGTGGCTCTGAATTGCGATATTCACCCGTTCCACACGTTCTGTATCGACAGAAGCTAGGGCTTTACTTTCCAGCACACGCAATGGTTCGATACTACCATGAATCACTCCACGGGGCTCGGAATCGCGATATTCACCCGACCCACACGTTCTGTATCGACAGAAGCTAAGGATTCACTTTCCAGCCCTCGCAATCGTTCGGTGTATCGATAAATTGACTCCAGGAGGCTCGGAATCGCGATATCCACACGTTCAACACTTTGTGTTTTGACAGGAGCTACTTTCCAGCCCTCGCAATCGTTCGGTGTATCGATAAATCACTCTAGGTGACTCGGAATCGTGATATTCACCCTTTTCAATCGTTCTGTATCGACAGAAGCTATAGCTTTACTTTCCAGCTCACGCAATGGTTCGATACTACCATGAATCACTCCACGGGGCTCGGAATCGCGATATTCACCCGACCCACACGTTCTGTATCGACAGAAGCTAAGGATTCACTTTCCGGCCCTCGCAATCGTTCGATATAACGATAAATCACTGCAATAGGCTCGGAATCGCGATATTCACCCGACCCACACGTTCTGCACCGACAGCAGCTAAGGCTTTACTTTCGAGCCCTCGCAAGCGTTCGGTGTATCGATAAATCACTCCAGGAGGCTCGGAATCGCGATATTCACACGTTCCACACTTTGTGTTTCGACAGAAGCTAAGGATTCACTTTCCAGCCCTCGCAATCGATCGATATAACGGTAAATCAGTCTAGGTGGCTATGAATTGCGATATTCACCATTTCCAAACGTTCTGTATCGACAGAAGCTAAGGATTCACTTTCCAGCTCTCGCAATCGTTCGGTGTATCGATAAAACACTCCAGGAGGCTCGGAATCGCGATATTCACACGTTCCACACTTTGTGTTTCGACAGAAGCTAAGGATTCACTTTCCAGCCCTCGCAATCGATCGATATAACGGTAAATCAGTCTAGGTGGCTATGAATTGCGATATTCACCATTTCCAAACGTTCTGTATCGACAGAAGCTAAGGATTCACTTTCCAGCCCTCGCAATCGTTCGATATAACGATAAATCACTCTAGGTGGCTCGGATTCGCGATATTCACCATTTCCACACGTTCTGTATCGACAGAAGTTAATGATTCACTTTCCAGCTCTCGCAATCGTTCGATATAATGATAAATCACTGTAAAAGGCTCGGAATCGCGATATTCACCAGTTCCACACGTTCTGCATCGACAGAAGCTAAGGTTTTACTTTCCAGCCCTCGGAATCGTTCGGTGTATCGATAACACACTCCAGGAGGCTCGGAATCGCGATATTCACACGTTCCACACTTTTTGTTTCGACAGAAGCTAAGGATTCACTTTCCAGCCCTCCCCATCGTTCGATATAACGATAAATCACCCTAGGTGGCTCGGATTCGCGATATTCACCATTTCCACACGTTCTGTATCGACACAAGCCAATGATTCACCTTCCAGCCCTCGCAATAGTTCGATATAACGATAAATCACTGTAATAGGCTCGGAATCGCGATATTCACCAGTTCCACGCGTTCTGCATCGACAGAAGCTAAGGTTTTACTTTCCAGCCCTCGGAATCGTTCGGTGTATCGATAACACACTCCAGGAGGCTCGGAATCGCGATATTCACACGTTCCACACTTTTTGTTTCGACAGAAGCTAAGGATTCACATTCCAGCCCTCACAATCGTTCGATATAACGATAAACCAGTCTAGGCGGCTCTGAATTGCGATATTCACCCGTTCCACACGTTCTGTATCGACAGAAGCTAGGGCTTTACTTTCCAGCTCACGCAACCGTTCGATACTACCATGAATCACTCCACGGGGCTCGGAATCGCGATATTCACCCGACCCACACGTTCTGCATCGAAAGAAGCTAAGGATTCACATCCCAGCCCTCGCAATCGTTCGATATAACGATAAATCGCTCTAGGAGACTCATAATCGCGATATTCACCTTTTCCACCCGTTCTGCATCGAAAGAAGTTGAGGATTCACTTCCCAGCCCTCGCAAACGTTCGATATAACGAAAATCACTCTAGGAGGCTCGGAAACGCGATATTCACCTTTTCCACAAGTTCTGCATCGAATGAAGTTAAGGATTCACTTCCCAGCCCTCGCAAACGTTCGATATAACGATAAATCACTCCAGGAGGCTCGGAATCGCGATATTCACACGTTCCACACTTTGTGTTTCGACAGAAGCTAAGGATTCACTTTCCAGCCCCCGCCATCGTTCGATATAACGATAAATCACTCTAGGTGGCTCGGATTCGCGATATTCACCATTTCCACACGTTCTGTATCGACAGAAGCTAATGATTCACCTTCCAGCCCTCGCAATAGATCGTTATAACGATAAATCACTGTAATAGGCTCGGAATCGCAATATTCACCCGTACCACACGTTCTGTATCGACAGAAGATAAGGATTCACTTTCCAGCTCTCGCAATCGATCGATATAACGATAAACCACTCTAGGAAGCTCGGGAACGCCATATTCACCATTTCCACACGCTCTGTATCGACAGAAGCTAAGGATTCACTTTCCAATCCTCGCAATCGTTCGATATAACGATAAATCACTCTAGGTGGCTCGGATTCGCGATATTAACCATTTCCACACGTTCTGTATCGACAAAACCTAGGGCTTTACTATCCAGCTCTCGCAATCGTTCGATACTACCCTGAATCACTCCACGGGGCTCGGAATCGCGATATTCACCCGATCCACGCGTTCTGTATCGACAGAAGCTAAGGATTCACTTTCCAGCCCTCGAAATCGTTCGGTGTATCGATAAATCACTCTAGGAGGCTCGGAATCGCGATATTCACCGGTACCACACGTTCTGTATCGACAGAAGCTAGGGCTTTACTTTCCAGCTCTCGCAATCGTTCGATATTACCATGAATCACTCCAGGGGGCTCGGTATCGCGATATTCACCTGTTCCACACGTTCTGTATCGACAGAAGCTAAGGCTTTACTTTCCAGTCCTCGCAATCGTGCAATTTTACGAAGAGTCACTTCAGGAGGCTCGGAATCGCGATATTCACCGGTACCACACGTTCTGTATCGACAGAAGCTAGGGCTTTACTTTCCAGCTCTCGCAATCGTTCGATATTACCATGAATCACTCCAGGAGGCTCGGAATCGCGATATTCACACGTTCCACACTTTGTGTTTCGACAGAAGCTAAGGATTCACTTTCCAGCCCTCGCAATCGTTCGATATAACGATAAATCACTCTAGGTGGCTCGGATTCGCGATATTCACCATTTTCACACGTTCTGTATCGACAGAAGCTAAGGCTTTACTTTCGAGCCCTCGCAAGCGTTCGGTGTATCGATAAATCACTCCAGGAGGCTCGGAATCGCGATATTCACACGTTCCACACTTTGTGTTTCGACAGAAGCTAAGGATTCACTTTCCAGCCCTCGCAAGCGTTCGGTGTATCGATAAATCACTCCAGGAGGCTCGGAATCGCGATATTCACACGTTCCACACTTTGTGTTTCGACAGAAGCTAAGGATTCACTTTCCAGCCCTCGCAATCGATCGATATAACGATAAATCAGTCTAGGTGGCTTTGAATTGCGATATTCACCATTTCCAAACGTTCTGTATCGACAGAAGCTAAGGATTCACTTTCCAGCCCTCGCAATCGTTCGATATAACGATAAATCAATCTAGGTGGCTCGGATTCGCGATATTCACCATTTCCACACGTTCTGTATCGACAGAAGTTAATGATTCACCGTCCAGCCCTCGCAATAGTTCGATATAACGATAAATCACTGTAATAGGCTCGGAATCGCGATATTCACCAGTTCCACACGTTCTGCATCGACAGAAGCTAAGGCTTTACTTTCCAGCCCTCGCAAGCGTTCGGTGTATCCATAAATCACTCCAGGAGGCTCGGAATCGCGATATTCACACATTCCACACTTTGTGTTTCGACAGAAGCTAAGGATTCACATTCCAGCCCTCACAATCGTTCGATATAACGATAAACCAGTCTAGGTGGCTCTGAATTGCGATATTCACCCGTTCCACACGTTCTGTATCGACAGAAGCTAGGGCTTTACTTTCCAGCTCACGCAACCGTTCGATACTACCATGAATCACTCCACGGGGCTCGGAATCGCGATATTCACCCGATCCACACGTTCTGTATCGACAGAAGATAAGGATTCAATTCCCAGGCCTCGCAATCGTTCGACATAACGATAAATCACTGGAATAGGCTCGGAATCGCGATATTCACCCGTACCACACGTTCTTTATCGACAGAAGCTAAGGATTCACTTTCCAGCCCTCGCAATCGTTCGATATAACGATAAATCAGTCTAGCTGGATCCGTATTGCGATATTCACCATTTCCAAACGTTCTGCATCGACAGAAGCTAAGGCTTTACTTTCCAGCCCTCGCAATCGTTCGGTGTATCGATAAATCACACCAGGAGGCTCGGAATCGCAATATTCACCCGTACTACACGTTCTGTATCGACAGAAGATATGGATTCACTTTCCAGCCCTCGCAATCGTTCGATATAACGATAAATCACTCTAGGTGGCATGGATTCGCGATATTCACCATTTTCACACGTTCTGTATCGACAGAAGCTAATGATTCACCTTCCAGCCCTCGCAATAGTTCGATATAACGATAAATCACTGTAATAGGCTCGGAATCGCGATATTCACCAGTTCCAGAGGTTCTGCACCGACAGCAGCTAAGGCTTTACTTTCGAGCCCTCGCAAGCGTTCGGTGTATCGATAAATCACTCCAGCAGGCTCGGAATCGCGATATTCACACGTTCCACACTTTGTGTTTCGACAGAAGCTAAGGATTCACTTTCCAGCCCTCACAATCGTTCGATATAACGATTAACCAGTCTAGGTGGCTCTGAATTGCGATATTCACCCGTTCCACACGTTCTGTATCGACAGAAGCTAGGGCTTTACTTTCAGCACACGCAATGGTTCGATACTACCATGAATCACTCCACGGGGCTCGGAATCGCGATATTCACCCGACCCACACGTTCTGTATCGACAGAAGCTAAGGATTCACTTTCCAGCCCTCGCAATCGTTCGGTGTATCGATAAATTGACTCCAGGAGGCTCGGAATCGCGATATCCACACGTTCAACACTTTGTGTTTCGACAGGAGCTACTTTCCAGCCCTCGCAATCGTTCGGTGTATCGATAAATCACTCTAGGTGACTCGGAATCGTGATATTCACCCTTTTCAATCGTTCTGTATCGACAGAAGCTAAGGATTCACTTTCCAGCTCTCGCAATCGTTCGGTGTATCGATAAAACACTCCAGGAGGCTCGAAATCGCGATATTCACACGTTCCACACTTTTTGTTTCGACAGAAGCTAAGGATTCACTTTCCAGCCCTCGGAATCGATCGATATAACGATAAATCAGTCTAGGTGGCTTTGAATTGCGATATTCACCATTTCCGAACGTTCTGTATCGACAGAAGCTAAGGATTCACTTTCCAGCCCTCGCAATCGTTCGATATAACGATAAATCACTCTAGGTGGCTCGGATTCGCGATATTCACCATTTCCACACGTTCTGTATCGACAGAAGTTAATGATTCACCTTCCAGCCCTCGCAATAGTTCGATATAACGATAAATCACTGTAATAGGCTCGGAATCGCGATATTCACCAGTTCCACACGTTCTGCATCGACAGAAGCTAAGGCTATACTTTCCAGCCCTCGCAAGCGTTCGGTGTATCGATAAATCACTCCAGGAGGCTCGGAATCGCAATATTCACCCGTACCACACGTTCTGTATCGACAGAAGATAAGGATTCACTTTCCAGCTCTCGCAATCGATCGATATAACGATAAACCACTCTAGGAAGCTCGGGATCGCCATATTCACCATTTCCACACGTTCTGTATCGACAGAAGCTAAGGATTCACTTTCCAGCCCTCGCAATCGTTCGATATAACGATAAATCACTCTAGGTGGCTCGGATTCGCGATATTCACCATTTTCACACGTTCTGTATCGACAGAAGCTAATGATTCACCTTCCAGCCCTCGCAATAGTTCGATATAACGATAAATCACTGTAATAGGCTCGGAATCGCGATATTCACCAGTTCCACACGTTCTGCACCGACAGCAGCTAAGGCTTTACTTTCGAGCCCTCGCAAGCGTTCGGTGTATCGATAAATCACTCCAGGAGGCTCGGAATCGCGATATTCACACGTTCCACACTTTGTGTTTCGACAGAAGCTAAGGATTCACTTTCCAGCCCTCACAATCGTTCGATATAACGATTAACCAGTCTAGGTGGCTCTGAATTGCGATATTCACCCGTTCCACACGTTCTGTATCGACAGAAGCTATAGCTTTACTTTCCAGCTCACGCAATGGTTCGATACTACCATGAATCACTCCACGGGGCTCGGAATCGCGATATTCACCCGACCCACACGTTCTGTATCGACAGAAGCTAAGGATTCACTTTCCGGCCCTCGCAATCGTTCGGTGTATCGATAAATCACTCTAGGAGGCTCGGAATTGCGATATTCACCGGTACCACACGTTCTGTATCGACAGAAGCTAGGGCTTTACTTTCCAGCTCTCGCAATCGTTCGATATTACCATGAATCACTCCAGGAGGCTCGGAATCGCGATATTCACACGTTCCACACTTTGTGTTTCGACAGAAGCTAAGGATTCACTTTCCAGCCCCCGCCATCGTTCGATATAACGATAAATCACTCTAGGTGGCTCGGATTCGCGATATTCACCATTTCCACACGTTCTGTATCGACAGAAGCTAATGATTCACCTTCCAGCCCTCGCAATAGATCGTTATAACGATAAATCACTGTAATAGGCTCGGAATCGCAATATTCACCCGTACCACACGTTCTGTATCGACAGAAGATAAGGATTCACTTTCCAGCTCTCGCAATCGATCGATATAACGATAAACCACTCTAGGAAGCTCGGGAACGCCATATTCACCATTTCCACACGCTCTGTATCGACAGAAGCTAAGGATTCACTTTCCAATCCTCGCAATCGTTCGATATAACGATAAATCACTCTAGGTGGCTCGGATTCGCGATATTAACCATTTCCACACGTTCTGTATCGACAAAACCTAGGGCTTTACTATCCAGCTCTCGCAATCGTTCGATACTACCATGAATCACTCCACGGGGCTCGGAATCGCGATATTCACCCGATCCACACGTTCTGTATCGACAGAAGCTAAGGATTCACTTTCCAGCCCTCGAAATCGTTCGGTGTATCGATAAATCACTCTAGGAGGCTCGGAATCGCGATATTCACCGGTACCACACGTTCTGTATCGACAGAAGCTAGGGCTTTACTTTCCAGCTCTCGCAATCGTTCGATATTACCATGAATCACTCCAGGGGGCTCGGTATCGCGATATTCACCTGTTCCTCACGTTCTGTATCGACAGAAGCTAAGGCTTTACTTTCCAGTCCTCGCAATCGTGCAGTTTTACGAAGAGTCACTTCAGGAGGCTCGGAATCGCAATATTCACCCGTACCACACGTTCTGTATCGACAGAAGCTAGGGCTTTACTTTCCAGCTCTCGCAATCGTTCGATATTACCATGAATCACTCCAGGAGGCTCGGAATCGCGATATTCACACGTTCCACACTTTGTGTTTCGACAGAAGCTAAGGATTCACTTTCCAGCCCTCGCAATCGTTCGATATAACGATAAATCACTCTAGGTGGCTCGGATTCGCATTATTCACCATTTTCACACGTTCTGTATCGGCAGAAGCTAATGATTCACCTTCCAGCCCTCGCAATAGTTCGATATAACGATAAATCACTGTAATAGGCTCGGAATCGCGATATTCACCAGTTCCACACGTTCTGCACCGACAGCAGCTAAGGCTTTACTTTCGAGCCCTCGCAAGCGTTCGGTGTATCGATAAATCACTCCAGGAGGCTCGGAATCGCGATATTCACACGTTCCACACTTTGTGTTTCGACAGAAGCTAAGGATTCACTTTCCAGCCCTCGCAATCGATCGATATAACGATAAATCAGTCTAGGTGGCTCTGAATTGCGATATTCATCCGTTCCACACGTTCTGTATCGACAGAAGCTAGGGCTTTACTTTCCAGCTCTCGCAATCGTTCGATATTACCATGAATCACTCCAGGAGGCTCGGAATCGCGAAATTCACACGTTCCACACTTTGTGTTTCGACAGAAGCTAAGGATTCACTTTCCAGGCCTCGCAATCGTTCGATATAACGATAAATCACTCTAGGTGGCTCGGATTCGCGATATTCACCATTTTCACACGTTCTGTATCGACAGAAGCTAATGATTCACCTTCCAGCCCTCGCAATAGTTCGATATAACGATAAATCACTGTAATAGGCTCGGAATCGCGATATTCACCCGACCCACACGTTCTGCACCGACAGCAGCTAAGGCTTTACTTTCGAGCCCTCGCAAGCGTTCGGTGTATCGATAAATCACTCCAGGAGGCTCGGAATCGCGATATTCACACGTTCCACACTTTGTGTTTCGACAGAAGCTAAGGATTCACTTTCCAGCCCTCGCAATCGATCGATATAACGATAAATCAGTCTAGGTGGCTCTGAATTGCGATATTCATCCGTTCCACACGTTCTGTATCGACAGAAGCTAGGGCTTTACTTTCCAGCTCACGCAATGGTTCGATACTACCATGAATCACTCCACGGGGCTCGGAATCGCGATATTCACCCGACCCGCACGTTCTGTATCGACAGAAGCTAAGGATTCACTTTCCGGCCCTCGCAATCGTTCGGTGTATCGATAAATCACTCCAGGAGGCTCGGAATCGCGATATCCACACGTTCCACACTTTGTGTTTCGACAGGAGCTACTTTCCAGCCCTCGCAATCGTTCGGTGTATCGATAAATCACTCTAGGTGACTCGGAATCGTGATATTCACCCTTTTCAATCGTTCTGTATCGACAGAAGCTAAGGATTCACTTTCCAGCTCTCGCAATCGTTCGGTGTATCGATAAAACACTCCAGGAGGCTCGGAATCGCGATATTCACACGTTCCACACTTTGTGTTTCGACAGAAGCTAAGGATTCACTTTCCAGCCCTCGGAATCGATCGATATAACGATAAATCAGTCTAGGTGGCTTTGAATTGCGATATTCACCATTTCCGAACGTTCTGTATCGACAGAAGCTAAGGATTCACTTTCCAGCCCTCGCAATCGTTCGATATAACGATAAATCACTCTAGGTGGCTCGGATTCGCGATATTCACCATTTCCACACGTTCTGTATCGACAGAAGTTAATGATTCACCTTCCAGCCCTCGCAATAGTTCGATATAACGATAAATCACTGTAATAGGCTCGGAATCGCGATATTCACCAGTTCCACACGTTCTGCATCGACAGAAGCTAAGGCTATACTTTCCAGCCCTCGCAAGCGTTCGGTGTATCGATAAATCACTCCAGGAGGCTCGGAATCGCAATATTCACCCGTACCACACGTTCTGTATCGACAGAAGATAAGGATTCACTTTCCAGCTCTCGCAATCGATCGATATAACGATAAACCACTCTAGGAAGCTCGGGATCGCCATATTCACCATTTCCACACGTTCTGTATCGACAGAAGCTAAGGATTCACTTTCCAGCCCTCGCAATCGTTCGATATAACGATAAATCACTCTAGGTGGCTCGGATTCGCGATATTAACCATTTCCACACGTTCTGTATCGACAAAACCTAGGGCTTTACTATCCAGCTCTCGCAATCGTTCGATACTACCATGAATCACTCCACGGGGCTCGGAATCGCGATATTCACCCGATCCACACGTTCTGTATCGACACAAGCTAAGGATTCACTTTCCAGGCCTCGCAATCGTTCGGTGTATCGATAAATCACTCTAGGAGGCTCGGAATCGCGATATTCACCGGTACCACACGTTCTGTATCGACAGAAGCTAGGGCTTTACTTTCCAGCTCTCGCAACCGTTCGATATAACGATAAATCACTCTAGGTGGCATGGATTCGCGATATTCACCATTTTCACACGTTCTGTATCGACAGAAGCTAATGATTCACCTTCCAGCCCTCGCAATAGTTCGATATAACGATAAATCACTGTAATAGGCTCGGAATCGCGATATTCACCAGTTCCACAGGTTCTGCACCGACAGCAGCTAAGGCTTTACTTTCGAGCCCTCGCAAGCGTTCGGTGTATCGATAAATCACTCCAGGAGGCTCGGAATCGCGATATTCACACGTTCCACACTTTGTGCTTCGACAGAAGCTAAGGATTCACTTTCCAGCCCTCACAATCGTTCGATATAACGATTAACCAGTCTAGGTGGCTCTGAATTGCGATATTCACCCGTTCCACACGTTCTGTATCGACAGAAGCTAGGGCTTTACTTTCCAGCACACGCAATGGTTCGATACTACCATGAATCACTCCACGGGGCTCGGAATCGTGATATTCACCCGACCCACACGTTCTGTATCGACAGAAGCTAAGGATTCACTTTCCAGCCCTCGCAATCGTTCGGTGTATCGATAAATTGACTCCAGGAGGCTCGGAATCGCGATATCCACACGTTCAACACTTTGTGTTTTGACAGGAGCTACTTTCCAGCCCTCGCAATCGTTCGGTGTATCGATAAATCACTCTAGGTGACTCGGAATCGTGATATTCACCCTTTTCAATCGTTCTGTATCGACAGAAGCTAAGGATTCACTTTCCAGCTCTCGCAATCGTTCGGTGTATCGATAAAACACTCCAGGAGGCTCGGAATCGCGATATTCACACGTTCCACACTTTGTGTTTCGACAGAAGCTAAGGATTCACTTTCCAGCCCTCGCAATCGATCGATATAACGGTAAATCAGTCTAGGTGGCTATGAATTGCGATATTCACCATTTCCAAACGTTCTGTATCGACAGAAGCTAAGGATTCACTTTCCAGCCCTCGCAATCGTTCGATATATCGATAAATCACTCTAGGTGGCTCGGATTCGCGATATTCACCATTTCCACACGTTCTGTATCGACAGAAGTTAATGATTCACTTTCCAGCTCTCGCAATCGTTCGATATAATGATAAATCACTGTAAAAGGCTCGGAATCGCGATATTCACCAGTTCCACACGTTCTGCATCGACAGAAGCTAAGGTTTTACTTTCCAGCCCTCGGAATCGTTCGGTGTATCGATAACACACTCCAGGAGGCTCGGAATCGCGATATTCACACGTTCCACACTTTTTGTTTCGACAGAAGCTAAGGATTCACTTTCCAGCCCTCCCCATCGTTCGATATAACGATAAATCACCCTAGGTGGCTCGGATTCGCGATATTCACCATTTCCACACGTTCTGTATCGACACAAGCCAATGATTCACCTTCCAGCCCTCGCAATAGTTCGATATAACGATAAATCACTGTAATAGGCTCGGAATCGCGATATTCACCAGTTCCACGCGTTCTGCATCGACAGAAGCTAAGGCTTTACTTTCCAGCCCTCGCAAGCGTTCGGTGTATCGATAAATCACTCCAGGAGGCTCGGAATCGCGATATTCACACGTTCCACACTTTGTGTTTCGACAGAAGCTAAGGATTCACATTCCAGCCCTCACAATCGTTCGATATAACGATAAACCAGTCTAGGCGGCTCTGAATTGCGATATTCACCCGTTCCACACGTTCTGTATCGACAGAAGCTAGGGCTTTACTTTCCAGCTCACGCAACCGTTCGATACTACCATGAATCACTCCACGGGGCTCGGAATCGCGATATTCACCCGATCCACACGTTCTGCATCGACAGAAGCTAAGGCTTTACTTTCCAGCCCTCGCAAGCGTTCGGTGTATCGATAAATCACTCCAGGAGGCTCGGAATCGCGATATTCACACGTTCCACACTTTGTGTTTCGACAGAAGCTAAGGCTTTACTTTCCAGTCCTCGCAATCGTGCAATTTTACGAAGAGTCACTTCAGGAGGCTCGGAATCGCAATATTCACCCGTTCCACACGTTCTGTATCGACAGAAGCTAGGGCTTTACTTTCCAGCTCTCGCAATCGTTCGATATTACCATGAATCACTCCAGGAGGCTCGGAATCGCGATATTCACACGTTCCACACTTTGTGTTTCGACAGAAGCTAAGGATTCACTTTCCAGCCCTCGCAATCGTTCGATATAACGATAAATCACTCTAGGTGGCTCGGATTCGCGATATTCACCATTTTCACACGTTCTGTATCGACAGAAGCTAATGATTCACCTTCCAGCCCTCGCAATAGTTCGATATAACGATAAATCACTGTAATAGGCTCGGAATCGCGATATTCACCAGTTCCACACGTTCTGCACCGACAGCAGCTAAGGCTTTACTTTCGAGCCCTCGCAAGCGTTCGGTGTATCGATAAATCACTCCAGGAGGCTCGGAATCGCGATATTCACACGTTCCACACTTTGTGTTTCGACAGAAGCTAAGGATTCACTTTCCAGCCCTCACAATCGTTCGATATAACGATTAACCAGTCTAGGTGGCTCTGAATTGCGATATTCACCCGCTCCACACGTTCTGTATCGACAGAAGCTAGGGCTTTACTTTCCAGCTCACGCAATGGTTCGATACTACCATGAATCACTCCACGGGGCTCGGAATCGCGATATTCACCCGACCCACACGTTCTGCATCGAAAGAAGCTAAGGATTCACATCCCAGCCCTCGCAATCGTTCGATATAACGATAAATCGCTCTAGGAGACTCATAATCGCGATATTCACCTTTTCCACCCGTTCTGCATCGAAAGAAGTTGAGGATTCACTTCCCAGCCCTCGCAAACGTTCGATATAACGAAAATCACTCTAGGAGGCTCGGAAACGCGATATTCACCTTTTCCACAAGTTCTGCATCGAATGAAGTTAAGGATTCACTTCCCAGCCCTCGCAAACGTTCGATATAACGATAAATCACTCCAGGAGGCTCGGAATCGCGATATTCACACGTTCCACACTTTGTGTTTCGACAGAAGCTAAGGATTCACTTTCCAGCCCCCGCCATCGTTCGATATAACGATAAATCACTCTAGGTGGCTCGGATTCGCGATATTCACCATTTCCACACGTTCTGTATCGACAGAAGCTAATGATTCACCTTCCAGCCCTCGCAATAGATCGTTATAACGATAAATCACTGTAATAGGCTCGGAATCGCAATATTCACCCGTACCACACGTTCTGTATCGACAGAAGATAAGGATTCACTTTCCAATCCTCGCAATCGTTCGATATAACGATAAATCACTCTAGGTGGCTCGGATTCGCGATATTAACCATTTCCACACGTTCTGTATCGACAAAACCTAGGGCTTTACTATCCAGCTCTCGCAATCGTTCGATACTACCCTGAATCACTCCACGGGGCTCGGAATCGCGATATTCACCCGATCCACGCGTTCTGTATCGACAGAAGCTAAGGATTCACTTTCCAGCCCTCGAAATCGTTCGGTGTATCGATAAATCACTCTAGGAGGCTCGGAATCGCGATATTCACCGGTACCACACGTTCTGTATCGACAGAAGCTAGGGCTTTACTTTCCAGCTCTCGCAATCGTTCGATATTACCATGAATCACTCCAGGGGGCTCGGTATCGCGATATTCACCTGTTCCACACGTTCTGTATCGACAGAAGCTAAGGCTTTACTTTCCAGTCCTCGCAATCGTGCAATTTTACGAAGAGTCACTTCAGGAGGCTCGGAATCGCGATATTCACCGGTACCACACGTTCTGTATCGACAGAAGCTAGGGCTTTACTTTCCAGCTCTCGCAATCGTTCGATATTACCATGAATCACTCCAGGAGGCTCGGAATCGCGATATTCACACGTTCCACACTTTGTGTTTCGACAGAAGCTAAGGATTCACTTTCCAGCCCTCGCAATCGTTCGATATAACGATAAATCACTCTAGGTGGCTCGGATTCGCGATATTCACCATTTTCACACGTTCTGTATCGACAGAAGCTAAGGCTTTACTTTCGAGCCCTCGCAAGCGTTCGGTGTATCGATAAATCACTCCAGGAGGCTCGGAATCGCGATATTCACACGTTCCACACTTTGTGTTTCGACAGAAGCTAAGGATTCACTTTCCAGCCCTCGCAAGCGTTCGGTGTATCGATAAATCACTCCAGGAGGCTCGGAATCGCGATATTCACACGTTCCACACTTTGTGTTTCGACAGAAGCTAAGGATTCACTTTCCAGCCCTCGCAATCGATCGATATAACGATAAATCAGTCTAGGTGGCTTTGAATTGCGATATTCACCATTTCCAAACGTTCTGTATCGACAGAAGCTAAGGATTCACTTTCCAGCCCTCGCAATCGTTCGATATAACGATAAATCAATCTAGGTGGCTCGGATTCGCGATATTCACCATTTCCACACGTTCTGTATCGACAGAAGTTAATGATTCACCGTCCAGCCCTCGCAATAGTTCGATATAACGATAAATCACTGTAATAGGCTCGGAATCGCGATATTCACCAGTTCCACACGTTCTGCATCGACAGAAGCTAAGGCTTTACTTTCCAGCCCTCGCAAGCGTTCGGTGTATCCATAAATCACTCCAGGAGGCTCGGAATCGCGATATTCACACGTTCCACACTTTGTGTTTCGACAGAAGCTAAGGATTCACATTCCAGCCCTCACAATCGTTCGATATAACGATAAACCAGTCTAGGTGGCTCTGAATTGCGATATTCACCCGTTCCACACGTTCTGTATCGACAGAAGCTAGGGCTTTACTTTCCAGCTCACGCAACCGTTCGATACTACCATGAATCACTCCACGGGGCTCGGAATCGCGATATTCACCCGATCCACACGTTCTGTATCGACAGAAGATAAGGATTCAATTCCCAGGCCTCGCAATCGTTCGACATAACGATAAATCACTGGAATAGGCTCGGAATCGCGATATTCACCCGTACCACACGTTCTTTATCGACAGAAGCTAAGGATTCACTTTCCAGCCCTCGCAATCGTTCGATATAACGATAAATCAGTCTAGCTGGATCCGTATTGCGATATTCACCATTTCCAAACGTTCTGCATCGACAGAAGCTAAGGCTTTACTTTCCAGCCCTCGCAATCGTTCGGTGTATCGATAAATCACACCAGGAGGCTCGGAATCGCAATATTCACCCGTACTACACGTTCTGTATCGACAGAAGATAAGGATTCACTTTCCAGCCCTCGCAATCGTTCGATATAACGATAAATCACTCTAGGTGGCATGGATTCGCGATATTCACCATTTTCACACGTTCTGTATCGACAGAAGCTAATGATTCACCTTCCAGCCCTCGCAATAGTTCGATATAACGATAAATCACTGTAATAGGCTCGGAATCGCGATATTCACCAGTTCCAGAGGTTCTGCACCGACAGCAGCTAAGGCTTTACTTTCGAGCCCTCGCAAGCGTTCGGTGTATCGATAAATCACTCCAGGAGGCTCGGAATCGCGATATTCACACGTTCCACACTTTGTGTTTCGACAGAAGCTAAGGATTCACTTTCCAGCCCTCACAATCGTTCGATATAACGATTAACCAGTCTAGGTGGCTCTGAATTGCGATATTCACCCGTTCCACACGTTCTGTATCGACAGAAGCTAGGGCTTTACTTTCAGCACACGCAATGGTTCGATACTACCATGAATCACTCCACGGGGCTCGGAATCGCGATATTCACCCGACCCACACGTTCTGTATCGACAGAAGCTAAGGATTCACTTTCCAGCCCTCGCAATCGTTCGGTGTATCGATAAATTGACTCCAGGAGGCTCGGAATCGCGATATCCACACGTTCAACACTTTGTGTTTCGACAGGAGCTACTTTCCAGCCCTCGCAATCGTTCGGTGTATCGATAAATCACTCTAGGTGACTCGGAATCGTGATATTCACCCTTTTCAATCGTTCTGTATCGACAGAAGCTAAGGATTCACTTTCCAGCTCTCGCAATCGTTCGGTGTATCGATAAAACACTCCAGGAGGCTCGGAATCGCGATATTCACACGTTCCACACTTTGTGTTTCGACAGAAGCTAAGGATTCACTTTCCAGCCCTCGGAATCGATCGATATAACGATAAATCAGTCTAGGTGGCTTTGAATTGCGATATTCACCATTTCCGAACGTTCTGTATCGACAGAAGCTAAGGATTCACTTTCCAGCCCTCGCAATCGTTCGATATAACGATAAATCACTCTAGGTGGCTCGGATTCGCGATATTCACCATTTTCACACGTTCTGTATCGACAGAAGCTAATGATTCACCTTCCAGCCCTCGCAATAGTTCGATATAACGATAAATCACTGTAATAGGCTCGGAATCGCGATATTCACCAGTTCCACACGTTCTGCACCGACAGCAGCTAAGGCTTTACTTTCGAGCCCTCGCAAGCGTTCGGTGTATCGATAAATCACTCCAGGAGGCTCGGAATCGCGATATTCACACGTTCCACACTTTGTGTTTCGACAGAAGATAAGGATTCACTTTCCAGCTCTCGCAATCGATCGATATAACGATAAACCACTCTAGGAAGCTCGGGATCGCCATATTCACCATTTCCACACGTTCTGTATCGACAGAAGCTAAGGATTCACTTTCCAGCCCTCGCAATCGTTCGATATAACGATAAATCACTCTAGGTGGCTCGGATTCGCGATATTCACCATTTTCACACGTTCTGTATCGACAGAAGCTAATGATTCACCTTCCAGCCCTCGCAATAGTTCGATATAACGATACATCACTGTAATAGGCTCGGAATCGCGATATTCACCAGTTCCACACGTTCTGCACCGACAGCAGCTAAGGCTTTACTTTCGAGCCCTCGCAAGCGTTCGGTGTATCGATAAATCACTCCAGGAGGCTCGGAATCGCGATATTCACACGTTCCACACTTTGTGTTTCGACAGAAGCTAAGGATTCACTTTCCAGCCCTCACAATCGTTCGATATAACGATTAACCAGTCTAGGTGGCTCTGAATTGCGATATTCACCCGTTCCACACGTTCTGTATCGACAGAAGCTATAGCTTTACTTTCCAGCTCACGCAATGGTTCGATACTACCATGAATCACTCCACGGGGCTCGGAATCGCGATATTCACCCGACCCACACGTTCTGTATCGACAGAAGCTAAGGATTCACTTTCCGGCCCTCGCAATCGTTCGGTGTATCGATAAATCACTCTAGGAGGCTCGGAATTGCGATATTCACCGGTACCACACGTTCTGTATCGACAGAAGCTAGGGCTTTACTTTCCAGCTCTCGCAATCGTTCGATATTACCATGAATCACTCCAGGAGGCTCGGAATCGCGATATTCACACGTTCCACACTTTGTGTTTCGACAGAAGCTAAGGATTCACTTTCCAGGCCTCGCAATCGTTCGATATAACGATAAATCACTCTAGGTGGCTCGGATTCGCGATATTCACCATTTTCACACGTTCTGTATCGACAGAAGCTAATGATTCACCTTCCAGCCCTCGCAATAGTTCGATATAACGATAAATCACTGTAATAGGCTCGGAATCGCGATATTCACCCGACCCACACGTTCTGCACCGACAGCAGCTAAGGCTTTACTTTCGAGCCCTCGCAAGCGTTCGGTGTATCGATAAATCACTCCAGGAGGCTCGGAATCGCGATATTCACACGTTCCACACTTTGTGTTTCGACAGAAGCTAAGGATTCACTTTCCAGCCCTCGCAATCGATCGATATAACGATAAATCAGTCTAGGTGGCTTTGAATTGCGATATTCACCATTTCCAAACGTTCTGTATCGACAGAAGCTAAGGATTCACTTTCCAGCCCTCGCAATCGTTCGATATAACGATAAATCAATCTAGGTGGCTCGGATTCGCGATATTCACCATTTCCACACGTTCTGTATCGACAGAAGTTAATGATTCACCGTCCAGCCCTCGCAATAGTTCGATATAACGATAAATCACTGTAATAGGCTCGGAATCGCGATATTCACCAGTTCCACACGTTCTGCATCGACAGAAGCTAAGGCTTTACTTTCCAGCCCTCGCAAGCGTTCGGTGTATCGATAAATCACTCCAGGAGGCTCGGAATCGCGATATTCACACGTTCCACACGTTCTGTATCGACAGAAGCTAAGGATTCACTTTCCAGCCCTCGCAATCGTTCGATATAACGATAAATCACTCTAGGTGGCTCGGATTCGCGATATTCACCATTTCCACACGTTCTGTATCGACAGAAGCTAATGATTCACCTTCCAGCCCTCGCAATAGATCGTTATAACGATAAATCACTGTAATAGGCTCGGAATCGCAATATTCACCCGTACCACACGTTCTGTATCGACAGAAGATAAGGATTCACTTTCCAGCTCTCGCAATCGATCGATATAACGATAAACCACTCTAGGAAGCTCGGGATCGCCATATTCACCATTTCCACACGCTCTGTATCGACAGAAGCTAAGGATTCACTTTCCAGCCCTCGCAATCGTTCGATATAACGATAAATCACTCTAGGTGGCTCGGATTCGCGATATTAACCATATCCACACGTTCTGTATCGACAAAACCTAGGGCTTTACTATCCAGCTCTCGCAATCGTTCGATACTACCATGAATCACTCCACGGGGCTCGGAATCGCGATATTCACCCGATCCACACGTTCTGTATCGACACAAGCTAAGGATTCACTTTCCAGCCCTCGCAATCGTTCGGTGTATCGATAAATCACTCTAGGAGGCTCGGAATCGCGATATTCACCGGTACCACGCGTTCTGTATCGACAGAAGCTAGGGCTTTACTTTCCAGCTCTCGCAATCGTTCGATATTACCATGAATCACTCCAGGGGGCTCGGAATCGCGATATTCACCTGGTCCACACGTTCTGTATCGACAGAAGCTAAGGCTTTACTTTCCAGCCCTCGCAATCGTGCAATTTTACGAAGAGTCACTTCAGGAGGCTCGGAATCGCAATATTCACCCGTACTACACGTTCTGTATCGACAGAAGATAAGGATTCACTTTCCAGCCCTCGCAATCGTTCGATATAACGATAAATCACTCTAGATGGCATGGATTCGCGATATTCACCATTTTCACACGTTCTGTATCGACAGAAGCTAATGATTCACCTTCCAGCCCTCGCAATAGTTCGATATAACGATAAACCACTGTAATAGGCTCGGAATCGCGATATTCACCAGTTCCACAGGTTCTGCACCGACAGCAGCTAAGGCTTTACTTTCGAGCCCTCGCAAGCGTTCGGTGTATCGATAAATCACTCCAGGAGGCTCGGAATCGCGATATTCACACGTTCCACACTTTGTGTTTCGACAGAAGCTAAGGATTCACTTTCCAGCCCTCACAATCGTTCGATATAACGATTAACCAGTCTAGGTGGCTCTGAATTGCGATATTCACCCGTTCCACACGTTCTGTATCGACAGAAGCTAGGGCTTTACTTTCAGCACACGCAATGGTTCGATACTACCATGAATCACTCCACGGGGCTCGGAATCGCGATATTCACCCGACCCACACGTTCTGTATCGACAGAAGCTAAGGATTCACTTTCCAGCCCTCGCAATCGTTCGGTGTATCGATAAATTGACTCCAGGAGGCTCGGAATCGCGATATCCACACGTTCCACACTTTGTGTTTCGACAGGAGCTACTTTCCAGCCCTCGCAATCGTTCGGTGTATCGATAAATCACTCTAGGTGACTCGGAATCGTGATATTCACCCTTTTCAATCGTTCTGTATCGACAGAAGCTAAGGATTCACTTTCCAGCTCTCGCAATCGTTCGGTGTATCGATAAAACACTCCAGGAGGCTCGGAATCGCGATATTCACACGTTCCACACTTTGTGTTTCGACAGAAGCTAAGGATTCACTTTCCAGCCCTCGGAATCGATCGATATAACGATAAATCAGTCTAGGTGGCTTTGAATTGCGATATTCACCATTTCCGAACGTTCTGTATCGACAGAAGCTAAGGATTCACTTTCCAGCCCTCGCAATCGTTCGATATAACGATAAATCACTCTAGGTGGCTCGGATTCGCGATATTCACCATTTCCACACGTTCTGTATCGACAGAAGTTAATGATTCACCTTCCAGCCCTCGCAATAGTTCGACATAACGATAAATCACTGTAATAGGCTCGGAATCGCGATATTCACCAGTTCCACACGTTCTGCATCGACAGAAGCTAAGGCTATACTTTCCAGCCCTCGCAAGCGTTCGGTGTATCGATAAATCACTCCAGGAGGCTCGGAATCGCAATATTCACCCGTACCACACGTTCTGTATCGACAGAAGATAAGGATTCACTTTCCAGCTCTCGCAATCGATCGATATAACGATAAACCACTCTAGGAAGCTCGGGATCGCCATATTCACCATTTCCACACGTTCTGTATCGACAGAAGCTAAGGATTCACTTTCCAGCCCTCGCAAGCGTTCGGTGTATCGATAAATTGACTCCAGGAGGCTCGGAATCGCGATATCCACACGTTCAACACTTTGTGTTTTGACAGGAGCTACTTTCCAGCCCTCGCAATCGTTCGGTGTATCGATAAATCACTCTAGGTGACTCGGAATCGTGATATTCACCCTTTTCAATCGTTCTGTATCGACAGAAGCTAAGGATTCACTTTCCAGCTCTCGCAATCGTTCGGTGTATCGATAAAACACTCCAGGAGGCTCGGAATCGCGATATTCACACGTTCCACACTTTGTGTTTCGACAGAAGCTAAGGATTCACTTTCCAGCCCTCGCAATCGATCGATATAACGGTAAATCAGTCTAGGTGGCTATGAATTGCGATATTCACCATTTCCAAACGTTCTGTATCGACAGAAGCTAAGGATTCACTTTCCAGCCCTCGCAATCGTTCGATATATCGATAAATCACTCTAGGTGGCTCGGATTCGCGATATTCACCATTTCCACACGTTCTGTATCGACAGAAGTTAATGATTCACTTTCCAGCTCTCGCAATCGTTCGATATAATGATAAATCACTGTAAAAGGCTCGGAATCGCGATATTCACCAGTTCCACACGTTCTGCATCGACAGAAGCTAAGGTTTTACTTTCCAGCCCTCGGAATCGTTCGGTGTATCGATAACACACTCCAGGAGGCTCGGAATCGCGATATTCACACGTTCCACACTTTTTGTTTCGACAGAAGCTAAGGATTCACTTTCCAGCCCTCCCCATCGTTCGATATAACGATAAATCACCCTAGGTGGCTCGGATTCGCGATATTCACCATTTCCACACGTTCTGTATCGACACAAGCCAATGATTCACCTTCCAGCCCTCGCAATAGTTCGATATAACGATAAATCACTGTAATAGGCTCGGAATCGCGATATTCACCAGTTCCACGCGTTCTGCATCGACAGAAGCTAAGGCTTTACTTTCCAGCCCTCGCAAGCGTTCGGTGTATCGATAAATCACTCCAGGAGGCTCGGAATCGCGATATTCACACGTTCCACACTTTGTGTTTCGACAGAAGCTAAGGATTCACATTCCAGCCCTCACAATCGTTCGATATAACGATAAACCAGTCTAGGCGGCTCTGAATTGCGATATTCACCCGTTCCACACGTTCTGTATCGACAGAAGCTAGGGCTTTACTTTCCAGCTCACGCAACCGTTCGATACTACCATGAATCACTCCACGGGGCTCGGAATCGCGATATTCACCCGATCCACACGTTCTGCATCGACAGAAGCTAAGGCTTTACTTTCCAGCCCTCGCAAGCGTTCGGTGTATCGATAAATCACTCCAGGAGGCTCGGAATCGCGATATTCACACGTTCCACACTTTGTGTTTCGACAGAAGCTAAGGCTTTACTTTCCAGTCCTCGCAATCGTGCAATTTTACGAAGAGTCACTTCAGGAGGCTCGGAATCGCAATATTCACCCGTTCCACACGTTCTGTATCGACAGAAGCTAGGGCTTTACTTTCCAGCTCTCGCAATCGTTCGATATTACCATGAATCACTCCAGGAGGCTCGGAATCGCGATATTCACACGTTCCACACTTTGTGTTTCGACAGAAGCTAAGGATTCACTTTCCAGCCCTCGCAATCGTTCGATATAACGATAAATCACTCTAGGTGGCTCGGATTCGCGATATTCACCATTTTCACACGTTCTGTATCGACAGAAGCTAATGATTCACCTTCCAGCCCTCGCAATAGTTCGATATAACGATAAATCACTGTAATAGGCTCGGAATCGCGATATTCACCAGTTCCACACGTTCTGCACCGACAGCAGCTAAGGCTTTACTTTCGAGCCCTCGCAAGCGTTCGGTGTATCGATAAATCACTCCAGGAGGCTCGGAATCGCGATATTCACACGTTCCACACTTTGTGTTTCGACAGAAGCTAAGGATTCACTTTCCAGCCCTCACAATCGTTCGATATAACGATTAACCAGTCTAGGTGGCTCTGAATTGCGATATTCACCCGCTCCACACGTTCTGTATCGACAGAAGCTAGGGCTTTACTTTCCAGCTCACGCAATGGTTCGATACTACCATGAATCACTCCACGGGGCTCGGAATCGCGATATTCACCCGACCCACACGTTCTGCATCGAAAGAAGCTAAGGATTCACATCCCAGCCCTCGCAATCGTTCGATATAACGATAAATCGCTCTAGGAGACTCATAATCGCGATATTCACCTTTTCCACCCGTTCTGCATCGAAAGAAGTTGAGGATTCACTTCCCAGCCCTCGCAAACGTTCGATATAACGAAAATCACTCTAGGAGGCTCGGAAACGCGATATTCACCTTTTCCACAAGTTCTGCATCGAATGAAGTTAAGGATTCACTTCCCAGCCCTCGCAAACGTTCGATATAACGATAAATCACTCCAGGAGGCTCGGAATCGCGATATTCACACGTTCCACACTTTGTGTTTCGACAGAAGCTAAGGATTCACTTTCCAGCCCCCGCCATCGTTCGATATAACGATAAATCACTCTAGGTGGCTCGGATTCGCGATATTCACCATTTCCACACGTTCTGTATCGACAGAAGCTAATGATTCACCTTCCAGCCCTCGCAATAGATCGTTATAACGATAAATCACTGTAATAGGCTCGGAATCGCAATATTCACCCGTACCACACGTTCTGTATCGACAGAAGATAAGGATTCACTTTCCAATCCTCGCAATCGTTCGATATAACGATAAATCACTCTAGGTGGCTCGGATTCGCGATATTAACCATTTCCACACGTTCTGTATCGACAAAACCTAGGGCTTTACTATCCAGCTCTCGCAATCGTTCGATACTACCCTGAATCACTCCACGGGGCTCGGAATCGCGATATTCACCCGATCCACGCGTTCTGTATCGACAGAAGCTAAGGATTCACTTTCCAGCCCTCGAAATCGTTCGGTGTATCGATAAATCACTCTAGGAGGCTCGGAATCGCGATATTCACCGGTACCACACGTTCTGTATCGACAGAAGCTAGGGCTTTACTTTCCAGCTCTCGCAATCGTTCGATATTACCATGAATCACTCCAGGGGGCTCGGTATCGCGATATTCACCTGTTCCACACGTTCTGTATCGACAGAAGCTAAGGCTTTACTTTCCAGTCCTCGCAATCGTGCAATTTTACGAAGAGTCACTTCAGGAGGCTCGGAATCGCGATATTCACCGGTACCACACGTTCTGTATCGACAGAAGCTAGGGCTTTACTTTCCAGCTCTCGCAATCGTTCGATATTACCATGAATCACTCCAGGAGGCTCGGAATCGCGATATTCACACGTTCCACACTTTGTGTTTCGACAGAAGCTAAGGATTCACTTTCCAGCCCTCGCAATCGTTCGATATAACGATAAATCACTCTAGGTGGCTCGGATTCGCGATATTCACCATTTTCACACGTTCTGTATCGACAGAAGCTAAGGCTTTACTTTCGAGCCCTCGCAAGCGTTCGGTGTATCGATAAATCACTCCAGGAGGCTCGGAATCGCGATATTCACACGTTCCACACTTTGTGTTTCGACAGAAGCTAAGGATTCACTTTCCAGCCCTCGCAAGCGTTCGGTGTATCGATAAATCACTCCAGGAGGCTCGGAATCGCGATATTCACACGTTCCACACTTTGTGTTTCGACAGAAGCTAAGGATTCACTTTCCAGCCCTCGCAATCGATCGATATAACGATAAATCAGTCTAGGTGGCTTTGAATTGCGATATTCACCATTTCCAAACGTTCTGTATCGACAGAAGCTAAGGATTCACTTTCCAGCCCTCGCAATCGTTCGATATAACGATAAATCAATCTAGGTGGCTCGGATTCGCGATATTCACCATTTCCACACGTTCTGTATCGACAGAAGTTAATGATTCACCGTCCAGCCCTCGCAATAGTTCGATATAACGATAAATCACTGTAATAGGCTCGGAATCGCGATATTCACCAGTTCCACACGTTCTGCATCGACAGAAGCTAAGGCTTTACTTTCCAGCCCTCGCAAGCGTTCGGTGTATCCATAAATCACTCCAGGAGGCTCGGAATCGCGATATTCACACGTTCCACACTTTGTGTTTCGACAGAAGCTAAGGATTCACATTCCAGCCCTCACAATCGTTCGATATAACGATAAACCAGTCTAGGTGGCTCTGAATTGCGATATTCACCCGTTCCACACGTTCTGTATCGACAGAAGCTAGGGCTTTACTTTCCAGCTCACGCAACCGTTCGATACTACCATGAATCACTCCACGGGGCTCGGAATCGCGATATTCACCCGATCCACACGTTCTGTATCGACAGAAGATAAGGATTCAATTCCCAGGCCTCGCAATCGTTCGACATAACGATAAATCACTGGAATAGGCTCGGAATCGCGATATTCACCCGTAC
The DNA here is from genome assembly GCA_963667235.1 of Nomada lathburiana. Taxonomy (NCBI): domain Eukaryota; kingdom Metazoa; phylum Arthropoda; class Insecta; order Hymenoptera; family Apidae; genus Nomada; species Nomada lathburiana. The sequence goes on from OY763905.1 coordinate 641,981, forward strand.
CACACGTTCTTTATCGACAGAAGCTAAGGATTCACTTTCCAGCCCTCGCAATCGTTCGATATAACGATAAATCAGTCTAGCTGGATCCGTATTGCGATATTCACCATTTCCAAACGTTCTGCATCGACAGAAGCTAAGGCTTTACTTTCCAGCCCTCGCAATCGTTCGGTGTATCGATAAATCACACCAGGAGGCTCGGAATCGCAATATTCACCCGTACTACACGTTCTGTATCGACAGAAGATAAGGATTCACTTTCCAGCCCTCGCAATCGTTCGATATAACGATAAATCACTCTAGGTGGCATGGATTCGCGATATTCACCATTTTCACACGTTCTGTATCGACAGAAGCTAATGATTCACCTTCCAGCCCTCGGAATAGTTCGATATAACGATAAATCACTGTAATAGGCTCGGAATCGCGATATTCACCAGTTCCAGAGGTTCTGCACCGACAGCAGCTAAGGCTTTACTTTCGAGCCCTCGCAAGCGTTCGGTGTATCGATAAATCACTCCAGGAGGCTCGGAATCGCGATATTCACACGTTCCACACTTTGTGTTTCGACAGAAGCTAAGGATTCACTTTCCAGCCCTCACAATCGTTCGATATAACGATTAACCAGTCTAGGTGGCTCTGAATTGCGATATTCACCCGTTCCACACGTTCTGTATCGACAGAAGCTAGGGCTTTACTTTCAGCACACGCAATGGTTCGATACTACCATGAATCACTCCACGGGGCTCGGAATCGCGATATTCACCCGACCCACACGTTCTGTATCGACAGAAGCTAAGGATTCACTTTCCAGCCCTCGCAATCGTTCGGTGTATCGATAAATTGACTCCAGGAGGCTCGGAATCGCGATATCCACACGTTCAACACTTTGTGTTTCGACAGGAGCTACTTTCCAGCCCTCGCAATCGTTCGGTGTATCGATAAATCACTCTAGGTGACTCGCAATCGTGATATTCACCCTTTTCAATCGTTCTGTATCGACAGAAGCTAAGGATTCACTTTCCAGCTCTCGCAATCGTTCGGTGTATCGATAAAACACTCCAGGAGGCTCGGAATCGCGATATTCACACGTTCCACACTTTGTGTTTCGACAGAAGCTAAGGATTCACTTTCCAGCCCTCGGAATCGATCGATATAACGATAAATCAGTCTAGGTGGCTTTGAATTGCGATATTCACCATTTCCGAACGTTCTGTATCGACAGAAGCTAAGGATTCACTTTCCAGCCCTCGCAATCGTTCGATATAACGATAAATCACTCTAGGTGGCTCGGATTCGCGATATTCACCATTTTCACACGTTCTGTATCGACAGAAGCTAATGATTCACCTTCCAGCCCTCGCAATAGTTCGATATAACGATAAATCACTGTAATAGGCTCGGAATCGCGATATTCACCAGTTCCACACGTTCTGCACCGACAGCAGCTAAGGCTTTACTTTCGAGCCCTCGCAAGCGTTCGGTGTATCGATAAATCACTCCAGGAGGCTCGGAATCGCGATATTCACACGTTCCACACTTTGTGTTTCGACAGAAGATAAGGATTCACTTTCCAGCTCTCGCAATCGATCGATATAACGATAAACCACTCTAGGAAGCTCGGGATCGCCATATTCACCATTTCCACACGTTCTGTATCGACAGAAGCTAAGGATTCACTTTCCAGCCCTCGCAATCGTTCGATATAACGATAAATCACTCTAGGTGGCTCGGATTCGCGATATTCACCATTTTCACACGTTCTGTATCGACAGAAGCTAATGATTCACCTTCCAGCCCTCGCAATAGTTCGATATAACGATAAATCACTGTAATAGGCTCGGAATCGCGATATTCACCAGTTCCACACGTTCTGCACCGACAGCAGCTAAGGCTTTACTTTCGAGCCCTCGCAAGCGTTCGGTGTATCGATAAATCACTCCAGGAGGCTCGGAATCGCGATATTCACACGTTCCACACTTTGTGTTTCGACAGAAGCTAAGGATTCACTTTCCAGCCCTCACAATCGTTCGATATAACGATTAACCAGTCTAGGTGGCTCTGAATTGCGATATTCACCCGTTCCACACGTTCTGTATCGACAGAAGCTATAGCTTTACTTTCCAGCTCACGCAATGGTTCGATACTACCATGAATCACTCCACGGGGCTCGGAATCGCGATATTCACCCGACCCACACGTTCTGTATCGACAGAAGCTAAGGATTCACTTTCCGGCCCTCGCAATCGTTCGGTGTATCGATAAATCACTCTAGGAGGCTCGGAATTGCGATATTCACCGGTACCACACGTTCTGTATCGACAGAAGCTAGGGCTTTACTTTCCAGCTCTCGCAATCGTTCGATATTACCATGAATCACTCCAGGAGGCTCGGAATCGCGATATTCACACGTTCCACACTTTGTGTTTCGACAGAAGCTAAGGATTCACTTTCCAGGCCTCGCAATCGTTCGATATAACGATAAATCACTCTAGGTGGCTCGGATTCGCGATATTCACCATTTTCACACGTTCTGTATCGACAGAAGCTAATGATTCACCTTCCAGCCCTCGCAATAGTTCGATATAACGATAAATCACTGTAATAGGCTCGGAATCGCGATATTCACCCGACCCACACGTTCTGCACCGACAGCAGCTAAGGCTTTACTTTCGAGCCCTCGCAAGCGTTCGGTGTATCGATAAATCACTCCAGGAGGCTCGGAATCGCGATATTCACACGTTCCACACTTTGTGTTTCGACAGAAGCTAAGGATTCACTTTCCAGCCCTCGCAATCGATCGATATAACGATAAATCAGTCTAGGTGGCTTTGAATTGCGATATTCACCATTTCCAAACGTTCTGTATCGACAGAAGCTAAGGATTCACTTTCCAGCCCTCGCAATCGTTCGATATAACGATAAATCAATCTAGGTGGCTCGGATTCGCGATATTCACCATTTCCACACGTTCTGTATCGACAGAAGTTAATGATTCACCGTCCAGCCCTCGCAATAGTTCGATATAACGATAAATCACTGTAATAGGCTCGGAATCGCGATATTCACCAGTTCCACACGTTCTGCATCGACAGAAGCTAAGGCTTTACTTTCCAGCCCTCGCAAGCGTTCGGTGTATCGATAAATCACTCCAGGAGGCTCGGAATCGCGATATTCACACGTTCCACACGTTCTGTATCGACAGAAGCTAAGGATTCACTTTCCAGCCCTCGCAATCGTTCGATATAACGATAAATCACTCTAGGTGGCTCGGATTCGCGATATTCACCATTTCCACACGTTCTGTATCGACAGAAGCTAATGATTCACCTTCCAGCCCTCGCAATAGATCGTTATAACGATAAATCACTGTAATAGGCTCGGAATCGCAATATTCACCCGTACCACACGTTCTGTATCGACAGAAGATAAGGATTCACTTTCCAGCTCTCGCAATCGATCGATATAACGATAAACCACTCTAGGAAGCTCGGGATCGCCATATTCACCATTTCCACACGCTCTGTATCGACAGAAGCTAAGGATTCACTTTCCAGCCCTCGCAATCGTTCGATATAACGATAAATCACTCTAGGTGGCTCGGATTCGCGATATTAACCATTTCCACACGTTCTGTATCGACAAAACCTAGGGCTTTACTATCCAGCTCTCGCAATCGTTCGATACTACCATGAATCACTCCACGGGGCTCGGAATCGCGATATTCACCCGTACCACACGTTCTGTATCGACAGAAGATAAGGATTCACTTTCCAGGCCTCGCAATCGTTCGATATAACGATAAATCACTCTAGGTGGCTCGGATTCGCGATATTCACCATTTCCACACGTTCTGTATCGACAGAAGCTAATGATTCACCTTCCAGCCCTCGCAATAGATCGTTATAACGATAAATCACTGTAATAGGCTCGGAATCGCAATATTCACCCGTACCACACGTTCTGTATCGACAGAAGATAAGGATTCACTTTCCAGCTCTCGCAATCGATCGATATAACGATAAACCACTCTAGGAAGCTCGGGATCGCCATATTCACCATTTCCACACGCTCTGTATCGACAGAAGCTAAGGATTCACTTTCCAGCCCTCGCAATCGTTCGATATAACGATAAATCACTCTAGGTGGCTCGGATTCGCGATATTAACCATATCCACACGTTCTGTATCGACAAAACCTAGGGCTTTACTATCCAGCTCTCGCAATCGTTCGATACTACCATGAATCACTCCACGGGGCTCGGAATCGCGATATTCACCCGATCCACACGTTCTGTATCGACACAAGCTAAGGATTCACTTTCCAGCCCTCGCAATCGTTCGGTGTATCGATAAATCACTCTAGGAGGCTCGGAATCGCGATATTCACCGGTACCACGCGTTCTGTATCGACAGAAGCTAGGGCTTTACTTTCCAGCTCTCGCAATCGTTCGATATTACCATGAATCACTCCAGGGGGCTCGGAATCGCGATATTCACCTGGTCCACACGTTCTGTATCGACAGAAGCTAAGGCTTTACTTTCCAGCCCTCGCAATCGTGCAATTTTACGAAGAGTCACTTCAGGAGGCTCGGAATCGCAATATTCACCCGTACTACACGTTCTGTATCGACAGAAGATAAGGATTCACTTTCCAGCCCTCGCAATCGTTCGATATAACGATAAATCACTCTAGATGGCATGGATTCGCGATATTCACCATTTTCACACGTTCTGTATCGACAGAAGCTAATGATTCACCTTCCAGCCCTCGCAATAGTTCGATATAACGATAAACCACTGTAATAGGCTCGGAATCGCGATATTCACCAGTTCCACAGGTTCTGCACCGACAGCAGCTAAGGCTTTACTTTCGAGCCCTCGCAAGCGTTCGGTGTATCGATAAATCACTCCAGGAGGCTCGGAATCGCGATATTCACACGTTCCACACTTTGTGTTTCGACAGAAGCTAAGGATTCACTTTCCAGCCCTCACAATCGTTCGATATAACGATTAACCAGTCTAGGTGGCTCTGAATTGCGATATTCACCCGTTCCACACGTTCTGTATCGACAGAAGCTAGGGCTTTACTTTCAGCACACGCAATGGTTCGATACTACCATGAATCACTCCACGGGGCTCGGAATCGCGATATTCACCCGACCCACACGTTCTGTATCGACAGAAGCTAAGGATTCACTTTCCAGCCCTCGCAATCGTTCGGTGTATCGATAAATTGACTCCAGGAGGCTCGGAATCGCGATATCCACACGTTCCACACTTTGTGTTTCGACAGGAGCTACTTTCCAGCCCTCGCAATCGTTCGGTGTATCGATAAATCACTCTAGGTGACTCGGAATCGTGATATTCACCCTTTTCAATCGTTCTGTATCGACAGAAGCTAAGGATTCACTTTCCAGCTCTCGCAATCGTTCGGTGTATCGATAAAACACTCCAGGAGGCTCGGAATCGCGATATTCACACGTTCCACACTTTGTGTTTCGACAGAAGCTAAGGATTCACTTTCCAGCCCTCGGAATCGATCGATATAACGATAAATCAGTCTAGGTGGCTTTGAATTGCGATATTCACCATTTCCGAACGTTCTGTATCGACAGAAGCTAAGGATTCACTTTCCAGCCCTCGCAATCGTTCGATATAACGATAAATCACTCTAGGTGGCTCGGATTCGCGATATTCACCATTTCCACACGTTCTGTATCGACAGAAGTTAATGATTCACCTTCCAGCCCTCGCAATAGTTCGACATAACGATAAATCACTGTAATAGGCTCGGAATCGCGATATTCACCAGTTCCACACGTTCTGCATCGACAGAAGCTAAGGCTATACTTTCCAGCCCTCGCAATCGTTCGGTTCGATAAATCACTCCAGGAGGCTCGGAATCGCGATATTCACACGTTCCACACTTTGTGCTTCGACAGAAGCTAAGGATTCACTTTCCAGCCCTCACAATCGTTCGATATAACGATTAACCAGTCTAGGTGGCTCTGAATTGCGATATTCACCCGTTCCACACGTTCTGTATCGACAGAAGCTATAGCTTTACTTTCCAGCTCACGCAATGGTTCGATACTACCATGAATCACTCCACGGGGCTCGGAATCGCGATATTCACCCGACCCACACGTTCTGTATCGACAGAAGCTAAGGATTCACTTTCCGGCCCTCGCAATCGTTCGGTGTATCGATAAATCACTCTAGGAGGCTCGGAATTGCGATATTCACCGGTACCACACGTTCTGTATCGACAGAAGCTAGGGCTTTACTTTCCAGCTCTCGCAATCGTTCGATATTACCATGAATCACTCCAGGAGGCTCGGAATCGCGATATTCACACGTTCCACACTTTGTGTTTCGACAGAGGCTAAGGATTCACTTTCCAGGCCTCGCAATCGTTCGATATAACGATAAATCACTCTAGGTGGCTCGGATTCGCGATATTCACCATTTTCACACGTTCTGTAACGACAGAAGCTAATGATTCACCTTCCAGCCCTCGCAATAGTTCGATATAACGATAAATCACTGTAATAGGCTCGGAATCGCGATATTCACCCGACCCACACGTTCTGCACCGACAGCAGCTAAGGCTTTACTTTCGAGCCCTCGCAAGCGTTCGGTGTATCGATAAATCACTCCAGGAGGCTCGGAATCGCGATATTCACACGTTCCACACTTTGTGTTTCGACAGAAGCTAAGGATTCACATTCCAGCCCTCACAATCGTTCGATATAACGATAAACCAGTCTAGGTGGCTCTGAATTGCGATATTCACCCGTTCCACACGTTCTGTATCGACAGAAGCTAGGGCTTTACTTTCCAGCTCACGCAACCGTTCGATACTACCATGAATCACTCCACGGGGCTCGGAATCGCGATATTCACCCGATCCACACGTTCTGTATCGACAGAAGATAAGGATTCAATTCCCAGGCCTCGCAATCGTTCGACATAACGATAAATCACTGGAATAGGCTCGGAATCGCGATATTCACCCGTACCACACGTTCTTTATCGACAGAAGCTAAGGATTCACTTTCCAGCCCTCGCAATCGTTCGATATAACGATAAATCAGTCTAGCTGGATCCGTATTGCGATATTCACCATTTCCAAACGTTTTGCATCGACAGAAGCTAAGGCTTTACTTTCCAGCCCTCGCAATCGTTCGGTGTATCGATAAATCACTCCAGGAGGCTCGGAATCGCGATATTCACACGTTCCACACTTTGTGTTTCGACACAAGCTAAGGATTCACTTTCCAGGCCTCGCAATCGTTCGATATAACGATAAATCACTCTAGGTGGCTCGGATTCGCGATATTCACCATTTTCACACGTTCTGTATCGACAGAAGCTAATGATTCACCTTCCAGCCCTCGCAATAGTTCGATATAACGATAAATCACTGTAATAGGCTCGGAATCGCGATATTCACCAGTTCCACACGTTCTGCACCGACAGCAGCTAAGGCTTTACTTTCGAGCCCTCGCAAGCGTTCGGTGTATCGATAAATCACTCCAGGAGGCTCGGAATCGCGATATTCACACGTTCCACACTTTGTGTTTCGACAGAAGCTAAGGATTCACTTTCCAGCCCTCACAATCGTTCGATATAACGATTAACCAGTCTAGGTGGCTCTGAATTGCGATATTCATCCGTTCCACACGTTCTGTATCGACAGAAGCTAGGGCTTTACTTTCCAGCTCACGCAATGGTTCGATACTACCATGAATCACTCCACGGGGCTCGGAATCGCGATATTCACCCGACCCGCACGTTCTGTATCGACAGAAGCTAAGGATTCACTTTCCGGCCCTCGCAATCGTTCGGTGTATCGATAAATCACTCCAGGAGGCTCGGAATCGCGATATCCACACGTTCCACACTTTGTGTTTCGACAGGAGCTACTTTCCAGCCCTCGCAATCGTTCGGTGTATCGATAAATCACTCTAGGTGACTCGGAATCGTGATATTCACCCTTTTCAATCGTTCTGTATCGACAGAAGCTAAGGATTCACTTTCCAGCTCTCGCAATCGTTCGGTGTATCGATAAAACACTCCAGGAGGCTCGGAATCGCCATATTCACCATTTCCACACGTTCTGTATCGACAGAAGCTAAGGATTCACTTTCCAGCCCTCGCAATCGTTCGATATAACGATAAATCACTCTAGGTGGCTCGGATTCGCGATATTCACCATTTCCACACGTTCTGTATCGACAGAAGCTAATGATTCACCTTCCAGTCCTCGCAATAGATCGTTATAACGATAAATCACTGTAATAGGCTCGGAATCGCAATATTCACCCGTACCACACGTTCTGTATCGACAGAAGATAAGGATTCACTTTCCAGCTCTCGCAATCGATCGATATAACGATAAACCACTCTAGGAAGCTCGGGATCGCCATATTCACCATTTCCACACGCTCTGTATCGACAGAAGCTAAGGATTCACTTTCCAGCCCTCGCAATCGTTCGATATAACGATAAATCACTCTAGGTGGCTCGGATTCGCGATATTAACCATTTCCACACGTTCTGTATCGACAAAACCTAGGGCTTTACTATCCAGCTCTCGCAATCGTTCGATACTACCATGAATCACTCCACGGGGCTCGGAATCGCGATATTCACCCGTACCACACGTTCTGTATCGACAGAAGATAAGGATTCACTTTCCAGGCCTCGCAATCGTTCGATATAACGATAAATCACTCTAGGTGGCTCGGATTCGCGATATTCACCATTTCCACACGTTCTGTATCGACAGAAGCTAATGATTCACCTTCCAGCCCTCGCAATAGATCGTTATAACGATAAATCACTGTAATAGGCTCGGAATCGCAATATTCACCCGTACCACACGTTCTGTATCGACAGAAGATAAGGATTCACTTTCCAGCTCTCGCAATCGATCGCTATAACGATAAACCACTCTAGGAAGCTCGGGATCGCCATATTCACCATTTCCACACGCTCTGTATCGACAGAAGCTAAGGATTCACTTTCCAGCCCTCGCAATCGTTCGATATAACGATAAATCACTCTAGGTGGCTCGGATTCGCGATATTAACCATTTCCACACGTTCTGTATCGACAAAACCTAGGGCTTTACTATCCAGCTCTCGCAATCGTTCGATACTACCATGAATCACTCCACGGGGCTCGGAATCGCGATATTCACCCGATCCACACGTTCTGTATCGACACAAGCTAAGGATTCACTTTCCAGCCCTCGCAATCGTTCGGTGTATCGATAAATCACTCTAGGAGGCTCGGAATCGCGATATTCACCGGTACCACACGTTCTGTATCGACAGAAGCTAGGGCTTTACTTTCCAGCTCTCGCAATCGTTCGATATTACCATGAATCACTCCAGGGGGCTCGGAATCGCGATATTCACCTGGTCCACACGTTCTGTATCGACAGAAGCTAAGGCTTTACTTTCCAGCCCTCGCAATCGTGCAATTTTACGAAGAGTCACTTCAGGAGGCTCGGAATCGCAATATTCACCCGTACTACATGTTCTGTATCGACAGAAGATAAGGATTCACTTTCCAGCCCTCGCAATCGTTCGATATAACGATAAATCACTCTAGGTGGCATGGATTCGCGATATTCACCATTTTCACACGTTCTGTATCGACAGAAGCTAATGATTCACCTTCCAGCCCTCGCAATAGTTCGATATAACGATAAATCACTGTAATAGGCTCGGAATCGCGATATTCACCAGTTCCACAGGTTCTGCACCGACAGCAGCTAAGGCTTTACTTTCGAGCCCTCGCAAGCGTTCGGTGTATCGATAAATCACTCCAGGAGGCTCGGAATCGCGATATTCACACGTTCCACACTTTGTGTTTCGACAGAAGCTAAGGATTCACTTTCCAGCAATCCCCATCGTTCGATATAACGATAAATCACCCTAGGTGGCTCGGATTCGCGATATTCACCATTTCCACACGTTCTGTATCGACACAAGCCAATGATTCACCTTCCAGCCCTCGCAATAGTTCGATATAACGATAAATCACTGTAATAGGCTCGGAATCGCGATATTCACCAGTTCCACGCGTTCTGCATCGACAGAAGCTAAGGCTTTACTTTCCAGCCCTCGCAAGCGTTCGGTGTATCGATAAATCACTCCAGGAGGCTCGGAATCGCGATATTCACACGTTCCACACTTTGTGTTTCGACAGAAGCTAAGGATTCACATTCCAGCCCTCACAATCGTTCGATATAACGATAAACCAGTCTAGGTGGCTCTGAATTGCGATATTCACCCGTTCCACACGTTCTGTATCGACAGAAGCTAGGGCTTTACTTTCCAGCTCACGCAACCGTTCGATACTACCATGAATCACTCCACGGGGCTCGGAATCGCGATATTCACCCGATCCACACGTTCTGTATCGACAGAAGATAAGGATTCAATTCCCAGGCCTCGCAATCGTTCGACATAACGATAAATCACTGGAATAGGCTCGGAATCGCGATATTCACCCGTACCACACGTTCTTTATCGACAGAAGCTAAGGATTCACTTTCCAGCCCTCGCAATCGTTCGATATAACGATAAATCAGTCCAGCTGGATCGGTATTGCGATATTCACCCGACCCACACGTTCTGTATCGACAGAAGCTAAGGATTCACTTTCCGGCCCTCGCAATCGTTCGGTGTATCGATAAATCACTCTAGGAGGCTCGGAATTGCGATATTCACCGGTACCACACGTTCTGTATCGACAGAAGCTAGGGCTTTACTTTCCAGCTCTCGCAATCGTTCGATATTACCATGAATCACTCCAGGAGGCTCGGAATCGCGATATTCACACGTTCCACACTTTGTGTTTCGACAGAAGCTAAGGATTCACTTTCCAGGCCTCGCAATCGTTCGATATAACGATAAATCACTCTAGGTGGCTCGGATTCGCGATATTCACCATTTTCACACGTTCTGTATCGACAGAAGCTAATGATTCACCTTCCAGCCCTCGCAATAGTTCGATATAACGATAAATCACTGTAATAGGCTCGGAATCGCGATATTCACCCGACCCACACGTTCTGCACCGACAGCAGCTAAGGCTTTACTTTCGAGCCCTCGCAAGCGTTCGGTGTATCGATAAATCACTCCAGGAGGCTCGGAATCGCGATATTCACACGTTCCACACTTTGTGTTTCGACAGAAGCTAAGGATTCACTTTCCAGCCCTCGCAATCGATCGATATAACGATAAATCAGTCTAGGTGGCTTTGAATTGCGATATTCACCATTTCCAAACGTTCTGTATCGACAGAAGCTAAGGATTCACTTTCCAGCCCTCGCAATCGTTCGATATAACGATAAATCAATCTAGGTGGCTCGGATTCGCGATATTCACCATTTCCACACGTTCTGTATCGACAGAAGTTAATGATTCACCGTCCAGCCCTCGCAATAGTTCGATATAACGATAAATCACTGTAATAGGCTCGGAATCGCGATATTCACCAGTTCCACACGTTCTGCATCGACAGAAGCTAAGGCTTTACTTTCCAGCCCTCGCAAGCGTTCGGTGTATCGATAAATCACTCCAGGAGGCTCGGAATCGCGATATTCACCAGTTCCACACGTTCTGCATCGACAGAAGCTAAGGCTTTACTTTCCAGCCCTCGCAAGCGTTCGGTGTATCGATAAATCACTCCAGGAGGCTCGGAATCGCGATATTCACACGTTCCACACTTTGTGTTTCGACAGAAGCTAAGGATTCACATTCCAGCCCTCACAATCGTTCGATATAACGATAAACCAGTCTAGGTGGCTCTGAATTGCGATATTCACCCGTTCCACACGTTCTGTATCGACAGAAGCTAGGGCTTTACTTTCCAGCTCACGCAACCGTTCGATACTACCATGAATCACTCCACGGGGCTCGGAATCGCGATATTCACCCGATCCACACGTTCTGTATCGACAGAAGATAAGCATTCAATTCCCAGGCCTCGCAATCGTTCGACATAACGATAAATCACTGGAATAGGCTCGGAATCGCGATATTCACCCGTACCACACGTTCTTTATCGACAGAAGCTAAGGATTCACTTTCCAGCCCTCGCAATCGTTCGATATAACGATAAATCAGTCTAGCTGGATCCGTATTGCGATATTCACCATTTCCAAACGTTCTGCATCGACAGAAGCTAAGGCTTTACTTTCCAGCCCTCGCAATCGTTCGGTGTATCGATAAATCACTCCAGGAGGCTCGGAATCGCGATATTCACACGTTCCACACTTTGTGTTTCGACAGAAGCTAAGGATTCACTTTCCAGGCCTCGCAATCGTTCGATAGAACGATAAATCACTCTAGGTGGCTCGGATTCGCGATATTCACCATTTTCACACGTTCTGTATCGACAGAAGCTAATGATTCACCTTCCAGCCCTCGCAATAGTTCGATATAACGATAAATCACTGTAATAGGCTCGGAATCGCGATATTCACCAGTTCCACACGTTCTGCACCGACAGCAGCTAAGGCTTTACTTTCGAGCCCTCGCAAGCGTTCGGTGTATCGATAAATCACTCCAGGAGGCTCGGAATCGCGATATTCACACGTTCCACACTTTGTGTTTCGACAGAAGCTAAGGATTCACTTTCCAGCCCTCACAATCGTTCGATATAACGATTAACCAGTCTAGGTGGCTCTGAATTGCGATATTCATCCGTTCCACACGTTCTGTATCGACAGAAGCTAGGGCTTTACTTTCCAGCTCACGCAATGGTTCGATACTACCATGAATCACTCCACGGGGCTCGGAATCGCGATATTCACCATTTCCACACGCTCTGTATCGACAGAAGCTAAGGATTCACTTTCCAGCCCTCGCAATCGTTCGATATAACGATAAATCACTCTAGGTGGCTCGGATTCGCGATATTAACCATTTCCACACGTTCTGTATCGACAAAACCTAGGGCTTTACTATCCAGCTCTCGCAATCGTTCGATACTACCATGAATCACTCCACGGGGCTCGGAATCGCGATATTCACCCGATCCACACGTTCTGTATCGACACAAGCTAAGGATTCACTTTCCAGCCCTCGCAATCGTTCGGTGTATCGATAAATCACTCTAGGAGGCTCGGAATCGCGATATTCACCGGTACCACACGTTCTGTATCGACAGAAGCTAGGGCTTTACTTTCCAGCTCTCGCAATCGTTCGATATTACCATGAATCACTCCAGGGGGCTCGGAATCGCGATATTCACCTGGTCCACACGTTCTGTATCGACAGAAGCTAAGGCTTTACTTTCCAGCCCTCGCAATCGTGCAATTTTACGAAGAGTCACTTCAGGAGGCTCGGAATCGCAATATTCACCCGTACTACACGTTCTGTATCGACAGAAGATAAGGATTCACTTTCCAGCCCTCGCAATCGTTCGATATAACGATAAATCACTCTAGGTGGCATGGATTCGCGATATTCACCATTTTCACACGTTCTGTATCGACAGAAGCTAATGATTCACCTTCCAGCCCTCGCAATAGTTCGATATAACGATAAATCACTGTAATAGGCTCGGAATCGCGATATTCACCAGTTCCACAGGTTCTGCACCGACAGCAGCTAAGGCTTTACTTTCGAGCCCTCGCAAGCGTTCGGTGTATCGATAAATCACTCCAGGAGGCTCGGAATCGCGATATTCACACGTTCCACACTTTGTGTTTCGACAGAAGCTAAGGATTCACTTTCCAGCCCTCACAATCGTTCGATATAACGATTAACCAGTCTAGGTGGCTCTGAATTGCGATATTCACCCGTTCCACACGTTCTGTATCGACAGAAGCTAGGGCTTTACTTTCAGCACACGCAATGGTTCGATACTACCATGAATCACTCCACGGGGCTCGGAATCGCGATATTCACCCGACCCACACGTTCTGTATCGACAGAAGCTAAGGATTCACTTTCCAGCCCTCGCAATCGTTCGGTGTATCGATAAATTGACTCCAGGAGGCTCGGAATCGCGATATCCACACGTTCAACACTTTGTGTTTCGACAGGAGCTACTTTCCAGCCCTCGCAATCGTTCGGTGTATCGATAAATCACTCTAGGTGACTCGGAATCGTGATATTCACCCTTTTCAATCGTTCTGTATCGACAGAAGCTAAGGATTCACTTTCCAGCTCTCGCAATCGTTCGGTGTATCGATAAAACACTCCAGGAGGCTCGGAATCGCGATATTCACACGTTCCACACTTTGTGTTTCGACAGAAGCTAAGGATTCACTTTCCAACCCTCGCAATCGATCGATATAACGGTAAATCAGTCTAGGTGGCTATGAATTGCGATATTCACCATTTCCAAACATTCTGTATCGACAGAAGCTAAGGATTCACTTTCCAGCCCTCGCAATCGTTCGATATAACGATAAATCACTCTAGGTGGCTCGGATTCGCGATATTCACCATTTCCACACGTTCTGTATCGACAGAAGTTAATGATTCACTTTCCAGCTCTCGCAATCGTTCGATATAATGATAAATCACTGTAAAAGGCTCGGAATCGCGATATTCACCAGTTCCACACGTTCTGCATCGACAGAAGCTAAGGTTTTACTTTCCAGCCCTCGGAATCGTTCGGTGTATCGATAACACACTCCAGGAGGCTCGGAATCGCGATATTCACACGTTCCACACTTTGTGTTTCGACAGAAGCTAAGGATTCACTTTCCAGCCCTCCCCATCGTTCGATATAACGATAAATCACCCTAGGTGGCTCGGATTCGCGATATTCACCATTTCCACACGTTCTGTATCGACACAAGCCAATGCTTCACCTTCCAGCCCTCGCAATAGTTCGATATAACGATAAATCACTGTAATAGGCTCGGAATCGCGATATTCACCAGTTCCACGCGTTCTGCATCGACAGAAGCTAAGGCTTTACTTTCCAGCCCTCGCAAGCGTTCGGTGTATCGATAAATCACTCCAGGAGGCTCGGAATCGCGATATTCACACGTTCCACACTTTGTGTTTCGACAGAAGCTAAGGATTCACATTCCAGCCCTCACAATCGTTCGATATAACGATAAACCAGTCTAGGTGGCTCTGAATTGCGATATTCACCCGTTCCACACGTTCTGTATCGACAGAAGCTAGGGCTTTACTTTCCAGCTCACGCAACCGTTCGATACTACCATGAATCACTCCACGGGGCTCGGAATCGCGATATTCACCCGATCCACACGTTCTGTATCGACAGAAGATAAGGATTCAATTCCCAGGCCTCGCAATCGTTCGACATAACGATAAATCACTGGAATAGGCTCGGAATCGCGATATTCACCCGTACCACACGTTCTTTATCGACAGAAGCTAAGGATTCACTTTCCAGGCCTCGCAATCGTTCGATATAACGATAAATCACTCTAGGTGGCTCGGATTCGCGATATTCACCATTTTCACACGTTCTGTATCGACAGAAGCTAATGATTCACCTTCCAGCCCTCGCAATAGTTCGATATAACGATAAATCACTGTAATAGGCTCGGAATCGCGATATTCACCAGTTCCACACGTTCTGCACCGACAGCAGCTAAGGCTTTACTTTCGAGCCCTCGCAAGCGTTCGGTGTATCGATAAATCACTCCAGGAGGCTCGGAATCGCGATATTCACACGTTCCACACTTTGTGTTTCGACAGAAGCTAAGGATTCACTTTCCAGCCCTCACAATCGTTCGATATAACGATTAACCAGTCTAGGTGGCTCTGAATTGCGATATTCACCCGTTCCACACGTTCTGTATCGACAGAAGCTAGGGCTTTACTTTCAGCACACGCAATGGTTCGATACTACCATGAATCACTCCACGGGGCTCGGAATCGCGATATTCACCCGACCCACACGTTCTGTATCGACAGAAGCTAAGGATTCACTTTCCAGCCCTCGCAATCGTTCGGTGTATCGATAAATTGACTCCAGGAGGCTCGGAATCGCGATATCCACACGTTCCACACTTTGTGTTTCGACAGGAGCTACTTTCCAGCCCTCGCAATCGTTCGGTGTATCGATAAATCACTCTAGGTGACTCGGAATCGTGATATTCACCCTTTTCAATCGTTCTGTATCGACAGAAGCTAAGGATTCACTTTCCAGCTCTCGCAATCGTTCGGTGTATCGATAAAACACTCCAGGAGGCTCGGAATCGCGATATTCACACGTTCCACACTTTGTGTTTCGACAGAAGCTAAGGATTCACTTTCCAGCCCTCGGAATCGATCGATATAACGATAAATCAGTCTAGGTGGCTTTGAATTGCGATATTCACCATTTCCGAACGTTCTGTATCGACAGAAGCTAAGGATTCACTTTCCAGCCCTCGCAATCGTTCGATATAACGATAAATCACTCTAGGTGGCTCGGATTCGCGATATTCACCATTTCCACACGTTCTGTATCGACAGAAGTTAATGATTCACCTTCCAGCCCTCGCAATAGTTCGACATAACGATAAATCACTGTAATAGGCTCGGAATCGCGATATTCACCAGTTCCACACGTTCTGCATCGACAGAAGCTAAGGCTATACTTTCCAGCCCTCGCAAGCGTTCGGTGTATCGATAAATCACTCCAGGAGGCTCGGAATCGCAATATTCACCCGTACCACACGTTCTGTATCGACAGAAGATAAGGATTCACTTTCCAGCTCTCGCAATCGATCGATATAACGATAAACCACTCTAGGAAGCTCGGGATCGCCATATTCACCATTTCCACACGTTCTGTATCGACAGAAGCTAAGGATTCACTTTCCAGCCCTCGCAAGCGTTCGGTGTATCGATAAATTGACTCCAGGAGGCTCGGAATCGCGATATCCACACGTTCAACACTTTGTGTTTTGACAGGAGCTACTTTCCAGCCCTCGCAATCGTTCGGTGTATCGATAAATCACTCTAGGTGACTCGGAATCGTGATATTCACCCTTTTCAATCGTTCTGTATCGACAGAAGCTAAGGATTCACTTTCCAGCTCTCGCAATCGTTCGGTGTATCGATAAAACACTCCAGGAGGCTCGGAATCGCGATATTCACACGTTCCACACTTTGTGTTTCGACAGAAGCTAAGGATTCACTTTCCAGCCCTCGCAATCGATCGATATAACGGTAAATCAGTCTAGGTGGCTATGAATTGCGATATTCACCATTTCCAAACGTTCTGTATCGACAGAAGCTAAGGATTCACTTTCCAGCCCTCGCAATCGTTCGATATATCGATAAATCACTCTAGGTGGCTCGGATTCGCGATATTCACCATTTCCACACGTTCTGTATCGACAGAAGTTAATGATTCACTTTCCAGCTCTCGCAATCGTTCGATATAATGATAAATCACTGTAAAAGGCTCGGAATCGCGATATTCACCAGTTCCACACGTTCTGCATCGACAGAAGCTAAGGTTTTACTTTCCAGCCCTCGGAATCGTTCGGTGTATCGATAACACACTCCAGGAGGCTCGGAATCGCGATATTCACACGTTCCACACTTTTTGTTTCGACAGAAGCTAAGGATTCACTTTCCAGCCCTCCCCATCGTTCGATATAACGATAAATCACCCTAGGTGGCTCGGATTCGCGATATTCACCATTTCCACACGTTCTGTATCGACACAAGCCAATGATTCACCTTCCAGCCCTCGCAATAGTTCGATATAACGATAAATCACTGTAATAGGCTCGGAATCGCGATATTCACCAGTTCCACGCGTTCTGCATCGACAGAAGCTAAGGCTTTACTTTCCAGCCCTCGCAAGCGTTCGGTGTATCGATAAATCACTCCAGGAGGCTCGGAATCGCGATATTCACACGTTCCACACTTTGTGTTTCGACAGAAGCTAAGGATTCACATTCCAGCCCTCACAATCGTTCGATATAACGATAAACCAGTCTAGGCGGCTCTGAATTGCGATATTCACCCGTTCCACACGTTCTGTATCGACAGAAGCTAGGGCTTTACTTTCCAGCTCACGCAACCGTTCGATACTACCATGAATCACTCCACGGGGCTCGGAATCGCGATATTCACCCGATCCACACGTTCTGCATCGACAGAAGCTAAGGCTTTACTTTCCAGCCCTCGCAAGCGTTCGGTGTATCGATAAATCACTCCAGGAGGCTCGGAATCGCGATATTCACACGTTCCACACTTTGTGTTTCGACAGAAGCTAAGGCTTTACTTTCCAGTCCTCGCAATCGTGCAATTTTACGAAGAGTCACTTCAGGAGGCTCGGAATCGCAATATTCACCCGTTCCACACGTTCTGTATCGACAGAAGCTAGGGCTTTACTTTCCAGCTCTCGCAATCGTTCGATATTACCATGAATCACTCCAGGAGGCTCGGAATCGCGATATTCACACGTTCCACACTTTGTGTTTCGACAGAAGCTAAGGATTCACTTTCCAGCCCTCGCAATCGTTCGATATAACGATAAATCACTCTAGGTGGCTCGGATTCGCGATATTCACCATTTTCACACGTTCTGTATCGACAGAAGCTAATGATTCACCTTCCAGCCCTCGCAATAGTTCGATATAACGATAAATCACTGTAATAGGCTCGGAATCGCGATATTCACCAGTTCCACACGTTCTGCACCGACAGCAGCTAAGGCTTTACTTTCGAGCCCTCGCAAGCGTTCGGTGTATCGATAAATCACTCCAGGAGGCTCGGAATCGCGATATTCACACGTTCCACACTTTGTGTTTCGACAGAAGCTAAGGATTCACTTTCCAGCCCTCACAATCGTTCGATATAACGATTAACCAGTCTAGGTGGCTCTGAATTGCGATATTCACCCGCTCCACACGTTCTGTATCGACAGAAGCTAGGGCTTTACTTTCCAGCTCACGCAATGGTTCGATACTACCATGAATCACTCCACGGGGCTCGGAATCGCGATATTCACCCGACCCACACGTTCTGCATCGAAAGAAGCTAAGGATTCACATCCCAGCCCTCGCAATCGTTCGATATAACGATAAATCGCTCTAGGAGACTCATAATCGCGATATTCACCTTTTCCACCCGTTCTGCATCGAAAGAAGTTGAGGATTCACTTCCCAGCCCTCGCAAACGTTCGATATAACGAAAATCACTCTAGGAGGCTCGGAAACGCGATATTCACCTTTTCCACAAGTTCTGCATCGAATGAAGTTAAGGATTCACTTCCCAGCCCTCGCAAACGTTCGATATAACGATAAATCACTCCTGGAGGCTCGGAATCGCGATATTCACACGTTCCACACTTTGTGTTTCGACAGAAGCTAAGGATTCACTTTCCAGCCCCCGCCATCGTTCGATATAACGATAAATCACTCTAGGTGGCTCGGATTCGCGATATTCACCATTTCCACACGTTCTGTATCGACAGAAGCTAATGATTCACCTTCCAGCCCTCGCAATAGATCGTTATAACGATAAATCACTGTAATAGGCTCGGAATCGCAATATTCACCCGTACCACACGTTCTGTATCGACAGAAGATAAGGATTCACTTTCCAATCCTCGCAATCGTTCGATATAACGATAAATCACTCTAGGTGGCTCGGATTCGCGATATTAACCATTTCCACACGTTCTGTATCGACAAAACCTAGGGCTTTACTATCCAGCTCTCGCAATCGTTCGATACTACCCTGAATCACTCCACGGGGCTCGGAATCGCGATATTCACCCGATCCACGCGTTCTGTATCGACAGAAGCTAAGGATTCACTTTCCAGCCCTCGAAATCGTTCGGTGTATCGATAAATCACTCTAGGAGGCTCGGAATCGCGATATTCACCGGTACCACACGTTCTGTATCGACAGAAGCTAGGGCTTTACTTTCCAGCTCTCGCAATCGTTCGATATTACCATGAATCACTCCAGGGGGCTCGGTATCGCGATATTCACCTGTTCCACACGTTCTGTATCGACAGAAGCTAAGGCTTTACTTTCCAGTCCTCGCAATCGTGCAATTTTACGAAGAGTCACTTCAGGAGGCTCGGAATCGCGATATTCACCGGTACCACACGTTCTGTATCGACAGAAGCTAGGGCTTTACTTTCCAGCTCTCGCAATCGTTCGATATTACCATGAATCACTCCAGGAGGCTCGGAATCGCGATATTCACACGTTCCACACTTTGTGTTTCGACAGAAGCTAAGGATTCACTTTCCAGCCCTCGCAATCGTTCGATATAACGATAAATCACTCTAGGTGGCTCGGATTCGCGATATTCACCATTTTCACACGTTCTGTATCGACAGAAGCTAAGGCTTTACTTTCGAGCCCTCGCAAGCGTTCGGTGTATCGATAAATCACTCCAGGAGGCTCGGAATCGCGATATTCACACGTTCCACACTTTGTGTTTCGACAGAAGCTAAGGATTCACTTTCCAGCCCTCGCAAGCGTTCGGTGTATCGATAAATCACTCCAGGAGGCTCGGAATCGCGATATTCACACGTTCCACACTTTGTGTTTCGACAGAAGCTAAGGATTCACTTTCCAGCCCTCGCAATCGATCGATATAACGATAAATCAGTCTAGGTGGCTTTGAATTGCGATATTCACCATTTCCAAACGTTCTGTATCGACAGAAGCTAAGGATTCACTTTCCAGCCCTCGCAATCGTTCGATATAACGATAAATCAATCTAGGTGGCTCGGATTCGCGATATTCACCATTTCCACACGTTCTGTATCGACAGAAGTTAATGATTCACCGTCCAGCCCTCGCAATAGTTCGATATAACGATAAATCACTGTAATAGGCTCGGAATCGCGATATTCACCAGTTCCACACGTTCTGCATCGACAGAAGCTAAGGCTTTACTTTCCAGCCCTCGCAAGCGTTCGGTGTATCCATAAATCACTCCAGGAGGCTCGGAATCGCGATATTCACACGTTCCACACTTTGTGTTTCGACAGAAG
Source organism: Nomada lathburiana (assembly GCA_963667235.1). Taxonomy (NCBI): domain Eukaryota; kingdom Metazoa; phylum Arthropoda; class Insecta; order Hymenoptera; family Apidae; genus Nomada; species Nomada lathburiana. Next base: position 662,963 of record OY763905.1, read on the forward strand.
CTAAGGATTCACATTCCAGCCCTCACAATCGTTCGATATAACGATAAACCAGTCTAGGTGGCTCTGAATTGCGATATTCACCCGTTCCACACGTTCTGTATCGACAGAAGCTAGGGCTTTACTTTCCAGCTCACGCAACCGTTCGATACTACCATGAATCACTCCACGGGGCTCGGAATCGCGATATTCACCCGATCCACACGTTCTGTATCGACAGAAGATAAGGATTCAATTCCCAGGCCTCGCAATCGTTCGACATAACGATAAATCACTGGAATAGGCTCGGAATCGCGATATTCACCCGTACCACACGTTCTTTATCGACAGAAGCTAAGGATTCACTTTCCAGCCCTCGCAATCGTTCGATATAACGATAAATCAGTCTAGCTGGATCCGTATTGCGATATTCACCATTTCCAAACGTTCTGCATCGACAGAAGCTAAGGCTTTACTTTCCAGCCCTCGCAATCGTTCGGTGTATCGATAAATCACACCAGGAGGCTCGGAATCGCAATATTCACCCGTACTACACGTTCTGTATCGACAGAAGATAAGGATTCACTTTCCAGCCCTCGCAATCGTTCGATATAACGATAAATCACTCTAGGTGGCATGGATTCGCGATATTCACCATTTTCACACGTTCTGTATCGACAGAAGCTAATGATTCACCTTCCAGCCCTCGCAATAGTTCGATATAACGATAAATCACTGTAATAGGCTCGGAATCGCGATATTCACCAGTTCCAGAGGTTCTGCACCGACAGCAGCTAAGGCTTTACTTTCGAGCCCTCGCAAGCGTTCGGTGTATCGATAAATCACTCCAGGAGGCTCGGAATCGCGATATTCACACGTTCCACACTTTGTGTTTCGACAGAAGCTAAGGATTCACTTTCCAGCCCTCACAATCGTTCGATATAACGATTAACCAGTCTAGGTGGCTCTGAATTGCGATATTCACCCGTTCCACACGTTCTGTATCGACAGAAGCTAGGGCTTTACTTTCAGCACACGCAATGGTTCGATACTACCATGAATCACTCCACGGGGCTCGGAATCGCGATATTCACCCGACCCACACGTTCTGTATCGACAGAAGCTAAGGATTCACTTTCCAGCCCTCGCAATCGTTCGGTGTATCGATAAATTGACTCCAGGAGGCTCGGAATCGCGATATCCACACGTTCAACACTTTGTGTTTCGACAGGAGCTACTTTCCAGCCCTCGCAATCGTTCGGTGTATCGATAAATCACTCTAGGTGACTCGGAATCGTGATATTCACCCTTTTCAATCGTTCTGTATCGACAGAAGCTAAGGATTCACTTTCCAGCTCTCGCAATCGTTCGGTGTATCGATAAAACACTCCAGGAGGCTCGGAATCGCGATATTCACACGTTCCACACTTTGTGTTTCGACAGAAGCTAAGGATTCACTTTCCAGCCCTCGGAATCGATCGATATAACGATAAATCAGTCTAGGTGGCTTTGAATTGCGATATTCACCATTTCCGAACGTTCTGTATCGACAGAAGCTAAGGATTCACTTTCCAGCCCTCGCAATCGTTCGATATAACGATAAATCACTCTAGGTGGCTCGGATTCGCGATATTCACCATTTTCACACGTTCTGTATCGACAGAAGCTAATGATTCACCTTCCAGCCCTCGCAATAGTTCGATATAACGATAAATCACTGTAATAGGCTCGGAATCGCGATATTCACCAGTTCCACACGTTCTGCACCGACAGCAGCTAAGGCTTTACTTTCGAGCCCTCGCAAGCGTTCGGTGTATCGATAAATCACTCCAGGAGGCTCGGAATCGCGATATTCACACGTTCCACACTTTGTGTTTCGACAGAAGATAAGGATTCACTTTCCAGCTCTCGCAATCGATCGATATAACGATAAACCACTCTAGGAAGCTCGGGATCGCCATATTCACCATTTCCACACGTTCTGTATCGACAGAAGCTAAGGATTCACTTTCCAGCCCTCGCAATCGTTCGATATAACGATAAATCACTCTAGGTGGCTCGGATTCGCGATATTCACCATTTTCACACGTTCTGTATCGACAGAAGCTAATGATTCACCTTCCAGCCCTCGCAATAGTTCGATATAACGATAAATCACTGTAATAGGCTCGGAATCGCGATATTCACCAGTTCCACACGTTCTGCACCGACAGCAGCTAAGGCTTTACTTTCGAGCCCTCGCAAGCGTTCGGTGTATCGATAAATCACTCCAGGAGGCTCGGAATCGCGATATTCACACGTTCCACACTTTGTGTTTCGACAGAAGCTAAGGATTCACTTTCCAGCCCTCACAATCGTTCGATATAACGATTAACCAGTCTAGGTGGCTCTGAATTGCGATATTCACCCGTTCCACACGTTCTGTATCGACAGAAGCTATAGCTTTACTTTCCAGCTCACGCAATGGTTCGATACTACCATGAATCACTCCACGGGGCTCGGAATCGCGATATTCACCCGACCCACACGTTCTGTATCGACAGAAGCTAAGGATTCACTTTCCGGCCCTCGCAATCGTTCGGTGTATCGATAAATCACTCTAGGAGGCTCGGAATTGCGATATTCACCGGTACCACACGTTCTGTATCGACAGAAGCTAGGGCTTTACTTTCCAGCTCTCGCAATCGTTCGATATTACCATGAATCACTCCAGGAGGCTCGGAATCGCGATATTCACACGTTCCACACTTTGTGTTTCGACAGAAGCTAAGGATTCACTTTCCAGGCCTCGCAATCGTTCGATATAACGATAAATCACTCTAGGTGGCTCGGATTCGCGATATTCACCATTTTCACACGTTCTGTATCGACAGAAGCTAATGATTCACCTTCCAGCCCTCGCAATAGTTCGATATAACGATAAATCACTGTAATAGGCTCGGAATCGCGATATTCACCCGACCCACACGTTCTGCACCGACAGCAGCTAAGGCTTTACTTTCGAGCCCTCGCAAGCGTTCGGTGTATCGATAAATCACTCCAGGAGGCTCGGAATCGCGATATTCACACGTTCCACACTTTGTGTTTCGACAGAAGCTAAGGATTCACTTTCCAGCCCTCGCAATCGATCGATATAACGATAAATCAGTCTAGGTGGCTTTGAATTGCGATATTCACCATTTCCAAACGTTCTGTATCGACAGAAGCTAAGGATTCACTTTCCAGCCCTCGCAATCGTTCGATATAACGATAAATCAATCTAGGTGGCTCGGATTCGCGATATTCACCATTTCCACACGTTCTGTATCGACAGAAGTTAATGATTCACCGTCCAGCCCTCGCAATAGTTCGATATAACGATAAATCACTGTAATAGGCTCGGAATCGCGATATTCACCAGTTCCACACGTTCTGCATCGACAGAAGCTAAGGCTTTACTTTCCAGCCCTCGCAAGCGTTCGGTGTATCGATAAATCACTCCAGGAGGCTCGGAATCGCGATATTCACACGTTCCACACGTTCTGTATCGACAGAAGCTAAGGATTCACTTTCCAGCCCTCGCAATCGTTCGATATAACGATAAATCACTCTAGGTGGCTCGGATTCGCGATATTCACCATTTCCACACGTTCTGTATCGACAGAAGCTAATGATTCACCTTCCAGCCCTCGCAATAGATCGTTATAACGATAAATCACTGTAATAGGCTCGGAATCGCAATATTCACCCGTACCACACGTTCTGTATCGACAGAAGATAAGGATTCACTTTCCAGCTCTCGCAATCGATCGATATAACGATAAACCACTCTAGGAAGCTCGGGATCGCCATATTCACCATTTCCACACGCTCTGTATCGACAGAAGCTAAGGATTCACTTTCCAGCCCTCGCAATCGTTCGATATAACGATAAATCACTCTAGGTGGCTCGGATTCGCGATATTAACCATTTCCACACGTTCTGTATCGACAAAACCTAGGGCTTTACTATCCAGCTCTCGCAATCGTTCGATACTACCATGAATCACTCCACGGGGCTCGGAATCGCGATATTCACCCGTACCACACGTTCTGTATCGACAGAAGATAAGGATTCACTTTCCAGGCCTCGCAATCGTTCGATATAACGATAAATCACTCTAGGTGGCTCGGATTCGCGATATTCACCATTTCCACACGTTCTGTATCGACAGAAGCTAATGATTCACCTTCCAGCCCTCGCAATAGATCGTTATAACGATAAATCACTGTAATAGGCTCGGAATCGCAATATTCACCCGTACCACACGTTCTGTATCGACAGAAGATAAGGATTCACTTTCCAGCTCTCGCAATCGATCGATATAACGATAAACCACTCTAGGAAGCTCGGGATCGCCATATTCACCATTTCCACACGCTCTGTATCGACAGAAGCTAAGGATTCACTTTCCAGCCCTCGCAATCGTTCGATATAACGATAAATCACTCTAGGTGGCTCGGATTCGCGATATTAACCATATCCACACGTTCTGTATCGACAAAACCTAGGGCTTTACTATCCAGCTCTCGCAATCGTTCGATACTACCATGAATCACTCCACGGGGCTCGGAATCGCGATATTCACCCGATCCACACGTTCTGTATCGACACAAGCTAAGGATTCACTTTCCAGCCCTCGCAATCGTTCGGTGTATCGATAAATCACTCTAGGAGGCTCGGAATCGCGATATTCACCGGTACCACGCGTTCTGTATCGACAGAAGCTAGGGCTTTACTTTCCAGCTCTCGCAATCGTTCGATATTACCATGAATCACTCCAGGGGGCTCGGAATCGCGATATTCACCTGGTCCACACGTTCTGTATCGACAGAAGCTAAGGCTTTACTTTCCAGCCCTCGCAATCGTGCAATTTTACGAAGAGTCACTTCAGGAGGCTCGGAATCGCAATATTCACCCGTACTACACGTTCTGTATCGACAGAAGATAAGGATTCACTTTCCAGCCCTCGCAATCGTTCGATATAACGATAAATCACTCTAGATGGCATGGATTCGCGATATTCACCATTTTCACACGTTCTGTATCGACAGAAGCTAATGATTCACCTTCCAGCCCTCGCAATAGTTCGATATAACGATAAACCACTGTAATAGGCTCGGAATCGCGATATTCACCAGTTCCACAGGTTCTGCACCGACAGCAGCTAAGGCTTTACTTTCGAGCCCTCGCAAGCGTTCGGTGTATCGATAAATCACTCCAGGAGGCTCGGAATCGCGATATTCACACGTTCCACACTTTGTGTTTCGACAGAAGCTAAGGATTCACTTTCCAGCCCTCACAATCGTTCGATATAACGATTAACCAGTCTAGGTGGCTCTGAATTGCGATATTCACCCGTTCCACACGTTCTGTATCGACAGAAGCTAGGGCTTTACTTTCAGCACACGCAATGGTTCGATACTACCATGAATCACTCCACGGGGCTCGGAATCGCGATATTCACCCGACCCACACGTTCTGTATCGACAGAAGCTAAGGATTCACTTTCCAGCCCTCGCAATCGTTCGGTGTATCGATAAATTGACTCCAGGAGGCTCGGAATCGCGATATCCACACGTTCCACACTTTGTGTTTCGACAGGAGCTACTTTCCAGCCCTCGCAATCGTTCGGTGTATCGATAAATCACTCTAGGTGACTCGGAATCGTGATATTCACCCTTTTCAATCGTTCTGTATCGACAGAAGCTAAGGATTCACTTTCCAGCTCTCGCAATCGTTCGGTGTATCGATAAAACACTCCAGGAGGCTCGGAATCGCGATATTCACACGTTCCACACTTTGTGTTTCGACAGAAGCTAAGGATTCACTTTCCAGCCCTCGGAATCGATCGATATAACGATAAATCAGTCTAGGTGGCTTTGAATTGCGATATTCACCATTTCCGAACGTTCTGTATCGACAGAAGCTAAGGATTCACTTTCCAGCCCTCGCAATCGTTCGATATAACGATAAATCACTCTAGGTGGCTCGGATTCGCGATATTCACCATTTCCACACGTTCTGTATCGACAGAAGTTAATGATTCACCTTCCAGCCCTCGCAATAGTTCGACATAACGATAAATCACTGTAATAGGCTCGGAATCGCGATATTCACCAGTTCCACACGTTCTGCATCGACAGAAGCTAAGGCTATACTTTCCAGCCCTCGCAAGCGTTCGGTGTATCGATAAATCACTCCAGGAGGCTCGGAATCGCAATATTCACCCGTACCACACGTTCTGTATCGACAGAAGATAAGGATTCACTTTCCAGCTCTCGCAATCGATCGATATAACGATAAACCACTCTAGGAAGCTCGGGATCGCCATATTCACCATTTCCACACGTTCTGTATCGACAGAAGCTAAGGATTCACTTTCCAGCCCTCGCAAGCGTTCGGTGTATCGATAAATCACTCCAGGAGGCTCGGAATCGCGATATTCACACGTTCCACACTTTGTGCTTCGACAGAAGCTAAGGATTCACTTTCCAGCCCTCACAATCGTTCGATATAACGATTAACCAGTCTAGGTGGCTCTGAATTGCGATATTCACCCGTTCCACACGTTCTGTATCGACAGAAGCTATAGCTTTACTTTCCAGCTCACGCAATGGTTCGATACTACCATGAATCACTCCACGGGGCTCGGAATCGCGATATTCACCCGACCCACACGTTCTGTATCGACAGAAGCTAAGGATTCACTTTCCGGCCCTCGCAATCGTTCGGTGTATCGATAAATCACTCTAGGAGGCTCGGAATTGCGATATTCACCGGTACCACACGTTCTGTATCGACAGAAGCTAGGGCTTTACTTTCCAGCTCTCGCAATCGTTCGATATTACCATGAATCACTCCAGGAGGCTCGGAATCGCGATATTCACACGTTCCACACTTTGTGTTTCGACAGAGGCTAAGGATTCACTTTCCAGGCCTCGCAATCGTTCGATATAACGATAAATCACTCTAGGTGGCTCGGATTCGCGATATTCACCATTTTCACACGTTCTGTAACGACAGAAGCTAATGATTCACCTTCCAGCCCTCGCAATAGTTCGATATAACGATAAATCACTGTAATAGGCTCGGAATCGCGATATTCACCCGACCCACACGTTCTGCACCGACAGCAGCTAAGGCTTTACTTTCGAGCCCTCGCAAGCGTTCGGTGTATCGATAAATCACTCCAGGAGGCTCGGAATCGCGATATTCACACGTTCCACACTTTGTGTTTCGACAGAAGCTAAGGATTCACATTCCAGCCCTCACAATCGTTCGATATAACGATAAACCAGTCTAGGTGGCTCTGAATTGCGATATTCACCCGTTCCACACGTTCTGTATCGACAGAAGCTAGGGCTTTACTTTCCAGCTCACGCAACCGTTCGATACTACCATGAATCACTCCACGGGGCTCGGAATCGCGATATTCACCCGATCCACACGTTCTGTATCGACAGAAGATAAGGATTCAATTCCCAGGCCTCGCAATCGTTCGACATAACGATAAATCACTGGAATAGGCTCGGAATCGCGATATTCACCCGTACCACACGTTCTTTATCGACAGAAGCTAAGGATTCACTTTCCAGCCCTCGCAATCGTTCGATATAACGATAAATCAGTCTAGCTGGATCCGTATTGCGATATTCACCATTTCCAAACGTTTTGCATCGACAGAAGCTAAGGCTTTACTTTCCAGCCCTCGCAATCGTTCGGTGTATCGATAAATCACTCCAGGAGGCTCGGAATCGCGATATTCACACGTTCCACACTTTGTGTTTCGACACAAGCTAAGGATTCACTTTCCAGGCCTCGCAATCGTTCGATATAACGATAAATCACTCTAGGTGGCTCGGATTCGCGATATTCACCATTTTCACACGTTCTGTATCGACAGAAGCTAATGATTCACCTTCCAGCCCTCGCAATAGTTCGATATAACGATAAATCACTGTAATAGGCTCGGAATCGCGATATTCACCAGTTCCACACGTTCTGCACCGACAGCAGCTAAGGCTTTACTTTCGAGCCCTCGCAAGCGTTCGGTGTATCGATAAATCACTCCAGGAGGCTCGGAATCGCGATATTCACACGTTCCACACTTTGTGTTTCGACAGAAGCTAAGGATTCACTTTCCAGCCCTCACAATCGTTCGATATAACGATTAACCAGTCTAGGTGGCTCTGAATTGCGATATTCATCCGTTCCACACGTTCTGTATCGACAGAAGCTAGGGCTTTACTTTCCAGCTCACGCAATGGTTCGATACTACCATGAATCACTCCACGGGGCTCGGAATCGCGATATTCACCCGACCCGCACGTTCTGTATCGACAGAAGCTAAGGATTCACTTTCCGGCCCTCGCAATCGTTCGGTGTATCGATAAATCACTCCAGGAGGCTCGGAATCGCGATATCCACACGTTCCACACTTTGTGTTTCGACAGGAGCTACTTTCCAGCCCTCGCAATCGTTCGGTGTATCGATAAATCACTCTAGGTGACTCGGAATCGTGATATTCACCCTTTTCAATCGTTCTGTATCGACAGAAGCTAAGGATTCACTTTCCAGCTCTCGCAATCGTTCGGTGTATCGATAAAACACTCCAGGAGGCTCGGAATCGCCATATTCACCATTTCCACACGTTCTGTATCGACAGAAGCTAAGGATTCACTTTCCAGCCCTCGCAATCGTTCGATATAACGATAAATCACTCTAGGTGGCTCGGATTCGCGATATTCACCATTTCCACACGTTCTGTATCGACAGAAGCTAATGATTCACCTTCCAGTCCTCGCAATAGATCGTTATAACGATAAATCACTGTAATAGGCTCGGAATCGCAATATTCACCCGTACCACACGTTCTGTATCGACAGAAGATAAGGATTCACTTTCCAGCTCTCGCAATCGATCGATATAACGATAAACCACTCTAGGAAGCTCGGGATCGCCATATTCACCATTTCCACACGCTCTGTATCGACAGAAGCTAAGGATTCACTTTCCAGCCCTCGCAATCGTTCGATATAACGATAAATCACTCTAGGTGGCTCGGATTCGCGATATTAACCATTTCCACACGTTCTGTATCGACAAAACCTAGGGCTTTACTATCCAGCTCTCGCAATCGTTCGATACTACCATGAATCACTCCACGGGGCTCGGAATCGCGATATTCACCCGTACCACACGTTCTGTATCGACAGAAGATAAGGATTCACTTTCCAGGCTTCGCAATCGTTCGATATAACGATAAATCACTCTAGGTGGCTCGGATTCGCGATATTCACCATTTCCACACGTTCTGTATCGACAGAAGCTAATGATTCACCTTCCAGCCCTCGCAATAGATCGTTATAACGATAAATCACTGTAATAGGCTCGGAATCGCAATATTCACCCGTACCACACGTTCTGTATCGACAGAAGATAAGGATTCACTTTCCAGCTCTCGCAATCGATCGCTATAACGATAAACCACTCTAGGAAGCTCGGGATCGCCATATTCACCATTTCCACACGCTCTGTATCGACAGAAGCTAAGGATTCACTTTCCAGCCCTCGCAATCGTTCGATATAACGATAAATCACTCTAGGTGGCTCGGATTCGCGATATTAACCATTTCCACACGTTCTGTATCGACAAAACCTAGGGCTTTACTATCCAGCTCTCGCAATCGTTCGATACTACCATGAATCACTCCACGGGGCTCGGAATCGCGATATTCACCCGATCCACACGTTCTGTATCGACACAAGCTAAGGATTCACTTTCCAGCCCTCGCAATCGTTCGGTGTATCGATAAATCACTCTAGGAGGCTCGGAATCGCGATATTCACCGGTACCACACGTTCTGTATCGACAGAAGCTAGGGCTTTACTTTCCAGCTCTCGCAATCGTTCGATATTACCATGAATCACTCCAGGGGGCTCGGAATCGCGATATTCACCTGGTCCACACGTTCTGTATCGACAGAAGCTAAGGCTTTACTTTCCAGCCCTCGCAATCGTGCAATTTTACGAAGAGTCACTTCAGGAGGCTCGGAATCGCAATATTCACCCGTACTACATGTTCTGTATCGACAGAAGATAAGGATTCACTTTCCAGCCCTCGCAATCGTTCGATATAACGATAAATCACTCTAGGTGGCATGGATTCGCGATATTCACCATTTTCACACGTTCTGTATCGACAGAAGCTAATGATTCACCTTCCAGCCCTCGCAATAGTTCGATATAACGATAAATCACTGTAATAGGCTCGGAATCGCGATATTCACCAGTTCCACAGGTTCTGCACCGACAGCAGCTAAGGCTTTACTTTCGAGCCCTCGCAAGCGTTCGGTGTATCGATAAATCACTCCAGGAGGCTCGGAATCGCGATATTCACACGTTCCACACTTTGTGTTTCGACAGAAGCTAAGGATTCACTTTCCAGCAATCCCCATCGTTCGATATAACGATAAATCACCCTAGGTGGCTCGGATTCGCGATATTCACCATTTCCACACGTTCTGTATCGACACAAGCCAATGATTCACCTTCCAGCCCTCGCAATAGTTCGATATAACGATAAATCACTGTAATAGGCTCGGAATCGCGATATTCACCAGTTCCACGCGTTCTGCATCGACAGAAGCTAAGGCTTTACTTTCCAGCCCTCGCAAGCGTTCGGTGTATCGATAAATCACTCCAGGAGGCTCGGAATCGCGATATTCACACGTTCCACACTTTGTGTTTCGACAGAAGCTAAGGATTCACATTCCAGCCCTCACAATCGTTCGATATAACGATAAACCAGTCTAGGTGGCTCTGAATTGCGATATTCACCCGTTCCACACGTTCTGTATCGACAGAAGCTAGGGCTTTACTTTCCAGCTCACGCAACCGTTCGATACTACCATGAATCACTCCACGGGGCTCGGAATCGCGATATTCACCCGATCCACACGTTCTGTATCGACAGAAGATAAGGATTCAATTCCCAGGCCTCGCAATCGTTCGACATAACGATAAATCACTGGAATAGGCTCGGAATCGCGATATTCACCCGTACCACACGTTCTTTATCGACAGAAGCTAAGGATTCACTTTCCAGCCCTCGCAATCGTTCGATATAACGATAAATCAGTCTAGCTGGATCCGTATTGCGATATTCACCATTTCCAAACGTTTTGCATCGACAGAAGCTAAGGCTTTACTTTCCAGCCCTCGCAATCGTTCGGTGTATCGATAAATCACTCCAGGAGGCTCGGAATCGCGATATTCACACGTTCCACACTTTGTGTTTCGACACAAGCTAAGGATTCACTTTCCAGGCCTCGCAATCGTTCGATATAACGATAAATCACTCTAGGTGGCTCGGATTCGCGATATTCACCATTTTCACACGTTCTGTATCGACAGAAGCTAATGATTCACCTTCCAGCCCTCGCAATAGTTCGATATAACGATAAATCACTGTAATAGGCTCGGAATCGCGATATTCACCAGTTCCACACGTTCTGCACCGACAGCAGCTAAGGCTTTACTTTCGAGCCCTCGCAAGCGTTCGGTGTATCGATAAATCACTCCAGGAGGCTCGGAATCGCGATATTCACACGTTCCACACTTTGTGTTTCGACAGAAGCTAAGGATTCACTTTCCAGCCCTCACAATCGTTCGATATAACGATTAACCAGTCTAGGTGGCTCTGAATTGCGATATTCATCCGTTCCACACGTTCTGTATCGACAGAAGCTAGGGCTTTACTTTCCAGCTCACGCAATGGTTCGATACTACCATGAATCACTCCACGGGGCTCGGAATCGCGATATTCACCCGACCCGCACGTTCTGTATCGACAGAAGCTAAGGATTCACTTTCCGGCCCTCGCAATCGTTCGGTGTATCGATAAATCACTCCAGGAGGCTCGGAATCGCGATATCCACACGTTCCACACTTTGTGTTTCGACAGGAGCTACTTTCCAGCCCTCGCAATCGTTCGGTGTATCGATAAATCACTCTAGGTGACTCGGAATCGTGATATTCACCCTTTTCAATCGTTCTGTATCGACAGAAGCTAAGGATTCACTTTCCAGCTCTCGCAATCGTTCGGTGTATCGATAAAACACTCCAGGAGGCTCGGAATCGCCATATTCACCATTTCCACACGTTCTGTATCGACAGAAGCTAAGGATTCACTTTCCAGCCCTCGCAATCGTTCGATATAACGATAAATCACTCTAGGTGGCTCGGATTCGCGATATTCACCATTTCCACACGTTCTGTATCGACAGAAGCTAATGATTCACCTTCCAGTCCTCGCAATAGATCGTTATAACGATAAATCACTGTAATAGGCTCGGAATCGCAATATTCACCCGTACCACACGTTCTGTATCGACAGAAGATAAGGATTCACTTTCCAGCTCTCGCAATCGATCGATATAACGATAAACCACTCTAGGAAGCTCGGGATCGCCATATTCACCATTTCCACACGCTCTGTATCGACAGAAGCTAAGGATTCACTTTCCAGCCCTCGCAATCGTTCGATATAACGATAAATCACTCTAGGTGGCTCGGATTCGCGATATTAACCATTTCCACACGTTCTGTATCGACAAAACCTAGGGCTTTACTATCCAGCTCTCGCAATCGTTCGATACTACCATGAATCACTCCACGGGGCTCGGAATCGCGATATTCACCCGTACCACACGTTCTGTATCGACAGAAGATAAGGATTCACTTTCCAGGCCTCGCAATCGTTCGATATAACGATAAATCACTCTAGGTGGCTCGGATTCGCGATATTCACCATTTCCACACGTTCTGTATCGACAGAAGCTAATGATTCACCTTCCAGCCCTCGCAATAGATCGTTATAACGATAAATCACTGTAATAGGCTCGGAATCGCAATATTCACCCGTACCACACGTTCTGTATCGACAGAAGATAAGGATTCACTTTCCAGCTCTCGCAATCGATCGCTATAACGATAAACCACTCTAGGAAGCTCGGGATCGCCATATTCACCATTTCCACACGCTCTGTATCGACAGAAGCTAAGGATTCACTTTCCAGCCCTCGCAATCGTTCGATATAACGATAAATCACTCTAGGTGGCTCGGATTCGCGATATTAACCATTTCCACACGTTCTGTATCGACAAAACCTAGGGCTTTACTATCCAGCTCTCGCAATCGTTCGATACTACCATGAATCACTCCACGGGGCTCGGAATCGCGATATTCACCCGATCCACACGTTCTGTATCGACACAAGCTAAGGATTCACTTTCCAGCCCTCGCAATCGTTCGGTGTATCGATAAATCACTCTAGGAGGCTCGGAATCGCGATATTCACCGGTACCACACGTTCTGTATCGACAGAAGCTAGGGCTTTACTTTCCAGCTCTCGCAATCGTTCGATATTACCATGAATCACTCCAGGGGGCTCGGAATCGCGATATTCACCTGGTCCACACGTTCTGTATCGACAGAAGCTAAGGCTTTACTTTCCAGCCCTCGCAATCGTGCAATTTTACGAAGAGTCACTTCAGGAGGCTCGGAATCGCAATATTCACCCGTACTACATGTTCTGTATCGACAGAAGATAAGGATTCACTTTCCAGCCCTCGCAATCGTTCGATATAACGATAAATCACTCTAGGTGGCATGGATTCGCGATATTCACCATTTTCACACGTTCTGTATCGACAGAAGCTAATGATTCACCTTCCAGCCCTCGCAATAGTTCGATATAACGATAAATCACTGTAATAGGCTCGGAATCGCGATATTCACCAGTTCCACAGGTTCTGCACCGACAGCAGCTAAGGCTTTACTTTCGAGCCCTCGCAAGCGTTCGGTGTATCGATAAATCACTCCAGGAGGCTCGGAATCGCGATATTCACACGTTCCACACTTTGTGTTTCGACAGAAGCTAAGGATTCACTTTCCAGCAATCCCCATCGTTCGATATAACGATAAATCACCCTAGGTGGCTCGGATTCGCGATATTCACCATTTCCACACGTTCTGTATCGACACAAGCCAATGATTCACCTTCCAGCCCTCGCAATAGTTCGATATAACGATAAATCACTGTAATAGGCTCGGAATCGCGATATTCACCAGTTCCACGCGTTCTGCATCGACAGAAGCTAAGGCTTTACTTTCCAGCCCTCGCAAGCGTTCGGTGTATCGATAAATCACTCCAGGAGGCTCGGAATCGCGATATTCACACGTTCCACACTTTGTGTTTCGACAGAAGCTAAGGATTCACATTCCAGCCCTCACAATCGTTCGATATAACGATAAACCAGTCTAGGTGGCTCTGAATTGCGATATTCACCCGTTCCACACGTTCTGTATCGACAGAAGCTAGGGCTTTACTTTCCAGCTCACGCAACCGTTCGATACTACCATGAATCACTCCACGGGGCTCGGAATCGCGATATTCACCCGATCCACACGTTCTGTATCGACAGAAGATAAGGATTCAATTCCCAGGCCTCGCAATCGTTCGACATAACGATAAATCACTGGAATAGGCTCGGAATCGCGATATTCACCCGTACCACACGTTCTTTATCGACAGAAGCTAAGGATTCACTTTCCAGCCCTCGCAATCGTTCGATATAACGATAAATCAGTCCAGCTGGATCGGTATTGCGATATTCACCCGACCCACACGTTCTGTATCGACAGAAGCTAAGGATTCACTTTCCGGCCCTCGCAATCGTTCGGTGTATCGATAAATCACTCTAGGAGGCTCGGAATTGCGATATTCACCGGTACCACACGTTCTGTATCGACAGAAGCTAGGGCTTTACTTTCCAGCTCTCGCAATCGTTCGATATTACCATGAATCACTCCAGGAGGCTCGGAATCGCGATATTCACACGTTCCACACTTTGTGTTTCGACAGAAGCTAAGGATTCACTTTCCAGGCCTCGCAATCGTTCGATATAACGATAAATCACTCTAGGTGGCTCGGATTCGCGATATTCACCATTTTCACACGTTCTGTATCGACAGAAGCTAATGATTCACCTTCCAGCCCTCGCAATAGTTCGATATAACGATAAATCACTGTAATAGGCTCGGAATCGCGATATTCACCCGACCCACACGTTCTGCACCGACAGCAGCTAAGGCTTTACTTTCGAGCCCTCGCAAGCGTTCGGTGTATCGATAAATCACTCCAGGAGGCTCGGAATCGCGATATTCACACGTTCCACACTTTGTGTTTCGACAGAAGCTAAGGATTCACTTTCCAGCCCTCGCAATCGATCGATATAACGATAAATCAGTCTAGGTGGCTTTGAATTGCGATATTCACCATTTCCAAACGTTCTGTATCGACAGAAGCTAAGGATTCACTTTCCAGCCCTCGCAATCGTTCGATATAACGATAAATCAATCTAGGTGGCTCGGATTCGCGATATTCACCATTTCCACACGTTCTGTATCGACAGAAGTTAATGATTCACCGTCCAGCCCTCGCAATAGTTCGATATAACGATAAATCACTGTAATAGGCTCGGAATCGCGATATTCACCAGTTCCACACGTTCTGCATCGACAGAAGCTAAGGCTTTACTTTCCAGCCCTCGCAAGCGTTCGGTGTATCGATAAATCACTCCAGGAGGCTCGGAATCGCGATATTCACCAGTTCCACACGTTCTGCATCGACAGAAGCTAAGGCTTTACTTTCCAGCCCTCGCAAGCGTTCGGTGTATCGATAAATCACTCCAGGAGGCTCGGAATCGCGATATTCACACGTTCCACACTTTGTGTTTCGACAGAAGCTAAGGATTCACATTCCAGCCCTCACAATCGTTCGATATAACGATAAACCAGTCTAGGTGGCTCTGAATTGCGATATTCACCCGTTCCACACGTTCTGTATCGACAGAAGCTAGGGCTTTACTTTCCAGCTCACGCAACCGTTCGATACTACCATGAATCACTCCACGGGGCTCGGAATCGCGATATTCACCCGATCCACACGTTCTGTATCGACAGAAGATAAGCATTCAATTCCCAGGCCTCGCAATCGTTCGACATAACGATAAATCACTGGAATAGGCTCGGAATCGCGATATTCACCCGTACCACACGTTCTTTATCGACAGAAGCTAAGGATTCACTTTCCAGCCCTCGCAATCGTTCGATATAACGATAAATCAGTCTAGCTGGATCCGTATTGCGATATTCACCATTTCCAAACGTTCTGCATCGACAGAAGCTAAGGCTTTACTTTCCAGCCCTCGCAATCGTTCGGTGTATCGATAAATCACTCCAGGAGGCTCGGAATCGCGATATTCACACGTTCCACACTTTGTGTTTCGACAGAAGCTAAGGATTCACTTTCCAGGCCTCGCAATCGTTCGATAGAACGATAAATCACTCTAGGTGGCTCGGATTCGCGATATTCACCATTTTCACACGTTCTGTATCGACAGAAGCTAATGATTCACCTTCCAGCCCTCGCAATAGTTCGATATAACGATAAATCACTGTAATAGGCTCGGAATCGCGATATTCACCAGTTCCACACGTTCTGCACCGACAGCAGCTAAGGCTTTACTTTCGAGCCCTCGCAAGCGTTCGGTGTATCGATAAATCACTCCAGGAGGCTCGGAATCGCGATATTCACACGTTCCACACTTTGTGTTTCGACAGAAGCTAAGGATTCACTTTCCAGCCCTCACAATCGTTCGATATAACGATTAACCAGTCTAGGTGGCTCTGAATTGCGATATTCATCCGTTCCACACGTTCTGTATCGACAGAAGCTAGGGCTTTACTTTCCAGCTCACGCAATGGTTCGATACTACCATGAATCACTCCACGGGGCTCGGAATCGCGATATTCACCATTTCCACACGCTCTGTATCGACAGAAGCTAAGGATTCACTTTCCAGCCCTCGCAATCGTTCGATATAACGATAAATCACTCTAGGTGGCTCGGATTCGCGATATTAACCATTTCCACACGTTCTGTATCGACAAAACCTAGGGCTTTACTATCCAGCTCTCGCAATCGTTCGATACTACCATGAATCACTCCACGGGGCTCGGAATCGCGATATTCACCCGATCCACACGTTCTGTATCGACACAAGCTAAGGATTCACTTTCCAGCCCTCGCAATCGTTCGGTGTATCGATAAATCACTCTAGGAGGCTCGGAATCGCGATATTCACCGGTACCACACGTTCTGTATCGACAGAAGCTAGGGCTTTACTTTCCAGCTCTCGCAATCGTTCGATATTACCATGAATCACTCCAGGGGGCTCGGAATCGCGATATTCACCTGGTCCACACGTTCTGTATCGACAGAAGCTAAGGCTTTACTTTCCAGCCCTCGCAATCGTGCAATTTTACGAAGAGTCACTTCAGGAGGCTCGGAATCGCAATATTCACCCGTACTACACGTTCTGTATCGACAGAAGATAAGGATTCACTTTCCAGCCCTCGCAATCGTTCGATATAACGATAAATCACTCTAGGTGGCATGGATTCGCGATATTCACCATTTTCACACGTTCTGTATCGACAGAAGCTAATGATTCACCTTCCAGCCCTCGCAATAGTTCGATATAACGATAAATCACTGTAATAGGCTCGGAATCGCGATATTCACCAGTTCCACAGGTTCTGCACCGACAGCAGCTAAGGCTTTACTTTCGAGCCCTCGCAAGCGTTCGGTGTATCGATAAATCACTCCAGGAGGCTCGGAATCGCGATATTCACACGTTCCACACTTTGTGTTTCGACAGAAGCTAAGGATTCACTTTCCAGCCCTCACAATCGTTCGATATAACGATTAACCAGTCTAGGTGGCTCTGAATTGCGATATTCACCCGTTCCACACGTTCTGTATCGACAGAAGCTAGGGCTTTACTTTCAGCACACGCAATGGTTCGATACTACCATGAATCACTCCACGGGGCTCGGAATCGCGATATTCACCCGACCCACACGTTCTGTATCGACAGAAGCTAAGGATTCACTTTCCAGCCCTCGCAATCGTTCGGTGTATCGATAAATTGACTCCAGGAGGCTCGGAATCGCGATATCCACACGTTCAACACTTTGTGTTTCGACAGGAGCTACTTTCCAGCCCTCGCAATCGTTCGGTGTATCGATAAATCACTCTAGGTGACTCGGAATCGTGATATTCACCCTTTTCAATCGTTCTGTATCGACAGAAGCTAAGGATTCACTTCCCAGCTCTCGCAATCGTTCGGTGTATCGATAAAACACTCCAGGAGGCTCGGAATCGCGATATTCACACGTTCCACACTTTGTGTTTCGACAGAAGCTAAGGATTCACTTTCCAACCCTCGCAATCGATCGATATAACGGTAAATCAGTCTAGGTGGCTATGAATTGCGATATTCACCATTTCCAAACATTCTGTATCGACAGAAGCTAAGGATTCACTTTCCAGCCCTCGCAATCGTTCGATATAACGATAAATCACTCTAGGTGGCTCGGATTCGCGATATTCACCATTTCCACACGTTCTGTATCGACAGAAGTTAATGATTCACTTTCCAGCTCTCGCAATCGTTCGATATAATGATAAATCACTGTAAAAGGCTCGGAATCGCGATATTCACCAGTTCCACACGTTCTGCATCGACAGAAGCTAAGGTTTTACTTTCCAGCCCTCGGAATCGTTCGGTGTATCGATAACACACTCCAGGAGGCTCGGAATCGCGATATTCACACGTTCCACACTTTGTGTTTCGACAGAAGCTAAGGATTCACTTTCCAGCCCTCCCCATCGTTCGATATAACGATAAATCACCCTAGGTGGCTCGGATTCGCGATATTCACCATTTCCACACGTTCTGTATCGACACAAGCCAATGCTTCACCTTCCAGCCCTCGCAATAGTTCGATATAACGATAAATCACTGTAATAGGCTCGGAATCGCGATATTCACCAGTTCCACGCGTTCTGCATCGACAGAAGCTAAGGCTTTACTTTCCAGCCCTCGCAAGCGTTCGGTGTATCGATAAATCACTCCAGGAGGCTCGGAATCGCGATATTCACACGTTCCACACTTTGTGTTTCGACAGAAGCTAAGGATTCACATTCCAGCCCTCACAATCGTTCGATATAACGATAAACCAGTCTAGGTGGCTCTGAATTGCGATATTCACCCGTTCCACACGTTCTGTATCGACAGAAGCTAGGGCTTTACTTTCCAGCTCACGCAACCGTTCGATACTACCATGAATCACTCCACGGGGCTCGGAATCGCGATATTCACCCGATCCACACGTTCTGTATCGACAGAAGATAAGGATTCAATTCCCAGGCCTCGCAATCGTTCGACATAACGATAAATCACTGGAATAGGCTCGGAATCGCGATATTCACCCGTACCACACGTTCTTTATCGACAGAAGCTAAGGATTCACTTTCCAGGCCTCGCAATCGTTCGATATAACGATAAATCACTCTAGGTGGCTCGGATTCGCGATATTCACCATTTTCACACGTTCTGTATCGACAGAAGCTAATGATTCACCTTCCAGCCCTCGCAATAGTTCGATATAACGATAAATCACTGTAATAGGCTCGGAATCGCGATATTCACCAGTTCCACACGTTCTGCACCGACAGCAGCTAAGGCTTTACTTTCGAGCCCTCGCAAGCGTTCGGTGTATCGATAAATCACTCCAGGAGGCTCGGAATCGCGATATTCACACGTTCCACACTTTGTGTTTCGACAGAAGCTAAGGATTCACTTTCCAGCCCTCACAATCGTTCGATATAACGATTAACCAGTCTAGGTGGCTCTGAATTGCGATATTCATCCGTTCCACACGTTCTGTATCGACAGAAGCTAGGGCTTTACTTTCCAGCTCACGCAATGGTTCGATACTACCATGAATCACTCCACGGGGCTCGGAATCGCGATATTCACCCGACCCGCACGTTCTGTATCGACAGAAGCTAAGGATTCACTTTCCGGCCCTCGCAATCGTTCGGTGTATCGATAAATCACTCCAGGAGGCTCGGAATCGCGATATCCACACGTTCCACACTTTGTGTTTCGACAGGAGCTACTTTCCAGCCCTCGCAATCGTTCGGTGTATCGATAAATCACTCTAGGTGACTCGGAATCGTGATATTCACCCTTTTCAATCGTTCTGTATCGACAGAAGCTAAGGATTCACTTTCCAGCTCTCGCAATCGTTCGGTGTATCGATAAAACACTCCAGGAGGCTCGGAATCGCCATATTCACCATTTCCACACGTTCTGTATCGACAGAAGCTAAGGATTCACTTTCCAGCCCTCGCAATCGTTCGATATAACGATAAATCACTCTAGGTGGCTCGGATTCGCGATATTCACCATTTCCACACGTTCTGTATCGACAGAAGCTAATGATTCACCTTCCAGTCCTCGCAATAGATCGTTATAACGATAAATCACTGTAATAGGCTCGGAATCGCAATATTCACCCGTACCACACGTTCTGTATCGACAGAAGATAAGGATTCACTTTCCAGCTCTCGCAATCGATCGATATAACGATAAACCACTCTAGGAAGCTCGGGATCGCCATATTCACCATTTCCACACGCTCTGTATCGACAGAAGCTAAGGATTCACTTTCCAGCCCTCGCAATCGTTCGATATAACGATAAATCACTCTAGGTGGCTCGGATTCGCGATATTAACCATTTCCACACGTTCTGTATCGACAAAACCTAGGGCTTTACTATCCAGCTCTCGCAATCGTTCGATACTACCATGAATCACTCCACGGGGCTCGGAATCGCGATATTCACCCGTACCACACGTTCTGTATCGACAGAAGATAAGGATTCACTTTCCAGGCCTCGCAATCGTTCGATATAACGATAAATCACTCTAGGTGGCTCGGATTCGCGATATTCACCATTTCCACACGTTCTGTATCGACAGAAGCTAATGATTCACCTTCCAGCCCTCGCAATAGATCGTTATAACGATAAATCACTGTAATAGGCTCGGAATCGCAATATTCACCCGTACCACACGTTCTGTATCGACAGAAGATAAGGATTCACTTTCCAGCTCTCGCAATCGATCGATATAACGATAAACCACTCTAGGAAGCTCGGGATCGCCATATTCACCATTTCCACACGCTCTGTATCGACAGAAGCTAAGGATTCACTTTCCAGCCCTCGCAATCGTTCGATATAACGATAAATCACTCTAGGTGGCTCGGATTCGCGATATTAACCATTTCCACACGTTCTGTATCGACAAAACCTAGGGCTTTACTATCCAGCTCTCGCAATCGTTCGATACTACCATGAATCACTCCACGGGGCTCGGAATCGCGATATTCACCCGATCCACACGTTCTGTATCGACACAAGCTAAGGATTCACTTTCCAGCCCTCGCAATCGTTCGGTGTATCGATAAATCACTCTAGGAGGCTCGGAATCGCGATATTCACCGGTACCACACGTTCTGTATCGACAGAAGCTAGGGCTTTACTTTCCAGCTCTCGCAATCGTTCGATATTACCATGAATCACTCCAGGGGGCTCGGAATCGCGATATTCACCTGGTCCACACGTTCTGTATCGACAGAAGCTAAGGCTTTACTTTCCAGCCCTCGCAATCGTGCAATTTTACGAAGAGTCACTTCAGGAGGCTCGGAATCGCAATATTCACCCGTACTACACGTTCTGTATCGACAGAAGATAAGGATTCACTTTCCAGCCCTCGCAATCGTTCGATATAACGATAAATCACTCTAGGTGGCATGGATTCGCGATATTCACCATTTTCACACGTTCTGTATCGACAGAAGCTAATGATTCACCTTCCAGCCCTCGCAATAGTTCGATATAACGATAAATCACTGTAATAGGCTCGGAATCGCGATATTCACCAGTTCCACAGGTTCTGCACCGACAGCAGCTAAGGCTTTACTTTCGAGCCCTCGCAAGCGTTCGGTGTATCGAAAAATCACTCCAGGAGGCTCGGAATCGCGATACTCACACGTTCCACACTTTGTGTTTCGACAGAAGCTAAGGATTCACTTTCCAGCCCTCACAATCGTTCGATATAACGATTAACCAGTCTAGGTGGCTCTGAATTGCGATATTCACCCGTTCCACACGTTCTGTATCGACAGAAGCTAGGGCTTTACTTTCAGCACACGCAATGGTTCGATACTACCATGAATCACTCCACGGGGCTCGGAATCGCGATATTCACCCGACCCACACGTTCTGTATCGACAGAAGCTAAGGATTCACTTTCCAGCCCTCGCAATCGTTCGGTGTATCGATAAATCACTCTAGGTGACTCGGAATCGTGATATTCACCCTTTTCAATCGTTCTGTATCGACAGAAGCTAAGGATTCACTTTCCAGCTCTCGCAATCGTTCGGTGTATCGATAAAACACTCCAGGAGGCTCGGAATCGCGATATTCACACGTTCCACACTTTGTGTTTCGACAGAAGCTAAGGATTCACTTTCCAGCCCTCGCAATCGATCGATATAACGGTAAATCAGTCTAGGTGGCTATGAATTGCGATATTCACCATTTCCAAACGTTCTGTATCGACAGAAGCTAAGGATTCACTTTCCAGCCGTCGCAATCGTTCGATATAACGATAAATCACTCTAGGTGGCTCGGATTCGCGATATTCACCATTTCCACACGTTCTGTATCGACAGAAGTTAATGATTCACTTTCCAGCTCTCGCAATCGTTCGATATAATGATAAATCACTGTAAAAGGCTCGGAATCGCGATATTCACCAGTTCCACACGTTCTGCATCGACAGAAGCTAAGGTTTTACTTTCCAGCCCTCGGAATCGTTCGGTGTATCGATAACACACTCCAGGAGGCTCGGAATCGCGATATTCACACGTTCCACACTTTGTGTTTCGACAGAAGCTAAGGATTCACTTTCCAGCAATCCCCATCGTTCGATATAACGATAAATCACCCTAGGTGGCTCGGATTCGCGATATTCACCATTTCCACACGTTCTGTATCGACACAAGCCAATGATTCACCTTCCAGCCCTCGCAATAGTTCGATATAACGATAAATCACTGTAATAGGCTCGGAATCGCGATATTCACCAGTTCCACGCGTTCTGCATCGACAGAAGCTAAGGCTTTACTTTCCAGCCCTCGCAAGCGTTCGGTGTATCGATAAATCACTCCAGGAGGCTCGGAATCGCGATATTCACACGTTCCACACTTTGTGTTTCGACAGAAGCTAAGGATTCACATTCCAGCCCTCACAATCGTTCGATATAACGATAAACCAGTCTAGGTGGCTCTGAATTGCGATATTCACCCGTTCCACACGTTCTGTATCGACAGAAGCTAGGGCTTTACTTTCCAGCTCACGCAACCGTTCGATACTACCATGAATCACTCCACGGGGCTCGGAATCGCGATATTCACCCGATCCACACGTTCTGTATCGACAGAAGATAAGGATTCAATTCCCAGGCCTCGCAATCGTTCGACATAACGATAAATCACTGGAATAGGCTCGGAATCGCGATATTCACCCGTACCACACGTTCTTTCTCGACAGAAGCTAAGGATTCACTTTCCAGCCCTCGCAATCGTTCGATATAACGATAAATCAGTCCAGCTGGATCGGTATTGCGATATTCACCCGACCCACACGTTCTGTATCGACAGAAGCTAAGGATTCACTTTCCGGCCCTCGCAATCGTTCGGTGTATCGATAAATCACTCTAGGAGGCTCGGAATTGCGATATTCACCGGTACCACACGTTCTGTATCGACAGAAGCTAGGGCTTTACTTTCCAGCTCTCGCAATCGTTCGATATTACCATGAATCACTCCAGGAGGCTCGGAATCGCGATATTCACACGTTCCACACTTTGTGTTTCGACAGAAGCTAAGGATTCATTTTCCAGGCCTCGCAATCGTTCGATATAACGATAAATCACTCTAGGTGGCTCGGATTCGCGATATTCACCATTTTCACACTTTCTGTATCGACAGAAGCTAATGATTCACCTTCCAGCCCTCGCAATAGTTCGATATAACGATAAATCACTGTAATAGGCTCGGAATCGCGATATTCACCCGACCCACACGTTCTGCACCGACAGCAGCTAAGGCTTTACTTTCGAGCCCTCGCAAGCGTTCGGTGTATCGATAAATCACTCCAGGAGGCTCGGAATCGCGATATTCACACGTTCCACACTTTGTGTTTCGACAGAAGCTAAGGATTCACTTTCCAGCCCTCGCAATCGATCGATATAACGATAAACCAGTCTAGGTGGCTTTGAATTGCGATATTCACCATTTCCAAACGTTCTGTATCGACAGAAGCTAAGGATTCACTTTCCAGCCCTCGCAATCGTTCGATATAACGATAAATCAATCTAGGTGGCTCGGATTCGCGATATTCACCATTTCCACACGTTCTGTATCGACAGAAGTTAATGATTCACCGTCCAGCCCTCGCAATAGTTCGATATAACGATAAATCACTGTAATAGGCTCGGAATCGCGACATTCACCAGTTCCACACGTTCTGCATCGACAGAAGCTAAGGCTTTACTTTCCAGCCCTCGCAAGCGTTCGGTGTATCGATAAATCACTCCAGGAGGCTCGGAATCGCGATATTCACCAGTTCCACACGTTCTGCATCGACAGAAGCTAAGGCTTTACTTTCCAGCCCTCGCAAGCGTTCGGTGTATCGATAAATCACTCCAGGAGGCTCGGAATCGCGATATTCACACGTTCCACACTTTGTGTTTCGACAGAAGCTAAGGATTCACATTCCAGCCCTCACAATCGTTCGATATAACGATAAACCAGTCTAGGTGGCTCTGAATTGCGATATTCACCCGTTCCACACGTTCTGTATCGACAGAAGCTAGGGCTTTACTTTCCAGCTCACGCAACCGTTCGATACTACCATGAATCACTCCACGGGGCTCGGAATCGCGATATTCACCCGATCCACACGTTCTGTATCGACAGAAGATAAGCATTCAATTCCCAGGCCTCGCAATCGTTCGACATAACGATAAATCACTGGAATAGGCTCGGAATCGCGATATTCACCCGTACCACACGTTCTTTATCGACAGAAGCTAAGGATTCACTTTCCAGCCCTCGCAATCGTTCGATATAACGATAAATCAGTCTAGCTGGATCCGTATTGCGATATTCACCATTTCCAAACGTTCTGCATCGACAGAAGCTAAGGCTTTACTTTCCAGCCCTCGCAATCGTTCGGTGTATCGATAAATCACTCCAGGAGGCTCGGAATCGCGATATTCACACGTTCCACACTTTGTGTTTCGACAGAAGCTAAGGATTCACTTTCCAGGCCTCGCAATCGTTCGATATAACGATAAATCACTCTAGGTGGCTCGGATTCGCGATATTCACCATTTTCACACGTTCTGTATCGACAGAAGCTAATGATTCACCTTCCAGCCCTCGCAATAGTTCGATATAACGATAAATCACTGTAATAGGCTCGGAATCGCGATATTCACCAGTTCCACACGTTCTGCACCGACAGCAGCTAAGGCTTTACTTTCGAGCCCTCGCAAGCGTTCGGTGTATCGATAAATCACTCCAGGAGGCTCGGAATCGCGATATTCACACGTTCCACACTTTGTGTTTCGACAGAAGCTAAGGATTCACTTTCCAGCCCTCACAATCGTTCGATATAACGATTAACCAGTCTAGGTGGCTCTGAATTGCGATATTCATCCGTTCCACACGTTCTGTATCGACAGAAGCTAGGGCTTTACTTTCCAGCTCACGCAATGGTTCGATACTACCATGAATCACTCCACGGGGCTCGGAATCGCGATATTCACCATTTCCACACGCTCTGTATCGACAGAAGCTAAGGATTCACTTTCCAGCCCTCGCAATCGTTCGATATAACGATAAATCACTCTAGGTGGCTCGGATTCGCGATATTAACCATTTCCACACGTTCTGTATCGACAAAACCTAGGGCTTTACTATCCAGCTCTCGCAATCGTTCGATACTACCATGAATCACTCCACGGGGCTCGGAATCGCGATATTCACCCGATCCACACGTTCTGTATCGACACAAGCTAAGGATTCACTTTCCAGCCCTCGCAATCGTTCGGTGTATCGATAAATCACTCTAGGAGGCTCGGAATCGCGATATTCACCGGTACCACACGTTCTGTATCGACAGAAGCTAGGGCTTTACTTTCCAGCTCTCGCAATCGTTCGATATTACCATGAATCACTCCAGGGGGCTCGGAATCGCGATATTCACCTGGTCCACACGTTCTGTATCGACAGAAGCTAAGGCTTTACTTTCCAGCCCTCGCAATCGTGCAATTTTACGAAGAGTCACTTCAGGAGGCTCGGAATCGCAATATTCACCCGTACTACACGTTCTGTATCGACAGAAGATAAGGATTCACTTTCCAGCCCTCGCAATCGTTCGATATAACGATAAATCACTCTAGGTGGCATGGATTCGCGATATTCACCATTTTCACACGTTCTGTATCGACAGAAGCTAATGATTCACCTTCCAGCCCTCGCAATAGTTCGATATAACGATAAATCACTGTAATAGGCTCGGAATCGCGATATTCACCAGTTCCACAGGTTCTGCACCGACAGCAGCTAAGGCTTTACTTTCGAGCCCTCGCAAGCGTTCGGTGTATCGATAAATCACTCCAGGAGGCTCGGAATCGCGATATTCACACGTTCCACACTTTGTGTTTCGACAGAAGCTAAGGATTCACTTTCCAGCCCTCACAATCGTTCGATATAACGATTAACCAGTCTAGGTGGCTCTGAATTGCGATATTCACCCGTTCCACACGTTCTGTATCGACAGAAGCTAGGGCTTTACTTTCAGCACACGCAATGGTTCGATACTACCATGAATCACTCCACGGGGCTCGGAATCGCGATATTCACCCGACCCACACGTTCTGTATCGACAGAAGCTAAGGATTCACTTTCCAGCCCTCGCAATCGTTCGGTGTATCGATAAATTGACTCCAGGAGGCTCGGAATCGCGATATCCACACGTTCAACACTTTGTGTTTCGACAGGAGCTACTTTCCAGCCCTCGCAATCGTTCGGTGTATCGATAAATCACTCTAGGTGACTCGGAATCGTGATATTCACCCTTTTCAATCGTTCTGTATCGACAGAAGCTAAGGATTCACTTTCCAGCTCTCGCAATCGTTCGGTGTATCGATAAAACACTCCAGGAGGCTCGGAATCGCGATATTCACACGTTCCACACTTTGTGTTTCGACAGAAGCTAAGGATTCACTTTCCAGCCCTCGCAATCGATCGATATAACGGTAAATCAGTCTAGGTGGCTATGAATTGCGATATTCACCATTTCCAAACGTTCTGTATCGACAGAAGCTAAGGATTCACTTTCCAGCCCTCGCAATCGTTCGATATAACGATAAATCACTCTAGGTGGCTCGGATTCGCGATATTCACCATTTCCACACGTTCTGTATCGACAGAAGTTAATGATTCACTTTCCAGCTCTCGCAATCGTTCGATATAATGATAAATCACTGTAAAAGGCTCGGAATCGCGATATTCACCAGTTCCACACGTTCTGCATCGACAGAAGCTAAGGTTTTACTTTCCAGCCCTCGGAATCGTTCGGTGTATCGATAACACACTCCAGGAGGCTCGGAATCGCGATATTCACACGTTCCACACTTTGTGTTTCGACAGAAGCTAAGGATTCACTTTCCAGCCCTCCCCATCGTTCGATATAACGATAAATCACCCTAGGTGGCTCGGATTCGCGATATTCACCATTTCCACACGTTCTGTATCGACACAAGCCAATGCTTCACCTTCCAGCCCTCGCAATAGTTCGATATAACGATAAATCACTGTAATAGGCTCGGAATCGCGATATTCACCAGTTCCACGCGTTCTGCATCGACAGAAGCTAAGGCTTTACTTTCCAGCCCTCGCAAGCGTTCGGTGTATCGATAAATCACTCCAGGAGGCTCGGAATCGCGATATTCACACGTTCCACACTTTGTGTTTCGACAGAAGCTAAGGATTCACATTCCAGCCCTCACAATCGTTCGATATAACGATAAACCAGTCTAGGTGGCTCTGAATTGCGATATTCACCCGTTCCACACGTTCTGTATCGACAGAAGCTAGGGCTTTACTTTCCAGCTCACGCAACCGTTCGATACTACCATGAATCACTCCACGGGGCTCGGAATCGCGATATTCACCCGATCCACACGTTCTGTATCGACAGAAGATAAGGATTCAATTCCCAGGCCTCGCAATCGTTCGACATAACGATAAATCACTGGAATAGGCTCGGAATCGCGATATTCACCCGTACCACACGTTCTTTATCGACAGAAGCTAAGGATTCACTTTCCAGGCCTCGCAATCGTTCGATATAACGATAAATCACTCTAGGTGGCTCGGATTCGCGATATTCACCATTTTCACACGTTCTGTATCGACAGAAGCTAATGATTCACCTTCCAGCCCTCGCAATAGTTCGATATAACGATAAATCACTGTAATAGGCTCGGAATCGCGATATTCACCAGTTCCACACGTTCTGCACCGACAGCAGCTAAGGCTTTACTTTCGAGCCCTCGCAAGCGTTCGGTGTATCGATAAATCACTCCAGGAGGCTCGGAATCGCGATATTCACACGTTCCACACTTTGTGTTTCGACAGAAGCTAAGGATTCACTTTCCAGCCCTCACAATCGTTCGATATAACGATTAACCAGTCTAGGTGGCTCTGAATTGCGATATTCATCCGTTCCACACGTTCTGTATCGACAGAAGCTAGGGCTTTACTTTCCAGCTCACGCAATGGTTCGATACTACCATGAATCACTCCACGGGGCTCGGAATCGCGATATTCACCCGACCCGCACGTTCTGTATCGACAGAAGCTAAGGATTCACTTTCCGGCCCTCGCAATCGTTCGGTGTATCGATAAATCACTCCAGGAGGCTCGGAATCGCGATATCCACACGTTCCACACTTTGTGTTTCGACAGGAGCTACTTTCCAGCCCTCGCAATCGTTCGGTGTATCGATAAATCACTCTAGGTGACTCGGAATCGTGATATTCACCCTTTTCAATCGTTCTGTATCGACAGAAGCTAAGGATTCACTTTCCAGCTCTCGCAATCGTTCGGTGTATCGATAAAACACTCCAGGAGGCTCGGAATCGCGATATTCACACGTTCCACACTTTGTGTTTCGACAGAAGCTAAGGATTCACTTTCCAGCCCTCGGAATCGATCGATATAACGATAAATCAGTCTAGGTGGCTTTGAATTGCGATATTCACCATTTCCGAACGTTCTGTATCGACAGAAGATAAGGATTCACTTTCCAGCCCTCGCAATCGTTCGATATAACGATAAATCACTCTAGGTGGCATGGATTCGCGATATTCACCATTTTCACACGTTCTGTATCGACAGAAGCTAATGATTCACCTTCCAGCCCTCGCAATAGTTCGATATAACGATAAATCACTGTAATAGGCTCGGAATCGCGATATTCACCAGTTCCACAGGTTCTGCACCGACAGCAGCTAAGGCTTTACTTTCGAGCCCTCGCAAGCGTTCGGTGTATCGATAAATCACTCCAGGAGGCTCGGAATCGCGATATTCACACGTTCCACACTTTGTGTTTCGACAGAAGCTAAGGATTCACTTTCCAGCCCTCACAATCGTTCGATATAACGATTAACCAGTCTAGGTGGCTCTGAATTGCGATATTCACCCGTTCCACACGTTCTGTATCGACAGAAGCTAGGGCTTTACTTTCAGCACACGCAATGGTTCGATACTACCATGAATCACTCCACGGGGCTCGGAATCGCGATATTCACCCGACCCACACGTTCTGTATCGACAGAAGCTAAGGATTCACTTTCCAGCCCTCGCAATCGTTCGGTGTATCGATAAATTGACTCCAGGAGGCTCGGAATCGCGATATCCACACGTTCAACACTTTGTGTTTCGACAGGAGCTACTTTCCAGCCCTCGCAATCGATCGATATAACGGTAAATCAGTCTAGGTGACTATGAATTGCGATATTCACCATTTCCAAACGTTCTGTATCGACAGAAGCTAAGGATTCACTTTCCAGCCCTCGCAATCGTTCGATATAACGATAAATCACTCTAGGTGGCTCGGATTCGCGATATTCACCATTTCCACACGTTCTGTATCGACAGAAGTTAATGATTCACTTTCCAGCTCTCGCAATCGTTCGATATAATGATAAATCACTGTAAAAGGCTCGGAATCGCGATATTCACCAGTTCCACACGTTCTGCATCGACAGAAGCTAAGGTTTTACTTTCCAGCCCTCGGAATCGTTCGGTGTATCGATAACACACTCCAGGAGGCTCGGAATCGCGATATTCACACGTTCCACACTTTGTGTTTCGACAGAAGCTAAGGATTCACTTTCCAGCCCTCCCCATCGTTCGATATAACGATAAATCACCCTAGGTGGCTCGGATTCGCGATATTCACCATTTCCACACGTTCTGTATCGACACAAGACAATGATTCACCTTCCAGCCCTCGCAATAGTTCGATATAACGATAAATCACTGTAATAGGCTCGGAATCGCGATATTCACCAGTTCCACGCGTTCTGCATCGACAGAAGCTAAGGCTTTACTTTCCAGCCCTCGCAAGCGTTCGGTGTATCGATAAATCACTCCAGGAGGCTCGGAATCGCGATATTCACACGTTCCACACTTTGTGTTTCGACAGAAGCTAAGGATTCACATTCCAGCCCTCACAATCGTTCGATATAACGATAAACCAGTCTAGGTGGCTCTGAATTGCGATATTCACCCGTTCCACACGTTCTGTATCGACAGAAGCTAGGGCTTTACTTTCCAGCTCACGCAACCGTTCGATACTACCATGAATCACTCCACGGGGCTCGGAATCGCGATATTCACCCGATCCACACGTTCTGTATCGACAGAAGATAAGGATTCAATTCCCAGGCCTCGCAATCGTTCGACATAACGATAAATCACTGGAATAGGCTCGGAATCGCGATATTCACCCGTACCACACGTTCTTTATCGACAGAAGCTAAGGATTCACTTTCCAGGCCTCGCAATCGTTCGATATAACGATAAATCACTCCAGGAGGCTCGGAATCGCGATATCCACACGTTCCACACTTTGTGTTTCGACAGGAGCTACTTTCCAGCCCTCGCAATCGTTCGGTGTATCGATAAATCACTCTAGGTGACTCGGAATCGTGATATTCACCCTTTTAAATCGTTCTGTATCGACAGAAGCTAAGGATTCACTTTCCAGCTCTCGCAATCGTTCGGTGTATCGATAAAACACTCCAGGAGGCTCGGAATCGCGATATTCACACGTTCCACACTTTGTGTTTCGACAGAAGCTAAGGATTCACATTCCAGCCCTCGGAATCGATCGATATAACGATAAATCAGTCTAGGTGGCTTTGAATTGCGATATTCACCATTTCCGAACGTTCTGTATCGACAGAAGCTAAGGATTCACTTTCCAGCCCTCGCAATCGTTCGATATAACGATAAATCACTCTAGGTGGCTCGGATTCGCGATATTCACCATTTCCACACGTTCTGTATCGACAGAAGTTAATGATTCACCTTCCAGCCCTCGCAATAGTTCGATATAACGATAAATCACTGTAATAGGCTCGGAATCGCGATATTCACCAGTTCCACACGTTCTGCATCGACAGAAGCTAAGGCTATACTTTCCAGCCCTCGCAAGCGTTCGGTGTATCGATAAATCACTCCAGGAGGCTCGGAATCGCAATATTCACCCGTACCACACGTTCTGTATCGACAGAAGATAAGGATTCACTTTCCAGCTCTCGCAATCGATCGATATAACGATAAACCACTCTAGGAAGCTCGGGATCGCCATATTCACCATTTCCACACGTTCTGTATCGACAGAAGCTAAGGATTCACTTTCCAGCCCTCGCAATCGTTCGATATAACGATAAATCACTCTAGGTGGCTCGGATTCGCGATATTCACCATTTCCACACGTTCTGTATCGACAGAAGCTAATGATTCACCTTCCAGCCCTCGCAATAGATCGTTATAACGATAAATCACTGTAATAGGCTCGGAATCGCAATATTCACCCGTACCACACGTTCTGTATCGACAGAAGATAAGGATTCACTTTCCAGCTCTCGCAATCGATCGATATAACGATAAACCACTCTAGGAAGCTCGGGATCGCCATATTCACCATTTCCACACGCTCTGTATCGACAGAAGCTAAGGATTCACTTTCCAGCCCTCGCAATCGTTCGATATAACGATAAATCACTCTAGGTGGCTCGGATTCGCGATATTAACCATTTCCACACGTTCTGTATCGACAAAACCTAGGGCTTTACTATCCAGCTCTCGCAATCGTTCGATACTACCATGAATCACTCCACGGGGCTCGGAATCGCGATATTCACCCGTACCACACGTTCTGTATCGACAGAAGATAAGGATTCACTTTCCAGGCCTCGCAATCGTTTGATATAACGATAAATCACTCTAGGTGGCTCGGATTCGCGATATTCACCATTTCCACACGTTCTGTATCGACAGAAGCTAATGATTCACCTTCCAGCCCTCGCAATAGATCGTTATAACGATAAATCACTGTAATAGGCTCGGAATCGCAATATTCACCCGTACCACACGTTCTGTATCGACAGAAGATAAGGATTCACTTTCCAGCTCTCGCAATCGATCGATATAACGATAAACCACTCTAGGAAGCTCGGGATCGCCATATTCACCATTTCCACACGCTCTGTATCGACAGAAGCTAAGGATTCACTTTCCAGCCCTCGCAATCGTTCGATATAACGATAAATCACTCTAGGTGGCTCGGATTCGCGATATTAACCATTTCCACACGTTCTGTATCGACAAAACCTAGGGCTTTACTATCCAGCTCTCGCAATCGTTCGATACTACCATGAATCACTCCACGGGGCTCGGAATCGCGATATTCACCCGATCCACACGTTCTGTATCGACACAAGCTAAGGATTCACTTTCCAGCCCTCGCAATCGTTCGGTGTATCGATAAATCACTCTAGGAGGCTCGGAATCGCGATATTCACCGGTACCACACGTTCTGTATCGACAGAAGCTAGGGCTTTACTTTCCAGCTCTCGCAATCGTTCGATATTACCATGAATCACTCCAGGGGGCTCGGAATCGCGATATTCACCTGGTCCACACGTTCTGTATCGACAGAAGCTAAGGCTTTACTTTCCAGCCCTCGCAATCGTGCAATTTTACGAAGAGTCACTTCAGGAGGCTCGGAATCGCAATATTCACCCGTACTACACGTTCTGTATCGACAGAAGATAAGGATTCACTTTCCAGCCCTCGCAATCGTTCGATATAACGATAAATCACTCTAGGTGGCATGGATTCGCGATATTCACCATTTTCACACGTTCTGTATCGACAGAAGCTAATGATTCACCTTCCAGCCCTCGCAATAGTTCGATATAACGATAAATCACTGTAATAGGCTCGGAATCGCGATATTCACCAGTTCCACAGGTTCTGCACCGACAGCAGCTAAGGCTTTACTTTCGAGCCCTCGCAAGCGTTCGGTGTATCGATAAATCACTCCAGGAGGCTCGGAATCGCGATATTCACACGTTCCACACTTTGTGTTTCGACAGAAGCTAAGGATTCACTTTCCAGCCCTCACAATCGTTCGATATAACGATTAACCAGTCTAGGTGTCTCTGAATTGCGATATTCACCCGTTCCACACGTTCTGTATCGACAGAAGCTAGGGCTTTACTTTCAGCACACGCAATGGTTCGATACTACCATGAATCACTCCACGGGGCTCGGAATCGCGATATTCACCCGACCCACACGTTCTGTATCGACAGAAGCTAAGGATTCACTTTCCAGCCCTCGCAATCGTTCGGTGTATCGATAAATTGACTCCAGGAGGCTCGGAATCGCGATATCCACACGTTCAACACTTTGTGTTTCGACAGGAGCTACTTTCCAGCCCTCGCAATCGTTCGGTGTATCGATAAATCACTCTAGGTGACTCGGAATCGTGATATTCACCCTTTTCAATCGTTCTGTATCGACAGAAGCTAAGGATTCACTTTCCAGCTCTCGCAATCGATCGATATAACGGTAAATCAGTCTAGGTGGCTATGAATTGCGATATTCACCATTTCCAAACGTTCTGTATCGACAGAAGCTAAGGATTCACTTTCCAGCCCTCGCAATCGTTCGATATAACGATAAATCACTCTAGGTGGCTCGGATTCGCGATATTCACCATTTCCACACGTTCTGTATCGACAGAAGTTAATGATTCACTTTCCAGCTCTCGCAATCGTTCGATATAATGATAAATCACTGTAAAAGGCTCGGAATCGCGATATTCACCAGTTCCACACGTTCTGCATCGACAGAAGCTAAGGTTTTACTTTCCAGCCC
Organism: Nomada lathburiana; assembly: GCA_963667235.1. Lineage (NCBI taxonomy): Eukaryota > Metazoa > Arthropoda > Insecta > Hymenoptera > Apidae > Nomada > Nomada lathburiana. Next base: position 697,546 of record OY763905.1, read on the forward strand.
TCGGAATCGTTCGGTGTATCGATAACACACTCCAGGAGGCTCGGATTCGCGATATTCACCATTTCCACACGTTCTGTATCGACAGAAGCTAATGATTCACCTTCCAGCCCTCGCAATAGATCGTTATAACGATAAATCACTGTAATAGGCTCGGAATCGCAATATTCACCCGTACCACACGTTCTGTATCGACAGAAGATAAGGATTCACTTTCCAGCTCTCGCAATCGATCGATATAACGATAAACCACTCTAGGAAGCTCGGGATCGCCATATTCACCATTTCCACACGCTCTGTATCGACAGAAGCTAAGGATTCACTTTCCAGCCCTCGCAATCGTTCGATATAACGATAAATCACTCTAGGTGGCTCGGATTCGCGATATTAACCATTTCCACACGTTCTGTATCGACAAAACCTAGGGCTTTACTATCCAGCTCTCGCAATCGTTCGATACTACCATGAATCACTCCACGGGGCTCGGAATCGCGATATTCACCCGATCCACACGTTCTGTATCGACACAAGCTAAGGATTCACTTTCCAGCCCTCGCAATCGTTCGGTGTATCGATAAATCACTCTAGGAGGCTCGGAATCGCGATATTCACCGGTACCACACGTTCTGTATCGACAGAAGCTAGGGCTTTACTTTCCAGCTCTCGCAATCGTTCGATATTACCATGAATCACTCCAGGGGGCTCGGAATCGCGATATTCACCTGGTCCACACGTTCTGTATCGACAGAAGCTAAGGCTTTACTTTCCAGCCCTCGCAATCGTGCAATTTTACGAAGAGTCACTTCAGGAGGCTCGGAATCGCAATATTCACCCGTACTACACGTTCTGTATCGACAGAAGATAAGGATTCACTTTCCAGCCCTCGCAATCGTTCGATATAACGATAAATCACTCTAGGTGGCATGGATTCGCGATATTCACCATTTTCACACGTTCTGTATCGACAGAAGCTAATGATTCACCTTCCAGCCCTCGCAATAGTTCGATATAACGATAAATCACTGTAATAGGCTCGGAATCGCGATATTCACCAGTTCCACAGGTTCTGCACCGACAGCAGCTAAGGCTTTACTTTCGAGCCCTCGCAAGCGTTCGGTGTATCGATAAATCACTCCAGGAGGCTCGGAATCGCGATATTCACACGTTCCACACTTTGTGTTTCGACAGAAGCTAAGGATTCACTTTCCAGCCCTCACAATCGTTCGATATAACGATTAACCAGTCTAGGTGTCTCTGAATTGCGATATTCACCCGTTCCACACGTTCTGTATCGACAGAAGCTAGGGCTTTACTTTCAGCACACGCAATGGTTCGATACTACCATGAATCACTCCACGGGGCTCGGAATCGCGATATTCACCCGACCCACACGTTCTGTATCGACAGAAGCTAAGGATTCACTTTCCAGCCCTCGCAATCGTTCGGTGTATCGATAAATTGACTCCAGGAGGCTCGGAATCGCGATATCCACACGTTCAACACTTTGTGTTTCGACAGGAGCTACTTTCCAGCCCTCGCAATCGTTCGGTGTATCGATAAATCACTCTAGGTGACTCGGAATCGTGATATTCACCCTTTTCAATCGTTCTGTATCGACAGAAGCTAAGGATTCACTTTCCAGCTCTCGCAATCGATCGATATAACGGTAAATCAGTCTAGGTGGCTATGAATTGCGATATTCACCATTTCCAAACGTTCTGTATCGACAGAAGCTAAGGATTCACTTTCCAGCCCTCGCAATCGTTCGATATAACGATAAATCACTCTAGGTGGCTCGGATTCGCGATATTCACCATTTCCACACGTTCTGTATCGACAGAAGTTAATGATTCACTTTCCAGCTCTCGCAATCGTTCGATATAATGATAAATCACTGTAAAAGGCTCGGAATCGCGATATTCACCAGTTCCACACGTTCTGCATCGACAGAAGCTAAGGTTTTACTTTCCAGCCCTCGGAATCGTTCGGTGTATCGATAACACACTCCAGGAGGCTCGGAATCGCGATATTCACACGTTCCACACTTTGTGTTTCGACAGAAGCTAAGGATTCACTTTCCAGCCCTCCCCATCGTTCGATATAACGATAAATCACCCTAGGTGGCTCGGATTCGCGATATTCACCATTTCCACACGTTCTGTATCGACACAAGCCAATGATTCACCTTCCAGCCCTCGCAATAGTTCGATATAACGATAAATCACTGTAATAGGCTCGGAATCGCGATATTCACCAGTTCCACGCGTTCTGCATCGACAGAAGCTAAGGCTTTACTTTCCAGCCCTCGCAAGCGTTCGGTGTATCGATAAATCACTCCAGGAGGCTCGGAATCGCGATATTCACACGTTCCACACTTTGTGTTTCGACAGAAGCTAAGGATTCACATTCCAGCCCTCACAATCGTTCGATATAACGATAAACCAGTCTAGGTGGCTCTGAATTGCGATATTCACCCGTTCCACACGTTCTGTATCGACAGAAGCTAGGGCTTTACTTTCCAGCTCACGCAACCGTTCGATACTACCATGAATCACTCCACGGGGCTCGGAATCGCGATATTCACCCGATCCACACGTTCTGTATCGACAGAAGATAAGGATTCAATTCCCAGGCCTCGCAATCGTTCGACATAACGATAAATCACTGGAATAGGCTCGGAATCGCGATATTCACCCGTACCACACGTTCTTTATCGACAGAAGCTAAGGATTCACTTTCCAGGCCTCGCAATCGTTCGATATAACGATAAATCACTCTAGGTGGCTCGGATTCGCGATATTCACCATTTTCACACGTTCTGTATCGACAGAAGCTAATGATTCACCTTCCAGCCCTCGCAATAGTTCGACATAACGATAAATCACTGTAATAGGCTCGGAATCGCGATATTCACCAGTTCCACACGTTCTGCACCGACAGCAGCTAAGGCTTTACTTTCGAGCCCTCGCAAGCGTTCGGTGTATCGATAAATCACTCCAGGAGGCTCGGAATCGCGATATTCACACGTTCCACACTTTGTGTTTCGACAGAAGCTAAGGATTCACTTTCCAGCCCTCACAATCGTTCGATATAACGATTAACCAGTCTAGGTGGCTCTGAATTGCGATATTCATCCGTTCCACACGTTCTGTATCGACAGAAGCTAGGGCTTTACTTTCCAGCTCACGCAAGCGTTCGGTGTATCGATAAATCACTCCAGGAGGCTCGGAATCGCAATATTCACCCGTACCACACGTTCTGTATCGACAGAAGATAAGGATTCACTTTCCAGCTCTCGCAATCGATCGATATAACGATAAACCACTCTAGGAAGCTCGGGATCGCCATATTCACCATTTCCACACGTTCTGTATCGACACAAGCCAATGATTCACCTTCCAGCCCTCGCAATAGTTCGATATAACGATAAATCACTGTAATAGGCTCGGAATCGCGATATTCACCAGTTCCACGCGTTCTGCATCGACAGAAGCTAAGGCTTTACTTTCCAGTCCTCGCAATCGTGCAATTTTACGAAGAGTCACTTCAGGAGGCTCTGAATTGCGATATTCACCCGTTCCACACGTTCTGTATCGACAGAAGCTAGGGCTTTACTATCCAGCTCTCGCAATCGTTCGATACTACCATGAATCACACCACGGGGCTCGGAATCGCGATATTCACCCGATCCACACGTTCTGTATCGACACAAGCTAAGGATTCACTTTCCAGCCCTCGCAATCGTTCGGTGTATCGATAAATCACTCTAGGAGGCTCGGAATCGCGATATTCACCGGTACCACACGTTCTGTATCGACAGAAGCTAGGGCTTTACTTTCCAGCTCTCGCAATCGTTCGATATTACCATGAATCACTCCAGGGGGCTCGGAATCGCGATATTCACCTGGTCCACACGTTCTGTATCGACAGAAGCTAAGGCTTTACTTTCCAGCCCTCGCAATCGTGCAATTTTACGAAGAGTCACTTCAGGAGGCTCGGAATCGCAATATTCACCCGTACTACACGTTCTGTATCGACAGAAGATAAGGATTCACTTTCCAGCCCTCGCAATCGTTCGATATAACGATAAATCACTCTAGGTGGCATGGATTCGCGATATTCACCAGTTCCACAGGTTCTGCACCGACAGCAGCTAAGGCTTTACTTTCGAGCCCTCGCAAGCGTTCGGTGTATCGATAAATCACTCCAGGAGGCTCGGAATCGCGATATTCACACGTTCCACACTTTGTGTTTCGACAGAAGCTAAGGATTCACTTTCCAGCCCTCACAATCGTTCGATATAACGATTAACCAGTCTAGGTGGCTCTGAATTGCGATATTCACCCGTTCCACACGTTCTGTATCGACAGAAGCTAGGGCTTTACTTTCAGCACACGCAATGGTTCGATACTACCATGAATCACTCCACGGGGCTCGGAATCGCGATATTCACCCGACCCACACGTTCTGTATCGACAGAAGCTAAGGATTCACTTTCCAGCCCTCGCAATCGTTCGGTGTATCGATAAATTGACTCCAGGAGGCTCGGAATCGCGATATCCACACGTTCAACACTTTGTGTTTCGACAGGAGCTACTTTCCAGCCCTCGCAATCGTTCGGTGTATCGATAAATCACTCTAGGTGACTCGGAATCGTGATATTCACCCTTTTCAATCGTTCTGTATCGACAGAAGCTAAGGATTCACTTTCCAGCTCTCGCAATCGTTCGGTGTATCGATAAAACACTCCAGGAGGCTCGGAATCGCGATATTCACACGTTCCACACTTTGTGTTTCGACAGAAGCTAAGGATTCACTTTCCAGCCCTCGCAATCGATCGATATAACGGTAAATCAGTCTAGGTGGCTATGAATTGCGATATTCACCATTTCCAAACGTTCTGTATCGACAGAAGCTAAGGATTCACTTTCCAGCCCTCGCAATCGTTCGATATAACGATAAATCACTCTAGGTGGCTCGGATTCGCGATATTCACCATTTCCACACGTTCTGTATCGACAGAAGTTAATGATTCACTTTCCAGCTCTCGCAATCGTTCGATATAATGATAAATCACTGTAAAAGGCTCGGAATCGCGATATTCACCAGTTCCACACGTTCTGCATCGACAGAAGCTAAGGTTTTACTTTCCAGCCCTCGGAATCGTTCGGTGTATCGATAACACACTCCAGGAGGCTCGGAATCGCGATATTCACACGTTCCACACTTTGTGTTTCGACAGAAGCTAAGGATTCACTTTCCAGCCCTCCCCATCGTTCGATATAACGATAAATCACCCTAGGTGGCTCGGATTCGCGATATTCACCATTTCCACACGTTCTGTATCGACACAAGCCAATGATTCACCTTCCAGCCCTCGCAATAGTTCGATATAACGATAAATCACTGTAATAGGCTCGGAATCGCGATATTCACCAGTTCCACGCGTTCTGCATCGACAGAAGCTAAGGCTTTACTTTCCAGCCCTCGCAAGCGTTCGGTGTATCGATAAATCACTCCAGGAGGCTCGGAATCGCGATATTCACCCGATCCACACGTTCTGTATCGACAGAAGATAAGGATTCAATTCCCAGGCCTCGCAATCGTTCGACATAACGATAAATCACTGGAATAGGCTCGGAATCGCGATATTCACCCGTACCACACGTTCTTTATCGACAGAAGCTAAGGATTCACTTTCCAGGCCTCGCAATCGTTCGATATAACGATAAATCACTCTAGGTGGCTCGGATTCGCGATATTCACCATTTTCACACGTTCTGTATCGACAGAAGCTAATGATTCACCTTCCAGCCCTCGCAATAGTTCGATATAACGATAAATCACTGTAATAGGCTCGGAATCGCGATATTCACCAGTTCCACACGTTCTGCACCGACAGCAGCTAAGGCTTTACTTTCGAGCCCTCGCAAGCGTTCGGTGTATCGATAAATCACTCCAGGAGGCTCGGAATCGCGATATTCACACGTTCCACACTTTGTGTTTCGACAGAAGCTAAGGATTCACTTTCCAGCCCTCACAATCGTTCGATATAACGATTAACCAGTCTAGGTGGCTCTGAATTGCGATATTCATCCGTTCCACACGTTCTGTATCGACAGAAGCTAGGGCTTTACTTTCCAGCTCACGCAATGGTTCGATACTACCATGAATCACTCCACGGGGCTCGGAATCGCGATATTCACCCGACCCGCACGTTCTGTATCGACAGAAGCTAAGGATTCACTTTCCGGCCCTCGCAATCGTTCGGTGTATCGATAAATCACTCCAGGAGGCTCGGAATCGCGATATCCACACGTTCCACACTTTGTGTTTCGACAGGAGCTACTTTCCAGCCCTCGCAATCGTTCGGTGTATCGATAAATCACTCTAGGTGACTCGGAATCGTGATATTCACCCTTTTCAATCGTTCTGTATCGACAGAAGCTAAGGATTCACTTTCCAGCTCTCGCAATCGTTCGGTGTATCGATAAAACACTCCAGGAGGCTCGGAATCGCGATATTCACACGTTCCACACTTTGTGTTTCGACAGAAGCTAAGGATTCACTTTCCAGCCCTCGGAATCGATCGATATAACGATAAATCAGTCTAGGTGGCTTTGAATTGCGATATTCACCATTTCCGAACGTTCTGTATCGACAGAAGCTAAGGATTCACTTTCCAGCCCTCGCAATCGTTCGATATAACGATAAATCACTCTAGGTGGCTCGGATTCGCGATATTCACCATTTCCACACGTTCTGTATCGACAGAAGTTAATGATTCACCTTCCAGCCCTCGCAATAGTTCGATATAACGATAAATCACTGTAATAGGCTCGGAATCGCGATATTCACCAGTTCCACACGTTCTGCATCGACAGAAGCTAAGGCTATACTTTCCAGCCCTCGCAAGCGTTCGGTGTATCGATAAATCACTCCAGGAGGCTCGGAATCGCAATATTCACCCGTACCACACGTTCTGTATCGACAGAAGATAAGGATTCACTTTCCAGCTCTCGCAATCGATCGATATAACGATAAACCACTCTAGGAAGCTCGGGATCGCCATATTCACCATTTCCACACGTTCTGTATCGACAGAAGCTAAGGATTCACTTTCCAGCCCTCGCAATCGTTCGATATAACGATAAATCACTCTAGGTGGCTCGGATTCGCGATATTCACCATTTCCACACGTTCTGTATCGACAGAAGCTAATGATTCACCTTCCAGCCCTCGCAATAGATCGTTATAACGATAAATCACTGTAATAGGCTCGGAATCGCAATATTCACCCGTACCACACGTTCTGTATCGACAGAAGATAAGGATTCACTTTCCAGCTCTCGCAATCGATCGATATAACGATAAACCACTCTAGGAAGCTCGGGATCGCCATATTCACCATTTCCACACGCTCTGTATCGACAGAAGCTAAGGATTCACTTTCCAGCCCTCGCAATCGTTCGATATAACGATAAATCACTCTAGGTGGCTCGGATTCGCGATATTAACCATTTCCACACGTTCTGTATCGACAAAACCTAGGGCTTTACTATCCAGCTCTCGCAATCGTTCGATACTACCATGAATCACTCCACGGGGCTCGGAATCGCGATATTCACCCGTACCACACGTTCTGTATCGACAGAAGATAAGGATTCACTTTCCAGGCCTCGCAATCGTTCGATATAACGATAAATCACTCTAGGTGGCTCGGATTCGCGATATTCACCATTTCCACACGTTCTGTATCGACAGAAGCTAATGATTCACCTTCCAGCCCTCGCAATAGATCGTTATAACGATAAATCACTGTAATAGGCTCGGAATCGCAATATTCACCCGTACCACACGTTCTGTATCGACAGAAGATAAGGATTCACTTTCCAGCTCTCGCAATCGATCGATATAACGATAAACCACTCTAGGAAGCTCGGGATCGCCATATTCACCATTTCCACACGCTCTGTATCGACAGAAGCTAAGGATTCACTTTCCAGCCCTCGCAATCGTTCGATATAACGATAAATCACTCTAGGTGGCTCGGATTCGCGATATTAACCATTTCCACACGTTCTGTATCGACAGAAGCTAGGGCTTTACTTTCCAGCTCTCGCAATCGTTCGATATTACCATGAATCACTCCAGGGGGCTCGGAATCGCGATATTCACCTGGTCCACACGTTCTGTATCGACAGAAGCTAAGGCTTTACTTTCCAGCCCTCGCAATCGTGCAATTTTACGAAGAGTCACTTCAGGAGGCTCGGAATCGCAATATTCACCCGTACTACACGTTCTGTATCGACAGAAGATAAGGATTCACTTTCCAGCCCTCGCAATCGTTCGATATAACGATAAATCACTCTAGGTGGCATGGATTCGCGATATTCACCATTTTCACACGTTCTGTATCGACAGAAGCTAAGGATTCACTTTCCAGCCCTCGCAATAGTTCGGTGTATCGATAAATTGACTCCAGGAGGCTCGGAATCGCGATATCCACACGTTCAACACTTTGTGTTTCGACAGGAGCTACTTTCCAGCCCTCGCAATCGTTCGGTGTATCGATAAATCACTCTAGGTGACTCGGAATCGTGATATTCACCCTTTTCAATCGTTCTGTATCGACAGAAGCTAAGGATTCACTTTCCAGCTCTCGCAATCGTTCGGTGTATCGATAAAACACTCCAGGAGGCTCGGAATCGCGATATTCACACGTTCCACACTTTGTGTTTCGACAGAAGCTAAGGATTCACTTTCCAGCCCTCGCAATCGATCGATATAACGGTAAATCAGTCTAGGTGGCTATGAATTGCGATATTCACCATTTCCAAACGTTCTGTATCGACAGAAGCTAAGGATTCACTTTCCAGCCCTCGCAATCGTTCGATATAACGATAAATCACTCTAGGTGGCTCGGATTCGCGATATTCACCATTTCCACACGTTCTGTATCGACAGAAGTTAATGATTCACTTTCCAGCTCTCGCAATCGTTCGATATAATGATAAATCACTGTAAAAGGCTCGGAATCGCGATATTCACCAGTTCCACACGTTCTGCATCGACAGAAGCTAAGGTTTTACTTTCCAGCCCTCGGAATCGTTCGGTGTATCGATAACACACTCCAGGAGGCTCGGAATCGCGATATTCACACGTTCCACACTTTGTGTTTCGACAGAAGCTAAGGATTCACTTTCCAGCCCTCCCCATCGTTCGATATAACGATAAATCACCCTAGGTGGCTCGGATTCGCGATATTCACCATTTCCACACGTTCTGTATCGACACAAGCCAATGATTCACCTTCCAGCCCTCGCAATAGTTCGATATAACGATAAATCACTGTAATAGGCTCGGAATCGCGATATTCACCAGTTCCACGCGTTCTGCATCGACAGAAGCTAAGGCTTTACTTTCCAGCCCTCGCAAGCGTTCGGTGTATCGATAAATCACTCCAGGAGGCTCGGAATCGCGATATTCACACGTTCCACACTTTGTGTTTCGACAGAAGCTAAGGATTCACATTCCAGCCCTCACAATCGTTCGATATAACGATAAACCAGTCTAGGTGGCTCTGAATTGCGATATTCACCCGTTTCACACGTTCTGTATCGACAGAAGCTAGGGCTTTACTTTCCAGCTCACGCAACCATTCGATACTACCATGAATCACTCCACGGGGCTCGGAATCGCGATATTCACCCGATCCACACGTTCTGTATCGACAGAAGATAAGGATTCAATTCCCAGGCCTCGCAATCGTTCGACATAACGATAAATCACTGGAATAGGCTCGGAATCGCGATATTCACCCGTACCACACGTTCTTTATCGACAGAAGCTAAGGATTCACTTTCCAGCCCTCGCAATCGTTCGATATAACGATAAATCAGTCCAGCTGGATCGGTATTGCGATATTCACCCGACCCACACGTTCTGTATCGACAGAAGCTAAGGATTCACTTTCCGGCCCTCGCAATCGTTCGGTGTATCGATAAATCACTCTAGGAGGCTCGGAATTGCGATATTCACCGGTACCACACGTTCTGTATCGACAGAAGCTAGGGCTTTACTTTCCAGCTCTCGCAATCGTTCGATATTACCATGAATCACTCCAGGAGGCTCGGAATCGCGATATTCACACGTTCCACACTTTGTGTTTCGACAGAAGCTAAGGATTCACTTTCCAGGCCTCGCAATCGTTCGATATAACGATAAATCACTCTAGGTGGCTCGGATTCGCGATATTCACCATTTTCACACGTTCTGTATCGACAGAAGCTAATGATTCACCTTCCAGCCCTCGCAATAGTTCGATATAACGATAAATCACTGTAATAGGCTCGGAATCGCGATATTCACCCGACCCACACGTTCTGCACCGACAGCAGCTAAGGCTTTACTTTCGAGCCCTCGCAAGCGTTCGGTGTATCGATAAATCACTCCAGGAGGCTCGGAATCGCGATATTCACACGTTCCACACTTTGTGTTTCGACAGAAGCTAAGGATTCACTTTCCAGCCCTCGCAATCTATCGATATAACGATAAATCAGTCTAGGTGGCTCGGATTCGCGATATTCACCATTTTCACACGTTCTGTATCGACAGAAGCTAATGATTCACCTTCCAGCCCTCGCAATAGTTCGATATAACGATAAATCACTGTAATAGGCTCGGAATCGCGATATTCACCCGTACCACACGTTCTTTATCGACAGAAGCTAAGGATTCACTTTCCAGGCCTCGCAATCGTTCGATATAACGATAAATCACTCTAGGTGGCTCGGATTCGCGATATTCACCATTTTCACACGTTCTGTATCGACAGAAGCTAATGATTCACCTTCCAGCCCTCGCAATAGTTCGATATAACGATAAATCACTGTAATAGGCTCGGAATCGCGATATTCACCAGTTCCACACGTTCTGCACCGACAGCAGCTAAGGCTTTACTTTCGAGCCCTCGCAAGCGTTCGGTGTATCGATAAATCACTCCAGGAGGCTCGGAATCGCGATATTCACACGTTCCACACTTTGTGTTTCGACAGAAGCTAAGGATTCACTTTCCAGCCCTCACAATCGTTCGATATAACGATTAACCAGTCTAGGTGGCTCTGAATTGCGATATTCATCCGTTCCACACGTTCTGTATCGACAGAAGCTAGGGCTTTACTTTCCAGCTCACGCAAGCGTTCGGTGTATCGATAAATCACTCCAGGAGGCTCGGAATCGCAATATTCACCCGTACCACACGTTCTGTATCGACAGAAGATAAGGATTCACTTTCCAGCTCTCGCAATCGATCGATATAACGGTAAATCAGTCTAGGTGGCTATGAATTGCGATATTCACCATTTCCAAACGTTCTGTATCGACAGAAGCTAAGGATTCACTTTCCAGCCCTCGCAATCGTTCGATATAACGATAAATCACTCTAGGTGGCTCGGATTCGCGATATTCACCATTTCCACACGTTCTGTATCGACAGAAGTTAATGATTCACTTTCCAGCTCTCGCAATCGTTCGATATAATGATAAATCACTGTAAAAGGCTCGGAATCGCGATATTCACCAGTTCCACACGTTCTGCATCGACAGAAGCTAAGGTTTTACTTTCCAGCCCTCGGAATCGTTCGGTGTATCGATAACACACTCCAGGAGGCTCGGAATCGCGATATTCACACGTTCCACACTTTGTGTTTCGACAGAAGCTAAGGATTCACTTTCCAGCCCTCCCCATCGTTCGATATAACGATAAATCACCCTAGGTGGCTCGGATTCGCGATATTCACCATTTCCACACGTTCTGTATCGACACAAGCCAATGATTCACCTTCCAGCCCTCGCAATAGTTCGATATAACGATAAATCACTGTAATAGGCTCGGAATCGCGATATTCACCAGTTCCACGCGTTCTGCATCGACAGAAGCTAAGGCTTTACTTTCCAGCCCTCGCAAGCGTTCGGTGTATCGATAAATCACTCCAGGAGGCTCGGAATCGCGATATTCACACGTTCCACACTTTGTGTTTCGACAGAAGCTAAGGATTCACATTCCAGCCCTCACAATCGTTCGATATAACGATAAACCAGTCTAGGTGGCTCTGAATTGCGATATTCACCCGTTCCACACGTTCTGTATCGACAGAAGCTAGGGCTTTACTTTCCAGCTCACGCAACCGTTCGATACTACCATGAATCACTCCACGGGGATCGGAATCGCGATATTCACCCGATCCACACGTTCTGTATCGACAGAAGATAAGGATTCAATTCCCAGGCCTCGCAATCGTTCGACATAACGATAAATCACTGGAATAGGCTCGGAATCGCGATATTCACCCGTACCACACGTTCTTTATCGACAGAAGCTAAGGATTCACTTTCCAGGCCTCGCAATCGTTCGATATAACGATAAATCACTCTAGGTGGCTCGGATTCGCGATATTCACCATTTTCACACGTTCTGTATCGACAGAAGCTAATGATTCACCTTCCAGCCCTCGCAATAGTTCGATATAACGATAAATCACTGTAATAGGCTCGGAATCGCGATATTCACCAGTTCCACACGTTCTGCACCGACAGCAGCTAAGGCTTTACTTTCGAGCCCTCGCAAGCGTTCGGTGTATCGATAAATCACTCCAGGAGGCTCGGAATCGCGATATTCACACGTTCCACACTTTGTGTTTCGACAGAAGCTAAGGATTCACTTTCCAGCCCTCACAATCGTTCGATATAACGATTAACCAGTCTAGGTGGCTCTGAATTGCGATATTCATCCGTTCCACACGTTCTGTATCGACAGAAGCTAGGGCTTTACTTTCCAGCTCACGCAATGGTTCGATACTACCATGAATCACTCCACGGGGCTCGGAATCGCGATATTCACCCGACCCGCACGTTCTGTATCGACAGAAGCTAAGGATTCACTTTCCGGCCCTCGCAATCGTTCGGTGTATCGATAAATCACTCCAGGAGGCTCGGAATCGCGATATCCACACGTTCCACACTTTGTGTTTCGACAGGAGCTACTTTCCAGCCCTCGCAATCGTTCGGTGTATCGATAAATCACTCTAGGTGACTCGGAATCGTGATATTCACCCTTTTCAATCGTTCTGTATCGACAGAAGCTAAGGATTCACTTTCCAGCTCTCGCAATCGTTCGGTGTATCGATAAAACACTCCAGGAGGCTCGGAATCGCGATATTCACACGTTCCACACTTTGTGTTTCGACAGAAGCTAAGGATTCACTTTCCAGCCCTCGGAATCGATCGATATAACGATAAATCAGTCTAGGTGGCTTTGAATTGCGATATTCACCATTTCCGAACGTTCTGTATCGACAGAAGCTAAGGATTCACTTTCCAGCCCTCGCAATCGTTCGATATAACGATAAATCACTCTAGGTGGCTCGGATTCGCGATATTCACCATTTCCACACGTTCTGTATCGACAGAAGTTAATGATTCACCTTCCAGCCCTCGCAATAGTTCGATATAACGATAAATCACTGTAATAGGCTCGGAATCGCGATATTCACCAGTTCCACACGTTCTGCATCGACAGAAGCTAAGGCTATACTTTCCAGCCCTCGCAAGCGTTCGGTGTATCGATAAATCACTCCAGGAGGCTCGGAATCGCAATATTCACCCGTACCACACGTTCTGTATCGACAGAAGATAAGGATTCACTTTCCAGCTCTCGCAATCGATCGATATAACGATAAACCACTCTAGGAAGCTCGGGATCGCCATATTCACCATTTCCACACGTTCTGTATCGACAGAAGCTAAGGATTCACTTTCCAGCCCTCGCAATCGTTCGATATAACGATAAATCACTCTAGGTGGCTCGGATTCGCGATATTCACCATTTCCACACGTTCTGTATCGACAGAAGCTAATGATTCACCTTCCAGCCCTCGCAATAGATCGTTATAACGATAAATCACTGTAATAGGCTCGGAATCGCAATATTCACCCGTACCACACGTTCTGTATCGACAGAAGATAAGGATTCACTTTCCAGCTCTCGCAATCGATCGATATAACGATAAACCACTCTAGGAAGCTCGGGATCGCCATATTCACCATTTCCACACGCTCTGTATCGACAGAAGCTAAGGATTCACTTTCCAGCCCTCGCAATCGTTCGATATAACGATAAATCACTCTAGGTGGCTCGGATTCGCGATATTAACCATTTCCACACGTTCTGTATCGACAAAACCTAGGGCTTTACTATCCAGCTCTCGCAATCGTTCGATACTACCATGAATCACTCCACGGGGCTCGGAATCGCGATATTCACCCGTACCACACGTTCTGTATCGACAGAAGATAAGGATTCACTTTCCAGGCCTCGCAATCGTTCGATATAACGATAAATCACTCTAGGTGGCTCGGATTCGCGATATTCACCATTTCCACACGTTCTGTATCGACAGAAGCTAATGATTCACCTTCCAGCCCTCGCAATAGATCGTTATAACGATAAATCACTGTAATAGGCTCGGAATCGCAATATTCACCCGTACCACACGTTCTGTATCGACAGAAGATAAGGATTCACTTTCCAGCTCTCGCAATCGATCGATATAACGATAAACCACTCTAGGAAGCTCGGGATCGCCATATTCACCATTTCCACACGCTCTGTATCGACAGAAGCTAAGGATTCACTTTCCAGCCCTCGCAATCGTTCGATATAACGATAAATCACTCTAGGTGGCTCGGATTCGCGATATTAACCATTTCCACACGTTCTGTATCGACAAAACCTAGGGCTTTACTATCCAGCTCTCGCAATCGTTCGATACTACCATGAATCACTCCACGGGGCTCGGAATCGCGATATTCACCCGATCCACACGTTCTGTATCGACACAAGCTAAGGATTCACTTTCCAGCCCTCGCAATCGTTCGGTGTATCGATAAATCAGTCTAGGAGGCTCGGAATCGCGATATTCACCGGTACCACACGTTCTGTATCGACAGAAGCTAGGGCTTTACTTTCCAGCTCTCGCAATCGTTCGATATTACCATGAATCACTCCAGGGGGCTCGGAATCGCGATATTCACCTGGTCCACACGTTCTGTATCGACAGAAGCTAATGATTCACCTTCCAGCCCTCGCAATAGTTCGATATAACGATAAATCACTGTAATAGGCTCGGAATCGCGATATTCACCAGTTCCACAGGTTCTGCACCGACAGCAGCTAAGGCTTTACTTTCGAGCCCTCGCAAGCGTTCGGTGTATCGATAAATCACTCCAGGAGGCTCGGAATCGCGATATTCACACGTTCCACACTTTGTGTTTCGACAGAAGCTAAGGATTCACTTTCCAGCCCTCACAATCGTTCGATATAACGATTAACCAGTCTAGGTGGCTCTGAATTGCGATATTCACCCGTTCCACACGTTCTGTATCGACAGAAGCTAGGGCTTTACTTTCAGCACACGCAATGGTTCGATACTACCATGAATCACTCCACGGGGCTCGGAATCGCGATATTCACCCGACCCACACGTTCTGTATCGACAGAAGCTAAGGATTCACTTTCCAGCCCTCGCAATCGTTCGGTGTATCGATAAATTGACTCCAGGAGGCTCGGAATCGCGATATCCACACGTTCAACACTTTGTGTTTCGACAGGAGCTACTTTCCAGCCCTCGCAATCGTTCGGTGTATCGATAAATCACTCTAGGTGACTCGGAATCGTGATATTCACCCTTTTCAATCGTTCTGTATCGACAGAAGCTAAGGATTCACTTTCCAGCTCTCGCAATCGTTCGGTGTATCGATAAAACATTCCAGGAGGCTCGGAATCGCGATATTCACACGTTCCACACTTTGTGTTTCGACAGAAGCTAAGGATTCACTTTCCAGCCCTCGCAATCGATCGATATAACGGTAAATCAGTCTAGGTGGCTATGAATTGCGATATTCACCATTTCCAAACGTTCTGTATCGACAGAAGCTAAGGATTCACTTTCCAGCCCTCGCAATCGTTCGATATAACGATAAATCACTCTAGGTGGCTCGGATTCGCGATATTCACCATTTCCACACGTTCTGTATCGACAGAAGTTAATGATTCACTTTCCAGCTCTCGCAATCGTTCGATATAATGATAAATCACTGTAAAAGGCTCGGAATCGCGATATTCACCAGTTCCACACGTTCTGCATCGACAGAAGCTACGGTTTTACTTTCCAGCCCTCGGAATCGTTCGGTGTATCGATAACACACTCCAGGAGGTTCGGAATCGCGATATTCACACGTTCCACACTTTGTGTTTCGACAGAAGCTAAGGATTCACTTTCCAGCCCTCCCCATCGTTCGATATAACGATAAATCACCCTAGGTGGCTCGGATTCGCGATATTCACCATTTCCACACGTTCTGTATCGACACAAGCCAATGATTCACCTTCCAGCCCTCGCAATAGTTCGATATAACGATAAATCACTGTAATAGGCTCGGAATCGCGATATTCACCAGTTCCACGCGTTCTGCATCGACAGAAGCTAAGGCTTTACTTTCCAGCCCTCGCAAGCGTTCGGTGTATCGATAAATCACTCCAGGAGGCTCGGAATCGCGATATTCACACGTTCCACACTTTGTGTTTCGACAGAAGCTAAGGATTCACATTCCAGCCCTCACAATCGTTCGATATAACGATAAACCAGTCTAGGTGGCTCTGAATTGCGATATTCACCCGTTCCACACGTTCTGTATCGACAGAAGCTAGGGCTTTACTTTCCAGCTCACGCAACCGTTCGATACTACCATGAATCACTCCACGGGGCTTGGAATCGCGATATTCACCCGATCCACACGTTCTGTATCGACAGAAGATAAGGATTCAATTCCCAGGCCTCGCAATCGTTCGACATAACGATAAATCACTGGAATAGGCTCGGAATCGCGATATTCACCCGTACCACACGTTCTTTATCGACAGAAGCTAAGGATTCACTTTCCAGCCCTCGCAATCGTTCGATATAACGATAAATCAGTCCAGCTGGATCGGTATTGCGATATTCACCCGACCCACACGTTCTGTATCGACAGAAGCTAAGGATTCACTTTCCGGCCCTCGCAATCGTTCGGTGTATCGATAAATCACTCTAGGAGGCTCGGAATTGCGATATTCACCGGTACCACACGTTCTGTATCGACAGAAGCTAGGGCTTTACTTTCCAGCTCTCGCAATCGTTCGATATTACCATGAATCACTCCAGGAGGCTCGGAATCGCGATATTCACACGTTCCACACTTTGTGTTTCGACAGAAGCTAAGGATTCACTTTCCAGGCCTCGCAATCGTTCGATATAACGATAAATCACTCTAGGTGGCTCCGATTCGCGATATTCACCATTTTCACACGTTCTGTATCGACAGAAGCTAATGATTCACCTTCCAGCCCTCGCAATAGTTCGATATAACGATAAATCACTGTAATAGGCTCGGAATCGCGATATTCACCCGACCCACACGTTCTGCACCGACAGCAGCTAAGGCTTTACTTTCGAGCCCTCGCAAGCGTTCGGTGTATCGATAAATCACTCCAGGAGGCTCGGAATCGCGATATTCACACGTTCCACACTTTGTGTTTCGACAGAAGCTAAGGATTCACTTTCCAGCCCTCGCAATCGATCGATATAACGATAAATCAGTCTAGGTGGCTTTGAATTGCGATATTCACCATTTCCAAACGTTCTGTATCGACAGAAGCTAAGGATTCACTTTCCAGCCCTCGCAATCGTTCGATATAACGATAAATCAATCTAGGTGGCTCGGATTCGCGATATTCACCATTTCCACACGTTCTGTATCGACAGAAGTTAATGATTCACCGTCCAGCCCTCGCAATAGTTCGATATAACGATAAATCACTGTAATAGGCTCGGAATCGCGATATTCACCAGTTCCACACGTTCTGCATCGACAGAAGCTAAGGCTTTACTTTCCAGCCCTCGCAAGCGTTCGGTGTATCGATAAATCACTCCAGGAGGCTCGGAATCGCGATATTCACACGTTCCACACTTTGTGTTTCGACAGAAGCTAAGGATTCACATTCCAGCCCTCACAATCGTTCGATATAACGATAAACCAGTCTAGGTGGCTCTGAATTGCGATATTCACCCGTTCCACACGTTCTGTATCGACAGAAGCTAGGGCTTTACTTTCCAGCTCACGCAACCGTTCGATACTACCATGAATCACTCCACGGGGCTCGGAATCGCGATATTCACCCGATCCACACGTTCTGTATCGACAGAAGATAAGGATTCAATTCCGAGGCCTCGCAATCGTTCGACATAACGATAAATCACTGGAATAGGCTCGGAATCGCGATATTCACCCGTACCACACGTTCTTTATCGACAGAAGCTAAGGATTCACTTTCCAGCCCTCGCAATCGTTCGATATAACGATAAATCAGTCTAGCTGGATCCGTATTGCGATATTCACCATTTCCAAACGTTCTGCATCGACAGAAGCTAAGGCTTTACTTTCCAGCCCTCGCAATCGTTCGGTGTATCGATAAATCACTCCAGGAGGCTCGGAATCGCGATATTCACACGTTCCACACTTTGTGTTTCGACAGAAGCTAAGGATTCACTTTCCAGGCCTCGCAATCGTTCGATATAACGATAAATCACTCTAGGTGGCTCGGATTCGCGATATTCACCATTTTCACACGTTCTGTATCGACAGAAGCTAATGATTCACCTTCCAGCCCTCGCAATAGTTCGATATAACGATAAATCACTGTAATAGGCTCGGAATCGCGATATTCACCAGTTCCACACGTTCTGCACCGACAGCAGCTAAGGCTTTACTTTCGAGCCCTCGCAAGCGTTCGGTGTATCGATAAATCACTCCAGGAGGCTCGGAATCGCGATATTCACACGTTCCACACTTTGTGTTTCGACAGAAGCTAAGGATTCACTTTCCAGACCTCACAATCGTTCGATATAACGATTAACCAGTCTAGGTGGCTCTGAATTGCGATATTCATCCGTTCCACACGTTCTGTATCGACAGAAGCTAGGGCTTTACTTTCCAGCTCACGCAATGGTTCGATACTACCATGAATCACTCCACGGGGCTCGGAATCGCGATATTCACCCGACCCGCACGTTCTGTATCGACAGAAGCTAAGGATTCACTTTCCGGCCCTCGCAATCGTTCGGTGTATCGATAAATCACTCCAGGAGGCTCGGAATCGCGATATCCACACGTTCCACACTTTGTGTTTCGACAGGAGCTACTTTCCAGCCCTCGCAATCGTTCGGTGTATCGATAAATCACTCTAGGTGACTCGGAATCGTGATATTCACCCTTTTCAATCGTTCTGTATCGACAGAAGCTAAGGATTCACTTTCCAGCTCTCGCAATCGTTCGGTGTATCGATAAAACACTCCAGGAGGCTCGGAATCGCGATATTCACACGTTCCACACTTTGTGTTTCGACAGAAGCTAAGGATTCACTTTCCAGCCCTCGCAATCGTTCGATATAACGATAAATCACTCTAGGTGGCTCGGATTCGCGATATTCACCATTTCCACACGTTCTGTATCGACAGAAGTTAATGATTCACCTTCCAGCCCTCGCAATAGTTCGATATAACGATAAATCACTGTAATAGGCTCGGAATCGCGATATTCACCAGTTCCACACGTTCTGCATCGACAGAAGCTAAGGCTATACTTTCCAGCCCTCGCAAGCGTTCGGTGTATCGATAAATCACTCCAGGAGGCTCGGAATCGCAATATTCACCCGTACCACACGTTCTGTATCGACAGAAGATAAGGATTCACTTTCCAGCTCTCGCAATCGATCGATATAACGATAAACCACTCTAGGAAGCTCGGGATCGCCATATTCACCATTTCCACACGTTCTGTATCGACAGAAGCTAAGGATTCACTTTCCAGCCCTCGCAATCGTTCGATATAACGATAAATCACTCTAGGTGGCTCGGATTCGCGATATTCACCATTTCCACACGTTCTGTATCGACAGAAGCTAAGGATTCACTTTCCAGCCCTCGCAATCGTTCGATATAACGATAAATCAATCTAGGTGGCTCGGATTCGCGATATTCACCATTTCCACACGTTCTGTATCGACAGAAGTTAATGATTCACCGTCCAGCCCTCGCAATAGTTCGATATAACGATAAATCACTGTAATAGGCTCGGAATCGCGATATTCACCAGTTCCACACGTTCTGCATCGACAGAAGCTAAGGCTTTACTTTCCAGCCCTCGCAAGCGTTCGGTGTATCGATAAATCACTCCAGGAGGCTCGGAATCGCGATATTCACACGTTCCACACTTTGTGTTTCGACAGAAGCTAAGGATTCACATTCCAGCCCTCACAATCGTTCGATATAACGATAAACCAGTCTAGGTGGCTCTGAATTGCGATATTCACCCGTTCCACACGTTCTGTATCGACAGAAGCTAGGGCTTTACTTTCCAGCTCACGCAACCGTTCGATACTACCATGAATCACTCCACGGGGCTCGGAATCGCGATATTCACCCGATCCACACGTTCTGTATCGACAGAAGATAAGGATTCAATTCCCAGGCCTCGCAATCGTTCGACATAACGATAAATCACTGGAATAGGCTCGGAATCGCGATATTCACCCGTACCACACGTTCTTTATCGACAGAAGCTAAGGATTCACTTTCCAGCCCTCGCAATCGATCGATATAACGATAAATCACTCTAGGTGGCTCGGATTCGCGATATTAACCATTTCCACACGTTCTGTATCGACAAAACCTAGGGCTTTACTATCCAGCTCTCGCAATCGTTCGATACTACCATGAATCACTCCACGGGGCTCGGAATCGCGATATTCACCCGTACCACACGTTCTGTATCGACAGAAGATAAGGATTCACTTTCCAGGCCTCGCAATCGTTCGATATAACGATAAATCACTCTAGGTGGCTCGGATTCGCGATATTCACCATTTCCACACGTTCTGTATCGACAGAAGCTAATGATTCACCTTCCAGCCCTCGCAATAGATCGTTATAACGATAAATCACTGTAATAGGCTCGGAATCGCAATATTCACCCGTACCACACGTTCTGTATCGACAGAAGATAAGGATTCACTTTCCAGCTCTCGCAATCGATCGATATAACGATAAACCACTCTAGGAAGCTCGGGATCGCCATATTCACCATTTCCACACGCTCTGTATCGACAGAAGCTAAGGATTCACTTTCCAGCCCTCGCAATCGTTCGATATAACGATAAATCACTCTAGGTGGCTCGGATTCGCGATATTAACCATTTCCACACGTTCTGTATCGACAAAACCTAGGGCTTTACTATCCAGCTCTCGCAATCGTTCGATACTACCATGAATCACTCCACGGGGCTCGGAATCGCGATATTCACCCGATCCACACGTTCTGTATCGACACAAGCTAAGGATTCACTTTCCAGCCCTCGCAATCGTTCGGTGTATCGATAAATCAGTCTAGGAGGCTCGGAATCGCGATATTCACCGGTACCACACGTTCTGTATCGACAGAAGCTAGGGCTTTACTTTCCAGCTCTCGCAATCGTTCGATATTACCATGAATCACTCCAGGGGGCTCGGAATCGCGATATTCACCTGGTCCACACGTTCTGTATCGACAGAAGCTAAGGCTTTACTTTCCAGCCCTCGCAATCGTGCAATTTTACGAAGAGTCACTTCAGGAGGCTCGGAATCGCAATATTCACCCGTACTACACGTTCTGTATCGACAGAAGATAAGGATTCACTTTCCAGCCCTCGCAATCGTTCGATATAACGATAAATCACTCTAGGTGGCATGGATTCGCGATATTCACCATTTTCACACGTTCTGTATCGACAGAAGCTAATGATTCACCTTCCAGCCCTCGCAATAGTTCGATATAACGATAAATCACTGTAATAGGCTCGGAATCGCGATATTCACCAGTTCCACAGGTTCTGCACCGACAGCAGCTAAGGCTTTACTTTCGAGCCCTCGCAAGCGTTCGGTGTATCGATAAATCACTCCAGGAGGCTCGGAATCGCGATATTCACACGTTCCACACTTTGTGTTTCGACAGAAGCTAAGGATTCACTTTCCAGCCCTCACAATCGTTCGATATAACGATTAACCAGTCTAGGTGGCTCTGAATTGCGATATTCACCCGTTCCACACGTTCTGTATCGACAGAAGCTAGGGCTTTACTTTCAGCACACGCAATGGTTCGATACTACCATGAATCACTCCACGGGGCTCGGAATCGCGATATTCACCCGACCCACACGTTCTGTATCGACAGAAGCTAAGGATTCACTTTCCAGCCCTCGCAATCGTTCGGTGTATCGATAAATTGACTCCAGGAGGCTCGGAATCGCGATATCCACACGTTCAACACTTTGTGTTTCGACAGGAGCTACTTTCCAGCCCTCGCAATCGTTCGGTGTATCGATAAATCACTCTAGGTGACTCGGAATCGTGATATTCACCCTTTTCAATCGTTCTGTATCGACAGAAGCTAAGGATTCACTTTCCAGCTCTCGCAATCGTTCGGTGTATCGATAAAACACTCCAGGAGGCTCGGAATCGCGATATTCACACGTTCCACACTTTGTGTTTCGACAGAAGCTAAGGATTCACTTTCCAGCCCTCGCAATCGATCGATATAACGGTAAATCAGTCTAGGTGGCTATGAATTGCGATATTCACCATTTCCAAACGTTCTGTATCGACAGAAGCTAAGGATTCACTTTCCAGCCCTCGCAATCGTTCGATATAACGATAAATCACTCTAGGTGGCTCGGATTCGCGATATTCACCATTTCCACACGTTCTGTATCGACAGAAGTTAATGATTCACTTTCCAGCTCTCGCAATCGTTCGATATAATGATAAATCACTGTAAAAGGCTCGGAATCGCGATATTCACCAGTTCCACACGTTCTGCATCGACAGAAGCTACGGTTTTACTTTCCAGCCCTCGGAATCGTTCGGTGTATCGATAACACACTCCAGGAGGTTCGGAATCGCGATATTCACACGTTCCACACTTTGTGTTTCGACAGAAGCTAAGGATTCACTTTCCAGCCCTCCCCATCGTTCGATATAACGATAAATCACCCTAGGTGGCTCGGATTCGCGATATTCACCATTTCCACACGTTCTGTATCGACACAAGCCAATGATTCACCTTCCAGCCCTCGCAATAGTTCGATATAACGATAAATCACTGTAATAGGCTCGGAATCGCGATATTCACCAGTTCCACGCGTTCTGCATCGACAGAAGCTAAGGCTTTACTTTCCAGCCCTCGCAAGCGTTCGGTGTATCGATAAATCACTGTAATAGGCTCGGAATCGCGATATTCACCCGACCCACACGTTCTGCACCGACAGCAGCTAAGGCTTTACTTTCGAGCCCTCGCAAGCGTTCGGTGTATCGATAAATCACTCCAGGAGGCTCGGAATCGCGATATTCACACGTTCCACACTTTGTGTTTCGACAGAAGCTAAGGATTCACTTTCCAGCCCTCGCAATCGATCGATATAACGATAAATCAGTCTAGGTGGCTTTGAATTGCGATATTCACCATTTCCAAACGTTCTGTATCGACAGAAGCTAAGGATTCACTTTCCAGCCCTCGCAATCGTTCGATATAACGATAAATCAATCTAGGTGGCTCGGATTCGCGATATTCACCATTTCCACACGTTCTGTATCGACAGAAGTTAATGATTCACCGTCCAGCCCTTGCAATAGTTCGATATAACGATAAATCACTGTAATAGGCTCGGAATCGCGATATTCACCAGTTCCACACGTTCTGCATCGACAGAAGCTAAGGCTTTACTTTCCAGCCCTCGCAAGCGTTCGGTGTATCGATAAATCACTCCAGGAGGCTCGGAATCGCGATATTCACACGTTCCACACTTTGTGTTTCGACAGAAGCTAAGGATTCACATTCCAGCCCTCACAATCGTTCGATATAACGATAAACCAGTCTAGGTGGCTCTGAATTGCGATATTCACCCGTTCCACACGTTCTGTATCGACAGAAGCTAGGGCTTTACTTTCCAGCTCACGCAACCGTTCGATACTACCATGAATCACTCCACGGGGCTCGGAATCGCGATATTCACCCGATCCACACGTTCTGTATCGACAGAAGATAAGGATTCAATTCCGAGGCCTCGCAATCGTTCGACATAACGATAAATCACTGGAATAGGCTCGGAATCGCGATATTCACCCGTACCACACGTTCTTTATCGACAGAAGCTAAGGATTCACTTTCCAGCCCTCGCAATCGTTCGATATAACGATAAATCAGTCTAGCTGGATCCGTATTGCGATATTCACCATTTCCAAACGTTCTGCATCGACAGAAGCTAAGGCTTTACTTTCCAGCCCTCGCAATCGTTCGGTGTATCGATAAATCACTCCAGGAGGCTCGGAATCGCGATATTCACACGTTCCACACTTTGTGTTTCGACAGAAGCTAAGGATTCACTTTCCAGGCCTCGCAATCGTTCGATATAACGATAAATCACTCTAGGTGGCTCGGATTCGCGATATTCACCATTTTCACACGTTCTGTATCGACAGAAGCTAATGATTCACCTTCCAGCCCTCGCAATAGTTCGATATAACGATAAATCACTGTAATAGGCTCGGAATCGCGATATTCACCAGTTCCACACGTTCTGCACCGACAGCAGCTAAGGCTTTACTTTCGAGCCCTCGCAAGCGTTCGGTGTATCGATAAATCACTCCAGGAGGCTCGGAATCGCGATATTCACACGTTCCACACTTTGTGTTTCGACAGAAGCTAAGGATTCACTTTCCAGCCCTCACAATCGTTCGATATAACGATTAACCAGTCTAGGTGGCTCTGAATTGCGATATTCATCCGTTCCACACGTTCTGTATCGACAGAAGCTAGGGCTTTACTTTCCAGCTCACGCAATGGTTCGATACTACCATGAATCACTCCACGGGGCTCGGAATCGCGATATTCACCCGACCCGCACGTTCTGTATCGACAGAAGCTAAGGATTCACTTTCCGGCCCTCGCAATCGTTCGGTGTATCGATAAATCACTCCAGGAGGCTCGGAATCGCGATATCCACACGTTCCACACTTTGTGTTTCGACAGGAGCTACTTTCCAGCCCTCGCAATCGTTCGGTGTATCGATAAATCACTCTAGGTGACTCGGAATCGTGATATTCACCCTTTTCAATCGTTCTGTATCGACAGAAGCTAAGGATTCACTTTCCAGCTCTCGCAATCGATCGATATAACGATAAACCACTCTAGGAAGCTCGGGATCGCCATATTCACCATTTCCACACGTTCTGTATCGACAGAAGCTAAGGATTCACTTTCCAGCCCTCGCAATCGTTCGATATAACGATAAATCACTCTAGGTGGCTCGGATTCGCGATATTCACCATTTCCACACGTTCTGTATCGACAGAAGCTAAGGATTCACTTTCCAGCCCTCGCAATCGTTCGATATAACGATAAACCAATCTAGGTGGCTCGGATTCGCGATATTCACCATTTCCACACGTTCTGTATCGACAGAAGTTAATGATTCACCGTCCAGCCCTCGCAATAGTTCGATATAACGATAAATCACTGTAATAGGCTCGGAATCGCGATATTCACCAGTTCCACACGTTCTGCATCGACAGAAGCTAAGGCTTTACTTTCCAGCCCTCGCAAGCGTTCGGTGTATCGATAAATCACTCCAGGAGGCTCGGAATCGCGATATTCACACGTTCCACACTTTGTGTTTCGACAGAAGCTAAGGATTCACATTCCAGCCCTCACAATCGTTCGATATAACGATAAACCAGTCTAGGTGGCTCTGAATTGCGATATTCACCCGTTCCACACGTTCTGTATCAACAGAAGCTAGGGCTTTACTTTCCAGCTCACGCAACCGTTCGATACTACCATGAATCACTCCACGGGGCTCGGAATCGCGATATTCACCTGATCCACACGTTCTGTATCGACAGAAGATAAGGATTCAATTCCCAGGCCTCGCAATCGTTCGACATAACGATAAATCACTGGAATAGGCTCGGAATCGCGATATTCACCCGTACCACACGTTCTTTATCGACAGAAGCTAAGGATTCACTTTCCAGCCCTCGCAATCGTTCGATATAACGATAAATCAGTCTAGCTGGATCCGTATTGCGATATTCACCATTTCCAAACGTTCTGCATCGACAGAAGCTAAGGCTTTACTTTCCAGCCCACGCAATCGTTCGGTGTATCGATAAATCACTCCAGGAGGCTCGGAATCGCGATATTCACACGTTCCACACTTTGTGTTTCGACAGAAGCTAAGGATTCACTTTCCAGGCCTCGCAATCGTTCGATATAACGATTAACCAGTCTAGGTGGCTCTGAATTGCGATATTCATCCGTTCCACACGTTCTGTATCGACAGAAGCTAGGGCTTTACTTTCCAGCTCACGCAATGGTTCGATACTACCATGAATCACTCCACGGGGCTCGGAATCGCGATATTCACCCGACCCGCACGTTCTGTATCGACAGAAGCTAAGGATTCACTTTCCGGCCCTCGCAATCGTTCGGTGTATCGATAAATCACTCCAGGAGGCTCGGAATCGCGATATCCACACGTTCCACACTTTGTGTTTCGACAGGAGCTACTTTCCAGCCCTCGCAATCGTTCGGTGTATCGATAAATAACTCTAGGTGACTCGGAATCGTGATATTCACCCTTTTCAATCGTTCTGTATCGACAGAAGCTAAGGATTCACTTTCCAGCTCTCGCAATCGTTCGGTGTATCGATAAAACACTCCAGGAGGCTCGGAATCGCGATATTCACACGTTCCACACTTTGTGTTTCGACAGAAGCTAAGGATTCACTTTCCAGCCCTCGGAATCGATCGATATAACGATAAATCAGTCTAGGTGGCTTTGAATTGCGATATTCACCATTTCCGAACGTTCTGTATCGACAGAAGCTAAGGATTCACTTTCCAGCCCTCGCAATCGTTCGATATAACGATAAATCACTCTAGGTGGCTCGGATTCGCGATATTCACCATTTCCACACGTTCTGTATCGACAGAAGTTAATGATTCACCTTCCAGCCCTCGCAATAGTTCGATATAACGATAAATCACTGTAATAGGCTCGGAATCGCGATATTCACAAGTTCCACACGTTCTGCATCGACAGAAGCTAAGGCTATACTTTCCAGCCCTCGCAAGCGTTCGGTGTATCGATAAATCTCTCCAGGAGGCTCGGAATCGCAATATTCACCCGTACCACACGTTCTGTATCGACACAAGATAAGGATTCACTTTCCAGCTCTCGCAATCGATCGATATAACGATAAACCACTCTAGGAAGCTCGGGATCGCCATATTCACCATTTCCACACGTTCTGTATCGACAGAAGCTAAGGATTCACTTTCCAGCCAGCGCAATCGTTCGATATAACGATAAATCACTCTAGGTGGCTCGGATTCGCGATATTCACCATTTCCACACGTTCTGTATCGACAGAAGCTAATGATTCACCTTCCAGCCCTCGCAATAGATCGTTATAACGATAAATCACTGTAATAGGCTCGGAATCGCAATATTCACCCGTACCACACGTTCTGTATCGACAGAAGATAAGGATTCACTTTCCAGCTCTCGCAATCGATCGATATAACGATAAACCACTCTAGGAAGCTCGGGATCGCCATATTCACCATTTCCACACGCTCTGTATCGACAGAAGCTAAGGATTCACTTTCCAGCCCTCGCAATCGTTCGATATAACGATAAATCACTCTAGGTGGCTCGGATTCGCGATATTAACCATTTCCACACGTTCTGTATCGACAAAACCTAGGGCTTTACTATCCAGCTCTCGCAATCGTTCGATACTACCATGAATCACTCCACGGGGCTCGGAATCGCGATATTCACCCGTACCACACGTTCTGTATCGACAGAAGATAAGGATTCACTTTCCAGCCCTCGCAATCGTTCGATATAACGATAAATCACTCTAGGTGGCTCGGATTCGCGATATTCACCATTTCCACACGTTCTGTATCGACAGAAGCTAATGATTCACCTTCCAGCCCTCGCAATAGATCGTTATAACGATAAATCACTGTAATAGGCTCGGAATCGCAATATTCACCCGTACCACACGTTCTGTATCGACAGAAGATAAGGATTCACTTTCCAGCTCTCGCAATCGATCGATATAACGATAAACCACTCTAGGAAGCTCGGGATCGCCATATTCACCATTTCCACACGCTCTGTATCGACAGAAGCTAAGGATTCACTTTCCAGCCCTCGCAATCGTTCGATATAACGATAAATCACTCTAGGTGGCTCGGATTCGCGATATTAACCATTTCCACACGTTCTGTATCGACAAACCCTAGGGCTTTACTATCCAGCTCTCGCAATCGTTCGATACTACCATGAATCACTCCACGGGGCTCGGAATCGCGATATTCACCATTTCCACACGTTCTGTATCGACAGAAGTTAATGATTCACCGTCCAGCCCTCGCAATAGTTCGATATAACGATAAATCACTGTAATAGGCTCGGAATCGCGATATTCACCAGTTCCACACGTTCTGCATCGACAGAAGCTAAGGCTTTACTTTCCAGCCCTCGCAAGCGTTCGGTGTATCGATAAATCACTCCAGGAGGCTCGGAATCGCGATATTCACACGTTCCACACTTTGTGTGTCGACAGAAGCTAAGGATTCACTTTCCAGCCCTCACAATCGTTCGATATAACGATTAACCAGTCTAGGTGGCTCTGAATTGCGATATTCATCCGTTCCACACGTTCTGTATCGACAGAAGCTAGGGCTTTACTTTCCAGCTCACGCAATGGTTCGATACTACCATGAATCACTCCACGGGGCTCGGAATCGCGATATTCACCCGACCCGCACGTTCTGTATCGACAGAAGCTAAGGATTCACTTTCCGGCCCTCGCAATCGTTCGGTGTATCGATAAATCACTCCAGGAGGCTCGGAATCGCGATATCCACACGTTCCACACTTTGTGTTTCGACAGGAGCTACTTTCCAGCCCTCGCAATCGTTCGGTGTATCGATAAATCACTCTAGGTGACTCGGAATCGTGATATTCACCCTTTTCAATCGTTCTGTATCGACAGAAGCTAAGGATTCACTTTCCAGCTCTCGCAATCGATCGATATAACGATAAACCACTCTAGGAAGCTCGGGATCGCCATATTCACCATTTCCACACGTTCTGTATCGACAGAAGCTAAGGATTCACTTTCCAGCCCTCGCAATCGTTCGATATAACGATAAATCACTCTAGGTGGCTCGGATTCGCGATATTCACCATTTCCACACGTTCTGTATCGACAGAAGCTAAGGATTCACTTTCCAGCCCTCGCAATCGTTCGATATAACGATAAACCAATCTAGGTGGCTCGGATTCGCGATATTCACCATTTCCACACGTTCTGTATCGACAGAAGTTAATGATTCACCGTCCAGCCCTCGCAATAGTTCGATATAACGATAAATCACTGTAATAGGCTCGGAATCGCGATATTCACCAGTTCCACACGTTCTGCATCGACAGAAGCTAAGGCTTTACTTTCCAGCCCTCGCAAGCGTTCGGTGTATCGATAAATCACTCCAGGAGGCTCGGAATCGCGATATTCACACGTTCCACACTTTGTGTTTCGACAGAAGCTAAGGATTCACATTCCAGCCCTCACAATCGTTCGATATAACGATAAACCAGTCTAGGTGGCTCTGAATTGCGATATTCACCCGTTCCACACGTTCTGTATCAACAGAAGCTAGGGCTTTACTTTCCAGCTCACGCAACCGTTCGATACTACCATGAATCACTCCACGGGGCTCGGAATCGCGATATTCACCCGATCCACACGTTCTGTATCGACAGAAGATAAGGATTCAATTCCCAGGCCTCGCAATCGTTCGACATAACGATAAATCACTGGAATAGGCTCGGAATCGCGATATTCACCCGTACCACACGTTCTTTATCGACAGAAGCTAAGGATTCACTTTCCAGCCCTCGCAATCGTTCGATATAACGATAAATCAGTCTAGCTGGATCCGTATTGCGATATTCACCATTTCCAAACGTTCTGCATCGACAGAAGCTAAGGCTTTACTTTCCAGCCCACGCAATCGTTCGGTGTATCGATAAATCACTCCAGGAGGCTCGGAATCGCGATATTCACACGTTCCACACTTTGTGTTTCGACAGAAGCTAAGGATTCACTTTCCAGGCCTCGCAATCGTTCGATATAACGATTAACCAGTCTAGGTGGCTCTGAATTGCGATATTCATCCGTTCCACACGTTCTGTATCGACAGAAGCTAGGGCTTTACTTTCCAGCTCACGCAATGGTTCGATACTACCATGAATCACTCCACGGGGCTCGGAATCGCGATATTCACCCGACCCGCACGTTCTGTATCGACAGAAGCTAAGGATTCACTTTCCGGCCCTCGCAATCGTTCGGTGTATCGATAAATCACTCCAGGAGGCTCGGAATCGCGATATCCACACGTTCCACACTTTGTGTTTCGACAGGAGCTACTTTCCAGCCCTCGCAATCGTTCGGTGTATCGATAAATAACTCTAGGTGACTCGGAATCGTGATATTCACCCTTTTCAATCGTTCTGTATCGACAGAAGCTAAGGATTCACTTTCCAGCTCTCGCAATCGTTCGGTGTATCGATAAAACACTCCAGGAGGCTCGGAATCGCGATATTCACACGTTCCACACTTTGTGTTTCGACAGAAGCTAAGGATTCACTTTCCAGCCCTCGGAATCGATCGATATAACGATAAATCAGTCTAGGTGGCTTTGAATTGCGATATTCACCATTTCCGAACGTTCTGTATCGACAGAAGCTAAGGATTCACTTTCCAGCCCTCGCAATCGTTCGATATAACGATAAATCACTCTAGGTGGCTCGGATTCGCGATATTCACCATTTCCACACGTTCTGTATCGACAGAAGTTAATGATTCACCTTCCAGCCCTCGCAATAGTTCGATATAACGATAAATCACTGTAATAGGCTCGGAATCGCGATATTCACCAGTTCCACACGTTCTGCATCGACAGAAGCTAAGGCTATACTTTCCAGCCCTCGCAAGCGTTCGGTGTATCGATAAATCTCTCCAGGAGGCTCGGAATCGCAATATTCACCCGTACCACACGTTCTGTATCGACACAAGATAAGGATTCACTTTCCAGCTCTCGCAATCGATCGATATAACGATAAACCACTCTAGGAAGCTCGGGATCGCCATATTCACCATTTCCACACGTTCTGTATCGACAGAAGCTAAGGATTCACTTTCCAGCCAGCGCAATCGTTCGATATAACGATAAATCACTCTAGGTGGCTCGGATTCGCGATATTCACCATTTCCACACGTTCTGTATCGACAGAAGCTAATGATTCACCTTCCAGCCCTCGCAATAGATCGTTATAACGATAAATCACTGTAATAGGCTCGGAATCGCAATATTCACCCGTACCACACGTTCTGTATCGACAGAAGATAAGGATTCACTTTCCAGCTCTCGCAATCGATCGATATAACGATAAACCACTCTAGGAAGCTCGGGATCGCCATATTCACCATTTCCACACGCTCTGTATCGACAGAAGCTAAGGATTCACTTTCCAGCCCTCGCAATCGTTCGATATAACGATAAATCACTCTAGGTGGCTCGGATTCGCGATATTAACCATTTCCACACGTTCTGTATCGACAAAACCTAGGGCTTTACTATCCAGCTCTCGCAATCGTTCGATACTACCATGAATCACTCCACGGGGCTCGGAATCGCGATATTCACCCGTACCACACGTTCTGTATCGACAGAAGATAAGGATTCACTTTCCAGCCCTCGCAATCGTTCGATATAACGATAAATCACTCTAGGTGGCTCGGATTCGCGATATTCACCATTTCCACACGTTCTGTATCGACAGAAGCTAATGATTCACCTTCCAGCCCTCGCAATAGATCGTTATAACGATAAATCACTGTAATAGGCTCGGAATCGCAATATTCACCCGTACCACACGTTCTGTATCGACAGAAGATAAGGATTCACTTTCCAGCTCTCGCAATCGATCGATATAACGATAAACCACTCTAGGAAGCTCGGGATCGCCATATTCACCATTTCCACACGCTCTGTATCGACAGAAGCTAAGGATTCACTTTCCAGCCCTCGCAATCGTTCGATATAACGATAAATCACTCTAGGTGGCTCGGATTCGCGATATTAACCATTTCCACACGTTCTGTATCGACAAACCCTAGGGCTTTACTATCCAGCTCTCGCAATCGTTCGATACTACCATGAATCACTCCACGGGGCTCGGAATCGCGATATTCACCCGATCCACACGTTCTGTATCGACACAAGCTAAGGATTCACTTTCCAGCCCTCGCAATCGTTCGGTGTATCGATAAATCACTCTAGGAGGCTCGGAATCGCGATATTCACCGGTACCACACGTTCTGTATCGACAGAAGCTAGGGCTTTACTTTCCAGCTCTCGCAATCGTTCGATATTACCATGAATCACTCCAGGGGGATCGGAATCGCGATATTCACCTGGTCCACACGTTCTGTATCGACAGAAGCTAAGGCTTTACTTTCCAGCCCTCGCAATCGTGCAATTTTACGAAGAGTCACTTCAGGAGGCTCGGAATCGCAATATTCACCCGTACTACACGTTCTGTATCGACAGAAGATAAGGATTCACTTTCCAGCCCTCGCAATCGTTCGATATAACGATAAATCACTCTAGGTGGCATGGATTCGCGATATTCACCATTTTCACACGTTCTGTATCGACAGAAGCTAATGATTCACCTTCCAGCCCTCGCAATAGTTCGATATAACGATAAATCACTGTAATAGGCTCGGAATCGCGATATTCACCAGTTCCACAGGTTCTGCACCGACAGCAGCTAAGGCTTTACTTTCGAGCCCTCGCAAGCGTTCGGTGTATCGATAAATCACTCCAGGAGGCTCGGAATCGCGATATTCACACGTTCCACACTTTGTGTTTCGACAGAAGCTAAGGATTCACTTTCCAGCCCTCGCAATCGATCGATATAACGGTAAATCAGTCTAGGTGGCTATGAATTGCGATATTCACCATTTCCAAACGTTCTGTATCGACAGAAGCTAAGGATTCACTTTCCAGCCCTCGCAATCGTTCGATATAACGATAAATCACTCTAGGTGGCTCGGATTCGCGATATTCACCATTTCCACACGTTCTGTATCGACAGAAGTTAATGATTCACTTTCCAGCTCTCGCAATCGTTCGATATAATGATAAATCACTGTAAAAGGCTCGGAATCGCGATATTCACCAGTTCCACACGTTCTGCATCGACAGAAGCTAAGGTTTTACTTTCCAGCCCTCGGAATCGTTCGGTGTATCGATAACACACTCCAGGAGGCTCGGAATCGCGATATTCACACGTTCCACACTTTGTGTTTCGACAGAAGCTAAGGATTCACTTTCCAGCCCTCCCCATCGTTCGATATAACGATAAATCACCCTAGGTGGCTCGGATTCGCGATATTCACCATTTCCACACGTTCTGTATCGACAGAAGCTAAGGATTCACTTTCCAGCCCTCGCAATGGATCGATATAACGATAAATCAGTCTAGGTGGCTTTGAATTGCGATATTCACCATTTCCAAACGTTCTGTATCGACAGAAGCTAAGGATTCACTTTCCAGCTCTCGCAATCGATCGATATAACGATAAACCACTGTAGGAAGCACGGGATCGCCATATTCACCATTTCCACACGCTCTGTATCGACAGAAGCTAAGGATTCACTTTCCAGCCCTCGCAATCGATCGATATAACGATAAATCAGTCTAGGTGGCTTTGAATTGCGATATTCACCATTTCCAAACGTTCTGTATCGACAGAAGCTAAGGATTCACTTTCCAGCTCTCGCAATCGATCGATATAACGATAAACCACTCTAGGAAGCTCGGAATCGCGATATTCAACGGTAACACGCGTTCTGTATCGACAGAAGCTAGGGCTTTACTTTCCAGCTCTCGCAATCGTTCGATATTACCATGAGTCACTCCAGGGGGCTCGGAATCGCAATATTCACCTGTTCCACACGCTCTGTATCGACAGAAGCTAAGGCTTTACTTTCCAGTCCTCGCAATCGTTCAATTTTACGAAGAGTCACTTCAGGAGGCTCGGAATCGCAATATTCACCCGTACCACACGTTCTGTATCGACAGAAGATAAGGATTCACTTTCCAGCCCTCGCAATCGTTCGATATAACGATAAATCACTCTAGGTGGCTCGGATTCGCGATATTCACCATTTTCACACGTTCTGTTTCGACATAAGCTAATGATCCACCTTCCAGCCCTCGCAATAGTTCGATATAACGATAAATCACTGTAATAGGCTCGGAATCGCGATATTCACCAGTTCCACACGCTCTGTATCGACAGAAGCTAAGGATTCACTTTCCAGCCCTCGGAATCGTTCGATATAACGATAAATCACTCTAGGTGGCTCGGATTCGCGATATTCACCATTTTCACACGTTCTGTTT
Organism: Nomada lathburiana; assembly: GCA_963667235.1. Classification (NCBI taxonomy): domain Eukaryota; kingdom Metazoa; phylum Arthropoda; class Insecta; order Hymenoptera; family Apidae; genus Nomada; species Nomada lathburiana. Next base: position 732,290 of record OY763905.1, read on the forward strand.
CGACATAAGCTAATGATCCACCTTCCAGCCCTCGCAATAGTTCGATATAACGATAAATCACTGTAATAGGCTCGGAATCGCGATATTCACCAGTTCCACACGTTCTGTATCGACAGAAGCTAAGGATTCACTTTCCAGCCCTCGCAATCGTTCGATATAACGATAAATCACTCTAGGTGGCTCGGATTCGCGATATTCACCATTTCCACACGTTCTGTATCGACAGAAGCTAATGATTCACCTTCCAGCCCTCGCAATAGATCGTTATAACGATAAATCACTGTAATAGGCTCGGATTCGCAATATTCACCATTTCCACACGCTCTGTATCGACAGAAGCTAAGGATTCACTTTCCATCCCTCGCAATCGTTCGATATAACGATAAATCACTCTAGGTGGCTCGGATTCGCGATATTAACCATTTCCACACGTTCTGTATCGACAAAACCTAGGGCTTTACTATCCAGCTCTCGCAATCGTTCGGTACTACCATGAATCACTCCACGGGGCTCGGAATCGCGTTATTCACCCGATCCACACGTTCTGTATCGACAGAAGCTAAGGATTCACTTTCCAGCCCTCGCAATCGTTCGATATAACGATAAATCACTCTAGGTGGCTCGGATTCGCGATATTCACCATTTCCACACGTTCTGTATCGACAGAAGCTAATGATTCACCTTCCAGCCCTCGCAATAGATCGTTATAACGATAAATCACTGTAATAGGCTCGGAATCGCAATATTCACCCGTACCACACGTTCTGTATCGACAGAAGATAAGGATTCACCTTCCAGCCCTCGCAATAGTTCGATATAACGATAAATCACTGTAATAGGCTCGGAATCGCGATATTCACCAGTTCCACACGTTCTGCACCGACAGCAGCTAAGGCTTTACTTTCGAGCCCTCGCAAGCGTTCGGTGTATCGATAAATCACTCCAGGAGGCTCGGAATCGCGATATTCACACGTTCCACACTTTGTGTTTCGACAGAAGCTAAGGATTCACTTTCCAGCCCTCACAATCGTTCGATATAACGATTAACCAGTCTAGGTGGCTCTGAATTGCGATATTCACCCGTTCCACACGTTCTGTATCGACAGAAGCTAGGGCTTTACTTTCCAGCTCACGCAATGGTTCGATACTACCATGAATCACTCCACGGGGCTCGGAATCGCGATATTCACCCGACCCACACGTTCTGTATCGACAGAAGCTAAGGATTCACTTTCCAGCCCTCGCAATTGTTCGGTGTATCGATAAATCACTCCAGGAGGCTCGGAATCGCGATATCCAAACGTTCCACATTTTGTGTTTCGACAGGAGCTACTTTCCAGCCCTCGCAATCGTTCGGTGTATCGATAAATCACTCTAGGTGACTCGGAATCGTGATATTCACCCTTTTCAATCGTTCTGTATCGACAGAAGCTAGGGCTTTACTTTCCAGCTCACGCAATGGTTCGATACTACCATGAATCACTCCACGGGGCTCGGAATCGCGATATTCACCCGATCCACACGTTCTGTATCGACACAAGCTAAGGATTCACTTTCCAGCTCTCGCAATCGTTCGGTGTATCGATAAAACACTCCAGGAGGCTCGGAATTGCGATATTCACACGTTCCACACTTTGTGTTTCGACAGAAGCTAAGGATTCACTTTCCAGCCCTCGCAATCGATCGATATAACGATAAATCAGTCTAGGTGGCTTTGAATTGCGATATTCACCATTTCCAAACGTTCTGTATCGACAGAAGCTAAGGATTCACTTTCCTGCCTTCGCAATCGTTCGATATAACGATAAATCACTCTAGGTGGCTCGGATTCGCGATATTCACCATTTCCACACGTTCTGTATCGACAGAAGCTAATGATTCACCTTCCAGCCCTCGCAATAGATCGTTATAACGATAAATCACTGTAATAGGCTCGGAATCGCAATATTCACCCGTACCACACGTTCTGTATCGACAGAAGATAAGGATTCACTTTCCAGCTCTCGCAATCGATCGATATAACGATAAACCACTCTAGGAAGCTCGGGATCGCCATATTCACCATTTCCACACGCTCTGTATCGACAGAAGCTAAGGATTCACTTTCCAGCCCTCGCAATCGTTCGATATAACGATAAATCACTCTAGGTGGCTCGGATTCGCGATATTAACCATTTCCACACGTTCTGTATCGACAAAACCTAGGGCTTTACTATCCAGCTCTCGCAATCGTTCGATACTACCATGAATCACTCCACGGGGCTCGGAATCGCGATATTCACCCGATCCACACGTTCTGTATCGACAGAAGCTAAGGATTCACTTTCCAGCCCTCGCAATCGTTCGATATAACGATAAATCACTCTAGGTGGCTCGGATTCGCGATATTCACCATTTCCACACGTTCTGTATCGACAGAAGCTAATGATTCACCTTCCAGCCCTCGCAATAGATCGTTATAACGATAAATGACTGTAATAGGCTCGGAATCGCAATATTCACCCGTACCACACGTTCTGTATCGACAGAAGATAAGGATTCACTTTCCAGCTCTCGCAATCGATCGATATAACGATAAACCACTCTAGGAAGCTCGGGATCGCCATATTCACCATTTCCACACGCTCTGTATCGACAGAAGCTAAGGATTCACTTTCCAGCCCTCGCAATCGTTCGATATAACGATAAATCACTCTAGGTGGCTCGGATTCGCGATATTAACCATTTCCACACGTTCTGTATCGACAAAACCTAGGGCTTTACTATCCAGCTCTCGCAATCGTTCGATACTACCATGAATCACTCCACGGGGCTCGGAATCGCGATATTCACCCGATCCACACGTTCTGTATCGACACAAGCTAAGGATTCACTTTCCAGCCCTCGCAATCGTTCGGTGTATCGATAAATCACTCTAGGTGACTCGGAATCGTGATATTCACCCTTTTCAATCGTTCTGTATCGACAGAAGCTAAGGATTCACTTTCCAGCTCTCGCAATCGTTCGGTGTATCGATAAAACACTCCAGGAGGCTCGGAATTGCGATATTCACACGTTCCACACTTTGTGTTTCGACAGAAGCTAAGGATTCACTTTCCAGCCCTCGCAATCGTTCGATATAACGATAAATCACTCTAGGAAGCTCGGGATCGCCATATTCACCATTTCCACACGCTCTGTATCGACAGAAGCTAAGGATTCACTTTCCAGCCCTCGCAATCGTTCGATATAACGATAAATCACCGTAATAGGCTCGGAATCGCAATATTCACCCGTACCACACGTTCTGTATCGACAGAAGATAAGGATTCACTTTCCAGCTCTCGCAATCGATCGATATAACGATAAACCACTCTAGGAAGCTCGGGATCGCCATATTCACCATTTCCACACGCTCTATATCGACAGAAGCTAAGGATTCACTTTCCAGCCCTCGCAGTCGTTCGATATAACGATAAATCACTCTAGGTGGCTCGGATTCGCGATATTAACCATTTCCACACGTTCTGTATCGACAAAACCTAGGGCTTTACTATCCAGCTCTCGCAATCGTTCGATACGACCATGAATCACTCCACGGGGCTCGGAATCGCGATATTCACCCGATCCACACGTTCTGTATCGACAGAAGCTAAGGATTCACTTTCCAGCCCTCGCAACCGATCGATATAACGATAAATCACTGTAATAGGCTCGGAATCGCAATATTCACCATTTCCAAACGTTCTGTATCGACAGAAGCTAAGGATTCACCTTCCAGCCCTCGCAATAGTTCGATATAACGATAAATCACTGTAATAGGCTCGGAATCGCGATATTCACCAGTTCCACACGTTCTGCATCGACAGAAGCTAAGGCTTTACTTTCCAGCCCTCGCAAGCGTTCGGTGTATCGATAAATCACTCCAGGAGGCTCGGAATCGCGATATTCACACGTTCCACACTTTGTGTTTCGACAGAAGCTAAGGATTCACATTCCAGCCCTCACAATCGTTCGATATAACGATAAACCAGTCTAGGTGGCTCTGAATTGCGATATTCACCCGTTCCACACGTTCTGTATCGACAGAAGCTACGGCTTTACTTTCCAGCTCACGCAACCGTTCGATACTACCATGAATCACTCCACGGGGCTCGGAATCGCGATATTCACCCGATCCACACGTTCTGTATCGACAGAAGATAAGGATTCAATTCCCAGGCCTCGCAATCGTTCGACATAACGATAAATCACTGGAATAGGCTCGGAATCGCGATATTCACCCGTACCACACGTTCTTTATCGACAGAAGCTAATGATTCACTTTCCAGCCCTCGCAATCGTTCGATATAACGATAAATCACTCTAGGTGGCTCGGATTCGCGATATTAACCATTTCCACACGTTCTGTATCGACAAAACCTAGGGCTTTACTATCCAGCTCTCGCAATCGTTCGATACTACCATGAATCACTCCACGGGGCTCGGAATCGCGATATTCACCCGATCCACACGTTCTGTATCTACAGAAGCTAAGGATTCACTTTCCAGCCCTCGCAATCGTTCGATATAACGATAAATCACTCTAGGTGGCTCGGATTCGCGATATTCACCATTTCCACACGTTCTGTATCGACAGAAGCTAATGATTCACCTTCCAGCCCTTGCAATAGATCGTTATAACGATAAATCACTGTAATAGGCTCGGAATCGCAATATCACCCGTACCACACGTTCTGTATCGACAGAAGATAAGGATTCACCTTCCAGCCCTCGCAATAGTCCGATATAACGATAAATCACTGTAATAGGCTCGGAATCGCGATATTCACCAGTTCCACACGTTCTGCACCGACAGCAGCTAAGGCTTTACTTTCGAGCCCTCGCAAGCGTTCGGTGTATCGATAAATCACTCCAGGAGGCTCGGAATCGCGATATTCACACGTTCCACACTTTGTGTTTCGACAGAAGCTAAGGATTCACTTTCCAGCCCTCACAATCGTTCGATATAACGATTAACCAGTCTAGGTGGCTCTGAATTGCGATATTCACCCGTTCCACACGTTCTGTATCGACAGAAGCTAGGGCTTTACTTTCCAGCTCACGCAATGGTTCGATACTACCATGAATCACTCCACGGGGCTCGGAATCGCGATATTCACCCGACCCACACGTTCTGTATCGACAGAAGCTAAGGATTCACTTTCCAGCCCTCGCAATTGTTCGGTGTATCGATAAATCACTCCAGGAGGCTCGGAATCGCGATATCCAAACGTTCCACATTTTGTGTTTCGACAGGAGCTACTTTCCAGCCCTCGCAATCGTTCGGTGTATCGATAAATCACTCTAGGTGACTCGGAATCGTGATATTCACCCTTTTCAATCGTTCTGTATCGACAGAAGCTAGGGCTTTACTTTCCAGCTCACGCAATGGTTCGATACTACCATGAATCACTCCACGGGGCTCGGAATCGCGATATTCACCCGATCCACACGTTCTGTATCGACACAAGCTAAGGATTCACTTTCCAGCTCTCGCAATCGTTCGGTGTATCGATAAAACACTCCAGGAGGCTCGGAATTGCGATATTCACACGTTCCACACTTTGTGTTTCGACAGAAGCTAAGGATTCACTTTCCAGCCCTCGCAATCGATCGATATAACGATAAATCAGTCTAGGTGGCTTTGAATTGCGATATTCACCATTTCCAAACGTTCTGTATCGACAGAAGCTAAGGATTCACTTTCCTGCCTTCGCAATCGTTCGATATAACGATAAATCACTCTAGGTGGCTCGGATTCGCGATATTCACCATTTCCACACGTTCTGTATCGACAGAAGCTAATGATTCACCTTCCAGCCCTCGCAATAGATCGTTATAACGATAAATCACTGTAATAGGCTCGGAATCGCAATATTCACCCGTACCACACGTTCTGTATCGACAGAAGATAAGGATTCACTTTCCAGCTCTCGCAATCGATCGATATAACGATAAACCACTCTAGGAAGCTCGGGATCGCCATATTCACCATTTCCACACGCTCTGTATCGACAGAAGCTAAGGATTCACTTTCCAGCCCTCGCAATCGTTCGATATAACGATAAATCACTCTAGGTGGCTCGGATTCGCGATATTAACCATTTCCACACGTTCTGTATCGACAAAACCTAGGGCTTTACTATCCAGCTCTCGCAATCGTTCGATACTACCATGAATCACTCCACGGGGCTCGGAATCGCGATATTCACCCGATCCACACGTTCTGTATCGACAGAAGCTAAGGATTCACTTTCCAGCCCTCGCAATCGTTCGATATAACGATAAATCACTCTAGGTGGCTCGGATTCGCGATATTCACCATTTCCACACGTTCTGTATCGACAGAAGCTAATGATTCACCTTCCAGCCCTCGCAATAGATCGTTATAACGATAAATGACTGTAATAGGCTCGGAATCGCAATATTCACCCGTACCACACGTTCTGTATCGACAGAAGATAAGGATTCACTTTCCAGCTCTCGCAATCGATCGATATAACGATAAACCACTCTAGGAAGCTCGGGATCGCCATATTCACCATTTCCACACGCTCTGTATCGACAGAAGCTAAGGATTCACTTTCCAGCCCTCGCAATCGTTCGATATAACGATAAATCACTCTAGGTGGCTCGGATTCGCGATATTAACCATTTCCACACGTTCTGTATCGACAAAACCTAGGGCTTTACTATCCAGCTCTCGCAATCGTTCGATACTACCATGAATCACTCCACGGGGCTCGGAATCGCGATATTCACCCGATCCACACGTTCTGTATCGACACAAGCTAAGGATTCACTTTCCAGCCCTCGCAATCGTTCGGTGTATCGATAAATCACTCTAGGTGACTCGGAATCGTGATATTCACCCTTTTCAATCGTTCTGTATCGACAGAAGCTAAGGATTCACTTTCCAGCTCTCGCAATCGTTCGGTGTATCGATAAAACACTCCAGGAGGCTCGGAATTGCGATATTCACACGTTCCACACTTTGTGTTTCGACAGAAGCTAAGGATTCACTTTCCAGCCCTCGCAATCGTTCGATATAACGATAAATCACTCTAGGAAGCTCGGGATCGCCATATTCACCATTTCCACACGCTCTGTATCGACAGAAGCTAAGGATTCACTTTCCAGCCCTCGCAATCGTTCGATATAACGATAAATCACCGTAATAGGCTCGGAATCGCAATATTCACCCGTACCACACGTTCTGTATCGACAGAAGATAAGGATTCACTTTCCAGCTCTCGCAATCGATCGATATAACGATAAACCACTCTAGGAAGCTCGGGATCGCCATATTCACCATTTCCACACGCTCTATATCGACAGAAGCTAAGGATTCACTTTCCAGCCCTCGCAGTCGTTCGATATAACGATAAATCACTCTAGGTGGCTCGGATTCGCGATATTAACCATTTCCACACGTTCTGTATCGACAAAACCTAGGGCTTTACTATCCAGCTCTCGCAATCGTTCGATACGACCATGAATCACTCCACGGGGCTCGGAATCGCGATATTCACCCGATCCACACGTTCTGTATCGACAGAAGCTAAGGATTCACTTTCCAGCCCTCGCAACCGATCGATATAACGATAAATCACTGTAATAGGCTCGGAATCGCAATATTCACCATTTCCAAACGTTCTGTATCGACAGAAGCTAAGGATTCACCTTCCAGCCCTCGCAATAGTTCGATATAACGATAAATCACTGTAATAGGCTCGGAATCGCGATATTCACCAGTTCCACACGTTCTGCATCGACAGAAGCTAAGGCTTTACTTTCCAGCCCTCGCAAGCGTTCGGTGTATCGATAAATCACTCCAGGAGGCTCGGAATCGCGATATTCACACGTTCCACACTTTGTGTTTCGACAGAAGCTAAGGATTCACATTCCAGCCCTCACAATCGTTCGATATAACGATAAACCAGTCTAGGTGGCTCTGAATTGCGATATTCACCCGTTCCACACGTTCTGTATCGACAGAAGCTACGGCTTTACTTTCCAGCTCACGCAACCGTTCGATACTACCATGAATCACTCCACGGGGCTCGGAATCGCGATATTCACCCGATCCACACGTTCTGTATCGACAGAAGATAAGGATTCAATTCCCAGGCCTCGCAATCGTTCGACATAACGATAAATCACTGGAATAGGCTCGGAATCGCGATATTCACCCGTACCACACGTTCTTTATCGACAGAAGCTAATGATTCACTTTCCAGCCCTCGCAATCGTTCGATATAACGATAAATCACTCTAGGTGGCTCGGATTCGCGATATTAACCATTTCCACACGTTCTGTATCGACAAAACCTAGGGCTTTACTATCCAGCTCTCGCAATCGTTCGATACTACCATGAATCACTCCACGGGGCTCGGAATCGCGATATTCACCCGATCCACACGTTCTGTATCTACAGAAGCTAAGGATTCACTTTCCAGCCCTCGCAATCGTTCGATATAACGATAAATCACTCTAGGTGGCTCGGATTCGCGATATTCACCATTTCCACACGTTCTGTATCGACAGAAGCTAATGATTCACCTTCCAGCCCTTGCAATAGATCGTTATAACGATAAATCACTGTAATAGGCTCGGAATCGCAATATCACCCGTACCACACGTTCTGTATCGACAGAAGATAAGGATTCACCTTCCAGCCCTCGCAATAGTCCGATATAACGATAAATCACTGTAATAGGCTCGGAATCGCGATATTCACCAGTTCCACACGTTCTGCACCGACAGCAGCTAAGGCTTTACTTTCGAGCCCTCGCAAGCGTTCGGTGTATCGATAAATCACTCCAGGAGGCTCGGAATCGCGATATTCACACGTTCCACACTTTGTGTTTCGACAGAAGCTAAGGATTCACTTTCCAGCCCTCACAATCGTTCGATATAACGATTAACCAGTCTAGGTGGCTCTGAATTGCGATATTCACCCGTTCCACACGTTCTGTATCGACAGAAGCTAGGGCTTTACTTTCCAGCTCACGCAATGGTTCGATACTACCATGAATCACTCCACGGGGCTCGGAATCGCGATATTCACCCGACCCACACGTTCTGTATCGACAGAAGCTAAGGATTCACTTTCCAGCCCTCGCAATTGTTCGGTGTATCGATAAATCACTCCAGGAGGCTCGGAATCGCGATATCCAAACGTTCCACATTTTGTGTTTCGACAGGAGCTACTTTCCAGCCCTCGCAATCGTTCGGTGCATCGATAAATCACTCTAGGTGACTCGGAATCGTGATATTCACCCTTTTCAATCGTTCTGTATCGACAGAAGCTAAGGATTCACTTTCCAGCTCTCGCAATCGTTCGGTGTATCGATAAAACACTCCAGGAGGCTCGGAATTGCGATATTCACACGTTCCACACTTTGTGTTTCGACAGAAGCTAAGGATTCACTTTCCAGCCCTCGCAACCGATCGATATAACGATAAATCACTGTAATAGGCTCGGAATCGCAATATTCACCATTTCCAAACGTTCTGTATCGACAGAAGCTAAGGATTCACCTTCCAGCCCTCGCAATAGTTCGATATAACGATAAATCACTGTAATAGGCTCGGAATCGCGATATTCACCAGTTCCACACGTTCTGCATCGACAGAAGCTAAGGCTTTACTTTCCAGCCCTCGCAAGCGTTCGGTGTATCGATAAATCACTCCAGGAGGCTCGGAATCGCGATATTCACACGTTCCACACTTTGTGTTTCGACAGAAGCTAAGGATTCACATTCCAGCCCTCACAATCGTTCGATATAACGATAAACCAGTCTAGGTGGCTCTGAATTGCGATATTCACCCGTTCCACACGTTCTGTATCGACAGAAGCTACGGCTTTACTATCCAGCTCTCGCAATCGTTCGATACTACCATGAATCACTCCACGGGGCTCGGAATCGCGATATTCACCCGATCCACACGTTCTGTATCGACAGAAGATAAGGATTCAATTCCCAGGCCTCGCAATCGTTCGACATAACGATAAATCACTGGAATAGGCTCGGAATCGCGATATTCACCCGTACCACACGTTCTTTATCGACAGAAGCTAATGATTCACTTTCCAGCCCTCGCAATCGTTCGATATAACGATAAATCACTCTAGGTGGCTCGGATTCGCGATATTAACCATTTCCACACGTTCTGTATCGACAAAACCTAGGGCTTTACTATCCAGCTCTCGCAATCGTTCGATACTACCATGAATCACTCCACGGGGCTCGGAATCGCGATATTCACCCGATCCACACGTTCTGTATCTACAGAAGCTAAGGATTCACTTTCCAGCCCTCGCAATCGTTCGATATAACGATAAATCACTCTAGGTGGCTCGGATTCGCGATATTCACCATTTCCACACGTTCTGTATCGACAGAAGCTAATGATTCACCTTCCAGCCCTCGCAATAGATCGTTATAACGATAAATCACTGTAATAGGCTCGGAATCGCAATATCACCCGTACCACACGTTCTGTATCGACAGAAGATAAGGATTCACCTTCCAGCCCTCGCAATAGTCCGATATAACGATAAATCACTGTAATAGGCTCGGAATCGCGATATTCACCAGTTCCACACGTTCTGCACCGACAGCAGCTAAGGCTTTACTTTCGAGCCCTCGCAAGCGTTCGGTGTATCGATAAATCACTCCAGGAGGCTCGGAATCGCGATATTCACACGTTCCACACTTTGTGTTTCGACAGAAGCTAAGGATTCACTTTCCAGCCCTCACAATCGTTCGATATAACGATTAACCAGTCTAGGTGGCTCTGAATTGCGATATTCACCCGTTCCACACGTTCTGTATCGACAGAAGCTAGGGCTTTACTTTCCAGCTCACGCAATGGTTCGATACTACCATGAATCACTCCACGGGGCTCGGAATCGCGATATTCACCCGACCCACACGTTCTGTATCGACAGAAGCTAAGGATTCACTTTCCAGCCCTCGCAATTGTTCGGTGTATCGATAAATCACTCCAGGAGGCTCGGAATCGCGATATCCAAACGTTCCACATTTTGTGTTTCGACAGGAGCTACTTTCCAGCCCTCGCAATCGTTCGGTGCATCGATAAATCACTCTAGGTGACTCGGAATCGTGATATTCACCCTTTTCAATCGTTCTGTATCGACAGAAGCTAAGGATTCACTTTCCAGCTCTCGCAATCGTTCGGTGTATCGATAAAACACTCCAGGAGGCTCGGAATTGCGATATTCACACGTTCCACACTTTGTGATTCGACAGAAGCTAAGGATTCACTTTCCAGCCCTCGCAATCGATCGATATAACGATAAATCAGTCTAGGTGGCTTTGAATTGCGATATTCACCATTTCCAAACGTTCTGTATCGACAGAAGCTAAGGATTCACTTTCCAGCCTTCGCAATCGTTCGATATAACGATAAATCACTCTAGGTGGCTCGGATTCGCGATATTCACCATTTCCACACGTTCTGTATCGACAGAAGCTAATGATTCACCTTCCAGCCCTCGCAATAGATCGTTATAACGATAAATCACTGTAATAGGCTCGGAATCGCAATATTCACCCGTACCACACGTTCTGTATCGACAGAAGATAAGGATTCACTTTCCAGCTCTCGCAATCGATCGATATAACGATAAACCACTCTAGGAAGCTCGGGATCGCCATATTCACCATTTCCACACGCTCTGTATCGACAGAAGCTAAGGATTCACTTTCCAGCCCTCGCAATCGTTCGATATAACGATAAATCACTCTAGGTGGCTCGGATTCGCGATATTAACCATTTCCACACGTTCTGTATCGACAAAACCTAGGGCTTTACTATCCAGCTCTCGCAATCGTTCGATACTACCATGAATCACTCCACGGGGCTCGGAATCGCGATATTCACCCGATCCACACGTTCTGTATCGACAGAAGCTAAGGATTCACTTTCCAGCCCTCGGAAGCGTTCGGTGTATCGATAAATTGACTCCAGGAGGCTCGGAATCGCGATATCCACACGTTCCACACTTTGTGTTTCGACAGGAGCTACTTTCCAGCCCTCGCAATCGTTCGGTGTATCGATAAATCACTCTAGGTGACTCGGATTCGTGATATTCACCCTTTTCAATCGTTCTGTATCGACAGAAGCTAAGGATTCACTTTCCAGCTCTCGCAATCGTTCGGTGTATCGATAAAACACTCCAGGAGGCTCGGAATTGCGATATTCACACGTTCCACACTTTGTGTTTCGACAGAAGCTAAGGATTCACTTTCCAGCCCTCGCAATCGTTCGATATAACGATAAATCACTCTAGGAAGCTCGGGATCGCCATATTCACCATTTCCACACGCTCTGTATCGACAGAAGCTAAGGATTCACTTTCCAGCCCTCGCAATCGTTCGATATAACGATAAATCACTGTAATAGGCTCGGAATCGCAATATTCACCCGTACCACACGTTCTGTATCGACAGAAGCTAAGGATTCACTTTCCAGCCTTCGCAATCGTTCGATATAACGATAAATCACTCTAGGTGGCTCGGATTCGCGATATTCACCATTTCCACACGTTCTGTATCGACAGAAGCTAATGATTCACCTTCCAGCCCTCGCAATAGATCGTTATAACGATAAATCACTGTAATAGGCTCGGAATCGCAATATTCACCCGTACCACACGTTCTGTATCGACAGAAGATAAGGATTCACTTTCCAGCTCTCGCAATCGATCGATATAACGATAAACCACTCTAGGAAGCTCGGGATCGCCATATTCACCATTTCCACACGCTCTGTATCGACAGAAGCTAAGGATTCACTTTCCAGCTCTCGCAATCGTTCGGTGTATCGATAAAACACTCCAGGAGGCTCGGAATTGCGATATTCACACGTTCCACACTTTGTGTTTCGACAGAAGCTAAGGATTCACTTTCCAGCCCTCGCAATCGTTCGATATAACGATAAATCACTCTAGGAAGCTCGGGATCGCCATATTCACCATTTCCACACGCTCTGTATCGACAGAAGCTAAGGATTCACTTTCCAGCCCTCGCAATCGTTCGGTGTATCGATAAAACACTCCAGGAGGCTCGGAATTGCGATATTCACACGTTCCACACTTTGTGTTTCGACAGAAGCTAAGGATTCACTTTCCAGCCCTCGCAATCGTTCGATATAACGATAAATCACTCTAGGAAGCTCGGGATCGCCATATTCACCATTTCCACACGCTCTGTATCGACAGAAGCTAAGGATTCACTTTCCAGCCCTCGCAATCGTTCGATATAACGATAAATCACTGTAATAGGCTCGGAATCGCAATATTCACCCGTACCACACGTTCTGTATCGACAGAAGATAAGGATTCACTTTCCAGCTCTCGCAATCGATCGATATAACGATAAACCACTCTAGGAAGCTCGGGATCGCCATATTCACCATTTCCACACGCTCTGTATCGACAGAAGCTAAGGATTCACTTTCCAGCCCTCGCAATCGTTCGATATAACGATAAATCACTCTAGGTGGCTCGGATTCGCGATATTAACCATTTCCACACGTTCTGTATCGACAAAACCTAGGGCTTTACTATCCAGCTCTCGCAATCGTTCGATACTACCATGAATCACTCCACGGGGCTCGGAATCGCGATATTCACCCGATCCACACGTTCTGTATCGACAGAAGCTAAGGATTCACTTTCCAGCCCTCGCAAGCGTTCGGTGTATCGATAAATCACTACAGGAGGCTCGGAATCGCAATATTCACCCGTACAACACGTTCTGTATCGACAGAAGCTAATGATTCACCTTCCAGCCCTCGCAATAGTTCGATATAACGATAAATCACTGTAATAGGCTCGGAATCGCGATATTCACCAGTTCCACACGTTCTGCATCGACAGAAGCTAAGGCTTTACTTTCCAGCCCTCGCAAGCGTTCGGTGTATCGATAAATCACTCCAGGAGGCTCGGAATCGCGATATTCACACGTTCCACACTTTGTGTTTCGACAGAAGCTAAGGATTCACATTCCAGCCCTCACAATCGTTCGATATAACGATAAACCAGTCTAGGTGGCTCTGAATTGCGATATTCACCCGTTCCACACGTTCTGTATCGACAGAAGCTACGGCTTTACTTTCCAGCTCACGCAACCGTTCGATACTACCATGAATCACTCCACGGGGCTCGGAATCGCGATATTCACCCGTACCACACGTTCTTTATCGACAGAAGCTAAGGATTCACTTTCCAGCCCTCGCAATCGTTCGATATAACGATAAATCAGTCTAGCTGGATCCGTATTGCGATATTCACCATTTCCAAACGTTCTGCATCGACAGAAGCTAATGCTTTACTTTCCAGCCCTCGCAATCGTTCGGTTCGATAAATCACTCCAGGAGGCTCGGAATCGCGATATTCACACGTTCCACACTTTGTGTTTCGACAGAAGCTAAGGATTCACCTTCCAGCCCTCGTAATAGTTCGACATAACGATAAATCACTGTATTAGGCTCGGAATCGCAATATTCACCCGTACCACACGTTCTGTATCGACAGAAGATAAGGATTCACTTTCCAGCCCTCGCAATCGTTCGATATAACGATAAATCACTCTAGGTGGCTCGGATTCGCGATATTCACCATTTCCACACGTTCTGTATCGACAGAAGTTAATGATTCACCTTCCAGCCCTCGCAATAGTTCGATATAACGATAAATCACTCTAGGTGGCACGGATTCGCGATATTCACCATTTTCACACGTTCTGTATCGACAGAAGCTAATGATTCACCTTCCAGCCCTCGCAATAGTTCGATATAACGATAAATCACTGTAATAGGCCCGGAATCGCGATATTCACCAGTTCCACAGGTTCTGCACCGACAGCAGCTAAGGCTTTACTTTCGAGCCCTCGCAAGCGTTCGGTATATCGATAAATCACTCCAGGAGGCTCGGAATCGCGATATTCACACGTTCCACACTTTGTGTTTCGACAGAAGCTAGGGCTTTACTTTCCAGCACACGCAATGGTTCGATACTACCATGAATCACTCCAAGGGGCTCGGAACGGCGATATTCACCCGACCCACACGTTCTGTATCGACAGAAGCTAAGGATTCACTTTCCTGCCCTCGCAATCGTTCGGTGTATCGATAAATTGACTCCAGGAGGCTCGGAATCGCGATATCCACACGTTCCACACTTTGTGTTTCGACAGGAGCTACTTTCCAGCCCTCGCAATCGTTCGGTGTATCGATAAATCACTCTAGGTGACTCGGAATCGTGATATTCACCCTTTTCAATCGTTCTGTATCGACAGAAGCTAAGGATTCACTTTCCAGCTCTCGCAATCGTTCGGTGTATCGATAAAACACTCCAGGAGGCTCAGAATTGCGATATTCACAAGTTCCACACTTTGTGTTTCGACAGAAGCTAAGGATTCACTTTCCAGCCCTCGCAATCGTTCGATATAACGATAAATCACTCTAGGAAGCTCGGGATCGCCATATTCACCATTTCCACACGCTCTGTATCGACAGAAGCTAAGGATTCACTTTCCAGCCCTCGCAATCGTTCGATATAACGATAAATCACTGTAATAGGCTCGGAATCGCAATATTCACCCGTACCACACGTTCTGTATCGACAGAAGATAAGGATTCACTTTCCAGCTCTCGCAATCGATCGATATAACGATAAACCACTCTAGGAAGCTCGGGATCGCCATATTCACCATTTCCACACGCTCTGTATCGACAGAAACTAAGGATTCACTTTCCAGCCCTCGCAATCGTTCGATATAACGATAAATCACTCTAGGTGGCTCGGATTCGCGATATTAACCATTTCCACACGTTCTGTATCGACAAAACCTAGGGCTTTACTATCCAGCTCTCGCAATCGTTCGATACTACCATGAATCACTCCACGGGGCTCGGAATCGCGATATTCACCCGATCCACACGTTCTGTATCGACAGAAGCTAAGGATTCACTTTCCAGCCCTCGCAAGCGTTCGGTGTATCGATAAATCACTACAGGAGGCTCGGAATCGCAATATTCACCCGTACCACACGTTCTGTATCGACAGAAGCTAATGATTCACCTTCCAGCCCTCGCAATAGTTCGATATAACGAGAAATCACTGTAATAGGCTCGGAATCGCGATATTCACCAGTTCCACACGTTCTGCATCGACAGAAGCTAAGGCTTTACTTTCCAGCCCTCGCAAGCGTTCGGTGTATCGATAAATCACTCCAGGATGCTCGGAATCGCGATATCCAAACGTTCCACATTTTGTGTTTCGACAGGAGCTACTTTCCAGCCCTCGCAATCGTTCGGTGTATCGATAAATCACTCTAGGTGACTCGGAATCGTGATATTCACCCTTTTCAATCGTTCTGTATCGACAGAAGCTAAGGATTCACTTTCCAGCTCTCGCAATCGTTCGGTGTATCGATAAAACACTCCAGGAGGCTCGGAATTGCGATATTCACACGTTCCACACTTTGTGTTTCGACAGAAGCTAAGGATTCACTTTCCAGCCCTCGCAATCGATCGATATAACGATAAATCAGTCTAGGTGGCTTTGAATTGCGATATTCACCATTTCCAAACGTTCTGTATCGACAGAAGCTAAGGATTCACTTTCCAGCCTTCGCAATCGTTCGATAAAACGATAAATCACTCTAGGTGGCTCGGATTCGCGATATTCACCATTTCCACACGTTCTGTATCGACAGAAGCTAATGATTCACCTTCCAGCCCTCGCAATAGATCGTTATAACGATAAATCACTGTAATAGGCTCGGAATCGCAATATTCACCCGTACCACACGTTCTGTATCGACAGAACATAAGGATTCACTTTCCAGCTCTCGCAATCGATCGATATAACGATAAACCACTCTAGGAAGCTCGGGAACGCCATATTCACCATTTCCACACGCTCTGTATCGACAGAAGCTAAGGATTCACTTTCCAGCCCTCGCAATCGTTCGATATAACGATAAATCACTCTAGGTGGCTCGGATTCGCGATATTAACCATTTCCACACGTTCTGTATCGACAAAACCTAGGGCTTTACTATCCAGCTCTCGCAATCGTTCGATACTACCATGAATCACTCCACGGGGCTCGGAATCGCGATATTCACCCGATCCACACGTTCTGTATCGACAGAAGCTAAGGATTCACTTTCCAGCCCTCGGAAGCGTTCGGTGTATCGATAAATTGACTCCAGGAGGCTCGGAATCGCGATATCCACACGTTCCACACTTTGTGTTTCGACAGGAGCTACTTTCCAGCCCTCGCAATCGTTCGGTGTATCGATAAATCACTCTAGGTGACTCGGAATCGTGATATTCACCCTTTTCAATCGTTCTGTATCGACAGAAGCTAAGGATTCACTTTCCAGCTCTCGCAATCGTTCGGTGTATCGATAAAACACTCCAGGAGGCTCGGAATTGCGATATTCACACGTTCCACACTTTGTGTTTCGACAGAAGCTAAGGATTCACTTTCCAGCCCTCGCAATCGTTCGATATAACGATAAATCACTCTAGGAAGCTCGGGATCGCCATATTCACCATTTCCACACGCTCTGTATCGACAGAAGCTAAGGATTCACTTTCCAGCCCTCGCAATCGTTCGGTGTATCGATAAAACACTCCAGGAGGCTCGGAATTGCGATATTCACACGTTCCACACTTTGTGTTTCGACAGAAGCTAAGGATTCACTTTCCAGCCCTCGCAATCGTTCGATATAACGATAAATCACTCTAGGAAGCTCGGGATCGCCATATTCACCATTTCCACACGCTCTGTATCGACAGAAGCTAAGGATTCACTTTCCAGCCCTCGCAATCGTTCGATATAACGATAAATCACTGTAATAGGCTCGGAATCGCAATATTCACCCGTACCACACGTTCTGTATCGACAGAAGATAAGGATTCACTTTCCAGCTCTCGCAATCGATCGATATAACGATAAACCACTCTAGGAAGCTCGGGATCGCCATATTCACCATTTCCACACGCTCTGTATCGACAGAAGCTAAGGATTCACTTTCCAGCCCTCGCAATCGTTCGATATAACGATAAATCACTCTAGGTGGCTCGGATTCGCGATATTAACCATTTCCACACGTTCTGTATCGACAAAACCTAGGGCTTTACTATCCAGCTCTCGCAATCGTTCGGTACTACCATGAATCACTCCACGGGGCTCGGAATCGCGTTATTCACCCGATCCACACGTTCTGTATCGACAGAAGCTAAGGATTCACTTTCCAGCCCTCGCAATCGTTCGATATAACGATAAATCACTCTAGGTGGCTCGGATTCGCGATATTCACCATTTCCACACGTTCTGTATCGACAGAAGCTAATGATTCACCTTCCAGCCCTCGCAATAGATCGTTATAACGATAAATCACTGTAATAGGCTCGGAATCGCAATATTCACCCGTACCACACGTTCTGTATCGACAGAAGATAAGGATTCACCTTCCAGCCCTCGCAATAGTTCGATATAACGATAAATCACTGTAATAGGCTCGGAATCGCGATATTCACCAGTTCCACACGTTCTGCACCGACAGCAGCTAAGGCTTTACTTTCGAGCCCTCGCAAGCGTTCGGTGTATCGATAAATCACTCCAGGAGGCTCGGAATCGCGATATTCACACGTTCCACACTTTGTGTTTCGACAGAAGCTAAGGATTCACTTTCCAGCCCTCACAATCGTTCGATATAACGATTAACCAGTCTAGGTGGCTCTGAATTGCGATATTCACCCGTTCCACACGTTCTGTATCGACAGAAGCTAGGGCTTTACTTTCCAGCTCACGCAATGGTTCGATACTACCATGAATCACTCCACGGGGCTCGGAATCGCGATATTCACCCGACCCACACGTTCTGTATCGACAGAAGCTAAGGATTCACTTTCCAGCCCTCGCAATTGTTCGGTGTATCGATAAATCACTCCAGGAGGCTCGGAATCGCGATATCCAAACGTTCCACATTTTGTGTTTCGACAGGAGCTACTTTCCAGCCCTCGCAATCGTTCGGTGTATCGATAAATCACTCTAGGTGACTCGGAATCGTGATATTCACCCTTTTCAATCGTTCTGTATCGACAGAAGCTAGGGCTTTACTTTCCAGCTCACGCAATGGTTCGATACTACCATGAATCACTCCACGGGGCTCGGAATCGCGATATTCACCCGATCCACACGTTCTGTATCGACACAAGCTAAGGATTCACTTTCCAGCTCTCGCAATCGTTCGGTGTATCGATAAAACACTCCAGGAGGCTCGGAATTGCGATATTCACACGTTCCACACTTTGTGTTTCGACAGAAGCTAAGGATTCACTTTCCAGCCCTCGCAATCGATCGATATAACGATAAATCAGTCTAGGTGGCTTTGAATTGCGATATTCACCATTTCCAAACGTTCTGTATCGACAGAAGCTAAGGATTCACTTTCCTGCCTTCGCAATCGTTCGATATAACGATAAATCACTCTAGGTGGCTCGGATTCGCGATATTCACCATTTCCACACGTTCTGTATCGACAGAAGCTAATGATTCACCTTCCAGCCCTCGCAATAGATCGTTATAACGATAAATCACTGTAATAGGCTCGGAATCGCAATATTCACCCGTACCACACGTTCTGTATCGACAGAAGATAAGGATTCACTTTCCAGCTCTCGCAATCGATCGATATAACGATAAACCACTCTAGGAAGCTCGGGATCGCCATATTCACCATTTCCACACGCTCTGTATCGACAGAAGCTAAGGATTCACTTTCCAGCCCTCGCAATCGTTCGATATAACGATAAATCACTCTAGGTGGCTCGGATTCGCGATATTAACCATTTCCACACGTTCTGTATCGACAAAACCTAGGGCTTTACTATCCAGCTCTCGCAATCGTTCGATACTACCATGAATCACTCCACGGGGCTCGGAATCGCGATATTCACCCGATCCACACGTTCTGTATCGACAGAAGCTAAGGATTCACTTTCCAGCCCTCGCAATCGTTCGATATAACGATAAATCACTCTAGGTGGCTCGGATTCGCGATATTCACCATTTCCACACGTTCTGTATCGACAGAAGCTAATGATTCACCTTCCAGCCCTCGCAATAGATCGTTATAACGATAAATGACTGTAATAGGCTCGGAATCGCAATATTCACCCGTACCACACGTTCTGTATCGACAGAAGATAAGGATTCACTTTCCAGCTCTCGCAATCGATCGATATAACGATAAACCACTCTAGGAAGCTCGGGATCGCCATATTCACCATTTCCACACGCTCTGTATCGACAGAAGCTAAGGATTCACTTTCCAGCCCTCGCAATCGTTCGATATAACGATAAATCACTCTAGGTGGCTCGGATTCGCGATATTAACCATTTCCACACGTTCTGTATCGACAAAACCTAGGGCTTTACTATCCAGCTCTCGCAATCGTTCGATACTACCATGAATCACTCCACGGGGCTCGGAATCGCGATATTCACCCGATCCACACGTTCTGTATCGACACAAGCTAAGGATTCACTTTCCAGCCCTCGCAATCGTTCGGTGTATCGATAAATCACTCTAGGTGACTCGGAATTGTGATATTCACCCTTTTCAATCGTTCTGTATCGACAGAAGCTAAGGATTCACTTTCCAGCTCTCGCAATCGTTCGGTGTATCGATAAAACACTCCAGGAGGCTCGGAATTGCGATATTCACACGTTCCACACTTTGTGTTTCGACAGAAGCTAAGGATTCACTTTCCAGCCCTCGCAATCGTTCGATATAACGATAAATCACTCTAGGAAGCTCGGGATCGCCATATTCACCATTTCCACACGCTCTGTATCGACAGAAGCTAAGGATTCACTTTCCAGCCCTCGCAATCGTTCGATATAACGATAAATCACCGTAATAGGCTCGGAATCGCAATATTCACCCGTACCACACGTTCCGTATCGACAGAAGATAAGGATTCACTTTCAAGCTCTCGCAATCGATCGATATAACGATAAACCACTCTAGGAAGCTCGGGATCGCCATATTCACCATTTCCACACGCTCTATATCGACAGAAGCTAAGGATTCACTTTCCAGCCCTCGCAGTCGTTCGATATAACGATAAATCACTCTAGGTGGCTCGGATTCGCGATATTAACCATTTCCACACGTTCTGTATCGACAAAACCTAGGGCTTTACTATCCAGCTCTCGCAATCGTTCGATACGACCATGAATCACTCCACGGGGCTCGGAATCGCGATATTCACCCGATCCACACGTTCTGTATCGACAGAAGCTAAGGATTCACTTTCCAGCCCTCGCAACCGATCGATATAACGATAAATCACTGTAATAGGCTCGGAATCGCAATATTCACCATTTCCAAACGTTCTGTATCGACAGAAGCTAAGGATTCACCTTCCAGCCCTCGCAATAGTTCGATATAACGATAAATCACTGTAATAGGCTCGGAATCGCGATATTCACCAGTTCCACACGTTCTGCATCGACAGAAGCTAAGGCTTTACTTTCCAGCCCTCGCAAGCGTTCGGTGTATCGATAAATCACTCCAGGAGGCTCGGAATCGCGATATTCACACGTTCCACACTTTGTGTTTCGACAGAAGCTAAGGATTCACATTCCAGCCCTCACAATCGTTCGATATAACGATAAACCAGTCTAGGTGGCTCTGAATTGCGATATTCACCCGTTCCACACGTTCTGTATCGACAGAAGCTACGGCTTTACTTTCCAGCTCACGCAACCGTTCGATACTACCATGAATCACTCCACGGGGCTCGGAATCGCGATATTCACCCGATCCACACGTTCTGTATCGACAGAAGATAAGGATTCAATTCCCAGGCCTCGCAATCGTTCGACATAACGATAAATCACTGGAATAGGCTCGGAATCGCGATATTCACCCGTACCACACGTTCTTTATCGACAGAAGCTAATGATTCACTTTCCAGCCCTCGCAATCGTTCGATATAACGATAAATCACTCTAGGTGGCTCGGATTCGCGATATTAACCATTTCCACACGTTCTGTATCGACAAAACCTAGGGCTTTACTATCCAGCTCTCGCAATCGTTCGATACTACCATGAATCACTCCACGGGGCTCGGAATCGCGATATTCACCCGATCCACACGTTCTGTATCTACAGAAGCTAAGGATTCACTTTCCAGCCCTCGCAATCGTTCGATATAACGATAAATCACTCTAGGTGGCTCGGATTCGCGATATTCACCATTTCCACACGTTCTGTATCGACAGAAGCTAATGATTCACCTTCCAGCCCTTGCAATAGATCGTTATAACGATAAATCACTGTAATAGGCTCGGAATCGCAATATCACCCGTACCACACGTTCTGTATCGACAGAAGATAAGGATTCACCTTCCAGCCCTCGCAATAGTCCGATATAACGATAAATCACTGTAATAGGCTCGGAATCGCGATATTCACCAGTTCCACACGTTCTGCACCGACAGCAGCTAAGGCTTTACTTTCGAGCCCTCGCAAGCGTTCGGTGTATCGATAAATCACTCCAGGAGGCTCGGAATCGCGATATTCACACGTTCCACACTTTGTGTTTCGACAGAAGCTAAGGATTCACTTTCCAGCCCTCACAATCGTTCGATATAACGATTAACCAGTCTAGGTGGCTCTGAATTGCGATATTCACCCGTTCCACACGTTCTGTATCGACAGAAGCTAGGGCTTTACTTTCCAGCTCACGCAATGGTTCGATACTACCATGAATCACTCCACGGGGCTCGGAATCGCGATATTCACCCGACCCACACGTTCTGTATCGACAGAAGCTAAGGATTCACTTTCCAGCCCTCGCAATTGTTCGGTGTATCGATAAATCACTCCAGGAGGCTCGGAATCGCGATATCCAAACGTTCCACATTTTGTGTTTCGACAGGAGCTACTTTCCAGCCCTCGCAATCGTTCGGTGCATCGATAAATCACTCTAGGTGACTCGGAATCGTGATATTCACCCTTTTCAATCGTTCTGTATCGACAGAAGCTAAGGATTCACTTTCCAGCTCTCGCAATCGTTCGGTGTATCGATAAAACACTCCAGGAGGCTCGGAATTGCGATATTCACACGTTCCACACTTTGTGTTTCGACAGAAGCTAAGGATTCACTTTCCAGCCCTCGCAACCGATCGATATAACGATAAATCACTGTAATAGGCTCGGAATCGCAATATTCACCATTTCCAAACGTTCTGTATCGACAGAAGCTAAGGATTCACCTTCCAGCCCTCGCAATAGTTCGATATAACGATAAATCACTGTAATAGGCTCGGAATCGCGATATTCACCAGTTCCACACGTTCTGCATCGACAGAAGCTAAGGCTTTACTTTCCAGCCCTCGCAAGCGTTCGGTGTATCGATAAATCACTCCAGGAGGCTCGGAATCGCGATATTCACACGTTCCACACTTTGTGTTTCGACAGAAGCTAAGGATTCACATTCCAGCCCTCACAATCGTTCGATATAACGATAAACCAGTCTAGGTGGCTCTGAATTGCGATATTCACCCGTTCCACACGTTCTGTATCGACAGAAGCTACGGCTTTACTATCCAGCTCTCGCAATCGTTCGATACTACCATGAATCACTCCACGGGGCTCGGAATCGCGATATTCACCCGATCCACACGTTCTGTATCGACAGAAGATAAGGATTCAATTCCCAGGCCTCGCAATCGTTCGACATAACGATAAATCACTGGAATAGGCTCGGAATCGCGATATTCACCCGTACCACACGTTCTTTATCGACAGAAGCTAATGATTCACTTTCCAGCCCTCGCAATCGTTCGATATAACGATAAATCACTCTAGGTGGCTCGGATTCGCGATATTAACCATTTCCACACGTTCTGTATCGACAAAACCTAGGGCTTTACTATCCAGCTCTCGCAATCGTTCGATACTACCATGAATCACTCCACGGGGCTCGGAATCGCGATATTCACCCGATCCACACGTTCTGTATCTACAGAAGCTAAGGATTCACTTTCCAGCCCTCGCAATCGTTCGATATAACGATAAATCACTCTAGGTGGCTCGGATTCGCGATATTCACCATTTCCACACGTTCTGTATCGACAGAAGCTAATGATTCACCTTCCAGCCCTCGCAATAGATCGTTATAACGATAAATCACTGTAATAGGCTCGGAATCGCAATATCACCCGTACCACACGTTCTGTATCGACAGAAGATAAGGATTCACCTTCCAGCCCTCGCAATAGTCCGATATAACGATAAATCACTGTAATAGGCTCGGAATCGCGATATTCACCAGTTCCACACGTTCTGCACCGACAGCAGCTAAGGCTTTACTTTCGAGCCCTCGCAAGCGTTCGGTGTATCGATAAATCACTCCAGGAGGCTCGGAATCGCGATATTCACACGTTCCACACTTTGTGTTTCGACAGAAGCTAAGGATTCACTTTCCAGCCCTCACAATCGTTCGATATAACGATTAACCAGTCTAGGTGGCTCTGAATTGCGATATTCACCCGTTCCACACGTTCTGTATCGACAGAAGCTAGGGCTTTACTTTCCAGCTCACGCAATGGTTCGATACTACCATGAATCACTCCACGGGGCTCGGAATCGCGATATTCACCCGACCCACACGTTCTGTATCGACAGAAGCTAAGGATTCACTTTCCAGCCCTCGCAATTGTTCGGTGTATCGATAAATCACTCCAGGAGGCTCGGAATCGCGATATCCAAACGTTCCACATTTTGTGTTTCGACAGGAGCTACTTTCCAGCCCTCGCAATCGTTCGGTGCATCGATAAATCACTCTAGGTGACTCGGAATCGTGATATTCACCCTTTTCAATCGTTCTGTATCGACAGAAGCTAAGGATTCACTTTCCAGCTCTCGCAATCGTTCGGTGTATCGATAAAACACTCCAGGAGGCTCGGAATTGCGATATTCACACGTTCCACACTTTGTGATTCGACAGAAGCTAAGGATTCACTTTCCAGCCCTCGCAATCGATCGATATAACGATAAATCAGTCTAGGTGGCTTTGAATTGCGATATTCACCATTTCCAAACGTTCTGTATCGACAGAAGCTAAGGATTCACTTTCCAGCCTTCGCAATCGTTCGATATAACGATAAATCACTCTAGGTGGCTCGGATTCGCGATATTCACCATTTCCACACGTTCTGTATCGACAGAAGCTAATGATTCACCTTCCAGCCCTCGCAATAGATCGTTATAACGATAAATCACTGTAATAGGCTCGGAATCGCAATATTCACCCGTACCACACGTTCTGTATCGACAGAAGATAAGGATTCACTTTCCAGCTCTCGCAATCGATCGATATAACGATAAACCACTCTAGGAAGCTCGGGATCGCCATATTCACCATTTCCACACGCTCTGTATCGACAGAAGCTAAGGATTCACTTTCCAGCCCTCGCAATCGTTCGATATAACGATAAATCACTCTAGGTGGCTCGGATTCGCGATATTAACCATTTCCACACGTTCTGTATCGACAAAACCTAGGGCTTTACTATCCAGCTCTCGCAATCGTTCGATACTACCATGAATCACTCCACGGGGCTCGGAATCGCGATATTCACCCGATCCACACGTTCTGTATCGACAGAAGCTAAGGATTCACTTTCCAGCCCTCGGAAGCGTTCGGTGTATCGATAAATTGACTCCAGGAGGCTCGGAATCGCGATATCCACACGTTCCACACTTTGTGTTTCGACAGGAGCTACTTTCCAGCCCTCGCAATCGTTCGGTGTATCGATAAATCACTCTAGGTGACTCGGATTCGTGATATTCACCCTTTTCAATCGTTCTGTATCGACAGAAGCTAAGGATTCACTTTCCAGCTCTCGCAATCGTTCGGTGTATCGATAAAACACTCCAGGAGGCTCGGAATTGCGATATTCACACGTTCCACACTTTGTGTTTCGACAGAAGCTAAGGATTCACTTTCCAGCCCTCGCAATCGTTCGATATAACGATAAATCACTCTAGGAAGCTCGGGATCGCCATATTCACCATTTCCACACGCTCTGTATCGACAGAAGCTAAGGATTCACTTTCCAGCCCTCGCAATCGTTCGATATAACGATAAATCACTGTAATAGGCTCGGAATCGCAATATTCACCCGTACCACACGTTCTGTATCGACAGAAGCTAAGGATTCACTTTCCAGCCTTCGCAATCGTTCGATATAACGATAAATCACTCTAGGTGGCTCGGATTCGCGATATTCACCATTTCCACACGTTCTGTATCGACAGAAGCTAATGATTCACCTTCCAGCCCTCGCAATAGATCGTTATAACGATAAATCACTGTAATAGGC
This sequence comes from Nomada lathburiana, assembly GCA_963667235.1. NCBI lineage: Eukaryota > Metazoa > Arthropoda > Insecta > Hymenoptera > Apidae > Nomada > Nomada lathburiana. The sequence continues at coordinate 758,771 of OY763905.1, forward strand.
TCGGAATCGCAATATTCACCCGTACCACACGTTCTGTATCGACAGAAGATAAGGATTCACTTTCCAGCTCTCGCAATCGATCGATATAACGATAAACCACTCTAGGAAGCTCGGGATCGCCATATTCACCATTTCCACACGCTCTGTATCGACAGAAGCTAAGGATTCACTTTCCAGCTCTCGCAATCGTTCGGTGTATCGATAAAACACTCCAGGAGGCTCGGAATTGCGATATTCACACGTTCCACACTTTGTGTTTCGACAGAAGCTAAGGATTCACTTTCCAGCCCTCGCAATCGTTCGATATAACGATAAATCACTCTAGGAAGCTCGGGATCGCCATATTCACCATTTCCACACGCTCTGTATCGACAGAAGCTAAGGATTCACTTTCCAGCCCTCGCAATCGTTCGGTGTATCGATAAAACACTCCAGGAGGCTCGGAATTGCGATATTCACACGTTCCACACTTTGTGTTTCGACAGAAGCTAAGGATTCACTTTCCAGCCCTCGCAATCGTTCGATATAACGATAAATCACTCTAGGAAGCTCGGGATCGCCATATTCACCATTTCCACACGCTCTGTATCGACAGAAGCTAAGGATTCACTTTCCAGCCCTCGCAATCGTTCGATATAACGATAAATCACTGTAATAGGCTCGGAATCGCAATATTCACCCGTACCACACGTTCTGTATCGACAGAAGATAAGGATTCACTTTCCAGCTCTCGCAATCGATCGATATAACGATAAACCACTCTAGGAAGCTCGGGATCGCCATATTCACCATTTCCACACGCTCTGTATCGACAGAAGCTAAGGATTCACTTTCCAGCCCTCGCAATCGTTCGATATAACGATAAATCACTCTAGGTGGCTCGGATTCGCGATATTAACCATTTCCACACGTTCTGTATCGACAAAACCTAGGGCTTTACTATCCAGCTCTCGCAATCGTTCGATACTACCATGAATCACTCCACGGGGCTCGGAATCGCGATATTCACCCGATCCACACGTTCTGTATCGACAGAAGCTAAGGATTCACTTTCCAGCCCTCGCAAGCGTTCGGTGTATCGATAAATCACTACAGGAGGCTCGGAATCGCAATATTCACCCGTACAACACGTTCTGTATCGACAGAAGCTAATGATTCACCTTCCAGCCCTCGCAATAGTTCGATATAACGATAAATCACTGTAATAGGCTCGGAATCGCGATATTCACCAGTTCCACACGTTCTGCATCGACAGAAGCTAAGGCTTTACTTTCCAGCCCTCGCAAGCGTTCGGTGTATCGATAAATCACTCCAGGAGGCTCGGAATCGCGATATTCACACGTTCCACACTTTGTGTTTCGACAGAAGCTAAGGATTCACATTCCAGCCCTCACAATCGTTCGATATAACGATAAACCAGTCTAGGTGGCTCTGAATTGCGATATTCACCCGTTCCACACGTTCTGTATCGACAGAAGCTACGGCTTTACTTTCCAGCTCACGCAACCGTTCGATACTACCATGAATCACTCCACGGGGCTCGGAATCGCGATATTCACCCGTACCACACGTTCTTTATCGACAGAAGCTAAGGATTCACTTTCCAGCCCTCGCAATCGTTCGATATAACGATAAATCAGTCTAGCTGGATCCGTATTGCGATATTCACCATTTCCAAACGTTCTGCATCGACAGAAGCTAATGCTTTACTTTCCAGCCCTCGCAATCGTTCGGTTCGATAAATCACTCCAGGAGGCTCGGAATCGCGATATTCACACGTTCCACACTTTGTGTTTCGACAGAAGCTAAGGATTCACCTTCCAGCCCTCGTAATAGTTCGACATAACGATAAATCACTGTATTAGGCTCGGAATCGCAATATTCACCCGTACCACACGTTCTGTATCGACAGAAGATAAGGATTCACTTTCCAGCCCTCGCAATCGTTCGATATAACGATAAATCACTCTAGGTGGCTCGGATTCGCGATATTCACCATTTCCACACGTTCTGTATCGACAGAAGTTAATGATTCACCTTCCAGCCCTCGCAATAGTTCGATATAACGATAAATCACTCTAGGTGGCACGGATTCGCGATATTCACCATTTTCACACGTTCTGTATCGACAGAAGCTAATGATTCACCTTCCAGCCCTCGCAATAGTTCGATATAACGATAAATCACTGTAATAGGCCCGGAATCGCGATATTCACCAGTTCCACAGGTTCTGCACCGACAGCAGCTAAGGCTTTACTTTCGAGCCCTCGCAAGCGTTCGGTATATCGATAAATCACTCCAGGAGGCTCGGAATCGCGATATTCACACGTTCCACACTTTGTGTTTCGACAGAAGCTAGGGCTTTACTTTCCAGCACACGCAATGGTTCGATACTACCATGAATCACTCCAAGGGGCTCGGAACGGCGATATTCACCCGACCCACACGTTCTGTATCGACAGAAGCTAAGGATTCACTTTCCTGCCCTCGCAATCGTTCGGTGTATCGATAAATTGACTCCAGGAGGCTCGGAATCGCGATATCCACACGTTCCACACTTTGTGTTTCGACAGGAGCTACTTTCCAGCCCTCGCAATCGTTCGGTGTATCGATAAATCACTCTAGGTGACTCGGAATCGTGATATTCACCCTTTTCAATCGTTCTGTATCGACAGAAGCTAAGGATTCACTTTCCAGCTCTCGCAATCGTTCGGTGTATCGATAAAACACTCCAGGAGGCTCAGAATTGCGATATTCACAAGTTCCACACTTTGTGTTTCGACAGAAGCTAAGGATTCACTTTCCAGCCCTCGCAATCGTTCGATATAACGATAAATCACTCTAGGAAGCTCGGGATCGCCATATTCACCATTTCCACACGCTCTGTATCGACAGAAGCTAAGGATTCACTTTCCAGCCCTCGCAATCGTTCGATATAACGATAAATCACTGTAATAGGCTCGGAATCGCAATATTCACCCGTACCACACGTTCTGTATCGACAGAAGATAAGGATTCACTTTCCAGCTCTCGCAATCGATCGATATAACGATAAACCACTCTAGGAAGCTCGGGATCGCCATATTCACCATTTCCACACGCTCTGTATCGACAGAAACTAAGGATTCACTTTCCAGCCCTCGCAATCGTTCGATATAACGATAAATCACTCTAGGTGGCTCGGATTCGCGATATTAACCATTTCCACACGTTCTGTATCGACAAAACCTAGGGCTTTACTATCCAGCTCTCGCAATCGTTCGATACTACCATGAATCACTCCACGGGGCTCGGAATCGCGATATTCACCCGATCCACACGTTCTGTATCGACAGAAGCTAAGGATTCACTTTCCAGCCCTCGCAAGCGTTCGGTGTATCGATAAATCACTACAGGAGGCTCGGAATCGCAATATTCACCCGTACCACACGTTCTGTATCGACAGAAGCTAATGATTCACCTTCCAGCCCTCGCAATAGTTCGATATAACGAGAAATCACTGTAATAGGCTCGGAATCGCGATATTCACCAGTTCCACACGTTCTGCATCGACAGAAGCTAAGGCTTTACTTTCCAGCCCTCGCAAGCGTTCGGTGTATCGATAAATCACTCCAGGAGGCTCGGAATCGCGATATCCAAACGTTCCACATTTTGTGTTTCGACAGGAGCTACTTTCCAGCCCTCGCAATCGTTCGGTGTATCGATAAATCACTCTAGGTGACTCGGAATCGTGATATTCACCCTTTTCAATCGTTCTGTATCGACAGAAGCTAAGGATTCACTTTCCAGCTCTCGCAATCGTTCGGTGTATCGATAAAACACTCCAGGAGGCTCGGAATTGCGATATTCACACGTTCCACACTTTGTGTTTCGACAGAAGCTAAGGATTCACTTTCCAGCCCTCGCAATCGATCGATATAACGATAAATCAGTCTAGGTGGCTTTGAATTGCGATATTCACCATTTCCAAACGTTCTGTATCGACAGAAGCTAAGGATTCACTTTCCAGCCTTCGCAATCGTTCGATAAAACGATAAATCACTCTAGGTGGCTCGGATTCGCGATATTCACCATTTCCACACGTTCTGTATCGACAGAAGCTAATGATTCACCTTCCAGCCCTCGCAATAGATCGTTATAACGATAAATCACTGTAATAGGCTCGGAATCGCAATATTCACCCGTACCACACGTTCTGTATCGACAGAACATAAGGATTCACTTTCCAGCTCTCGCAATCGATCGATATAACGATAAACCACTCTAGGAAGCTCGGGAACGCCATATTCACCATTTCCACACGCTCTGTATCGACAGAAGCTAAGGATTCACTTTCCAGCCCTCGCAATCGTTCGATATAACGATAAATCACTCTAGGTGGCTCGGATTCGCGATATTAACCATTTCCACACGTTCTGTATCGACAAAACCTAGGGCTTTACTATCCAGCTCTCGCAATCGTTCGATACTACCATGAATCACTCCACGGGGCTCGGAATCGCGATATTCACCCGATCCACACGTTCTGTATCGACAGAAGCTAAGGATTCACTTTCCAGCCCTCGGAAGCGTTCGGTGTATCGATAAATTGACTCCAGGAGGCTCGGAATCGCGATATCCACACGTTCCACACTTTGTGTTTCGACAGGAGCTACTTTCCAGCCCTCGCAATCGTTCGGTGTATCGATAAATCACTCTAGGTGACTCGGAATCGTGATATTCACCCTTTTCAATCGTTCTGTATCGACAGAAGCTAAGGATTCACTTTCCAGCTCTCGCAATCGTTCGGTGTATCGATAAAACACTCCAGGAGGCTCGGAATTGCGATATTCACACGTTCCACACTTTGTGTTTCGACAGAAGCTAAGGATTCACTTTCCAGCCCTCGCAATCGTTCGATATAACGATAAATCACTCTAGGAAGCTCGGGATCGCCATATTCACCATTTCCACACGCTCTGTATCGACAGAAGCTAAGGATTCACTTTCCAGCCCTCGCAATCGTTCGGTGTATCGATAAAACACTCCAGGAGGCTCGGAATTGCGATATTCACACGTTCCACACTTTGTGTTTCGACAGAAGCTAAGGATTCACTTTCCAGCCCTCGCAATCGTTCGATATAACGATAAATCACTCTAGGAAGCTCGGGATCGCCATATTCACCATTTCCACACGCTCTGTATCGACAGAAGCTAAGGATTCACTTTCCAGCCCTCGCAATCGTTCGATATAACGATAAATCACTGTAATAGGCTCGGAATCGCAATATTCACCCGTACCACACGTTCTGTATCGACAGAAGATAAGGATTCACTTTCCAGCTCTCGCAATCGATCGATATAACGATAAACCACTCTAGGAAGCTCGGGATCGCCATATTCACCATTTCCACACGCTCTGTATCGACAGAAGCTAAGGATTCACTTTCCAGCCCTCGCAATCGTTCGATATAACGATAAATCACTCTAGGTGGCTCGGATTCGCGATATTAACCATTTCCACACGTTCTGTATCGACAAAACCTAGGGCTTTACTATCCAGCTCTCGCAATCGTTCGATACTACCATGAATCACTCCACGGGGCTCGGAATCGCGATATTCACCCGATCCACACGTTCTGTATCGACAGAAGCTAAGGATTCACTTTCCAGCCCTCGCAAGCGTTCGGTGTATCGATAAATCACTACAGGAGGCTCGGAATCGCAATATTCACCCGTACCACACGTTCTGTATCGACAGAAGCTAATGATTCACCTTCCAGCCCTCGCAATAGTTCGATATAACGATAAATCACTGTAATAGGCTCGGAATCGCGATATTCACCAGTTCCACACGTTCTGCATCGACAGAAGCTAAGGCTTTACTTTCCAGCCCTCGCAAGCGTTCGGTGTATCGATAAATCACTCCAGGAGGCTCGGAATCGCGATATTCACACGTTCCACACTTTGTGTTTCGACAGAAGCTAAGGATTCACATTCCAGCCCTCACAATCGTTCGATATAACGATAAACCAGTCTAGGTGGCTCTGAATTGCGATATTCACCCGTTCCACACGTTCTGTATCGACAGAAGCTACGGCTTTACTTTCCAGCTCACGCAACCGTTCGATACTACCATGAATCACTCCACGGGGCTCGGAATCGCGATATTCACCCGATCCACACGTTCTGTATCGACAGAAGATAAGGATTCAATTCCCAGGCCTCGCAATCGTTCGACATAACGATAAATCACTGGAATAGGCTCGGAATCGCGATATTCACCCGTACCACACGTTCTTTATCGACAGAAGCTAAGGATTCACTTTCCAGCCCTCGCAATCGTTCGATATAACGATAAATCAGTCTAGCTGGATCCGTATTGCGATATTCACCATTTCCAAACGTTCTGCATCGACAGAAGCTAATGCTTTACTTTCCAGCCCTCGCAATCGTTCGGTTCGATAAATCACTCCAGGAGGCTCGGAATCGCGATATTCACACGTTCCACACTTTGTGTTTCGACAGAAGCTAAGGATTCACCTTCCAGCCCTCGTAATAGTTCGACATAACGATAAATCACTGTATTAGGCTCGGAATCGCAATATTCACCCGTACCACACGTTCTGTATCGACAGAAGATAAGGATTCACTTTCCAGCTCTCGCAATCGATCGATATAACGATAAACCACTGTAGGAAGCACGGGATCGCCATATTCACCATTTCCACACGCTCTGTATCGACAGAAGCTAAGGATTCACTTTCCAGCCCTCGCAATGGATCGATATAACGATAAATCAGTCTAGGTGGCTTTGAATTGCGATATTCACCATTTCCGAACGTTCTGTATCGACAGAAGCTAAGGATTCACTTTCCAGCCCTCGCAATCGTTCGATATAACGATAAATCACTCTAGGTGGCTCGGATTCGCGATATTCACCATTTCCACACGTTCTGTATCGACAGAAGTTAATGATTCACCTTCCAGCCCTCGCAATAGTTCGATATAACGATAAATCACTCTAGGTGGCACGGATTCGCGATATTCACCATTTTCACACGTTCTGTATCGACAGAAGCTAATGATTCACCTTCCAGCCCTCGCAATAGTTCGATATAACGATAAATCACTGTAATAGGCCCGGAATCGCGATATTCACCAGTTCCACAGGTTCTGCACCGACAGCAGCTAAGGCTTTACTTTCGAGCCCTCGCAAGCGTTCGGTATATCGATAAATCACTCCAGGAGGCTCGGAATCGCGATATTCACACGTTCCACACTTTGTGTTTCGACAGAAGCTAGGGCTTTACTTTCCAGCACACGCAATGGTTCGATACTACCATGACTCACTCCAGGGGGCTCGGAATCGCGATATTCACCCGATCCACACGTTCTGTATCGACAGAAGCTAAGGATTCACTTTCCAGCCCTCGCAATCGTTCAATTTTACGAAGAGTCACTTCAGGAGGCTCGGAATCGCGATATTCACACGTTCCACACTTTGTGTTTCGACAGAAGCTAAGGATTCACTTTCCAGCCCTCGGAATCGATCGATATAACGATAAATCAGTCTAGGTGGCTTTGAATTGCGATATTCACCATTTCCGAACGTTCTGTATCGACAGAAGCTAAGGATTCACTTTCCAGCCCTCGCAATCGTTCGATATAACGATAAATCACTCTAGGTGGCTCGGATTCGCGATATTCACCATTTCCACACGTTCTGTATCGACAGAAGATAAGGATTCACTTTCCAGCCCTCGCAATCGTTCGATATAACGATAAATCACTCTAGGTGGCTCGGATTCGCGATATTCACCTGTTCCACACGCTCTGTATCGACAGAAGCTAAGGCTTTACTTTCCAGTCCTCGCAATCGTTCAATTTTACGAAGAGTCACTTCAGGAGGCTCGGAATCGCTATATTCACCCGTACCACACGTTCTGTATCGACAGAAGATAAGGATTCACTTTCCAGCCCTCGCAATCGTTCGATATAACGATAAATCACTCTAGGAGGCTCGGAATCGCGATATTCAACGGTAACACGCGTTCTGTATCGACAGAAGCTAGGGCTTTACTTTCCAGCTCTCGCAATCGTTCGATATTACCATGAGTCACTCCAGGGGGCTCGGAATCGCAATATTCACCTGTTCCACACGCTCTGTATCGACAGAAGCTAAGGCTTTACTTTCCAGTCCTCGCAATCGTTCAATTTTACGAAGAGTCACTTCAGGAGGCTCGGAATCGCAATATTCACCCGTACCACACGTTCTGTATCGACAGAAGCTAGGGCTTTACTTTCCAGCTCTCGCAATCGTTCGATATTACCATGAGTCACTCTAGGGGGCTCGGAATCGCAATATTCACCTGTTGCACACGCTCTGTATCGACAGAAGCTAAGGCTTTACTTTCCAGTCCTCGCAATCGTTCAATTTTACGAAGAGTCACTTCAGGAGGCTCGGAATCGCAATATTCACCCGTACCACACGTTCTGTATCGACAGAAGATAAGGATTCACTTTCCAGCCCTCGCAATCGTTCGATATAACGATAAATCACTCTAGGTGGCTCGGATTCGCGATATTCACCTTTTCCACACGTTCTGTATCGACAGAAGCTAAGGATTCACTTTCCAGCCCTCGCAATCGTTCGATATAACGATAAATCACTCTAGGTGGCTCGGATTCGCGATATTCACCATTTCCACACGTTCTGTTTCGACATAAGCTAATGATCCACCTTCCAGCCCTCGCAATAGTTCGATATAACGATAAATCACTGTAATAGGCTCGGAATCGCGATATTCACCAGTTCCACACGCTCTGTATCGACAGAAGCTAAGGATTCACTTTCCAGCCCTCGCAATCGTTCGATATAACGATAAATCACTCTAGGTGGCTCGGATTCGCGATATTCACCATTTTCACACGTTCTGTTTCGACATAAGCTAATGATCCACCTTCCAGCCCTCGCAATAGTTCGATATAACGATAAATCACTGTAATAGGCTCGGAATCGCGATATTCACCAGTTCCACACGTTCTGTATCGACAGAAGCTAAGGATTCACTTTCCAGCCCTCGCAATCGTTCGATATAACGATAAATCACTCTAGGTGGCTCGGATTCGCGATATTCACCATTTCCACACGTTCTGTATCGACAGAAGCTAATGATTCACCTTCCAGCCCTCGCAATAGATCGTTATAACGATAAATCACTGTAATAGGCTCGGAATCGCAATATTCACCATTTCCACACGCTCTGTATCGACAGAAGCTAAGGATTCACTTTCCATCCCTCGCAATCGTTCGATATAACGATAAATCACTCTAGGTGGCTCGGATTCGCGATATTAACCATTTCCACACGTTCTGTATCGACAAAACCTAGGGCTTTACTATCCAGCTCTCGCAATCGTTCGATACTACCATGAATCACTCCACGGGGCTCGGAATCGCGATATTCACCCGATCCACACGTTCTGTATCGACAGAAGCTAAGGATTCACTTTCCAGCCCTCGCAATCGTTCGATATAACGATAAATCACTGTAATAGGCTCGGAATCGCAATATTCACCCGTACCACACGTTCTGTATCGACAGAAGATAAGGATTCACCTTCCAGCCCTCGCAATAGTTCGATATAACGATAAATCACTGTAATAGGCTCGGAATCGCGATATTCACCAGTTCCACACGTTCTGCATCGACAGAAGCTAAGGCTTTACTTTCCAGCCCTCGCAATCGATCGATATAACGATAAATCAGTCTAGGTGGCTTTGAATTGCGATATTCACCATTTCCAAACGTTCTGTATCGACAGAAGCTAAGGATTCACTTTCCAGCTCTCGCAATCGATCGATATAACGATAAACCACTCTAGGAAGCTCGGGATCGCCATATTCACCATTTCCACACGCTCTGTATCGACAGAAGCTAAGGATTCACTTTCCAGCCCTCGCAATCGTTCGATATAACGATAAATCACTCTAGGTGGCTCGGATTCGCGATATTAACCATTTCCACACGTTCTGTATCGACAAAACCTAAGGCTTTACTTTCCAGCTCTCGCAATCGTTCGATACTACCATGACTCACTCCAGGGGGCTCGGAATCGCGATATTCACCCGATCCACACGTTCTGTATCGACAGAAGCTAAGGATTCACTTTCCAGCCCTCGCAATCGTTCAATTTTACGAAGAGTCACTTCAGGAGGCTCGGAATCGCAATATTCACCCGTACCACACGTTCTGTATCGACAGAAGATAAGGATTCACTTTCCAGCCCTCGCAATCGTTCGATATAACGATAAATCACTCTAGGTGGCTCGGATTCGCGATATTCACCTGTTCCACACGCTCTGTATCGACAGAAGCTAAGGCTTTACTTTCCAGTCCTCGCAATCGTTCAATTTTACGAAGAGTCACTTCAGGAGGCTCGGAATCGCAATATTCACCCGTACCACACGTTCTGTATCGACAGAAGATAAGGATTCACTTTCCAGCCCTCGCAATCGTTCGATATAACGATAAATCACTCTAGGAGGCTCGGAATCGCGATATTCAACGGTAACACGCGTTCTGTATCGACAGAAGCTAGGGCTTTACTTTCCAGCTCTCGCAATCGTTCGATATTACCATGAGTCACTCCAGGGGGCTCGGAATCGCAATATTCACCTGTTCCACACGCTCTGTATCGACAGAAGCTAAGGCTTTACTTTCCAGTCCTCGCAATCGTTCAATTTTACGAAGAGTCACTTCAGGAGGCTCGGAATCGCAATATTCACCCGTACCACACGTTCTGTATCGACAGAAGCTAGGGCTTTACTTTCCAGCTCTCGCAATCGTTCGATATTACCATGAGTCACTCTAGGGGGCTCGGAATCGCAATATTCACCTGTTGCACACGCTCTGTATCGACAGAAGCTAAGGCTTTACTTTCCAGTCCTCGCAATCGTTCAATTTTACGAAGAGTCACTTCAGGAGGCTCGGAATCGCAATATTCACCCGTACCACACGTTCTGTATCGACAGAAGATAAGGATTCACTTTCCAGCCCTCGCAATCGTTCGATATAACGATAAATCACTCTAGGAGGCTCGGAATCGCGATATTCAACGGTAACACGCGTTCTGTATCGACAGAAGCTAGGGCTTTACTTTCCAGCTCTCGCAATCGTTCGATATTACCATGAGTCACTCTAGGGGGCTCGGAATCGCAATATTCACCTGTTGCACACGCTCTGTATCGACAGAAGCTAAGGCTTTACTTTCCAGTCCTCGCAATCGTTCAATTTTACGAAGAGTCACTTCAGGAGGCTCGGAATCGCAATATTCACCCGTACCACACGTTCTGTATCGACAGAAGATAAGGATTCACTTTCCAGCTCTCGCAATCGATCGATATAACGATAAACCACTGTAGGAAGCACGGGATCGCCATATTCACCATTTCCACACGCTCTGTATCGACAGAAGCTAAGGATTCACTTTCCAGCCCTCACAATCGTTCGATATAAGGATTAACCAGTCTAGGTGGCTCTGAATTGCGATATTCACGCGTTCCACACGTTCTGTATCGACAGAAGCTAGGGCTTTCCTTTCCAGCTCACGCAATGGTTCGATACTACCATGAATCACTCCACGGAGCTCGGAATCGCGATATTCACCCGACCCACACGTTCTGTATCGACAGAAGCTAAGGATTCACTTTCCAGCCCTCGCAATTGTTCGGTGTATCGATAAATCACTCCAGGAGGCTCGGAATCGCGATATTCACACGTTCCACACTTTGTGTTTCGACAGAAGCTAATGATTCACCTTCCAGCCCTCGCAATAGATCGTTATAACGATAAATCACTGTAATAGGCTCGGAATCGCAATATTCACCCGTACCACACGTTCTGTATCGACAGAAGATAAGGATTCACTTTCCAGCTCTCGCAATCGATCGATATAACGATAAACCACTCTAGGAAGCTCGGGATCGCCATATTCACCATTTCCACACGCTCTGTATCGACAGAAGCTAAGGATTCACTTTCCAGCCCTCGCAATCGTTCGATATAACGATAAATCACTCTAGGTGGCTCGGATTCGCGATATTAACCATTTCCACACGTTCTGTATCGACAAAACCTAGGGCTTTACTATCCAGCTCTCGCAATCGTTCGATACTACCATGAATCACTCCACGGGGCTCGGATTCGCGATATTCACCCGATCCACACGTTCTGTATCGACAGAAGCTAAGGATTCACTTTCCAGCCCTCGCAAGCGTTCGGTGTATCGATAAATCACTACAGGAGGCTCGGAATCGCAATATTCACCCGTACCACACGTTCTGTATCGACAGAAGCTAATGATTCACCTTCCAGCCCTCGCAATAGTTCGATATAACGATAAATCACTGTAATAGGCTCGGAATCGCGATATTCACCAGTTCCACACGTTCTGCATCGACAGAAGCTAAGGCTTTACTTTCCAGCCCTCGCAAGCGTTCGGTGTATCGATAAATCACTCCAGGAGGCTCGGAATCGCGATATCCAAACGTTCCACATTTTGTGTTTCGACAGGAGCTACTTTCCAGCCCTCGCAATCGTTCGGTGTATCGATAAATCACTCTAGGTGACTCGGAATCGTGATATTCACCCTTTTCAATCGTTCTGTATCGACAGAAGCTAAGGATTCACTTTCCAGCTCTCGCAATCGTTCGGTGTATCGATAAAACACTCCAGGAGGCTCGGAATTGCGATATTCACACGTTCCACACTTTGTGTTTCGACAGAAGCTAAGGATTCACTTTCCAGCCCTCGCAATCGATCGATATAACGATAAATCAGTCTAGGTGGCTTTGAATTGCGATATTCACCATTTCCAAACGTTCTGTATCGACAGAAGCTAAGGATTCACTTTCCAGCCTTCGCAATCGTTCGATATAACGATAAATCACTCTAGGTGGCTCGGATTCGCGATATTCACCATTTCCACACGTTCTGTATCGACAGAAGCTAATGATTCACCTTCCAGCCCTCGCAATAGATCGTTATAACGATAAATCACTGTAATAGGCTCGGAATCGCAATATTCACCCGTACCACACGTTCTGTATCGACAGAACATAAGGATTCACTTTCCAGCTCTCGCAATCGATCGATATAACGATAAACCACTCTAGGAAGCTCGGGATCGCCATATTCACCATTTCCACACGCTCTGTATCGACAGAAGCTAAGGATTCACTTTCCAGCCCTCGCAATCGTTCGATATAACGATAAATCACTCTAGGTGGCTCGGATTCGCGATATTAACCATTTCCACACGTTCTGTATCGACAAAACCTAGGGCTTTACTATCCAGCTCTCGCAATCGTTCGATACTACCATGAATCACTCCACGGGGCTCGGAATCGCGATATTCACCCGATCCACACGTTCTGTATCGACAGAAGCTAAGGATTCACTTTCCAGCCCTCGGAAGCGTTCGGTGTATCGATAAATTGACTCCAGGAGGCTCGGAATCGCGATATCCACACGTTCCACACTTTGTGTTTCGACAGGAGCTACTTTCCAGCCCTCGCAATCGTTCGGTGTATCGATAAATCACTCTAGGTGACTCGGAATCGTGATATTCACCCTTTTCAATCGTTCTGTATCGACAGAAGCTAAGGATTCACTTTCCAGCTCTCGCAATCGTTCGGTGTATCGATAAAACACTCCAGGAGGCTCGGAATTGCGATATTCACACGTTCCACACTTTGTGTTTCGACAGAAGCTAAGGATTCACTTTCCAGCCCTCGCAATCGTTCGATATAACGATAAATCACTCTAGGAAGCTCGGGATCGCCATATTCACCATTTCCACACGCTCTGTATCGACAGAAGCTAAGGATTCACTTTCCAGCCCTCGCAATCGTTCGGTGTATCGATAAAACACTCCAGGAGGCTCGGAATTGCGATATTCACACGTTCCACACTTTGTGTTTCGACAGAAGCTAAGGATTCACTTTCCAGCCCTCGCAATCGTTCGATATAACGATAAATCACTCTAGGAAGCTCGGGATCGCCATATTCACCATTTCCACACGCTCTGTATCGACAGAAGCTAAGGATTCACTTTCCAGCCCTCGCAATCGTTCGATATAACGATAAATCACTGTAATAGGCTCGGAATCGCAATATTCACCCGTACCACACGTTCTGTATCGACAGAAGATAAGGATTCACTTTCCAGCTCTCGCAATCGATCGATATAACGATAAACCACTCTAGGAAGCTCGGGATCGCCATATTCACCATTTCCACACGCTCTGTATCGACAGAAGCTAAGGATTCACTTTCCAGCCCTCGCAATCGTTCGATATAACGATAAATCACTCTAGGTGGCTCGGATTCGCGATATTAACCATTTCCACACGTTCTGTATCGACAAAACCTAGGGCTTTACTATCCAGCTCTCGCAATCGTTCGATACTACCATGAATCACTCCACGGGGCTCGGAATCGCGATATTCACCCGATCCACACGTTCTGTATCGACAGAAGCTAAGGATTCACTTTCCAGCCCTCGCAAGCGTTCGGTGTATCGATAAATCACTACAGGAGGCTCGGAATCGCAATATTCACCCGTACCACACGTTCTGTATCGACAGAAGCTAATGATTCACCTTCCAGCCCTCGCAATAGTTCGATATAACGATAAATCACTGTAATAGGCTCGGAATCGCGATATTCACCAGTTCCACACGTTCTGCATCGACAGAAGCTAAGGCTTTACTTTCCAGCCCTCGCAAGCGTTCGGTGTATCGATAAATCACTCCAGGAGGCTCGGAATCGCGATATTCACACGTTCCACACTTTGTGTTTCGACAGAAGCTAAGGATTCACATTCCAGCCCTCACAATCGTTCGATATAACGATAAACCAGTCTAGGTGGCTCTGAATTGCGATATTCACCCGTTCCACACGTTCTGTATCGACAGAAGCTACGGCTTTACTTTCCAGCTCACGCAACCGTTCGATACTACCATGAATCACTCCACGGGGCTCGGAATCGCGATATTCACCCGATCCACACGTTCTGTATCGACAGAAGATAAGGATTCAATTCCCAGGCCTCGCAATCGTTCGACATAACGATAAATCACTGGAATAGGCTCGGAATCGCGATATTCACCCGTACCACACGTTCTTTATCGACAGAAGCTAAGGATTCACTTTCCAGCCCTCGCAATCGTTCGATATAACGATAAATCAGTCTAGCTGGATCCGTATTGCGATATTCACCATTTCCAAACGTTCTGCATCGACAGAAGCTAATGCTTTACTTTCCAGCCCTCGCAATCGTTCGGTTCGATAAATCACTCCAGGAGGCTCGGAATCGCGATATTCACACGTTCCACACTTTGTGTTTCGACAGAAGCTAAGGATTCACCTTCCAGCCCTCGTAATAGTTCGACATAACGATAAATCACTGTATTAGGCTCGGAATCGCAATATTCACCCGTACCACACGTTCTGTATCGACAGAAGATAAGGATTCACTTTCCAGCTCTCGCAATCGATCGATATAACGATAAACCACTGTAGGAAGCACGGGATCGCCATATTCACCATTTCCACACGCTCTGTATCGACAGAAGCTAAGGATTCACTTTCCAGCCCTCGCAATGGATCGATATAACGATAAATCAGTCTAGGTGGCTTTGAATTGCGATATTCACCATTTCCGAACGTTCTGTATCGACAGAAGCTAAGGATTCACTTTCCAGCCCTCGCAATCGTTCGATATAACGATAAATCACTCTAGGTGGCTCGGATTCGCGATATTCACCATTTCCACACGTTCTGTATCGACAGAAGTTAATGATTCACCTTCCAGCCCTCGCAATAGTTCGATATAACGATAAATCACTCTAGGTGGCACGGATTCGCGATATTCACCATTTTCACACGTTCTGTATCGACAGAAGCTAATGATTCACCTTCCAGCCCTCGCAATAGTTCGATATAACGATAAATCACTGTAATAGGCCCGGAATCGCGATATTCACCAGTTCCACAGGTTCTGCACCGACAGCAGCTAAGGCTTTACTTTCGAGCCCTCGCAAGCGTTCGGTATATCGATAAATCACTCCAGGAGGCTCGGAATCGCGATATTCACACGTTCCACACTTTGTGTTTCGACAGAAGCTAGGGCTTTACTTTCCAGCACACGCAATGGTTCGATACTACCATGACTCACTCCAGGGGGCTCGGAATCGCGATATTCACCCGATCCACACGTTCTGTATCGACAGAAGCTAAGGATTCACTTTCCAGCCCTCGCAATCGTTCAATTTTACGAAGAGTCACTTCAGGAGGCTCGGAATCGCGATATTCACACGTTCCACACTTTGTGTTTCGACAGAAGCTAAGGATTCACTTTCCAGCCCTCGGAATCGATCGATATAACGATAAATCAGTCTAGGTGGCTTTGAATTGCGATATTCACCATTTCCGAACGTTCTGTATCGACAGAAGCTAAGGATTCACTTTCCAGCCCTCGCAATCGTTCGATATAACGATAAATCACTCTAGGTGGCTCGGATTCGCGATATTCACCATTTCCACACGTTCTGTATCGACAGAAGATAAGGATTCACTTTCCAGCCCTCGCAATCGTTCGATATAACGATAAATCACTCTAGGTGGCTCGGATTCGCGATATTCACCTGTTCCACACGCTCTGTATCGACAGAAGCTAAGGCTTTACTTTCCAGTCCTCGCAATCGTTCAATTTTACGAAGAGTCACTTCAGGAGGCTCGGAATCGCAATATTCACCCGTACCACACGTTCTGTATCGACAGAAGATAAGGATTCACTTTCCAGCCCTCGCAATCGTTCGATATAACGATAAATCACTCTAGGAGGCTCGGAATCGCGATATTCAACGGTAACACGCGTTCTGTATCGACAGAAGCTAGGGCTTTACTTTCCAGCTCTCGCAATCGTTCGATATTACCATGAGTCACTCCAGGGGGCTCGGAATCGCAATATTCACCTGTTCCACACGCTCTGTATCGACAGAAGCTAAGGCTTTACTTTCCAGTCCTCGCAATCGTTCAATTTTACGAAGAGTCACTTCAGGAGGCTCGGAATCGCAATATTCACCCGTACCACACGTTCTGTATCGACAGAAGCTAGGGCTTTACTTTCCAGCTCTCGCAATCGTTCGATATTACCATGAGTCACTCTAGGGGGCTCGGAATCGCAATATTCACCTGTTGCACACGCTCTGTATCGACAGAAGCTAAGGCTTTACTTTCCAGTCCTCGCAATCGTTCAATTTTACGAAGAGTCACTTCAGGAGGCTCGGAATCGCAATATTCACCCGTACCACACGTTCTGTATCGACAGAAGATAAGGATTCACTTTCCAGCCCTCGCAATCGTTCGATATAACGATAAATCACTCTAGGTGGCTCGGATTCGCGATATTCACCATTTTCACACGTTCTGTTTCGACATAAGCTAATGATCCACCTTCCAGCCCTCGCAATAGTTCGATATAACGATAAATCACTGTAATAGGCTCGGAATCGCGATATTCACCAGTTCCACACGCTCTGTATCGACAGAAGCTAAGGATTCACTTTCCAGCCCTCGCAATCGTTCGATATAACGATAAATCACTCTAGGTGGCTCGGATTCGCGATATTCACCATTTTCACACGTTCTGTTTCGACATAAGCTAATGATCCACCTTCCAGCCCTCGCAATAGTTCGATATAACGATAAATCACTGTAATAGGCTCGGAATCGCGATATTCACCAGTTCCACACGTTCTGTATCGACAGAAGCTAAGGATTCACTTTCCAGCCCTCGCAATCGTTCGATATAACGATAAATCACTCTAGGTGGCTCGGATTCGCGATATTCACCATTTCCACACGTTCTGTATCGACAGAAGCTAATGATTCACCTTCCAGCCCTCGCAATAGATCGTTATAACGATAAATCACTGTAATAGGCTCGGAATCGCAATATTCACCATTTCCACACGCTCTGTATCGACAGAAGCTAAGGATTCACTTTCCATCCCTCGCAATCGTTCGATATAACGATAAATCACTCTAGGTGGCTCGGATTCGCGATATTAACCATTTCCACACGTTCTGTATCGACAAAACCTAGGGCTTTACTATCCAGCTCTCGCAATCGTTCGATACTACCATGAATCACTCCACGGGGCTCGGAATCGCGATATTCACCCGATCCACACGTTCTGTATCGACAGAAGCTAAGGATTCACTTTCCAGCCCTCGCAATCGTTCGATATAACGATAAATCACTGTAATAGGCTCGGAATCGCAATATTCACCCGTACCACACGTTCTGTATCGACAGAAGATAAGGATTCACCTTCCAGCCCTCGCAATAGTTCGATATAACGATAAATCACTGTAATAGGCTCGGAATCGCGATATTCACCAGTTCCACACGTTCTGCATCGACAGAAGCTAAGGCTTTACTTTCCAGCCCTCGTAATCGATCGATATAACGATAAATCAGTCTAGGTGGCTTTGAATTGCGATATTCACCATTTCCAAACGTTCTGTATCGACAGAAGCTAAGGATTCACTTTCCAGCTCTCGCAATCGATCGATATAACGATAAACCACTCTAGGAAGCTCGGGATCGCCATATTCACCATTTCCACACGCTCTGTATCGACAGAAGCTAAGGATTCACTTTCCAGCCCTCGCAATCGTTCGATATAACGATAAATCACTCTAGGTGGCTCGGATTCGCGATATTAACCATTTCCACACGTTCTGTATCGACAAAACCTAAGGCTTTACTTTCCAGCTCTCGCAATCGTTCGATACTACCATGACTCACTCCAGGGGGCTCGGAATCGCGATATTCACCCGATCCACACGTTCTGTATCGACAGAAGCTAAGGATTCACTTTCCAGCCCTCGCAATCGTTCAATTTTACGAAGAGTCACTTCAGGAGGCTCGGAATCGCAATATTCACCCGTACCACACGTTCTGTATCGACAGAAGATAAGGATTCACTTTCCAGCCCTCGCAATCGTTCGATATAACGATAAATCACTCTAGGTGGCTCGGATTCGCGATATTCACCTGTTCCACACGCTCTGTATCGACAGAAGCTAAGGCTTTACTTTCCAGTCCTCGCAATCGTTCAATTTTACGAAGAGTCACTTCAGGAGGCTCGGAATCGCAATATTCACCCGTACCACACGTTCTGTATCGACAGAAGATAAGGATTCACTTTCCAGCCCTCGCAATCGTTCGATATAACGATAAATCACTCTAGGAGGCTCGGAATCGCGATATTCAACGGTAACACGCGTTCTGTATCGACAGAAGCTAGGGCTTTACTTTCCAGCTCTCGCAATCGTTCGATATTACCATGAGTCACTCCAGGGGGCTCGGAATCGCAATATTCACCTGTTCCACACGCTCTGTATCGACAGAAGCTAAGGCTTTACTTTCCAGTCCTCGCAATCGTTCAATTTTACGAAGAGTCACTTCAGGAGGCTCGGAATCGCAATATTCACCCGTACCACACGTTCTGTATCGACAGAAGCTAGGGCTTTACTTTCCAGCTCTCGCAATCGTTCGATATTACCATGAGTCACTCTAGGGGGCTCGGAATCGCAATATTCACCTGTTGCACACGCTCTGTATCGACAGAAGCTAAGGCTTTACTTTCCAGTCCTCGCAATCGTTCAATTTTACGAAGAGTCACTTCAGGAGGCTCGGAATCGCAATATTCACCCGTACCACACGTTCTGTATCGACAGAAGATAAGGATTCACTTTCCAGCCCTCGCAATCGTTCGATATAACGATAAATCACTCTAGGAGGCTCGGAATCGCGATATTCAACGGTAACACGCGTTCTGTATCGACAGAAGCTAGGGCTTTACTTTCCAGCTCTCGCAATCGTTCGATATTACCATGAGTCACTCTAGGGGGCTCGGAATCGCAATATTCACCTGTTGCACACGCTCTGTATCGACAGAAGCTAAGGCTTTACTTTCCAGTCCTCGCAATCGTTCAATTTTACGAAGAGTCACTTCAGGAGGCTCGGAATCGCAATATTCACCCGTACCACACGTTCTGTATCGACAGAAGATAAGGATTCACTTTCCAGCTCTCGCAATCGATCGATATAACGATAAACCACTGTAGGAAGCACGGGATCGCCATATTCACCATTTCCACACGCTCTGTATCGACAGAAGCTAAGGATTCACTTTCCAGCCCTCACAATCGTTCGATATAAGGATTAACCAGTCTAGGTGGCTCTGAATTGCGATATTCACGCGTTCCACACGTTCTGTATCGACAGAAGCTAGGGCTTTCCTTTCCAGCTCACGCAATGGTTCGATACTACCATGAATCACTCCACGGAGCTCGGAATCGCGATATTCACCCGACCCACACGTTCTGTATCGACAGAAGCTAAGGATTCACTTTCCAGCCCTCGCAATTGTTCGGTGTATCGATAAATCACTCCAGGAGGCTCGGAATCGCGATATTCACACGTTCCACACTTTGTGTTTCGACAGAAGCTAAGGATTCACTTTCCAGCCCTCACAATCGTTCGATATAACGATTAACCAGTCTAGGTGGCTCTGAATTGCGATATTCACCATTTCCAAACGTTCTGCATCGACAGAAGCTAAGGCTTTACTTTCCAGCCCTCGCAATCGTTCGGTGTATCGATAAATCACTCTAGGTGACTCGGAATCGTGATATTCAACCTTTTCAATCGTTCTGTATCAACAGAAGCTAAGGATTCACTTTCCAGCTCTCGCAATCGTTAGGTGTATCGATAAAACACTCCAGGAGGCTCGGAATTGCGATATTCACACGTTCCACACTTTGTGTTTCGACAGAAGCTAAGGATTCACTTTCCAGCCCTCGCAATCGATCGATATAACGATAAATCAGTCTAGGTGGCTTTGAATTGCGATATTCACCATTTCCAAACGTTCTGTATCGACAGAAGCTAAGGATTCACTTTCCAGCCCTCGCAATCGTTCGATATAACGATAAATCACTCTAGGTGGCTCGGATTCGCGATATTCACCATTTCCACACGTTCTGTATCGACAGAAGCTAATGATTCACCTTCCAGCCCTCGCAATAGATCGTTATAACGATAAATCACTGTAATAGGCTCGGAATCGCAATATTCACCCGTACCACACGTTCTGTATCGACAGAAGATAAGGATTCACTTTCCAGCTCTCGCAATCGATCGATATAACGATAAACCACTCTAGGAAGCTCGGGATCGCCATATTCACCATTTCCACACGCTCTGTATCGACAGAAGCTAAGGATTCACTTTCCAGCCCTCGCAATCGTTCGATATAACGATAAATCACTCTAGGTGGCTCGGATTCGCGATATTAACCATTTCCACACGTTCTGTATCGACAAAACCTAGGGCTTTACTATCCAGCTCTCGCAATCGTTCGATACTACCATGAATCACTCCACGGGGCTCGGATTCGCGATATTCACCCGATCCACACGTTCTGTATCGACAGAAGCTAAGGATTCACTTTCCAGCCCTCGCAAGCGTTCGGTGTATCGATAAATCACTACAGGAGGCTCGGAATCGCAATATTCACCCGTACCACACGTTCTGTATCGACAGAAGCTAATGATTCACCTTCCAGCCCTCGCAATAGTTCGATATAACGATAAATCACTGTAATAGGCTCGGAATCGCGATATTCACCAGTTCCACACGTTCTGCATCGACAGAAGCTAAGGCTTTACTTTCCAGCCCTCGCAAGCGTTCGGTGTATCGGTAAATCACTCCAGGAGGCTCGGAATCGCGATATTCACACGTTCCACACTTTGTGTTTCAACAGAAGCTAAGGATTCACATTCCAGCCCTCACAATCGTTCGATATAACGATAAACCAGTCTAGGTGTCTCTGAATTGCGATATTCACCCGTTCCACACGTTCTGTATCGACAGAAGCTACGGCTTTACTTTCCAGCTCACGCAACCGTTCGATACTACCATGAATCACTCCACGGGGCTCGGAATCGCGATATTCACCCGATCCACACGATCTGTATCGACAGAAGATAAGGATTCAATTCCCAGGCCTCGCAATCGTTCGACATAACGATAAATCACTGTAATAGGCTCGGAATCGCAATATTCACCCGTACCACACGTTCTGTATCGACAGAAGATAAGGATTCACCTTCCAGCCCTCGCAATAGTTCGATATAACGATAAATCACTGTAATAGGCTCGGAATCGCGATATTCACCAGTTCCACACGTTCTGTATCGACAGAAGCTAAGGCTTTACTTTCCAGCCCTCGCAATCGATCGATATAACGATAAATCAGTCTAGGTGGCTTTGAATTGCGATATTCACCATTTCCAAACGTTCTGTATCGACAGAAGCTAAGGATTCACTTTCCAGCTCTCGCAATCGATCGATATAACGATAAACCACTCTAGGAAGCTCGGGATCGCCATATTCACCATTTCCACACGCTCTGTATCGACAGAAGCTAAGGATTCACTTTCCAGCCCTCGCAATCGTTCGATATAACGATAAATCACTCTAGGTGGCTCGGATTCGCGATATTAACCATTTCCACACGTTCTGTATCGACAAAACCTAAGGCTTTACTTTCCAGCTCTCGCAATCGTTCGATACTACCATGACTCACTCCAGGGGGCTCGGAATCGCGATATTCACCCGATCCACACGTTCTGTATCGACAGAAGCTAAGGATTCACTTTCCAGCCCTCGCAATCGTTCAATTTTACGAAGAGTCACTTCAGGAGGCTCGGAATCGCAATATTCACCCGTACCACACGTTCTGTATCGACAGAAGATAAGGATTCACTTTCCAGCCCTCGCAATCGTTCGATATAACGATAAATCACTCTAGGTGGCTCGGATTCGCGATATTCACCTGTTCCACACGCTCTGTATCGACAGAAGCTAAGGCTTTACTTTCCAGTCCTCGCAATCGTTCAATTTTACGAAGAGTCACTTCAGGAGGCTCGGAATCGCAATATTCACCCGTACCACACGTTCTGTATCGACAGAAGATAAGGATTCACTTTCCAGCCCTCGCAATCGTTCGATATAACGATAAATCACTCTAGGAGGCTCGGAATCGCGATATTCAACGGTAACACGCGTTCTGTATCGACAGAAGCTAGGGCTTTACTTTCCAGCTCTCGCAATCGTTCGATATTACCATGAGTCACTCCAGGGGGCTCGGAATCGCAATATTCACCTGTTCCACACGCTCTGTATCGACAGAAGCTAAGGCTTTACTTTCCAGTCCTCGCAATCGTTCAATTTTACGAAGAGTCACTTCAGGAGGCTCGGAATCGCAATATTCACCCGTACCACACGTTCTGTATCGACAGAAGCTAGGGCTTTACTTTCCAGCTCTCGCAATCGTTCGATATTACCATGAGTCACTCTAGGGGGCTCGGAATCGCAATATTCACCTGTTGCACACGCTCTGTATCGACAGAAGCTAAGGCTTTACTTTCCAGTCCGCGCAATCGTTCAATTTTACGAAGAGTCACTTCAGGAGGCTCGGAATCGCAATATTCACCCGTACCACACGTTCTGTATCGACAGAAGATAAGGATTCACTTTCCAGCCCTCGCAATCGTTCGATATAACGATAAATCACTCTAGGAGGCTCGGAATCGCGATATTCAACGGTAACACGCGTTCTGTATCGACAGAAGCTAGGGCTTTACTTTCCAGCTCTCGCAATCGTTCGATATTACCATGAGTCACTCTAGGGGGCTCGGAATCGCAATATTCACCTGTTGCACACGCTCTGTATCGACAGAAGCTAAGGCTTTACTTTCCAGTCCTCGCAATCGTTCAATTTTACGAAGAGTCACTTCAGGAGGCTCGGAATCGCAATATTCACCCGTACCACACGTTCTGTATCGACAGAAGATAAGGATTCACTTTCCAGCTCTCGCAATCGATCGATATAACGATAAACCACTGTAGGAAGCACGGGATCGCCATATTCACCATTTCCACACGCTCTGTATCGACAGAAGCTAAGGATTCACTTTCCAGCCCTCACAATCGTTCGATATAAGGATTAACCAGTCTAGGTGGCTCTGAATTGCGATATTCACGCGTTCCACACGTTCTGTATCGACAGAAGCTAGGGCTTTCCTTTCCAGCTCACGCAATGGTTCGATACTACCATGAATCACTCCACGGAGCTCGGAATCGCGATATTCACCCGACCCACACGTTCTGTATCGACAGAAGCTAAGGATTCACTTTCCAGCCCTCGCAATTGTTCGGTGTATCGATAAATCACTCCAGGAGGCTCGGAATCGCGATATTCACACGTTCCACACTTTGTGTTTCGACAGAAGCTAAGGATTCACTTTCCAGCCCTCACAATCGTTCGATATAACGATTAACCAGTCTAGGTGGCTCTGAATTGCGATATTCACCATTTCCAAACGTTCTGCATCGACAGAAGCTAAGGCTTTACTTTCCAGCCCTCGCAATCGTTCGGTGTATCGATAAATCACTCTAGGTGACTCGGAATCATGATATTCACCCTTTTCAATCGTTCTGTATCAACAGAAGCTAAGGATTCACTTTCCAGCTCTCGCAATCGTTAGGTGTATCGATAAAACACTCCAGGAGGCTCGGAATTGCGATATTCACACGTTCCACACTTTGTGTTTCGACAGAAGCTAAGGATTCACTTTCCAGCCCTCGCAATCGATCGATATAACGATAAATCAGTCTAGGTGGCTTTGAATTGCGATATTCACCATTTCCAAACGTTCTGTATCGACAGAAGCTAAGGATTCACTTTCCAGCCCTCGCAATCGTTCGATATAACGATAAATCACTCTAGGTGGCTCGGATTCGCGATATTCACCATTTCCACACGTTCTGTATCGACAGAAGCTAATGATTCACCTTCCAGCCCTCGCAATAGATCGTTATAACGATAAATCACTGTAATAGGCTCGGAATCGCAATATTCACCCGTACCACACGTTCTGTATCGACAGAAGATAAGGATTCACTTTCCAGCTCTCGCAATCGATCGATATAACGATAAACCACTCTAGGAAGCTCGGGATCGCCATATTCACCATTTCCACACGCTCTGTATCGACAGAAGCTAAGGATTCACTTTCCAGCCCTCGCAATCGTTCGATATAACGATAAATCACTCTAGGTGGCTCGGATTCGCGATATTAACCATTTCCACACGTTCTGTATCGACAAAACCTAGGGCTTTACTATCCAGCTCTCGCAATCGTTCGATACTACCATGAATCACTCCACGGGGCTCGGATTCGCGATATTCACCCGATCCACACGTTCTGTATCGACAGAAGCTAAGGATTCACTTTCCAGCCCTCGCAAGCGTTCGGTGTATCGGTAAATCACTCCAGGAGGCTCGGAATCGCGATATTCACACGTTCCACACTTTGTGTTTCAACAGAAGCTAAGGATTCACATTCCAGCCCTCACAATCGTTCGATATAACGATAAACCAGTCTAGGTGTCTCTGAATTGCGATATTCACCCGTTCCACACGTTCTGTATCGACAGAAGCTACGGCTTTACTTTCCAGCTCACGCAACCGTTCGATACTACCATGAATCACTCCACGGGGCTCGGAATCGCGATATTCACCCGATCCACACGATCTGTATCGACAGAAGATAAGGATTCAATTCCCAGGCCTCGCAATCGTTCGACATAACGATAAATCACTGGAATAGGCTCGGAATCGCGATATTCACCCGTACCACTCGTTCTTTATCGACAGAAGCTAAGGATTCACTTTCCAGCCCTCGCAATCGTTCGATATAACGATAAATCAGTCTAGGTGGATCCGTATTGCGATATTCACCATTTCCAAACGTTCTGCATCGACAGAAGCTAAGGCTTTACTTTCCAGCCCTCGCAATCGTTCGGTTCGATAAATCACTCCAGGAGGCTCGGAATCGCGATATTCACACGTTCCCCACTTTGTGTTTCGACAGAAGCTACGGCTTTACTTTCCAGCTCACGCAACCGTTCGATACTACCATGAATCACTCCACGGGGCTCGGAATCGCGATATTCACCCGATCCACACGTTCTGTATCGACAGAAGATAAGGATTCAATTCCCAGGCCTCGCAATCGTTCGACATAACGATATATCACTGGAATAGGCTCGGAATCGCGATATTCACCCGTACCACACGTTCTTTATCGACAGAAGCTAAGGATTCACTTTCCAGCCCTCGCAATCGTTCGATATAACGATAAATCAGTCTAGCTGGATCCGTATTGCGATATTCACCATTTCCAAACGTTCTGCATCGACAGAAGCTAAGGCTTTACTTTCCAGCCCTCGCAATCGTTCGGTTCGATAAATCACTCCAGGAGGCTCGGAATCGCGATATTCACACGTTCCACACTTTGTGTTTCGACAGAAGCTAAGGATTCACCTTCCAGCCCTCGTAATAGTTCGACATAACGATAAATCACTGTATTAGGCTCGGAATCGCAATATTCACCCGTACCACACGTTCTGTATCGACAGAAGATACGGATTCACTTTCCAGCTCTCGCAATCGATCGATATAACGATAAACCACTGTAGGAAGCACGGGATCGCCATATTCACCATTTCCACACGCTCTGTATCGACAGAAGCTAAGGATTCACTTTCCAGCCCTCGCAATCGTTCGATATAACGATAAATCACTCTAGGTGGCTCGGATTCGCGATATTAACCATTTCCACACGTTCTGTATCGACAAAACCTAAGGCTTTACTTTCCAGCTCTCGCAATCGTTCGATACTACCATGACTCACTCCACGGGGCTCGGAATCGCGATATTCACCCGATCCACACGTTCTGTATCGACAGAAGCTAAGGATTCACTTTCCAGCCCTCGCAATCGTTCGGTGTATCGATAAATCACTCTAGGAGGCTCGGAATCGCGATATTCACCGGTAACACGCGTTCTGTATCGACAGAAGCTAGGGCTTTACTTTCCAGCTCTCGCAATCGTTCGATATAACGATAAATCACTCTACGTGGCTCGGATTCGCGATATTAACCATTTCCACACGTTCTGTATCGACAAAACCTAGGGCTTTACTATCCAGCTCTCGCAATCGTTCGATACTACCATGAATCACTCCACGGGGCTCGGAATCGCGATATTCACCCGATCCACACGTTCCGTATCGACAGAAGATAAGGATTCAATTCCCAGGCCTCGCAATCGTTCGACATAACGATAAATCACTGGAATAGGCTCGGAATCGCGATATTCACCCGTACCACACGTTCTTTATCGACAGAAGCTAAGGATTCACTTTCCAGCCCTCGCAATCGTTCGATATAACGATAAATCAGTCTAGCTGGATCCGTATTGCGATATTCACCATTTCCAAACGTTCTGCATCGACAGAAGCTAATGCTTTACTTTCCAGCCCTCGCAATCGTTCGGTTCGATAAATCACTCCAGGAGGCTCGGAATCGCGATATTCACACGTTCCACACTTTGTGTTTCGACAGAAGCTAAGGATTCACCTTCCAGCCCTCGTAATAGTTCGACATAACGATAAATCACTGTATTAGGCTCGGAATCGCAATATTCACCCGTACCACACGATCTGTATCGACAGAAGATAAGGATTCACTTTCCAGCTCTCGCAATCGATCGATATAACGATAAACCACTGTAGGAAGCACGGGATCGCCATATTCACCATTTCCACACGCTCTGTATCGACAGAAGCTAAGGATTCACTTTCCAGCCCTCGCAATGGATCGATATAACGATAAATCAGTCTAGGTGGCTTTGAATTGCGATATTCACCATTTCCGAACGTTCTGTATCGACAGAAGCTAAGGATTCACTTTCCAGCCCTCGCAATCGTTCAATATAACGATAAATCACTCTAGGTGGCTCGGATTCGCGATATTCACCATTTCCACACGTTCTGTATCGACAGAAGTTAATGATTCACCTTCCAGCCCTCGCAATAGTTCGATATAACGATAAATCACTGTAATAGGCTCGGAATCGCGATATTCACCAGTTCCACACGTTCTGCATCGACAGAAGCTAAGGCTTTACTTTCCAGCCCTCGCAAGCGTTCGGTGTATCGATAAATCACTCCAGGAGGCTCGGAATCGCGATATTCACACGTTCCACACTTTGTGTTTCGACAGAAGCTAAGGATTCACCTTCCAGCCGTCGTAATAGTTCGACATAACGATAAATCACTGTAATAGGCTCGGAATCGCAATATTCACCCGTACCACACGTTCTGTATCGACAGAAGATAAGGATTCACTTTCCAGCCCTCGCAATCGATCGATATAACGATAAATCAGTCTAGGTGGCTTTGAATTGCGATATTCACCATTTCCAAACGTTCTGTATCGACAGAAGCTAAGGATTCACTTTCCAGCCCTCGCAATCGTTCGGTGTATCGATAAATCACTCTAGGAGGCTCGGAATCGCGATATTCACCGGTAACACGCGTTCTGTATCGACAGAAGCTAGGGCTTTACTTTCCAGCTCTCGCAATCGTTCGATATAACGATAAATCACTCTACGTGGCTCGGATTCGCGATATTAACCATTTCCACACGTTCTGTATCGACAAAACCTAGGGCTTTACTATCCAGCTCTCGCAATCGTTCGATACTACCATGAATCACTCCACGGGGCTCGGAATCGCGATATTCACCCGATCCACACGTTCCGTATCGACAGAAGATAAGGATTCAATTCCCAGGCCTCGCAATCGTTCGACATAACGATAAATCACTGGAATAGGCTCGGAATCGCGATATTCACCCGTACCACACGTTCTTTATCGACAGAAGCTAAGGATTCACTTTCCAGCCCTCGCAATCGTTCGATATAACGATAAATCAGTCTAGCTGGATCCGTATTGCGATATTCACCATTTCCAAACGTTCTGCATCGACAGAAGCTAATGCTTTACTTTCCAGCCCTCGCAATCGTTCGGTTCGATAAATCACTCCAGGAGGCTCGGAATCGCGATATTCACACGTTCCACACTTTGTGTTTCGACAGAAGCTAAGGATTCACCTTCCAGCCCTCGTAATAGTTCGACATAACGATAAATCACTGTATTAGGCTCGGAATCGCAATATTCACCCGTACCACACGATCTGTATCGACAGAAGATAAGGATTCACTTTCCAGCTCTCGCAATCGATCGATATAACGATAAACCACTGTAGGAAGCACGGGATCGCCATATTCACCATTTCCACACGCTCTGTATCGACAGAAGCTAAGGATTCACTTTCCAGCTCTCGGATTCGATCGATATAACGATAAACCACTCTAGGAAGCTCGGCATCGCCATATTCACCATTTCCACACGCTCTGTATCGACAGAAGCTAAGGATTCACTTTCCAGCCCTCGCAATCGTTCGATATAACGATAAATCACTCTAGGTGGCTCGGATTCGCGATATTAACCATTTCCACACGTTCTGTATCGACAAAACCTAAGGCTTTACTTTCCAGCTCTCGCAATCGTTCGATACTACCATGACTCACTCCACGGGGCTCGGAATCGCGATATTCACCCGATCCACACGTTCTGTATCGACAGAAGCTAAGGATTCACTTTCCAGCCCTCGCAATCGTTCGGTGTATCGATAAATCACTCTAGGAGGCTCGGAATCGCGATATTCACCGGTAACACGCGTTCTGTATCGACAGAAGCTAGGGCTTTACTTTCCAGCTCTCGCAATCGTTCGATATAACGATAAATCACTCCACGTGGCTCGGATTCGCGATATTAACCATTTCCACACGTTCTGTATCGACAAAACCTAGGGCTTTACTATCCAGCTCTCGCAATCGTTCGATACTACCATGAATCACTCCACGGGGCTCGGAATCGCGATATTCACCCGATCCACACGTTCCGTATCGACAGAAGATAAGGATTCAATTCCCAGGCCTCGCAATCGTTCGACATAACGATAAATCACTGGAATAGGCTCGGAATCGCGATATTCACCCGTACGACACGTTCTTTATCGACAGAAGCTAAGGATTCACTTTCCAGCCCTCGCAATCGTTCGATATAACGATAAATCAGTCTAGCTGGATCCGTATTGCGATATTCACCATTTCCAAACGTTCTGCATCGACAGAAGCTAATGCTTTACTTTCCAGCCCTCGCAATCGTTCGGTTCGATAAATCACTCCAGGAGGCTCGGAATCGCGATATTCACACGTTCCACACTTTGTGTTTCGACAGAAGCTAAGGATTCACCTTCCAGCCCTCGTAATAGTTCGACATAACGATAAATCACTGTATTAGGCTCGGAATCGCAATATTCACCCGTACCACACGATCTGTATCGACAGAAGATAAGGATTCACTTTCCAGCTCTCGCAATCGATCGATATAACGATAAACCACTGTAGGAAGCACGGGATCGCCATATTCACCATTTCCACACGCTCTGTATCGACAGAAGCTAAGGATTCACTTTCCAGCCCTCGCAATGGATCGATATAACGATAAATCAGTCTAGGTGGCTTTGAATTGCGATATTCACCATTTCCGAACGTTCTGTATCGACAGAAGCTAAGGATTCACTTTCCAGCCCTCGCAATCGTTCAATATAACGATAAATCACTCTAGGTGGCTCGGATTCGCGATATTCACCATTTCCACACGTTCTGTATCGACAGAAGTTAATGATTCACCTTCCAGCCCTCGCAATAGTTCGATATAACGATAAATCACTGTAATAGGCTCGGAATCGCGATATTCACCAGTTCCACACGTTCTGCATCGACAGAAGCTAAGGCTTTACTTTCCAGCCCTCGCAAGCGTTCGGTGTATCGATAAATCACTCCAGGAGGCTCGGAATCGCGATATTCACACGTTCCACACTTTGTGTTTCGACAGAAGCTAAGGATTCACCTTCCAGCCGTCGTAATAGTTCGACATAACGATAAATCACTGTAATAGGCTCGGAATCGCAATATTCACCCGTACCACACGTTCTGTATCGACAGAAGATAAGGATTCACTTTCCAGCCCTCGCAATCGATCGATATAACGATAAATCAGTCTAGGTGGCTTTGAATTGCGATATTCACCATTTCCAAACGTTCTGTATCGACAGAAGCTAAGGATTCACTTTCCAGCCCTCGCAATCGTTCGATATAACGATAAATCACTCTAGGTGGCTCGGATTCGCGATATTCACCATTTCCACAAGTTCTGTATCGACAGAAGCTAATGATTCACCTTCCAGCCCTCGCAATAGATCGTTATAACGATAAATCACTGTAATAGGCTCGGAATCGCAATATTCACCCGTACCACACGTTCTGTATCGACAGAAGATAAGGATTCACTTTCCAGCTCTCGCAATCGATCGATATAACGATAAACCACTCTAGGAAGCTCGGGATCGCCATATTCACCATTTCCACACGCTCTGTATCGACAGAAGCTAAGGATTCACTTTCCAGCCCTCGCCATCGTTCGATATAACGATAAATCACTCTAGGTGGCTCGGATTCGCGATATTAACCATTTCCACACGTTCTGTATCGACAAAACCTAGGGCTTTACTATCCAGCTCTCGCAATCGTTCGATACTACCATGAATCACTCCACGGGGCTCGGATTCGCGATATTCACCCGATCCACACGTTCTGTATCGCCAGAAGCTAAGGATTCACTTTCCAGCCCTCGCAAGCGTTCGGTGTATCGATAAATCACTACAGGAGGCTCGGAATCGCAATATTCACCCGTACCACACGTTCTGTATCGACAGAAGCTAATGATTCACCTTCCAGCCCTCGCAATAGTTCGATATAACGATAAATCACTGTAATAGGCTCGGAATCGCGATATATACCAGTTCCACACGTTCTGCATCGACAGAAGCTAAGGCTTTACTTTCCAGCCCTCGCAAGCGTTCGGTGTATCGGTAAATCACTCCAGGAGGCTCGGAATCGCGATATTCACACGTTCCACACTTTGTGTTTCGACAGAAGCTAAGGATTCACATTCCAGCCCTCACAATCGTTCGATATAACGATAAACCAGTCTAGGTGGCTCTGAATTGCGATATTCACCCGTTCCACACGTTCTGTATCGACAGAAGCTACGGCTTTACTTTCCAGCTCACGCAACCGTTCGATACTACCATGAATCACTCCACGGGGCTCGGAATCGCGATATTCACCCGATCCACACGTTCTGTATCGACAGAAGATAAGGATTCAATTCCCAGGCCTCGCAATCGTTCGACATAACGATAAATCACTGGAATAG
Organism: Nomada lathburiana; assembly: GCA_963667235.1. Taxonomy (NCBI): domain Eukaryota; kingdom Metazoa; phylum Arthropoda; class Insecta; order Hymenoptera; family Apidae; genus Nomada; species Nomada lathburiana. The sequence goes on from OY763905.1 coordinate 791,158, forward strand.
GCTCGGAATCGCGATATTCACCCGTACCACACGTTCTTTATCGACAGAAGCTAAGGATTCACTTTCCAGCCCTCGCAATCGTTCGATAAAACGATAAATCAGTCTAGGTGGATCCGTATTGCGATATTCGCCATTTCCAAACGTTCTGCATCGACAGAAGCTAAGGCTTTACTTTCCAGCCCTCGCAATCGTTCGGTTCGATAAATCACTCCAGGAGGCTCGGAATCGCGATATTCACACGTTCCCCACTTTGTGTTTCGACAGAAGCTACGGCTTTACTTTCCAGCTCACGCAACCGTTCGATACTACCATGAATCACTCCACGGGGCTCGGAATCGCGATATTCACCCGATCCACACGTTCTGTATCGACAGAAGATAAGGATTCAATTCCCAGGCCTCGCAATCGTTCGACATAACGATATATCACTGGAATAGGCTCGGAATCGCGATATTCACCCGTACCACACGTTCTTTATCGACAGAAGCTAAGGATTCACTTTCAAGCCCTCGCAATCGTTCGATATAACGATAAATCAGTCTAGCTGGATCCGTATTGCGATATTCACCATTTCCAAACGTTCTGCATCGACAGAAGCTAAGGCTTTACTTTCCAGCCCTCGCAATCGTTCGGTTCGATAAATCACTCCAGGAGGCTCGGAATCGCGATATTCACACGTTCCACACTTTGTGTTTCGACAGAAGCTAAGGATTCACCTTCCAGCCCTCGTAATAGTTCGACATAACGATAAATCACTGTATTAGGCTCGGAATCGCGATATTCACCCGATCCACACGTTCTTTATCGACAGAAGCTAAGGATTCACTTTCCAGCCCTCGCAATCGTTCCATATAACGATAAATCAGTCTAGCTGGATCCGTATTGCGATATTCACCATTTCCAAACGTTCTGCATCGACAGAAGCTAATGCTTTACTTTCCAGCCCTCGCAATCGTTCGGTTCGATAAATCACTCCAGGAGGCTCGGAATCGCGATATTCACACGTTCCACACTTTGTGTTTCGACAGAAGCTAAGGATTCACCTTCCAGCCCTCGTAATAGTTCGACATAACGATAAATCACTGTATTAGGCTCGGAATCGCAATATTCACCCGTACCACACGATCTGTATCGACAGAAGATAAGGATTCACTTTCCAGCTCTCGCAATCGATCGATATAACGATAAACCACTGTAGGAAGCACGGGATCGCCATATTCACCATTTCCACACGCTCTGTATCGACAGAAGCTAAGGATTCACTTTCCAGCCCTCGCAATGGATCGATATAACGATAAATCAGTCTAGGTGGCTTTGAATTGCGATATTCACCATTTCCGAACGTTCTGTATCGACAGAAGCTAAGGATTCACTTTCCAGCCCTCGCAATCGTTCGATATAACGATAAATCACTCTAGGTGGCTCGGATTCGCGATATTCACCATTTCCACACGTTCTGTATCGACAGAAGTTAATGATTCACCTTCCAGCCCTCGCAATAGTTCGATATAACGATAAATCACTGTAATAGGCTCGGAATCGCGATATTCACCAGTTCCACACGTTCTGCATCGACAGAAGCTAAGGCTTTACTTTCCAGCCCTCGCAAGCGTTCGGTGTATCGATAAATCACTCCAGGAGGCTCGGAATCGCGATATTCACACGTTCCACACTTTGTGTTTCGACAGAAGCTAAGGATTCACCTTCCAGCCGTCGTAATAGTTCGACATAACGATAAATCACTGTAATAGGCTCGGAATCGCAATATTCACCCGTACCACACGTTCTGTATCGACAGAAGATAAGGATTCACTTTCCAGCCCTCGCAATCGTTCGATATAACGATAAATCACTCTAGGTGGCTCGGATTCGCGATATTCACCATTTCCACACGTTCTGTATCGACAGAAGCTAATGATTCACCTTCCAGCCCTCGCAATAGATCGTTATAACGATAAATCACTGTAATAGGCTCGGAATCGCAATATTCACCCGTACCACACGTTCTGTATCGACAGAAGATAAGGATTCACTTTCCAGCTCTCGCAATCGATCGATATAACGATAAACCACTCTAGGAAGCTCGGGATCGCCATATTCACCATTTCCACACGCTCTGTATCGACAGAAGCTAAGGATTCACTTTCCAGCCCTCGCAATCGTTCGATATAACGATAAATCACTCTAGGTGGCTCGGATTCGCGATATTAACCATTTCCACACGTTCTGTATCGACAAAACCTAGGGCTTTACTATCCAGCTCTCGCAATCGTTCGATACTACCATGAATCACTCCACGGGGCTCGGAATCGCGATATTCACCCGATCCACACGTTCTGTATCGACAGAAGCTAAGGATTCACTTTCCAGCCCTCGCAATCGTTCGATATAACGATAAATCACTCTAGGTGGCTCGGATTCGCGATATTCACCATTTCCACACGTTCTGTATTGACAGAAGCTAATGATTCACCTTCCAGCCCTCGCAATAGATCGTTATAACGATAAATCACTGTAATAGGCTCGGAATCGCAATATTCACCCGTACCACACGTTCTGTATCGACAGAAGATAAGGATTCACCTTCCAGCCCTCGCAATAGTTCGATATAACGATAAATCACTGTAATAGGCTCGGAATCGCGATATTCACCAGTTCCACACGTTCTGCACCGACAGCAGCTAAGGCTTTACTTTCGAGCCCTCGCAAGCGTTCGGTGTATCGATAAATCACTCCAGGAGGCTCGGAATCGCGATATTCACACGTTCCACACTTTGTGTTTCGACAGAAGCTAAGGATTCACTTTCCAGCCCTCACAATCGTTCGATATAACGATTAACCAGTCTAGGTGGCTCTGAATTGCGATATTCACCCGTTCCACACGTTCTGTATCGACAGAAGCTAGGGCTTTACTTTCCAGCTCACGCAATGGTTCGATACTACCATGAATCACTCCACGGGGCTCGGAATCGCGATATTCACCCGACCCACACGTTCTGTATCGACAGAAGCTAAGGATTCACTTTCCAGCCCTCGCAATTGTTCGGTGTATCGATAAATCACTCCAGGAGGCTCGGAATCGCGATATCCAAACGTTCCACATTTTGTGTTTCGACAGGAGCTACTTGCCAGCCCTCGCAATCGTTCGGTGTATCGATAAATCACTCTAGGTGACTCGGAATCGTGATATTCACCCTTTTCAATCGTTCTGTATCGACAGAAGCTAAGGATTCACTTTCCAGCTCTCGCAATCGTTCGGTGTATCGATAAAACACTCCAGGAGGCTCGGAATTGCGATATTCACACGTTCCACACTTTGTGTTTCGACAGAAGCTAAGGATTCACTTTCCAGCCCTCGCAATCGATCGATATAACGATAAATCAGTCTAGGTGGCTTTGAATTGCGATATTCACCATTTCCAAACGTTCTGTATCGACAGAAGCTAAGGATTCACTTTCCAGCCTTCGCAATCGTTCGATATAACGATAAATCACTCTAGGTGGCTCGGATTCGCGATATTCGCCATTTCCACACGTTCTGTATCGACAGAAGCTAATGATTCACCTTCCAGCCCTCGCAAGCGTTCGGTGTATCGATAAATCACTACAGGAGGCTCGGAATCGCAATATTCACCCGTACCACACGTTCTGTATCGACAGAAGCTAATGATTCACCTTCCAGCCCTCGCAATAGTTCGATATAACGATAAATCACTGTAATAGGCTCGGAATCGCGATATTCACCAGTTCCACACGTTCTGCATCGACAGAAGCTAAGGCTTTACTTTCCAGCCCTCGCAAGCGTTCGGTGTATCGATAAATCACTCCAGGAGGCTCGGAATCGCGATATTCACCCGATCCACACGTTCTGTAACGACAGAAGCTAAGGATTCACTTTCCAGCCCTCGCAAGCGTTCGGTGTATCGATAAATCACTACAGGAGGCTCGGAATCGCAATATTCACCCGTACCACACGTTCTGTATCGACAGAAGCTAATGATTCACCTTCCAGCCCTCGCAATAGTTCGATATAACGATAAATCACTGTAATAGGCTCGGAATCGCGATATTCACCAGTTCCACACGTTCTGCATCGACAGAAGCTAAGGCTTTACTTTCCAGCCCTCGCAAGCGTTCGGTGTATCGATAAATCACTCCAGGAGGCTCGGAATCGCGATATTCACACGTTCCACACTTTGTGTTTCGACAGAAGCTAAGGATTCACATTCCAGCCCTCACAATCGTTCGATATAACGATAAACCAGTCTAGGTGGCTCTGAATTGCGATATTCACCCGTTCCACACGTTCTGTATCGACAGAAGCTACGGCTTTACTTTCCAGCTCACGCAACCGTTCGATACTACCATGAATCACTCCACGGGGCTCGGAATCGCGATATTCACCCGATCCACACGTTCTGTATCGACAGAAGATAAGGATTCAATTCCCAGGCCTCGCAATCGTTCGACATAACGATAAATCACTGGAATAGGCTCGGAATCGCGATATTCACCCGTACCACACGTTCTTTATCGACAGAAGCTAAGGATTCACTTTCCAGCCCTCGCAATCGTTCGATATAACGATAAATCACTCCAGGTGGCTCGGATTCGCGATATTAACCATTTCCACACGTTCTGTATCGACAAAACCTAGGGCTTTACTATCCAGCTCTCGCAATCGTTCGATACTACCATGAATCACTCCACGGGGCTCGGAATCGCGATATTCACCCGATCCACACGTTCTGTATCGACAGAAGCTAAGGATTCACTTTCCAGCCCTCGCAATCGTTCGATATAACGATAAATCACTCTAGGTGGCTCGGATTCGCGATATTCACCATTTCCACACGTTCTGTATCGACAGAAGCTAATGATTCACCTTCCAGCCCTCGCAATAGATCGTTATAACGATAAATCACTGTAATAGGCTCGGAATCGCAATATTCACCCGTACCACACGTTCTGTATCGACAGAAGATAAGGATTCACCTTCCAGCCCTCGCAAGCGTTCGGTGTATCGATAAATCACTCCAGGAGGCTCGGAATCGCGATATTCACACGTTCCACACTTTGTGTTTCGACAGAAGCTAAGGATTCACATTCCAGCCCTCACAATCGTTCGATATAACGATAAACCAGTCTAGGTGGCTCTGAATTGCGATATTCACCCGTTCCACACGTTCTGTATCGACAGAAGCTACGGCTTTACTTTCCAGCTCACGCAACCGTTCGATACTACCATGAATCACTCCACGGGGCTCGGAATCGCGATATTCACCCGATCCACACGTTCTGTATCGACAGAAGATAAGGATTCAATTCCCAGGCCTCGCAATCGTTCGACATAACGATAAATCACTGGAATAGGCTCGGTATCGCGATATTCACCCGTACCACACGTTCTTTATCGACAGAAGCTAAGGATTCACTTTCCAGCCCTCGCAATCGTTCGATATAACGATAAATCAGTCTAGCTGGATCCGTATTGCGATATTCACCATTTCCAAACGTTCTGCATCGACAGAAGCTAAGGCTTTACTTTCCAGCCCTCGCAATCGTTCGGTGTATCGATAAATCACTCCAGGAGGCTCGGAATCGCGATATTCACACGTTCCACACTTTGTGTTTCGACAGAAGCTAAGGATTCACCTTCCAGCCGTCGTAATAGTTCGACATAACGATAAATCACTGTAATAGGCTCGGAATCGCAATATTCACCCGTACCACACGTTCTGTATCGACAGAAGATAAGGATTCACATTCCAGCTCTCGCAATCGATCGATATAACGATAAACCACTGTAGGAAGCACGGGATCGCCATACTCACCATTTCCACACGCTCTGTATCGACAGAAGCTAAGGATTCACTTTCCAGCCCTCGCAATGGATCGATATAACGATAAATCAGTCTAGGTGGCTTTGAATTGCGATATTCACCATTTCCAAACGTTCTGTATCGACAGAAGCTAAGGATTCACTTTCCAGCTCTCGCAATCGATCGATATAACGATAAACCACTGTAGGAAGCACGGGATCGCCATATTCACCATTTCCACACGCTCTGTATCGACAGAAGCTAAGGATTCACTTTCCAGCCCTCGCAATCGATCGATATAACGATAAATCAGTCTAGGTGGCTTTGAATTGCGATATTCACCATTTCCAAACGTTCTGTATCGACAGAAGCTAAGGATTCACTTTCCAGCTCTCGCAATCGATCGATATAACGATAAACCACTCTAGGAAGCTCGGGATCGCCATATTCACCTGTTCCGCACGCTCTGTATCGACAGAAGCTAAGGCTTTACTTTCCAGTCCTCGCAATCGTTCAATTTTACGAAGAGTCACTTCAGGAGGCTCGGAATCGCAATATTCACCCGTACCACACGTTCTGTATCGACAGAAGATAAGGATTCACTTTCCAGCCCTCGCAATCGTTCGATATAACGATAAATCACTCTAGGAGGCTCGGAATCGCGATATTCAACGGTAACACGCGTTCTGTATCGACAGAAGCTAGGGCTTTACTTTCCAGCTCTCGCAATCGTTCGATATTACCATGAGTCACTCCAGGGGGCTCGGAATCGCAATATTCACCTGTTCCACACGCTCTGTATCGACAGAAGCTAAGGCTTTACTTTCCAGTCCTCGCAATCGTTCAATTTTACGAACAGTCACTTCAGGAGGCTCGGAATCGCAATATTCACCCGTACCACACGTTCTGTATCGACAGAAGCTAGGGCTTTACTTTCCAGCTCTCGCAATCGTTCGATATTACCATGAGTCACTCTAGGGGGCTCGGAATCGCAATATTCACCTGTTACACACGCTCTGTATCGACAGAAGCTAAGGCTTTACTTTCCAGTCCTCGCAATCGTTCAATTTTACGAAGAGTCACTTCAGGAGGCTCGGAATCGCAATATTCACCCGTACCACACGTTCTGTATCGACAGAAGATAAGGATTCACTTTCCAGCCCTCGCAATCGTTCGATATAACGATAAATCACTCTAGGTGGCTCGGATTCGCGATATTCACCATTTTCACACGTTCTGTTTCGACATAAGCTAATGATCCACCTTCCAGCCCTCGCAATAGTTCGATATAACGATAAATCACTGTAATAGGCTCGGAATCGCGATATTCACCAGTTCCACACGCTCTGTATCGACAGAAGCTAAGGATTCACTTTCCAGCCCTCGCAATCGTTCGATATAACGATAAATCACTCTAGGTGGCTCGGATTCGCGATATTCACCATTTTCACACGTTCTGTTTCGACATAAGCTAATGATCCACCTTCCAGCCCTCGCAATAGTTCGATATAACGATAAATCACTGTAATAGGCTCGGAATCGCGATATTCACCAGTTCCACACGTTCTGTATCGACAGAAGCTAAGGATTCACTTTCCAGCCCACGCAATCGTTCGATATAACGATAAATCACTCTAGGTGGCTCGGATTCGCGATATTCACCATTTCCACACGTTCTGTATCGACAGAAGCTAATGATTCACCTTCCAGCCCTCGCAATAGATCGTTATAACGATAAATCACTGTAATAGGCTCGGAATCGCAATATTCACCATTTCCACACGCTCTGTATCGACAGAAGCTAAGGATTCACTTTCCATCCCTCGCAATCGTTCGATATAACGATAAATCACTCTAGGTGGCTCGGATTCGCGATATTAACCATTTCCACACGTTCTGTATCAACAAAACCTAGGGCTTTACTATCCAGCTCTCGCAATCGTTCGATACTACCATGAATCACTCCACGGGGCTCGAAATCGCGATATTCACCCGATCCACACGTTCTGTATCGACAGAAGCTAAGGATTCACTTTCCAGCCCTCGCAATCGTTCGATATAACGATAAATCACTGTAATAGGCTCGGAATCGCAATATTCACCCGTACCACACGTTCTGTATCGACAGAAGATAAGGATTCACCTTCCAGCCCTCGCAATAGTTCGATATAACGATAAATCACTGTAATAGGCTCGGAATCGCGATATTCACCAGTTCCACACGTTCTGCACCGACAGCAGCTAAGGCTTTACTTTCGAGCCCTCGCAAGCGTTCGGTGTATCGATAAATCACTCCAGGAGGCTCGGAATCGCGATATTCACACGTTCCACACTTTGTGTTTCGACAGAAGCTAAGGATTCACTTTCCAGCCCTCACAATCGTTCGATATAAGGATTAACCAGTCTAGGTGGCTCTGAATTGCGATATTCACGCGTTCCACACGTTCTGTATCGACAGAAGCTAGGGCTTTCCTTTCCAGCTCACGCAATGGTTCGATACTACCATGAATCACTCCACGGAGCTCGGAATCGCGATATTCACCCGACCCACACGTTCTGTATCGACAGAAGCTAAGGATTCACTTTCCAGCCCTCGCAATTGTTCGGTGTATCGATAAATCACTCCAGGAGGCTCGGAATCGCGATATTCACACGTTCCACACTTTGTGTTTCGACAGAAGCTAAGGATTCACTTTCCAGCCCTCACAATCGTTCGATATAACGATTAACCAGTCTAGGTGGCTCTGAATTGCGATATTCACCATTTCCAAACGTTCTGCATCGACAGAAGCTAAGGCTTTACTTTCCAGCCCTCGCAATCGTTCGGTGTATCGATACATCACTCTAGGTGACTCGGAATCGTGATATTCACCCTTTTCAATCGTTCTGTATCAACAGAAGCTAAGGATTCACTTTCCAGCTCTCGCAATCGTTCGGTGTATCGATAAAACACTCCAGGAGGCTCGGAATTGCGATATTCACACGTTCCACACTTTGTGTTTCGACAGAAGCTAAGGATTCACTTTCCAGCCCTCGCAATCGATCGATATAACGATAAATCAGTCTAGGTGGCTTTGAATTGCGATATTCACCATTTCCAAACGTTCTGTATCGACAGAAGCTAAGGATTCACTTTCCAGCCCTCGCAATCGTTCGATATAACGATAAATCACTCTAGGTGGCTCGGATTCGCGATATTAACCATTTCCACACGTTCTGTATCGACAAAACCTAGGGCTTTACTATCCAGCTCTCGCAATCGTTCGATACTACCATGAATCACTCCACGGGGCTCGGAATCGCGATATTCACCCGATCCACACGTTCTGTATCGACAGAAGCTAAGGATTCACTTTCCAGCCCTCGCAAGCGTTCGGTGTATCGATAAATCACTACAGGAGGCTCGGAATCGCAATATTCACCCGTACCACACGTTCTGTATCGACAGAAGCTAATGATTCACCTTCCAGCCCTCGCAATAGTTCGATATAACGATAAATCACTGTAATAGGCTCGGAATCGCGATATTCACCAGTTCCACACGTTCTGCATCGACAGAAGCTAAGGCTTTACTTTCCAGCCCTCGCAAGCGTTCGGTGTATCGATAAATCACTCCAGGAGGCTCGGAATCGCGATATTCACACGTTCCACACTTTGTGTTTCGACAGAAGCTAAGGATTCACATTCCAGCCCTCACAATCGTTCGATATAACGATAAACCAGTCTAGGTGGCTCTGAATTGCGATATTCACCCGTTCCACACGTTCTGTATCGACAGAAGCTACGGCTTTACTTTCCAGCTCACGCAACCGTTCGATACTACCATGAATCACTCCACGGGGCTCGGAATCGCGATATTCACCCGATCCACACGTTCTGTATCGACAGAAGATAATGATTCAATTCCCAGGCCTCGCAATCGTTCGACATAACGATAAATCACTGGAATAGGCTCGGAATCGCGATATTCACCCGTACCACACGTTCTTTATCGACAGAAGCTAAGGATTCACTTTCCAGCCCTCGCAATCGTTCGATATAACGATAAATCAGTCTAGGTGGATCCGTATTGCGATATTCACCATTTCCAAACGTTCTGCATCGACAGAAGCTAAGGCTTTACTTTCCAGCCCTCGCAATCGTTCGGTTCGATAAATCACTCCAGGAGGCTCGGAATCGCGATATTCACACGTTCCCCACTTTGTGTTTCGACAGAAGCTACGGCTTTACTTTCCAGCTCACGCAACCGTTCGATACTACCATGAATCACTCCACGGGGCTCGGAATCGCGATATTCACCCGATCCACACGTTCTGTATCGACAGAAGATAAGGATTCAATTCCCAGGCCTCGCAATCGTTCGACATAACGATATATCACTGGAATAGGCTCGGAATCGCGATATTCACCCGTACCACACGTTCTTTATCGACAGAAGCTAAGGATTCACTTTCCAGCCCTCGCAATCGTTCGATATAACGATAAATCAGTCTAGCTGGATCCGTATTGCGATATTCACCATTTCCAAACGTTCTGCATCGACAGAAGCTAAGGCTTTACTTTCCAGCCCTCGCAATCGTTCGGTTCGATAAATCACTCCAGGAGGCTCGGAATCGCGATATTCACACGTTCCACACTTTGTGTTTCGACAGAAGCTAAGGATTCACCTTCCAGCTCTCGCAATCGATCGATATAACGATAAACCACTGTAGGAAGCACGGGATCGCCATATTCACCATTTCCACACGCTCTGTATCGACAGAAGCTAAGGATTCACTTTCCAGCCCTCGCAACCGATCGATATAACGATAAATCAGTCTAGGTGGCTTTGAATTGCGATATTCACCATTTCCAAACGTTCTGTATCGACAGAAGCTAAGGATTCACTTTCCAGCTCTCGGATTCGATCGATATAACGATAAACCACTCTAGGAAGCTCGGCATCGCCATATTCACCATTTCCACACGCTCTGTATCGACAGAAGCTAAGGATTCACTTTCCAGCCCTCGCAATCGTTCGATATAACGATAAATCACTCTAGGTGGCTCGGATTCGCGATATTAACCATTTCCACACGTTCTGTATCGACAAAACCTAAGGCTTTACTTTCCAGCTCTCGCAATCGTTCGATACTACCATGACTCACTCCACGGGGCTCGGAATCGCGATATTCACCCGATCCACACGTTCTGTATCGACAGAAGCTAAGGATTCACTTTCCAGCCCTCGCAATCGTTCGGTGTATCGATAAATCACTCTAGGAGGCTCGGAATCGCGATATTCACCGGTAACACGCGTTCTGTATCGACAGAAGCTAGGGCTTTACTTTCCAGCTCTCGCAATCGTTCGATATAACGATAAATCACTCTAGGTGGCTCGGATTCGCGATATTAACCATTTCCACACGTTCTGTATCGACAAAACCTAGGGCTTTACTATCCAGCTCTCGCAATCGTTCGATACTACCATGAATCACTCCACGGGGCTCGGAATCGCGATATTCACCCGATCCACACGTTCTGTATCGACAGAAGATAAGGATTCAATTCCCAGGCCTCGCAATCGTTCGATATAACGATAAATCACTGTAATAGGCTCGGAATCGCAATATTCACCCGTACCACACGTTCTGTATCGACAGAAGATAAGGATTCACCTTCCAGCCCTCGCAATAGTTCGATATAACGATAAATCACTGTAATAGGCTCGGAATCGCGATATTCACCAGTTCCACACGTTCTGCATCGACAGAAGCTAAGGCTTTACTTTCCAGCCCTCGCAAGCGTTCGGTGTATCGATAAATCACTCCAGGAGGCTCGGCATCGCGATATTCACACGTTCCACACTTTGTGTTTCGACAGAAGCTAAGGATTCACATTCCAGCCCTCGCAATGGATCGATATAACGATAAATCAGTCTAGGTGGCTTTGAATTGCGATATTCACCATTTCCAAACGTTCTGTATCGACAGAAGCTAAGGATTCACTTTCCAGCTCTCGCAATCGATCGATATAACGATAAACCACTGTAGGAAGCACGGGATCGCCATATTCACCATTTCCACACGCTCTGTATCGACAGAAGCTAAGGATTCACTTTCCAGCCCTCGCAATGGATCGATATAACGATAAATCAGTCTAGGTGGCTTTGAATTGCGATATTCACCATTTCCAAACGTTCTGTATCGACAGAAGCTAAGGATTCACTTTCCAGCTCTCGCAATCGATCGATATAACGATAAACCACTGTAGGAAGCACGGGATCGCCATATTCACCATTTCCACACGCTCTGTATCGACAGAAGCTAAGGATTCACTTTCCAGCCCTCGCAATCGATCGATATAACGATAAATCAGTCTAGGTGGCTTTGAATTGCGATATTCACCATTTCCAAACGTTCTGTATCGACAGAAGCTAAGGATTCACTTTCCAGCTCTCGCAATCGATCGATATAACGATAAACCACTCTAGGAAGCTCGGGATCGCCATATTCACCTGTTCCGCACGCTCTGTATCGACAGAAGCTAAGGCTTTACTTTCCAGTCCTCGCAATCGTTCAATTTTACGAAGAGTCACTTCAGGAGGCTCGGAATCGCAATATTCACCCGTACCACACGTTCTGTATCGACAGAAGATAAGGATTCACTTTCCAGCCCTCGCAATCGTTCGATATAACGATAAATCACTCTAGGAGGCTCGGAATCGCGATATTCAACGGTAACACGCGTTCTGTATCGACAGAAGCTAGGGCTTTACTTTCCAGCTCTCGCAATCGTTCGATATTACCATGAGTCACTCCAGGGGGCTCGGAATCGCAATATTCACCTGTTCCACACGCTCTGTATCGACAGAAGCTAAGGCTTTACTTTCCAGTCCTCGCAATCGTTCAATTTTACGAACAGTCACTTCAGGAGGCTCGGAATCGCAATATTCACCCGTACCACACGTTCTGTATCGACAGAAGCTAGGGCTTTACTTTCCAGCTCTCGCAATCGTTCGATATTACCATGAGTCACTCTAGGGGGCTCGGAATCGCAATATTCACCTGTTACACACGCTCTGTATCGACAGAAGCTAAGGCTTTACTTTCCAGTCCTCGCAATCGTTCAATTTTACGAAGAGTCACTTCAGGAGGCTCGGAATCGCAATATTCACCCGTACCACACGTTCTGTATCGACAGAAGATAAGGATTCACTTTCCAGCCCTCGCAATCGTTCGATATAACGATAAATCACTCTAGGTGGCTCGGATTCGCGATATTCACCATTTTCACACGTTCTGTTTCGACATAAGCTAATGATCCACCTTCCAGCCCTCGCAATAGTTCGATATAACGATAAATCACTGTAATAGGCTCGGAATCGCGATATTCACCAGTTCCACACGCTCTGTATCGACAGAAGCTAAGGATTCACTTTCCAGCCCTCGCAATCGTTCGATATAACGATAAATCACTCTAGGTGGCTCGGATTCGCGATATTAACCATTTCCACACGTTCTGTATCGACAAAACCTAGGGCTTTACTATCCAGCTCTCGCAATCGTTCGATACTACCATGAATCACTCCACGGGGCTCGGAATCGCGATATTCACCCGATCCACACGTTCTGTATCGACAGAAGCTAAGGATTCACTTTCCAGCCCTCGCAATCGTTCGATATAACGATAAATCACTGTAATAGGCTCGGAATCGCAATATTCACCCGTACCACACGTTCTGTATCGACAGAAGATAAGGATTCACCTTCCAGCCCTCGCAATAGTTCGATATAACGATAAATCACTGTAATAGGCTCGGAATCGCGATATTCACCAGTTCCACACGTTCTGCACCGACAGCAGCTAAGGCTTTACTTTCGAGCCCTCGCAAGCGTTCGGTGTATCGATAAATCACTCCAGGAGGCTCGGAATCGCGATATTCACACGTTCCACACTTTGTGTTTCGACAGAAGCTAAGGATTCACTTTCCAGCCCTCACAATCGTTCGATATAAGGATTAACCAGTCTAGGTGGCTCTGAATTGCGATATTCACGCGTTCCACACGTTCTGTATCGACAGAAGCTAGGGCTTTCCTTTCCAGCTCACGCAATGGTTCGATACTACCATGAATCACTCCACGGAGCTCGGAATCGCGATATTCACCCGACCCACACGTTCTGTATCGACAGAAGCTAAGGATTCACTTTCCAGCCCTCGCAATTGTTCGGTGTATCGATAAATCACTCCAGGAGGCTCGGAATCGCGATATTCACACGTTCCACACTTTGTGTTTCGACAGAAGCTAAGGATTCACTTTCCAGCCCTCACAATCGTTCGATATAACGATTAACCAGTCTAGGTGGCTCTGAATTGCGATATTCACCATTTCCAAACGTTCTGCATCGACAGAAGCTAAGGCTTTACTTTCCAGCCCTCGCAATCGTTCGGTGTATCGATAAATCACTCTAGGTGACTCGGAATCGTGATATTCACCCTTTTCAATCGTTCTGTATCAACAGAAGCTAAGGATTCACTTTCCAGCTCTCGCAATCGTTCGGTGTATCGATAAAACACTCCAGGAGGCTCGGAATTGCGATATTCACACGTTCCACACTTTGTGTTTCGACAGAAGCTAAGGATTCACTTTCCAGCCCTCGCAATCGATCGATATAACGATAAATCAGTCTAGGTGGCTTTGAATTGCGGTATTCACCATTTCCAAACGTTCTGTATCGACAGAAGCTAAGGATTCACTTTCCAGCCCTCGCAATCGTTCGATATAACGATAAATCACTCTAGGTGGCTCGGATTCGCGATATTAACCATTTCCACACGTTCTGTATCGACAAAACCTAGGGCTTTACTATCCAGCTCTCGCAATCGTTCGATACTACCATGAATCACTCCACGGGGCTCGGAATCGCGATATTCACCCGATCCACACGTTCTGTATCGACAGAAGCTAAGGATTCACTTTCCAGCCCTCGCAAGCGTTCGGTGTATCGATAAATCACTACAGGAGGCTCGGAATCGCAATATTCACCCGTACCACACGTTCTGTATCGACAGAAGCTAATGATTCACCTTCCAGCCCTCGCAATAGTTCGATATAACGATAAATCACTGTAATAGGCTCGGAATCGCGATATTCACCAGTTCCACACGTTCTGCATCGACAGAAGCTAAGGCTTTACTTTCCAGCCCTCGCAAGCGTTCGGTGTATCGATAAATCACTCCAGGAGGCTCGGAATCGCGATATTCACACGTTCCACACTTTGTGTTTCGACAGAAGCTAAGGATTCACATTCCAGCCCTCACAATCGTTCGATATAACGATAAACCAGTCTAGGTGGCTCTGAATTGCGATATTCACCCGTTCCACACGTTCTGTATCGACAGAAGCTACGGCTTTACTTTCCAGCTCACGCAACCGTTCGATACTACCATGAATCACTCCACGGGGCTCGGAATCGCGATATTCACCCGATCCACACGTTCTGTATCGACAGAAGATAAGGATTCAATTCCCAGGCCTCGCAATCGTTCGACATAACGATAAATCACTGGAATAGGCTCGGAATCGCGATATTCACCCGTACCACACGTTCTTTATCGACAGAAGCTAAGGATTCACTTTCCAGCCCTCGCAATCGTTCGATATAACGATAAATCAGTCTAGGTGGATCCGTATTGCGATATTCACCATTTCCAAACGTTCTGCATCGACAGAAGCTAAGGCTTTACTTTCCAGCCCTCGCAATCGTTCGGTTCGATAAATCACTCCAGGAGGCTCGGAATCGCGATATTCACACGTTCCCCACTTTGTGTTTCGACAGAAGCTACGGCTTTACTTTCCAGCTCACGCAACCGTTCGATACTACCATGAATCACTCCACGGGGCTCGGAATCGCGATATTCACCCGATCCACACGTTCTGTATCGACAGAAGATAAGGATTCAATTCCCAGGCCTCGCAATCGTTCGACATAACGATATATCACTGGAATAGGCTCGGAATCGCGATATTCACCCGTACCACACGTTCTTTATCGACAGAAGCTAAGGATTCACTTTCCAGCCCTCGCAATCGTTCGATATAACGATAAATCAGTCTAGCTGGATCCGTATTGCGATATTCACCATTTCCAAACGTTCTGCATCGACAGAAGCTAAGGCTTTACTTTCCAGCCCTCGCAATCGTTCGGTTCGATAAATCACTCCAGGAGGCTCGGAATCGCGATATTCACACGTTCCACACTTTGTGTTTCGACAGAAGCTAAGGATTCACCTTCCAGCTCTCGCAATCGATCGATATAACGATAAACCACTGTAGGAAGCACGGGATCGCCATATTCACCATTTCCACACGCTCTGTATCGACAGAAGCTAAGGATTCACTTTCCAGCCCTCGCAACCGATCGATATAACGATAAATCAGTCTAGGTGGCTTTGAATTGCGATATTCACCATTTCCAAACGTTCTGTATCGACAGAAGCTAAGGATTCACTTTCCAGCTCTCGGATTCGATCGATATAACGATAAACCACTCTAGGAAGCTCGGCATCGCCATATTCACCATTTCCACACGCTCTGTATCGACAGAAGCTAAGGATTCACTTTCCAGCCCTCGCAATCGTTCGATATAACGATAAATCACTCTAGGTGGCTCGGATTCGCGATATTAACCATTTCCACACGTTCTGTATCGACAAAACCTAAGGCTTTACTTTCCAGCTCTCGCAATCGTTCGATACTACCATGACTCACTCCACGGGGCTCGGAATCGCGATATTCACCCGATCCACACGTTCTGTATCGACAGAAGCTAAGGATTCACTTTCCAGCCCTCGCAATCTTTCGGTGTATCGATAAATCACTCTAGGAGGCTCGGAATCGCGATATTCACCGGTAACACGCGTTCTGTATCGACAGAAGCTAGGGCTTTACTTTCCAGCTCTCGCAATCGTTCGATATAACGATAAATCACTCTAGGTGGCTCGGATTCGCGATATTAACCATTTCCACACGTTCTGTATCGACAAAACCTAGGGCTTTACTATCCAGCTCTCGCAATCGTTCGATACTACCATGAATCACTCCACGGGGCTCGGAATCGCGATATTCACCCGATCCACACGTTCTGTATCGACAGAAGATAAGGATTCAATTCCCAGGCCTCGCAATCGTTCGATATAACGATAAATCACTGTAATAGGCTCGGAATCGCAATATTCACCCGTACCACACGTTCTGTATCGACAGAAGATAAGGATTCACCTTCCAGCCCTCGCAATAGTTCGATATAACGATAAATCACTGTAATAGGCTCGGAATCGCGATATTCACCAGTTCCACACGTTCTGCATCGACAGAAGCTAAGGCTTTACTTTCCAGCCCTCGCAAGCGTTCGGTGTATCGATAAATCACTCCAGGAGGCTCGGCATCGCGATATTCACACGTTCCACACTTTGTGTTTCGACAGAAGATAAGGATTCACTTTCCAGCTCTCGCAATCGATCGATATAACGATAAACCACTGTAGGAAGCACGGGATCGCCATATTCACCATTTCCACACGCTCTGTATCGACAGAAGCTAAGGATTCACTTTCCAGCCCTCGCAATGGATCGATATAACGATAAATCAGTCTAGGTGGCTTTGAATTGCGATATTCACCATTTCCAAACGTTCTGTATCGACAGAAGCTAAGGATTCACTTTCCAGCCCTCGCAATCGTTCGGTGTATCGATAAATCACTCTAGGAGGCTCGGAATCGCGATATTCAACGGTAACACGCGTTCTGTATCGACAGAAGCTAGGGCTTTACTTTCCAGCTCTCGCAATCGTTCGATATTACCATGAGTCACTCCAGGGGGCTCGGAATCGCAATATTCACCTGTTCCACACGCTCTGTATCGACAGAAGCTAAGGCTTTACTTTCCAGTCCTCGCAATCGTTCAATTTTACGAAGAATCACTTCAGGAGGCTCGGAATCGCAATATTCACCCGTACCACACGTTCTGTATCGACAGAAGATAAGGATTCACTTTCCAGCCCTCGCAATCGTTCGATATAACGATAAATCACTCTAGGTGGCTCGGATTCGCGATATTCACCATTTTCACACGTTCTGTTTCGACATAAGCTAATGATCCACCTTCCAGCCCTCGCAATAGTTCGATATAACGATAAATCACTGTAATAGGCTCGGAATCGCGATATTCACCAGTTCCACACGCTCTGTATCGACAGAAGCTAAGGATTCACTTTCCAGCCCACGCAATCGTTCGATATAACGATAAATCACTCTAGGTGGCTCGGATTCGCGATATTCACCATTTTCACACGTTCTGTTTCGACATAAGCTAATGATCCACCTTCCAGCCCTCGCAATAGTTCGATATACCGATAAATCACTGTAATAGGCTCGGAATCGCGATATTCACCAGTTCCACACGTTCTGTATCGACAGAAGCTAAGGATTCACTTTCCAGCCCTCGCAATCGTTCGATATAACGATAAATCACTCTAGGTGGCTCGGATTCGCGATATTCACCATTTCCACACGTTCTGTATCGACAGAAGCTAATGATTCACCTTCCAGCCCTCGCAATAGATCGTTATAACGATAAATCACTCTAGCTGGCTCGGATTCGCGATATTAACCATTTCCACACGTTCTGTATCGACAAAACCTAGGGCTTTACTATCCAGCTCTCGCAATCGTTCGATACTACCATGAATCACTCCACGGGGCTCGGAATCGCGATATTCACCCGATCCACACGTTCTGTATCGACAGAAGCTAAGGATTCACTTTCCAGCCCTCGCAATCGTTCGATATAACGATAAATCACTGTAATAGGCTCGGAATCGCAATATTCACCCGTACCACACGTTCTGTATCGACAGAAGATAAGGATTCACCTTCCAGCCCTCGCAATAGTTCGATATAACGATAAATCACTGTAATAGGCTCGGAATCGCGATATTCACCAGTTCCACACGTTCTGCACCGACAGCAGCTAAGGCTTTACTTTCGAGCCCTCGCAAGCGTTCGGTGTATCGATAAATCACTCCAGGAGGCTCGGAATCGCGATATTCACACGTTCCACACTTTGTGTTTCGACCGAAGCTAAGGATTCACTTTCCAGCCCTCACAATCGTTCGATATAACGATTAACCAGTCTAGGTGGCTCTGAATTGCGATATTCACCCGTTCCACACGTTCTGTATCGACAGAAGCTAGGGCTTTCCTTTCCAGCTCACGCAATGGTTCGATACTACCATGAATCACTCCACGGAGCTCGGAATCGCGATATTCACCCGACCCACACGTTCTGTATCGACAGAAGCTAAGGATTCACTTTCCAGCCCTCGCAATTGTTCGGTGTATCGATAAATCACTCCAGGAGGCTCGGAATCGCGATATTCACACGTTCCACACTTTGTGTTTCGACAGAAGCTAAGGATTCACTTTCCAGCCCTCACAATCGTTCGATATAACGATTAACCAGTCTAGGTGGCTCTGAATTGCGATATTCACCATTTCCACACGTTCTGTATCGACAGAAGCTAATGATTCACCTTCCAGCCCTCGCAATAGATCGTTATAACGATAAATCACTGTAATAGGCTCGGAATCGCAATATTCACCCGTACCACACGTTCTGTATCGACAGAAGATAAGGATTCACTTTGCAGCTCTCGCAATCGATCGATATAACGATAAACCACTCTAGGAAGCTCGGGATCGCCATATTCACCATTTCCACACGCTCTGTATCGACAGAAGCTAAGGATTCACTTTCCAGCCCTCGCAATCGTTCGATATAACGATAAATCACTCTAGGTGGCTCGGATTCGCGATATTAACCATTTCCACACGTTCTGTATCGACAAAACCTAGGGCTTTACTATCCAGCTCTCGCAATCGTTCGATACTACCATGAATCACTCCACGGGGCTCGGAATCGCGATATTCACCCGATCCACACGTTCTGTATCGACAGAAGCTAATGATTCACCTTCCAGCCCTCGCAATAGTTCGATATAACGATAAATCACTGTAATAGGCTCGGAATCGCGATATTCACCAGTTCCACACGTTCTGCATCGACAGAAGCTAAGGCTTTACTTTCCAGCCCTCGCAAGCGTTCGGTGTATCGATAAATCACTACAGGAGGCTCGGAATCGCAATATTCACCCGTACCACACGTTCTGTATCGACAGAAGCTAATGATTCACCTTCCAGCCCTCGCAATAGTTCGATATAACGATAAATCACTGTAATAGGCTCGGAATCGCGATATTCACCAGTTCCACACGTTCTGCATCGACAGAAGCTAAGGCTTTACTTTCCAGCCCTCGCAAGCGTTCGGTGTATCGATAAATCACTCCAGGAGGCTCGGCATCGCGATATTCACACGTTCCACACTTTGTGTTTCGACAGAAGCTAAGGATTCACATTCCAGCCCTCACAATCGTTCGATATAACGATAAACCAGTCTAGGTGGCTCTGAATTGCGATATTCACCCGTTCCACACGTTCTGTATCGACAGAAGCTAGGGCTTTACTTTCCAGCTCACGCAACCGTTCGATACTACCATGAATCACTCCACGGGGCTCGGAATCGCGATATTCACCCGATCCACACGTTCTGTATCGACAGAAGATAAGGATTCAATTCCCAGGCCTCGCAATCGTTCGACATAACGATAAATCACTGGAATAGGCTCGGAATCGCGATATTCACCCGTACCACACGTTCTTTATCGACAGAAGCTAAGGATTCACTTTCCAGCCCTCGCAATCGTTCGATATAACGATAAATCAGTCCAGCTGGATCGGTATTGCGATATTCACCATTTCCAAACGTTCTGCATCGACAGAAGCTAAGGCTTTACTTTCCAGCCCTCGCAATCGTTCGGTGTATCGATAAATCACTCCAGGAGGCTCGGAATCGCGATATTCACACGTTCCACACTTTGTGTTTCGACAGAAGCTAAGGATTCACCTTCCAGCCGTCGTAATAGTTCGACATAACGATAAATCACTGTAATAGGCTCGGAATCGCAATATTCACCCGTACCACACGTTCTGTATCGACAGAAGATAAGGATTCACTTTCCAGCTCTCGCAATCGATCGATATAACGATAAACCACTGTAGGAAGCACGGGATCGCCATATTCACCATTTCCACACGCTCTGTATCGACAGAAGCTAAGGATTCACTTTCCAGCCCTCGCAATGGATCGATATAACGATAAATCAGTCTAGGTGGCTTTGAATTGCGATATTCACCATTTCCAAACGTTCTGTATCGACAGAAGCTAAGGATTCACTTTCCAGCTCTCGCAATCGATCGATATAACGATAAACCACTCTAGGAAGCTCGGGATCGCCATATTCACCATTTCCACACGCTCTGTATCGACAGAAGATAAGGATTCACTTTCCAGCTCTCGCAATCGATCGATATAACGATAAACCACTGTAGGAAGCTCGGGATCGCCATATTCACCATTTCCACACGCTCTGTATCGACAGAAGCTAAGGATTCACATTCCAGCCCTCACAATCGTTCGATATAACGATAAACCAGTCTAGGTGGCTCTGAATTGCGATATTCACGCGTTCCACACGTTCTGTATCGACAGAAGCTAGGGCTTTCCTTTCCAGCTCACGCAATGGTTCGATACTACCATGAATCACTCCACGGAGCTCGGAATCGCGATATTCACCCGACCCACACGTTCTGTATCGACAGAAGCTAAGGATTCACTTTCCAGCCCTCGCAATTGTTCGGTGTATCGATAAATCACTCCAGGAGGCTCGGAATCGCGATATTCACACGTTCCACACTTTGTGTTTCGACAGAAGCTAAGGATTCACTTTCCAGCCCTCACAATCGTTCGATATAACGATTAACCAGTCTAGGTGGCTCTGAATTGCGATATTCACCATTTCCAAACGTTCTGCATCGACAGAAGCTAAGGCTTTACTTTCCAGCCCTCGCAATCGTTCGGTGTATCGATAAATCACTCTAGGTGACTCGGAATCGTGATATTCACCCTTTTCAATCGTTCTGTATCAACAGAAGCTAAGGATTCACTTTCCAGCTCTCGCAATCGTTCGGTGTATCGATAAAACACTCCAGGAGGCTCGGAATTGCGATATTCACACGTTCCACACTTTGTGTTTCGACAGAAGCTAAGGATTCACTTTCCAGCCCTCGCAATCGATCGATATAACGATAAATCAGTCTAGGTGGCTTTGAATTGCGATATTCACCATTTCCAAACGTTCTGTATCGACAGAAGCTAAGGATTCACTTTCCAGCCCTCGCAATCGTTCGATATAACGATAAATCACTCTAGGTGGCTCGGATTCGCGATATTAACCATTTCCACACGTTCTGTATCGACAAAACCTAGGGCTTTACTATCCAGCTCTCGCAATCGTTCGATACTACCATGAATCACTCCACGGGGCTCGGAATCGCGATATTCACCCGATCCACACGTTCTGTATCGACAGAAGCTAAGGATTCACTTTCCAGCCCTCGCAAGCGTTCGGTGTATCGATAAATCACTACAGGAGGCTCGGAATCGCAATATTCACCCGTACCACACGTTCTGTATCGACAGAAGCTAATGATTCACCTTCCAGCCCTCGCAATAGTTCGATATAACGATAAATCACTGTAATAGGCTCGGAATCGCGATATTCACCAGTTCCACACGTTCTGCATCGACAGAAGCTAAGGCTTTACTTTCCAGCCCTCGCAAGCGTTCGGTGTATCGATAAATCACTCCAGGAGGCTCGGAATCGCGATATTCACACGTTCCACACTTTGTGTTTCGACAGAAGCTAAGGATTCACATTCCAGCCCTCACAATCGTTCGATATAACGATAAACCAGTCTAGGTGGCTCTGAATTGCGATATTCACCCGTTCCACACGTTCTGTATCGACAGAAGCTACGGCTTTACTTTCCAGCTCACGCAACCGTTCGATACTACCATGAATCACTCCACGGGGCTCGGAATCGCGATATTCACCCGATCCACACGTTCTGTATCGACAGAAGATAAGGATTCAATTCCCAGGCCTCGCAATCGTTCGACATAACGATAAATCACTGGAATAGGCTCGGAATCGCGATATTCACCCGTACCACACGTTCTTTATCGACAGAAGCTAAGGATTCACTTTCCAGCCCTCGCAATCGTTCGATATAACGATAAATCAGTCTAGGTGGATCCGTATTGCGATATTCACCATTTCCAAACGTTCTGCATCGACAGAAGCTAAGGCTTTACTTTCCAGCCCTCGCAATCGTTCGGTTCGATAAATCACTCCAGGAGGCTCGGAATCGCGATATTCACACGTTCCCCACTTTGTGTTTCGACAGAAGCTACGGCTTTACTTTCCAGCTCACGCAACCGTTCGATACTACCATGAATCACTCCACGGGGCTCGGAATCGCGATATTCACCCGATCCACACGTTCTGTATCGACAGAAGATAAGGATTCAATTCCCAGGCCTCGCAATCGTTCGACATAACGATATATCACTGGAATAGGCTCGGAATCGCGATATTCACCCGTACCACACGTTCTTTATCGACAGAAGCTAAGGATTCACTTTCCAGCCCTCGCAATCGTTCGATATAACGATAAATCAGTCTAGCTGGATCCGTATTGCGATATTCACCATTTCCAAACGTTCTGCATCGACAGAAGCTAAGGCTTTACTTTCCAGCCCTCGCAATCGTTCGGTTCGATAAATCACTCCAGGAGGCTCGGAATCGCGATATTCACACGTTCCACACTTTGTGTTTCGACAGAAGCTAAGGATTCACCTTCCAGCTCTCGCAATCGATCGATATAACGATAAACCACTGTAGGAAGCACGGGATCGCCATATTCACCATTTCCACACGCTCTGTATCGACAGAAGCTAAGGATTCACTTTCCAGCCCTCGCAACCGATCGATATAACGATAAATCAGTCTAGGTGGCTTTGAATTGCGATATTCACCATTTCCAAACGTTCTGTATCGACAGAAGCTAAGGATTCACTTTCCAGCTCTCGGATTCGATCGATATAACGATAAACCACTCTAGGAAGCTCGGCATCGCCATATTCACCATTTTCACACGCTCTGTATCGACAGAAGCTAAGGATTCACTTTCCAGCCCTCGCAATCGTTCGATATAACGATAAATCACTCTAGGTGGCTCGGATTCGCGATATTAACCATTTCCACACGTTCTGTATCGACAAAACCTAAGGCTTTACTTTCCAGCTCTCGCAATCGTTCGATACTACCATGACTCACTCCACGGGGCTCGGAATCGCGATATTCACCCGATCCACACGTTCTGTATCGACAGAAGCTAAGGATTCACTTTCCAGCCCTCGCAATCGTTCGGTGTATCGATAAATCACTCTAGGAGGCTCGGAATCGCGATATTCACCGGTAACACGCGTTCTGTATCGACAGAAGCTAGGGCTTTACTTTCCAGCTCTCGCAATCGTTCGATATAACGATAAATCACTCTAGGTGGCTCGGATTCGCGATATTAACCATTTCCACACGTTCTGTATCGACAAAACCTAGGGCTTTACTATCCAGCTCTCGCAATCGTTCGATACTACCATGAATCACTCCACGGGGCTCGGAATCGCGATATTCACCCGATCCACACGTTCTGCATCGACAGAAGATAAGGATTCAATTCCCAGGCCTCGCAATCGTTCGATATAACGATAAATCACTGTAATAGGCTCGGAATCGCAATATTCACCCGTACCACACGTTCTGTTTCGACAGAAGATAAGGATTCACTTTCCAGCTCTCGCAATCGATCGATATAACGATAAACCACTGTAGGAAGCACGGGATCGCCATATTCACCATTTCCACACGCTCTGTATCGACAGAAGCTAAGGATTCACTTTCCAGCCCTCGCAATGGATCGATATAACGATAAATCAGTCTAGGTGGCTTTGAATTGCGATATTCACCATTTCCAAACGTTCTGTATCGACAGAAGCTAAGGATTCACTTTCCAGCCCTCGCAATCGTTCGGTGTATCGATAAATCACTCTAGGAGGCTCGGAATCGCGATATTCAACGGTAACACGCGTTCTGTATCGACAGAAGCTAGGGCTTTACTTTCCAGCTCTCGCAATCGTTCGATATTACCATGAGTCACTCCAGGGGGCTCGGAATCGCAATATTCACCTGTTCCACACGCTCTGTATCGACAGAAGCTAAGGCTTTACTTTCCAGTCCTCGCAATCGTTCAATTTTACGAAGAATCACTTCAGGAGGCTCGGAATCGCAATATTCACCCGTACCACACGTTCTGTATCGACAGAAGATAAGGATTCACTTTCCAGCCCTCGCAATCGTTCGATATAACGATAAATCACTCTAGGTGGCTCGGATTCGCGATATTCACCATTTTCACACGTTCTGTTTCGACATAAGCTAATGATCCACCTTCCAGCCCTCGCAATAGTTCGATATAACGATAAATCACTGTAATAGGCTCGGAATCGCGATATTCACCAGTTCCACACGCTCTGTATCGACAGAAGCTAAGGATTCACTTTCCAGCCCTCGCAATCGTTCGATATAACGATAAATCACTCTAGGTGGCTCGGATTCGCGATATTCACCATTTTCACACGTTCTGTTTCGACATAAGCTAATGATCCACCTTCCAGCCCTCGCAATAGTTCGATATACCGATAAATCACTGTAATAGGCGCGGAATCGCGATATTCACCAGTTCCACACGTTCTGTATCGACAGAAGCTAAGGATTCACTTTCCAGCCCTCGCAATCGTTCGATATAACGATAAATCACTCTAGGTGGCTCGGATTCGCGATATTCACCATTTCCACACGTTCTGTATCGACAGAAGCTAATGATTCACCTTCCAGCCCTCGCAATAGATCGTTATAACGATAAATCACTCTAGCTGGCTCGGATTCGCGATATTAACCATTTCCACACTATCTGTATCGACAAAACCTAGGGCTTTACTATCCAGCTCTCGCAATCGTTCGATACTACCATGAATCACTCCACGGGGCTCGGAATCGCGATATTCACCCGATCCACACGTTCTGTATCGACAGAAGCTAAGGATTCACTTTCCAGCCCTCGCAATCGTTCGATATAACGATAAATCACTGTAATAGGCTCGGAATCGCAATATTCACCCGTACCACACGTTCTGTATCGACAGAAGATAAGGATTCACCTTCCAGCCCTCGCAATAGTTCGATATAACGATAAATCACTGTAATAGGCTCGGAATCGCGATATTCACCAGTTCCACACGTTCTGCACCGACAGCAGCTAAGGCTTTACTTTCGAGCCCTCGCAAGCGTTCGGTGTATCGATAAATCACTCCAGGAGGCTCGGAATCGCGATATTCACACGTTCCACACTTTGTGTTTCGACCGAAGCTAAGGATTCACTTTCCAGCCCTCACAATCGTTCGATATAACGATTAACCAGTCTAGGTGGCTCGGAATCGCGATATTCACCCGACCCACACGTTCTGTATCGACAGAAGCTAAGGATTCACTTTCCAGCCCTCGCAATTGTTCGGTGTATCGATAAATCACTCCAGGAGGCTCGGAATCGCGATATTCACACGTTCCACACTTTGTGTTTCGACAGAAGCTAAGGATTCACTTTCCAGCCCTCACAATCGTTCGATATAACGATTAACCAGTCTAGGTGGCTCTGAATTGCGATATTCACCATTTCCACACGTTCTGTATCGACAGAAGCTAATGATTCACCTTCCAGCCCTCGCAATAGATCGTTATAACGATAAATCACTGTAATAGGCTCGGAATCGCGATATTCACACGTTCCACACTTTGTGTTTCGACAGAAGCTAAGGATTCACTTTCCAGCCCTCACAATCGTTCGATATAACGATTAACCAGTCTAGGTGGCTCTGAATTGCGATATTCACCATTTCCACACGTTCTGTATCGACAGAAGCTAAGGATTCACTTTCCAGCCCTCGCAATTGTTCGGTGTATCGATAAATCACTCCAGGAGGCTCGGAATCGCGATATTCACACGTTCCACACTTTGTGTTTCGACAGAAGCTAAGGATTCACTTTCCAGCCCTCGCAATCGATCGATATAACGATAAATCAGTCTAGGTGGCTTTGAATTGCGATATTCACCATTTCCAAACGTTCTGTATCGACAGAAGCTAAGGATTCACTTTCCAGCCCTCGCAATCGTTCGATATAACGATAAATCACTCTAGGTGGCTCGGATTCGCGATATTAACCATTTCCACACGTTCTGTATCGACAAAACCTAAGGCTTTACTTTCCAGCTCTCGCAATCGTTCGATACTACCATGACTCACTCCAGGGGGCTCGGAATCGCGATATTCACCCGTACCACACGTTCTGTATCGACAGAAGATAAGGATTCACTTTCCAGCTCTCGCAATCGATCGATATAACGATAAACCACTCTAGGAAGCTCGGGATCGCCATATTCACCATTTCCACACGCTCTGTATCGACAGAAGCTAAGGATTCACTTTCCAGCCCTCGCAATCGTTCGATATAACGATAAATCACTCTAGGTGGCTCGGATTCGCGATATTAACCATTTCCACACGTTCTGTATCGACAAAACCTAGGGCTTTACTATCCAGCTCTCGCAATCGTTCGATACTACCATGAATCACTCCACGGGGCTCGGAATCGCGATATTCACCCGATCCACACGTTCTGTATCGACAGAAGCTAATGATTCACCTTCCAGCCCTCGCAATAGTTCGATATAACGATAAATCACTGTAATAGGCTCGGAATCGCGATATTCACCAGTTCCACACGTTCTGCATCGACAGAAGCTAAGGCTTTACTTTCCAGCCCTCGCAAGCGTTCGGTGTATCGATAAATCACTACAGGAGGCTCGGAATCGCAATATTCACCCGTACCACACGTTCTGTATCGACAGAAGCTAATGATTCACCTTCCAGCCCTCGCAATAGTTCGATATAACGATAAATCACTGTAATAGGCTCGGAATCGCGATATTCACCAGTTCCACACGTTCTGCATCGACAGAAGCTAAGGCTTTACTTTCCAGCCCTCGCAAGCGTTCGGTGTATCGATAAATCACTCCAGGAGGCTCGGCATCGCGATATTCACACGTTCCACACTTTGTGTTTCGACAGAAGCTAAGGATTCACATTCCAGCCCTCACAATCGTTCGATATAACGATAAACCAGTCTAGGTGGCTCTGAATTGCGATATTCACCCGTTCCACACGTTCTGTATCGACAGAAGCTAGGGCTTTACTTTCCAGCTCACGCAACCGTTCGATACTACCATGAATCACTCCACGGGGCTCGGAATCGCGATATTCACCCGATCCACACGTTCTGTATCGACAGAAGATAAGGATTCAATTCCCAGGCCTCGCAATCGTTCGACATAACGATAAATCACTGGAATAGGCTCGGCATCGCGATATTCACACGTTCCACACTTTGTGTTTCGACAGAAGCTAAGGATTCACTTTCCAGCCCTCGCAATCGTTCGATATAACGATAAATCAGTCCAGCTGGATCGGTATTGCGATATTCACCATTTCCAAACGTTCTGCATCGACAGAAGCTAAGGCTTTACTTTCCAGCCCTCGCAATCGTTCGGTGTATCGATAAATCACTCCAGGAGGCTCGGAATCGCGATATTCACACGTTCCACACTTTGTGTTTCGACAGAAGCTAAGGATTCACCTTCCAGCCGTCGTAATAGTTCGACATAACGATAAATCACTGTAATAGGCTCGGAATCGCAATATTCACCCGTACCACACGTTCTGTATCGACAGAAGATAAGGATTCACTTTCCAGCTCTCGCAATCGATCGATATAACGATAAACCACTGTAGGAAGCACGGGATCGCCATATTCACCATTTCCACACGCTCTGTATCGACAGAAGCTAAGGATTCACTTTCCAGCCCTCGCAATCGTTCGATATAACGATAAATCACTCTAGGTGGCTCGGATTCGCGATATTAACCATTTCCACACGTTCTGTATCGACAAAACCTAAGGCTTTACTTTCCAGCTCTCGCAATCGTTCGATACTACCATGACTCACTCCAGGGGGCTCGGAATCGCGATATTCACCCGATCCACACGTTCTGTATCGACAGAAGTTAATGATTCACTTTCCAGCTCTCGCAATCGTTCGATATAATGATAAATCACTGTAAAAGGCTCGGAATCGCGATATTCACCAGTTCCACACGTTCTGCATCGACAGAAGCTAAGGCTTTACTTTCCAGCCCTCGCAAGCGATCGATGTATCGATAAATCACTCCAGGAGGCTCGGAATCGCGATATTCACACGCTCCACACTTTGTGTTTCGACAGAAGCTAAGGATTCACTTTCCAGCCCTCACAATCGTTCGATATAACGATTAACCAGTCTAGGTGGCTCTGAATTGCGATATTCACCCGTTACACACGTTCTGTATCGACAGAAGCTAGGGCTTTACTTTCCAGCACACGCAATGGTTCGATACTACCATGAATCACTCCACGGGGCTCGGAATCGCGATATTCACCCGACCCACACGTTCTGTATCGACAGAAGCTAAGGATTCACTTTCCAGCCCTCGCAATCGTTCGGTGTATCGATAAATTGACTCCAGGAGGCTCGGAATCGCGATATCCACACGTTCCACACTTTGTGTTTCGACAGGAGCTACTTTCCAGCCCTCGCAATCGTTCGGTGTATCGATAAATCACTCCAGGAGGCTCGGAATCGCGATATTCACACGTTCCACACTTTGTGTTTCGACAGAAGCTAAGGATTCACTTTCCAGCCCTCGCAATCGATCGATATAACGGTAAATCAGTCTAGGTGGCTATGAATTGCGATATTCACCATTTCCAAACGTTCTGTATCGACAGAAGCTAAGGATTCACTTTCCAGCCCTCGCAATCGTTCGATATAACGATAAATCACTCTAGGTGGCTCGGATTCGCGATATTCACCATTTCCACACGTTCTGTATCGACAGAAGTTAATGATTCACTTTCCAGCTCTCGCAATCGTTCGATATAATGATAAATCACTGTAAAAGGCTCGGAATCGCGATATTCACCAGTTCCACACGTTCTGCATCGACAGAAGCTAAGGCTTTACTTTCCAGCCCTCGCAAGCGTTCGGTGTATCGATAAATCACTCCAGGAGGCTCGGAATCGCGATATTCACACGTTCCACACTTTGTGTTTCGACAGAAGCTAAGGATTCACATTCCAGCCCTCACAATCGTTCGATATAACGATAAACCAGTCTAGGTGGCTCTGAATTGCGATATTCACCCGTTCCACACGTTCTGTATCGACAGAAGCTAGGGCTTTACTTTCCAGCTCACGCAACCGTTCGATACTACCATGAATCACTCCACGGGGCTCGGAATCGCGATATTCACCGGATCCACACGTTCTTTATCGACAGAAGCTAAGGATTCACTTTCCAGCCCTCGCAATCGTTCGATATAACGATAAATCAGTCCAGCTGGATCGGTATTGCGATATTCACCATTTCCAAACGCTCTGCATCGACAGAAGCTAAGGCTTTACTTTCCAGCCCTCGCAATCGTTCGGTGTATCGATAAATCACTCCAGGAGGCTCGGAATCGCGATATTCACACGTTCCACACTTTGTGTTTCGACAGAAGCTAAGGATTCACCTTCCAGCCGTCGTAATAGTTCGACATAACGATAAATCACTGTAATAGGCTCGGAATCGCAATATTCACCCGTACCACACGTTCTGTATCGACAGAAGATAAGGATTCACTTTCCAGCTCTCGCAATCGATCGATATAACGATAAACCACTGTAGGAAGCACGGGATCGCCATATTCACCATTTCCACACGCTCTGTATCGACAGAAGCTAAGGATTCACTTTCCAGCCCTCGCAATGGATCGATATAACGATAAATCAGTCTAGGTGGCTTTGAATTGCGATATTCACCATTTCCAAACGTTCTGTATCGACAGAAGCTAAGGATTCACTTTCCAGCTCTCGGATTCGATCGATATAACGATAAACCACTCTAGGAAGCTCGGCATCGCCATATTCACCATTTTCACACGCTCTGTATCGACAGAAGCTAAGGATTCACTTTCCAGCCCTCGCAATCGTTCGATATAACGATAAATCACTCTAGGTGGCTCGGATTCGCGATATTAACCATTTCCACACGTTCTGTATCGACAAAACCTAAGGCTTTACTTTCCAGCTCTCGCAATCGTTCGATACTACCATGACTCACTCCACGGGGCTCGGAATCGCGATATTCACCCGATCCACACGTTCTGTATCGACAGAAGCTAAGGATTCACTTTCCAGCCCTCGCAATCGTTCGGTGTATCGATAAATCACTCTAGGAGGCTCGGAATCGCGATATTCACCGGTAACACGCGTTCTGTATCGACAGAAGCTAGGGCTTTACTTTCCAGCTCTCGCAATCGTTCGATATAACGATAAATCACTCTAGGTGGCTCGGATTCGCGATATTAACCATTTCCACACGTTCTGTATCGACAAAACCTAGGGCTTTACTATCCAGCTCTCGCAATCGTTCGATACTACCATGAATCACTCCACGGGGCTCGGAATCGCGATATTCACCCGATCCACACGTTCTGCATCGACAGAAGATAAGGATTCAATTCCCAGGCCTCGCAATCGTTCGATATAACGATAAATCACTGTAATAGGCTCGGAATCGCAATATTCACCCGTACCACACGTTCTGTTTCGACAGAAGATAAGGATTCACTTTCCAGCTCTCGCAATCGATCGATATAACGATAAACCACTGTAGGAAGCACGGGATCGCCATATTCACCATTTCCACACGCTCTGTATCGACAGAAGCTAAGGATTCACTTTCCAGCCCTCGCAATGGATCGATATAACGATAAATCAGTCTAGGTGGCTTTGAATTGCGATATTCACCATTTCCAAACGTTCTGTATCGACAGAAGCTAAGGATTCACTTTCCAGCCCTCGCAATCGTTCGGTGTATCGATAAATCACTCTAGGAGGCTCGGAATCGCGATATTCAACGGTAACACGCGTTCTGTATCGACAGAAGCTAGGGCTTTACTTTCCAGCTCTCGCAATCGTTCGATATTACCATGAGTCACTCCAGGGGGCTCGGAATCGCAATATTCACCTGTTCCACACGCTCTGTATCGACAGAAGCTAAGGCTTTACTTTCCAGTCCTCGCAATCGTTCAATTTTACGAAGAATCACTTCAGGAGGCTCGGAATCGCAATATTCACCCGTACCACACGTTCTGTATCGACAGAAGATAAGGATTCACTTTCCAGCCCTCGCAATCGTTCGATATAACGATAAATCACTCTAGGTGGCTCGGATTCGCGATATTCACCATTTTCACACGTTCTGTTTCGACATAAGCTAATGATCCACCTTCCAGCCCTCGCAATAGTTCGATATAACGATAAATCACTGTAATAGGCTCGGAATCGCGATATTCACCAGTTCCACACGCTCTGTATCGACAGAAGCTAAGGATTCACTTTCCAGCCCTCGCAATCGTTCGATATAACGATAAATCACTCTAGGTGGCTCGGATTCGCGATATTCACCATTTTCACACGTTCTGTTTCGACATAAGCTAATGATCCACCTTCCAGCCCTCGCAATAGTTCGATATACCGATAAATCACTGTAATAGGCGCGGAATCGCGATATTCACCAGTTCCACACGTTCTGTATCGACAGAAGCTAAGGATTCACTTTCCAGCCCTCGCAATCGTTCGATATAACGATAAATCACTCTAGGTGGCTCGGATTCGCGATATTCACCATTTCCACACGTTCTGTATCGACAGAAGCTAATGATTCACCTTCCAGCCCTCGCAATAGATCGTTATAACGATAAATCACTCTAGCTGGCTCGGATTCGCGATATTAACCATTTCCACACTATCTGTATCGACAAAACCTAGGGCTTTACTATCCAGCTCTCGCAATCGTTCGATACTACCATGAATCACTCCACGGGGCTCGGAATCGCGATATTCACCCGATCCACACGTTCTGTATCGACAGAAGCTAAGGATTCACTTTCCAGCCCTCGCAATCGTTCGATATAACGATAAATCACTGTAATAGGCTCGGAATCGCAATATTCACCCGTACCACACGTTCTGTATCGACAGAAGATAAGGATTCACCTTCCAGCCCTCGCAATAGTTCGATATAACGATAAATCACTGTAATAGGCTCGGAATCGCGATATTCACCAGTTCCACACGTTCTGCACCGACAGCAGCTAAGGCTTTACTTTCGAGCCCTCGCAAGCGTTCGGTGTATCGATAAATCACTCCAGGAGGCTCGGAATCGCGATATTCACACGTTCCACACTTTGTGTTTCGACCGAAGCTAAGGATTCACTTTCCAGCCCTCACAATCGTTCGATATAACGATTAACCAGTCTAGGTGGCTCGGAATCGCGATATTCACCCGACCCACACGTTCTGTATCGACAGAAGCTAAGGATTCACTTTCCAGCCCTCGCAATTGTTCGGTGTATCGATAAATCACTCCAGGAGGCTCGGAATCGCGATATTCACACGTTCCACACTTTGTGTTTCGACAGAAGCTAAGGATTCACTTTCCAGCCCTCACAATCGTTCGATATAACGATTAACCAGTCTAGGTGGCTCTGAATTGCGATATTCACCATTTCCACACGTTCTGTATCGACAGAAGCTAATGATTCACCTTCCAGCCCTCGCAATAGATCGTTATAACGATAAATCACTGTAATAGGCTCGGAATCGCGATATTCACACGTTCCACACTTTGTGTTTCGACAGAAGCTAAGGATTCACTTTCCAGCCCTCACAATCGTTCGATATAACGATTAACCAGTCTAGGTGGCTCTGAATTGCGATATTCACCATTTCCACACGTTCTGTATCGACAGAAGCTAAGGATTCACTTTCCAGCCCTCGCAATTGTTCGGTGTATCGATAAATCACTCCAGGAGGCTCGGAATCGCGATATTCACACGTTCCACACTTTGTGTTTCGACAGAAGCTAAGGATTCACTTTCCAGCCCTCGCAATCGATCGATATAACGATAAATCAGTCTAGGTGGCTTTGAATTGCGATATTCACCATTTCCAAACGTTCTGTATCGACAGAAGCTAAGGATTCACTTTCCAGCCCTCGCAATCGTTCGATATAACGATAAATCACTCTAGGTGGCTCGGATTCGCGATATTAACCATTTCCACACGTTCTGTATCGACAAAACCTAAGGCTTTACTTTCCAGCTCTCGCAATCGTTCGATACTACCATGACTCACTCCAGGGGGCTCGGAATCGCGATATTCACCCGTACCACACGTTCTGTATCGACAGAAGATAAGGATTCACTTTCCAGCTCTCGCAATCGATCGATATAACGATAAACCACTCTAGGAAGCTCGGGATCGCCATATTCACCATTTCCACACGCTCTGTATCGACAGAAGCTAAGGATTCACTTTCCAGCCCTCGCAATCGTTCGATATAACGATAAATCACTCTAGGTGGCTCGGATTCGCGATATTAACCATTTCCACACGTTCTGTATCGACAAAACCTAGGGCTTTACTATCCAGCTCTCGCAATCGTTCGATACTACCATGAATCACTCCACGGGGCTCGGAATCGCGATATTCACCCGATCCACACGTTCTGTATCGACAGAAGCTAATGATTCACCTTCCAGCCCTCGCAATAGTTCGATATAACGATAAATCACTGTAATAGGCTCGGAATCGCGATATTCACCAGTTCCACACGTTCTGCATCGACAGAAGCTAAGGCTTTACTTTCCAGCCCTCGCAAGCGTTCGGTGTATCGATAAATCACTACAGGAGGCTCGGAATCGCAATATTCACCCGTACCACACGTTCTGTATCGACAGAAGCTAATGATTCACCTTCCAGCCCTCGCAATAGTTCGATATAACGATAAATCACTGTAATAGGCTCGGAATCGCGATATTCACCAGTTCCACACGTTCTGCATCGACAGAAGCTAAGGCTTTACTTTCCAGCCCTCGCAAGCGTTCGGTGTATCGATAAATCACTCCAGGAGGCTCGGCATCGCGATATTCACACGTTCCACACTTTGTGTTTCGACAGAAGCTAAGGATTCACATTCCAGCCCTCACAATCGTTCGATATAACGATAAACCAGTCTAGGTGGCTCTGAATTGCGATATTCACCCGTTCCACACGTTCTGTATCGACAGAAGCTAGGGCTTTACTTTCCAGCTCACGCAACCGTTCGATACTACCATGAATCACTCCACGGGGCTCGGAATCGCGATATTCACCCGATCCACACGTTCTGTATCGACAGAAGATAAGGATTCAATTCCCAGGCCTCGCAATCGTTCGACATAACGATAAATCACTGGAATAGGCTCGGCATCGCGATATTCACACGTTCCACACTTTGTGTTTCGACAGAAGCTAAGGATTCACTTTCCAGCCCTCGCAATCGTTCGATATAACGATAAATCAGTCCAGCTGGATCGGTATTGCGATATTCACCATTTCCAAACGTTCTGCATCGACAGAAGCTAAGGCTTTACTTTCCAGCCCTCGCAATCGTTCGGTGTATCGATAAATCACTCCAGGAGGCTCGGAATCGCGATATTCACACGTTCCACACTTTGTGTTTCGACAGAAGCTAAGGATTCACCTTCCAGCCGTCGTAATAGTTCGACATAACGATAAATCACTGTAATAGGCTCGGAATCGCAATATTCACCCGTACCACACGTTCTGTATCGACAGAAGATAAGGATTCACTTTCCAGCTCTCGCAATCGATCGATATAACGATAAACCACTGTAGGAAGCACGGGATCGCCATATTCACCATTTCCACACGCTCTGTATCGACAGAAGCTAAGGATTCACTTTCCAGCCCTCGCAATCGTTCGATATAACGATAAATCACTCTAGGTGGCTCGGATTCGCGATATTAACCATTTCCACACGTTCTGTATCGACAAAACCTAAGGCTTTACTTTCCAGCTCTCGCAATCGTTCGATACTACCATGACTCACTCCAGGGGGCTCGGAATCGCGATATTCACCCGATCCACACGTTCTGTATCGACAGAAGTTAATGATTCACTTTCCAGCTCTCGCAATCGTTCGATATAATGATAAATCACTGTAAAAGGCTCGGAATCGCGATATTCACCAGTTCCACACGTTCTGCATCGACAGAAGCTAAGGCTTTACTTTCCAGCCCTCGCAAGCGATCGATGTATCGATAAATCACTCCAGGAGGCTCGGAATCGCGATATTCACACGCTCCACACTTTGTGTTTCGACAGAAGCTAAGGATTCACTTTCCAGCCCTCACAATCGTTCGATATAACGATTAACCAGTCTAGGTGGCTCTGAATTGCGATATTCACCCGTTACACACGTTCTGTATCGACAGAAGCTAGGGCTTTACTTTCCAGCACACGCAATGGTTCGATACTACCATGAATCACTCCACGGGGCTCGGAATCGCGATATTCACCCGACCCACACGTTCTGTATCGACAGAAGCTAAGGATTCACTTTCCAGCCCTCGCAATCGTTCGGTGTATCGATAAATTGACTCCAGGAGGCTCGGAATCGCGATATCCACACGTTCCACACTTTGTGTTTCGACAGGAGCTACTTTCCAGCCCTCGCAATCGTTCGGTGTATCGATAAATCACTCCAGGAGGCTCGGAATCGCGATATTCACACGTTCCACACTTTGTGTTTCGACAGAAGCTAAGGATTCACTTTCCAGCCCTCGCAATCGATCGATATAACGGTAAATCAGTCTAGGTGGCTATGAATTGCGATATTCACCATTTCCAAACGTTCTGTATCGACAGAAGCTAAGGATTCACTTTCCAGCCCTCGCAATCGTTCGATATAACGATAAATCACTCTAGGTGGCTCGGATTCGCGATATTCACCATTTCCACACGTTCTGTATCGACAGAAGTTAATGATTCACTTTCCAGCTCTCGCAATCGTTCGATATAATGATAAATCACTGTAAAAGGCTCGGAATCGCGATATTCACCAGTTCCACACGTTCTGCATCGACAGAAGCTAAGG
The DNA here is from genome assembly GCA_963667235.1 of Nomada lathburiana. Taxonomy (NCBI): domain Eukaryota; kingdom Metazoa; phylum Arthropoda; class Insecta; order Hymenoptera; family Apidae; genus Nomada; species Nomada lathburiana. The sequence continues at coordinate 828,235 of OY763905.1, forward strand.
CTTTACTTTCCAGCCCTCGCAAGCGTTCGGTGTATCGATAAATCACTCCAGGAGGCTCGGAATCGCGATATTCACACGTTCCACACTTTGTGTTTCGACAGAAGCTAAGGATTCACATTCCAGCCCTCACAATCGTTCGATATAACGATAAACCAGTCTAGGTGGCTCTGAATTGCGATATTCACCCGTTCCACACGTTCTGTATCGACAGAAGCTAGGGCTTTACTTTCCAGCTCACGCAACCGTTCGATACTACCATGAATCACTCCACGGGGCTCGGAATCGCGATATTCACCGGATCCACACGTTCTTTATCGACAGAAGCTAAGGATTCACTTTCCAGCCCTCGCAATCGTTCGATATAACGATAAATCAGTCCAGCTGGATCGGTATTGCGATATTCACCATTTCCAAACGCTCTGCATCGACAGAAGCTAAGGCTTTACTTTCCAGCCCTCGCAATCGTTCGGTGTATCGATAAATCACTCCAGGAGGCTCGGAATCGCGATATTCACACGTTCCACACTTTGTGTTTCGACAGAAGCTAAGGATTCACCTTCCAGCCGTCGTAATAGTTCGACATAACGATAAATCACTGTAATAGGCTCGGAATCGCAATATTCACCCGTACCACACGTTCTGTATCGACAGAAGATAAGGATTCACTTTCCAGCTCTCGCAATCGATCGATATAACGATAAACCACTGTAGGAAGCACGGGATCGCCATATTCACCATTTCCACACGCTCTGTATCGACAGAAGCTAAGGATTCACTTTCCAGCCCTCGCAATGGATCGATATAACGATAAATCAGTCTAGGTGGCTTTGAATTGCGATATTCACCATTTCCAAACGTTCTGTATCGACAGAAGCTAAGGATTCACTTTCCAGCTCTCGCAATCGATCGATATAACGATAAACCACTGTAGGAAGCACGGGATCGCCATATTCACCATTTCCACACGCTCTGTATCGACAGAAGCTAAGGATTCACTTTCCAGCCCTCGCAATCGATCGATATAACGATAAATCAGTCTAGGTGGCTTTGAATTGCGATATTCACCATTTCAAAACGTTCTGTATCGACAGAAGCTAAGGATTCACTTTCCAGCTCTCGCAATCGATCGATATAACGATAAACCACTCTAGGAAGCTCGGGATCGCCATATTCACCATTTCCACACGCTCTGTATCGACAGAAGCTAAGTATTCACTTTCCAGCCCTCGCAATCGTTCGATATAACGATAAATCACTCTAGGTGGCTCGGATTCGCGATATTAACCATTTCCACACGTTCTGTATCGACAAAACCTAAGGCTTTACTTTCCAGCTCTCGCAATCGTTCGATACTACCATGACTCACTCCAGGGGGCTCGGAATCGCGATATTCACCCGATCCACACGTTCTGTATCGACAGAAGTTAATGATTCACTTTCCAGCTCTCGCAATCGTTCGATATAATGATAAATCACTGTAAAAGGCTCGGAATCGCGATATTCACCAGTTCCACACGTTCTGCATCGACAGAAGCTAAGGCTTTACTTTCCAGCCCTCGCAAGCGATCGATGTATCCATAAATCACTCCAGGAGGCTCGGAATCGCGATATTCACACGCTCCACACTTTGTGTTTCGACAGAAGCTAAGGATTCACTTTCCAGCCCTCACAATCGTTCGATATAACGATTAACCAGTCTAGGTGGCTCTGAATTGCGATATTCACCCGTTACACACGTTCTGTATCGACAGAAGCTAGGGCTTTACTTTCCAGCACACGCAATGGTTCGATACTACCATGAATCACTCCACGGGGCTCGGAATCGCGATATTCACCCGACCCACACGTTCTGTATCGACAGAAGCTAAGGATTCACTTTCCAGCCCTCGCAATCGTTCGGTGTATCGATAAATTGACTCCAGGAGGCTCGGAATCGCGATATCCACACGTTCCACACTTTGTGTTTCGACAGGAGCTACTTTCCAGCCCTCGCAATCGTTCGGTGTATCGATAAATCACTCCAGGAGGCTCGGAATCGCGATATTCACACGTTCCACACTTTGTGTTTCGACAGAAGCTAAGGATTCACTTTCCAGCCCTCGCAATCGATCGATATAACGGTAAATCAGTCTAGGTGGCTATGAATTGCGATATTCACCATTTCCAAACGTTCTGTATCGACAGAAGCTAAGGATTCACTTTCCAGCCCTCGCAATCGTTCGATATAACGATAAATCACTCTAGGTGGCTCGGATTCGCGATATTCACCATTTCCACACGTTCTGTATCGACAGAAGTTAATGATTCACTTTCCAGCTCTCGCAATCGTTCGATATAATGATAAATCACTGTAAAAGGCTCGGAATCGCGATATTCACCAGTTCCACACGTTCTGCATCGACAGAAGCTAAGGCTTTACTTTCCAGCCCTCGCAAGCGTTCGGTGTATCGATAAATCACTCCAATAGGCTCGGAATCGCGATATTCACACGTTCCACACTTTGTGTTTCGACAGAAGCTAAGGATTCACATTCCAGCCCTCACAATCGTTCGATATAACGATAAACCAGTCTAGGTGGCTCTGAATTGCGATATTCACCCGTTCCACACGTTCTGTATCGACAGAAGCTAGGGCTTTACTTTCCAGCTCACGCAACCGTTCGATACTACCATGAATCACTCCACGGGGCTCGGAAACGCGATATTCACCCGATCCACACGTTCTGTATCGACAGAAGATAAGGATTCAATTCCCAGGCCTCGCAATCGTTCGACATAACGATAAATCACTGGAATAGGCTCGGAATCGCGATATTCACTCGTACCACACGTTCTTTATCGACAGAAGCTAAGGATTCACTTTCCAGCCCTCGCAATCGTTCGATATAACGATAAATCAGTCCAGCTGGATCGGTATTGCGATATTCACCATTTCCAAACGTTCTGCATCGACAGAAGCTAAGGCTTTACTTTCCAGCCCTCGCAATCGTTCGGTGTATCGATAAATCACTCCAGGAGGCTCGGAATCGCGATATTCACACGTTCCACACTTTGTGTTTCGACAGAAGCTAAGGATTCACCTTCCAGCCGTCGTAATAGTTCGACATAACGATAAATCACTGTAATAGGCTCGGAATCGCAATATTCACCCGTACCACACGTTCTGTATCGACAGAAGATAAGGATTCACTTTCCAGCTCTCGCAATCGATCGATATAACGATAAACCACTGTAGGAAGCACGGGATCGCCATATTCACCATTTCCACACGCTCTGTATCGACAGAAGCTAAGGATTCACTTTCCAGCCCTCGCAATGGATCGATATAACGATAAATCAGTCTAGGTGGCTTTGAATTGCGATATTCACCATTTCCAAACGTTCTGTATCGACAGAAGCTAAGGATTCACTTTCCAGCTCTCGCAATCGATCGATATAACGATAAACCACTGTAGGAAGCACGGGATCGCCATATTCACCATTTCCACACGCTCTGTATCGACAGAAGCTAAGGATTCACTTTCCAGCCCTCGCAATCGATCGATATAACGATAAATCAGTCTAGGTGGCTTTGAATTGCGATATTCACCATTTCCAAACGTTCTGTATCGACAGAAGCTAAGGATTCACTTTCCAGCTCTCGCAATCGATCGATATAACGATAAACCACTCTAGGAAGCTCGGTATCGCCATATTCACCATTTCCACACGCTCTGTATCGACAGAAGCTAAGGATTCACTTTCCAGCCCTCGCAATCGTTCGATATAACGATAAATCACTCTAGGTGGCTCGGATTCGCGATATTAACCATTTCCACACGTTCTGTATCGACAAAACCTAAGGCTTTACTTTCCAGCTCTCGCAATCGTTCGATACTACCATGACTCACTCCAGGGGGCTCGGAATCGCGATATTCACCCGATCCACACGTTCTGTATCGACAGAAGTTAATGATTCACTTTCCAGCTCTCGCAATCGTTCGATATAATGATGAATCACTGTAAAAGGCTCGGAATCGCGATATTCACCAGTTCCACACGTTCTGCATCGACAGAAGCTAGGCATTCACTTTCCAGCCCTCGCAATCGTTCGATATTACCATGAATCACTCCAGGGGGCTCGGAATCGCGATATTCACCTGGTCCACACGTTCTGTATCGACAGAAGCTAAGGATTCACTTTGCAGCCCTCGCAATCGTTCGGTGTATCGATAAATCACTCTAGGAGGCTCGGAATCGCGATATTCACCGGTAACACGCGTTCTGTATCGACAGAAGCTAGGGCTTTACTTTCCAGCTCTCGCAATCGTTCGATATTACCATGAATCACTCCACGGAGCTCGGAATCGCGATATTCACCCGACCCACACGTTCTGTATCGACAGAAGCTAAGGATTCACTTTCCAGCCCTCGCAATTGTTCGGTGTATCGATAAATCACTCCAGGAGGCTCGGAATCGCGATATTCACACGTTCCACACTTTGTGTTTCGACAGAAGCTAAGGATTCACATTCCAGCCCTCACAATCGTTCGATATAACGATAAACCAGTCTAGGTGGCTCTGAATTGCGATATTCACCCGTTCCACACGTTCTGTATCGACAGAAGCTAGGGCTTTACTTTCCAGCTCACGCAATCGTTCGATACTACCATGAATCACTCCAGGAGGCTCGGAATCGCGATATCCACACGTTCCACACTTTGTGTTTCGACAGAAGCTACTTTCCAGCCCACGCGATCGTTCGGTGTATCGATAAATCACTCTAGGTGACTCGGAATCGTGATATTCACCCTTTTCAATCGTTCTGTATCGACAGAAGCTAAGGATTCACTTTCCAGCTCTCGCAATCGTTCGGTGTATCGATAAATCACTCCACGGGGCTCGGAATCGCGATATTCACCCGATCCACACGTTCTGTATCGACAGAAGCTAGGCATTCACTTTCCAGCCCTCGCAATCGTTCGATATTACCATGAATCACTCCACGGGGCTCGGAATCGCGATATTCACCTGTTCCACACGTTCTATATCGACAGAAGCTAAGGCTATACTTTCCAGTCCTCGCAATCGTTCAATTTTACGAAGAGTCACTTCAGAAGGCTCGGAATCGCAATATTCAGCCGTACCACACGTTCTGTATCGACAGAGGATAAGGATTCACTTTCCAGCCCTCGCAATCGTTCGGTGTATCGATAAATCACTCTAGGAGGCTCGGAATCGTGATATTCACCCTTTTCAATCGTTCTGTATCGACAGAAGCTAAGGATTCACTTTCCAGCTCTCGCAATCGTTCGGTGTATCGATAAATCACTCCACGGGGCTCGGAATCGCGATATTCACCCGATCCACACGTTCTGTATCGACAGAAGCTAGGCATTCACTTTCCAGCCCTCGCAATCGTTCGATATTACCATGAATCACTCCAGGGGGCTCGGAATCGCGATATTCACCTGGTCCACACGTTCTGTATCGACAGAAGCTAAGGATTCACTTTCCAGCCCTCGCAATCGTTCGGTGTATCGATAAATCACTCTAGGAGGCTCGGAATCGCGATATTCACCGGTAACACGCGTTCTGTATCGACAGAAGCTAGGGCTTTACTTTCCAGCTCTCGCAATCGTTCGATACTACCATGAATCACTCCACGGGGCTCGGAATCGCGATATTCACCCGATCCACACGTTCTGTATCGACAGAAGATAAGGATTCAATTCCCAGGCCTCGCAATCGTTCGATATAACGATAAATCACTGTAATAGGCTCGGAATCGCAATATTCACCCGTACCACACGTTCTGTATCGACAGAAGATAAGGATTCACTTTCCAGCCCTCGCAATCGTTCGATATAACGATAAATCAGTCCAGCTGGATCGGTATTGCGATATTCACCATTTCCAAACGCTCTGCATCGACAGAAGCTAAGGCTTTACTTTCCAGCCCTCGCAATCGTTCGGTGTATCGATAAATCACTCCAGGAGGCTCGGAATCGCGATATTCACACGTTCCACACTTTGTGTTTCGACAGAAGCTAAGGATTCACCTTCCAGCCGTCGTAATAGTTCGACATAACGATAAATCACTGTAATAGGCTCGGAATCGCAATATTCACCCGTACCACACGTTCTGTATCGACAGAAGATAAGGATTCACTTTCCAGCTCTCGCAATCGATCGATATAACGATAAACCACTGTAGGAAGCACGGGATCGCCATATTCACCATTTCCACACGCTCTGTATCGACAGAAGCTAAGGATTCACTTTCCAGCCCTCGCAATGGATCGATATAACGATAAATCAGTCTAGGTGGCTTTGAATTGCGATATTCACCATTTCCAAACGTTCTGTATCGACAGAAGCTAAGGATTCACTTTCCAGCTCTCGCAATCGATCGATATAACGATAAACCACTGTAGGAAGCACGGGATCGCCATATTCACCATTTCCACACGCTCTGTATCGACAGAAGCTAAGGATTCACTTTCCAGCCCTCGCAATCGATCGATATAACGATAAATCAGTCTAGGTGGCTTTGAATTGCGATATTCACCATTTCAAAACGTTCTGTATCGACAGAAGCTAAGGATTCACTTTCCAGCTCTCGCAATCGATCGATATAACGATAAACCACTCTAGGAAGCTCGGGATCGCCATATTCACCATTTCCACACGCTCTGTATCGACAGAAGCTAAGTATTCACTTTCCAGCCCTCGCAATCGTTCGATATAACGATAAATCACTCTAGGTGGCTCGGATTCGCGATATTAACCATTTCCACACGTTCTGTATCGACAAAACCTAAGGCTTTACTTTCCAGCTCTCGCAATCGTTCGATACTACCATGACTCACTCCAGGGGGCTCGGAATCGCGATATTCACCCGATCCACACGTTCTGTATCGACAGAAGTTAATGATTCACTTTCCAGCTCTCGCAATCGTTCGATATAATGATAAATCACTGTAAAAGGCTCGGAATCGCGATATTCACCAGTTCCACACGTTCTGCATCGACAGAAGCTAAGGCTTTACTTTCCAGCCCTCGCAAGCGATCGATGTATCGATAAATCACTCCAGGAGGCTCGGAATCGCGATATTCACACGCTCCACACTTTGTGTTTCGACAGAAGCTAAGGATTCACTTTCCAGCCCTCACAATCGTTCGATATAACGATTAACCAGTCTAGGTGGCTCTGAATTGCGATATTCACCCGTTACACACGTTCTGTATCGACAGAAGCTAGGGCTTTACTTTCCAGCACACGCAATGGTTCGATACTACCATGAATCACTCCACGGGGCTCGGAATCGCGATATTCACCCGACCCACACGTTCTGTATCGACAGAAGCTAAGGATTCACTTTCCAGCCCTCGCAATCGTTCGGTGTATCGATAAATTGACTCCAGGAGGCTCGGAATCGCGATATCCACACGTTCCACACTTTGTGTTTCGACAGGAGCTACTTTCCAGCCCTCGCAATCGTTCGGTGTATCGATAAATCACTCCAGGAGGCTCGGAATCGCGATATTCACACGTTCCACACTTTGTGTTTCGACAGAAGCTAAGGATTCACTTTCCAGCCCTCGCAATCGATCGATATAACGGTAAATCAGTCTAGGTGGCTATGAATTGCGATATTCACCATTTCCAAACGTTCTGTATCGACAGAAGCTAAGGATTCACTTTCCAGCCCTCGCAATCGTTCGATATAACGATAAATCACTCTAGGTGGCTCGGATTCGCGATATTCACCATTTCCACACGTTCTGTATCGACAGAAGTTAATGATTCACTTTCCAGCTCTCGCAATCGTTCGATATAATGATAAATCACTGTAAAAGGCTCGGAATCGCGATATTCACCAGTTCCACACGTTCTGCATCGACAGAAGCTAAGGCTTTACTTTCCAGCCCTCGCAAGCGTTCGGTGTATCGATAAATCACTCCAATAGGCTCGGAATCGCGATATTCACACGTTCCACACTTTGTGTTTCGACAGAAGCTAAGGATTCACATTCCAGCCCTCACAATCGTTCGATATAACGATAAACCAGTCTAGGTGGCTCTGAATTGCGATATTCACCCGTTCCACACGTTCTGTATCGACAGAAGCTAGGGCTTTACTTTCCAGCTCACGCAACCGTTCGATACTACCATGAATCACTCCACGGGGCTCGGAAACGCGATATTCACCCGATCCACACGTTCTGTATCGACAGAAGATAAGGATTCAATTCCCAGGCCTCGCAATCGTTCGACATAACGATAAATCACTGGAATAGGCTCGGAATCGCGATATTCACTCGTACCACACGTTCTTTATCGACAGAAGCTAAGGATTCACTTTCCAGCCCTCGCAATCGTTCGATATAACGATAAATCAGTCCAGCTGGATCGGTATTGCGATATTCACCATTTCCAAACGTTCTGCATCGACAGAAGCTAAGGCTTTACTTTCCAGCCCTCGCAATCGTTCGGTGTATCGATAAATCACTCCAGGAGGCTCGGAATCGCGATATTCACACGTTCCACACTTTGTGTTTCGACAGAAGCTAAGGATTCACCTTCCAGCCGTCGTAATAGTTCGACATAACGATAAATCACTGTAATAGGCTCGGAATCGCAATATTCACCCGTACCACACGTTCTGTATCGACAGAAGATAAGGATTCACTTTCCAGCTCTCGCAATCGATCGATATAACGATAAACCACTGTAGGAAGCACGGGATCGCCATATTCACCATTTCCACACGCTCTGTATCGACAGAAGCTAAGGATTCACTTTCCAGCCCTCGCAATGGATCGATATAACGATAAATCAGTCTAGGTGGCTTTGAATTGCGATATTCACCATTTCCAAACGTTCTGTATCGACAGAAGCTAAGGATTCACTTTCCAGCTCTCGCAATCGATCGATATAACGATAAACCACTGTAGGAAGCACGGGATCGCCATATTCACCATTTCCACACGCTCTGTATCGACAGAAGCTAAGGATTCACTTTCCAGCCCTCGCAATCGATCGATATAACGATAAATCAGTCTAGGTGGCTTTGAATTGCGATATTCACCATTTCCAAACGTTCTGTATCGACAGAAGCTAAGGATTCACTTTCCAGCTCTCGCAATCGATCGATATAACGATAAACCACTCTAGGAAGCTCGGTATCGCCATATTCACCATTTCCACACGCTCTGTATCGACAGAAGCTAAGGATTCACTTTCCAGCCCTCGCAATCGTTCGATATAACGATAAATCACTCTAGGTGGCTCGGATTCGCGATATTAACCATTTCCACACGTTCTGTATCGACAAAACCTAAGGCTTTACTTTCCAGCTCTCGCAATCGTTCGATACTACCATGACTCACTCCAGGGGGCTCGGAATCGCGATATTCACCCGATCCACACGTTCTGTATCGACAGAAGTTAATGATTCACTTTCCAGCTCTCGCAATCGTTCGATATAATGATGAATCACTGTAAAAGGCTCGGAATCGCGATATTCACCAGTTCCACACGTTCTGCATCGACAGAAGCTAGGCATTCACTTTCCAGCCCTCGCAATCGTTCGATATTACCATGAATCACTCCAGGGGGCTCGGAATCGCGATATTCACCTGGTCCACACGTTCTGTATCGACAGAAGCTAAGGATTCACTTTCCAGCCCTCGCAATCGTTCGGTGTATCGATAAATCACTCTAGGAGGCTCGGAATCGCGATATTCACCGGTAACACGCGTTCTGTATCGACAGAAGCTAGGGCTTTACTTTCCAGCTCTCGCAATCGTTCGATATTACCATGAATCACTCCACGGAGCTCGGAATCGCGATATTCACCCGACCCACACGTTCTGTATCGACAGAAGCTAAGGATTCACTTTCCAGCCCTCGCAATTGTTCGGTGTATCGATAAATCACTCCAGGAGGCTCGGAATCGCGATATTCACACGTTCCACACTTTGTGTTTCGACAGAAGCTAAGGATTCACATTCCAGCCCTCACAATCGTTCGATATAACGATAAACCAGTCTAGGTGGCTCTGAATTGCGATATTCACCCGTTCCACACGTTCTGTATCGACAGAAGCTAGGGCTTTACTTTCCAGCTCACGCAATCGTTCGATACTACCATGAATCACTCCAGGAGGCTCGGAATCGCGATATCCACACGTTCCACACTTTGTGTTTCGACAGAAGCTACTTTCCAGCCCACGCGATCGTTCGGTGTATCGATAAATCACTCTAGGTGACTCGGAATCGTGATATTCACCCTTTTCAATCGTTCTGTATCGACAGAAGCTAAGGATTCACTTTCCAGCTCTCGCAATCGTTCGGTGTATCGATAAATCACTCCACGGGGCTCGGAATCGCGATATTCACCCGATCCACACGTTCTGTATCGACAGAAGCTAGGCATTCACTTTCCAGCCCTCGCAATCGTTCGATATTACCATGAATCACTCCACGGGGCTCGGAATCGCGATATTCACCTGTTCCACACGTTCTATATCGACAGAAGCTAAGGCTATACTTTCCAGTCCTCGCAATCGTTCAATTTTACGAAGAGTCACTTCAGAAGGCTCGGAATCGCAATATTCAGCCGTACCACACGTTCTGTATCGACAGAGGATAAGGATTCACTTTCCAGCCCTCGCAATCGTTCGGTGTATCGATAAATCACTCTAGGAGGCTCGGAATCGTGATATTCACCCTTTTCAATCGTTCTGTATCGACAGAAGCTAAGGATTCACTTTCCAGCTCTCGCAATCGTTCGGTGTATCGATAAATCACTCCACGGGGCTCGGAATCGCGATATTCACCCGATCCACACGTTCTGTATCGACAGAAGCTAGGCATTCACTTTCCAGCCCTCGCAATCGTTCGGTGTATCGATAAATCACTCTAGGAGGCTCGGAATCGCGATATTCACCGGTAACACGCGTTCTGTATCGACAGAAGCTAGGGCTTTACTTTCCAGCTCTCGCAATCGTTCGATATTACCATGAGTCACTCCAGGGGGCTCGGAATCGCGATATTCACCTGTTCCACACGTTCTGTATCGACAGAAGCTAAGGCTTTACTTTCCAGTCCTCGCAATCGTTCAATTTTACGAAGAGTCACTTCAGGAGGCTCGGAATCGCAATATTCACCCGTACCACACGTTCTGTATCGACAGAAGATAAGGATTCACTTTCCAGCCCTCGCAATCGTTCGATATAACGATAAATCACTCTAGGTGGCTCGGATTCGCGATATTCACCATTTTCACACGTTCTGTATCGACAGAAGCTAATGATTCACCTTCCAGCCCTCGTAATAGTTCGATATAACGATAAATCACTGTAATAGGCTCGGAATCGCGATATTCACCAGTTCCACACGTTCTGCACCGACAGAAGCTAAGGCTTTACTTTCCAGCCCTCGGAATCGTTCGGTGTATCGATAAATCACTCCAGGAGGCTCGGAATCGCGATATTCACACGTTCCACACTTTGTGTTTCTAGAGAAGCTAAGGATTCACTTTCCAGCCCTCGCAATCGATCGATATAACGATAAATCAGTCTAGGTGGCTTTGAATTGCGATATTCACCATTTCCAAACGTTCTGTATCGACAGAAGCTAAGGATTCACTTTCCAGCCCTCGCAATCGTTCGATATAACGATAAATCACTCTAGGTGGCTTTGAATTGCGATATTCACCATTTCCAAACGTTCTGTATCGACAGAAGGTAAGGATTCACTTCCCAGAGCTCGCAATCGTTCGATATAACGATAAATCACTGTAATAGGCTCGGAATCGCGATATTCACACGTTCCACACTTTGTGTTTCGACAGAAGCTAAGGATTCACTTTCCAGCCCTCGCCATCGTTCGATATAACGATAAATCACTCTAGGTGGCTCGGATTCGCGATATTCACCATTTCCACACGTTCTGTATGGACAGAAGTTAAAGATTCACTTTCCAGCTCTCGCAATCGTTCGATATAACGATAAATCACTCTAGGTGGCTCGGATTCGCGATATTCACCATTTCCACACGTTCTGTATCGACAGAAGTTAATGATTCACTTTCCAGCTCCCGCAATCGTTCGATGTAACGATAAATCACTGTAATAGGCTCGGAATCGCGATATTCACCAGTTCCACACGTTCTGCATCGACAGAAGCTAAGGCTTTACTTTCCAGCCCTCGCAAGCGATCGATGTATCGATAAATCACTCCAGGAGGCTCGGAATCGCGATATTCACACGTTCCACACTTTGTGTTTCGACAGAAGCTAAGGATTCACATTCCAGCCCTCACAATCGTTCGATATAACGATAAACCAGTCTAGGTGGCTCTGAATTGCGATATTCACCCGTTCCACACGTTCTGTATCGACAGAAGCTAGGGCTTTACTTTCCAGCTCACGCAATCGTTCGATACTACCATGAATCACTCCAGGAGGCTCGGAATCGCGATATCCACACGTTCCACACTTTGTGTTTCGACAGAAGCTACTTTCCAGCCCACGCGATCGTTCGGTGTATCGATAAATCACTCTAGGTGACTCGGAATCGTGATATTCACCCTTTTCAATCGTTCTGTATCGACATAAGCTAAGGATTCACTTTCCAGCTCTCGCAATCGTTCGGTGTATCGATAAATCACTCCACGGGGCTCGGAATCGCGATATTCACCCGATCCACACGTTCTGTATCGACAGAAGCTAGGCATTCACTTTCCAGTCCTCGCAATCGTTCAATTTTACGAAGAGTCACTTCAGAATGCTCGGAATCGCAATATTCACCCGTACCACACGTTCTGTATCGACAGAGGATAAGGATTCACTTTCCAGCCCTCGCAATCGTTCGGTGTATCGATAAATCACTCTAGGAGGCTCGGAATCGTGATATTCACCCTTTTCAATCGTTCTGTATCGACAGAAGCTAAGGATTCACTTTCCAGCTCTCGCAATCGTTCGGTGTATCGATAAATCACTCCACGGGGCTCGGAATCGCGATATTCACCCGATCCACACGTTCTGTATCGACAGAAGCTAGGCATTGACTTTCCAGCCCTCGCAATCGTTCGATATTACCATGAATCACTCCAGGGGGCTCGGAATCGCGATATTCACCTGGTCCACACGTTCTGTATCGACAGAAGCTAAGGCTTTACTTTCCAGTCCTCGCAATCGTGCAATTTTACGAAGAGTCACTTCAGGAGGCTCGGAATCGCAATATTTACCCGTACCACACGTTCTGTATCGACAGAAGATAAGGATTCACTTTCCAGCCCTCGCAATCGTTCGATATAACGATAAATCACTCTAGGTGGCATGGATTCGCGATATTCACCATTTTCACACGTTCTGTATCGACAGAAGCTAATGATTCACCTTCCAGCCCTCGCAATAGTTCGATATAACGATAAATCACTGTAATAGGCTCGGAATCGCGATATTCACCAGTTCCACAGGTTCTGCACCGACAGCAGCTAAGGCTTTACTTTCGAGCCCTCGCAAGCGTTCGGTGTATCGATAAATCACTCCAGGAGGCTCGGAATCGCGATATTCACACGTTCCACACTTTGTGTTTCGACAGAAGCTAAGGATTCACTTTCCAGCCCTCACAATCGTTCGATATAACGATTAACCAGTCTAGGTGGCTCTGAATTGCGATATTCACCCGTTCCACACGTTCTGTATCGACAGAAGCTAGGGCTTTACCTTCCAGCACACGCAATGGTTCGATACTACCATGAATCACTCCACGGGGCTCGGAATCGCGATATTCACCCGACCCACACGTTCTGTATCGACAGAAGCTAAGGATTCACTTTCCAGCCCTCGCAATCGTTCGGTGTATCGATAAATTGACTCCAGGAGGCTCGGAATCGCGATATCCACACGTTCCACACTTTGTGTTTCGACAGGAGCTACTTTCCAGCCCTCGCAATCGTTCGGTGTATCGATAAATCACTCTAGGTGACTCGGAATCGTGATATTCACCCTTTTCAATCGTTCTGTATCGACAGAAGCTAAGGATTCACTTTCCAGCTCTCGCAATCGTTCGGTGTATCGATAAAACACTCCAGGAGTCTCGGAATCGCGATATTCACACGTTCCACACTTTGTGTTTCGACAGAAGCTAAGGATTCACTTTCCAGCCCTCGCAATCGATCGATATAACGGTAAATCAGTCTAGGTGGCTATGAATTGCGATATTCACCATTTCCAAACGTTCTGTATCGACAGAAGCTAAGGATTCACTTTCCAGCCCTCGCAATCGTTCGATATAACGATAAATCAATCTAGGTGGCTCGGATTCGCGATATTCACCATTTCCACACGTTCTGTATCGACAGAAGTTAATGATTCACTTTCCAGCTCTCGCAATCGTTCGATATAATGATAAATCACTGCAAAAGGCTCGGAATCGCGATATTCACCAGTTCCACACGTTCTGCATCGACAGAAGCTAAGGTTTTACTTTCCAGCCCTCGGAATCGTTCGGTGTATCGATAACACACTCCAGGTGGCTCGGAATCGCGATATTCACACGTTCCACACTTTGTGTTTCGACAGAAGCTAAGGATTCACTTTCCAGCCCTCCCCATCGTTCGATATAACGATAAATCACCCTAGGTGGCTCGGATTCGCGATATTCACCATTACCACACGTTCTGTATCGACACAAGCCAATGATTCACCTTCCAGCCCTCGCAATAGTTCGATATAACGATAAATCACTGTAATAGGCTCGGAATCGCGATATTCACCAGTTCCACGCGTTCTGCATCGACAGAAGCTAAGGCTTTACTTTCCAGCCCTCGCAAGCGTTCGGTGTATCGATAAATCACTCCAGGAGGCTCGGAATCGCGATATTCACACGTTCCACACTTTGTGTTTCGACAGAAGCTAAGGATTCACATTCCAGCCCTCACAATCGTTCGATATAACGATAAACCAGTCTAGGTGGCTCTGAATTGCGATATTCACCCGTTCCAAACGTTCTGCATCGACAGAAGCTAAGGCTTTACTTTCCAGCCCTCGCAATCGTTCGGTGTATCGATAAATCACTCCAGGTGGCTCGGAATCGCGATATTCACACGTTCC
Source organism: Nomada lathburiana (assembly GCA_963667235.1). Classification (NCBI taxonomy): domain Eukaryota; kingdom Metazoa; phylum Arthropoda; class Insecta; order Hymenoptera; family Apidae; genus Nomada; species Nomada lathburiana. Next base: position 843,342 of record OY763905.1, read on the forward strand.
ACACTTTGTGTTTCGACAGAAGCTAAGGATTCACCTTCCAGCCGTCGTAATAGTTCGACATAACGATAAATCACTGTAATAGGCTCGGAATCGCAATATTCACCCGTACCACACGTTCTGTATCGACAGAAGATAAGGATTCACTTTCCAGCTCTCGCAATCGATCGATATAACGATAAACCACTGTAGGAAGCACGGGATCGCCATATTCACCATTTCCACACGCTCTGTATCGACAGAAGCTAAGGATTCACTTTCCAGCCCTCGCAATGGATCGATATAACGATAAATCAGTCTAGGTGGCTTTGAATTGCGATATTCACCATTTCCAAACGTTCTGTATCGACAGAAGCTAAGGATTCACTTTCCAGCCCTCGCAATCGTTCGGTGTATCGATAAATCACTCTAGGAGGCTCGGAATCGCGATATTCAACGGTAACACGCGTTCTGTATCGACAGAAGCTAGGGCTTTACTTTCCAGCTCTCGCAATCGTTCGATATTACCATGAGTCACTCCAGGGGGCTCGGAATCGCAATATTCACCTGTTCCACACGCTCTGTATCGACAGAAGCTAAGGCTTTACTTTCCAGTCCTCGCAATCGTTCAATTTTACGAAGAGTCACTTCAGGAGGCTCGGAATCGCAATATTCACCCGTACCACACGTTCTGTATCGACAGAAGATAAGGATTCACTTTCCAGCCCTCGCAATGGATCGATATAACGATAAATCAGTCTAGGTGGCTTTGAATTGCGATATTCACCATTTCCAAACGTTCTGTATCGACAGAAGCTAAGGATTCACTTTCCAGCCCTCGCAATCGTTCGATATAACGATAAATCACTCTAGGTGGCTCGGATTCGCGATATTCACCATTTCCACACGTTCTGTATCGACAGAAGTTAATGATTCACTTTCCAGCTCTCGCAATCGTTCGATATAATGATAAATCACTGTAAAAGGCTCGGAATCGCGATATTCACCAGTTCCACACGTTCTGCATCGACAGAAGCTAAGGCTTTACTTTCCAGCCCTCGCAAGCGTTCGGTGTATCGATAAATCACTCCAGGAGGCTCGGAATCGCGATATTCACACGTTCCACACTTTGTGTTTCGACAGAAGCTAAGGATTCACATTCCAGCCCTCACAATCGTTCGATATAACGATAAACCAGTCTAGGTGGCTCTGAATTGCGATATTCACCCGTTCCACACGTTCTGTATCGACAGAAGCTAGGGCTTTACTTTCCAGCTCACGCAACCGTTCGATACTACCATGAATCACTCCACGGGGCTCGGAATCGCGATATTCACCGGATCCACACGTTCTTTATCGACAGAAGCTAAGGATTCACTTTCCAGCCCTCGCAATCGTTCGATATAACGATAAATCAGTCCAGCTGGATCGGTATTGCGATATTCACCATTTCCAAACGTTCTGCATCGACAGAAGCTAAGGCTTTACTTTCCAGCCCTCGCAATCGTTCGGTGTATCGATAAATCACTCCAGGAGGCTCGGAATCGCGATATTCACACGTTCCACACTTTGTGTTTCGACAGAAGCTAAGGCTTTACTTTCCAGTCCTCGCAATCGTTCAATTTTACGAAGAGTCACTTCAGGAGGCTCGGAATCGCAATATTCACCCGTACCACACGTTCTGTATCGACAGAAGATAAGGATTCACTTTCCAGCCCTCGCAATCGTTCGATATAACGATAAATCACTCTAGGTGGCTCGGATTCGCGATATTCACCATTTTCACACGTTCTGTATCGACAGAAGCTAATGATTCACCTTCCAGCCCTCGTAATAGTTCGATATAACGATAAATCACTGTAATAGGCTCGGAATCGCGATATTCACCAGTTCCACACGTTCTGCACCGACAGAAGCTAAGGCTTTACTTTCCAGCCCTCGGAATCGTTCGGTGTATCGATAAATCACTCCAGGAGGCTCGGAATCGCGATATTCACACGTTCCACACTTTGTGTTTCTACAGAAGCTAAGGATTCACTTTCCAGCCCTCGCAATCGATCGATATAACGATAAATCAGTCTAGGTGGCTTTGAATTGCGATATTCACCATTTCCAAACGTTCTGTATCGACAGAAGCTAAGGATTCACTTTCCAGCCCTCGCAATCGTTCGATATAACGATAAATCACTCTAGGTGGCTTTGAATTGCGATATTCACCATTTCCAAACGTTCTGTATCGACAGAAGGTAAGGATTCACTTCCCAGAGCTCGCAATCGTTCGATATAACGATAAATCACTGTAATAGGCTCGGAATCGCGATATTCACACGTTCCACACTTTGTGTTTCGACAGAAGCTAAGGATTCACTTTCCAGCCCTCGCCATCGTTCGATATAACGATAAATCACTCTAGGTGGCTCGGATTCGCGATATTCACCATTTCCACACGTTCTGTATGGACAGAAGTTAAATATTCACTTTCCAGCTCTCGCAATCGTTCGATATAACGATAAATCACTCTAGGTGGCTCGGATTCGCGATATTCACCATTTCCACACGTTCTGTATCGACAGAAGTTAATGATTCACTTTCCAGCTCCCGCAATCGTTCGATGTAACGATAAATCACTGTAATAGGCTCGGAATCGCGATATTCACCAGTTCCACACGTTCTGCATCGACAGAAGCTAAGGCTTTACTTTCCAGCCCTCGCAAGCGATCGATGTATCGATAAATCACTCCAGGAGGCTCGGAATCGCGATATTCACACGTTCCACACTTTGTGTTTCGACAGAAGCTAAGGATTCACATTCCAGCCCTCACAATCGTTCGATATAACGATAAACCAGTCTAGGTGGCTCTGAATTGCGATATTCACCCGTTCCACACGTTCTGTATCGACAGAAGCTAGGGCTTTACTTTCCAGCTCACGCAATCGTTCGATACTACCATGAATCACTCCAGGAGGCTCGGAATCGCGATATCCACACGTTCCACACTTTGTGTTTCGACAGAAGCTACTTTCCAGCCCACGCGATCGTTCGGTGTATCGATAAATCACTCTAGGTGACTCGGAATCGTGATATTCACCCTTTTCAATCGTTCTGTATCGACATAAGCTAAGGATTCACTTTCCAGCTCTCGCAATCGTTCGGTGTATCGATAAATCACTCCACGGGGCTCGGAATCGCGATATTCACCCGATCCACACGTTCTGTATCGACAGAAGCTAGGCATTCACTTTCCAGCCCTCGCAATCGTTCGATATTACCATGAATCACTCCACGGGGCTCGGAATCGCGATATTCACCTGTTCCACACGTTCTATATCGACAGAAGCTAAGGCTATACTTTCCAGTCCTCGCAATCGTTCAATTTTACGAAGAGTCACTTCAGAATGCTCGGAATCGCAATATTCACCCGTACCACACGTTCTGTATCGACAGAGGATAAGGATTCACTTTCCAGCCCTCGCAATCGTTCGGTGTATCGATAAATCACTCTAGGAGGCTCGGAATCGTGATATTCACCCTTTTCAATCGTTCTGTATCGACAGAAGCTAAGGATTCACTTTCCAGCTCTCGCAATCGTTCGGTGTATCGATAAATCACTCCACGGGGCTCGGAATCGCGATATTCACCCGATCCACACGTTCTGTATCGACAGAAGCTAGGCATTCACTTTCCAGCCCTCGCAATCGTTCGATATTACCATGAATCACTCCAGGGGGCTCGGAATCGCGATATTCACCTGGTCCACACGTTCTGTATCGACAGAAGCTAGGCATTCACTTTCCAGCCCTCGCAATCGTTCGATATTACCATGAATCACTCCAGGGGGCTCGGAATCGCAATATTTACCCGTACCACACGTTCTGTATCGACAGAAGATAAGGATTCACTTTCCAGCCCTCGCAATCGTTCGATATAACGATAAATCACTCTAGGTGGCATGGATTCGCGATATTCACCATTTTCACACGTTCTGTATCGACAGAAGCTAATGATTCACCTTCCAGCCCTCGCAATAGTTCGATATAACGATAAATCACTGTAATAGGCTCGGAATCGCGATATTCACCAGTTCCACAGGTTCTGCACCGACAGCAGCTAAGGCTTTACTTTCGAGCCCTCGCAAGCGTTCGGTGTATCGATAAATCACTCCAGGAGGCTCGGAATCGCGATATTCACACGTTCCACACTTTGTGTTTCGACAGAAGCTAAGGATTCACTTTCCAGCCCTCCCCATCGTTCGATATAACGATAAATCACCCTAGGTGGCTCGGATTCGCGATATTCACCATTACCACACGTTCTGTATCGACACAAGCCAATGATTCACCTTCCAGCCCTCGCAATAGTTCGATATAACGATAAATCACTGTAATAGGCTCGGAATCGCGATATTCACCAGTTCCACGCGTTCTGCATCGACAGAAGCTAAGGCTTTACTTTCCAGCCCTCGCAAGCGTTCGGTGTATCGATAAATCACTCCAGGAGGCTCGGAATCGCGATATTCACACGTTCCACACTTTGTGTTTCGACAGAAGCTAAGGATTCACATTCCAGCCCTCACAATCGTTCGATATAACGATAAACCAGTCTAGGTGGCTCTGAATTGCGATATTCACCCGTTTCACACGTTCTGTATCGACAGAAGCTAGGGCTTTACTTTCCAGCTCACGCAACCGTTCGATACTACCATGAATCACTCCACGGGGCTCGGAATCTCGATATTCACCCGATCCACACGTTCTGTATCGACAGAAGATAAGGATTCAATTCCCAGGCCTCGCAATCGTTCGACATAACGATAAATCACTGGAATAGGCTCGGAATCGCGATATTCACCCGTACCACACGTTCTTTATCGACAGAAGCTAAGGATTCACTTTCCAGCCCTCGCAATCGTTCGATATAACGATAAATCAGTCCAGCTGGATCGGTATTGCGATATTCACCATTTCCAAACGTTCTGCATCGACAGAAGCTAAGGCTTTACTTTCCAGCCCTCGCAATCGTTCGGTGTATCGATAAATCACTCCAGGAGGCTCGGAATCGCGATATTCACACGTTCCACACTTTGTGTTTCGACAGAAGCTAAGGATTCACCTTCCAGCCGTCGTAATAGTTCGACATAACGATAAATCACTGTAATAGGCTCGGAATCGCAATATTCACCCGTACCACACGTTCTGTATCGACAGAAGATAAGGATTCACTTTCCAGCTCTCGCAATCGATCGATATAACGATAAACCACTGTAGGAAGCACGGGATCGCCATATTCACCATTTCCACACGCTCTGTATCGACAGAAGCTAAGGATTCACTTTCCAGCCCTCGCAATGGATCGATATAACGATAAATCAGTCTAGGTGGCTTTGAATTGCGATATTCACCATTTCCAAACGTTCTGTATCGACAGAAGCTAAGGATTCACTTTCCAGCCCTCGCAATCGTTCGGTGTATCGATAAATCACTCTAGGAGGCTCGGAATCGCGATATTCAACGGTAACACGCGTTCTGTATCGACAGAAGCTAGGGCTTTACTTTCCAGCTCTCGCAATCGTTCGATATTACCATGAGTCACTCCAGGGGGCTCGGAATCGCAATATTCACCTGTTCCACACGCTCTGTATCGACAGAAGCTAAGGCTTTACTTTCCAGTCCTCGCAATCGTTCAATTTTACGAAGAGTCACTTCAGGAGGCTCGGAATCGCAATATTCACCCGTACCACACGTTCTGTATCGACAGAAGATAAGGATTCACTTTCCAGCCCTCGCAATCGTTCGATATAACGATAAATCACTCTAGGTGGCTCGGATTCGCGATATTCACCATTTTCACACGTTCTGTTTCGACATAAGCTAATGATCCACCTTCCAGCCCTCGCAATAGTTCGATATAACGATAAATCACTGTAATAGGCTCGGAATCGCGATATTCACCAGTTCCACACGCTCTGTATCGACAGAAGCTAAGGATTCACTTTCCAGCCCTCGCAATCGTTCGATATAACGATAAATCACTCTAGGTGGCTCGGATTCGCGATATTCACCATTTCCACACGTTCTGTATCGACAGAAGCTAATGATTCACCTTCCAGCCCTCGCAATAGATCGTTATAGCGATAAATCACTGTAATAGGCTCGGAATCGCGATATTCACCATTTCCACACGCTCTGTATCGACAGAAGCTAAGGATTCACTTTCCATCCCTCGCAATCGTTCGATATAACGATAAATCACTCTAGCTGGCTCGGATTCGCGATATTAACCATTTCCACACGTTCTGTATCGACAAAACCTAGGGCTTTACTATCCAGCTCTCGCAATCGTTCGATACTACCATGAATCACTCCACGGGGCTCGGAATCGCGATATTCACCCGATCCACACGTTCTGTATCGACAGAAGCTAAGGATTCACTTTCCAGCCCTCGCAATCGTTCGATATAACGATAAATCACTGTAATAGGCTCGGAATCGCAATATTCACCCGTACCACACGTTCTGTATCGACAGAAGATAAGGATTCACCTTCCAGCCCTCGCAATAGTTCGATATAACGATAAATCACTGTAATAGGCTCGGAATCGCGATATTCACCAGTTCCACACGTTCTGCACCGACAGCAGCTAAGGCTTTACTTTCGAGCCCTCGCAAGCGTTCGGTGTATCGATAAATCACTCCAGGAGGCTCGGAATCGCGATATTCACACGTTCCACACTTTGTGTTTCGACAGAAGCTAAGGATTCACATTCCAGCCCTCACAATCGTTCGATATAACGATAAACCAGTCTAGGTGGCTCTGAATTGCGATATTCACCCGTTCCACACGTTCTGTATCGACAGAAGCTAGGGCTTTACTTTCCAGCTCACGCAACCGTTCGATACTACCATGAATCACTCCACGGGGCTCGGAATCGCGATATTCACCGGATCCACACGTTCTTTATCGACAGAAGCTAAGGATTCACTTTCCAGCCCTCGCAATCGTTCGATATAACGATAAATCAGTCCAGCTGGATCGGTATTGCGATATTCACCATTTCCAAACGTTCTGCATCGACAGAAGCTAAGGCTTTACTTTCCAGCCCTCGCAATCGTTCGGTGTATCGATAAATCACTCCAGGAGGCTCGGAATCGCGATATTCACACGTTCCACACTTTGTGTTTCGACAGAAGCTAAGGCTTTACTTTCCAGTCCTCGCAATCGTTCAATTTTACGAAGAGTCACTTCAGGAGGCTCGGAATCGCAATATTCACCCGTACCACACGTTCTGTATCGACAGAAGATAAGGATTCACTTTCCAGCCCTCGCAATCGTTCGATATAACGATAAATCACTCTAGGTGGCTCGGATTCGCGATATTCACCATTTTCACACGTTCTGTATCGACAGAAGCTAATGATTCACCTTCCAGCCCTCGTAATAGTTCGATATAACGATAAATCACTGTAATAGGCTCGGAATCGCGATATTCACCAGTTCCACACGTTCTGCACCGACAGAAGCTAAGGCTTTACTTTCCAGCCCTCGGAATCGTTCGGTGTATCGATAAATCACTCCAGGAGGCTCGGAATCGCGATATTCACACGTTCCACACTTTGTGTTTCTACAGAAGCTAAGGATTCACTTTCCAGCCCTCGCAATCGATCGATATAACGATAAATCAGTCTAGGTGGCTTTGAATTGCGATATTCACCATTTCCAAACGTTCTGTATCGACAGAAGCTAAGGATTCACTTTCCAGCCCTCGCAATCGTTCGATATAACGATAAATCACTCTAGGTGGCTTTGAATTGCGATATTCACCATTTCCAAACGTTCTGTATCGACAGAAGGTAAGGATTCACTTCCCAGAGCTCGCAATCGTTCGATATAACGATAAATCACTGTAATAGGCTCGGAATCGCGATATTCACACGTTCCACACTTTGTGTTTCGACAGAAGCTAAGGATTCACTTTCCAGCCCTCGCCATCGTTCGATATAACGATAAATCACTCTAGGTGGCTCGGATTCGCGATATTCACCATTTCCACACGTTCTGTATGGACAGAAGTTAAAGATTCACTTTCCAGCTCTCGCAATCGTTCGATATAACGATAAATCACTCTAGGTGGCTCGGATTCGCGATATTCACCATTTCCACACGTTCTGTATCGACAGAAGTTAATGATTCACTTTCCAGCTCCCGCAATCGTTCGATGTAACGATAAATCACTGTAATAGGCTCGGAATCGCGATATTCACCAGTTCCACACGTTCTGCATCGACAGAAGCTAAGGCTTTACTTTCCAGCCCTCGCAAGCGATCGATGTATCGATAAATCACTCCAGGAGGCTCGGAATCGCGATATTCACACGTTCCACACTTTGTGTTTCGACAGAAGCTAAGGATTCACATTCCAGCCCTCACAATCGTTCGATATAACGATAAACCAGTCTAGGTGGCTCTGAATTGCGATATTCACCCGTTCCACACGTTCTGTATCGACAGAAGCTAGGGCTTTACTTTCCAGCTCACGCAATCGTTCGATACTACCATGAATCACTCCAGGAGGCTCGGAATCGCGATATCCACACGTTCCACACTTTGTGTTTCGACAGAAGCTACTTTCCAGCCCACGCGATCGTTCGGTGTATCGATAAATCACTCTAGGTGACTCGGAATCGTGATATTCACCCTTTTCAATCGTTCTGTATCGACATAAGCTAAGGATTCACTTTCCAGCTCTCGCAATCGTTCGGTGTATCGATAAATCACTCCACGGGGCTCGGAATCGCGATATTCACCCGATCCACACGTTCTGTATCGACAGAAGCTAGGCATTCACTTTCCAGCCCTCGCAATCGTTCGATATTACCATGAATCACTCCACGGGGCTCGGAATCGCGATATTCACCTGTTCCACACGTTCTATATCGACAGAAGCTAAGGCTATACTTTCCAGTCCTCGCAATCGTTCAATTTTACGAAGAGTCACTTCAGAATGCTCGGAATCGCAATATTCACCCGTACCACACGTTCTGTATCGACAGAGGATAAGGATTCACTTTCCAGCCCTCGCAATCGTTCGGTGTATCGATAAATCACTCTAGGAGGCTCGGAATCGTGATATTCACCCTTTTCAATCGTTCTGTATCGACAGAAGCTAAGGATTCACTTTCCAGCTCTCGCAATCGTTCGGTGTATCGATAAATCACTCCACGGGGCTCGGAATCGCGATATTCACCCGATCCACACGTTCTGTATCGACAGAAGCTAGGCATTCACTTTCCAGCCCTCGCAATCGTTCGATATTACCATGAATCACTCCAGGGGGCTCGGAATCGCGATATTCACCTGGTCCACACGTTCTGTATCGACAGAAGCTAAGGCTTTACTTTCCAGTCCTCGCAATCGTGCAATTTTACGAAGAGTCACTTCAGGAGGCTCGGAATCGCAATATTTACCCGTACCACACGTTCTGTATCGACAGAAGATAAGGATTCACTTTCCAGCCCTCGCAATCGTTCGATATAACGATAAATCACTCTAGGTGGCATGGATTCGCGATATTCACCATTTTCACACGTTCTGTATCGACAGAAGCTAATGATTCACCTTCCAGCCCTCGCAATAGTTCGATATAACGATAAATCACTGTAATAGGCTCGGAATCGCGATATTCACCAGTTCCACAGGTTCTGCACCGACAGCAGCTAAGGCTTTACTTTCGAGCCCTCGCAAGCGTTCGGTGTATCGATAAATCACTCCAGGAGGCTCGGAATCGCGATATTCACACGTTCCACACTTTGTGTTTCGACAGAAGCTAAGGATTCACTTTCCAGCCCTCCCCATCGTTCGATATAACGATAAATCACCCTAGGTGGCTCGGATTCGCGATATTCACCATTACCACACGTTCTGTATCGACACAAGCCAATGATTCACCTTCCAGCCCTCGCAATAGTTCGATATAACGATAAATCACTGTAATAGGCTCGGAATCGCGATATTCACCAGTTCCACGCGTTCTGCATCGACAGAAGCTAAGGCTTTACTTTCCAGCCCTCGCAAGCGTTCGGTGTATCGATAAATCACTCCAGGAGGCTCGGAATCGCGATATTCACACGTTCCACACTTTGTGTTTCGACAGAAGCTAAGGATTCACATTCCAGCCCTCACAATCGTTCGATATAACGATAAACCAGTCTAGGTGGCTCTGAATTGCGATATTCACCCGTTTCACACGTTCTGTATCGACAGAAGCTAGGGCTTTACTTTCCAGCTCACGCAACCGTTCGATACTACCATGAATCACTCCACGGGGCTCGGAATCTCGATATTCACCCGATCCACACGTTCTGTATCGACAGAAGATAAGGATTCACTTTCCAGCCCTCGCAATCGTTCGATATAACGATAAATCAGTCCAGCTGGATCGGTATTGCGATATTCACCATTTCCAAACGTTCTGCATCGACAGAAGCTAAGGCTTTACTTTCCAGCCCTCGCAATCGTTCGGTGTATCGATAAATCACTCCAGGAGGCTCGGAATCGCGATATTCACACGTTCCACACTTTGTGTTTCGACAGAAGCTAAGGATTCACCTTCCAGCCGTCGTAATAGTTCGACATAACGATAAATCACTGTAATAGGCTCGGAATCGCAATATTCACCCGTACCACACGTTCTGTATCGACAGAAGATAAGGATTCACTTTCCAGCTCTCGCAATCGATCGATATAACGATAAACCACTGTAGGAAGCACGGGATCGCCATATTCACCATTTCCACACGCTCTGTATCGACAGAAGCTAAGGATTCACTTTCCAGCCCTCGCAATGGATCGATATAACGATAAATCAGTCTAGGTGGCTTTGAATTGCGATATTCACCATTTCCAAACGTTCTGTATCGACAGAAGCTAAGGATTCACTTTCCAGCCCTCGCAATCGTTCGGTGTATCGATAAATCACTCTAGGAGGCTCGGAATCGCGATATTCAACGGTAACACGCGTTCTGTATCGACAGAAGCTAGGGCTTTACTTTCCAGCTCTCGCAATCGTTCGATATTACCATGAGTCACTCCAGGGGGCTCGGAATCGCAATATTCACCTGTTCCACACGCTCTGTATCGACAGAAGCTAAGGCTTTACTTTCCAGTCCTCGCAATCGTTCAATTTTACGAAGAGTCACTTCAGGAGGCTCGGAATCGCAATATTCACCCGTACCACACGTTCTGTATCGACAGAAGATAAGGATTCACTTTCCAGCCCTCGCAATCGTTCGATATAACGATAAATCACTCTAGGTGGCTCGGATTCGCGATATTCACCATTTTCACACGTTCTGTTTCGACATAAGCTAATGATCCACCTTCCAGCCCTCGCAATAGTTCGATATAACGATAAATCACTGTAATAGGCTCGGAATCGCGATATTCACCAGTTCCACACGCTCTGTATCGACAGAAGCTAAGGATTCACTTTCCAGCCCTCGCAATCGTTCGATATAACGATAAATCACTCTAGGTGGCTCGGATTCGCGATATTCACCATTTCCACACGTTCTGTATCGACAGAAGCTAATGATTCACCTTCCAGCCCTCGCAATAGATCGTTATAGCGATAAATCACTGTAATAGGCTCGGAATCGCGATATTCACCATTTCCACACGCTCTGTATCGACAGAAGCTAAGGATTCACTTTCCATCCCTCGCAATCGTTCGATATAACGATAAATCACTCTAGCTGGCTCGGATTCGCGATATTAACCATTTCCACACGTTCTGTATCGACAAAACCTAGGGCTTTACTATCCAGCTCTCGCAATCGTTCGATACTACCATGAATCACTCCACGGGGCTCGGAATCGCGATATTCACCCGATCCACACGTTCTGTATCGACAGAAGCTAAGGATTCACTTTCCAGCCCTCGCAATCGTTCGATATAACGATAAATCACTGTAATAGGCTCGGAATCGCAATATTCACCCGTACCACACGTTCTGTATCGACAGAAGATAAGGATTCACCTTCCAGCCCTCGCAATAGTTCGATATAACGATAAATCACTGTAATAGGCTCGGAATCGCGATATTCACCAGTTCCACACGTTCTGCACCGACAGCAGCTAAGGCTTTACTTTCGAGCCCTCGCAAGCGTTCGGTGTATCGATAAATCACTCCAGGAGGCTCGGAATCGCGATATTCACACGTTCCACACTTTGTGTTTCGACAGAAGCTAAGGATTCACTTTCCAGCCCTCACAATCGTTCGATATAACGATTAACCAGTCTAGGTGGCTCTGAATTGCGATATTCACCCGTTCCACACGTTCTGTATCGACAGAAGCTAGGGCTTTCCTTTCCAGCTCACGCAATGGTTCGATACTACCATGAATCACTCCACGGAGCTCGGAATCGCGATATTCACCCGACCCACACGTTCTGTATCGACAGAAGCTAAGGATTCACTTTCCAGCCCTCGCAATTGTTCGGTGTATCGATAAATCACTCCAGGAGGCTCGGAATCGCGATATTCACACGTTCCACACTTTGTGTTTCGACAGAAGCTAAGGATTCACTTTCCAGCCCTCACAATCGTTCGATATAACGATTAACCAGTCTAGGTGGCTCTGAATTGCGATATTCACCATTTCCAAACGTTCTGTATCGACAGAAGCTAAGGATTCACTTTCCAGCCCTCGCAATTGTTCGGTGTATCGATAAATCACTCCAGGAGGCTCGGAATCGCGATATTCACACGTTCCACACTTTGTGTTTCGACAGAAGCTAAGGATTCACTTTCCAGCCCTCGCAATCGTTCGATATAACGATAAATCACTCTAGGTGGCATGGATTCGCGATATTCACCATTTTCACACGTTCTGTATCGACAGAAGCTAATGATTCACCTTCCAGCCCTCGCAATAGTTCGATATAACGATAAATCACTGTAATAGGCTCGGAATCGCGATATTCACCAGTTCCACAGGTTCTGCACCGACAGCAGCTAAGGCTTTACTTTCGAGCCCTCGCAAGCGTTCGGTGTATCGATAAATCACTCCAGGAGGCTCGGAATCGCGATATTCACACGTTCCACACTTTGTGTTTCGACAGAAGCTAAGGATTCACTTTCCAGCCCTCACAATCGTTCGATATAACGATTAACCAGTCTAGGTGGCTCTGAATTGCGATATTCACCCGTTCCACACGTTCTGTATCGACAGAAGCTAGGGCTTTACCTTCCAGCACACGCAATGGTTCGATACTACCATGAATCACTCCACGGGGCTCGGAATCGCGATATTCACCCGACCCACACGTTCTGTATCGACAGAAGCTAAGGATTCACTTTCCAGCCCTCGCAATCGTTCGGTGTATCGATAAATTGACTCCAGGAGGCTCGGAATCGCGATATCCACACGTTCCACACTTTGTGTTTCGACAGGAGCTACTTTCCAGCCCTCGCATTCGTTCGGTGTATCGATAAATCACTCTAGGTGACTCGGAATCGTGATATTCACCCTTTTCAATCGTTCTGTATCGACAGAAGCTAAGGATTCACTTTCCAGCTCTCGCAATCGTTCGGTGTATCGATAAAACACTCCAGGAGTCTCGGAATCGCGATATTCACACGTTCCACACTTTGTGTTTCGACAGAAGCTAAGGATTCACTTTCCAGCCCTCGCAATCGATCGATATAACGGTAAATCAGTCTAGGTGGCTATGAATTGCGATATTCACCATTTCCAAACGTTCTGTATCGACAGAAGCTAAGGATTCACTTTCCAGCCCTCGCAATCGTTCGATATAACGATAAATCACTCTAGGTGGCTCGGATTCGCGATATTCACCATTTCCACACGTTCTGTATCGACAGAAGTTAATGATTCACTTTCCAGCTCTCGCAATCGTTCGATATAATGATAAATCACTGCAAAAGGCTCGGAATCGCGATATTCACCAGTTCCACACGTTCTGCATCGACAGAAGCTAAGGTTTTACTTTCCAGCCCTCGGAATCGTTCGGTGTATCGATAACACACTCCAGGAGGCTCGGAATCGCGATATTCACACGTTCCACACTTTGTGTTTCGACAGAAGCTAAGGATTCACTTTCCAGCCCTCCCCATCGTTCGATATAACGATAAATCACCCTAGGTGGCTCGGATTCGCGATATTCACCATTTCCACACGTTCTGTATCGACACAAGCCAATGATTCACCTTCCAGCCCTCGCAATAGTTCGATATAACGATAAATCACTGTAGTAGGCTCGGAATCGCGATATTCACCAGTTCCACGCGTTCTGCATCGACAGAAGCTAAGGCTTTACTTTCCAGCCCTCGCAATCGTTCGGTGTATCGATAAATCACTCCAGGAGGCTCGGAATCGCGATATTCACACGTTCCACACTTTGTGTTTCGACAGAAGCTAAGGATTCACCTTCCAGCCGTCGTAATAGTTCGACATAACGATAAATCACTGTAATAGGCTCGGAATCGCAATATTCACCCGTACCACACGTTCTGTATCGACAGAAGATAAGGATTCACTTTCCAGCTCTCGCAATCGATCGATATAACGATAAACCACTGTAGGAAGCACGGGATCGCCATATTCACCATTTCCACACGCTCTGTATCGACAGAAGCTAAGGATTCACTTTCCAGCCCTCGCAATGGATCGATATAACGATAAATCAGTCTAGGTGGCTTTGAATTGCGATATTCACCATTTCCAAACGTTCTGTATCGACAGAAGCTAAGGATTCACTTTCCAGCCCTCGCAATCGTTCGGTGTATCGATAAATCACTCTAGGAGGCTCGGAATCGCGATATTCAACGGTAACACGCGTTCTGTATCGACAGAAGCTAGGGCTTTACTTTCCAGCTCTCGCAATCGTTCGATATTACCATGAGTCACTCCAGGGGGCTCGGAATCGCAATATTCACCTGTTCCACACGCTCTGTATCGACAGAAGCTAAGGCTTTACTTTCCAGTCCTCGCAATCGTTCAATTTTACGAAGAGTCACTTCAGGAGGCTCGGAATCGCAATATTCACCCGTACCACACGTTCTGTATCGACAGAAGATAAGGATTCACTTTCCAGCCCTCGCAATCGTTCGATATAACGATAAATCACTCTAGGTGGCTCGGATTCGCGATATTCACCATTTTCACACGTTCTGTTTCGACATAAGCTAATGATCCACCTTCCAGCCCTCGCAATAGTTCGATATAACGATAAATCACTGTAATAGGCTCGGAATCGCGATATTCACCAGTTCCACACGCTCTGTATCGACAGAAGCTAAGGATTCACTTTCCAGCCCTCGCAATCGTTCGATATAACGATAAATCACTCTAGGTGGCTCGGATTCGCGATATTCACCATTTCCACACGTTCTGTATCGACAGAAGCTAATGATTCACCTTCCAGCCCTCGCAATAGATCGTTATAGCGATAAATCACTGTAATAGGCTCGGAATCGCGATATTCACCATTTCCACACGCTCTGTATCGACAGAAGCTAAGGATTCACTTTCCATCCCTCGCAATCGTTCGATATAACGATAAATCACTCTAGCTGGCTCGGATTCGCGATATTAACCATTTCCACACGTTCTGTATCGACAAAACCTAGGGCTTTACTATCCAGCTCTCGCAATCGTTCGATACTACCATGAATCACTCCACGGGGCTCGGAATCGCGATATTCACCCGATCCACACGTTCTGTATCGACAGAAGCTAAGGATTCACTTTCCAGCCCTCGCAATCGTTCGATATAACGATAAATCACTGTAATAGGCTCGGAATCGCAATATTCACCCGTACCACACGTTCTGTATCGACAGAAGATAAGGATTCACCTTCCAGCCCTCGCAATAGTTCGATATAACGATAAATCACTGTAATAGGCTCGGAATCGCGATATTCACCAGTTCCACACGTTCTGCACCGACAGCAGCTAAGGCTTTACTTTCGAGCCCTCGCAAGCGTTCGGTGTATCGATAAATCACTCCAGGAGGCTCGGAATCGCGATATTCACACGTTCCACACTTTGTGTTTCGACAGAAGCTAAGGATTCACTTTCCAGCCCTCACAATCGTTCGATATAACGATTAACCAGTCTAGGTGGCTCTGAATTGCGATATTCACCCGTTCCACACGTTCTGTATCGACAGAAGCTAGGGCTTTCCTTTCCAGCTCACGCAATGGTTCGATACTACCATGAATCACTCCACGGAGCTCGGAATCGCGATATTCACCCGACCCACACGTTCTGTATCGACAGAAGCTAAGGATTCACTTTCCAGCCCTCGCAATTGTTCGGTGTATCGATAAATCACTCCAGGAGGCTCGGAATCGCGATATTCACACGTTCCACACTTTGTGTTTGGACAGAAGCTAAGGATTCACTTTCCAGCCCTCACAATCGTTCGATATAACGATTAACCAGTCTAGGTGGCTCTGAATTGCGATATTCACCATTTCCAAACGTTCTGTATCGACAGAAGCTAAGGATTCACTTTCCAGCCCTCGCAATTGTTCGGTGTATCGATAAATCACTCCAGGAGGCTCGGAATCGCGATATTCACACGTTCCACACTTTGTGTTTCGACAGAAGCTAAGGATTCACTTTCCAGCCCTCGCAATCGTTCGATATAACGATAAATCACTCTAGGTGGCATGGATTCGCGATATTCACCATTTTCACACGTTCTGTATCGACAGAAGCTAATGATTCACCTTCCAGCCCTCGCAATAGTTCGATATAACGATAAATCACTGTAATAGGCTCGGAATCGCGATATTCACCAGTTCCACAGGTTCTGCACCGACAGCAGCTAAGGCTTTACTTTCGAGCCCTCGCAAGCGTTCGGTGTATCGATAAATCACTCCAGGAGGCTCGGAATCGCGATATTCACACGTTCCACACTTTGTGTTTCGACAGAAGCTAAGGATTCACTTTCCAGCCCTCACAATCGTTCGATATAACGATTAACCAGTCTAGGTGGCTCTGAATTGCGATATTCACCCGTTCCACACGTTCTGTATCGACAGAAGCTAGGGCTTTACCTTCCAGCACACGCAATGGTTCGATACTACCATGAATCACTCCACGGGGCTCGGAATCGCGATATTCACCCGACCCACACGTTCTGTATCGACAGAAGCTAAGGATTCACTTTCCAGCCCTCGCAATCGTTCGGTGTATCGATAAATTGACTCCAGGAGGCTCGGAATCGCGATATCCACACGTTCCACACTTTGTGTTTCGACAGGAGCTACTTTCCAGCCCTCGCAATCGTTCGGTGTATCGATAAATCACTCTAGGTGACTCGGAATCGTGATATTCACCCTTTTCAATCGTTCTGTATCGACAGAAGCTAAGGATTCACTTTCCAGCCCTCGCAATCGTTCGGTGTATCGATAAAACACTCCAGGAGGCTCGGAATCGCGATATTCACACGTTCCACACTTTGTGTTTCGACAGAAGCTAAGGATTCACTTTCCAGCCCTCGCAATCGATCGATATAACGGTAAATCAGTCTAGGTGGCTATGAATTGCGATATTCACCATTTCCAAACGTTCTGTATCGACGGAAGCTAAGGATTCACTTTCCAGCCCTCGCAATCGTTCGATATAACGATAAATCACTCTAGGTGGCTCGGATTCGCGATATTCACCAGTTCCACACGTTCTGCATCGACAGAAGCTAAGGTTTTACTTTCCAGCCCTCGGAATCGTTCGGTGTATCGATAACACACTCCAGGAGGCTCGGAATCGCGATATTCACACGTTCCACACTTTGTGTTTCGACAGAAGCTAAGGATTCACTTTCCAGCCCTCGCAATCGATCGATATAACGGTAAATCAGTCTAGGTGGCTATGAATTGCGATATTCACCATTTCCAAACGTTCTGTATCGACAGAAGCTAAGGATTCACTTTCCAGCCCTCGCAATCGTTCGGTGTATCGATAAATTGACTCCAGGAGGCTCGGAATCGCGATATCCACACGTTCCACACTTTGTGTTTCGACAGGAGCTACTTTCCAGCCCTCGCAATCGTTCGGTGTATCGATAAATCACTCTAGGTGACTCGGAATCGTGATATTCACCCTTTTCAATCGTTCTGTATCGACAGAAGCTAAGGATTCACTTTCCAGCTCTCGCAATCGTTCGGTGTATCGATAAAACACTCCAGGAGGCTCGGAATCGCGATATTCACACGTTCCACACTTTGTGTTTCGACAGAAGCTAAGGATTCACTTTCCAGCCCTCGCAATCGATCGATATAACGGTAAATCAGTCTAGGTGGCTATGAATTGCGATATTCACCATTTCCAAACGTTCTGTATCGACAGAAGCTAAGGATTCACTTTCCAGCTCTCGCAATCGTTCGATATAATGATAAATCACTGCAAAAGGCTCGGAATCGCGATATTCACCAGTTCCACACGTTCTGCATCGACAGAAGCTAAGGTTTTACTTCCCAGCCCTCGGAATCGTTCGGTGTATCGATAACACACTCCAGGAGGCTCGGAATCGCGATATTCACACGTTCCACACTTTGTGTTTCGACAGAAGCTAAGGATTCACTTTCCAGCCCTCGCAATCGATCGATATAACGGTAAATCAGTCTAGGTGGCTATGAATTGCGATATTCACCATTTCCAAACGTTCTGTATCGACAGAAGCTAAGGATTCACTTTCCAGCCCTCCCCATCGTTCGATATAACGATAAATCACCCTAGGTGGCTCGGATTCGCGATATTCACCATTTCCACACGTTCTGTATCGACACAAGCCAATGATTCACCTTCCAGCCCTCGCAATAGTTCGATATAACGATAAATCACTGTAATAGGCTCGGAATCGCGATATTCACCAGTTCCACGCGTTCTGCATCGACAGAAGCTAAGGCTTTACTTTCCAGCCCTCGCAAGCGTTCGGTGTATCGATAAATCACTCCAGGAGGCTCGGAATCGCGATATTCACACGTTCCACACTTTGTGTTTCGACAGAAGCTAAGGATTCACATTCCAGCCCTCACAATCGTTCGATATAACGATAAACCAGTCTAGGTGGCTCTGAATTGCGATATTCACCCGTTCCACACGTTCTGTATCGACAGTAGCTAGGGCTTTCCTTTCCAGCTCACGCAATGGTTCGATACTACCATGAATCACTCCACGGAGCTCGGAATCGCGATATTCACCCGTACCACACGTTCTGTATCGACAGAAGATAAGGATTCACCTTCCAGCCCTCGCAATAGTTCGATATAACGATAAATCACTGTAATAGGCTCGGAATCGCGATATTCACCAGTTCCACACGCTCTGTATCGACAGAAGCTAAGGATTCACTTTCCAGCCCTCGCAATCGTTCGATATAACGATAAATCACTCTAGGTGGCTCGGATTCGCGATATTCACCATTTCCACACGTTCTGTATCGACAGAAGCTAATGATTCACCTTCCAGCCCTCGCAATAGATCGTTATAACGATAAATCACTGTAATAGGCTCGGAATCGCAATATTCACCATTTCCACACGCTCTGTATCGACAGAAGCTAAGGATTCACTTTCCATCCCTCGCAATCGTTCGATATAACGATAAATCACTCTAGCTGGCTCGGATTCGCGATATTAACCATTTCCACACGTTCTGTATCGACAAAACCTAGGGCTTTACTATCCAGCTCTCGCAATCGTTCGATACTACCATGAATCACTCCACGGGGCTCGGAATCGCGATATTCACCCGATCCACACGTTCTGTATCGACAGAAGCTAAGGATTCACTTTCCAGCCCTCGCAATCGTTCGATATAACGATAAATCACTGTAATAGGGTCGGAATCGCAATATTCACCCGTACCACACGTTCTGTATCGACAGAAGATAAGGATTCACCTTCCAGCCCTCGCAATAGTTCGATATAACGATAAATCACTGTAATAGGCTCGGAATCGCGATATTCACCAGTTCCACACGCTCTGTATCGACAGAAGCTAAGGATTCACTTTCCAGCCCTCGCAATCGTTCGATATAACGATAAATCACTGTAATAGGGTCGGAATCGCAATATTCACCCGTACCACACGTTCTGTATCGACAGAAGATAAGGATTCACCTTCCAGCCCTCGCAATAGTTCGATATAACGATAAATCACTGTAATAGGGTCGGAATCGCAATATTCACCCGTACCACACGTTCTGTATCGACAGAAGATAAGGATTCACCTTCCAGCCCTCGCAATAGTTCGATATAACGATAAATCACTGTAATAGGCTCGGAATCGCGATATTCACCAGTTCCACACGTTCTGCATCGACAGAAGCTAAGGCTTTACTTTCCAGCCCTCGCAAGCGTTCGGTGTATCGATAAATCACTCCAGGAGGCTCGGAATCGCGATATTCACACGTTCCACACTTTGTGTTTCGACAGAAGCTAAGGATTCACATTCCAGCCCTCACAATCGTTCGATATAACGATAAACCAGTCTAGGTGGCTCTGAATTGCGATATTCACCCGTTCCACACGTTCTGTATCGACAGAAGCTACGGCTTTACTTTCCAGCTCACGCAACCGTTCGATACTACCATGAATCACTCCACGGGGCTCGGAATCGCGATATTCACCCGATCCACACGTTCTGTATCGACAGAAGATAAGGATTCAATTCCCAGGCCTCGCAATCGTTCGACATAACGATAAATCACTGGAATAGGCTCGGAATCGCGATATTCACCCGTACCACACGTTCTTTATCGACAGAAGCTAAGGATTCACTTTCCAGCCCTCGCAATCGTTCGATATAACGATAAATCAGTCTAGCTGGATCCGTATTGCGATATTCACCATTTCCAAACGTTCTGCATCGACAGAAGCTAAGGCTTTACTTTCCAGCCCTCGCAATCGTTCGGTTCGATAAATCACTCCAGGAGGCTCGGAATCGCGATATTCACACGTTCCACACTTTGTGTTTCGACAGAAGCTAAGGATTCACCTTCCAGCCCTCGTAATAGTTCGACATAACGATAAATCACTGTATTAGGCTCGGAATCGCAATATTCACCCGTACCACACGTTCTGTATCGACAGAAGATAAGGATTCACTTTCCAGCTCTCGCAATCGATCGATATAACGATAAACCACTGTAGGAAGCACGGGATCGCCATATTCACCATTTCCACACGCTCTGTATCGACAGAAGCTAAGGATTCACTTTCCAGATCTCGCAATCGATCGATATAACGATAAACCACTGGAGGAAGCACGGGATCGCCATATTCACCATTTCCACACGCTCTGTATCGACAGAAGCTAAGGATTCACTTTCCAGCCATCGCAACCGATCGATATAACGATAAATCAGTCTAGGTGGCTTTGAATTGCGATATTCACCATTTCCAAACGTTCTGTATCGACAGAAGCTAAGGATTCACTTTCCAGCTCTCGGATTCGATCGATATAACGATAAACCACTCTAGGAAGCTCGGCATCGCCATATTCACCATTTCCACACGTTCTGCATCGACAGAAGCTAAGGATTCACTTTCCAGCCCTCGCAATCGTTCGATATAACGATAAATCACTCTAGGTGGCTTTGAATTGCGATATTCACCATTTCCAAACGTTCTGTATCGACAGAAGGTAAGGATTCACTTCCCAGAGCTCGCAATCGTTCGATATAACGATAAATCACTGTAATAGGCTCGGAATCGCGATATTCACACGTTCCACACTTTGTGTTTCGACAGAAGCTAAGGATTCACTTTCCAGCCCTCGCCATCGTTCGATATAACGATAAATCACTCTAGGTGGCTCGGATTCGCGATATTCACCATTTCCACACGTTCTGTATCGACAGAAGTTAAAGATTCACTTTCCAGCTCTCGCAATCGTTCGATATAACGATAAATCACTCTAGGTGGCTCGGATTCGCGATATTCACCATTTCCACACGTTCTGTATCGACAGAAGTTAATGATTCACTTTCCAGCTCCCGCAATCGTTCGATGTAACGATAAATCACTGTAATAGGCTCGGAATCGCGATATTCACCAGTTCCACACGTTCTGCATCGACAGAAGCTAAGGCTTTACTTTCCAGCCCTCGCAAGCGATCGATGTATCGATAAATCACTCCTGGAGGCTCGGAATCGCGATATTCACACGTTCCACACTTTGTGTTTCGACAGAAGCTAAGGATTCACATTCCAGCCCTCACAATCGTTCGATATAACGATAAACCAGTCTAGGTGGCTCTGAATTGCGATATTCACCCGTTCCACACGTTCTGTATCGACAGAAGCTAGGGCTTTACTTTCCAGCTCACGCAATCGTTCGATACTACCATGAATCACTCCAGGAGGCTCGGAATCGCGATATCCACACGTTCCACACTTTGTGTTTCGACAGAAGCTACTTTCCAGCCCACGCGATCGTTCGGTGTATCGATAAATCACTCTAGGTGACTCGGAATCGTGATATTCACCCTTTTCAATCGTTCTGTATCGACAGAAGCTAAGGATTCACTTTCCAGCTCTCGCAATCGTTCGGTGTATCGATAAATCACTCCACGGGGCTCGGAATCGCGATATTCACCCGATCCACACGTTCTGTATCGACAGAAGCTAGGCATTCACTTTCCAGCCCTCGCAATCGTTCGATATTACCATGAATCACTCCACGGGGCTCGGAATCGCGATATTCACCTGTTCCACACGTTCTATATCGACAGAAGCTAAGGCTATACTTTCCAGTCCTCGCAATCGTTCAATTTTACGAAGAGTCACTTCAGAAGGCTCGGAATCGCAATATTCACCCGTACCACACGTTCTGTATCGACAGAGGATAAGGATTCACTTTCCAGCCCTCGCAATCGTTCGGTGTATCGATAAATCACTCTAGGAGGCTCGGAATCGTGATATTCACCCTTTTCAATCGTTCTGTATCGACAGAAGCTAAGGATTCAATTTCCAGCTCTCGCAATCGTTCGGTGTATCGATAAATCACTCCACGGGGCTCGGAATCGCGATATTCACCCGATCCACACGTTCTGTATCGACAGAAGCTAGGCATTCACTTTCCAGCCCTCGCAATCGTTCGATATTACCATGAATCACTCCAGGGGGCTCGGAATCGCGATATTCACCTGGTCCACACGTTCTGTATCGACAGAAGCTAAGGCTTTACTTTCCAGTCCTCGCAATCGTGCAATTTTACGAAGAGTCACTTCAGGAGGCTCGGAATCGCAATATTCACCCGTACCACACGTTCTGTATCGACAGAAGATAAGGATTCACTTTCCAGCCCTCGCAATCGTTCGATATAACGATAAATCACTCTAGGTGGCATGGATTCGCGATATTCACAATTTTCACACGTTCTGTATCGACAGAAGCTAATGATTCACCTTCCAGCCCTCGCAATAGTTCGATATAACGATAAATCACTGTAATAGGCTCGGAATCGCGATATTCACCAGTTCCACAGGTTCTGCACCGACAGCAGCTAAGGCTTTACTTTCGAGCCCTCGCAAGCGTTCGGTGTATCGATAAATCACTCCAGGAGGCTCGGAATCGCGATATTCACACGTTCCACACTTTGTGTTTCGACAGAAGCTAAGGATTCACTTTCCAGCCCTCACAATCGTTCGATATAACGATTAACCAGTCTAGGTGGCTCTGAATTGCGATATTCACCCGTTCCACACGTTCTGTATCGACAGAAGCTAGGGCTTTACTTTCCAGCACACGCAATGGTTCGATACTACCATGAATCACTCCACGGGGCTCGGAATCGCGATATTCACCCGACCCACACGTTCTGTATCGACAGAAGCTAAGGATTCACTTTCCAGCCCTCGCAATCGTTCGGTGTATCGATAAATTGACTCCAGGAGGCTCGGAATCGCGATATCCACACGTTCCACACTTTGTGTTTCGACAGGAGCTACTTTCCAGCCCTCGCAATCGTTCGGTGTATCGATAAATCACTCTAGGTGACTCGGAATCGTGATATTCACCCTTTTCAATCGTTCTGTATCGACAGAAGCTAAGGATTCACTTTCCAGCCCTCGCAATCGTTCGGTGTATCGATAAAACACTCCAGGAGGCTCGGAATCGCGATATTCACACGTTCCACACTTTGTGTTTCGACAGAAGCTAAGGATTCACTTTCCAGCCCTCGCAATCGATCGATATAACGGTAAATCAGTCTAGGTGGCTATGAATTGCGATATTCACCATTTCCAAACGTTCTGTATCGACGGAAGCTAAGGATTCACTTTCCAGCCCTCGCAATCGTTCGATATAACGATAAATCACTCTAGGTGGCTCGGATTCGCGATATTCACCAGTTCCACACGTTCTGCATCGACAGAAGCAAAGGTTTTACTTTCCAGCCCTCGGAATCGTTCGGTGTATCGATAACACACTCCAGGAGGCTCGGAATCGCGATATTCACACGTTCCACACTTTGTGTTTCGACAGAAGCTAAGGATTCACTTTCCAGCCCTCGCAATCGATCGATATAACGGTAAATCAGTCTAGGTGGCTATGAATTGCGATATTCACCATTTCCAAACGTTCTGTATCGACAGAAGCTAAGGATTCACTTTCCAGCCCTCGCAATCGTTCGGTGTATCGATAAATTGACTCCAGGAGGCTCGGAATCGCGATATCCACACGTTCCACACTTTGTGTTTCGACAGGAGCTACTTTCCAGCCCTCGCAATCGTTCGGTGTATCGATAAATCACTCTAGGTGACTCGGAATCGTGATATTCACCCTTTTCAATCGTTCTGTATCGACAGAAGCTAAGGATTCACTTTCCAGCTCTCGCAATCGTTCGGTGTATCGATAAAACACTCCAGGAGGCTCGGAATCGCGATATTCACACGTTCCACACTTTGTGTTTCGACAGAAGCTAAGGATTCACTTTCCAGCCCTCGCAATCGATCGATATAACGGTAAATCAGTCTAGGTGGCTATGAATTGCGATATTCACCATTTCCAAACGTTCTGTATCGACAGAAGCTAAGGATTCACTTTCCAGCTCTCGCAATCGTTCGATATAATGATAAATCACTGCAAAAGGCTCGGAATCGCGATATTCACCAGTTCCACACGTT
The DNA here is from genome assembly GCA_963667235.1 of Nomada lathburiana. NCBI lineage: Eukaryota > Metazoa > Arthropoda > Insecta > Hymenoptera > Apidae > Nomada > Nomada lathburiana. The sequence goes on from OY763905.1 coordinate 868,477, forward strand.
CTGCATCGACAGAAGCTAAGGTTTTACTTCCCAGCCCTCGGAATCGTTCGGTGTATCGATAACACACTCCAGGAGGCTCGGAATCGCGATATTCACACGTTCCACACTTTGTGTTTCGACAGAAGCTAAGGATTCACTTTCCAGCCCTCGCAATCGATCGATATAACGGTAAATCAGTCTAGGTGGCTATGAATTGCGATATTCACCATTTCCAAACGTTCTGTATCGACAGAAGCTAAGGATTCACTTTCCAGCCCTCCCCATCCTTCGATATAACGATAACACACTCCAGGAGGCTCGGAATCGCGATATTCACACGTTCCACACTTTGTGTTTCGACAGAAGCTAAGGATTCACTTTCCAGCCCTCGCAATCGATCGATATAACGGTAAATCAGTCTAGGTGGCTATGAATTGCGATATTCACCATTTCCAAACGTTCTGTATCGACAGAAGCTAAGGATTCACTTTCCAGCCCTCGCAATCATTCGGTGTATCGATAAATTGACTCCAGGAGGCTCGGAATCGCGATATCCACACGTTCCACACTTTGTGTTTCGACAGGAGCTACTTTCCAGCCCTCGCAATCGTTCGGTGTATCGATAAATCACTCTAGGTGACTCGGAATCGTGATATTCACCCTTTTCAATCGTTCTGTATCGACAGAAGCTAAGGATTCACTTTCCAGCTCTCGCAATCGTTCGGTGTATCGATAAAACACTCCAGGAGGCTCGGAATCGCGATATTCACACGTTCCACACTTTGTGTTTCGACAGAAGCTAAGGATTCACTTTCCAGCCCTCGCAATCGATCGATATAACGGTAAATCAGTCTAGGTGGCTATGAATTGCGATATTCACCATTTCCAAACGTTCTGTATCGACAGAAGCTAAGGATTCACTTTCCAGCTCTCGCAATCGTTCGATATAATGATAAATCACTGCAAAAGGCTCGGAATCGCGATATTCACCAGTTCCACACGTTCTGCATCGACAGAAGCTAAGGTTTTACTTCCCAGCCCTCGGAATCGTTCGGTGTATCGATAACACACTCCAGGAGGCTCGGAATCGCGATATTCACACGTTCCACACTTTGTGTTTCGACAGAAGCTAAGGATTCACTTTCCAGCCCTCGCAATCGATCGATATAACGGTAAATCAGTCTAGGTGGCTATGAATTGCGATATTCACCATTTCCAAACGTTCTGTATCGACAGAAGCTAAGGATTCACTTTCCAGCCCTCCCCATCGTTCGATATAACGATAAATCACCCTAGGTGGCTCGGATTCGCGATATTCACCATTTCCACACGTTCTGTATCGACACAAACCAATGATTCAACTTCCAGCCCTCGCAATAGTTCGATATAACGATAAATCACTGTAATAGGCTCGGAATCGCGATATTCACCAGTTCCACGCGTTCTGCATCGACAGAAGCTAAGGCTTTACTTTCCAGCCCTCGCAAGCGTTCGGTGTATCGATAAATCACTCCAGGAGGCTCGGAATCGCGATATTCACACGTTCCACACTTTGTGTTTCGACAGAAGCTAAGGATTCACATTCCAGCCCTCACAATCGTTCGATATAACGATAAACCAGTCTAGGTGGCTCTGAATTGCGATATTCACCCGTTCCACACGTTCTGTATCGACAGTAGCTAGGGCTTTCCTTTCCAGCTCACGCAATGGTTCGATACTACCATGAATCACTCCACGGAGCTCGGAATCGCGATATTCACCCGTACCACACGTTCTGTATCGACAGAAGATAAGGATTCACCTTCCAGCCCTCGCAATAGTTCGATATAACGATAAATCACTGTAATAGGCTCGGAATCGCGATATTCACCAGTTCCACACGCTCTGTATCGACAGAAGCTAAGGATTCACTTTCCAGCCCTCGCAATCGTTCGATATAACGATAAATCACTCTAGGTGGCTCGGATTCGCGATATTCACCATTTCCACACGTTCTGTATCGACAGAAGCTAATGATTCACCTTCCAGCCCTCGCAATAGATCGTTATAACGATAAATCACTGTAATAGGCTCGGAATCGCAATATTCACCATTTCCACACGCTCTGTATCGACAGAAGCTAAGGATTCACTTTCCATCCCTCGCAATCGTTCGATATAACGATAAATCACTCTAGCTGGCTCGGATTCGCGATATTAACCATTTCCACACGTTCTGTATCGACAAAACCTAGGGCTTTACTATCCAGCTCTCGCAATCGTTCGATACTACCATGAATCACTCCACGGGGCTCGGAATCGCGATATTCACCCGATCCACACGTTCTGTATCGACAGAAGCTAAGGATTCACTTTCCAGCCCTCGCAATCGTTCGATATAACGATAAATCACTGTAATAGGGTCGGAATCGCAATATTCACCCGTACCACACGTTCTGTATCGACAGAAGATAAGGATTCACCTTCCAGCCCTCGCAATAGTTCGATATAACGATAAATCACTGTAATAGGCTCGGAATCGCGATATTCACCAGTTCCACACGCTCTGTATCGACAGAAGCTAAGGATTCACTTTCCAGCCCTCGCAATCGTTCGATATAACGATAAATCACTCTAGGTGGCTCGGATTCGCGATATTCACCATTTCCACACGTTCTGTATCGACAGAAGCTAATGATTCACCTTCCAGCCCTCGCAATAGATCGTTATAGCGATAAATCACTGTAATAGGCTCGGAATCGCAATATTCACCATTTCCACACGCTCTGTATCGACAGAAGCTAAGGATTCACTTTCCATCCCTCGCAATCGTTCGATATAACGATAAATCACTCTAGCTGCTCGGATTCGCGATATTAACCATTTCCACACGTTCTGTATCGACAAAACCTAGGGCTTTACTATCCAGCTCTCGCAATCGTTCGATACTACCATGAATCACTCCACGGGGCTCGGAATCGCGATATTCATCCGATCCACACGTTCTGCACCGACAGCAGCTAAGGCTTTACTTTCGAGCCCTCGCAAGCGTTCGGTGTATCGATAAATCACTCCAGGAGGCTCGGAATCGCGATATTCACACGTTCCACACTTTGTGTTTCGACAGAAGCTAAGGATTCACTTTCCAGCCCTCACAATCGTTCGATATAACGATTAACCAGTCTAGGTGGCTCTGAATTGCGATATTCACCCGTTCCACACGTTCTGTATCGACAGAAGCTAGGGCTTTCCTTTCCAGCTCACGCAATGGTTCGATACTACCATGAATCACTCCACGGAGCTCGGAATCGCGATATTCACCCGACCCACACGTTCTGTATCGACAGAAGCTAAGGATTCAATTTCCAGCCCTCGCAAGCGTTCGGTGTATCGATAAATCACTCCAGGAGGCTCGGAATCGCGATATTCACACGTTCCACACTTTGTGTTTCGACAGAAGCTAAGGATTCACTTTCCAGCCCTCACAATCGTTCGATATAACGATTAACCAGTCTAGGTGGCTCTGAATTGCGATATTCACCATTTCCAAACGTTCTGCATCGACAGAAGCTAAGGCTTTACTTTCCAGCCCTCGCAATCGTTCGGTGTATCGATAAATCACTCTAGGTGACTCGGAATCGTGATATTCACCCTTTTCAATCGTTCTGTATAGACAGAAGCTAAGGATTCACTTTCCAGCTCTCGCAATCGTTCGGTGTATCGATAAAACACTCCAGGAGGCTCGGAATCGCGATATTCACACGTTCCACACTTTGTGTTTCGACAGAAGCTCAGGATTCACTTTCCAGCCCTCGCAATCGATCGATATAACGGTAAATCAGTCTAGGTGGCTATGAATTGCGATATTCACCATTTCCAAACGTTCTGTATCGACAGAAGTTAATGATTCACTTTCCAGCTCCCGCAATCGTTCGATGTAACGATAAATCACTGTAATAGGCTCGGAATCGCGATATTCACCAGTTCCACACGTTCTGCATCGACAGAAGCTAAGGCTTTACTTTCCAGCCCTCGCAAGCGATCGATGTATCGATAAATCACTCCTGGAGGCTCGGAATCGCGATATTCACACGTTCCACACTTTGTGTTTCGACAGAAGCTAAGGATTCACATTCCAGCCCTCACAATCGTTCGATATAACGATAAACCAGTCTAGGTGGCTCTGAATTGCGATATTCACCCGTTCCACACGTTCTGTATCGACAGAAGCTAGGGCTTTACTTTCCAGCTCACGCAATCGTTCGATACTACCATGAATCACTCCAGGAGGTTCGGAATCGCGATATCCACACGTTCCACACTTTGTGTTTCGACAGAAGCTACTTTCCAGCCCACGCGATCGTTCGGTGTATCGATAAATCACTCTAGGTGACTCGGAATCGTGATATTCACCCTTTTCAATCGTGCTGTATCGACAGAAGCTAAGGATTCACTTTCCAGCTCTCGCAATCGTTCGGTGTATCGATAAATCACTCCACGGGGCTCGGAATCGCGATATTCACCCGATCCACACGTTCTGTATCGACAGAAGCTAGGCATTCACTTTCCAGCCCTCGCAATCGTTCGATATTACCATGAATCACTCCACGGGGCTCGGAATCGCGATATTCACCTGTTCCACACGTTCTATATCGACAGAAGCTAAGGCTATACTTTCCAGTCCTCGCAATCGTTCAATTTTACGAAGAGTCACTTCAGAAGGCTCGGAATCGCAATATTCACCCGTACCACACGTTCTGTATCGACAGAGGATAAGGATTCACTTTCCAGCCCTCGCAATCGTTCGGTGTATCGATAAATCACTCTGGGAGGCTCGGAATCGTGATATTCACCCTTTTCAATCGTTCTGTATCGACAGAAGCTAAGGATTCACTTTCCAGCTCTCGCAATCGTTCGGTGTATCGATAAATCACTCCACGGGGCTCGGAATCGCGATATTCACCCGATCCACACGTTCTGTATCGACAGAAGCTAGGCATTCACTTTCCAGCCCTCGCAATCGTTCGATATTACCATGAATCACTCCAGGGGGCTCGGAATCGCGATATTCACCTGGTCCACACGTTCTGTATCGACAGAAGCTAAGGCTTTACTTTCCAGTCCTCGCAATCGTGCAATATTACGAAGAGTCACTTCAGGAGGCTCGGAATCGCAATATTCACCCGTACCACACGTTCTGTATCGACAGAAGATAAGGATTCACTTTCCAGCCCTCGCAATCGTTCGATATAACGATAAATCACTCTAGGTGGCATGGATTCGCGATATTCACCATTTTCACACGTTCTGTATCGACAGAAGCTAATGATTCACCTTCCAGCCCTCGCAATAGTTCGATATAACGATAAATCACTGTAATAGGCTCGGAATCGCGATATTCACCAGTTCCACAGGTTCTGCACCGACAGCAGCTAAGGCTTTACTTTCGAGCCCTCGCAAGCGTTCGGTGTATCGATAAATCACTCCAGGAGGCTCGGAATCGCGATATTCACACGTTCCACACTTTGTGTTTCGACAGAAGCTGAGGATTCACTTTCCAGCCCTCACAATCGTTCGATATAACGATTAACCAGTCTAGGTGGCTCTGAATTGCGATATTCACCCGTTCCACACGTTCTGTATCGACAGAAGCTAGGGCTTTACTTTCCAGCACACGCAATGGTTCGATACTACCATGAATCACTCCACGGGGCTCGGAATCGCGATATTCACCCGACCCACACGTTCTGTATCGACAGAAGCTAAGGATTCACTTTCCAGCCCTCGCAATCGTTCGGTGTATCGATAAATTGACTCCAGGAGGCTCGGAATCGCGATATCCACACGTTCCACACTTTGTGTTTCGACAGGAGCTACTTTCCAGCCCTCGCAATCGTTCGGTGTATCGATAAATCACTCTAGGTGACTCGGAATCGTGATATTCACCCTTTTCAATCGTTCTGTATCGACAGAAGCTAAGGATTCACTTTCCAGGTCTCGCAATCGTTCGGTGTATCGATAAAACACTCCAGGAGGCTCGGAATCGCGATATTCACACGTTCCACACTTTGTGTTTCGACAGAAGCTCAGGATTCACTTTCCAGCCCTCGCAATCGATCGATATAACGGTAAATCAGTCTAGGTGGCTATGAATTGCGATATTCACCATTTCCAAACGTTCTGTATCGACAGAAGCTAAGGATTCACTTTCCAGCCCTCGCAATCGTTCGATATAACGATAAATCACTCTAGGTGGCTCGGATTCGCGATATTCACCATTTCCACACGTTCTGTATCGACAGAAGTTAATGATTCACTTTCCAGCTCTCGCAATCGTTCGATATAACGATAAATCACCCTAGGTGGCTCGGATTCGCGATATTCACCATTTCCACACGTTCTGTATCGACACAAGCCAATGATTCACCTTCCAGCCCTCGCAATAGTTCGATATAACGATAAATCACTGTAATAGGCTCGGAATCGCGATATTCACCAGTTCCACGCGTTCTGCATCGACAGAAGCTAAGGCTTTACTTTCCAGCCCTCGCAAGCGTTCGGTGTATCGATAAATCACTCCAGGAGGCTCGGAATCGCGATATTCACACGTTCCACACTTTGTGTTTCGACAGAAGCTAAGGATTCACATTCCAGCCCTCACAATCGTTCGATATAACGATAAACCAGTCTAGGTGGCTCTGAATTGCGATATTCACCCGTTCCACACGTTCTGTATCGACAGAAGCTAGGGCTTTACTTTCCAGCTCACGCAACCGTTCGATACTACCATGAATCACTCCACGGGGCTCGGAATCGCGATATTCACCCGATCCACACGTTCTGTATCGACAGAAGATAAGGATTCAATTCCCAGGCCTCGCAATCGTTCGACATAACGATAAATCACTGGAATAGGCTCGGAATCGCGATATTCACCCGTACCACACGTTCTTTATCGACAGAAGCTAAGGATTCACTTTCCAGCCCTCGCAATCGTTCGATATAACAATAAATCAGTCCAGCTGGATCGGTATTGCGATATTCACAATTTCCAAACGTTCTGCATCGACAGAAGCTAAGGCTTTACTTTCCAGCCCTCGCAATCGTTCGGTGTATCGATAAATCACTCCAGGAAGCTCGGAATCGCGATATTCACACGTTCCACACTTTGTGTTTCGACAGAAGCTAAGGATTCACCTTCCAGCCGTCGTAATAGTTCGACATAACGATAAATCACTGTAATAGGCTCGGAATCGCAATATTCACCCGTACCACACGTTCTGTATCGACAGAAGATAAGGATTCACTTTCCAGCTCTCGCAATCGATCGATATAACTATAAACCACTGTAGGAAGCACGCGATCGCCATATTCACCATTTCCACACGCTCTGTATCGACAGAAGCTAAGGATTCACTTTCCAGCCCTCGCAATGGATCGATATAACGATAAATCAGTCTAGGTGGCTTTGAATTGCGATATTCACCATTTCCAAACGTTCTGTATCGACAGAAGCTAAGGATTCACTTTCCATCCCTCGCAATCGTTCGATATAACGATAAATCACTCTAGCTGCTCGGATTCGCGATATTAACCATTTCCACACGTTCTGTTTCGACATAAGCTAATGATCCACCTTCCAGCCCTCGCAATAGTTCGATATAACGATAAATCACTGTAATAGGCTCGGAATCGCGATATTCACCAGTTCCACACGCTCTGTATCGACAGAAGCTAAGGATTCACTTTCCAGCCCTCGCAATCGTTCGATATAACGATAAATCACTCTAGGTGGCTCGGATTCGCGATATTCACCATTTCCACACGTTCTGTATCGACAGAAGCTAATGATTCACCTTCCAGCCCTCGCAATAGATCGTTATAGCGATAAATCACTGTAATAGGCTCGGAATCGCAATATTCACCATTTCCACACGCTCTGTATCGACAGAAGCTAAGGATTCACTTTCCATCCCTCGCAATCGTTCGATATAACGATAAATCACTCTAGCTGGCTCGGATTCGCGATATTAACCATTTCCACACGTTCTGTATCGACAAAACCTAGGGCTTTACTATCCAGCTCTCGCAATCGTTCGATACTACCATGAATCACTCCACGGGGCTCGGAATCGCGATATTCACCCGATCCACACGTTCTGTATCGACAGAAGCTAAGGATTCACTTTCCAGCCCTCGCAATCGTTCGATATAACGATAAATCACTGTAATAGGCTCGGAATCGCAATATTCACCCGTACCACACGTTCTGTATCGACAGAAGATAAGGATTCACCTTCCAGCCCTCGCAATAGTTCGATATAACGATAAATCACTGTAATAGGCTCGGAATCGCGATATTCACCAGTTCCACACGTTCTGCACCGACAGCAGCTAAGGCTTTACTTTCGAGCCCTCGCAAGCGTTCGGTGTATCGATAAATCACTCCAGGAGGCTCGGAATCGCGATATTCACACGTTCCACACTTTGTGTTTCGACAGAAGCTAAGGATTCACTTTCCAGCCCTCACAATCGTTCGATATAACGATTAACCAGTCTAGGTGGCTCTGAATTGCGATATTCACCCGTTCCACACGTTCTGTATCGACAGAAGCTAGGGCTTTCCTTTCCAGCTCACGCAATGGTTCGATACTACCATGAATCACTCCACGGAGCTCGGAATCGCGATATTCACCCGACCCACACGTTCTGTATCGACAGAAGCTAAGGATTCACTTTCCAGCCCTCGCAATTGTTCGGTGTATCGATAAATCACTCCAGGAGGCTCGGAATCGCGATATTCACACGTTCCACGCTTTGTGTTTCGACAGAAGCTAAGGATTCACTTTCCAGCCCTCACAATCGTTCGATATAACGATTAACCAGTCTAGGTGGCTCTGAATTGCGATATTCACCATTTCCAAACGTTCTGCATCGACAGAAGCTAAGGCTTTACTTTCCAGCCCTCGCAATCGTTCGGTGTATCGATAAATCACTCTAGGTGACTCGGAATCGTGATATTCACCCTTTTCAATCGTTCTGTATCGACAGAAGCTAAGGATTCACTTTCCAGCTCTCGCAATCGTTCGGTGTATCGATAAATCACTCCAGGAGGCTCGGAATCGCGATATTCACACGTTCCACACTTTGTGTTTCGACAGAAGCTAAGGATTCACTTTCCAGCCCTCGCAATCGATCGATATAACGATAAATCAGTCTAGGTGGCTTTGAATTGCGATATTCACCATTTCCAAACGTTCTGTATCGACAGAAGCTAAGGATTCACTTTCCAGCCCTCGCAATCGTTCGATATAACGATAAATCACTCTAGGTGGCTCGGATTCGCGATATTCACCATTTCCACACGTTCTGTATCGACAGAAGCTAATGATTCACCTTCCAGCCTTCGCAATAGATCGTTATAACGATAAATCACTGTAATAGGCTCGGAATCGCAATATTCACCCGTACCACACGTTCTGTATCGACAGAAGCTAAGGATTCACTTTCCAGCCCTCGCAATCGTTCGATATAACGATAAATCACTCTAGGTGGCTCGGATTCGCGATATTCACCATTTCCACACGTTCTGTATCGACACAAGCCAATGATTCACCTTCCAGCCCTCGCAATAGTTCGATATAACGATAAATCACTGTAATAGGCTCGGAATCGCGATATTCACCAGTTCCACGCGTTCTGCATCGACAGAAGCTAAGGCTTTACTTTCCAGCCCTCGCAAGCGTTCGGTGTATCGATAAATCACTCTAGGAGGCTCGGAATCGCGATATTCAACGGTAACACGCGTTCTGTATCGACAGAAGCTAGGGCTTTACTTTCCAGCTCTCGCAATCGTTCGATATTACCATGAGTCACTCCAGGGGGCTCGGAATCGCAATATTCACCTGTTCCACACGCTCTGTATCGACAGAAGCTAAGGCTTTACTTTCCAGTCCTCGCAATCGTTCAATTTTACGAAGAGTCACTTCAGGAGGCTCGGAATCGCAATATTCACCCGTACCACACGTTCTGTATCGACAGAAGATAAGGATTCACTTTCCAGCCCTCGCAATCGTTCGATATAACGATAAATCACTCTAGGTGGCTCGGATTCGCGATATTCACCATTTTCACACGTTCTGTTTCGACATAAGCTAATGATCCACCTTCCAGCCCTCGCAATAGTTCGATATAACGATAAATCACTGTAATAGGCTCGGAATCGCGATATTCACCAGTTCCACACGCTCTGTATCGACAGAAGCTAAGGATTCACTTTCCAGCCCTCGCAATCGTTCGATATAACGATAAATCACTCTAGGTGGCTCGGATTCGCGATATTCACCATTTCCACACGTTCTGTATCGACAGAAGCTAATGATTCACCTTCCAGCCCTCGCAATAGATCGTTATAGCGATAAATCACTGTAATAGGCTCGGAATCGCGATATTCACCATTTCCACACGCTCTGTATCGACAGAAGCTAAGGATTCACTTTCCATCCCTCGCAATCGTTCGATATAACGATAAATCACTCTAGCTGGCTCGGATTCGCGATATTAACCATTTCCACACGTTCTGTATCGACAAAACCTAGGGCTTTACTATCCAGCTCTCGCAATCGTTCGATACTACCATGAATCACTCCACGGGGCTCGGAATCGCGATATTCACCCGATCCACACGTTCTGTATCGACAGAAGCTAAGGATTCACTTTCCAGCCCTCGCAATCGTTCGATATAACGATAAATCACTGTAATAGGCTCGGAATCGCAATATTCACCCGTACCACACGTTCTGTATCGACAGAAGATAAGGATTCACCTTCCAGCCCTCGCAATAGTTCGATATAACGATAAATCACTGTAATAGGCTCGGAATCGCGATATTCACCAGTTCCACACGTTCTGCACCGACAGCAGCTAAGGCTTTACTTTCGAGCCCTCGCAAGCGTTCGGTGTATCGATAAATCACTCCAGGAGGCTCGGAATCGCGATATTCACACGTTCCACACTTTGTGTTTCGACAGAAGCTAAGGATTCACTTTCCAGCCCTCACAATCGTTCGATATAACGATTAACCAGTCTAGGTGGCTCTGAATTGCGATATTCACCCGTTCCACACGTTCTGTATCGACAGAAGCTAGGGCTTTCCTTTCCAGCTCACGCAATGGTTCGATACTACCATGAATCACTCCACGGAGCTCGGAATCGCGATATTCACCCGACCCACACGTTCTGTATCGACAGAAGCTAAGGATTCACTTTCCAGCCCTCGCAATTGTTCGGTGTATCGATAAATCACTCCAGGAGGCTCGGAATCGCGATATTCACACGTTCCACACTTTGTGTTTCGACAGAAGCTAAGGATTCACTTTCCAGCCCTCACAATCGTTCGATATAACGATTAACCAGTCTAGGTGGCTCTGAATTGCGATATTCACCATTTCCAAACGTTCTGTATCGACAGAAGCTAAGGATTCACTTTCCAGCCCTCGCAATTGTTCGGTGTATCGATAAATCACTCCAGGAGGCTCGGAATCGCGATATTCACACGTTCCACACTTTGTGTTTCGACAGAAGCTAAGGATTCACTTTCCAGCCCTCGCAATCGTTCGATATAACGATAAATCACTCTAGGTGGCATGGATTCGCGATATTCACCATTTTCACACGTTCTGTATCGACAGAAGCTAATGATTCACCTTCCAGCCCTCGCAATAGTTCGATATAACGATAAATCACTGTAATAGGCTCGGAATCGCGATATTCACCAGTTCCACAGGTTCTGCACCGACAGCAGCTAAGGCTTTACTTTCGAGCCCTCGCAAGCGTTCGGTGTATCGATAAATCACTCCAGGAGGCTCGGAATCGCGATATTCACACGTTCCACACTTTGTGTTTCGACAGAAGCTAAGGATTCACTTTCCAGCCCTCACAATCGTTCGATATAACGATTAACCAGTCTAGGTGGCTCTGAATTGCGATATTCACCCGTTCCACACGTTCTGTATCGACAGAAGCTAGGGCTTTACCTTCCAGCACACGCAATGGTTCGATACTACCATGAATCACTCCACGGGGCTCGGAATCGCGATATTCACCCGACCCACACGTTCTGTATCGACAGAAGCTAAGGATTCACTTTCCAGCCCTCGCAATCGTTCGGTGTATCGATAAATTGACTCCAGGAGGCTCGGAATCGCGATATCCACACGTTCCACACTTTGTGTTTCGACAGGAGCTACTTTCCAGCCCTCGCATTCGTTCGGTGTATCGATAAATCACTCTAGGTGACTCGGAATCGTGATATTCACCCTTTTCAATCGTTCTGTATCGACAGAAGCTAAGGATTCACTTTCCAGCTCTCGCAATCGTTCGGTGTATCGATAAAACACTCCAGGAGTCTCGGAATCGCGATATTCACACGTTCCACACTTTGTGTTTCGACAGAAGCTAAGGATTCACTTTCCAGCCCTCGCAATCGATCGATATAACGGTAAATCAGTCTAGGTGGCTATGAATTGCGATATTCACCATTTCCAAACGTTCTGTATCGACAGAAGCTAAGGATTCACTTTCCAGCCCTCGCAATCGTTCGATATAACGATAAATCACTCTAGGTGGCTCGGATTCGCGATATTCACCATTTCCACACGTTCTGTATCGACAGAAGTTAATGATTCACTTTCCAGCTCTCGCAATCGTTCGATATAATGATAAATCACTGCAAAAGGCTCGGAATCGCGATATTCACCAGTTCCACACGTTCTGCATCGACAGAAGCTAAGGTTTTACTTTCCAGCCCTCGGAATCGTTCGGTGTATCGATAACACACTCCAGGAGGCTCGGAATCGCGATATTCACACGTTCCACACTTTGTGTTTCGACAGAAGCTAAGGATTCACTTTCCAGCCCTCCCCATCGTTCGATATAACGATAAATCACCCTAGGTGGCTCGGATTCGCGATATTCACCATTTCCACACGTTCTGTATCGACACAAGCCAATGATTCACCTTCCAGCCCTCGCAATAGTTCGATATAACGATAAATCACTGTAGTAGGCTCGGAATCGCGATATTCACCAGTTCCACGCGTTCTGCATCGACAGAAGCTAAGGCTTTACTTTCCAGCCCTCGCAATCGTTCGGTGTATCGATAAATCACTCCAGGAGGCTCGGAATCGCGATATTCACACGTTCCACACTTTGTGTTTCGACAGAAGCTAAGGATTCACCTTCCAGCCGTCGTAATAGTTCGACATAACGATAAATCACTGTAATAGGCTCGGAATCGCAATATTCACCCGTACCACACGTTCTGTATCGACAGAAGATAAGGATTCACTTTCCAGCTCTCGCAATCGATCGATATAACGATAAACCACTGTAGGAAGCACGGGATCGCCATATTCACCATTTCCACACGCTCTGTATCGACAGAAGCTAAGGATTCACTTTCCAGCCCTCGCAATGGATCGATATAACGATAAATCAGTCTAGGTGGCTTTGAATTGCGATATTCACCATTTCCAAACGTTCTGTATCGACAGAAGCTAAGGATTCACTTTCCAGCCCTCGCAATCGTTCGGTGTATCGATAAATCACTCTAGGAGGCTCGGAATCGCGATATTCAACGGTAACACGCGTTCTGTATCGACAGAAGCTAGGGCTTTACTTTCCAGCTCTCGCAATCGTTCGATATTACCATGAGTCACTCCAGGGGGCTCGGAATCGCAATATTCACCTGTTCCACACGCTCTGTATCGACAGAAGCTAAGGCTTTACTTTCCAGTCCTCGCAATCGTTCAATTTTACGAAGAGTCACTTCAGGAGGCTCGGAATCGCAATATTCACCCGTACCACACGTTCTGTATCGACAGAAGATAAGGATTCACTTTCCAGCCCTCGCAATCGTTCGATATAACGATAAATCACTCTAGGTGGCTCGGATTCGCGATATTCACCATTTTCACACGTTCTGTTTCGACATAAGCTAATGATCCACCTTCCAGCCCTCGCAATAGTTCGATATAACGATAAATCACTGTAATAGGCTCGGAATCGCGATATTCACCAGTTCCACACGCTCTGTATCGACAGAAGCTAAGGATTCACTTTCCAGCCCTCGCAATCGTTCGATATAACGATAAATCACTCTAGGTGGCTCGGATTCGCGATATTCACCATTTCCACACGTTCTGTATCGACAGAAGCTAATGATTCACCTTCCAGCCCTCGCAATAGATCGTTATAGCGATAAATCACTGTAATAGGCTCGGAATCGCGATATTCACCATTTCCACACGCTCTGTATCGACAGAAGCTAAGGATTCACTTTCCATCCCTCGCAATCGTTCGATATAACGATAAATCACTCTAGCTGGCTCGGATTCGCGATATTAACCATTTCCACACGTTCTGTATCGACAAAACCTAGGGCTTTACTATCCAGCTCTCGCAATCGTTCGATACTACCATGAATCACTCCACGGGGCTCGGAATCGCGATATTCACCCGATCCACACGTTCTGTATCGACAGAAGCTAAGGATTCACTTTCCAGCCCTCGCAATCGTTCGATATAACGATAAATCACTGTAATAGGCTCGGAATCGCAATATTCACCCGTACCACACGTTCTGTATCGACAGAAGATAAGGATTCACCTTCCAGCCCTCGCAATAGTTCGATATAACGATAAATCACTGTAATAGGCTCGGAATCGCGATATTCACCAGTTCCACACGTTCTGCACCGACAGCAGCTAAGGCTTTACTTTCGAGCCCTCGCAAGCGTTCGGTGTATCGATAAATCACTCCAGGAGGCTCGGAATCGCGATATTCACACGTTCCACACTTTGTGTTTCGACAGAAGCTAAGGATTCACTTTCCAGCCCTCACAATCGTTCGATATAACGATTAACCAGTCTAGGTGGCTCTGAATTGCGATATTCACCCGTTCCACACGTTCTGTATCGACAGAAGCTAGGGCTTTCCTTTCCAGCTCACGCAATGGTTCGATACTACCATGAATCACTCCACGGAGCTCGGAATCGCGATATTCACCCGACCCACACGTTCTGTATCGACAGAAGCTAAGGATTCACTTTCCAGCCCTCGCAATTGTTCGGTGTATCGATAAATCACTCCAGGAGGCTCGGAATCGCGATATTCACACGTTCCACACTTTGTGTTTGGACAGAAGCTAAGGATTCACTTTCCAGCCCTCACAATCGTTCGATATAACGATTAACCAGTCTAGGTGGCTCTGAATTGCGATATTCACCATTTCCAAACGTTCTGTATCGACAGAAGCTAAGGATTCACTTTCCAGCCCTCGCAATTGTTCGGTGTATCGATAAATCACTCCAGGAGGCTCGGAATCGCGATATTCACACGTTCCACACTTTGTGTTTCGACAGAAGCTAAGGATTCACTTTCCAGCCCTCGCAATCGTTCGATATAACGATAAATCACTCTAGGTGGCATGGATTCGCGATATTCACCATTTTCACACGTTCTGTATCGACAGAAGCTAATGATTCACCTTCCAGCCCTCGCAATAGTTCGATATAACGATAAATCACTGTAATAGGCTCGGAATCGCGATATTCACCAGTTCCACAGGTTCTGCACCGACAGCAGCTAAGGCTTTACTTTCGAGCCCTCGCAAGCGTTCGGTGTATCGATAAATCACTCCAGGAGGCTCGGAATCGCGATATTCACACGTTCCACACTTTGTGTTTCGACAGAAGCTAAGGATTCACTTTCCAGCCCTCACAATCGTTCGATATAACGATTAACCAGTCTAGGTGGCTCTGAATTGCGATATTCACCCGTTCCACACGTTCTGTATCGACAGAAGCTAGGGCTTTACCTTCCAGCACACGCAATGGTTCGATACTACCATGAATCACTCCACGGGGCTCGGAATCGCGATATTCACCCGACCCACACGTTCTGTATCGACAGAAGCTAAGGATTCACTTTCCAGCCCTCGCAATCGTTCGGTGTATCGATAAATTGACTCCAGGAGGCTCGGAATCGCGATATCCACACGTTCCACACTTTGTGTTTCGACAGGAGCTACTTTCCAGCCCTCGCAATCGTTCGGTGTATCGATAAATCACTCTAGGTGACTCGGAATCGTGATATTCACCCTTTTCAATCGTTCTGTATCGACAGAAGCTAAGGATTCACTTTCCAGCCCTCGCAATCGTTCGGTGTATCGATAAAACACTCCAGGAGGCTCGGAATCGCGATATTCACACGTTCCACACTTTGTGTTTCGACAGAAGCTAAGGATTCACTTTCCAGCCCTCGCAATCGATCGATATAACGGTAAATCAGTCTAGGTGGCTATGAATTGCGATATTCACCATTTCCAAACGTTCTGTATCGACGGAAGCTAAGGATTCACTTTCCAGCCCTCGCAATCGTTCGATATAACGATAAATCACTCTAGGTGGCTCGGATTCGCGATATTCACCAGTTCCACACGTTCTGCATCGACAGAAGCTAAGGTTTTACTTTCCAGCCCTCGGAATCGTTCGGTGTATCGATAACACACTCCAGGAGGCTCGGAATCGCGATATTCACACGTTCCACACTTTGTGTTTCGACAGAAGCTAAGGATTCACTTTCCAGCCCTCGCAATCGATCGATATAACGGTAAATCAGTCTAGGTGGCTATGAATTGCGATATTCACCATTTCCAAACGTTCTGTATCGACAGAAGCTAAGGATTCACTTTCCAGCCCTCGCAATCGTTCGGTGTATCGATAAATTGACTCCAGGAGGCTCGGAATCGCGATATCCACACGTTCCACACTTTGTGTTTCGACAGGAGCTACTTTCCAGCCCTCGCAATCGTTCGGTGTATCGATAAATCACTCTAGGTGACTCGGAATCGTGATATTCACCCTTTTCAATCGTTCTGTATCGACAGAAGCTAAGGATTCACTTTCCAGCTCTCGCAATCGTTCGGTGTATCGATAAAACACTCCAGGAGGCTCGGAATCGCGATATTCACACGTTCCACACTTTGTGTTTCGACAGAAGCTAAGGATTCACTTTCCAGCCCTCGCAATCGATCGATATAACGGTAAATCAGTCTAGGTGGCTATGAATTGCGATATTCACCATTTCCAAACGTTCTGTATCGACAGAAGCTAAGGATTCACTTTCCAGCTCTCGCAATCGTTCGATATAATGATAAATCACTGCAAAAGGCTCGGAATCGCGATATTCACCAGTTCCACACGTTCTGCATCGACAGAAGCTAAGGTTTTACTTCCCAGCCCTCGGAATCGTTCGGTGTATCGATAACACACTCCAGGAGGCTCGGAATCGCGATATTCACACGTTCCACACTTTGTGTTTCGACAGAAGCTAAGGATTCACTTTCCAGCCCTCGCAATCGATCGATATAACGGTAAATCAGTCTAGGTGGCTATGAATTGCGATATTCACCATTTCCAAACGTTCTGTATCGACAGAAGCTAAGGATTCACTTTCCAGCCCTCCCCATCGTTCGATATAACGATAAATCACCCTAGGTGGCTCGGATTCGCGATATTCACCATTTCCACACGTTCTGTATCGACACAAGCCAATGATTCACCTTCCAGCCCTCGCAATAGTTCGATATAACGATAAATCACTGTAATAGGCTCGGAATCGCGATATTCACCAGTTCCACGCGTTCTGCATCGACAGAAGCTAAGGCTTTACTTTCCAGCCCTCGCAAGCGTTCGGTGTATCGATAAATCACTCCAGGAGGCTCGGAATCGCGATATTCACACGTTCCACACTTTGTGTTTCGACAGAAGCTAAGGATTCACATTCCAGCCCTCACAATCGTTCGATATAACGATAAACCAGTCTAGGTGGCTCTGAATTGCGATATTCACCCGTTCCACACGTTCTGTATCGACAGTAGCTAGGGCTTTCCTTTCCAGCTCACGCAATGGTTCGATACTACCATGAATCACTCCACGGAGCTCGGAATCGCGATATTCACCCGTACCACACGTTCTGTATCGACAGAAGATAAGGATTCACCTTCCAGCCCTCGCAATAGTTCGATATAACGATAAATCACTGTAATAGGCTCGGAATCGCGATATTCACCAGTTCCACACGCTCTGTATCGACAGAAGCTAAGGATTCACTTTCCAGCCCTCGCAATCGTTCGATATAACGATAAATCACTCTAGGTGGCTCGGATTCGCGATATTCACCATTTCCACACGTTCTGTATCGACAGAAGCTAATGATTCACCTTCCAGCCCTCGCAATAGATCGTTATAACGATAAATCACTGTAATAGGCTCGGAATCGCAATATTCACCATTTCCACACGCTCTGTATCGACAGAAGCTAAGGATTCACTTTCCATCCCTCGCAATCGTTCGATATAACGATAAATCACTCTAGCTGGCTCGGATTCGCGATATTAACCATTTCCACACGTTCTGTATCGACAAAACCTAGGGCTTTACTATCCAGCTCTCGCAATCGTTCGATACTACCATGAATCACTCCACGGGGCTCGGAATCGCGATATTCACCCGATCCACACGTTCTGTATCGACAGAAGCTAAGGATTCACTTTCCAGCCCTCGCAATCGTTCGATATAACGATAAATCACTGTAATAGGGTCGGAATCGCAATATTCACCCGTACCACACGTTCTGTATCGACAGAAGATAAGGATTCACCTTCCAGCCCTCGCAATAGTTCGATATAACGATAAATCACTGTAATAGGCTCGGAATCGCGATATTCACCAGTTCCACACGCTCTGTATCGACAGAAGCTAAGGATTCACTTTCCAGCCCTCGCAATCGTTCGATATAACGATAAATCACTGTAATAGGGTCGGAATCGCAATATTCACCCGTACCACACGTTCTGTATCGACAGAAGATAAGGATTCACCTTCCAGCCCTCGCAATAGTTCGATATAACGATAAATCACTGTAATAGGGTCGGAATCGCAATATTCACCCGTACCACACGTTCTGTATCGACAGAAGATAAGGATTCACCTTCCAGCCCTCGCAATAGTTCGATATAACGATAAATCACTGTAATAGGCTCGGAATCGCGATATTCACCAGTTCCACACGTTCTGCATCGACAGAAGCTAAGGCTTTACTTTCCAGCCCTCGCAAGCGTTCGGTGTATCGATAAATCACTCCAGGAGGCTCGGAATCGCGATATTCACACGTTCCACACTTTGTGTTTCGACAGAAGCTAAGGATTCACATTCCAGCCCTCACAATCGTTCGATATAACGATAAACCAGTCTAGGTGGCTCTGAATTGCGATATTCACCCGTTCCACACGTTCTGTATCGACAGAAGCTACGGCTTTACTTTCCAGCTCACGCAACCGTTCGATACTACCATGAATCACTCCACGGGGCTCGGAATCGCGATATTCACCCGATCCACACGTTCTGTATCGACAGAAGATAAGGATTCAATTCCCAGGCCTCGCAATCGTTCGACATAACGATAAATCACTGGAATAGGCTCGGAATCGCGATATTCACCCGTACCACACGTTCTTTATCGACAGAAGCTAAGGATTCACTTTCCAGCCCTCGCAATCGTTCGATATAACGATAAATCAGTCTAGCTGGATCCGTATTGCGATATTCACCATTTCCAAACGTTCTGCATCGACAGAAGCTAAGGCTTTACTTTCCAGCCCTCGCAATCGTTCGGTTCGATAAATCACTCCAGGAGGCTCGGAATCGCGATATTCACACGTTCCACACTTTGTGTTTCGACAGAAGCTAAGGATTCACCTTCCAGCCCTCGTAATAGTTCGACATAACGATAAATCACTGTATTAGGCTCGGAATCGCAATATTCACCCGTACCACACGTTCTGTATCGACAGAAGATAAGGATTCACTTTCCAGCTCTCGCAATCGATCGATATAACGATAAACCACTGTAGGAAGCACGGGATCGCCATATTCACCATTTCCACACGCTCTGTATCGACAGAAGCTAAGGATTCACTTTCCAGATCTCGCAATCGATCGATATAACGATAAACCACTGGAGGAAGCACGGGATCGCCATATTCACCATTTCCACACGCTCTGTATCGACAGAAGCTAAGGATTCACTTTCCAGCCATCGCAACCGATCGATATAACGATAAATCAGTCTAGGTGGCTTTGAATTGCGATATTCACCATTTCCAAACGTTCTGTATCGACAGAAGCTAAGGATTCACTTTCCAGCTCTCGGATTCGATCGATATAACGATAAACCACTCTAGGAAGCTCGGCATCGCCATATTCACCATTTCCACACGTTCTGCATCGACAGAAGCTAAGGATTCACTTTCCAGCCCTCGCAATCGTTCGATATAACGATAAATCACTCTAGGTGGCTTTGAATTGCGATATTCACCATTTCCAAACGTTCTGTATCGACAGAAGGTAAGGATTCACTTCCCAGAGCTCGCAATCGTTCGATATAACGATAAATCACTGTAATAGGCTCGGAATCGCGATATTCACACGTTCCACACTTTGTGTTTCGACAGAAGCTAAGGATTCACTTTCCAGCCCTCGCCATCGTTCGATATAACGATAAATCACTCTAGGTGGCTCGGATTCGCGATATTCACCATTTCCACACGTTCTGTATCGACAGAAGTTAAAGATTCACTTTCCAGCTCTCGCAATCGTTCGATATAACGATAAATCACTCTAGGTGGCTCGGATTCGCGATATTCACCATTTCCACACGTTCTGTATCGACAGAAGTTAATGATTCACTTTCCAGCTCCCGCAATCGTTCGATGTAACGATAAATCACTGTAATAGGCTCGGAATCGCGATATTCACCAGTTCCACACGTTCTGCATCGACAGAAGCTAAGGCTTTACTTTCCAGCCCTCGCAAGCGATCGATGTATCGATAAATCACTCCTGGAGGCTCGGAATCGCGATATTCACACGTTCCACACTTTGTGTTTCGACAGAAGCTAAGGATTCACATTCCAGCCCTCACAATCGTTCGATATAACGATAAACCAGTCTAGGTGGCTCTGAATTGCGATATTCACCCGTTCCACACGTTCTGTATCGACAGAAGCTAGGGCTTTACTTTCCAGCTCACGCAATCGTTCGATACTACCATGAATCACTCCAGGAGGCTCGGAATCGCGATATCCACACGTTCCACACTTTGTGTTTCGACAGAAGCTACTTTCCAGCCCACGCGATCGTTCGGTGTATCGATAAATCACTCTAGGTGACTCGGAATCGTGATATTCACCCTTTTCAATCGTTCTGTATCGACAGAAGCTAAGGATTCACTTTCCAGCTCTCGCAATCGTTCGGTGTATCGATAAATCACTCCACGGGGCTCGGAATCGCGATATTCACCCGATCCACACGTTCTGTATCGACAGAAGCTAGGCATTCACTTTCCAGCCCTCGCAATCGTTCGATATTACCATGAATCACTCCACGGGGCTCGGAATCGCGATATTCACCTGTTCCACACGTTCTATATCGACAGAAGCTAAGGCTATACTTTCCAGTCCTCGCAATCGTTCAATTTTACGAAGAGTCACTTCAGAAGGCTCGGAATCGCAATATTCACCCGTACCACACGTTCTGTATCGACAGAGGATAAGGATTCACTTTCCAGCCCTCGCAATCGTTCGGTGTATCGATAAATCACTCTAGGAGGCTCGGAATCGTGATATTCACCCTTTTCAATCGTTCTGTATCGACAGAAGCTAAGGATTCAATTTCCAGCTCTCGCAATCGTTCGGTGTATCGATAAATCACTCCACGGGGCTCGGAATCGCGATATTCACCCGATCCACACGTTCTGTATCGACAGAAGCTAGGCATTCACTTTCCAGCCCTCGCAATCGTTCGATATTACCATGAATCACTCCAGGGGGCTCGGAATCGCGATATTCACCTGGTCCACACGTTCTGTATCGACAGAAGCTAAGGCTTTACTTTCCAGTCCTCGCAATCGTGCAATTTTACGAAGAGTCACTTCAGGAGGCTCGGAATCGCAATATTCACCCGTACCACACGTTCTGTATCGACAGAAGATAAGGATTCACTTTCCAGCCCTCGCAATCGTTCGATATAACGATAAATCACTCTAGGTGGCATGGATTCGCGATATTCACAATTTTCACACGTTCTGTATCGACAGAAGCTAATGATTCACCTTCCAGCCCTCGCAATAGTTCGATATAACGATAAATCACTGTAATAGGCTCGGAATCGCGATATTCACCAGTTCCACAGGTTCTGCACCGACAGCAGCTAAGGCTTTACTTTCGAGCCCTCGCAAGCGTTCGGTGTATCGATAAATCACTCCAGGAGGCTCGGAATCGCGATATTCACACGTTCCACACTTTGTGTTTCGACAGAAGCTAAGGATTCACTTTCCAGCCCTCACAATCGTTCGATATAACGATTAACCAGTCTAGGTGGCTCTGAATTGCGATATTCACCCGTTCCACACGTTCTGTATCGACAGAAGCTAGGGCTTTACTTTCCAGCACACGCAATGGTTCGATACTACCATGAATCACTCCACGGGGCTCGGAATCGCGATATTCACCCGACCCACACGTTCTGTATCGACAGAAGCTAAGGATTCACTTTCCAGCCCTCGCAATCGTTCGGTGTATCGATAAATTGACTCCAGGAGGCTCGGAATCGCGATATCCACACGTTCCACACTTTGTGTTTCGACAGGAGCTACTTTCCAGCCCTCGCAATCGTTCGGTGTATCGATAAATCACTCTAGGTGACTCGGAATCGTGATATTCACCCTTTTCAATCGTTCTGTATCGACAGAAGCTAAGGATTCACTTTCCAGCCCTCGCAATCGTTCGGTGTATCGATAAAACACTCCAGGAGGCTCGGAATCGCGATATTCACACGTTCCACACTTTGTGTTTCGACAGAAGCTAAGGATTCACTTTCCAGCCCTCGCAATCGATCGATATAACGGTAAATCAGTCTAGGTGGCTATGAATTGCGATATTCACCATTTCCAAACGTTCTGTATCGACGGAAGCTAAGGATTCACTTTCCAGCCCTCGCAATCGTTCGATATAACGATAAATCACTCTAGGTGGCTCGGATTCGCGATATTCACCAGTTCCACACGTTCTGCATCGACAGAAGCAAAGGTTTTACTTTCCAGCCCTCGGAATCGTTCGGTGTATCGATAACACACTCCAGGAGGCTCGGAATCGCGATATTCACACGTTCCACACTTTGTGTTTCGACAGAAGCTAAGGATTCACTTTCCAGCCCTCGCAATCGATCGATATAACGGTAAATCAGTCTAGGTGGCTATGAATTGCGATATTCACCATTTCCAAACGTTCTGTATCGACAGAAGCTAAGGATTCACTTTCCAGCCCTCGCAATCGTTCGGTGTATCGATAAATTGACTCCAGGAGGCTCGGAATCGCGATATCCACACGTTCCACACTTTGTGTTTCGACAGGAGCTACTTTCCAGCCCTCGCAATCGTTCGGTGTATCGATAAATCACTCTAGGTGACTCGGAATCGTGATATTCACCCTTTTCAATCGTTCTGTATCGACAGAAGCTAAGGATTCACTTTCCAGCTCTCGCAATCGTTCGGTGTATCGATAAAACACTCCAGGAGGCTCGGAATCGCGATATTCACACGTTCCACACTTTGTGTTTCGACAGAAGCTAAGGATTCACTTTCCAGCCCTCGCAATCGATCGATATAACGGTAAATCAGTCTAGGTGGCTATGAATTGCGATATTCACCATTTCCAAACGTTCTGTATCGACAGAAGCTAAGGATTCACTTTCCAGCTCTCGCAATCGTTCGATATAATGATAAATCACTGCAAAAGGCTCGGAATCGCGATATTCACCAGTTCCACACGTTCTGCATCGACAGAAGCTAAGGTTTTACTTCCCAGCCCTCGGAATCGTTCGGTGTATCGATAACACACTCCAGGAGGCTCGGAATCGCGATATTCACACGTTCCACACTTTGTGTTTCGACAGAAGCTAAGGATTCACTTTCCAGCCCTCGCAATCGATCGATATAACGGTAAATCAGTCTAGGTGGCTATGAATTGCGATATTCACCATTTCCAAACGTTCTGTATCGACAGAAGCTAAGGATTCACTTTCCAGCCCTCCCCATCCTTCGATATAACGATAACACACTCCAGGAGGCTCGGAATCGCGATATTCACACGTTCCACACTTTGTGTTTCGACAGAAGCTAAGGATTCACTTTCCAGCCCTCGCAATCGATCGATATAACGGTAAATCAGTCTAGGTGGCTATGAATTGCGATATTCACCATTTCCAAACGTTCTGTATCGACAGAAGCTAAGGATTCACTTTCCAGCCCTCGCAATCATTCGGTGTATCGATAAATTGACTCCAGGAGGCTCGGAATCGCGATATCCACACGTTCCACACTTTGTGTTTCGACAGGAGCTACTTTCCAGCCCTCGCAATCGTTCGGTGTATCGATAAATCACTCTAGGTGACTCGGAATCGTGATATTCACCCTTTTCAATCGTTCTGTATCGACAGAAGCTAAGGATTCACTTTCCAGCTCTCGCAATCGTTCGGTGTATCGATAAAACACTCCAGGAGGCTCGGAATCGCGATATTCACACGTTCCACACTTTGTGTTTCGACAGAAGCTAAGGATTCACTTTCCAGCCCTCGCAATCGATCGATATAACGGTAAATCAGTCTAGGTGGCTATGAATTGCGATATTCACCATTTCCAAACGTTCTGTATCGACAGAAGCTAAGGATTCACTTTCCAGCTCTCGCAATCGTTCGATATAATGATAAATCACTGCAAAAGGCTCGGAATCGCGATATTCACCAGTTCCACACGTTCTGCATCGACAGAAGCTAAGGTTTTACTTCCCAGCCCTCGGAATCGTTCGGTGTATCGATAACACACTCCAGGAGGCTCGGAATCGCGATATTCACACGTTCCACACTTTGTGTTTCGACAGAAGCTAAGGATTCACTTTCCAGCCCTCGCAATCGATCGATATAACGGTAAATCAGTCTAGGTGGCTATGAATTGCGATATTCACCATTTCCAAACGTTCTGTATCGACAGAAGCTAAGGATTCACTTTCCAGCCCTCCCCATCGTTCGATATAACGATAAATCACCCTAGGTGGCTCGGATTCGCGATATTCACCATTTCCACACGTTCTGTATCGACACAAACCAATGATTCAACTTCCAGCCCTCGCAATAGTTCGATATAACGATAAATCACTGTAATAGGCTCGGAATCGCGATATTCACCAGTTCCACGCGTTCTGCATCGACAGAAGCTAAGGCTTTACTTTCCAGCCCTCGCAAGCGTTCGGTGTATCGATAAATCACTCCAGGAGGCTCGGAATCGCGATATTCACACGTTCCACACTTTGTGTTTCGACAGAAGCTAAGGATTCACATTCCAGCCCTCACAATCGTTCGATATAACGATAAACCAGTCTAGGTGGCTCTGAATTGCGATATTCACCCGTTCCACACGTTCTGTATCGACAGTAGCTAGGGCTTTCCTTTCCAGCTCACGCAATGGTTCGATACTACCATGAATCACTCCACGGAGCTCGGAATCGCGATATTCACCCGTACCACACGTTCTGTATCGACAGAAGATAAGGATTCACCTTCCAGCCCTCGCAATAGTTCGATATAACGATAAATCACTGTAATAGGCTCGGAATCGCGATATTCACCAGTTCCACACGCTCTGTATCGACAGAAGCTAAGGATTCACTTTCCAGCCCTCGCAATCGTTCGATATAACGATAAATCACTCTAGGTGGCTCGGATTCGCGATATTCACCATTTCCACACGTTCTGTATCGACAGAAGCTAATGATTCACCTTCCAGCCCTCGCAATAGATCGTTATAACGATAAATCACTGTAATAGGCTCGGAATCGCAATATTCACCATTTCCACACGCTCTGTATCGACAGAAGCTAAGGATTCACTTTCCATCCCTCGCAATCGTTCGATATAACGATAAATCACTCTAGCTGGCTCGGATTCGCGATATTAACCATTTCCACACGTTCTGTATCGACAAAACCTAGGGCTTTACTATCCAGCTCTCGCAATCGTTCGATACTACCATGAATCACTCCACGGGGCTCGGAATCGCGATATTCACCCGATCCACACGTTCTGTATCGACAGAAGCTAAGGATTCACTTTCCAGCCCTCGCAATCGTTCGATATAACGATAAATCACTGTAATAGGGTCGGAATCGCAATATTCACCCGTACCACACGTTCTGTATCGACAGAAGATAAGGATTCACCTTCCAGCCCTCGCAATAGTTCGATATAACGATAAATCACTGTAATAGGCTCGGAATCGCGATATTCACCAGTTCCACACGCTCTGTATCGACAGAAGCTAAGGATTCACTTTCCAGCCCTCGCAATCGTTCGATATAACGATAAATCACTCTAGGTGGCATGGATTCGCGATATTCACAATTTTCACACGTTCTGTATCGACAGAAGCTAATGATTCACCTTCCAGCCCTCGCAATAGTTCGATATAACGATAAATCACTGTAATAGGCTCGGAATCGCGATATTCACCAGTTCCACAGGTTCTGCACCGACAGCAGCTAAGGCTTTACTTTCGAGCCCTCGCAAGCGTTCGGTGTATCGATAAATCACTCCAGGAGGCTCGGAATCGCGATATTCACACGTTCCACACTTTGTGTTTCGACAGAAGCTAAGGATTCACTTTCCAGCCCTCACAATCGTTCGATATAACGATTAACCAGTCTAGGTGGCTCTGAATTGCGATATTCACCCGTTCCACACGTTCTGTATCGACAGAAGCTAGGGCTTTACTTTCCAGCACACGCAATGGTTCGATACTACCATGAATCACTCCACGGGGCTCGGAATCGCGATATTCACCCGACCCACACGTTCTGTATCGACAGAAGCTAAGGATTCACTTTCCAGCCCTCGCAATCGTTCGGTGTATCGATAAATTGACTCCAGGAGGCTCGGAATCGCGATATCCACACGTTCCACACTTTGTGTTTCGACAGGAGCTACTTTCCAGCCCTCGCAATCGTTCGGTGTATCGATAAATCACTCTAGGTGACTCGGAATCGTGATATTCACCCTTTTCAATCGTTCTGTATCGACAGAAGCTAAGGATTCACTTTCCAGCCCTCGCAATCGTTCGGTGTATCGATAAAACACTCCAGGAGGCTCGGAATCGCGATATTCACACGTTCCACACTTTGTGTTTCGACAGAAGCTAAGGATTCACTTTCCAGCCCTCGCAATCGATCGATATAACGGTAAATCAGTCTAGGTGGCTATGAATTGCGATATTCACCATTTCCAAACGTTCTGTATCGACGGAAGCTAAGGATTCACTTTCCAGCCCTCGCAATCGTTCGATATAACGATAAATCACTCTAGGTGGCTCGGATTCGCGATATTCACCAGTTCCACACGTTCTGCATCGACAGAAGCAAAGGTTTTACTTTCCAGCCCTCGGAATCGTTCGGTGTATCGATAACACACTCCAGGAGGCTCGGAATCGCGATATTCACACGTTCCACACTTTGTGTTTCGACAGAAGCTAAGGATTCACTTTCCAGCCCTCGCAATCGATCGATATAACGGTAAATCAGTCTAGGTGGCTATGAATTGCGATATTCACCATTTCCAAACGTTCTGTATCGACAGAAGCTAAGGATTCACTTTCCAGCCCTCGCAATCGTTCGGTGTATCGATAAATTGACTCCAGGAGGCTCGGAATCGCGATATCCACACGTTCCACACTTTGTGTTTCGACAGGAGCTACTTTCCAGCCCTCGCAATCGTTCGGTGTATCGATAAATCACTCTAGGTGACTCGGAATCGTGATATTCACCCTTTTCAATCGTTCTGTATCGACAGAAGCTAAGGATTCACTTTCCAGCTCTCGCAATCGTTCGGTGTATCGATAAAACACTCCAGGAGGCTCGGAATCGCGATATTCACACGTTCCACACTTTGTGTTTCGACAGAAGCTAAGGATTCACTTTCCAGCCCTCGCAATCGATCGATATAACGGTAAATCAGTCTAGGTGGCTATGAATTGCGATATTCACCATTTCCAAACGTTCTGTATCGACAGAAGCTAAGGATTCACTTTCCAGCTCTCGCAATCGTTCGATATAATGATAAATCACTGCAAAAGGCTCGGAATCGCGATATTCACCAGTTCCACACGTTCTGCATCGACAGAAGCTAAGGTTTTACTTCCCAGCCCTCGGAATCGTTCGGTGTATCGATAACACACTCCAGGAGGCTCGGAATCGCGATATTCACACGTTCCACACTTTGTGTTTCGACAGAAGCTAAGGATTCACTTTCCAGCCCTCGCAATCGATCGATATAACGGTAAATCAGTCTAGGTGGCTATGAATTGCGATATTCACCATTTCCAAACGTTCTGTATCGACAGAAGCTAAGGATTCACTTTCCAGCCCTCCCCATCCTTCGATATAACGATAACACACTCCAGGAGGCTCGGAATCGCGATATTCACACGTTCCACACTTTGTGTTTCGACAGAAGCTAAGGATTCACTTTCCAGCCCTCGCAATCGATCGATATAACGGTAAATCAGTCTAGGTGGCTATGAATTGCGATATTCACCATTTCCAAACGTTCTGTATCGACAGAAGCTAAGGATTCACTTTCCAGCCCTCGCAATCATTCGGTGTATCGATAAATTGACTCCAGGAGGCTCGGAATCGCGATATCCACACGTTCCACACTTTGTGTTTCGACAGGAGCTACTTTCCAGCCCTCGCAATCGTTCGGTGTATCGATAAATCACTCTAGGTGACTCGGAATCGTGATATTCACCCTTTTCAATCGTTCTGTATCGACAGAAGCTAAGGATTCACTTTCCAGCTCTCGCAATCGTTCGGTGTATCGATAAAACACTCCAGGAGGCTCGGAATCGCGATATTCACACGTTCCACACTTTGTGTTTCGACAGAAGCTAAGGATTCACTTTCCAGCCCTCGCAATCGATCGATATAACGGTAAATCAGTCTAGGTGGCTATGAATTGCGATATTCACCATTTCCAAACGTTCTGTATCGACAGAAGCTAAGGATTCACTTTCCAGCTCTCGCAATCGTTCGATATAATGATAAATCACTGCAAAAGGCTCGGAATCGCGATATTCACCAGTTCCACACGTTCTGCATCGACAGAAGCTAAGGTTTTACTTCCCAGCCCTCGGAATCGTTCGGTGTATCGATAACACACTCCAGGAGGCTCGGAATCGCGATATTCACACGTTCCACACTTTGTGTTTCGACAGAAGCTAAGGATTCACTTTCCAGCCCTCGCAATCGATCGATATAACGGTAAATCAGTCTAGGTGGCTATGAATTGCGATATTCACCATTTCCAAACGTTCTGTATCGACAGAAGCTAAGGATTCACTTTCCAGCCCTCCCCATCGTTCGATATAACGATAAATCACCCTAGGTGGCTCGGATTCGCGATATTCACCATTTCCACACGTTCTGTATCGACACAAACCAATGATTCAACTTCCAGCCCTCGCAATAGTTCGATATAACGATAAATCACTGTAATAGGCTCGGAATCGCGATATTCACCAGTTCCACGCGTTCTGCATCGACAGAAGCTAAGGCTTTACTTTCCAGCCCTCGCAAGCGTTCGGTGTATCGATAAATCACTCCAGGAGGCTCGGAATCGCGATATTCACACGTTCCACACTTTGTGTTTCGACAGAAGCTAAGGATTCACATTCCAGCCCTCACAATCGTTCGATATAACGATAAACCAGTCTAGGTGGCTCTGAATTGCGATATTCACCCGTTCCACACGTTCTGTATCGACAGTAGCTAGGGCTTTCCTTTCCAGCTCACGCAATGGTTCGATACTACCATGAATCACTCCACGGAGCTCGGAATCGCGATATTCACCCGTACCACACGTTCTGTATCGACAGAAGATAAGGATTCACCTTCCAGCCCTCGCAATAGTTCGATATAACGATAAATCACTGTAATAGGCTCGGAATCGCGATATTCACCAGTTCCACACGCTCTGTATCGACAGAAGCTAAGGATTCACTTTCCAGCCCTCGCAATCGTTCGATATAACGATAAATCACTCTAGGTGGCTCGGATTCGCGATATTCACCATTTCCACACGTTCTGTATCGACAGAAGCTAATGATTCACCTTCCAGCCCTCGCAATAGATCGTTATAACGATAAATCACTGTAATAGGCTCGGAATCGCAATATTCACCATTTCCACACGCTCTGTATCGACAGAAGCTAAGGATTCACTTTCCATCCCTCGCAATCGTTCGATATAACGATAAATCACTCTAGCTGGCTCGGATTCGCGATATTAACCATTTCCACACGTTCTGTATCGACAAAACCTAGGGCTTTACTATCCAGCTCTCGCAATCGTTCGATACTACCATGAATCACTCCACGGGGCTCGGAATCGCGATATTCACCCGATCCACACGTTCTGTATCGACAGAAGCTAAGGATTCACTTTCCAGCCCTCGCAATCGTTCGATATAACGATAAATCACTGTAATAGGGTCGGAATCGCAATATTCACCCGTACCACACGTTCTGTATCGACAGAAGATAAGGATTCACCTTCCAGCCCTCGCAATAGTTCGATATAACGATAAATCACTGTAATAGGCTCGGAATCGCGATATTCACCAGTTCCACACGCTCTGTATCGACAGAAGCTAAGGATTCACTTTCCAGCCCTCGCAATCGTTCGATATAACGATAAATCACTCTAGGTGGCTCGGATTCGCGATATTCACCATTTCCACACGTTCTGTATCGACAGAAGCTAATGATTCACCTTCCAGCCCTCGCAATAGATCGTTATAGCGATAAATCACTGTAATAGGCTCGGAATCGCAATATTCACCATTTCCACACGCTCTGTATCGACAGAAGCTAAGGATTCACTTTCCATCCCTCGCAATCGTTCGATATAACGATAAATCACTCTAGCTGCTCGGATTCGCGATATTAACCATTTCCACACGTTCTGTATCGACAAAACCTAGGGCTTTACTATCCAGCTCTCGCAATCGTTCGATACTACCATGAATCACTCCACGGGGCTCGGAATCGCGATATTCATCCGATCCACACGTTCTGCACCGACAGCAGCTAAGGCTTTACTTTCGAGCCCTCGCAAGCGTTCGGTGTATCGATAAATCACTCCAGGAGGCTCGGAATCGCGATATTCACACGTTCCACACTTTGTGTTTCGACAGAAGCTAAGGATTCACTTTCCAGCCCTCACAATCGTTCGATATAACGATTAACCAGTCTAGGTGGCTCTGAATTGCGATATTCACCCGTTCCACACGTTCTGTATCGACAGAAGCTAGGGCTTTCCTTTCCAGCTCACGCAATGGTTCGATACTACCATGAATCACTCCACGGAGCTCGGAATCGCGATATTCACCCGACCCACACGTTCTGTATCGACAGAAGCTAAGGATTCAATTTCCAGCCCTCGCAAGCGTTCGGTGTATCGATAAATCACTCCAGGAGGCTCGGAATCGCGATATTCACACGTTCCACACTTTGTGTTTCGACAGAAGCTAAGGATTCACTTTCCAGCCCTCACAATCGTTCGATATAACGATTAACCAGTCTAGGTGGCTCTGAATTGCGATATTCACCATTTCCAAACGTTCTGCATCGACAGAAGCTAAGGCTTTACTTTCCAGCCCTCGCAATCGTTCGGTGTATCGATAAATCACTCTAGGTGACTCGGAATCGTGATATTCACCCTTTTCAATCGTTCTGTATAGACAGAAGCTAAGGATTCACTTTCCAGCTCTCGCAATCGTTCGGTGTATCGATAAAACACTCCAGGAGGCTCGGAATCGCGATATTCACACGTTCCACACTTTGTGTTTCGACAGAAGCTCAGGATTCACTTTCCAGCCCTCGCAATCGATCGATATAACGGTAAATCAGTCTAGGTGGCTATGAATTGCGATATTCACCATTTCCAAACGTTCTGTATCGACAGAAGTTAATGATTCACTTTCCAGCTCCCGCAATCGTTCGATGTAACGATAAATCACTGTAATAGGCTCGGAATCGCGATATTCACCAGTTCCACACGTTCTGCATCGACAGAAGCTAAGGCTTTACTTTCCAGCCCTCGCAAGCGATCGATGTATCGATAAATCACTCCTGGAGGCTCGGAATCGCGATATTCACACGTTCCACACTTTGTGTTTCGACAGAAGCTAAGGATTCACATTCCAGCCCTCACAATCGTTCGATATAACGATAAACCAGTCTAGGTGGCTCTGAATTGCGATATTCACCCGTTCCACACGTTCTGTATCGACAGAAGCTAGGGCTTTACTTTCCAGCTCACGCAATCGTTCGATACTACCATGAATCACTCCAGGAGGTTCGGAATCGCGATATCCACACGTTCCACACTTTGTGTTTCGACAGAAGCTACTTTCCAGCCCACGCGATCGTTCGGTGTATCGATAAATCACTCTAGGTGACTCGGAATCGTGATATTCACCCTTTTCAATCGTGCTGTATCGACAGAAGCTAAGGATTCACTTTCCAGCTCTCGCAATCGTTCGGTGTATCGATAAATCACTCCACGGGGCTCGGAATCGCGATATTCACCCGATCCACACGTTCTGTATCGACAGAAGCTAGGCATTCACTTTCCAGCCCTCGCAATCGTTCGATATTACCATGAATCACTCCACGGGGCTCGGAATCGCGATATTCACCTGTTCCACACGTTCTATATCGACAGAAGCTAAGGCTATACTTTCCAGTCCTCGCAATCGTTCAATTTTACGAAGAGTCACTTCAGAAGGCTCGGAATCGCAATATTCACCCGTACCACACGTTCTGTATCGACAGAGGATAAGGATTCACTTTCCAGCCCTCGCAATCGTTCGGTGTATCGATAAATCACTCTGGGAGGCTCGGAATCGTGATATTCACCCTTTTCAATCGTTCTGTATCGACAGAAGCTAAGGATTCACTTTCCAGCTCTCGCAATCGTTCGGTGTATCGATAAATCACTCCACGGGGCTCGGAATCGCGATATTCACCCGATCCACACGTTCTGTATCGACAGAAGCTAGGCATTCACTTTCCAGCCCTCGCAATCGTTCGATATTACCATGAATCACTCCAGGGGGCTCGGAATCGCGATATTCACCTGGTCCACACGTTCTGTATCGACAGAAGCTAAGGCTTTACTTTCCAGTCCTCGCAATCGTGCAATATTACGAAGAGTCACTTCAGGAGGCTCGGAATCGCAATATTCACCCGTACCACACGTTCTGTATCGACAGAAGATAAGGATTCACTTTCCAGCCCTCGCAATCGTTCGATATAACGATAAATCACTCTAGGTGGCATGGATTCGCGATATTCACCATTTTCACACGTTCTGTATCGACAGAAGCTAATGATTCACCTTCCAGCCCTCGCAATAGTTCGATATAACGATAAATCACTGTAATAGGCTCGGAATCGCGATATTCACCAGTTCCACAGGTTCTGCACCGACAGCAGCTAAGGCTTTACTTTCGAGCCCTCGCAAGCGTTCGGTGTATCGATAAATCACTCCAGGAGGCTCGGAATCGCGATATTCACACGTTCCACACTTTGTGTTTCGACAGAAGCTGAGGATTCACTTTCCAGCCCTCACAATCGTTCGATATAACGATTAACCAGTCTAGGTGGCTCTGAATTGCGATATTCACCCGTTCCACACGTTCTGTATCGACAGAAGCTAGGGCTTTACTTTCCAGCACACGCAATGGTTCGATACTACCATGAATCACTCCACGGGGCTCGGAATCGCGATATTCACCCGACCCACACGTTCTGTATCGACAGAAGCTAAGGATTCACTTTCCAGCCCTCGCAATCGTTCGGTGTATCGATAAATTGACTCCAGGAGGCTCGGAATCGCGATATCCACACGTTCCACACTTTGTGTTTCGACAGGAGCTACTTTCCAGCCCTCGCAATCGTTCGGTGTATCGATAAATCACTCTAGGTGACTCGGAATCGTGATATTCACCCTTTTCAATCGTTCTGTATCGACAGAAGCTAAGGATTCACTTTCCAGGTCTCGCAATCGTTCGGTGTATCGATAAAACACTCCAGGAGGCTCGGAATCGCGATATTCACACGTTCCACACTTTGTGTTTCGACAGAAGCTCAGGATTCACTTTCCAGCCCTCGCAATCGATCGATATAACGGTAAATCAGTCTAGGTGGCTATGAATTGCGATATTCACCATTTCCAAACGTTCTGTATCGACAGAAGCTAAGGATTCACTTTCCAGCCCTCGCAATCGTTCGATATAACGATAAATCACTCTAGGTGGCTCGGATTCGCGATATTCACCATTTCCACACGTTCTGTATCGACAGAAGTTAATGATTCACTTTCCAGCTCTCGCAATCGTTCGATATAACGATAAATCACCCTAGGTGGCTCGGATTCGCGATATTCACCATTTCCACACGTTCTGTATCGACACAAGCCAATGATTCACCTTCCAGCCCTCGCAATAGTTCGATATAACGATAAATCACTGTAATAGGCTCGGAATCGCGATATTCACCAGTTCCACGCGTTCTGCATCGACAGAAGCTAAGGCTTTACTTTCCAGCCCTCGCAAGCGTTCGGTGTATCGATAAATCACTCCAGGAGGCTCGGAATCGCGATATTCACACGTTCCACACTTTGTGTTTCGACAGAAGCTAAGGATTCACATTCCAGCCCTCACAATCGTTCGATATAACGATAAACCAGTCTAGGTGGCTCTGAATTGCGATATTCACCCGTTCCACACGTTCTGTATCGACAGAAGCTAGGGCTTTACTTTCCAGCTCACGCAACCGTTCGATACTACCATGAATCACTCCACGGGGCTCGGAATCGCGATATTCACCCGATCCACACGTTCTGTATCGACAGAAGATAAGGATTCAATTCCCAGGCCTCGCAATCGTTCGACATAACGATAAATCACTGGAATAGGCTCGGAATCGCGATATTCACCCGTACCACACGTTCTTTATCGACAGAAGCTAAGGATTCACTTTCCAGCCCTCGCAATCGTTCGATATAACAATAAATCAGTCCAGCTGGATCGGTATTGCGATATTCACAATTTCCAAACGTTCTGCATCGACAGAAGCTAAGGCTTTACTTTCCAGCCCTCGCAATCGTTCGGTGTATCGATAAATCACTCCAGGAAGCTCGGAATCGCGATATTCACACGTTCCACACTTTGTGTTTCGACAGAAGCTAAGGATTCACCTTCCAGCCGTCGTAATAGTTCGACATAACGATAAATCACTGTAATAGGCTCGGAATCGCAATATTCACCCGTACCACACGTTCTGTATCGACAGAAGATAAGGATTCACTTTCCAGCTCTCGCAATCGATCGATATAACTATAAACCACTGTAGGAAGCACGCGATCGCCATATTCACCATTTCCACACGCTCTGTATCGACAGAAGCTAAGGATTCACTTTCCAGCCCTCGCAATGGATCGATATAACGATAAATCAGTCTAGGTGGCTTTGAATTGCGATATTCACCATTTCCAAACGTTCTGTATCGACAGAAGCTAAGGATTCACTTTCCATCCCTCGCAATCGTTCGATATAACGATAAATCACTCTAGCTGCTCGGATTCGCGATATTAACCATTTCCACACGTTCTGTTTCGACATAAGCTAATGATCCACCTTCCAGCCCTCGCAATAGTTCGATATAACGATAAATCACTGTAATAGGCTCGGAATCGCGATATTCACCAGTTCCACACGCTCTGTATCGACAGAAGCTAAGGATTCACTTTCCAGCCCTCGCAATCGTTCGATATAACGATAAATCACTCTAGGTGGCTCGGATTCGCGATATTCACCATTTCCACACGTTCTGTATCGACAGAAGCTAATGATTCACCTTCCAGCCCTCGCAATAGATCGTTATAGCGATAAATCACTGTAATAGGCTCGGAATCGCAATATTCACCATTTCCACACGCTCTGTATCGACAGAAGCTAAGGATTCACTTTCCATCCCTCGCAATCGTTCGATATAACGATAAATCACTCTAGCTGGCTCGGATTCGCGATATTAACCATTTCCACACGTTCTGTATCGACAAAACCTAGGGCTTTACTATCCAGCTCTCGCAATCGTTCGATACTACCATGAATCACTCCACGGGGCTCGGAATCGCGATATTCACCCGATCCACACGTTCTGTATCGACAGAAGCTAAGGATTCACTTTCCAGCCCTCGCAATCGTTCGATATAACGATAAATCACTGTAATAGGCTCGGAATCGCAATATTCACCCGTACCACACGTTCTGTATCGACAGAAGATAAGGATTCACCTTCCAGCCCTCGCAATAGTTCGATATAACGATAAATCACTGTAATAGGCTCGGAATCGCGATATTCACCAGTTCCACACGTTCTGCACCGACAGCAGCTAAGGCTTTACTTTCGAGCCCTCGCAAGCGTTCGGTGTATCGATAAATCACTCCAGGAGGCTCGGAATCGCGATATTCACACGTTCCACACTTTGTGTTTCGACAGAAGCTAAGGATTCACTTTCCAGCCCTCACAATCGTTCGATATAACGATTAACCAGTCTAGGTGGCTCTGAATTGCGATATTCACCCGTTCCACACGTTCTGTATCGACAGAAGCTAGGGCTTTCCTTTCCAGCTCACGCAATGGTTCGATACTACCATGAATCACTCCACGGAGCTCGGAATCGCGATATTCACCCGACCCACACGTTCTGTATCGACAGAAGCTAAGGATTCACTTTCCAGCCCTCGCAATTGTTCGGTGTATCGATAAATCACTCCAGGAGGCTCGGAATCGCGATATTCACACGTTCCACGCTTTGTGTTTCGACAGAAGCTAAGGATTCACTTTCCAGCCCTCACAATCGTTCGATATAACGATTAACCAGTCTAGGTGGCTCTGAATTGCGATATTCACCATTTCCAAACGTTCTGCATCGACAGAAGCTAAGGCTTTACTTTCCAGCCCTCGCAATCGTTCGGTGTATCGATAAATCACTCTAGGTGACTCGGAATCGTGATATTCACCCTTTTCAATCGTTCTGTATCGACAGAAGCTAAGGATTCACTTTCCAGCTCTCGCAATCGTTCGGTGTATCGATAAATCACTCCAGGAGGCTCGGAATCGCGATATTCACACGTTCCACACTTTGTGTTTCGACAGAAGCTAAGGATTCACTTTCCAGCCCTCGCAATCGATCGATATAACGATAAATCAGTCTAGGTGGCTTTGAATTGCGATATTCACCATTTCCAAACGTTCTGTATCGACAGAAGCTAAGGATTCACTTTCCAGCCCTCGCAATCGTTCGATATAACGATAAATCACTCTAGGTGGCTCGGATTCGCGATATTCACCATTTCCACACGTTCTGTATCGACAGAAGCTAATGATTCACCTTCCAGCCTTCGCAATAGATCGTTATAACGATAAATCACTGTAATAGGCTCGGAATCGCAATATTCACCCGTACCACACGTTCTGTATCGACAGAAGCTAAGGATTCACTTTCCAGCCCTCGCAATCGTTCGATATAACGATAAATCACTCTAGGTGGCTCGGATTCGCGATATTCACCATTTCCACACGTTCTGTATCGACACAAGCCAATGATTCACCTTCCAGCCCTCGCAATAGTTCGATATAACGATAAATCACTGTAATAGGCTCGGAATCGCGATATTCACCAGTTCCACGCGTTCTGCATCGACAGAAGCTAAGGCTTTACTTTCCAGCCCTCGCAAGCGTTCGGTGTATCGATAAATCACTCTAGGAGGCTCGGAATCGCGATATTCAACGGTAACACGCGTTCTGTATCGACAGAAGCTAGGGCTTTACTTTCCAGCTCTCGCAATCGTTCGATATTACCATGAGTCACTCCAGGGGGCTCGGAATCGCAATATTCACCTGTTCCACACGCTCTGTATCGACAGAAGCTAAGGCTTTACTTTCCAGTCCTCGCAATCGTTCAATTTTACGAAGAGTCACTTCAGGAGGCTCGGAATCGCAATATTCACCCGTACCACACGTTCTGTATCGACAGAAGATAAGGATTCACTTTCCAGCCCTCGCAATCGTTCGATATAACGATAAATCACTCTAGGTGGCTCGGATTCGCGATATTCACCATTTTCACACGTTCTGTTTCGACATAAGCTAATGATCCACCTTCCAGCCCTCGCAATAGTTCGATATAACGATAAATCACTGTAATAGGCTCGGAATCGCGATATTCACCAGTTCCACACGCTCTGTATCGACAGAAGCTAAGGATTCACTTTCCAGCCCTCGCAATCGTTCGATATAACGATAAATCACTCTAGGTGGCTCGGATTCGCGATATTCACCATTTTCACACGTTCTGTTTCGACATAAG
This sequence comes from Nomada lathburiana, assembly GCA_963667235.1. Classification (NCBI taxonomy): domain Eukaryota; kingdom Metazoa; phylum Arthropoda; class Insecta; order Hymenoptera; family Apidae; genus Nomada; species Nomada lathburiana. The sequence continues at coordinate 907,097 of OY763905.1, forward strand.
CTAATGATCCACCTTCCAGCCCTCGCAATAGTTCGATATAACGATAAATCACTGTAATAGGCTCGGAATCGCGATATTCACCAGTTCCACACGTTCTGTATCGACAGAAGCTAAGGATTCACTTTCCAGCCCTCGCAATCGTTCGATATAACGATAAATCACTCTAGGTGGCTCGGATTCGCGATATTCACCATTTCCACACGTTCTGTATCGACAGAAGCTAATGATTCACCTTCCAGCCCTCGCAATAGATCGTTATAACGATAAATCACTGTAATAGGCTCGGAATCGCAATATTCACCATTTCCACACGCTGTGTATCGACAGAAGCTAAGGATTCACTTTCCATCCCTCGCAATCGTTCGATATAACGATAAATCACTCTAGCTGGCTCGGATTCGCGATATTAACCATTTCCACACGTTCTGTATCGACAAAACATAGGGCTTTACTATCCAGCTCTCGCAATCGTTCGATACTACCATGAATCACTCCACGGGGCTCGGAATCGCGATATTCACCCGATCCACACGTTCTGTATCGACAGAAGCTAAGGATTCACTTTCCAGCCCTCGCAATCGTTCGATATAACGATAAATCACTGTAATAGGCTCGGAATCGCAATATTCACCCGTACCACACGTTCTGTATCGACAGAAGATAAGGATTCACCTTCCAGCCCTCGCAATAGTTCGATATAACGATAAATCACTGTAATAGGCTCGGAATCGCGATATTCACCAGTTCCACACGCTCTGTATCGACAGAAGCTAAGGATTCACTTTCCAGCCCTCGCAATCGTTCGATATAACGATAAATCACTCTAGGTGGCTCGGATTCGCGATATTCACCATTTCCACACGTTCTGTATCGACAGAAGCTAATGATTCACCTTCCAGCCCTCGCAATAGATCGTTATAGCGATAAATCACTGTAATAAGCTCGGAATCGCAATATTCACCATTTCCACACGCTCTGTATCGACAGAAGCTAAGGATTCACTTTCCATCCCTCGCAATCGTTCGATATAACGATAAATCACTCTAGCTGGCTCGGATTCGCGATATTAACCATTTCCACACGTTCTGTATCGACAAAACCTAGGGCTTTACTATCCAGCTCTCGCAATCGTTCGATACTACCATGAATCACTCCACGGGGCTCGGAATCGCGATATTTACCCGTACCACACGTTCTGTATCGACAGAAGCTAATGATTCACCTTCCAGCCCTCGCAATAGATCGTTATAGCGATAAATCACTGTAATAAGCTCGGAATCGCAATATTCACCATTTCCACACGCTCTGTATCGACAGAAGCTAAGGATTCACTTTCCAGCCCTCGCAATCGTTCGATATAACGATAAATCACTGTAATAGGCTCGGAATCGCAATATTCACCCGTACCACACGTTCTGTATCGACAGAAGATAAGGATTCACCTTCCAGCCCTCGCAATAGTTCGATATAACGATAAATCACTGTAATAGGCTCGGAATCGCGATATTCACCAGTTCCACACGTTCTGCACCGACAGCAGCTAAGGCTTTACTTTCGAGCCCTCGCAAGCGTTCGGTGTATCGATAAATCACTCCAGGAGGCTCGGAATCGCGATATTCACACGTTCCACACTTTGTGTTTCGACAGAAGCTAAGGATTCACTTTCCAGCCCTCACAATCGTTCGATATAACGATTAACCAGTCTAGGTGGCTCTGAATTGCGATATTCACCCGTTCCACACGTTCTGTATCGACAGAAGCTAGGGCTTTCCTTTCCAGCTCACGCAATGGTTCGATACTACCATGAATCACTCCACGGAGCTCGGAATCGCGATATTCACCCGACCCACACGTTCTGTATCGACAGAAGCTAAGGATTCACTTTCCAGCCCTCGCAATTGTTCGGTGTATCGATAAATCACTCCAGGAGGCTCGGAATCGCGATATTCACACGTTCCACACTTTGTGTTTCGACAGAAGCTAAGGATTCACTTTCCAGCCCTCACAATCGTTCGATATAACGATTAACCAGTCTAGGTGGCTCTGAATTGCGATATTCACCATTTCCAAACGTTCTGCATCGACAGAAGCTAAGGCTTTACTTTCCAGCCCTCGCAATCGTTCGGTGTATCGATAAATCACTCTAGGTGACTCGGAATCGTGATATTCACCCTTTTCAATCGTTCTGTATCGACAGAAGCTAAGGATTCACTTTCCAGCTCTCGCAATCGTTCGGTGTATCGATAAAACACTCCAGGAGGCTCGGAATTGCGATATTCACACGTTCCACACTTTGTGTTTCGACAGAAGCTAAGGATTCACTTTCCAGCCCTCGCAATCGATCGATATAACGATAAATCAGTCTAGGTGGCTTTGAATTGCGATATTCACCATTTCCAAACGTTCTGTATCGACAGAAGCTAAGGATTCACTTTCCAGCCCTCGCAATCGTTCGATATAACGATAAATCACTCTAGGTGGCTCGGATTCGCGATATTCACCATTTCCACACGTTCTGTATCGACAGAAGCTAATGATTCACCTTCCAGCCTTCGCAATAGATCGTTATAACGATAAATCACTGTAATAGGCTCGGAATCGCAATATTCACCCGTACCACACGTTCTGTATCGACAGAAGCTAGGGCTTTACTTTCCAGCTCTCGCAATCGTTCGATATTACCATGAGTCACTCCAGGGGGCTCGGAATCGCGATATTCACCTGTTCCACACGTTCTGTATCGACAGAAGCTAAGGCTTTACTTTCCAGTCCTCGCAATCGTTCAATTTTACGAAGAGTCACTTCAGGAGGCTCGGAATTGCGATATTCACACGTTCCACACTTTGTGTTTCGACAGAAGCTAAGGATTCACTTTCCAGCCCTCGCAATCGATCGATATAACGATAAATCAGTCTAGGTGGCTTTGAATTGCGATATTCACCATTTCCAAACGTTCTGTATCGACAGAAGCTAAGGATTCACTTTCCAGCCCTCGCAATCGTTCGATATAACGATAAATCACTCTGGGAAGCTCGGGATCGCCATATTCACCATTTCCACACGCTCTGTATCGACAGAAGCTAAGGATTCACTTTCCAGCCCTCGCAATCGTTCGATATAACGATAAATCACTGTAATAGGCTCGGAATCGCAATATTCACCCGTACCACACGTTCTGTATCGACAGAAGATAAGGATTCACTTTCCAGCTCTCGCAATCGATCGATATAACGATAAACCACTCTAGGAAGCTCGGGATCGCGATATTCACCAGTTCCACACGTTCTGCATCGACAGAAGCTAAGGCTTTACTTTCCAGCCCTCGCAAGCGTTCGGTGTATCGATAAATCACTCCAGGAGGCTCGGAATCGCGATATTCACACGTTCCACACTTTGTGTTTCGACAGAAGCTAAGGATTCACATTCCAGCCCTCACAATCGTTCGATATAACGATAAACCAGTCTAGGTGGCTCTGAATTGCGAAGTTCACCCGTTCCACACGTTCTGTATCGACAGAAGCTACGGCTTTACTTTCCAGCTCACGCAACCGTTCGATACTACCATGAATCACTCCACGGGGCTCGGAATCGCGATATTCACCCGATCCACACGTTCTGTATCGACAGAAGATAAGGATTCAATTCCCAGGCCTCGCAATCGTTCGACATAACGATAAATCACTGGAATAGGCTCGGAATCGCGATATTCACCCGTACCACACGTTCTTTATCGACAGAAGCTAAGGATTCACTTTCCAGCCCTCGCAATCGTTCGATATAACGATAAATCAGTCTAGCTGGATCCGTATTGCGATATTCACCATTTCCAAACGTTCTGCATCGACAGAAGCTAAGGCTTTACTTTCCAGCCCTCGCAATCGTTCGGTGTATCGACAAATCACTCCAGGAGGCTCGGAATCGCGATATTCACACGTTCCACACTTTGTGTTTCGACAGAAGCTAAGGATTCACCTTCCAGCCGTCGTAATAGTTCGACATAACGATAAATCACTGTAATAGGCTCGGAATCGCAATATTCACCCGTACCACACGTTCTGTATCGACAGAAGATAAGGATTCACATTCCAGCTCTCGCAATCGATCGATATAACGATAAACCACTGTAGGAAGCACGGGATCGCCATATTCACCATTTCCACACGCTCTGTATCGACAGAAGCTAAGGATTCACTTTCCAGCCCTCGCAATGGATCGATATAACGATAAATCAGTCTAGGTGGCTTTGAATTGCGATATTCACCATTTCCAAACGTTCTGTATCGACAGAAGCTAAGGATTCACTTTCCAGCTCTCGCAATCGATCGATATAACGATAAACCACTCTAGGAAGCTCGGGATCGCCATATTCACCATTTCCACACGCTCTGTATCGACAGAAGCTAAGGATTCACTTTCCAGCCCTCGCAATCGTTCGATATAACGATAAATCACTCTAGGTGGCTCGGAATCGCGATATTCACCCGTACCACACGTTCTTTATCGACAGAAGCTAAGGATTCACTTTCCAGCCCTCGCAATCGTTCGATATAACGATAAATCAGTCCAGCTGGATCGGTATTGCGATATTCACCATTTCCAAACGTTCTGCATCGACAGAAGCTAAGGCTTTACTTTCCAGCCCTCGCAATCGTTCGGTGTATCGATAAATCACTCCAGGAGGCTCGGAATCGCGATATTCACACGTTCCACACTTTGTGTTTCGACAGAAGCTAAGGATTCACCTTCCAGCCGTCGTAATAGTTCGACATAACGATAAATCACTGTAATAGGCTCGGAATCGCAATATTCACCCGTACCACACGTTCTGTATCGACAGAAGATAAGGATTCACATTCCAGCTCTCGCAATCGATCGATATAACGATAAACCACTGTAGGAAGCACGGGATCGCCATATTCACCATTTCCACACGCTCTGTATCGACAGAAGCTAAGGATTCACTTTCCAGCCCTCGCAATGGATCGATATAACGATAAATCAGTCTAGGTGGCTTTGAATTGCGATATTCACCATTTCCAAACGTTCTGTATCGACAGAAGCTAAGGATTCACTTTCCAGCTCTCGCAATCGATCGATATAACGATAAACCACTCTAGGAAGCTCGGGATCGCCATATTCACCATTTCCACACGCTCTGTATCGACAGAAGCTAAGGATTCACTTTCCAGCCCTCGCAATCGTTCGATATAACGATAAATCACTCTAGGTGGCTCGGAATCGCGATATTCACCCGTACCACACGTTCTTTATCGACAGAAGCTAAGGATTCACTTTCCAGCCCTCGCAATCGTTCGATATAACGATAAATCAGTCCAGCTGGATCGGTATTGCGATATTCACCATTTCCAAACGTTCTGCATCGACAGAAGCTAAGGCTTTACTTTCCAGCCCTCGCAATCGTTCGGTGTATCGATAAATCACTCCAGGAGGCTCGGAATCGCGATATTCACACGTTCCACACTTTGTGTTTCGACAGAAGCTAAGGATTCACCTTCCAGCCGTCGTAATAGTTCGACATAACGATAAATCACTGTAATAGGCTCGGAATCGCAATATTCACCCGTACCACACGTTCTGTATCGACAGAAGATAAGGATTCACATTCCAGCTCTCGCAATCGATCGATATAACGATAAACCACTGTAGGAAGCACGGGATCGCCATATTCACCATTTCCACACGCTCTGTATCGACAGAAGCTAAGGATTCACTTTCCAGCCCTCGCAATGGATCGATATAACGATAAATCAGTCTAGGTGGCTTTGAATTGCGATATTCACCATTTCCAAACGTTCTGTATCGACAGAAGCTAAGGATTCACTTTCCAGCTCTCGCAATCGATCGATATAACGATAAACCACTCTAGGAAGCACGGGATCGCCATATTCACCATTTCCACACGCTCTGTATCGACAGAAGCTAAGGATTCACTTTCCAGCCCTCGCAATGGATCGATATAACGATAAATCAGTCTAGGTGGCTTTGAATTGCGATATTCACCATTTCCAAACGTTCTGTATCGACAGAAGCTAAGGATTCACTTTCCAGCTCTCGCAATCGATCGATATAACGATAAACCACTGTAGGAAGCACGGGATCGCCATATTCACCATTTCCACACGCTCTGTATCGACAGAAGCTAAGGATTCACTTTCCAGCCCTCGCAATCGATCGATATAACGATAAATCAGTCTAGGTGGCTTTGAATTGCGATATTCACCATTTCCAAACGTTCTGTATCGACAGAAGCTAAGGATTCACTTTCCAGCTCTCGCAATCGATCGATATAACGATAAACCACTCTAGGAAGCTCGGGATCGCCATATTCACCATTTCCACACGTTCTGTATCGACAGAAGATAAGGATTCACTTTCCAGCCCTCGCAATCGTTCGATATAACGATAAATCACTCTAGGTGGCTCGGATTCGCGATATTCACCATTTCCACACGTTCTGTATCGACAGAAGCTAATGATTCACCTTCCAGCCCTCGCAATAGATCGTTATAACGATAAATCACTGTAATAGGCTCGGAATCGCAATATTCACCAGTTCCACACGTTCTGTATCGACAGAAGCTAAGGATTCACTTTCCAGCCCTCGCAATCGTTCGATATGACGATAAATCACTCTAGGTGGCTCGGATTCGCGATATTCACCATTTCCACACGTTCTGTATCGACAGAAGCTAATGATTCACCTTCCAGCCCTCGCAATAGATCGTTATAACGATAAATCACTGTAATAGGCTCGGAATCGCAATATTCACCATTTCCACACGTTCTGTATCGCCAGAAGCTAAGGATTCACTTTCCAGCCCTCGCAATCGTTCGATATAACGATAAATCACTGTAATAGGCTCGGAATCGCAATATTCACCCGTACCACACGTTCTGTATCGACAGAAGATAAGGATTCACCTTCCAGCCCTCGCAATAGTTCGATATAACGATAAATCACTGTAATAGGCTCGGAATCGCGATATTCACAAGTTCCACACGTTCTGCACCGACAGCAGCTAAGGCTTTACTTTCGAGCCCTCGCAAGCGTTCGGTGTATCGATAAATCACTCCAGGAGGCTCGGAATCGCGATATTCACACGTTCCACACTTTGTGTTTCGACAGAAGCTAAGGATTCACTTTCCAGCCCTCACAATCGTTCGATATAACGATTAACCAGTCTAGGTGGCTCTGAATTGCGATATTCACCCGTTCCACACGTTCTGTATCGACAGAAGCTAGGGCTTTCCTTTCCAGCTCACGCAATGGTTCGATACTACCATGAATCACTCCACGGAGCTCGGAATCGCGATATTCACCCGACCCACACGTTCTGTATCGACAGAAGCTAAGGATTCACTTTCCAGCTCTCGCAATCGTTCGGTGTATCGATAAAACACTCCAGGAGGCTCGGAATTGCGATATTCACACGTTCCACACTTTGTGTTTCGACAGAAGCTAAGGATTCACTTTCCAGCCCTCGCAATCGATCGATATAACGATAAATCAGTCTAGGTGGCTTTGAATTGCGATATTCGCCATTTCCAAACGTTCTGTATCGACAGAAGCTAAGGATTCACTTTCCAGCCCTCGCAATCGTTCGATATAACGATAAATCACTCTAGGTGGCTCGGATTCGCGATATTCACCATTTCCACACGTTCTGTATCGACAGAAGCTAATGATTCACCTTCCAGCCCTCGCAATAGATCGTTATAACGATAAATCACTGTAATAGGCTCGGAATCGCAATATTCACCCGTACCACACGTTCTGTATCGACAGAAGATAAGGATTCACTTTCCAGCTCTCGCAATCGATCGATATAACGATAAACCACTCTAGGAAGCTCGGGATCGCCATATTCACCATTTCCACACGCTCTGTATCGACAGAAGCTAAGGATTCACTTTCCAGCCCTCGCAATCGTTCGATATAACGATAAATCACTCTAGGTGGCTCGGATTCGCGATATTAACCATTTCCACACGTTCTGTATCGACAAAACCTAGGGCTTTACTATCCAGCTCTCGCAATCGTTCGATACTACCATGAATCACTCCACGGGGCTCGGAATCGCGATATTCACCCGATCCACACGTTCTGTATCGACAGAAGCTAAGGATTCACTTTCCAGCCCTCGCAAGCGTTCGGTGTATCGATAAATCACTACAGGAGGCTCGGAATCGCAATATTCACCCGTACCACACGTTCTGTATCGACAGAAGCTAATGATTCACCTTCCAGCCCTCGCAATAGTTCGATATAACGATAAATCACTGTAATAGGCTCGGAATCGCGATATTCACCAGTTCCACACGTTCTGCATCGACAGAAGCTAAGGCTTTACTTTCCAGCCCTCGCAAGCGTTCGGTGTATCGATAAATCACTCCAGGAGGCTCGGAATCGCGATATTCACACGTTCCACACTTTGTGTTTCGACAGAAGCTAAGGATTCACATTCCAGCCCTCACAATCGTTCGATATAACGATAAACCAGTCTAGGTGGCTCTGAATTGCGATATTCACCCGTTCCACACGTTCTGTATCGACAGAAGATAAGGATTCAATTCCCAGGCCTCGCAATCGTTCGACATAACGATAAATCACTGGAATAGGCTCGGAATAGCGATATTCACCCGTACCACACGTTCTTTATCGACAGAAGATAAGGATTCAATTCCCAGGCCTCGCAATCGTTCGACATAACGATAAATCACTGGAATAGGCTCGGAATAGCGATATTCACCCGTACCACACGTTCTTTATCGACAGAAGCTAAGGATTCACTTTCCAGCCCTCGCAATCGTTCGATATAACGATAAATCAGTCTAGGTGGATCCGTATTGCGATATTCACCATTTCCAAACGTTCTGCATCGACAGAAGCTAAGGCTTTACTTTCCAGCCCTCGCAATCGTTCGGTTCGATAAATCACTCCAGGAGGCTCGGAATCGCGATATTCACACGTTCCCCACTTTGTGTTTCGACAGAAGCTACGGCTTTACTTTCCAGCTCACGCAACCGTTCGATACTACCATGAATCACTCCACGGGGCTCGGAATCGCGATATTCACCCGATCCACACGTTCTGTATCGACAGAAGATAAGGATTCAATTCCCAGGCCTCGCAATCGTTCGACATAACGATAAATCACTGGAATAGGCTCGGAATCGCGATATTCACCCGTACCACACGTTCTTTATCGACAGAAGCTAAGGATTCACTTTCCAGCCCTCGCAATCGTTCGATATAACGATAAATCAGTCTAGCTGGATCCGTATTGCGATATTCACCATTTCCAAACGTTCTGTATCGACAGAAGCTAAGGATTCACTTTCCAGCTCTCGCAATCGATCGATATAACGATAAACCACTCTAGGAAGCTCGGGATCGCCATATTCACCATTTCCACACGTTCTGTATCGACAAAACCTAAGGCTTTACTTTCCAGCTCTCGCAATCGTTCGATACTACCATGACTCACTCCAGGGGGCTCGGAATCGCGATATTCACCCGTACCACACGTTCTGTATCGACAGAAGCTAAGGATTCACTTTCCAGTCCTCGCAATCGTTCGGTGTATCGATAAATCACTCTAGGAGGCTCGGAATCGCGATATTCAACGGTAACACGCGTTCTGTATCGACAGAAGCTAGGGCTTTACTTTCCAGCTCTCGCAATCGTTCGATATTACCATGAGTCACTCCAGGGGGCTCGGAATCGCAATATTCACCTGTTCCACACGCTCTGTATCGACAGAAGCTAAGGCTTTACTTTCCAGTCCTCGCAATCGTTCAATTTTACGAAGAGTCACTTCAGGAGGCTCGGAATCGCAATATTCACCCGTACCACACGTTCTGTATCGACAGAAGATAAGGATTCACTTTCCAGCCCTCGCAATCGTTCGATATAACGATAAATCACTCTAGGTGGCTCGGATTCGCGATATTCACCATTTTCACACGTTCTGTTTCGACATAAGCTAATGATCCACCTTCCAGCCCTCGCAATAGTTCGATATAACGATAAATCACTGTAATAGGCTCGGAATCGCGATATTCACCAGTTCCACACGCTCTGTATCGACAGAAGCTAAGGATTCACTTTCCAGCCCTCGCAATCGTTCGATATAACGATAAATCACTCTAGGTGGCTCGGATTCGCGATATTCACCATTTTCACACGTTCTGTTTCGACATAAGCTAATGATCCACCTTCCAGCTCTCGCAATAGTTCGATATAACGATAAATCACTGTAATAGGCTCGGAATCGCGATATTCACCAGTTCCACACGTTCTGTATCGACAGAAGCTAAGGATTCACTTTCCAGCCCTCGCAATCGTTCGATATAACGATAAATCACTCTAGGTGGCTCGGATTCGCGATATTCACCATTTCCACACGTTCTGTATCGACAGAAGCTAATGATTCACCTTCCAGCCCTCGCAATAGATCGTTATAACGATAAATCACTGTAATAGGCTCGGAATCGCAATATTCACCATTTCCACACGCTCTGTATCGACAGAAGCTAAGGATTCACTTTCCATCCCTCGCAATCGTTCGATATAACGATAAATCACTCTAGGTGGCTCGGATTCGCGATATTAACCATTTCCACACGTTCTGTATCGACAAAACCTAGGGCTTTACTATCCAGCTCTCGCAATCGTTCGATACTACCATGAATCACTCCACGGGGCTCGGAATCGCGATATTCACCCGATCCACACGTTCTGTATCGACAGAAGCTAAGGATTCACTTTCCAGCCCTCGCAATCGTTCGATATAACGATAAATCACTGTAATAGGCTCGGAATCGCAATATTCACCCGTACCACACGTTCTGTATCGACAGAAGATAAGGATTCACCTTCCAGCCCTCGCAATAGTTCGATATAACGATAAATCACTGTAATAGGCTCGGAATCGCGATATTCACCAGTTCCACACGTTCTGCACCGACAGCAGCTAAGGCTTTACTTTCGAGCCCTCGCAAGCGTTCGGTGTATCGATAAATCACTCCAGGAGGCTCGGAATCGCGATATTCACACGTTCCACACTTTGTGTTTCGACAGAAGCTAAGGATTCACTTTCCAGCCCTCACAATCGTTCGATATAACGATTAACCAGTCTAGGTGGCTCTGAATTGCGATATTCACCCGTTCCACACGTTCTGTATCGACAGAAGCTAGGGCTTTCCTTTCCAGCTCACGCAATGGTTCGATACTACCATGAATCACTCCACGGAGCTCGGAATCGCGATATTCACCCGACCCACACGTTCTGTATCGACAGAAGCTAAGGATTCACTTTCCAGCCCTCGCAATTGTTCGGTGTATCGATAAATCACTCCAGGAGGCTCGGAATCGCGATATTCACACGTTCCACACTTTGTGTTTCGACAGAAGCTAAGGATTCACTTTCCAGCCCTCGCAATCGTTCGATATAACGATAAATCACTCTAGGTGGCTCGGATTCGCGATATTCACCATTTTCACACGTTCTGTTTCGACATAAGCTAAGGCTTTACTTTCCAGCCCTCGCAATCGTTCGGTGTATCGATAAATCACTCTAGGTGACTCGGAATCGTGATATTCACCCTTTTCAATCGTTCTGTATCGACAGAAGCTAAGGATTCACTTTCCAGCTCTCGCAATCGTTCGGTGTATCGATAAAACACTCCAGGAGGCTCGGAATTGCGATATTCACACGTTCCACACTTTGTGTTTCGACAGAAGCTAAGGATTCACTTTCCAGCCCTCGCAATCGATCGATATAACGATAAATCAGTCTAGGTGGCTTTGAATTGCGATATTCGCCATTTCCAAACGTTCTGTATCGACAGAAGCTAAGGATTCACTTTCCAGCCCTCGCAATCGTTCGACATAACGATAAATCACTCTAGGTGGCTCGGATTCGCGATATTCACCATTTCCACACGTTCTGTATCGACAGAAGCTAATGATTCACCTTCCAGCCCTCGCAATAGATCGTTATAACGATAAATCACTGTAATAGGCTCGGAATCGCAATATTCACCCGTACCACACGTTCTGTATCGACAGAAGATAAGGATTCACTTTCCAGCTCTCGCAATCGATCGATATAACGATAAACCACTCTAGGAAGCTCGGGATCGCCATATTCACCATTTCCACACGCTCTGTATCGACAGAAGCTAAGGATTCACTTTCCAGCCCTCGCAATCGTTCGATATAACGATAAATCACTCTAGGTGGCTCGGATTCGCGATATTAACCATTTCCACACGTTCTGTATCGACAAAACCTAGGGCTTTACTATCCAGCTCTCGCAATCGTTCGATACTACCATGAATCACTCCACGGGGCTCGGAATCGCGATATTCACCCGATCCACACGTTCTGTATCGACAGAAGCTAAGGATTCACTTTCCAGCCCTCGCAAGCGTTCGGTGTATCGATAAATCACTACAGGAGGCTCGGAATCGCAATATTCACCGTACCACACGTTCTGTATCGACAGAAGCTAATGATTCACCTTCCAGCCCTCGCAATAGTTCGATATAACGATAAATCACTGTAATAGGCTCGGAATCGCGATATTCACCAGTTCCACACGTTCTGCATCGACAGAAGCTAAGGCTTTACTTTCCAGCCCTCGCAAGCGTTCGGTGTATCGATAAATCACTCCAGGAGGCTCGGAATCGCGATATTCACACGTTCCACACTTTGTGTTTCGACAGAAGCTAAGGATTCACATTCCAGCCCTCACAATCGTTCGATATAACGATAAACCAGTCTAGGTGGCTCTGAATTGCGATATTCACCCGTTCCACACGTTCTGTATCGACAGAAGCTACGGCTTTACTTTCCAGCTCACGCAACCGTTCGATACTACCATGAATCACTCCACGGGGCTCGGAATCGCGATATTCACCCGATCCACACGTTCTGTATCGACAGAAGATAAGGATTCAATTCCCAGGCCTCGCAATCGTTCGACATAACGATAAATCACTGGAATAGGCTCGGAATCGCGATATTCACCCGTACCACACGTTCTTTATCGACAGAAGCTAAGGATTCACTTTCCAGCCCTCGCAATCGTTCGATATAACGATAAATCAGTCTAGCTGGATCCGTATTGCGATATTCACCATTTCCAAACGTTCTGTATCGACAGAAGCTAAGGATTCACTTTCCAGCCCTCGCAATCGTTCGATATAACGATAAATCACTCTAGGTGGCTCGGATTCGCGATATTAACCATTTCCACACGTTCTGTATCGACAAAACCTAAGGCTTTACTTTCCAGCTCTCGCAATCGTTCGATACTACCATGACTCACTCCACGGGGCTCGGAATCGCGATATTCACCCGATCCACACGTTCTGTATCGACAGAAGCTAAGGATTCACTTTCCAGCCCTCGCAATCGTTCGGTGTATCGATAAATCACTCTAGGAGGCTCGGAATCGCGATATTCACCGGTAACACGCGTTCTGTATCGACAGAAGCTAGGGCTTTACTTTCCAGCTCTCGCAATCGTTCGATATTACCATGAGTCACTCCAGGGGGTTCGGAATCGCGATATTCACCTGTTCCACACGTTCTGTATCGACAGAAGCTAAGGCTTTACTTTCCAGTCCTCGCAATCGTTCAATTTTACGAAGAGTCACTTCAGGAGGCTCGGAATCGCAATATTCACCCGTACCACACGTTCTGTATCGACAGAAGATAAGGATTCACTTTCCAGCCCTCGCAATCGTTCGATATAACGATAAATCACTCTAGGTGGCTCGGATTCGCGATATTCACCATTTTCACACGTTCTGTATCGACAGAAGCTAATGATTCACCTTCCAGCCCTCGCAATAGTTCGATATAACGATAAATCACTGTAATAGGCTCGGAATCGCGATATTCACCAGTTCCACACGTTCTGCACCGACAGAAGCTAAGGCTTTACTTTCCAGCCCTCGGAATCGTTCGGTGTATCGATAAATCACTCCAGGAGGCTCGGAATCGCGATATTCACACGTTCCACACTTTGTGTTTCTACAGAAGCTCAGGATTCACTTTCCAGCCCTCGCAATCGATCGATATAACGATAAATCAGTCTAGGTGGCTTTGAATTGCGATATTCACCATTTCCAAACGTTCTGTATCGACAGAAGCTAAGGATTCACTTTCCAGCCCTCGCAATCGTTCGATATAACGATAAATCACTCTAGGTGGCTTTGAATTGCGATATTCACCATTTCCAAACGTTCTGTATCGACAGAAGGTAAGGATTCACTTCCCAGAGCTCGCAATCGTTCGATATAACGATAAATCACTGTAATAGGCTCGGAATCGCGATATTCACACGTTCCACACTTTGTGTTTCGACAGAAGCTAAGGATTCACTTTCCAGCCCTCGCCATCGTTCGATATAACGATAAATCAGTCTAGCTGGATCCGTATTGCGATATTCACCATTTCCAAACGTTCTGTATCGACAGAAGCTAAGGATTCACTTTCCAGCCCTCGCAATCGTTCGATATAACGATAAATCACTCTAGGTGGCTCGGATTCGCGATATTAACCATTTCCACACGTTCTGTATCGACAAAACCTAAGGCTTTACTTTCCAGCTCTCGCAATCGTTCGATACTACCATGACTCACTCCACGGGGCTCGGAATCGCGATATTCACCCGATCCACACGTTCTGTATCGACAGAAGCTAAGGATTCACTTTCCAGCCCTCGCAATCGTTCGGTGTATCGATAAATCACTCTAGGAGGCTCGGAATCGCGATATTCACCGGTAACACGCGTTCTGTATCGACAGAAGCTAGGGCTTTACTTTCCAGCTCTCGCAATCGTTCGATATTACCATGAGTCACTCCAGGGGGCTCGGAATCGCGATATTCACCTGTTCCACACGTTCTGTATCGACAGAAGCTAAGGCTTTACTTTCCAGTCCTCGCAATCGTTCAATTTTACGAAGAGTCACTTCAGGAGGCTCGGAATCGCAATATTCACCCGTACCACACGTTCTGTATCGACAGAAGATAAGGATTCACTTTCCAGCCCTCGCAATCGTTCGATATAACGATAAATCACTCTAGGTGGCTCGGATTCGCGATATTCACCATTTTCACACGTTCTGTATCGACAGAAGCTAATGATTCACCTTCCAGCCCTCGCAATAGTTCGATATAACGATAAATCACTGTAATAGGCTCGGAATCGCGATATTCACCAGTTCCACACGTTCTGCACCGACAGAAGCTAAGGCTTTACTTTCCAGCCCTCGGAATCGTTCGGTGTATCGATAAATCACTCCAGGAGGCTCGGAATCGCGATATTCACACGTTCCACACTTTGTGTTTCTACAGAAGCTCAGGATTCACTTTCCAGCCCTCGCAATCGATCGATATAACGATAAATCAGTCTAGGTGGCTTTGAATTGCGATATTCACCATTTCCAAACGTTCTGTATCGACAGAAGCTAAGGATTCACTTTCCAGCCCTCGCAATCGTTCGATATAACGATAAATCACTCTAGGTGGCTTTGAATTGCGATATTCACCATTTCCAAACGTTCTGTATCGACAGAAGGTAAGGATTCACTTCCCAGAGCTCGCAATCGTTCGATATAACGATAAATCACTGTAATAGGCTCGGAATCGCAATATTCACACGTTCCACACTTTGTGTTTCGACAGAAGCTAAGGATTCACTTTCCAGCCCTCGCCATCGTTCGATATAACGATAAATCACTCTAGGTGGCTCGGATTCGCGATATTCACCATTTCCACACGTTCTGTATCGACAGAAGGTAAGGATTCACTTCCCAGAGCTCGCAATCGTTCGATATAACGACAAATCACTGTAATAGGCTCAGAATCGCGATATTCACGAGTTCCACACGTTCTGCATCGACAGAAGCTAAGGCTTTACTTTCCAGCCCTCGCAAGCGATCGATGTATCGATAAATCACTCCAGGAGGCTCGGAATCGCGATATTCACACGTTCCACACTTTGTGTTTCGACAGAAGCTAAGGATTCACATTCCAGCCCTCACAATCGTTCGATATAACGATAAACCAGTCTAGGTGGCTCTGAATTGCGATATTCACCCGTTCCACACGTTCTGTATCGACAGAAGATAAGGATTCAATTCCCAGGCCTCGCAATCGTTCGACATAACGATAAATCACTGGAATAGGCTCGGAATAGCGATATTCACCCGTACCACACGTTCTTTATCGACAGAAGATAAGGATTCAATTCCCAGGCCTCGCAATCGTTCGACATAACGATAAATCACTGGAATAGGCTCGGAATAGCGATATTCACCCGTACCACACGTTCTTTATCGACAGAAGCTAAGGATTCACTTTCCAGCCCTCGCAATCGTTCGATATAACGATAAATCAGTCTAGGTGGATCCGTATTGCGATATTCACCATTTCCAAACGTTCTGCATCGACAGAAGCTAAGGCTTTACTTTCCAGCCCTCGCAATCGTTCGGTTCGATAAATCACTCCAGGAGGCTCGGAATCGCGATATTCACACGTTCCCCACTTTGTGTTTCGACAGAAGCTACGGCTTTACTTTCCAGCTCACGCAACCGTTCGATACTACCATGAATCACTCCACGGGGCTCGGAATCGCGATATTCACCCGATCCACACGTTCTGTATCGACAGAAGATAAGGATTCAATTCCCAGGCCTCGCAATCGTTCGACATAACGATAAATCACTGGAATAGGCTCGGAATCGCGATATTCACCCGTACCACACGTTCTTTATCGACAGAAGCTAAGGATTCACTTTCCAGCCCTCGCAATCGTTCGATATAACGATAAATCAGTCTAGCTGGATCCGTATTGCGATATTCACCATTTCCAAACGTTCTGTATCGACAGAAGCTAAGGATTCACTTTCCAGCTCTCGCAATCGATCGATATAACGATAAACCACTCTAGGAAGCTCGGGATCGCCATATTCACCATTTCCACACGTTCTGTATCGACAAAACCTAAGGCTTTACTTTCCAGCTCTCGCAATCGTTCGATACTACCATGACTCACTCCAGGGGGCTCGGAATCGCGATATTCACCCGTACCACACGTTCTGTATCGACAGAAGCTAAGGATTCACTTTCCAGTCCTCGCAATCGTTCGGTGTATCGATAAATCACTCTAGGAGGCTCGGAATCGCGATATTCAACGGTAACACGCGTTCTGTATCGACAGAAGCTAGGGCTTTACTTTCCAGCTCTCGCAATCGTTCGATATTACCATGAGTCACTCCAGGGGGCTCGGAATCGCAATA
Source organism: Nomada lathburiana (assembly GCA_963667235.1). Lineage (NCBI taxonomy): Eukaryota > Metazoa > Arthropoda > Insecta > Hymenoptera > Apidae > Nomada > Nomada lathburiana. Next base: position 924,436 of record OY763905.1, read on the forward strand.
TTCACCTGTTCCACACGCTCTGTATCGACAGAAGCTAAGGCTTTACTTTCCAGTCCTCGCAATCGTTCAATTTTACGAAGAGTCACTTCAGGAGGCTCGGAATCGCAATATTCACCCGTACCACACGTTCTGTATCGACAGAAGATAAGGATTCACTTTCCAGCCCTCGCAATCGTTCGATATAACGATAAATCACTCTAGGTGGCTCGGATTCGCGATATTCACCATTTTCACACGTTCTGTTTCGACATAAGCTAATGATCCACCTTCCAGCCCTCGCAATAGTTCGATATAACGATAAATCACTGTAATAGGCTCGGAATCGCGATATTCACCAGTTCCACACGCTCTGTATCGACAGAAGCTAAGGATTCACTTTCCAGCCCTCGCAATCGTTCGATATAACGATAAATCACTCTAGGTGGCTCGGATTCGCGATATTCACCATTTTCACACGTTCTGTTTCGACATAAGCTAATGATCCACCTTCCAGCTCTCGCAATAGTTCGATATAACGATAAATCACTGTAATAGGCTCGGAATCGCGATATTCACCAGTTCCACACGTTCTGTATCGACAGAAGCTAAGGATTCACTTTCCAGCCCTCGCAATCGTTCGATATAACGATAAATCACTCTAGGTGGCTCGGATTCGCGATATTCACCATTTCCACACGTTCTGTATCGACAGAAGCTAATGATTCACCTTCCAGCCCTCGCAATAGATCGTTATAACGATAAATCACTGTAATAGGCTCGGAATCGCAATATTCACCATTTCCACACGCTCTGTATCGACAGAAGCTAAGGATTCACTTTCCATCCCTCGCAATCGTTCGATATAACGATAAATCACTCTAGGTGGCTCGGATTCGCGATATTAACCATTTCCACACGTTCTGTATCGACAAAACCTAGGGCTTTACTATCCAGCTCTCGCAATCGTTCGATACTACCATGAATCACTCCACGGGGCTCGGAATCGCGATATTCACCCGATCCACACGTTCTGTATCGACAGAAGCTAAGGATTCACTTTCCAGCCCTCGCAATCGTTCGATATAACGATAAATCACTGTAATAGGCTCGGAATCGCAATATTCACCCGTACCACACGTTCTGTATCGACAGAAGATAAGGATTCACCTTCCAGCCCTCGCAATAGTTCGATATAACGATAAATCACTGTAATAGGCTCGGAATCGCGATATTCACCAGTTCCACACGTTCTGCACCGACAGCAGCTAAGGCTTTACTTTCGAGCCCTCGCAAGCGTTCGGTGTATCGATAAATCACTCCAGGAGGCTCGGAATCGCGATATTCACACGTTCCACACTTTGTGTTTCGACAGAAGCTAAGGATTCACTTTCCAGCCCTCACAATCGTTCGATATAACGATTAACCAGTCTAGGTGGCTCTGAATTGCGATATTCACCCGTTCCACACGTTCTGTATCGACAGAAGCTAGGGCTTTCCTTTCCAGCTCACGCAATGGTTCGATACTACCATGAATCACTCCACGGAGCTCGGAATCGCGATATTCACCCGACCCACACGTTCTGTATCGACAGAAGCTAAGGATTCACTTTCCAGCCCTCGCAATTGTTCGGTGTATCGATAAATCACTCCAGGAGGCTCGGAATCGCGATATTCACACGTTCCACACTTTGTGTTTCGACAGAAGCTAAGGATTCACTTTCCAGCCCTCGCAATCGTTCGATATAACGATAAATCACTCTAGGTGGCTCGGATTCGCGATATTCACCATTTTCACACGTTCTGTTTCGACATAAGCTAAGGCTTTACTTTCCAGCCCTCGCAATCGTTCGGTGTATCGATAAATCACTCTAGGTGACTCGGAATCGTGATATTCACCCTTTTCAATCGTTCTGTATCGACAGAAGCTAAGGATTCACTTTCCAGCTCTCGCAATCGTTCGGTGTATCGATAAAACACTCCAGGAGGCTCGGAATTGCGATATTCACACGTTCCACACTTTGTGTTTCGACAGAAGCTAAGGATTCACTTTCCAGCCCTCGCAATCGATCGATATAACGATAAATCAGTCTAGGTGGCTTTGAATTGCGATATTCGCCATTTCCAAACGTTCTGTATCGACAGAAGCTAAGGATTCACTTTCCAGCCCTCGCAATCGTTCGATATAACGATAAATCACTCTAGGTGGCTCGGATTCGCGATATTCACCATTTCCACACGTTCTGTATCGACAGAAGCTAATGATTCACCTTCCAGCCCTCGCAATAGATCGTTATAACGATAAATCACTGTAATAGGCTCGGAATCGCAATATTCACCCGTACCACACGTTCTGTATCGACAGAAGATAAGGATTCACTTTCCAGCTCTCGCAATCGATCGATATAACGATAAACCACTCTAGGAAGCTCGGGATCGCCATATTCACCATTTCCACACGCTCTGTATCGACAGAAGCTAAGGATTCACTTTCCAGCCCTCGCAATCGTTCGATATAACGATAAATCACTCTAGGTGGCTCGGATTCGCGATATTAACCATTTCCACACGTTCTGTATCGACAAAACCTAGGGCTTTACTATCCAGCTCTCGCAATCGTTCGATACTACCATGAATCACTCCACGGGGCTCGGAATCGCGATATTCACCCGATCCACACGTTCTGTATCGACAGAAGCTAAGGATTCACTTTCCAGCCCTCGCAAGCGTTCGGTGTATCGATAAATCACTACAGGAGGCTCGGAATCGCAATATTCACCCGTACCACACGTTCTGTATCGACAGAAGCTAATGATTCACCTTCCAGCCCTCGCAATAGTTCGATATAACGATAAATCACTGTAATAGGCTCGGAATCGCGATATTCACCAGTTCCACACGTTCTGCATCGACAGAAGCTAAGGCTTTACTTTCCAGCCCTCGCAAGCGTTCGGTGTATCGATAAATCACTCCAGGAGGCTCGGAATCGCGATATTCACACGTTCCACACTTTGTGTTTCGACAGAAGCTAAGGATTCACATTCCAGCCCTCACAATCGTTCGATATAACGATAAACCAGTCTAGGTGGCTCTGAATTGCGATATTCACCCGTTCCACACGTTCTGTATCGACAGAAGCTACGGCTTTACTTTCCAGCTCACGCAACCGTTCGATACTACCATGAATCACTCCACGGGGCTCGGAATCGCGATATTCACCCGATCCACACGTTCTGTATCGACAGAAGATAAGGATTCAATTCCCAGGCCTCGCAATCGTTCGACATAACGATAAATCACTGGAATAGGCTCGGAATCGCGATATTCACCCGTACCACACGTTCTTTATCGACAGAAGCTAAGGATTCACTTTCCAGCTCTCGCAATCGTTCGATATAACGATAAATCAGTCTAGCTGGATCCGTATTGCGATATTCACCATTTCCAAACGTTCTGTATCGACAGAAGCTAAGGATTCACTTTCCAGCCCTCGCAATCGTTCGATATAACGATAAATCACTCTAGGTGGCTCGGATTCGCGATATTAACCATTTCCACACGTTCTGTATCGACAAAACCTAAGGCTTTACTTTCCAGCTCTCGCAATCGTTCGATACTACCATGACTCACTCCACGGGGCTCGGAATCGCGATATTCACCCGATCCACACGTTCTGTATCGACAGAAGCTAAGGATTCACTTTCCAGCCCTCGCAATCGTTCGGTGTATCGATAAATCACTCTAGGAGGCTCGGAATCGCGATATTCACCGGTAACACGCGTTCTGTATCGACAGAAGCTAGGGCTTTACTTTCCAGCTCTCGCAATCGTTCGATATTACCATGAGTCACTCCAGGGGGCTCGGAATCGCGATATTCACCTGTTCCACACGTTCTGTATCGACAGAAGCTAAGGCTTTACTTTCCAGTCCTCGCAATCGTTCAATTTTACGAAGAGTCACTTCAGGAGGCTCGGAATCGCAATATTCACCCGTACCACACGTTCTGTATCGACAGAAGATAAGGATTCACTTTCCAGCCCTCGCAATCGTTCGATATAACGATAAATCACTCTAGGTGGCTCGGATTCGCGATATTCACCATTTTCACACGTTCTGTATCGACAGAAGCTAATGATTCACCTTCCAGCCCTCGCAATAGTTCGATATAACGATAAATCACTGTAATAGGCTCGGAATCGCGATATTCACCAGTTCCACACGTTCTGCACCGACAGAAGCTAAGGCTTTACTTTCCAGCCCTCGGAATCGTTCGGTGTATCGATAAATCACTCCAGGAGGCTCGGAATCGCGATATTCACACGTTCCACACTTTGTGTTTCTACAGAAGCTCAGGATTCACTTTCCAGCCCTCGCAATCGATCGATATAACGATAAATCAGTCTAGGTGGCTTTGAATTGCGATATTCACCATTTCCAAACGTTCTGTATCGACAGAAGCTAAGGATTCACTTTCCAGCCCTCGCAATCGTTCGATATAACGATAAATCACTCTAGGTGGCTTTGAATTGCGATATTCACCATTTCCAAACGTTCTGTATCGACAGAAGGTAAGGATTCACTTCCCAGAGCTCGCAATCGTTCGATATAACGATAAATCACTGTAATAGGCTCGGAATCGCGATATTCACACGTTCCACACTTTGTGTTTCGACAGAAGCTAAGGATTCACTTTCCAGCCCTCGCCATCGTTCGATATAACGATAAATCAGTCTAGCTGGATCCGTATTGCGATATTCACCATTTCCAAACGTTCTGTATCGACAGAAGCTAAGGATTCACTTTCCAGCCCTCGCAATCGTTCGATATAACGATAAATCACTCTAGGTGGCTCGGATTCGCGATATTAACCATTTCCACACGTTCTGTATCGACAAAACCTAAGGCTTTACTTTCCAGCTCTCGCAATCGTTCGATACTACCATGACTCACTCCACGGGGCTCGGAATCGCGATATTCACCCGATCCACACGTTCTGTATCGACAGAAGCTAAGGATTCACTTTCCAGCCCTCGCAATCGTTCGGTGTATCGATAAATCACTCTAGGAGGCTCGGAATCGCGATATTCACCGGTAACACGCGTTCTGTATCGACAGAAGCTAGGGCTTTACTTTCCAGCTCTCGCAATCGTTCGATATTACCATGAGTCACTCCAGGGGGCTCGGAATCGCGATATTCACCTGTTCCACACGTTCTGTATCGACAGAAGCTAAGGCTTTACTTTCCAGTCCTCGCAATCGTTCAATTTTACGAAGAGTCACTTCAGGAGGCTCGGAATCGCAATATTCACCCGTACCACACGTTCTGTATCGACAGAAGATAAGGATTCACTTTCCAGCCCTCGCAATCGTTCGATATAACGATAAATCACTCTAGGTGGCTCCGATTCGCGATATTCACCATTTTCACACGTTCTGTATCGACAGAAGCTAATGATTCACCTTCCAGCCCTCGCAATAGTTCGATATAACGATAAATCACTGTAATAGGCTCGGAATCGCGATATTCACCAGTTCCACACGTTCTGCACCGACAGAAGCTAAGGCTTTACTTTCCAGCCCTCGGAATCGTTCGGTGTATCGATAAATCACTCCAGGAGGCTCGGAATCGCGATATTCACACGTTCCACACTTTGTGTTTCTACAGAAGCTCAGGATTCACTTTCCAGCCCTCGCAATCGTTCGATATAACGATAAATCAGTCTAGGTGGCTTTGAATTGCGATATTCACCATTTCCAAACGTTCTGTATCGACAGAAGCTAAGGATTCACTTTCCAGCCCTCGCAATCGTTCGATATAACGATAAATCACTCTAGGTGGCTTTGAATTGCGATATTCACCATTTCCAAACGTTCTGTATCGACAGAAGGTAAGGATTCACTTCCCAGAGCTCGCAATCGTTCGATATAACGATAAATCACTGTAATAGGCTCGGAATCGCAATATTCACACGTTCCACACTTTGTGTTTCGACAGAAGCTAAGGATTCACTTTCCAGCCCTCGCCATCGTTCGATATAACGATAAATCACTCTAGGTGGCTCGGATTCGCGATATTCACCATTTCCACACGTTCTGTATCGACAGAAGGTAAGGATTCACTTCCCAGAGCTCGCAATCGTTCGATATAACGACAAATCACTGTAATAGGCTCAGAATCGCGATATTCACGAGTTCCACACGTTCTGCATCGACAGAAGCTAAGGCTTTACTTTCCAGCCCTCGCAAGCGATCGATGTATCGATAAATCACTCCAGGAGGCTCGGAATCGCGATATTCACACGTTCCACACTTTGTGTTTCGACAGAAGCTAAGGATTCACATTCCAGCCCTCACAATCGTTCGATATAACGATAAACCAGTCTAGGTGGCTCTGAATTGCGATATTCACCCGTTCCACACGTTCTGTATCGACAGAAGCTAGGGCTTTACTTTCCAGCTCACGCAATCGTTCGATACTACCATGAATCACTCCAGGAGGCTCGGAATCGCGATATCCACACGTTCCACACTTTGTGTTTCGACAGAAGCTACTTTCCAGCCCACGCGATCGTTCGGTGTATCGATAAATCACTCTAGGTGACTCGGAATCGTGATATTCACCCTTTTCAATCGTTCTGTATCGACAGAAGCTAAGGATTCACTTTCCAGCTCTCGCAATCGTTCGGTGTATCGATAAATCACTCCACGGGGCTCGGAATCGCGATATTCACCCGATCCACACGTTCTGTATCGACAGAAGCTAGGCATTCACTTTCCAGCCCTCGCAATCGTTCGATATTACCATGAATCACTCCACGGGGCTCGGAATCGCGATATTCACCTGTTCCACACGTTCTATATCGACAGAAGCTAAGGCTATACTTTCCAGCCCTCGCAATCGTTCAATTTTACGAAGAGTCACTTCAGAAGGCTCGGAATCGCAATATTCACCCGTACCACACGTTCTGTATCGACAGAGGATAAGGATTCACTTTCCAGCCCTCGCAATCGTTCGGTGTATCGATAAATCACTCTAGGAGGCTCGGAATCGTGATATTCACCCTTTTCAATCGTTCTGTATCGACAGAAGCTAAGGATTCACTTTCCAGCTCTCGCAATCGTTCGGTGTATCGATAAATCACTCCACGGGGCTCGGAATCGCGATATTCACCCGATCCACACGTTCTGTATCGACAGAAGCTAGGCATTCACTTTCCAGCCCTCGCAATCGTTCGATATTACCATGAATCACTCCACGGTGCTCGGAATCGCGATATTCACCTGTTCCACACGTTCTATATCGACAGAAGCTAAGGCTATACTTTCCAGCCCTCGCAATCGTTCAATTTTACGAAGATTCACTTCAGGAGGCTCGGAATCGCAATATTCAACCGTACCACACGTTCTGTATCGACAGAGGATAAGGAATCACTTTCCAGCCCTCGCAATCGTTCGGTGTATCGATAAATCACTCTAGGAGGCTCGGAATCGCGATATTCACCGGTTCCACACGTTCTGTATCGACAGAAGCTAGGGCTTTACTTTCCAGCTCTCGCAATCGTTCGATATTACCATGAATCACTCCAGGGGGCTCGGAATCGCGATATTCACCCGTTCCACACGTTCTGTATCGACAGAAGCTAGGGCTTTACTTTCCAGCCCTCGCAATCGTTCTATTTTACCATGAATCACTCCAGGGGGCTCGGAATCGCGATATTCACCCGATCCACACGTTCTGTATCGACAGAAGCTAAGGATTCACTTTCCAGCCCTCGCAATCGTTCGGTGTATCGATAAATCACTCTAGGAGGCTCGGAATCGCGATATTCACCCGTTCCACACGTTCTGTATCGACAGAAGCTAGGGCTTTACTTTCCAGCTCTCGCAATCGTTCGATATTACCATGAATCACTCCAGGGGGCTCGGAATCGCGATATTCACCATTTCCACACGTTCTGTATCGACAGAAGCTAAGGATTCACTTTCCAGGCCTCACAATCATTCGATATAACGATAAATCACACTAGGTGGGTCGGATTCGCGATATTCACCATTTCCACACGTTGTGTATCGACAGAAGATAACGCAAATTTCGGAGGGAACAAGCTACCAGATGGTTTGATTAGTGTTCGGTCTCGATATACCGAATTGATACTGCATGTGTTAGATATAGCGTACATTTTGTATGGCCATATATGGCTTGGCTTATATTCATTAGTTTTTAAGAGTATAGAGGTTAAGGAAGTTCTTTTGTTATAAGAGAGAAGTAAGTTCATGTATTGTTTGTCACGAAATGTAATTTAATAAATTAGTAAAAAGCACGATCTGAGTTTATTGGCATTAACTACCTGATGGCCTCCTCCTGGATGGCCGCTGGCGTTTTGAGTCCCATTTTGGCCGCCTGGTCCCCGGTTGGAGAGAGCGGCGATCGCGCTCGGCCGCCTACTCTCCAACATCGGGGGTCCGGGAGAGGAAGTGCGCCGCCTATACCATAATGTCGTGCGGTCCATGGCGCTGTATGGCGCCCCGATATGGGCATCTGCACTGATGGTCAGGCGACGCTGCCGCCAACTGCTGCGCCGCGCTAAAAGGAGAATGGCCATCAGGGTGGCTATGGGATACCGCACAATATCCCACGAGGCGGCGCTGATATTGGCGCGCAGCGTGCCCTTTGACTTCCTGGCGGAGGGAGACGCCTTTATATCTGAACGTCTTCACGATCTCCGTCGGGGGGGGGGCATCCATCAAAGAGGGGGACTTGAGACGTCAGGCCCGACTGTCTGTGGGAGCTAAATGGAAGACGGAACTAATCGACCGCGGGACTGCGCAGAGAGCGGTCAGGGCCGTCCTGCCCAGCCTGGACGAGTGGCTGGACCGGGGCCGAGGAAGGCTCACCTACCGGTTCACGCAGGTGCTCACCGGACATGGATGTTTCGGAGAGTTCCTGTGCCGGATACGGACGGAAACGACGGCGGAGTGCTAAGGGTGCGGAGCTGTCAGCTTACGGCGGATGTGGGGGTGGACTTATCGCTGCCAAGCATCGTCAGTAGGATACTGGGCAGCGAGAGGTCCTGGTACGCAATGGTCTCCTTCTGCGAAGGTGTTCTTCGCAGTAAGAAGGCATCGGAGCGGGATCGGGAATTATCCGATCCTGCCCGTCGTGAAAGGCGGAAGGGCAGGGTTCGCCGACCAAGACCCTTGGCGAGATCACCCCCCCCCCCCCCCCCCCCCCGGCGGTACGAAGGGGTTGACGGGCTCGAGGGGCGTTGAGGTGTTCACCCTCCCGCCCCCCTGAACAACTGTCGCCCCAGTCCTGATAGTTCGGCGTCCCTGCCAGGGAGGAACATCCTCTCACGCCCGGGGGGACACCAGAATGCCGCGGCCGGCTCGGGTGAGGGTCCGGGTCGCCCGGAACTCGGCCAGGTAGGAGGGTTGCACCGGGGGGTCAACTCCTGGTGCGACCAGCATCGTGGAGATTTGGAGAGTCCTTCTGACCCTCTCGGAACGTGGGCCCTTATGGCAAGAGCGTAGGGTGACAACGGCAGTCTTCGGAGGTCCTGGAGCCACCCCTCTGCAGCGCTCGAGGAAGGTGAGCGGGGTGGTTTTAGCCGGTAAGAATCCGGCACTACCTCCTGCTCTCCTCCAGAGCAGGAAGCGTCTTTTGAAGATTTCCACCTCGAAAAAAAAGAGGGTACGGAAGCGGAGTATCTTGCAATTGTTTGAACGCAAATTAACGGTCCAGCACGTAGATGCACGTTAGAATACAAATTCGACTCTGTTAGGGCGTCAATTCAACATTTGAAAAAGATATTCGCGCCGGGAAAAAGTGTGCCACACAGTCCGACTTGTAACATGATAATGATCAATATTTGTTTACCAATGTTATAAAATATTTGTTAAATAGTTTAATTTAATATACGTAAATATGAAGTTGAAGGTTCTGCTAAGTTTAAGGTTCCACAGAATAATGTGATTACGAAACCAGAAAGAGAGTCTATTCGCGCTGACCACCATTCTTCCTTTATTACCACATGGACCAGCAATAAACATATTTTGGAGTGTTCCGACGAAGTGGAAGGCGTCGCGAACATTTTGTGGTCCTTCGAGCCGGATATACTAGTGTGGAACTTCAAAGTAGGAAGCAGTGGCGAGTGCAGTGAAGTGCAACCGGACCGATCCGATTGCGAAAAAGGCATCACCTATCTCTGTCGCTCGTGGCGGGCGGTGATCATTCTTTCACCTTTGACCGACCTATACACGACACGTTCGCTGTGTTTATCGAGGCAACACGTGCTGTCCCATGTAGAGACGAAAACTGGTGTATACCGCCACATACGAACTCATCATCACACAAACGAGAGAGGACGGTCAGTGACCAAAACAAGCTCGCGAATACGTTCGCGCGACACATATACCGTGTGGTAAATTCGTACGACTGATCACGGAATCATGGATGACCTCGAACTCGTTATAATCGAGCAAAAACGTACGATCGTTCAGGTCGATCGCGCCTTGCCCAATTTAAAAAAATGGGCATGCAGAATTACACGGCTAAAAAGGTGCAAAACCGAAAACAAGCCTTGGAGAAACTGTGGGCAAGGTGTCAACAGCTTGATACACAAATCCATCAACGGGCGAACGATGGGAACCGCAAGGAGGTGGACTATTTCAAGAAGGAGACCTTCTCGAAGGCGGAGGAGCTGTACTTAGCGGCCACCGACTACATGTCCGATGTCCTCCACGCACTGACTAAGTCATCCAACACCCGGGGAGGAGGCGATTCCACCACCAACATAACGGGCAACCCGGGTCGTGACACAAAGTTGGCACGCATCGACATACCTAAATTCTCTGGTAATCGTCTCGAGTGGGAGAATTTCCGCGATATGTTCGACTCGCTTGTTAAATCGAATATGACGCTAACGGACATCGAACGTCTATACTACCTTAAAGGCAGCGTAAGGGGCGCGGTGCTCGCGCTACTTAGTAATATTAGAGTAACGGAAGCTAATTTCTCACACGCATGGCAGAAGCTTACCGACGAATACGAAAACACTCGGTTACTTATACACCACGCATTTAAACGCGATTATTGATATGCCGGTCGCTAAGTTAGAGTCTGCAAGCGACCTCCGGGCATTGCGCGATACAGCGAGCTCGTCCATCGCAGCCCTAAAAAAATCTCGGCCGTCCCGTTGATACGTGGGACGATTGGCTAGTCCATCCCCTTGACAAAAAAACCTGCTCCGCGAAAGCGACAAGAATGGCATATGCGACTTGGCGATTCATATGATCCTCCGTCGCTAGAACAGTTCATCGCGTTTATTACCAATCGAATGCGAGGGCTAGATGAGACCCCCGCGGGCCCATCTGATGCGAATCGAATGGTCGCAAAAACGCACGTGGCGAACGCACCTCACCGCATTGCGAGTTCTTCGAACTGCCCACATTGTTCCGGGAATCACCCTCTCTATCGGTGTAACGAATATCAACGCGCAGATCTACAACACCGACATGCCCTTGTAAAACGGTCGAAATGTTGTGTGAATTGCCTGCGTAAAGGACACAGCCCGAGCGAGTGTCCCAGCCAATCGAGATGTTATAAATGTAGACAAGCGCATCATACATTGTTACATCGCGTCAACACCATCTTAAACTCGGGCCTTCACCCACCTACGAAGACAAGCAGTCCCGTGAGTGCTCCTGTCAGTTCTGCACAAGCACGCGCTTCTGAGAACGCTACAGCGAATACGACCGATTACGGAAGCGAACACGCGAATGAGACGTCCTCCGTACATACGGCTTTACTCACGCCAGCACGCGACCAGTCGGTTATGCTTGCGACCGCGCGGGTGACCCTCCGCGCGATCGAAGGCAGAACCATACAAGCCAAAGCCCTACTTGATCAAGGTTCCACATACAGTTTCATATCCGAAACTCTCGCGCAGACGTTGCGCACACGGAGATGCAAAACGAGTCTGACCGTCAATTGCTTTGGAGACACATATACCGGCAAGTCCAAATCATATCTCGATCTCGCGATGGAACCTGTGCATAACAAGGGACCCTACCAATACGCGAGTACGTTTTTCAGCGTATCACTTCGTATGCGGCAACGAAGACCCACCCTATCGCATCTTGGCCGCACTTGCAAGGCCTGGAGCTCGCGGATCCCGAGCGGTACGACGGCACTGCGATACATTGACTAATTGGCGCAGATCTTTACGGTGCGATTCTACTCAACGACCTCCGGAAAGGTCCCTTTGGCAGTCCGACTGCACAATTAACGATATTCGGCTGGATAATCTCACTACCCTCTACCGGTGGAGGGTCAGACACGCATCGGAATGTCGCATCTGTCCATACGGTCTCCACGGAAGCCGACGGGCTGCTAAAAGCAGTTCTGGGAAACCGAGGAAGTTTACACAAGGCCCCATCTTACCGAAGATGAGAAACACTGCGACCAGCATTTTAAAGACTTGCACCAGCGTGACGAAACAGGACGGTATGTGGTGCGCCTTCCGTTTAGAACTCACCCCCCGCCGATCTCTTTGGCGATTGCGTCGCGTTCGCATGCTCGACTCGAGCGGCGGTTAGAGCGTGAGCCCGGAAATGCGCGAGCGTATCACGAATTTTTAAAGGAGTATCGAGAGCTCGGACATATGGAGTTCGTTCCGCTAAATGAAAGCCATAACGGACGATCCGCGTACCTTCCTCACCATCCTGTTATAAAGGAAGATAGTTCAACGACGAAATTACGCGTCGTGCGCTACATCGAACGGAACATCACTGAACACGCACTTGCGCCTCAGTCCCAAGTTGCAGAATGAACAGTCATCGATCATTATGCATTGGAGGCAATATCAATTCGTTCTGACTACCGATATTACTAAGATGTTCCGCCAGATTCGCGTGCACCCCCTCGATTTCGATTATCAGCGTATCCTGTGCCCCCCCCCCCCCCCCCCCAGTTATCAAGTCCTGTCGACTAACTACCGTTACATACGGTACGGCGTGTGCTCCTTATTTAGCTATACGCGTACTTAACCAACTGGCCGATGACGAGGGCGACAAATTTCCCGCTGCTAGGGCTAGCTTGCAGAGCGACATCTATTCGACTGATTCTACAGTCGTCCTCGATTGGCTGAATCAACATTCCTCTACGTGGACCACATTCGTGGCGAATCGTGTTGCGGATATTCAGACGCGACTACCGTCGGCCACATGGAGACATGTCCATACGGCCTCCAACCCCGCTGATTGCGCCTCCCGCGGCATCCATCCGAGCGAACTCAGAGAACACGGAATGTGGTGGCACGGGCCACCATGACTTAGCAGAACGCCTTCGCATTGGCCTGCGCGACGAGCCGATTATCGGAAAACAAACCCGAATCACGACGCTACCCTGACGCCAGAACGTCACGGCGGCGAAATTCACGCTGTGGTGCCGGAGACCAAAACTATGGACTTGCCCGAGCAATTCTCTTCGTGGCCAAAGCTCCTTCGAGTCACCGCTTCCATTCTACGATTCGTAGCAAATATTAGGACCAAGCTATCGTCGAAGCCTAGGATTCTGTCGCGATTAACGGCCGCAGAAATCCGCTACGCACGACTGCATTCGTGCAAAACTGCCCAGCGTTCAGCCTTTCCTCTTGAGACCCAAGCTCTCCGACAAGGCCGGGAGTTCCCGTTGAAGAGCCCGTTGCTCAAACTGCACCCCTTTCTGGACGAAAACGACATTGTACGTCTTGGCGGGCGGCTAAGACACTCCGTACTGGCGTATGATAAGAAACACCCAATTATTCTTCCCAATGGTCGAATAGCTGAGTTGATTGTCGACCATGCGCATCTTCGCGCCTTTCACGGGGGTCCTCAGTTAACGCTCCGAATCCTACGCCAAATGTTTTGAATCATTGGCGCCCGGAGTATGGTTCGATTACGAATCCATAGCTGTATTGTTTGCACGCGCCAACGGGCAAGTACCCCGAAACAAATTATGGGTGATCTCCCCTCCGCGAGGGTCACCCCTTCGAGGGCGTTTCTGCATACTGGCGTCGACTATGCCGGTCTTTATAACGTCCTACCAGTCACGGGCCGGGGCAACATGCACGGAAGAATTATGTTGCACTACAATCGTTACTACTAATCGTTAATGTGCGTGTCGTGTACGTGTGGAAACAAGTGCGAATCAGATCGGTATCGATCGGCGAGACGTGCGTTTCGTGGCATAAAATTGTTAAGATAGGTCAGGATCGGTGCAATGACCAACTGCCAAGGACCCACTTCCGTCGAAGCAGATTACTTCGCGAACGAAAGGATAAGTTTATTTAACTATCTTTTTCTAACATTAATTATCCAAACATTTTTTTCATAAGTGATAAAACACTTTATACGTTTCGGATAAGGAATAAAAGTATGGAACAGTTATTAAACGACTTGTTAATTAAATTGTTATTCATGAATAACGAATAATTGCACATTATTCTTAATTTAAGACGATGTAATATTTGCCGTACGTTGCCCCTCGATGCACCCGATCAGGACCGTGCGCAGTTGTACCTGAGCGCGCGCTATACGGGCGTTCACATTGGCCAGTGTTTTTCGTTAATAACTCAAAAACGAAACTTCCTACAATATTTTGGTTAAGGAAAAAGTTGTTCAGAATCACTTCAGCTACCTCACATTTCCGAATACTGCGAGACATACGGGCCACCCTGTATACTTGGTACTCGCCGCTTTATATACGTAAAATGACACACATACACGCACACTCGCTTATACTCTGTACCTCTCGGTCAACGTACTTTACTCACTCGTCTTTCTCGCATACACACTCTTCCTCCGTCATGTTTGTTTCGGCGGTCGTTCAACTATTTGTTTATGATTTGTGTTTATGATTTGTTATGAAGCCGATCATTGACACCGATGAGCGACCCGCAACTTCGTCGGCTGCCGAAACAAACATGTTTTTGCCTATTGTCAAAACCGCTAAACGGTTCCGACTCCTACAGTATTGTTACGAGTCAGGGCTGTGGGTAACGTCTAGGCCGGCGAGGATGATATTACCCAAGGAATATGGTTGAGAATTTGTTAGTTGGGTGCCCGAACGAACCTGATGCGAAATCAGGGAGCCGCTAGAATTATTGTAAGCGAGGACGAGTCCGATGCGAAATCGGAGAGTCATTAGGATTAATTTCGCAGACGAACTCGATGCGAAATCGGGGAGCTGCTAGGAGGTTGGTTTATTCGCAGACGAACTCGATGCGAAATCGGGGAGCTGTTTGGAGGTTGGTAGACTTACGGATGAACCCGATGCAAAATGCCGTTTTGTCGTGGAGAGCTTAGTGGACGCTTGCCTTGGGCTCGGCGACGTTCGATATTTTTCAATTTCTTTCAAGAATTAAGGGCCCAGAAGAAAATCTAACTATTCCACGTGATAGGGCTGATATTTCTGCGAAGGAAAGCACCAACAGAAGTAAAAAAATAATTTTTGTATTCAAAAGTAGTAGTATAAGTTTACTATCGAATTTTTCGGGACAACCGCTAGAAATGTGCCTCTAGATAGGAAAATAATCTGTGACAAATTTGAATTCAAATATTTTTTATTTTGACAAAAAATCTCAACAATTTTTCATGAAATATAGCTATGAGTGTCCATAACCTTCAGCTGTCCAACGGTTAAGACACATTTGTATATTCAAAAGATACGTACTAATGCTCAAACTCAAGATTTCGTCAAATGTTACAAATGCCAATTACACATAAAAAAAATTAGCGTACACAGTAATGAACATAAAAATTAAAATCTTGACACGGTAGGAGGACAGTAGGCTTGCATTTAATTTGCTTTTCTCAGTCTACATAAATGTTTCAATCTACACAATACATTCCATGTTTTACATTAGAAACTATAATTTATTGTCATTTACCATTAAAAGTAAAATAAAATAGTGACTTTTTTATTTGTTTAACAACGTAATATGGCAATTCTATACATTATCTCTTTATACATTCAGCATAAAAAGTCGTTCTACATTGGATCATAACAAGTTCTAACTATTTTACAAATTGCAATATTCACAGTCTTAGAGCTTCCTTTTATACACTTTAAACGTAGCCCCCAAACTAAAATGATCACTGCCAACCGCAAAATTAGGTATTGTAGGTAATGTGTTACATTCTGTGATTGTAGGTAACCTGTACTTTTCGAGCAGTTCGACGTCGCTATAAAAGATGTAGTCTACTGTAATCCATTTATGCTGATTTGTTGTAGCTTCTCGTTGTCCATCATGATTTTGATGTTCATACACGCTATTAAAACGGAACGGATGTGTTAAAGTACCAGAACAAAACGTTACGTGAGAACCACGCACAATCTCTATTGTTTGTCGATCAGTTGTATTTGTATTCACTCCACCACAATTCGATGTTGCGTTTGCCGTAGTGTTTTCCCCTACGTCCAGATGTTCACTATTTTCCAGCTAAAAGAAATACAAAATTTTATTAAAGTAAGATTGTAGAAAGTAATGACTACAACAAAAGATTAGGCGATCGAATGTTCGATATTTTTTGTGTAAACCGACCGCCACGAATACCGAAAAAGCACAAAACACTTCCAAATTTGAAAATGTACAATTTAAACAAAAAGATTTTTTCAAAAACGGTACGTTCTGGAGAAAAAGCGTTTCCAGATTCGTATTCAGCAGATTAAAATCAATAAGAAACGCCTATCGAAGGTTACAAAATCGAAAAAAAGTTGCAATTTGTCGAACAGTGTTATAAGTCACTTCCATCAAAAGCAGGCCCACGTGTGAAAATATCTTATAAATACTACGCATGGTGTACATCAGGGACTGCCAACTGGTGGCCCTTCCCCCTACTTATCAACGCCACATCAACGTCACATTATTTATATTTTATTTATATTTATATATTATATTTTCGTGTTTAATTGGTAGTGGGTACTCGGTCGCCGTTGGAGGAGAAAAGCTTGGCAGTCCCTGGTGTACATATACAGGGTGTCCCACGTAACACTTATCACGATTTAAAGCAGCGAATCCGTACAGCATGCGAAGAACTTCGCTACGACAATATCGTAAGAGCCTTCAAGGTCATCCGAAGATTATGGTATACTAGGTCGCTGAATTCGTCTTGTTACGGACTATAATATTGTAAAGTCAAAAATACAAAGCGCCATTTAAAAAAATGAAGATGGCCTTGACAATAATAATAAAAAAAGTTTTGGAACTCTTTTTATTGCGATGTATAGCCAATCGAAAACTGATCAACTTTTGTTTAACCCTTATGTTAGCAACCGGGTACCCGGGTACCCATTTCAAGTTTCCTACAAGAATTTTTTATGTTCTGGTAACAATATCGCAAAACCCCTCTGGATCCCCATTATTTGGATGTTTCTACGTCGATATACCAATTTTAAATAAAATCGGTTCGCAATTTTTTAAATTATAAAGCTTTAAACATATTTATACGTCTGTCTGGTAACCGGGTACCCGGGTACCCATATAAGAGACGTGATTGTTACGTGTTCTATGCACATACACATGAACCAATTTTTAACTAATATGATTTATTTATTTATTAAATTTCAATAATTAAGAATTCTGTGGACAATTTCTGCATATTGCTATAGTATTTGCGTGTTTATCACAAATAGGACGGTCGCACTTGTGGCAAGCCTTTCGTGTTTTTCGTCGTTTCCTTTCGGGATCAGCCTGACACATATAACAGGATCCCATGACTTTTTTCCTTCAACTGTTGTCGTATTCTTATGTAGAAGTAGAAGGAATTTCATTTATTTCTACTTGATTGTTTCTCATGCTTTGTATTGCCAATTTTGTGGAAAGATGTCTCATAGTTTGAGCATTTGCCAATCGGGTTCGAATTGTCTTCCCCTAATTGACGTAGAAACACACGACGATTATTTGATTTTCTAGACAATATATTATTATTGATAATGCTTCCATTTTTACAATATAAACTTCTAAAACTTACAAATTATATTTCACAAAAGCACTGTACGTTTCAACTGACTGCGAAGAATCGTGTGTCTCGAATCGAAAACTGAATACAAACTGATGCATATTGGAGATGATCTCCGATGCTAGCTTAAACTTGTTTATATAAATAAGATAAGCATCCCTTCTTTAGTTATGGAACTAGGAACGATTCGAAGAATCAAAAGTCGAAAACTGGACACTTGAGAAACTGGGAGACTTCATAGAAGAGCACTTAAAATATTTAAAAAAAAACTGATACTTGATTTCAGTATAAGAATATACATATAATAGATTAGCATAAAATGTTTAAAGCTGCAGCTGTTGAGTTATAGAAATGAAAGTTAACAGTCTCGAAAGAATATAATTTCATATTTCAGCCACTCATTGGCTAAATCGGTTAACTCCACAAAACAAAAAGAAGTCAATTTATTATAAATATAAGAAGTTAAGTGTCAATAAAGCGCTTTAACGATAAAATTTTAACAAATTTAATAGGTGGAATCAACCAATTTGGCTAATGTGCCGATGGAAACAGTATGGGGTACCCGGGTACCCGGTTACGAGACAGACGTTGAAATTTCGGTTGCTAACATAAGGGTTAAAATATATGTTTGTCAGATTATCGGAAGTACTTGGAAAATCGTGAAAAGTGTTACGTGGGGCACCCTGGATATATGTATACAGGTTGTCGGGTAACTCAGGGAACATCCGGAAACGGGGGGTAGCTGGGGTGATTCTGAAAAACTTTCCCATTGACCGCAATGTTGTTTGTAGCTTCGTTTTTGAGTTGTTAACGAAAAACATTGGCCAATGAGAGCGCCCGTCGCTCACGCGTTCAGGCATGTACCTCTCAGCTGCGCTCGGTCGGGATGAGGGCATCGAGGGTACCGAGAGAAGCGTTCGGCATCGTCTTAATTAAGAATAATGTTGAACTATTCGTTATTCGTGCATAACAAATAAAGTAATAAGTCGTTTAATAACTGTTCGATGCTTTAATTCGTTATCTCTTTGTACCCGATAGACGCGGGCGTACCAAGGTAGCCTGCTATGGCTGATACTCTACACCATATATACAGCGGACATACCAACTAGTGATAATACACTAATCGCTACGTTTGCGGATGACACAAGGCTCCACGTGTCAGACGAGAGCGAATAAAAGGCCACTAAGCGATTGCAGGAAAATCTGACCCCAATAGAACAATGGTGCAACCAATGGCGAGTTAATGTAAACGAGACAAAATGCAAAACACGTTACTTTCACCACAAAAAATAAAACCTGTTGCCCACTCAAATTCAAAAACAAAGATATACCGCAATCAGGCGTAGTTAAATATCTAGGTATTCATCTTGTGGGATCGGGTGCCACCATCAACGACCTTAAGAGGAACAAACGAAGAACGAATGTTAGGAAGGGGCCGTCACGTAGATGGACTGATCAGTGCCTAGAAATACGAAGGTTTCGGGTTCGATTCCCGATAACTCCCCTTCATTTTTATTAAGTTCCTACAATCTGGATATACGACTTACTTGCCGCAAACACATCGAAATCAAACTCAAGCAACTTAACCTCATGATTCAGGAAGTGTACTGGCTCTTGGGAAGAAAATCCCACTTATCAATGAACAACAAATTACTAATCTACATAGTAATAATGAAACCAATATGGACCTATGGGGTACAGCTATGGGAATCTGCTAGCAGTTCAAACATAGAAATACTACAAAGATTACAGTCTAAAACCCTAAGACTTCTCGCAAACGCACCATGGTATGTCACAAACAAAACATCACGACCTGGGCATACAAACAATCAGAGAGGAAATCGCAACAAGCACATCAACAAACTAGAAACTCATCCGAATTCCCAAGCAACAATCCTCCTGGACAACAGCCTACAAATAAGAAGAACCAAGAGGCTACACTTACTAGGTCTACGAAACCGCCTCTCTCAGTAAGCGAAGTCCCTAAAATAGGGGACGAATTCACAAAATTTCGAGGAGCACACACATGCTGCTCTGACCACGAAGATAGTTCATAGACCACATTTTCTTACAATCTTCGCAAAAGGTTGATCACAAATAACCTTCGTTTAGATTTAAAAAAAAATCTGGAATAAGGTTCGGATTGTTATAGTATAACAATCTGCGAGGGACAACAACATATTACGAGAAGAGTTTCAAAAAAGAATCATATATCCAGTATTTACATTACGTCCTTGGGTGTCAAAAATTGCCACCGCAGGTAAAACGGTCCTCATCTTTGATTCTCATTGTAAGCGGTAAGATAGGTTTTTACACGAACGTGATCCGAAAACATTAAGGTGGTGCGACTGCAAAGCGGATACAACGCGGCATGGAACGAACGTATTTGGGCGAATATTTGTTCGTTTAGACGCTGACGCGAACATGTCCCGCGGCAGTACTGTAATGCCGCGCAACGAACCAATTTCAGTCGGTCCGTTGCGCGAACACAAAGGGATTCCGTGCCGCAGTGTAGACGGTTTTCTTCACTTTGGATCACATAGGTTTTCCTCTCCCCTCTGTCGCACTATACACAGTACAGTAAAACCCGTATGCAGGGAGGCTCAAAACACAGGGAACATCGGGGAATGGGAGGGTAGCTGGGGTGATTCTGAACAACTTTTTCCTTGACCGAAATGTTGTTTGCAGCTTCGTTTGTTACTTATTAACGAAAAACACTGGCCAATGAGAGCGCCCGCCGGGCTCGCGCTCAGTGCGTACCTCTCAGCTGCGCTCGGTCGCGATGACCTATCATTGGCCAGTGTTTTTCGTTAATAACATTTCTGTTTACACACATTATTCCGCGTCCCATGTATTAATACTGGATCACTATGTTAATAAACAGATATTTCTATCAGTTTCAATCATTATCGATTCCGCTATCAACGTGTTAGCACAAACGACTTCAAGCATGTCATAAATTGACACCAATATCTTATCCGCGTAGTCACCTCACATTACCTACATATCTCTTTTCCAAAGGAGGTTGGTCATAGCGATAGATTGTAGGGCCGATTGAGTAACTTACTTATTTACTGACCCTCGCACATACTTGATTATTAGAAAACTTACCATTACTTTGTCCATTTCTCCTCCAAGCAGCCTGTGTTTTAAAACATTAAAATGTTGACAGTTATCCGTAACACAGAGGCGTGGAGGAATGAGGGAATTCGATAGAGATCGAAACATCGTTGGTTCAAGATTTTTTCCTTTCCCTTGGTATTCAAATTCACCTTCCATAATAAATTGATATACACCAGAATGAGGTTCCAAGTTCAAGTCACCTGTCAGTATAATTGGAAGATATTTGGCACCTGACCTGTTTGTAGATAAATAAAAAGTTAAAACATTCTACAGAGCAAAATCAAACCATATACTTTTCCGTCAATAACTTCTTCACAATATATAAAGCGTAAATAAATAAGAGCTTCCAACTAAAATAACACAATCAATTTCTATTTTTCTTCTCATTCCATACACACACACGGGCGCGCGCGCGCGTGAACACACCAAGTGAACACATTGACCGCGTTGCGGAATCAGCTGTTGTGCGCTACATATGTACGTACTTCTTCGAATGAACAGATCGAACCGGTAGAACGACAATGAATGGAATATTAACCCGTTTTCATCGAAACAGATCCATTCCTGGACGAATAGGTAAGTTTAATTTGTTTTGTACGTTTTTGTGATAAGTGACAACGTAAATTTCGACTGCGCACTCACGGCTGAGCGCGCGTTTAT
The DNA here is from genome assembly GCA_963667235.1 of Nomada lathburiana. Taxonomy (NCBI): domain Eukaryota; kingdom Metazoa; phylum Arthropoda; class Insecta; order Hymenoptera; family Apidae; genus Nomada; species Nomada lathburiana. The sequence goes on from OY763905.1 coordinate 946,195, forward strand.
CGGCTGTTCTGATTGGTCAGTGTTTTCGTTAATAATTAAAAAATGATACCTCAAACAACATTTTGCAAAAGAAAAATGTTGGTTGAAGCTTCGTTTCTGTATTATTAACGAAGAAGTTGTTGAGAGTCACCACAGCAACTGCCCATTTCCGGGTCGGTCGGAAGTTACGAAACACCCTGTATGGAGCTATCGTTAAATCCGTTATTGATGTATACATCAATGTACAATATACAATGTATATACACTGTACTACGCGTTTAACGCACTTCCTACTCGGATGTTCTTCATATTATTTTAAACATTTTTCATGCAAACAACCACTTCTTATCATTTATATTACGATGTAATTGTCATTTCTTCGTCTTAGCCTACAATTTCTAGGTGCTATGTTTAGTTTTGAGATAGCAGTCGCGCGTCATATGTGAACAAGCAATATAACAAATAAATTAAACACAAATAATTCAAAATAAATGGCCAAAAAACTTTGTACACAAAAGATTCGCGTATACCCGAACCCGCATTACTCTCTTTTAAAAAGATATCTTGTCCCCATTTTCCGTGCCTATAGTTCAACTGCGGGCCTTCGAGAATCCCAACGTTCCCATCAGGTTCCACAACTGTGCACTGTGCACGGCGCCGCCACGGTCCTGGATTACGGTAGGTGGAAGTTGGGTTCTGGTTGGGGACCGGATGAATTATCTCGGTCTCCACCTAGACAGCCGCTGGCATTTCGAGGTCCACTTCAACCGTCTGCATGCCCGGTTGGAAAGGACGGCGGCCGCACTTGGCCGTATACTGCCCAACATCGGGGGGCCAGAGGAGAGGGTGCGCCGCCTATATGTGCATATCCTGCGGTCAAGGGCGCTATACGGCACACAATGCGGCGACCCTATTGTAACGTTGGACAGTGGGGCAACAAAAAATTCAGAATTTAAAATTTCACTTTATAGGGAAGAAACTATGAGCCTTTTCCAATTATGCACAACAATTTTTATCATTTTGTCGCACTAAATAATCCAGGGTAACCAATAATGGGGGCGCCCATACAGGATGGTAATGGGCAAACTCCACCCTTGGGCGCGCCCCGGACCCGGACAGCTGGTCCGCCGATATGGGTGTCACGGTGGAGCATCTGGCCTGGGCGGTCAAGCGGATGCCAGACCGTATCCCGGCGCCGGGCCATGGCCCTGGCCTTGCGCGTCCTCGGGCCCCGTCTCAGACGTCTATTCGACGGATGCCTGAGGACGGGGCGTCTCCCGTCTCAATGGAAGCGAGGCCGGATGGTCCTGGTGAAGAATATAGGAAAGCCCGCCGATTCTCACTCGGCATATCGACCTGTATGTCTCCTCCATGAGGCGGAGATGCTCTTTGAGTGGGTGTTGGATTCCCGCCTATCGGGGCACCTGTTCCGGGTAGGCCCCGACGTGGCCGAGTCCCAGTTTAGCTTCAGAGGGGGTCGTAATTAAGACGATGTAACATTTGCCGCACACTTCCCTCGGTACCCTCTATACGCCCCCATCACGACCTTGCGCAGCTGATTGTGAGAGGTACGCGCCTGAGCGCGCGCCCGGTCGACGCTCTCATTGGCCAGTGTCTTTCGTTAATAACTAGCAAACAAAGCTGAAAACTACATTGCCGTGAATGGGAAAATTGTTCAGAATCACCCCAGCTACCCCCCATTTCCTGATGTTCCCCGAATTGGCCAACACCCTGTAGATTATAGTTATCCAAGCACTTTATGCTTTTAGCTGCTTTTTCGTCAGATATTTAATGTAATTCTCATTGTTGCACTAACTAGAGGCTCGAATGGAATCAAACGGGGCGTGTTTGTTATATTTTAAGTAGGATAACTAGACATTAATATACAGTGACTCAATCAATTGATCAAATGTTCCAACAGTGTTTGAATTTTTATTTAATTAAATTTTGAGTTGGAAAAAATGAAATCTTAGTACTTTGTGTATCCTCCTTTCGCTTTCAGTACGGCTTCTATGCGTCGTGGCATACTATCTACTAAACTTTTACATTGTTCAGATTTAATATTTTCCCCAGCGGTTTTGACATCTGGCCACAATTCAATAATACTTCTTGAATTGTGGTCAAGGTTGGCAACTGCTCTTTTCAGTAAACCCCATAGGTGTTCAATAGGGTTTAGATCGGGAGATTGCGGGGGCCAGGCGAATACAGTAAATCCATGAGCTGATAACCATTGCTTGGTCATTTTGCCTGGTGTTTGGGATCGTTATCGTGTTGAAAAATGATTTCTCCTGCGGTCTGGTTCCACTTTTCCAGACTTCGAACTAAACTGTTTTGCAGGATGGATACGTATAATGCTGCAGTCATTCGACCTTCAATTTTTTCCACAGATCCGACGCCCTCACTGGTCATACAACCCCAAACCATTATATGGCCTCCTCCAAACTTCTGTGTTGGATGAACGTGATGTGATCGTAGTTGGTCGGTAGTTCCACGCCATGTCTATTCACGTCCATCACACCCAAAACCATTAATTTTCGTTTCGTCTGACCATACTACGCGTGCCCAATCCAGATCTGAATAATTTGTATTCTTTTCGGCAAACTGCAGTCGAAGCTTCCTGTGCTGCTTTGTAAGGAAAGGTTTCTTAACTTTTGCACGTCCTTTTAGCTTTACTTCCCGCAATGCATTACGCACTGTTTCTGCAGACACGTTAATTTTGTGGTGTGTAATTAAATCTTTTCGCCGGCCTACACATTCGCGCTGCTATAAGTGTGAAAGGAGCATAGCTTGCGTTAAAGAAATACCATCAAAAGTATTCATTGTCAACAAAGTATTTCGGTTGAAGAATAACGATTGAAGAAAATGGGAATATGGAGGCGCATACAGGGTGTTGCGTAACTCAGGGAACATCGGGAAATGGGGGGTAGCTGCGGTGATTCTGAACAACTTTCTCATTGACAGCAATGTTGTATGCAGCTTCGTTTTTGAGTGATTAACGGAAAACACTGGCCGATGAGAGTGCCCGCTCGAGCTTGCGACTCTCATCGCGGTCGGTCGTGGTCGTGAACCAACGCATTGACACAGCGACCGAGCGCGATTGAGAGTCGCGTGCTCGAGCGCGCGCTCATCCGGCGCCCTAACTGCCTAGAGTTTTTCGTTAATAATTTAAAAACGAAGCTGCGCACAACATTGTTGTCAATAGGAAAGTTGTTCGGAATCACCCCAGCTACCCCCCATTTCCCGAAGTTGCCTGAGTTACGGCACACCCTGTATAAATTCAATGGTTGAAATAAACGTTCGGTTAGCAGCCATCGGGCAAGATATACGCAAGGATTTGCTGGTAGCATTAATATTAAGTAGTCTCCCCGAGTCTAATAATAATCTCATAAGTGAGCTCGAATATAGACCAGAGAAAGGTTTAACATTTAATTTAGTTAAAAGTAAGTTAGTAGATGAATTTAGGAGGGGGGCGAACAGTCTCGACACGTGCCTAAAGTTTAAAAAATGCAAGATGGTGGTAAGGTAAACAAGGAAAACCATGCAAACACGGCCAAATGTTATTTTTGTAAAAGGAGAGGTCACATGAAGAAACAGTGTTACAAATGCAAAGCCTGGAAAGAAAGGAAAGAAAAAGTTAATCAGGTAAAGGAAACTAACAATTTCTGTTTCAGCATGAAAAATAGAAATAGAAGCAACAAATGTATATGGTACATTGATTCGGGAGCCACAAGCCATATGGCCAACGATAAAGAATTCTTTGAAGAGTTGGATATTGGCTTTAAAGATAAAATAACATTGGCAAACGGTGAGAAATTGAAAATTACAGGCAAGGGCCGAGGTAAATTCTAATGTTTGACACATTCCAATGAGGAAGGAATATTATAATAAATGATGTCCTATATGTACAGGGTGTCTCTGAACTCGCGTCTGAACGACGCTTGTGTATGGTATCATTCATAATAAACGCACGAAAAGAAACTTTACAAAAATTAACCGGGTGTGATCGGTAAAGATTCATGACTATTCTCTGAACCTCCACTACCCCACATCCTACAACGGCCTTGGCACTTGGTCATTGTACCGATCCTGACCTATCTTAACAATTTTATGCCACGAAACGGACGTCTCGGCGATCGATACAAATCTGATTCGCACTTGTCTGCACACGCTTAGTGTTCGCATTCGGTCCGAGCGAGGTGCACTAATGGAGACAACCGATTCGAATTTACTTCCAGATTTATAATCTTGATACTAATTACCTTATTGCTAACAACTAATATACATATATTCTAGGTGTCATCGGAAACAATAATAAAGGGGAATAGAATTATTAATACCACGATAAGTGAAAATTATCCAAATCATATTGTGTTTGGTGTCATTTTAATCAGGAGATTGTAACCAACATTTTGGTAAAATTTCATTTAAAACGGACCAAAAATGAACAAGTTTTACTTTTTAATCTCGCTTGCATCAGTGTTGGCTCTCACCGATATTCGATCTGGGTTCAGATAACATGCTCGACGCTTCACGCTTCGCTGGTTCCAGGGGGGACCACCCCAAGTAGTGGGGATAGAAATGAACACTAATCGTAGACACAATTTTGAACACTAATCGAGACATTACTGTAGCAATCGGACACTTAACCGCAGAACCACCGACGCCGTTGAAAAGATGTTACATACTTTAGAATATAAGGTACGAAGAAATCTGTTTTTAATTGTTTAAACTGCGGCGCACCGAACTAAAAAATCTGAAAAGATTGAGAGTAGTAGTATCAATAATATGTAAATAGAAAAAAGGATAATTATAGTACCTCGATTCCTTCAATACAAAATCGGCATTTTTCAGCATTCTTGACGCTTTTTATTTTTTGTAGCTCGGGTTTTGAATTTAAAAATCTGCAAAATTTCTACAGGGTGGCCCATATCTCTCGCCGTATTTTGAAATTTTGTTCAGAATCACCTCGGGTACGCAAAATTTAAAAACACGGCGAGACTTATGGGCCACCCTGTATAATATGTGCCTCCATAAAGGCGGGTCCACACTTGTTACCTCGGCCCGTTACTGACACCCGTTACCTCACTTTTTGGTAACGAGGTTCGGTGTGGGACCCATTTCCTATACTTCTGCACGTAAAAATGCGTCCACATTTGTTACCGTACCGGGATTCGTTACCTAGTCAAGTGGTCTAGAAAAGGTCTAGGAAGAAATGTGAAGTGTGTCCTGATACCTCATGGCGTTACATTTTACTTGGTTCTGCCGTTCCACCCGCTGTCGGTATTTTGACCCGCTCCAAAGGAAGTACTTGAGTCGCTTTTGAATAGTTCTGGCTTTCTTTAAATTTCTATCTTTTCTGTCTACCTTTGGTCGGATTAGGTTGATTAAAGTTGATGATTCTAGTATAACAATAATTTCTAAGTCGTATATAATAAATCTTCATTATTTATAAAAATATAAAAATACTTATAAAAATATTTCACGAAGAACTTTTTGTTGATATATTGCGGCATTGATTTCTATCGTGTCTGTCGATCAATACTAATGGCGTTAATTGTATTAAAAAAGGGAAACTGATGTGTCGATTGAAATTGCATGGCTCTTGACCACGTGTTCTGTTATTCTAATCCTTACCTTCTAAATCCTGCAATCAGATGGTCGAAAAGCTAAAAATTACTCCGAAAAAATTGCGTTAGTTTCGACCGCGTCATAAACCTGACCGAAGGCCGAACTCGGCACGCACTCGCAACAGCCCTACGTCGCCAAGGGGGTGTGGACTATCTCATAGGCAAGGCCCAATGAGCCCTATCTCCCAAGACTAAACAGTCTACAATACATAGGAACAGCGCCGCACATACGAGTTCACACATTTACGGCAGTTCATAGGGGAGCTAACACATTGGCAGTGGCGCAAGGACGAGTGTACACATCTACAGCTCCTTTGGAGCGGGTCACAATACCGACAATTCCCGATTCGCTGAACCAAGTAACGCGTAACGAAATGAGGGAGCCAGAAACACTCCACATTTGCTCTCAAACCTCTTCCACACCACTTGACTAGGTAATTATCATGGTAACGGTGTGAGGCGAGGTAACAAATGTGGACCCGCCTTTATAGAAGTGTCTATAAAGATTGTTTTCAAAGTTTTTGTTCGTTAAAATGGGAGATATTGAGCAACAACTAGATTTTTGTTTTTTCCCTGAAACTTCCCTCCCAGTTGAGTTAGAGGGTTGAAACTCGGCACAAATTGGTTTTTCTAGATAAGCTATCGAATGGCACCTCACAAGTCGAATTTGGTTTAGGGGCACATTTGACCCCCTTATCTGGCTATAGCCTTTAGTGGCATTTAGCCAAAGAGTCAACTTTCTCGTATCGATATCTAATCAATGTACTTTGCTTCCTTAATGTCCATGGACCTCGGAAATCAGAAAATGAATACAGTTTAATAACAAGCGTGCCAGTAATAGACAGTCAAAGGCGGAAGATTTGAAGATCATGGAAAAAGTTGGTCTTCTTTAAGATGCCCCTACGATTCTTTTTGATATTTTCCTTCCAATTTTTTGTTTAATGAAAAGTATATCTTTAAGTTACCATTCAAAATGATTACTTGTTAATATTCTGCACACCAAATTTCACTTCGATATCTTTAAACGGGCCTGGTTCCTTTGGGGCCTACTCCGAACCTATCTAAGCGCCATTGTCAAAATTGGCAGGTTCGACACTTGACGGTGTGACATCTAAAGTCATTATACAGAATTATAAACTCACGGTGTGACATCTAGCGTCATTATGCACAATAATAAATGGAGAGTCAGATGTCATAGCTGTCAGATCAAATTATTCCAGAGTTCTGTCGCGCTGATGCCACATCTTTTACACTTCTGATCATCAGCAAAATGAATCATCTCGAGCCGAGATTTTGAGTCCTGCCGGATATAGGAAAGGACAGCGTGAGCAAAATAATACATAACGGATGCGACCATAAAACTTGTAGGTTCGAGCTTCCCCGGGGTTCATTTTTTCTTATCATTAATTTTTTTTTGTAATTCCCAACTATATGACAATGAGCAATATTTGCTTACAAATGTTTTAAAAATATTTGTTAAATATTTTTATTTAATATACGTAAATATAAACTTAGAACACTTTTCGTGCTACCGTTTCTCTTGTCATGTATCTTGCCGATCATGGTACTGTTTAATATTTCTAAAATTAAAGTAATGTGTGAAGCGCATTTTCAGACGTCTTACAATTAGATTAAACAGTCGTAGATGGAGTACAGGAAAACTCGTGTGATGTTTTACTACTATTTCGCCTTTCTTTTAGATCACACAATTATATCTTTTATACAAATAATTACTGTTGCCAATGCAATTGTATGATCGTTAATTTTTATTCGATAAAAAATTAACAATTCATTGTTGAAAGGCTTATTGTCATTAAAAACTTAAGAATTGTCAGCAATAAAAAAATTAATAAATAAGAAAAATTTTTTTGAATCTCATAAGTATCATCTAGCATAGAACCAGAAATTACTAAGGGCCTACATAGTCCGCGCATCTCATTTATGTTTTTGAAGAATATCCGATATCATGACCGAGACGGGCGTGGCCCGACGAAGACTCCTAAATTTCATAATATGGAAAGTTCTAGTGCGTCCCCGCACATTTTGGGACTATATAAACCCTTTGGTTTCTACCCTCGTTGGTTCAAAGTTACACAGTCACGTGTAGAGTCACGTCGTGTCACGCTCGTACAGAGTCAGTTATATCAAGTGAAATTGGGCTTAGTGCATCTTTCGAATCATAGATTAACCCGTTAGAATCCGCTATTCCGGTTGAAGTTCTTTCGGTATACTCTAATAGCGGCTCTCAGACCCCGCATCGCCAGTGCGTCAACACCGTGCAAATACTTAGGTAACTTACACTTTTTCATATTATTTCATCGCGACAATTACATTTGTACAAACAACTGATTTCAATATATATATAAATTGTTCACCATTAAATGGAGTAGATTCGTCAAACCTATCTTTACTCCGTAATCCTTTATATTAGTAGTAACGTTCCCACAGATACAACTTAACCGCTCGAGTTGTATTGAATAATAATTTAGAGTTACGAGACAAACTAACATTTCCAATGACTCCCTGATTTCGCATCAGGCTCGTTCGCACGCCTTATCCAAACGAAATAGCTACAACTACTCCAACCCGTGGCTCCCCGATTTCGCATCGATTTTGTCCACGAAACCTACCCCATCCTACGGCCCCCTAATGTCGCATCAGGTTCGTCCGCACGGTTTCCAACCTCCGAACAGCTCCCCTGCTTCGCACCGGGTTCGTCTGTGAACTTCTTTCCTAGTGGCTCCCCGATCTCGCATCGGGTTCGTCCACGACCTTTCGGCCACCTGCGGCTCCCTGATTTTGCATCAGGTTCGTCCGCGCTTGACGCTATTCCTGAGGCTCCCCGATTTCGCATCGGGTTCGTCCTCGCTACACATATCCTAGCGGCTCCCCGATTTCGCATCGGGTTCGTCCGCGCACCTTACTAACAAATTCTCAACCGTATTCCTTGGGTAATATCAACCTCGCCGGTCTAAGCGTTGCCCACAGCCCTGGCTCGTAACATACCCATTCAATCCCGAAAGAAGTGTTGTGTGAATTGACTAGAATAGAATTTTTATTTTAGTGTTATATGTTATTTACATTTAGTTGTTATTTGTTATTTAGATATTAGTTTAATTTCAAAGATTTTATATAATAATGGGGCAAACGATATCAGGTAATTTTTGTTGTCTTTCTCGTATCAGATAATCTCGTTTGCAAAGGTTCGTCTCGCTATATCTATATTTTTATTTTTCTAGGCGAATACCATTTCACAAATAAAGATGTTTTTAACATGTGGTGCACTGAAAATGTTCAAACCAGAAAGTTAAGTGTTATTTTTAGTTTCATTTTCAATACAATGCAAGAAGTTGATGTCAGTGAGCAGTATCAAAACTTAATTGAGAAAAAAGTTCGAGTATTTTGCATCAATGCATCCAAGAAGTGGAAACAATGTCACCGATCACTCTGCAAATTGGAGAAGATATATTCTGGATGGATGAAAGGACATTTCACAATTCCATGTGTTGATAGAGAACCATTACCAACATCCACATCTACAGCTGTAGAAACAACGGAAGATGAAGATGAAGATGAAGGTGAAGATATTGAAGAGACAGAAGCAATATTTCCCATATTAAAACATTTAAACAACATAGAATTAGAGTCAGATGAAATGTTAGAACTATATTATATTGTATTTGTGTTATATATATATATATTTGGTTACTTTTTGTGTTGTTTTTTGTCCGCCATTTTGAATTTTGAATTTTTGTGTCGGATTCGTTATCAGCATACTCAAAAACCCTTAATTACTAAATTTCATAAAATTCCGACGACGTTTTGACTTTTGGCCACTTTTTCGAGGTTTCCAGACCACTGTTCGACGGAGAATCATTGAACTATTCGTAATTCCGATGCGTGCAAATCGTATTTTACGTTTTACGCCTTCCAGAAGTGATAAATTGTGAAAAATCGAGTTTCTGGGATATTGTGCTAGTTCAAGGAAGTGCGGTTGTGTGTGATATCAGTGAATAAATCAATCGAATAAGTCAATCATTCGAACAAGACAGACGTGTTTTTAAAATCCGCCTAGCGATCCATACATATTCAGCGGTATCTTTTCGGCATTTTGGGGTTGAGTTGAAGCATTTATTCATTCTTTCTTGTTTCAAACGATAAGTTCTTTGGTTTGTGTATGTCAACTTTAAGCAGCAGAACCAGTACTTGTCTGACTCGATAGGCGGTACAGAATCTAATCTGACAATGTCGAATGTAAAAAGTGCAGTGAATGTAGAAACCAAGTAACAAATCCAGTTAAGTGTTTGGATTGTGGTATTCTTTCCCACCCAGGAGACAAGTGTCTAGCTCGTACCGGTCACCCTTGGATTTTTGAAAAGTTAATCAGGTGTAAACGAACATAACATGCGTCATCTAGTGTTGCGGATCCTAAATACAGCCAACTATCGGCGACGGGTTTGACTGCAACTGCTTTTCCATCAATAGATAATATTAGGGACTTGATTCGACAAGAGCTTTCCTCATTTCAATGCAATATTATCGCCGAGCTGAAAACGGAAATATCAGTTCTGAACACCACGACTGCAAATTTGAACCAGCGGCTAACATTGTTAGAAAACAAAGGAACCACGTCCTCAAACAGTGACCATATTATCACAACTAACGTCATTTTAGATGAATTGAACGAACGACAAGAAAGAGCGAGAAACATCATCATCCACGGACTAGTCGAAGGTTTGGATGGGCCAGGAGAGGAATCACGCAAATTGGATATGGCGAGAGACATGGACATTCTGGAGAAAATGCAGCCAGGAACACACAAAATCTCTCGGATTCAGCGACTGGGAAGAACCAATGGTCAAAACACCAGACCATTAAGAGTAGCGTTGGGATCCGCCAATGATGTTATCTCAATCTTGAAGAACAAACACAAATATTCGAGAATTGAAAAAATTTCCGATGATAAAACACCGTCGCAAATGCAGCATCTCAAAAACCTCAGAGGCTAACTGAAGGAGTTGCACGATAAAGGCGGTAAAAACAAAACCATTAGATTCATCAGAGGAATTCCAAGAATTTCGAGTACAACCCCCAAGCCAAAAAACTAAAGAAAAATCTGACGGTCTACTATTAAAACATTCGCGGATTAAGAACAAAAACGAAAGTTCTCCTTCGGAATATTGCCACCTCGTCGGTGTCCTATGATATCATCATCTTCCAATTAGTGGAAACATGGTTACATCCGGCTATATCATCAGAAGAACTAGGATTAACCAAATACACGGTACATCGATTGGACAGAAGTCCCAACACTAAGGACCATCTTAGAGGAGTGGGAGTGCTTATAGCAGTCTAAAACTATTACACAATTCCAAAATTTGTTCCATCAACAGCACAGTTGAACATATGTTAATTAGTATTCGTCTTAAACAGCATAGCTTCATAATAGGGCCAGTTTACAACATTCCATCCTCTGAGTTAAGCCCTTACCACACACACTTGCGAAGAGATAGAGAAATTACTATCACTCCACCCATACTCTCAATCTTTATGTATTGGAGATTACAATTGTATTCAATTCTCCCACCTGCTACCTAGTTCACCTCAGGGTCAATCAACTGCCTCAGCTGGACTTATCCATCACAAAAAGGATGTCTTCGATTTAATAACGAACACATGCTCTCTTCACAATCTTTACCAGTTGAATACAAAGGCAAACTCCAAAGGCTCTTTGCTAGATATAGTCTTCTCTAATTCTTCGATTCATTTAGAACATGTACACGATGCTTTGCTTCACTTAGATACATATCATCCCGTCCTTGCCATATCACTTAGTCTCCAGGATATGTACTTGACCAAGCCCAGCCAGAGATATAACCGTGATTTCTACAATGGCGACTACAATAGCATAACGGAATATTTAAACTCTGTACACTGCGATTCGCAACTGGAAGGTCTATCGGTCGAAGAAACTGTCTCGTTCTTGTATTCGACACTAAACCACGCGATCGATTCTTTTATTCCATTAAAAAAACACTACCATTCTCAGTTTCCAAGTTTGTGTACATCCGAACTCAAACATCTCATAAGATCCAAGAAAATAGCCCACAGAACATATAAAAGTTCTAATAGTTAGAAGAGTGTAAATCATTGTCGAAATCTTGCTACTCCAAGTACATAGCCTCAGTCGAGTCACGTATTCCATACAATATCAAATCCTGCTCGAGTTTCATTAATTCAGACAGAAAAACCAACGCCATTCCGTACTATATGCATCTGAATGACTTGAAGCACTCGAATGACCAGGACATCGCTAACCTCTTTGTAGATCACTTTGAGTCGGTCTTTGGACCCCAATTTGCTTCCTGCATACCTCCCGTCCCTAGCCACCATTCACTCGACCTCTCAGAGTTTCGAATTGACATTAGCGATGTTCTAAAAGAAATTGAACTCATCAACATTAACAAGTCTCCAGGGTCGGATGGTATTCCACCTATTCTTCTCAAAAAGTGTAAATTTATCCTCGCAAGACCCCTGTGGAGAATTTTTAACCTATCTCTTGACACAGGTTACTATCCAAGTGTATGAAAAATGAGTATAATCACTCCTATCTACAAGGCGAGAAACAGATCGACGGTGTCAAACTATAGACCGGTCTCTCTATTGACTACGATAGCCAAGATCTTTGAAGGAATTATCTCCAAGAAGCTCCAGCCACTAATTGCAACTATTTGTAGTAAGCATCAACACGGTTTTATAAGAGGACGCTCCACCTCCACAAATCTTGCTGTATACTGCAATGACATTTATAAATCATTTGGCAGCGGCTTACAAACGGATGCTGTATACTTCGACTTCAAAAAAGCGTTTGATAGAGTCAATCACTTCATACTAATTGATAAGTTAGCGTCCTTAGGTATAAGGGGAAGATTCCTCCAATGGCTCTTCTCATACATAAACGGTCGGGTTCAGGTTGTTAGAATTAGTAACAGTCTATCGAGTCATATACTACCAATTATAGGAGTTCCCCAAGGATCGCACCTGGGTTCACTGCTTTTCCTGTTATTTATAAATGACATCGAATCTGCCATTCAACACTCCAAGATATTGATCTTCGCGGATGATATTAAATTATACCTCCAAATACGGTCAACAGCACACTGTCATAAATTGCAATCTGATGTTAATAACATATTGAAATGGGGCTCCGACAACAGTGCGGAACTAAACGCGGAAAAATGTCACGCAATAAGATTCACTAGAATGAAGAATCACATCGAATTCCAATACTCGGTTCTTGGAGAATCATTACCCTTTTGTACTTCTGTCCGGGATCTAGGGGTTACCCTAACCAATACTCTATCTTTCGAAATGCACATCCAAAACATCACGAAGAAAGCTCTGAACTCATTAGGATTCATTTTAGGATACAGTGGCTACTTTAAAAATACTAATACTATTCGATTCCTATATAATTCGTTAGTATGGCGCATACTAGAATTCGCATCGATAATCTGGTCCCCGCAAACCAAAAACGCGGAGTATAGGTTAGAGAAAATTCAACATCCGCTACTCCGTCATCTGCCATTTAAAGAAGGTCACCCGATGTCTCGTAGAAACCATGATTACAGTAATTTGATGCACAAATTTAATCTTAATCCTCTTAAATCCAGAAGAATTGTAGCTGATCTGAGTTTCCTCCAAGCGATCATTCTCGCTGAGTTTCAATGGGACTATGAATTCCTCCGAGTTATTATCTACAATTAATTTTAACGTGCCGCCTCGGAACACGAGATCTCCGAATCTGTTTAGATCCTCGTTGCTAAAATACACCACATCTGATCCTTTAAACAGGATCTGCAACTCAGTTAATTCCTATTTCCGAATACTCAACTTTAAGGAACGATCTTTGACACCATTTTTGTTTAGGCCCGCAATTATTGGAGATAATACAATTGTAAACGCTCTCCATAAAGACTACGATTACGACTAAGATTGTTTACTATAATGTTACTCATATGTTACCATTGTATACACTAAGGGTCTCAGCCCGTTAAATTGAATAAATAAATAAATAAATAAACCACTGAGTCGTCCAATATTTGCTTATTATAAAATATGACGAGAATTCGACAGCCATCTTGTTGCCTACACCGGTGTCTCTCTCAAGCTTACAGTTTCAAAAATACCAGTTTTCTCAACGAGTGGTGTTTATTGGCGCTCTAACGGACCCAACCGGCAGCTAGTGAAGTCTACCCGTGTGCACTATACCCGCGAAAGTTTCATTAATGCAATTATCGGGACGAAAAACGAAAAATACAGGTCATGACACACGGAGTCGGCTCCCTTAAGGGTTTAGAAGTTATGCCAAAATGTCACTAAATTTCTCGATGTAGACCACTGTGCGTCGGACCCTGGGAACTGACAGTTAACTTTTCTTTTCTTAACTTTGTTAAAACATTTTAAATAAAGATATGGTTTGGCTTTACACGTATTACAAAAAGTGACGACCTTTTTGGGTAAAGACTATTGTGGTACGCCTGATGAAAGAGTGTAGGGTTTTTTGACTGAGTGAGTGCGGTACGACTGAGAAAAGAAGGTTAAGGGCGATTCGAATTCGAGAACGCACGTAGCCTGCCACGTGAAAGTACGAAGCAAGATTAGGGAAAAATCAATGCAAATAAAATAAAAGGCAAAGGAAATAAATGGTGCCAGTCATTAAAACCGATAACCAAATCCGCTCCACTATATCCGGATAAGCGGCTACGCTATAATCGGCAGCACACCCAATTCAAAAATCTGACAAAAATTGAGAGTAATAGTATCACTAATATGTACCTACAACAAAAATACAAATGTGGTCAAAAGATTTCTTCAATACAGAATCGGCAATTTCCAGCAATTTTTGACGTTTTTATTTTTCGCAGCTCTTTGAAAATCTGCAAAACTTCTACAATATGTGTCTCCATAATTGCTATGTTCCAGACTTTTTTCAAAATTTTTTATGCGATAAAATGGGAGATATTGAGCAAAAACTATTTTTTTTCGCCGTAACTACCCTCCCAGTCGAGCTGCAGGATGGAAACTTGGTACGAATTGGTTTGACACCTCACAAGTCGAATTTGGTTTAGGGGCACATTTGACCCCTTCATCCGGCTATAGCCTTTGACGACGATCGCAGATCTGGTGAGTGAGTTCGACGGTATTTCCAATGATTTTGATACGTGGGAACGGCAGCTGTAATTCATGGAGGATGCGTACAAATTAGAAGACAATTCCGTGAAAATCCTGATCGGAATGAAGTTGAAGACGAAGGCGCTCGAGTGGTTTCACGGAAGTCCTGAACATATAGGAATGACGCCCGACGGGATTATTGAAGAATTGAAAACCATGTTTCGTCATCGACAAAAGCAGAGTCACTTTGCGAAGAAAATTTGAGGAACGCTCGTGGAAGGGAGAAGAGACATTTGACGAATATGCCCACGATAAAACAATACTGGAAAATCGTGTACCAAAAGACGCAGAAAAGATGGTGGATTACATTATTGAAGGAATCCCAGATAATTCATTGCGTGACAAAGCACGTATTCTTCGATTTTCGACGATTGCTTGAAGCATTTGAGAAAATAACGCTGCGAGATCGGTACACAATGAATTACAATCGGCAGGACAGGCGAGGAAGTGTTCCATCAAGGATAAAGCGATGTGAGAACACTAGCGATTGTGCTAGGAGCGAGACGAATGAAGCTAGCTACAGTGGAGAGGCGGTGAACCAGATACGCTGTTACAGCTGTGGCATGGTTAACCATATCAGCGCGGCGTGTCCTCCAAAAGACCTCGGTACCAGATGTTTCCAGTGCGGGAAGTATGGTCATATCGCGACAAAATGCAAGAAGAGGAATGACGAATTGAAGAACGCCTGCGTTGCATCATGTTGCTCGCGTAAGAGCTTTACGAAAGATGTTATGATTGACGGTAAGTGTGCGGAAGCGCTTATGGACAGAGGAAGCGATATTTCATTGATGCTTGAAGGCGAGTATTTAAAGATCAAGGGCGGATTATCAGAACTCAGACCATCTTCGACACGTTTTTCGGGAGTAGGCTCCAACGGTATTCCGGTGTTAGGTGAATTTCATACAAATCTGACGGTTGACAGTTATACATGTCCGGTTCTCATTCGAGTCATTTCCGATGCGTTTTCGAGACAGAAAATACTGGTCGGAGCTCATTTCCTAGACAAAGTGGAAGTTCATGCAAAGCATGGTCGAATTAGTATCAGTCCAATTCGCGAAAATGACGATGATGACGACAGACCGGAAGTACTACAGATCGATCTGCTAGACGAGACAGAGGTTAATCAAGTCGATGTCCTTCACGTGTGTGATGCAGAATCCAGACAGTTGGTATCGACAACAATTGGTATCGTAACAATTACAGACCGAATAAGACGATTGAGACGGACTACAAGATGAAAATAAGCAAGACGCTTATCTTCGAAGGAGAAAAATATTGTAAATACGCAGATTGACGAGTGGAGAAAAAGGACATTGTGCGTCCCCCTTCTTCCGACTATGCGAGTCCGATAGTTTCAGTAGAAAAGAAAGACGGCTCACATAGACTATGCATAGACTATCGGTTATTGAACAAGAAAATAATAAAAGATCGCTATCCTCTACCCTTGATAGAGGACCAGCTTGACAGATTACAAGGTACCAAGATTTTCAGTACGCTCGACTTAAAGGACGGGTTCTTTCATGTGCGAGTAGATGAATCAAGTATAAAATTTACACCGTTCATTGTACCCGACGGTCAGTATGAACATTTGCGCGTACCGTTTGGCCTTTGTAATTCGCCTTCCGTTTTCCAAAGATATGTCAATACGATTGTTAGGGAGTTAATTCGGGACGGTACAGTACTACTGTACATGGACGATATAATAATCCCTTCGAAAGACGATTCAAGCGGTATAAGAAATCTTGAGAGAGTACTAGAAACAGCAAGTAAAGTCGGTTTAATAATTAATAGGAAGAAATGTCACATTTTACAAAGACGCGTCGAGATTCTAGGTCACACGATTGAAGACGGATTTGTTCGACCATCGGAGCGTAAAACGGACGCAGTGAAACGTTTTCCACAACCTACGTGTATTCGCCAAGTCCAAGCTTTTTTAGGCTTAACAGGATACTTTCGCAAATTCATTGCAGGGTAGTCAACGATTGCTCGACCATTGACAAAACTGTTGAAAACGAATGCCAAATTTGATTTTAACATAGCTGAGAAAGAAGCGTTTATTAAATTAAAGATGTTGCTAAGCGAGAGGCTCGTGTTAGGTTTATATCGATTAGACGCCGATACAGAATTACATACTGACGCATCGATGTATGGATATGGGGCGATCCTCTTGCAGAGAAAGGATGAAGACCACTTACTACATCCAATCTATTTCGCGAGCGGAAAAACGACGCCGGCCGAGGAGAAACGTACGAGTTACGAGTTAGAGGTGCTTGCAATTGTTAAACCACTTAAGCGATTCTGTGTATATTTGTTAGGCATCTCATTCAAAATTGTAACTGATTGTCGCGCGTTCACCCTTACAACGAATAAGAAAGATCTTTGCGTACGTGTAGCTCGATGGGTATCGTTGTTAGAAGTGTCACGTATGCATATGGCCCTGCCGGCTCCCACTTGAGCAGCGGCAGAGTCCCACTCCAACCTTTGAAGTAGACAGAACATTGTACGCCCTTTGCTGAGCCATCACAAGTGGTGTCAGAAGTGAACCAAAAGTAACTCAGTAAAATACAAATAAAGAATAAAAAAAGGAAGGAAGGAGAAGTGCTCACGAAGGAAACGTACACACAACAATGCAATTAACTGCCAACATAGGTGTATACACACTTACACTTACTTAAACGACACTTATACATATATATAGTTGTTGAAAAAGGTATCATTTCGTTTCACCCTACATTAGTAAAAAAAATAATCAGTCAAAATTCCGCCCGAAAGACCAGAACGTCACAAAAACCACAGACACACAAGTCCAATCTTCTACGTACCATTAGAAAAACCAAAGAACGAAGAAACGGAGACGAAAATACCAAATACAGTGACATTCCGCGATGTATATTTTACAATTCCTACGTTCGACGGCAAAAACATACCCGTAGAAACTTTCATCCGTGCATATAATAGGGCAAATGCCGTTCTACCAGACTTAGACAGATCTAAATTTTTAGAATTACTACCACGCAAACTAACTGGAAATGCAATCGCAATAGTTTTTTTTTTTTTAACTCCCTCGAACTCTACAATTTGTCCCAAGAGGACATTCGGTAGATTGTTTTAACAAGATAAGTAAATTTAGCCCGTAGATATTTTCTCAGTAGAAGATATCTTTTTAGTGATCACAACTTAAGTCGTGTGTAGAAGATCATTTGGGTGCTTCCTGCGTAGTCTTCTAGAATAGAGCTCTGAATAGAGTAGAGAATAGAATAGAGTTTTCTGAATAGAGCTTCTTTGCTAGTTTGCTTGGATGATTTCCCAGTCTGGATTTGTATCTGTTGCATAGACGGTTTATTTCCTCTTCCACGGAATTGATCTTGAGGTCCTTGCGAATTTGGTCATTTCTCTCATACTACGGAATTATTTTTTTCATAAGTAATAAAACAGTTTATTCCTTTCGGATAATGAATAAACGTATCGAACACGGTTATTACACGACTTATTAGTGTATTTCTTATTCACGAATAACGAATAATTCCACATTATCCTTAACTAAGACGATGTAACATTTGCCGCACGCTTCCCTCGGTACCCTCGATGCCCCCATCACGACCGACCGCAAGTGATCGGTTCGCACCTGAGCGCGCGTCAGCCGATGCCCAGCGGGCGCTCTCATTGGTCAGTGTTTTTCGTTAATAACTCAAAAATGCTACTATCCAGGACATTTGGGTCAAGGAAGAAGATGTTTAAAATCACCCCAGCTACACCTTATACCCCGATGTTCCCTGAGTGTTCTGACACCCTGTATATTGGAGGAGGTTTAGGTGGGGGATTGATGTTTATCGTTGTGTTGTCGTCAGTAGTATCGTCATTTAGATTTTGTAGAAGGTTGAATGGGTTGTTTACGGGCACACTGCTTAACCATTTAACTTGTTGTTCTTCGGAGACCGTTGGAGAAGTGGTTGGTGTGATTTTTTTATTCGCTTCTTCGATGATTCGTTAGCTTTTGAGAGGTCAATATCCATTGCCGCTGAAGTTATTTGCGAACTGGGGTTAAACTGTTGATTTTTTCCCCTTTTCGTTAACCGCACTAGTAAACGGAGCTATTACCGGAATGTAGGGTGTTATTATTACTTCGAGTAAACACGTCTTATCGCCTCGAGAGCTCGATGTCAACTGTGCAATCAAAATAGTAGACACGAAAATCAACTCAACTTTAAGCGATTTATTCTGAGACCTTAAAACAGCATTTAGTAAACCAATGGAACTATCTGATCTAAAATTTGAACTAAAATGTACCGCATAAAATTACGGTGAATCAGTCTTTAACTATTCTATACGAGTACGTAGAATTTTAAACAAAATCATAGAGCGGTTAGAAACAGTTTATAATGCAATAGAGTATAAAGGCTATTTAACAAATAGAATAGTAGATGTAAAAAACATTGCAGTAAAAGCATTTGTACGCGGACGTGTAGATAGCATAAACTAGCAAATGCCTAGACAAACCCCAACACTTCAATCAGCAATAAACGAGGCAATAGATATTGAAAACGAACTATTAAGACGCCAAAAATTACATCAAAACAATATATGCCACGAAGAAGGGTCACAAGACTAATAAAGCGCATGTTAGATTTATGGAAGCAACTAATCATAAAACTACAATATCGGACGAAAATGTCGTTCCCTACAACAACACAAAGCTACCCAACGTAACTATTCCCACAGTTCGGGCAGATCATTCTCACGGAGTAACCATCGCTACAGAAACACAAACCGAGGATTCAGTACCCGAAAAGGCACGTACGACGGAAGACGCGACGACCGACCTAGCGCGCACAGAGAAAATTATCGAGACCTATCACGAAATATGTACAGAAACAATTCACGCGATAGATACAGAAATAATTCACATGACAGATACAGAAACAATTCACGCGATAGATACAGAAATAATTCACATGACAGATACAGAAACAATTCACGCGATAGATACAGAAATAATTCACATGACAGATACAGAAACAATTCACGCGATAGATACAGAAATAATTCACATGACAGATACAGAAACAATTCACGCGATAGATACAGAAATAATTCACATGATAGATACAGAAACAATTCACGCGTGTAGTCGACGGGCGATCTCGCCTCGTACATTGTATGTACCCGACCGGCTTTGCGGTCCAGGTTGAAACGGCCTGCCGCGGAGTTCGAGGAAGCGATCGTGGCGTCGCGTTGCCACGACGCACGCAGAGATTGCGAGAACGTGCCGATTTAGTTAGTTAGCCTCTAGCAGCCAAGGAGGCCACAGGTTCACGAATAAACTGTCATTTACCGTTACGAACTGGTATTGTTTTCTTCTTTTCTTTCCGAAAGAAAGCTCCTGACCAAAACTTCCGATCCGCCCCTCCTACAGAAATCAGAAGTGGGATTCGATTTTCCGAATATTTGAACGCGATAGTGATCGCAAGTTCAGTGTTAAGATTTTGCCAGCATTGTGGTATAAATTGTTAGGACGCGCCACGTGCTGTTCAGCCGCGATCAGATTGTGTTGTACGCGGAATTCTGAAAGCCGGGCGTGCGAGTGTATGATTGTGTGCTGCTGAGCTAACTCGATTAGTGACTTTTTTTTTTCTTTTCGGTTGAACATTGGATTTAAATTCTGTCGAACGTGTGTATTGTGTAGTGCAAAATGCTTGCTTTCAAGGCTCCGGCATTAAAAGCAAAATTGCGCGAGCTTGATCTTTCGACTACTGGTAATAAAGCCGAGCTCGCTAAACGGCTGTTGGAAGCAGGCGTGGCGGTGGACGAGATAGATGCAGGCGATGAGACGAATGCAGGCAATGAGGCGAATGCAGGCGACGGGGAAGGAGAAGTCACCATGGTAAAGATACCTGAGGATATCGAACTCGCGATTTTGCGCCGAGAAAAAGAATTAGCCGACAGTGAGGTCCAAATGTTAAGAAGGGAGCTTGAATTTTCGCGTAACCTGCAACCCAGAACGCCGAATGTTGAACGTCCTCGCATGTTAGATTGGCGAAGCCTCTTAGAGATGCTAGCGGATTTTGATGGAGACGACCGCGATTATGACACGTGGGAAAAGCAAGTGAAGAAATTAGTTACGAACTACGAACTGGACGATCACGTAGCCAAAGCGCTTATGTGCAATAAGCTGAAGGGCTAAGCGAAAAAGTGGTATCATTCGAGACCCGACAGCGTGGATTTGAGTTTCCACGAAGCCTTGGAAGAGATGCGCAAAATGTTCCGACGGCGGCAGAACAAGCTATAGAACCGACGCGACTTCGAGAAGAGAACGTGGCGGAAGTCAGAGCCGTTCGCGGACTACCTGCATGACAAGACCACATTGGCAAATTTGGTGCCGATAGACCAGGACGAGTTAGTAGATTATCTGATTGAAGGAATTCCGGACGTGAATTTACAAACGCAAGCACGCATACAACAGTTTAAAACACCAGCGTCGCTATTGGAAGCGTTCGCGAAAGTTGCATTGCGTGAAGACCCAGCCGTGAGTCGCGCCAGCCGAACGCAGAACATCATCGCGCCGACGGCGAAGAAGACAAGAGGACCGCACGGCCCGAGGGATAGCGAGCAAGGCGCTGTTCGCTGTTACAATTGTTCAGGCCCCGGGCACTTCGCAGCGGACTGTAAGCAGCCAAAGCGGGAAAAGGGGTCCTGTTTCCAGTGCGGAGAATTGGGCCACCACGTCCAGGATTGTAAGAAGCGGGAAAACATCCATTACGTCATGCAACCCGAGTTCCGTTTGGTTAAGGGAAGTAAAACGTTTTGTACCAGTCTATGCAGTTTGTTAGACTCGGGTAGTCCGATTAGTTTTATAAAAGCGAAATACGTTCCGGTAGATTTTAGAGCCAACGTGATGCGGCAGAATCAATTGTTTCGAGGTGTAAATGGTAGCGAATTAGATGTACTTGGCGAGGCGCAAGCAAAAATCGTAGTTGATCGCGATGAAATTGATACTAGGTTGCGTGTTGTATCTGATTGCACAATGAGCGCTCCCGCAGTGCTCGGACGTGATTTTCTGGAAGCCGCGAAATTTAAACTGGTCAGGGATTCTGACGTGCCCGAAATTATGAATATTGATGTCGCGTGTACACAAGCGGAATCAGCGTCACGGCAAGCTAGCATAAATGAACAATTGCCGGAGAATGTAAAGTGTAGGGCGCGAGCGTTGCTAGAAGAGAAATACGTTGAGCCGCCGCGGCCACATCGTCCAGCAGTAGAAACGGAAATGACAATAGTGCTGACGGATAAAAAACCGTTTCATTGTATGCCTCGTAGACTCGCGTACGCTGAAAAGTCCGAGTTAAGAAAAATTTTAGACAACCTACTAGAAAAGGGCGCGATTAGAAAGAGTGAGTCGGAATCCGCGTCGCCGATTGTACTGGTGAAAAAGAAAACAGGCGAAATGAGGATGTGTATCGATTTTAAAGTTTTAAATAAAATTACGGCGCGAGATAATTATCCGTTGCCTTTGATCGAGGACCAACTTGATTTGTTAGCAGGAAAAAAATATTTCACCGCGCTTGACCTCAAAGACGGTTTTTTCCATATTAAGATGTCACCTGATTCTGTTAAGTTAACTTCGTTTGTGACGCCATTGGGCCAATTTGAGTGTCTAAAAATGCCCTTCGGGCTAAACGGAGCGCCCCTGAAATTTCAGAGGTATGTAAGCGAAATTTTTGAAAAGCTGATAAATTCGGGAGACATCGCGGTTTATCTCGACGACTTTTTGGTAGCGACATCGACGCTAGAGCACCACCTTGTCGTGTTAGAGGAAGTCTTCCGGTTGTTGGTACAAAATAGACTCGAATTGCGACTAGATAAGTGTAAGCTCCTACAGACGGAGCTAGAATACTTGGGGTACGCAATTACGGGAGACGGTATCAGGCCGACCGACCGGGGCATCGATGCTGTTAGGCGGTTCCCAATAACACGGTGTACGAATGACGTGCACAGTTTCGTCGGACTGTGCTCCTACTTCAGAAAATTCATCGAGGGCTTTTCCGTCGTAGCCAAGCCCCTCTATGATTTGCTTAGGAAAGATGCAAGATTTGAGTTCGGGACGGAAGAAGTGCGGGTTTTCGACATGCTTAAAACGCGATTAGTGGACGCGCCGATTTTAAGTATCTATTCACCTCGTGATGAAACGGAATTGCACTTTGAGACGGTTTCGGACATACTTGCAGGGGATAAAATTTAAAATCGTTACTGATTGTCAGTCGCTAACGTTGACTTTGAACAAAAAAGATACAAATCCGCGTATCGCGAGATGGGTTTTAGAGTTGCAAAACTACGATTATGTACTTGAACATCGGTCCGGAAGTAAAATGACGCAAGTGGATGCCCTTAGCCGTGTAAATAGCGTACTAGTAGTGGAAGACAACTCTTTCGATCGCAACCTCGCATTGAAACAGGGTACGGACCCAGAAATTGTTAAGATAAGAGACAAGCTAGGAAGTGCCGAAGATAGATTCTATGAAATGCGCGATGGGCTAGTGTATCGAAAAAAAAACGATTATATTCTGTTTTATGTCCCGTGCGAATTGGAAAATAAGATTATGTATAAATATCACGACGAGATGGGCCATGTGGGAGTGGACAAGACCGTCGAAAATGTCCTACGCAGCTATTGGTTTCCACGTGTAAGACTAAAAGTAGAAAACCACATAAGAAACTGTGTAAAGTGTATAGCGTACGCACCCGCATCCGGAAAAGGGGAAGGGTTTCTGCACAACATTCCGAACGGAGACCTACCGTTTCTGAATGTGCACATTGATCATTTAGGCCCGATCTCGAAACAGCACGCATCCGGAAAGTGCTACGTGTTTGCGGTGATAGATGCGTTCACAAAGTTTGCGAAACTGTATGCGACAAAGACGACGAGCACGAGAGAGGCAATTGATTGTCTGGAAAAATACTTTGTTGCATACAGCCGGCCCTTGCGAATAATTTCCGACCGCGGAAGTTGTTTTACTTCGCGAGAATTCGCCGCGTTTTTAGAGGAGAGGAGCGTGCGCCATACGTTGGTAGCAACCGCCTCGCCGCAAGCCAATGGGCAAATAGAGAGGCTAAATCGCACCATAGTTCCGATGATTGCAAAGTTGGCTAGCGAGAGACAGGCGTCCTGGGTCAAGATTCTTCCAGACGTAGAGTTCGCGTGTAATAATTCAGTGTGTCGTTTGACAGGCGAGAGCCCGAGCATGTTGCTTTTCGGTGTGTACCAAAGGGGCAATATAGTGGACGGCATCCGAGAGGGATTAGAAGAAAAAAACGTAGCTAGCGTACGCCGCGATTTTCCCGCGGTCCGTGTCAATGCTGATCGGCGAATTCAGCAGACGCAGAAGTACAATCAGGCACATTACGATAATAAAAGAAAACCGGCGCATCAATATCAGGAAGGCGATCGCGTCATGGTACGGAACTTTGTGAATACGCCTGGAGCTTCGGCAAAGTTGGTGCCAAAGTTCAAGGGCCCTTATGAGATAATAAAAGTTCTCCGGAACGACCGGTACGTATTAGCCGATGTGGAAGGGTTTCAATTAACACAGATCCCTTATCAAGGGACGTGGCATGCCGCGAATATGCGCCCTTGGAGCGTCAAAGAACCTGGTTAGAATAGATAAGTTTGCCGAGTTTTATTGTATTGTCTATTTTCTTTAAGTATGTATGCAAATAGTTATAATTGTTTTATTCCTTCATTATGTTTATACACCACTAGTTGTAAGTTGCGTTGCATTTTTTTTCATAGATTAATTTTTTTATATATGAGTTACGGCCGTCAACCGCTGAATGTTCTTGAGCGAATTTACAAGATAAGCATAATGTAAGCATAACTAATCGGGACGATTAGTCGTCAGGATGGACGAGTTGTAGTCGACGGGCGATCTCGCCTCGTACATTGTATGTACCCGACCGGCTTTGCGGTCCAGGTTGAAACGGCCTGCCGCGGAGTTCGGGGAAGCGATCGTGGCGTCGCGTTGCCACGACCCACGCAGAGATTACGAGAACGTGCCGATTTAGTTAGTTAGCCTCTAGCAGCCAAGGAGGCCACAGGTTCACGAATAAACTGTCATTTACCGTTACGAACTGGTATTGTTTTCTTCTTTTCTTTCCAAAAAGAAAGCTCCTGACCAAAACTTCCGATCCGCCCCTCCTACACGCGGTAGGTACAGAAATAATTCGCACGATAGATACGGAGATAATTCACGGATTAAGAACGATCTCCACAACAGGTACAGATACAGAGGCGACTCGAATAACAGATTTGTATATCGAAAAAATTCACCAGACACATACAGGAATAGCTCAAGTAATAGATACCGAAATAACTCAAGAGATAGATTTAGAAACGACTCGCAAGACAGACCTGAATACACTGACAGAAACACACACGACGCGCACGACAAAGCAGAAAGTACCACCTACGATACACATGCACACACCCGACGTACGCAATAGCATTATAAAATTCTTCATTGACACAGGCGCACAAGTAAATCTCATAAAAATTAATAAAATTTCAAAGCACATAAAAATTAATCAGCATATAACCTACGAACTACGACGTATAACAGAGGGAAAAAGTAACACCTTAGGATCGTGTTTAATCACCGTTGAAGAAATTCCAGTAGAATTTCAAGTATTCGCAGACTCGTTTCCAATTACTGAAGACGGACTTCTGGGTGACGCTTTCTTCAAACAAACTCAGGCTGATATATTATATTCCGACGTATACCATTTGCGACATTGGAAATAGTTGAAATACCACCCAGATCGAAAATACAAATGCACATTAGATTAAAGCGCACAGATGTCCAAGAAGGATATATACCAAAAATTAAAGCACATGACAAATTATTTGTATGGAATGCCCTAGAAAAAATTATAACAATATAGCATACATACATGCTACAAACACAAGTACAACACCAAACCTAACCCATTGAAAAAATTTCGGATACATTAGGAACAATCACAGATGTAACAGATTTTCAAGGTACTCAAACAGAATACCATGCAACAATCTGTACCATAAAGACAAATGAACGATCCGAAAAACTGAGAACGCTCCTGCACTTAGAAAATCTAAATGACGAGGGGAAGCAACATGTTTTACAATTAGCGTCAGAGTACTCAAATTTATTTTACATCCCCGGAGATCGATTAGGACATACTTCAGTAATCAAACACAAAATGCACACAACAGATGAAAGACCTATTAACATAAAACAATATCGGTATCCCCCTCTACACAAATTAGAAATCCAAAAACAAGTTCAAAATTTGTTAGACAACAAAATAATCCAACCATCCGCCTCACCGTGCAATTCACCGATCTGGATTGTTCCCAAAAAAAAACCAGACAACAAAGGTAACAAAAAATGGCGAATGGTCATAGATTTCAGGAAATTGAATGAAAAGACGATCACAGACGCGTATCCCCTTCCGAATATAATCGATATTCTGGACCAATTAGGCAATGCTCAATATTTTTCCGTCTTGGATTTGGCATCAGGTTTTCACCAGATAGAGATGCACTCAGAGGACAAACAAAAAACAGCGTTTTCCACTCCGAATGGTCACTTTGAATTTAACCGTATGCCATTCGGCTTGAAAAACGCACCGGCTACCTTTCAGCGCGTTATGGACATTATATTGCCTGGCTTACAGGGAAACGATTTGTTTGTGTGTTCAGACGTCATCGTAATCTATGCAAATAGTCTTTCGGAACATACCACAAATCTCGTAGGTTAGCAAACAGATTGACGAACGCAGAACTTACATTGCAAACAGAAAAATGTCAATTTTTGAGAAAAGAAGTGACATATTTGGGACACACAATTACAAAAGGCGGTGTGAAACCGAACTCCAGCATTGTATCGGCTATTCAAGATTTCCCAAGACCAGAAAACAAAAAGAACATCAAACAATTTACAGGGCTAACAGGATACTATAGGCGCTCTAGAAAACACTAGGCAAACATTATCTCACCATTAACACGACTACCTGTAAAAAAAAGAATGTAAACTTTACGTGGAATACAAAACACCAAATTGCCTTCGATACACTGAAGAATAGGATTATAAAACAGCCAATTCTACGCTACCCGGATTTCACAAAAGCATTTACAGTGGCGGCCAGCTACTTACGACCGCTTGATAGTTCGGTAAATAAACGTTGCACATATCTCCTAAATTAAAATTTTCGTAGGTTAAGCTCATATATAATAATCTCTGAAGCATATTTTATAGTAAATTACAAAAATTGTTTATTTAACACTACAAACTACATATATTTCTAACATTTCCTTAGCTGATGTCGTTATAACAGCGGACAACTACTTAAGACCGATAAGTTTTTATCACCATTCGCTGAGTTACTGTCATTGTGGACATAGTTGCTATAGTCCGACGTGTTCCAGAATATAAACAATTACAAATCAGTCTGCAATCATGAGTCGAAGAAAGAATATTACTCCTGAGCAGAGAATTGAAAGTAAATTCTTGAGAGATGAGGGATACTCATTTTCGATAATCGCTGAAACTTTAAATATTTCAAAAAGGCGTGCGTACAAGCAACACAGTCCATATCAAAGGCAGATCCAGTGAATAATGTGTCACGGAAAGAAAGTCTTCGGAAAACAACAGTCAGAGACGATCGCGTTGTTCATCGCATCTCTGAAGCTGATCGACAGAAAACAGCTGAACAAGTTCTCAATGAATCTGGTATCGAAATTAGTTGCAAAATTAGTGTCCGAACAGTACGGAGAAGATTGAATGAATAATTAATCTTGTGGGTCGTGTTGCTCGCAAGAAGCCTCTCATATCTGAACGCAACAGAAATTTACGTTTACAGTCCGCTAAAGAACATCGGCACTGAACGGTAGCGGATTGGTCAAAAATTGTTTTTACCAATGAGTCCAAATTTAATAGAATGGGTTCGGATTGCAAAACGTATATTCGATGCCGTGTTAAAGAAGAATTTTCATCAAAGTGTGTAAAATCAACCGTAAAAGGAGGAGGACGATCGGTGAACGTCTGGGGAGCGATGTCGTTGCAAGATGTTGGTCCGATTCATAGAATTAGTGGAATTATGGACCAATACGTATACATGAATATATTAAATGGATTACTGCTTCCATTTGAAAGTGGACAAATACCAGAAAACTGGATTTTGCAAGCTGACAATGACCCGAAACATACGGCTCGCAGGCTTAAGCAATTTCTAAATGAAGAAAACATACGAGTATTACCTTGGCCCTCGCAATCTCCAGACCTCAACCCCATTGGGATGTTATGGATAGATGTCGAAAAATATGTTCAACACAAAAACCAAAATTTAAATGAACTCTACGCTGTTATTGAAGAAGGGTGGAGTAATATTCCAGTCCAGCGTTGTCGTCGTTTAATTGATTCAATGACAAGGCGTTGCGAGGAAATTATTCGACAAAGAGGAGGACCAACGTGTTATTAATTACCTTCTGTGTTTTACGTCTCCAAACTTTCTAAATTTCATTAATTTAAACTGTATGTATAATATTAATCTAATGCGGTCTTAAGTAGTTGTCCGCTGTTATAACGACATCAGCTAAGGAAATGTTAGAAATATATGTAATTTGCAGCGTTAAATATACAATTTTTATTATTTACTATACAATATGCTTCAGAGATTATGATATATGAGTTTAACCAACGAAAATTTTAATTTAGGAAATATGTGCAACGTTTATTTGCCGTACTATCAAGCGGTCGTAAGTAGCTGGCCGCCAATGTACATTAACCACCGACGCGTCCGATTATGCGATAGGCGCCGTATTAAGACAAGAATATAATAACTTCAACCATCCAGTAGCATTTTATTCAATATCAATCACAACATCAGAACAGTTGAGATGAGAAAAGAATTACTAGCAATCATAAACGCGATCGAACACTTTAGACCCTATTTATATGGTAAAAAGTTCACCCTCATCACAGACAATAGAGCAGTTACATATTTGAAACACAAGGCAAACCCACGACAACAACTACAACGATGGCAAGTCGTATTAAATGACTACGACTTTGAAATTCATCATCAACCCGGAAAATTAAACCTGGTAGCTAATGCATTATCCCGGACTCCCGCAACTATTATGCCAATCAGACCAAGACAACAATTGTCGGATACTATAGATACATGCGAAAATAAAAAACCAAAGACATACCAAGCACAAACTAGAGCACGTTCGACGACAGATGACGGATAAGGAAACCCGCAATTGCGCAAAAGACAATGCAATTCGCAAATCGAAGAAATTGGCTATGTAAAACAATCAGGCACCAACTTATCAACAAAATCAGACATGGAGCGACAATACACAAATATTAAACTAGATGACACCATAGACGACCATAATAGGGACTCATTGTCGTCGGAAGATGAACATATAGTACTGAGACGAAAACCGGTGCGAAAACGCACGAAACACAAAGAGTATAGAACTGTCGAAGAAGAAATGAATTTAACAGCACAAAACCACGAAATGAAAAACGACACAGAAAAATGTGCAAATGAGGAGATAAATGAAGCTAATAACAAGGGTACAACAAATAGAAGCGAATCAAGTTTGAGTAACAAAACTATAAATAAAAATGGTGATTTTAAAGCGAGAGACAATAATGATGCATCAATCAGCGAGCGTCCGCTATATAACGACGGAGAAATACAAAGTAATTGTGTCCCTTGAATGACGACGGACAAACCTCGGACGGACGGACCTCACGCATCATTCTTAAAAAGGGAAAAACCAACAAACATCACCGAAGAAAACATTTCCACAAACTCAAACATTATCAACTTACCATCGCAATAGAAAACCAAACCAACAACAACAACGGATTTCACAAACAATAGACATTCCCTCGACATACATGCAGACATACCGTTAGAAATAGTTACACCAAATTTCCGTTCACCACCTTCGTACATACAAAATCTCCCAAAGATAAATGTTACAGATAATGATCTGCAAGCAATTGGGATAACGAGTGAACCAATTAATAACAAATTTCAAAATAGTATGGTAAAACCTCAACAAATATCACAAAATTCTAAAGAATACAATGCACACACAGAGGAATGATTCGTGCAGATGAAACTCAGGACGAAACATACCAGCCATCAGCTTATCATAGGAAACAACTGATTGCACCAACGAGGACAAACAAACGGCGAACACATTGCACGGGGAATATAACAATCCGAAATAATATCATAATTACACCAAGCAATTTTTTAACAAAAAACGACAATGTCGCAGATTGCACATTGGATACACCGACAACCCAAACACTTCAAGAAAAAGGAATTACTACACGACAATCTCGGTTACAGTGCAATCCAAATATCGGGGATATTCCTATTACACGTCATGGTATCACATGTTATTTCGGCATGGTTTGCAAAATAAGCAACACAAATTGTACAAATATCCACATGTCGGCTTACCACCCATAATCAAATGGAGCCGTTGAACGATGAGACAATGATGAATGTAGCCATCATGGTCTCATAGAATACCTAAAACATTTTATATGTGAAACTCGTGATTGGGATCAATACCTCAAACTCGCAATGCTATCCTACAGGGTGTCCCGTAACTATGGGAACTCCGGGAAACGGGTGGTAGCTGAGATGATTTTGAACTACTTTCCCATTGACAGCAATGTTGTTCGAAGCTTCGTTTCTGAGTTATTAACGAAAAATACTGGCCAATCACAGCGCTCGAGCGCGTGGCTCTCAACCGCGCCCGGCCGTTGTCGTGAACCGACGCATTGGCACAGCTGACTGCAGCGTGGGTATCGAGGGAAGCATGCGGAAAATGTTACATCGTCTTAATTAAGAATAATGTGGAATTATTCGTTATTCATGAATAAAAAATAAGGTAATATGTCGTGTAATAACCGTGTCCGATACGTTTATTCATTATCCGTCTTAGGGGGCGTAACTTCCCTGGATATTTGCACGAAGTGCCGTCTATTTTTCTTCTCGAAGGACCACCCAAGTTGTACGGCTTGGGACCGTGATGGTATTATTTAATTGTGACACGTGTTAATATAATAACTGAATGGTTTATTATAGCGTTCTGTTAACGGTATAGTGTAAGTGTAGATGGTGGTTCTCAATGTTTCTACTGCTTTCTATCTGTACTATGCTATGTGTTTTCTAAAACTCTCCTCATTTCTCCAAGTTCCCCTGGTTTTAAGACCTCATGTTCTCCCCTTCCATTACGCCCTTGGCGTGATGTTCTTTAGGAAGGGGCACGGTGACTTTCCACAGGGAAACTTGGGGGTGGGCGACGCACTGGCGGTGCTGGGGTATTTCCCCGGTTTTGCCAGGTGGCGAGCCGCTGCCGCGGACACCGTCGAGTGTCGAGGCCGAATCATGCCTTGGTGCAGCGATGTTTATGGCAGGGTCTTCTTTAAAACCTTCTTACATGCGCCCTTTGCACTTCTGCAGAAAAACTAACCAGTCACGTACTCCGTGACTGTTGTCAATTGCCCTGCCATAAACCTTGCCTTTTCGCACCTTAACAATCCGAAAGGAATAAATTGTTTTATTACGTATGAAAAAAAATATCTTTTTTAACAGTACGTTTTCAGGTAGATAAATGATGTTTTAGGAAAAACGATTTGCATAACTAATGTTAGAAAAAGCTAGTTAAACTTACCGTTTACGAATTCACCTGCTTAACATTGTGCGAATCCTGACCTACGCAACGCTCAACAGCTGATGTTACGGCCGGGTTAGTATCCTTGCACTCCACTTGCCACTACGAAGTGTGGGGATATGTATTTGAAGACGAATTGCTTTTGCTACGTTCAAACATTTCCGCGTTTGTAGGATTCATGTTGCTGGTTCGGTTAGCAGCTTGGCTCTTCCAGCTTAAACGCACACGCGCACCCACTGTCTCCAAAGTTAGCGGAAATTCGGCGACAGAAACCGATCACACAGAGCAGCATCGGCCCTTGTGTTGTTCTGCGCCGCAGCGTGAACGTTGGCACTACAATGTTATCCACATTAAAGAACATGAGCGTGTGGAAACGAGTGCGAACGTTTAAGCTGGCAGAGCCATGCTGCTAACCGAACGAGCAACATGAATCCTACAAACGCGGAATATGTATTATAAAATGTTTAAACGTAGCAAAGCAATTCGTCTTCAAATACATATCCCCACACTTCGTAGTGGCAAGTGAAGTGAGCGTGCAAGGATACTAACCCGGCCGTAACATCAGCTGTTGCGCGTTGCCTAGGTCAGGATTCGCACAATGTTAAGCAGGTTAATTCATGGACGAATGGGTAAGTTTCACAGCTTTTACTAACATTAGTTACGCAAATCGTTTTTTTAAAACATCATTTACCCACCTGAAAACGTTCTGTTGAAAAAAATATTTTTTTCATACGCAATAAAACCCTTTATTCCTTTCGGATAATGAATAAACGTATCGAACACGGTTATTAAACGACTTATTATTCTTAATTAAGACGATGTAACATTTGCCGCACGCTTCCCTCGAAACCACGCTGCAGTCAGCTGGGCCAATGCGTCCGTTCACTAGTACGCCCGGGTGCGGTTGACAGCCGCGCGCTCGAGCGCTGTGATTGGCCAGTATTTTTCGTTAGTAACTCAAAAACGAAGCTTCAGACAACATTGCTGTCAATGGGAAAGTAGTTCAGAATCACCTCAGCTACCCCCTATTTCCCGGAGTTCCCATAGTTACGGAACACCCTGTATAATACAAGTATACAGGAAAGTACCGGCTGCACACCTCTCGAACTAGTTTTCGGCAGAATAGCACGTTCTCCTTCAGAATTTCCACCTCTTGCAAAAATCCTAACATATGATGACTATTTACAAACCTTCAGTAAACATTTAAAACAAATGCAACAAATTGCACTGCAGAAACAAATACAGTTTAAGGAAAAAACCAAGCAATACTACAATAAAAGGGTTACTACACCAAATTTCTCGATTGGCCAACTTGTATTCTTAATTAACGACCAAAGAAAGAATAAACTCGATAGCAATTACATAGGACCTTTTAAAATTCTGAAAGTCCTAGATAGACATAATGTAAAATTAAAAATTAAAAAGAACAAATCAAAAATCGTGCATGTAGACAAAGTTAAATTGGCACATGTTACAGATGCCTCGCATCACTTGTAAGCGGAGACGCCCTGTACAAGATAACACCACTCACCCAAAACAATGGTCTACACTCAGAAGCACTAGTCACGTTACACCTATACCACACTACATGGACTCTGATAGCACACACCGATATACAAGGGCTCGTAACTCAACGCACACAAATATGGGAAAACCTACAAGCTACAAAAAACTTTTGCACAACAATAGGGCCACACTGCTTCATCTACGGACAACTAAAACTGTTGGAATCTCGTCTACGCGATA
The DNA here is from genome assembly GCA_963667235.1 of Nomada lathburiana. Lineage (NCBI taxonomy): Eukaryota > Metazoa > Arthropoda > Insecta > Hymenoptera > Apidae > Nomada > Nomada lathburiana. Next base: position 979,528 of record OY763905.1, read on the forward strand.
TAAAGACCTCGGAAGCAACACTTCGAGAACTACTCCCAACCACCGAATTAGACAATAATATAAGAAAACGACGAGCACCATTCGAATTTGTTGGAAAAATTAGCAAAGCCCTTTTTGGAACCTTAAGTGTGAAAGATGCTATTAAAATTAACGAACAAGTCGAATCACTAGCTAACAGCACACAGGAAATCGCAGAATTAGTAGCGGACCAGACGCACATAATAAAATCAAAATTTAACCTCGTATAGGAGCAAATAAAATCATTGACAGGAACAATAGAACACGAAATTAAAAACATTAACCAAGTACTATTAAGAGTTAGTAACAACGCAAAGACTCTTCAGTATAATCAAAAGGCAATACTGTATGCAACAGAAATCGATGAAGCAGTAACGGAACTAGAAATTAAAATTAATACCCTTATCGATGCTACTCTTCTTGCCAACATATGTCAAACACACCCTCAAATATTAACGGCACAACAAATACTATCCTGTGCCGAGACCATACACAAATCAATACGAAATCTGGAATTTCCGATACCACTGGATAAACAGCAGATACCACACTTACTTACAATAATCCACTTAACGGTATCTCACAATGGAGCCCCATTAATCTATATCTTAAAGATACCACTACTACATTACACTCCATATAAGTTGTATCAACATTTCCCGGTTCTCGTCCCTCAATCTAGCACTGATAACAGTAGTTTAAAGTTTGCTTTCATAAAATCACCTACAACATACAATCTCGCAATCTCGCAATGTCAATCTCGGTAGATTTCGAAAACTATCGCAACATTCAAAATTTGGACCCCTGCAAATACTTAGATTCTCATTACATATGCAAACAGCTCGATCCAAGTTAGACCGTACGCAATAACGCCGAATGCGAAATCCAACTGCTGTTTAATCCAAATTTCCACAATTTAGAAACATGTGACATACGACTTAAGACTTTGAAACAAACCTATTGGTGTAGATTTCGAGACACAAACGGTTGGTTTTACGCTGCACCAAAAACCGACACACAATCTTTTATAGAATCAATAAAAGACACCGGAATACTTCAGGTTGATGAATTGTGCATGGCGAGGACACATTCAATCAAATTAACACCATCAATAGAAATAACTTCGTATATAACAACAAATTTTTCCCATGCAGCACACTTAAATATTACGGAAATAATAAAAAATTCGATAGATTCAGTAGACAGCGTAAATTTTACAGAGCTTCTAAACGAAACGGACAAATATACACAAACTCCAGAATCAAATACAAACGAAGACTTAACCCACCAAGAAATTAAATTATAAACAATAATTGCCAAAGCTTAAGAAATCAGTAAAACACATTATATCTACAACAGACTCTCCACGTTAGAAAAATTAGTTAAATACACAGGATTTTCAATAGGCCCAATTTTACTCACATTAGGAATTTGTTGGGAATTCTCATTATTCAATACAATGTTTTCAATAATAAACCTTATTAGAATTATTACCAGACGAGACAGAACCAGACAACAACCGACAAACGAACAAGGAATAAGACAACTAACAAATGCTGTTGAAGTATTGGAACCCCAAACTGAAACATCCAACAGAACCGAGATGATACCAATGCATTATTCTAAACAAATCACACCATAACATACAACACCTAAACAAAACTAACGTCTTTCCACAGATAACAGATAAATATTGCGACAAAAACCTTAGACATATAAGTACATCTATATTTTCCTATTATTATGTTTCAATCTAATACGAAACCTACTATATCTTTTATTTTTCAATGCTTCTGCTTGTATAATTATGAAAAAAAAAAATAATTAAAGATATATATATATATATATATATATGTATCTTTACAAATGCATTTTCTCTAATAAATAATAGCTCGTACGTAATATAAACACGTCCGAGTGGAAATACCCATACTATATCATTTACACTAAACCTCAACGTATAAGCTTGAAAGTTCCAGAATAGAAATCAACATCCCAGCATATGGCAGCCCAAAAAAGGAATACTACTACAAAACAATAATAATTCGGTTAAATTCAAATTCTAATTTGACCAAACGCACGTTACTTGGTAAATATAAAATATATTCATACCATATATGTACATGTATGTAGACTCGAACTGTCCAACCATACTAATAGATATAAATTCACATTCGCACAACACTACAGACTCATACTTTTCAGAAAAACACGATCGCTACTACATCAGGATATGTACTGCCATGTCGCCAACTAAGTAGGCACACTCTACGAACAGCAAAATGCACCGCACTAATGTCCGCAACGATACAACAACACATACAACGACCATCCTGCCAGAATACTGAAACGCTATAACAAACTGCACTACACCCAGTCATTATATAACATATCGCTTTGAAAATAGTTCAATAAGTAATTGATGCGGGAGCATCAAATTTTGTTGTGTCACCATCGGCAGAATAAGATTGTGTTACGAAAAATATTTGAAGACCGAGTATGGAGAAAAAGTGAAACTTTTCACGAGTATGTTCATGACAAAGTGGTTATGGGAAACAAAGGACGAAATCTTAGATTATATTGTTGACGGCATACCAGATATGAACTTAAGAGACCAGGCACGAATTCACAAATTTTGTATTAAGTCAGATCTTCTTGAAGCTTTCGAAAAAATAAATCTACGTGACAGAAGCCGACCAGCAACGAGACGAGGGAACGAGGGATACAGTCGGCTAGCAACAGCTGGAAGGATCGAGAGAACTGAAAAGAGGCAAGAGTTCCGCAGAGGGCAGCGTTTCTACTGCTACGTTTGTGGTTCACCAGAACATATGAGTGACAAATGTCCAACCAAAAATCAAGGTATGAAGTGTTTTGAGTGCAATGCGCGAGGACACATTGCGTCGTAAGTTGCGTTGTATCTCAGGTATCACGGAAAAAATGTGTAAAGAATGAAAAGATAAATGGTCATCAAATTGAGGCACTGATTGACATTGGGAGTGATTTTTGTTTGATGCGTGCTGATAAATATATGGAGTTAGGATCTCCGCAATTACAACAATTACAGAATTAATTGTTGAAGAAAATCCCTATGTAATTCTTGTTCGTGTAGTTTCAGATGCCCTTATGAATCATAAATTGATATTAGGGACTGATTTTCTTGATACAGTGGAGCTCAATGTTAAAAATGGTAGTATTGCTATTCTTCCATTTAAATGTAAGCAAACGTCTAATGACAATTCTAATCTTCCTGAAATATATCAAATAGATTTGACAGGGAAAATTAATGAAGTAGACGTTTCACATGTACAGAGCGTTGAACACCAAAAAGTAATTAAAGATTTAGTTGAGAATTACAAACCCGCGAAAACTAAAGAAGTGAATATTAAAATGTCAATCGTGTTAAAAGATGCTGAACCCATTTATCAAAGAGCGAGGCGACTATCGCCCTCAGAGCGAGAAACTGTAAACGTACAAGTGCAGGAATGGATTGATGAAGGCATAGTACAACCGTCATTATCCGAGTATACAAGTCCGATAGTACTAGTAAAAAAGAAGAATGGATCCATTAGATTATACGTATAGACAGATAAATAAAAAGATTATTAAAGATCGATATCTACTTCCGCTTATTGAAGATCAATTAGACTTGTTACTGTTTCTATTTTTTTCCGAGGTTTTTCCATGTTCCAGTAGAAGAAAAAAGTCGAAAATATACTGCGTTCATAGTTCCTGATGGTCATTATGAATTCTTTGGGTTCCTTTTGGTCTCTGTAATTCCCCTTCAATATTTCAAAGATATATAAATGCCATTTTTAAAGATTTAACTCGTGAAAAAATAGTTTTAACATATTTAGACGATATAATAATACCATCTTTAAAATGTGAGACTAGTCTGAAAAATCTTAAAGTCGTTTTAGATACGGCCAGTGAAGTAGGATTACAAATAAATTGGAAAAAATGTAGTTTGTTGCAGAATAAAGTTGAATTCCTACGACATATCATAGAAAGCGGACAACTACGGCCATCTGAGCATAAAGCAGAAGCTGTCAAAAAATTTCCTGAACCAAAAGATACGCGGCAGGTGCAAAGTTTTCTCGGGTTAAGTGGATACTTTAGAAAATTTATTCCTCGTTATTCACTCACAGCCAGACCGCGGTCAAATTTATTGAAAATGGACACAAAGTTCGTGTTCGGTGTAGAACAGAGAAATGCCTTCATCCATCTTAAAGAAATATTAAGCGATAGACCTGTGTTAAATTTGTATCAAGTGGGTTCTGAAACGCAATTACATACAGATGCATGTATCTATATGGAGCGATTTTGTTACAGAAAAGTAGTAAAGATAACGTATTACATCCTGTTTATTATGCGAGTGGCAAAACTACGGCAGCGGAGAAAAACGATTTCAAGTTGGTAGTTCCGAAACAGATGTCATCGCTAATAATAATTAGGCAAGCGCATGAAAGGGGTCACTTTTCTGTAAGCAAGACTGAGGCAATTGTTAGAAAACACTACTGGATTCCAAGTATAAAATCAAGAATAGAGAATGTTATTCGAAACTGTGTTGCGTGTATATTAGGTGAAAAGAAGCACGGTCCGCAAGAAGGGTACTTGAACCTCATAAATAAAGGCGAAGTGCCACTTGACACATTTCACGTAGATCATTTAGGACCGCTACCCCCAACTAAAAAAAGCTATAGGCATATATTTGTGATTGTTGATGCGTTTTTGAAATTTGTATGGTTGTATGCGACGAAAAGCACAAGTTCGGCAGAAGTAATAACAAAACTACGAAAACAGGCAGCAATTTTTCGGAAATCCACGACGTATTATATCTGATCGGGGCACCGCATTTACGTCCAAAGAATTTACTGACTATTGTACGGAAGAAAATATTTATCATTCCCTTACGATAACTAGCACGCCAAGATCTAACGGTCAGGTAGAACACGTAAATCGTACTTTAGTAACACTTCTAACAAAATTATCTAATCCACAGAAAGGAGACTGGTATCGTCATCTAGATAAAGCACAGCAATTTTTAAATGTTAAAGTTCACCGAAGAATTTCAAAGACGCTCCGCAAATTAGAGAAATGTTAGAGAAAGAATGGGTTAAGATGTTCGAAAGCGACCGAGACGAATTGAGAGATCGTGCGAAAGAAAGTATCGCTAAAATACAGGCGGAAAATAGGAAGACGTACAATAAGCAAAGGACGGATGCGAGAATCTACGGTGAAGATGATCTAGTAGCGATTAAGCGTGTACAACAAGGGCCAGGATTGAAATTTGCGACTAAATATTTTGGGCCGTATATTGTAACAAAAGTATTGCGTAACAATAGATATATGGTAAAACGGATTGGTGATCATGCGGGACCGTCACAAACGTCAACGACGGTTGATTATATGAAACCATGGATTGATGGAGAGAGTGATATGTCAGATTGTGAAAATGAGGATTATGAGGACATTCTAGGGCGATTGCCGGGGGGGGGGGGGGTTGCTTGTGTGTGAATCTATGATTGAATGTACCTGTGTGAATGAAATCGTTAAAGACAAAGAGAATGAACGGTCTTCTGTGAACAGTGCATTTTGTTATTGTTTATTAATTCACTTGGTAACAAGATTGCAAATTGAAAAGCGGTCGCCATTAAAAGCTGTCATTCTAATAGTAAACGTTGTAATAGAAACATCTTTATAACTTAATTAAACTTGTAATTCCTAACAAAAGCAATACCACTTAATAATATTTCCACATGTAAGAATGCATGCATGTATGTGTGTGTGTGAACAAAAGAACGACGACCGATGAGTGGTCGAGCGCAGCGGTCGAGCGACGAGGCAGTCGCAGTCCGAATCGCAGCGTGTCTAATTGTACGAATATAAGTTGAATAAAGAATATATGTATATATACATATACATTACACACAGTACTATAAAATCCAACTGTTTTTTGTTCTTTTTAACTAGTTGGTCATCTGTGTAACTTCTGGGTTAAAGTTATATAACGGTTCATTTTAAAGGACCGTTCGGAAAGTGACTTTATATCCTTGCTCAAGTGAAAACAATTTTTAACTTCTAAAGTAAATAAAATCTATGAAATTTAAAAAAAAGATATCTAGTTTAAAACAAACTACGCTCCAAAAGTTCAAAATAAGAAATATATATTTTTTAGCCTCCAGTCATGAGAAAGATAATCAAAACACGTTACAATTTTCCACCTTGGGAGACAATAATTTTAATATTTTTTAGCCTTTTTTTCATTCTTTCGAAAAGCGTTCGCTGCACGAAAAAAATTGTAGCACATAAAAGACCTATTTACCCTATTTAGATTTTTAAGTTTTGTCCAAAATATTTTTTGATATAATCAATAATTTAAAAGATAATCGAAATTTTATGGGCATTTAATTAATTAATTCAATATTTGAGGGCTCGGGGGCACGTTTTCGCATCATTTGATCCAGTTAAAATTTTGCACAAATTATTTTTTTGTCAATTGGAACTATATTAACGTTAATTTAGATTGCTATAAACAATTTTGCAGCACCTTCCTTATATCAACTTGCACCAAAGTAAAGATGTACAATTGACAGGACCGGCGCGAGGCAGGTTCAGCGCGTTCGCTCGTCCTCGCGTTTTGAAAGGTCCCCCGGTCTACGAAAGCTCATCAGACATTTTGCGCGACCCCCTCTATAGTAGATTGAATATTCGGGTGCGTGTGAAAAATACAATCGCATAATCCACTAATCACCCATTCGCCGCAGCGCGCTATGATCTGGAAGCCCCGAAAAAGTGGCCAAAAGTCAATTTTTGAACATCAACATTTTGAAAAAAATTTTTTCCCACAAATTGGCAACCCTTCAAAGCTTCAAAATCCAAAATATTAATCGTTTCATATACTTGTGTGACAAGATATAGAGTTCTGAAGTAAAAATGGTAAAATTTGATATAAAATTAAACGCTCTGGATACACGTTATAGAATATCAGAATGAAGGTTTAAATGATGGTTTTATACATGTCAGTAATTGTATTTAAGGTATATTATCTCGTTGTAAGCAGTTTTTAATCCATGTACGAACAGTGTATAATTTATAACAACTGAAACTTTGAGTAGGTTTTTAAAAAAATGTTCAAAATTGTTCAACTTGGAATTTGTCCTACATGGAAGCTTAGACATTCACGAAGGAGATAATACAAATGGTAGGTGCATGTGCCTGCATTTTCTCAATCTATCCGAGTTTTAGCAAGTAGACGCCCGTCGTATTTTGGTGCCCTCGGCCCGTGTAGGTAGGAGCGGGATTTGGGAGGAGCGGTGGGGGATTCCCCCTTAGTCATTTGTTATAATGCTTGGTAATGTATACTGAAGATTTCAATAGTTAAGAAGGAAAGAATTAGAATAGAGTAAGAATGGCTACAAAACTAAACAAAAACCCAATTGAAGAAAGGAAGATGATATTAAATTCATATTTATTTCAGTCATATAGTTAAATTGCAAAAATAGTAAATGGAAGACGTTTTACTGTCCGGGCTATAGATAGACTAGAATAGAATCGTAAAGTAATCGGGTTTGCTAAAATTCTTTACATTTGTGAACTTTTACCCCGATCAAAAAATCTGCCAATTCGGCCATTTCGCATATTACCCGCCGAGTTACATGTAATAAACATATTATATCGTATTTTTATTGTATTTATATTTTGTATATACATATACAGGGTGGCCCATAAGTCTCGCCGTATTTTTAAATTTTGCGTACCTGAGGTGATGCTGAACAACTTTTTCCTTGACCAAAATATTCTACGAAGCTTCGTTTTTGAGTTATTAACGAAAAACACTGGCCAATGCGAGCGCCCGTATAGCGCGCGCTCAGTTACAACTGCGCGCCGTCGTGATCGGGTGCATCGAGGGGCAACGTACGGCAAATATTACATCGTCTTAAATTAAGAATAATGTGCAAGTATTCGTTATTCATGAATAACAATTAAGTTAACAAGTCGTTTAATAACTGTTCCATACTTTTATTGGTTTTCCGAAACGTATAAGGTATTTTATTACTTATGAAAAAAACCTTTAGATAATTAATGTAAGAAAAAGATAGTTAAATAAACTCATCCTTTCGTTCACGAAGTAATCTGCTTCTACGGAAGTGGGTCCTTGGCAGTTGGTCATTGCACCGATCCTGACCTATTTTAACAATTTTATGCCACGAAACGCACGTCTCGGCGATCGATACCGATCTGATTCGCACTTGTTTCCACACGTACACGACACGCATATTAACGATTAGTAGTAACGATTGTAGTGCGTGTGGAAACAAGTGCGAATCAGATCGGTATCGATCGCCGAGACGCGCGTTTCGTGGCATAAAATTGTTAAGATAGGTCAGGATCGGTGCAACGACCAACTGCCAAGGACTAACTTTCGTCGAAGCAGGTTACTTCGTGAACGAAAGGATGAGTTTATTTAACTATCTTTTTCTTACATTAATTATCTAAAGGTTTTTTTCATAAGTAATAAAATACCTTATACGTTTCGGAAAAGGAATAAAAGTATGGAACAGTTATTAAACGACTTGTTAACTTAATTGTTATTCATGAATAACGAATACTTGCACATTATTCTTAATTTAAGACGATGTAATATTTGCCGTACGTTGCCCCTCGATGCACCCGATCACGACCGCGCGCAGTTGTAACTGAGCGCGCGCTATACGGGCGCTCGCATTGGCCAGTGTTTTTCGTTAATAACTCAAAAACGAAGCTTCGTAGAATATTTTGGTCAAGGAAAAAGTTGTTCAGAATCACCTCAGGTACGCAAAATTTAAAAATACGGCGAGACTTATGGGCCACCCTGTATATATATATATATTTCGTGAATTTTTATGTTGTTCTCTGTTCTCCATGTTGAATTTTTAATTTTTGGTGTCAGATTCGTTATCAGCAACCTCAAAAACCCTCGATTACCAAATTTCATCAAGTTCAGATGAAGTTTTGACTTTGGGCCACTTTTTCGCGGTTTCCAGACCACTGTGCGGCGATCGGCTACCGACTGGCCAACAACGCGTTCCTCGCAACGACGCGCCGCAGGTAGCCCCGAGCAGCGAAGAGGACGCGTTTCTTAATAAACTTGTTTTACATTACGAATTACGATTTATTGAAAAGTCCTGACCTTTCCGGAACCGACCATCCAAGGATGTTTTGTACACGCTTTACATTTTTGACCTTCAAGTCGCGCGCTCTACGAACGCTCTGATTGGTCAGTGTTTTTCGTTAATAATTCAAAAACGAAGCTTCAAACAACATTTTGGTAACGAGAAAAGTTTCTCAGGGTCACCCAGCAAACCAACAGTTCCAGATTTGTCATCTCCTACAGGAGACCCTGTATACATATTTTCTTAATTTCGATATTACAGCAATAGTAGCACACAAATGTAGGTAAATATACCGGTATTTTCATATATCGGTATGATCTCACACCGGTATTTCGGTTTCTATAAGGATTATGGATGTACATTTCGGTATAAGTCCCTGCTTTCGATGCAAAATCGATTTGGGTTTCCAATTTAAAAATCTGAGGAACTTCTGTGATATGTGTCTCCATAATTGAAATGTCTCAGGTTTTTTCAACTTTTTTTATGTGCTAAAATAGAAAATATTGAGCAAAAACTCTATTTTTGTTTTTTGCCGTAACTACTACCCTCTCAATCAAGTTACAGGGGTGAAACTTGGTACACATTGGTTTTTTGTTCGTAAGCTATCGAGTGACAGTTCACAAGTCGAATTTGCTTTAGGAGCACATTTTACCCCCTTATCCGGCTATAGCCTTCTACTGAAAGTACGACGGTAATCGAATTTTCATTTTCCATCGCTTTTAATAAATACTTAGGTTTATTTCAGATGGATCACATGTGCGATTATTTTTTAGTTGTGTGTTTGGGCTGTCGCGCAGTGTGGCATCGAATGGACAAAAATCGATAAAATCATGATTGAATTTTGAACTCTTTATCCAAAATAATCATTAATCGGTAGGTAAGCAATACGAATGTAACAATTATTACGGTAAAAAATCAATAGGGGACCGACAATGTTTATAATAACTGAAATCTTAAAAATTAGATAACTCATGCATCACTCGTTCTTTTTTGTTCCTATTTTGTAATATTGTTTGTTGTACCTTCAATATTTCATAAACGGTATGCAAAATTTTATGTTACAATGTAAAACTTTTAATGTTTTCTTAAAATTCAATTTGCAATGTAAAATTTTTAATGTTTTCTTACAACTCAATTTGCAATGTAAAATTTGTAATGTTTTCTTACAATTCAATTTGCAAAAAAGCGGCTCAAAACGTCGTGTAATTTTTGTTGTTTTGAATCGACAAGGTATTGTACTACATTGCTATATAATTTTTATCTGCTACTACCTGCAACACAAGTTATGTAATTTTTTGGAGACACCAAAACCCAGTTTCGGCTCGCCGACCTACGCACGGTGGTCCCAAATCCCGGAATAGAACAATATGTTAACAATGCCGTTCATTCGACTATGTATTTTTTTCCATTATAAAAATGTTCATTATTTAAACATTATATGCATTTTTTGATTTTTGTCCCGAACGCCCATTGAAATGCTGCACTGTGCATCGGTGGAATGAGCCACTCAGACACCTCTTTTTAGTGGTCACTAGAAGGCCGTATAGACGACGAAACCCCCCCCCCCCCCCCCCAAAAAAACAAAATAGTACCAAAATGAATTTTGAAAAGGTAACACTGCTGTTGCATGTGCAAAACACGTGTGCTAACCACAAGTAGTAGTCCATGAGTAGTCGGCGTGCCGCGCTGTGTGAGTTGTGCTCAACCACCGACGGCGCTAATATGGTATAAGATATGAGCACTATCAACCATCGTTTTGTGGTTGTGATGTGGTTCTAAAGTTAAGCCTTAGTTAAGCCTTAAACAATTAATAAACATTACTTACATTGTGTTCTCTAAGAAAGCAATTCTTTCAATTTCTGCTAAAAGGAGTTGCGCCTGTCCCAATCGTACATCGTTACGTCTTGGATTGTAAAGCAGATGAGTTGTAGCAATCACCAACTGTGTTTCTGGATCTCCTTTAACTGCCAATTTTGCAATGATTCCAACATTATCTCTACTTAATAGTTCTATGCCTGACTGATAAAATTCAACCTTTGCATATTCCAATAATGTAAGTTGATCCGAACGATATAGGAAAAGTAAACCATCCTTTTTATCATTTGTTCGTTTTTTGTATAAATAATTATATCCCATCTCTTTGAATGGAATCAAAAATTCTTGCAAATGTTCTTCTTGCATCTCTTGAAGACAAATCACCTAAGAAATTACATGAATTTATAAATAAATTTACTTTGATATTCGTATTAAGTAACAAGCTTTTTGAAAAATAAAACTGTCCTTTCATAAAAGCATCGGAAAAATAAAGTACCAATTTTGCAACTTTCAATACATTGAGTAGGTATCAAAATATCATGGTAGAGATCTATTCTCAGTTAGTATACACTAGGTGTCGCAATTACTTTGCAAACCGCATTCCATATCTCCGTTACTACAGTCGAACCTCTATAAAATTAGACGTTTTTAGAGCTCATATAACTCCAATTGTTCGCTGCACGTTCATATTTGTTATTTTACCTCTGTAACCCGATTTCGGAGAAGGTAGACCTCTGCAAGTCAAAGTTTACATCTATAAATCTGTGAATGTTTTGCAACAGCGGCCTATGAAAGAGAAAAGGAGTGCTAAGTTGCATACCGTTGGAGAGTATTTATTAAAACGGTTCAACCGATGCAGAAATAAAAATGTTGATCATTACGCAAGATAGCTAACTGTTTCGCAAAGTCGCTAGGCCATAATAACTTTAGAGCTGACAACGTTACAGAGGTTCGACTGTAAAAGAGATGTGAATTAATTTTATTCACAAAAGTGGCTACGGTACCAAAGGGGCTACAAAATCAGTCACTTTAAATGAGATTATTAATTATTCGCGACTGGGCTTTTAATTTTTGTAAACCCTTGCTTTATAATATCGAGTTAGCCTCGTGATATAGATTTGTCGGATGCAAGATTTCGTAGAAATTGAATCTGAGGACTTTTGTATGGATCATGTGACGGGAAGTATCGAATGTGGCGCGAAGTGTGATCGAAGAGTGTTAGTGGAAACGTCGAATGTGGATCGAGTGAATGTTTATCTCAAGCGAAGAGCGAATGGTTTCGGGAATACACGTGGAATCTTGGGTGCATGGTGGCCCATGGTCGATCTGTGACACGTGGCAAGCGTATGTGTGTTGGTGTGTGTCCTAATGGGTGAGAACGACCGAGGAATAGAATGAGAGGGAAGCTGCAAGTGAAAGAATATACAAGGTGTCCCGTAACTCAGTGAACATCGGGAAATGGGTGGTAGCAGGGGTGATTCTGAACAACTTTTCCATTGATAGCAATGTTGTTTGCAGCTTCGTTTGTTAGTTATTAACGAAAAATGCTGGCCAATTAGAAATAATTTCATTTCAAGATCATTTCACGTCATGGTCACTTTCACGTGCCACTGTGAAATATGCGGATATTTAAAAACAATTTATTGTTCCTACGTTTAAACAGTTCATAATAATCTGCGTTTGTGCGATTCATGTTGCTCGTCCGGTTAGCACCGTTTGCACTACAATCATGCCCACGTTTGTTAATGTGCGTGGCATGTGCGTGTGAAAACAAGTGCGAATCAGATTTGTGTCGATCACCGAGACGTCCGTTTCGTGGCATAAAATTGTTAAGATCAGGATCGGTACAATGACCAAGTGCCAAGGCCCTACTTCCGTCGAAGCAGGTAAATTCGGGGACAAAAGGGCAAGTTTATTTAACTACCCTTTTCGAACATTAAGTATCCAAACATTTTTTTCATAATTAAAAGAACACTTTATTCGTTTCGGATAACGAATAAAAGTATGGAACAGTTATTAAAGGACTTGTTAATTAAATTATTATTGATGAATAACGAATAATTACACATTATTCTTAATTTAAGACAATGTAGCACGCTATACCAATGCGTTGGTTTACGACCACGACCGAGTGCAGCTGACTGAGGGATACGCGCCTGAGCGCGCGGTATACGGGCGCCCTCATTGGCCAGTGTTTTTCGTTAATAATTCGAAAACGAAGCTTCAACCAACATTTTGGTCAAGGAAAAAGTTGTTCAGAATCACCCCAGCAACCCCACATTTCCCGATTATACCACTAGTTACGGGCCACCCTGTATATAACCTCCGACCATTCCTTACTATCCGTGTGTCTAAAGCAGGGCCTGCTAGCATGCCTTACTGACGAGTCCGCTAGCAGGCCTAGGACGAAACGCAACCTTTTTCCTCCCTTTCTTTTTCCTTCGCTTCCTTCTGCCACCATCGCATCTACCGCGATATACGAAGCTCCCACACCCCAGAACATAATTCTACACAGTTCATGCCAAAGATAAGAAATACATGTTAGGCACGTTGTTTGCTGATTGTTGTTCCATTGTTTAAACCTGTGGTTCCCAAGGGGGTCGATATCGCCCACTGTTGGGCGTTGAAGAGATCTGAGGGGGTGTTTTTGGTCCAAAGAAAATTTAGGGGACGTTGAGGAGCAACTGCCGCCCCTGGACAATACTTGCAAGAACGCGCTGAAAAGTTAATACGACAATTCATCGAACGCATGTTTCAACAAATAGTTCTAAATGTCTTATACGCAAGAGCCTTAACTTGCTAACTTAAGGGCTATAAAACCCAACCCAAACCTAAGAAAAAAAGTTTGTAAACAATGGGTTACATTATTGATTTCAAGAACGGGAGTCGGTGTTTTTTTTTTTTTGAAAAGGGGGCGGCGAGTAATGTTTTTTCGAAAAGGGTCGGTAGGTCAAAAAAGGTTGGGAACTTATGGTTTAGACGATGTTCCATTCTTTCACCTAGTTTAAAACCGTTGCGTTGCGTTGGTTTTTATACGACCGGCTAAAGGATATCGAGTACATATATCGCCAGATGCTTTTTAGTCCCGTTTAACCAGCGACTCTGAGCTTGAGTATCGCACGCGCTAGCTCGAACTAAATCATAAGGCAAGGGATTAAATGGCATACTAAGCTCTTTCATGATAGCGAATTTTCATCCAACATTACATAATGAAATAAAATGGATCAAAAGGATGTTAATTGAAGATCATCTTAAAATTTCTGACAACACCACTTACAAAAAATATGATTGGTAAGCTATGAGCACTACCATACAGTACAACTTTTGTTAATACACTAATGTTTCGGTTATGCGAGCCCCATTTAACCGATGGGCCTATAACTTTACGGTAGGATTTCCAACTTCATTTTTTTTTCCAAAAGGTTAACATAAAGAGTATATATAGCAGTTAATAAAACTTTCAATTAATTAAATAGTTAATTAAACTTGAATACATGTACAACATTACATTAGCAAAATATTTTGTAATTTTATTATTCAATTTATAAACAAACAACACCTTCCATATTATGCGAGAAATGCACGGTCCACAACTCCTCGATTAATCGGGCTCTACTGTAAAGTTCCTACATATTTGTAAAACCTAACTAACAAGGGAACACCGCGAACCCTTACTCCCGGATTTGAATGAAACTTTGTAGGTTTATAGAGTGATCCAAGACAAGAATAACGGTATGCTTCATTCGTGCCCAATCGCCCTTTAAGGGCGTGAAAACTAACCTCAAAGTCCAATCGAGTTTTCACTTTTTCGCGTATATCTCTTAAAATACATGAGATGGAGAAAAATGTTCTAGGTAAAAGTTTAATGGTACAATGAGCGCTATAATTTTAGATTAAGCAAATTTTTATAAAAGTTTTTTTTCGTGTAAAAGAAATTTTGTTTTGCCTTATTTTAAAGAATTCTTACATTTTTATAATAACTAAAAATATTACGTGTTTTATTCTGAATTCAACCATGTACACTAATGTTACAATACACCGTCGACTTATGCAGATACACGACGAAATATACACTTACACCGTGCGCGCGATTGCGTGCTAAAAACACGCAGTAAATTACATATTCAGATTTCTTGCTTGCGTTGCAGTTCTTAATATATGACGATAACAAATACAATAACATATCCAAAGATATTAAAATATATTAAATATGTTAACTGTACTTGTTTTGTATGAGATACGTTTAATCATTTGATTGTGAGTTTCAAGAACGCTATCGCGTTCCCCCGATGGTCTGCCGAGAATTTCAGAAAGTGCTATCGCACTCCTGCGTTTTCAACCGTGTAATCAATTAATGGTAATTTTGCAGGGCTGTTTGTAATGTTATTAATCTCATATCTTATGCTCTGTAAATCGCATAATGTTATTTGATAAGTCAAACAACAATAAAATTGAAAAAAATATGACTTGGTTCGTGCTATATATTTTCGCCTAAATTTCTAATAAATTTTTCATGTACGCGCGTATAAAATTCTTTACACTCACAAAATTTTATTTTGCAAGAGTTATTTCTATCGTTTTATAATTATGTTGCCCTGTAAGTACACAAGATACTTCTATCTTTTTATAATTATGTTCCGTTTGTAAATATACAAGGTTAATTAAGCTATTTTTAACGAAAAAAAAATGTACTATTGGGTCCCAAGGAAGAACACAAAACTTCGGAAATATGGTTTATTCGGTATCGACGGTCTAATGCAATCTCTAGTCAATAAGCTGGCTCCCTCGATTTTTGCACATGTAATATATACTATCTGACAAGTACAGTTATGAGTCAGGCTGACAATGAGGTTCAAAGGTTTTGACTCCACTTTTGCTCTGCATAGGAACTCACAACAAACGGGATAGTATGATTCACGGAGAACGCGTGTTATCCGACAGTACTTTGTATTAATTGTACGATTAATTTACTGGTAACAGCTCTACATATAACCAGTATACCGCCGTCTCCTGTTAATCATAGGGAAATCGAACTATCAGAAATTATACATACTATGATACTTGATAGTATGAACGAAGTTTCATTTACAGCCGACTATGTTACAACCCTGGAATACGAAGATCCAGCGCGACCTCAAGGATGTGAGTTTGTTCAAGAGGGTAATATCGAGGAAAACGTTAGTAGCGATGAATTTGATGACAGGTGTGTCCCGGGTGAAAGTGGTAACGTAGACTTAAATTATAAAACTAGAGCTGTTGAGTTTTGGAGAAGCGGTAAAAAAGCTCGCAGGACACTCGTCAGTGTACAACGTAAGTATAGAAAAGTTAAACCAGTTGAACAACTGTATCAATGGGAAGAAACATTGGCGAGAGGTGGTACACGCAGAGAGAAGATATTATCAATCGTGAAGTATGTACTGGACAAATTTCAGGCTCCTATGGATCAGGGCTCCTTTGTGCACGACATGGGTATAAAACGATGGGCGCTAGAAGCAAAGGAGGACGTCGATCTTCCAACATTTAAAGCTGGCCATACCTGGATCATGAATTTCAAAAAAGCGCATAACATCGTTTCAAGAAAGGTTGCAAAATTCTTCAGTCGTTCCACACAACGGGACCAGCAACAATTACAATTGACATGCACCGAATTCGTAAACCGGGTAAAACCATACAATTCAAATAATATTTACAACGCTGATGAGAGTGGATTTAATTTGGTAATTCATTCTGGTCGTACGTTATCGTACCGTGGTAGAAAGACCATAGAAGCATCCGTGCAGCCAGTATCCTCAACCACACATAGTTATACGATTCTCCCTACCATTTCCGCGAGCGGTCAGTTACTGTCACCATGGTGTTAAAAGAAACTAGTGGAGAATTTGGACCCAGGGTAGAAGAAAGCTTATTTAGACGGGCTAATGTATTTGTTACTGCTTCAAAATCTGGGAAGTTGACATCGCACCATTTCAACATTTGGCTTACACAAGTCTTTTTACCAAAGACTGGATCTCAAAGTGTTTTGTTACTTGATTCGTGGAGCGGCCATTGTCCTTCGACTTTTCAGCAAAGTATTCCGGCTGACAAATAACTTATTGCGTTAACCATTCCCAAAGGAACAACAGGTTTGATACAACCGCTGGATGTTTTCGGTTTTCGGGTATGGAAAAATTTTGTGAGAACTTTTTCAGATCGGGTGTTACTATATGATCTTGATATAAATTTACATCTGCGAAATAATATTATCAAATTGCAATCTCTAACACACAACCAGTTGTCTTCGCCGAGATTCCGGGAATTATTTAAATACTCTTGGTATAAAAGTGGATACCTTGAACAAAGACCAGACCAGCAATTTGAAAATCCAGTAGATTTCTGTTTCAAATTTCCTGAAGTATATAACCTGCCTCGTTGCTGTCTGTGTGATAAGCCTGCTATTATAAGATGTGCTTGCTACAAAAAGTATCTATGTATAGAACATTTCTTTGATGCACATCACTTTTGTGAAAACTATGTTGAATAAAATACATGTATAAGCGTATTCAAACTAGAATAAAATATTCAATTAGTATGAAAGAAATGTTTATCTATGGATATATGTGATATAGCGCAATGTATGTGACATGTCATCAATCTTGATGTAATTTCTTATATTATGCTATTTTTATGTTATCATACATAATATCGTCATATATTAAGAACTGCAACGAAAACAAGAAATCTGAATATGTAATTTACTGCGTGTTTTTAGCGCGCAATCGCGCGCACGGTGTAAGTGTATATTTCGTTGTGTATCTGCATAAGTCGACGGTGTATTGTAACATTAGTGTACATGGTTGAATTCAGAATAAAACACGTAATATTTTTAGTTATTATAAAAATGTAAGAATTCTTTAAAATAAGGCAAAAAAAATTTCTTTTACACGAAAAAAAACTTTTTTAAAAATTTGCTTAATCTAAAATTATAGCGCTCATTGTACCATTAAACTTTTATCTAGAACATTTTTCTCCATCTTATGTATTTTAAGGGATATACGCGAAAAAGTGAAAACTCGATTTGACTTTGAGGTTAGTTTTCACGCCCTCAAAGGGCGATTGGGCACGAATGAAGCATACCCTTATTCTTGTCATGGATCACTCTATAAACCTACAAAGTTTCATTCAAATCCGGGAGTAAGGGTTCGCGGTGTTCCCTTGTAAGCGCCAAACTATTTTTAAAATTTTTAGATTGTTATCTTCCAACTCATTCTTATTGTAAACAAGGGGGGGGAATACTGTGACAGCTGTGAAAAAAGACTACTTTCGAGAACTAGGTACTTTCTCTTGACGGAAAACATTTTTGTAACTTTTTCATTGATAAACCTCTTTAACCAATTTTTCCCAATTTAAAAATATTGATTTCTGTAGTCAAAAAAATAAATGACGCGAGAGGCCTGCAAACAATTAGATGAAAAACGGGAGACAGTCTAGCGTTCCTATGGAGACTCTGAACCAAAAGAAAAAATATTATTTTGAAGTTCCCAGACAGCCAATCCTGCTGTAGCAGATTTTGTTGAATTCCTGTTAGCAGATTTTGCAAACAGATTGGCTACAGATTTCATTCAGGGTCTGTGTAGCGTACTCTGACGGCAGAACGGCAGCAGTAAACCGAACAGATCCTGCAACTTAAGCCATTTAGGCTATAGCCGGATAAGGGGGTAAAATGTGCACCTAAACCAAATTCAAGCTGTGAGGTGTCATTCAATGCCTTATCAACAAAAACTAGTTTGTACCAAGTTTCAACTCTGTAACTCAAGTGGGAGGGTAGTCATAGCGAAAAACAAAAATAGAGTTTTTGCTCAATATCTCCTATTTTAGAGAAACAAAAATTTTGAAAAAAATCTGAGACACTTCCATTATGGAGGCACATATTGTACAAGTTTTACAGATTTTGAAACTGGAAACCCGAGCTGCATAAAATAAAAAACCCCAAAAAATGCTGAAAAATACCGATTTTGTATTGAAGGGAATCAGTTGACCACATTTATACTTTTTTTGTAGGTACATCTTATTGATTACTCTCAATTTTTTCAGATTTTTGAATTGGGTGCGCCGCAGTTAAAAAATTAAAAACTGATTTTTTCGTCATTTTTTGCGTGTCAGAGTAACTTATACGGCGAACTTTCGTCTATTTTTTGTCAAATAAGTGTTTTATGCAATGTTCAATGTTTTTACATACAGAAAACCACCATAGAAATTGACGAAACTAGATAAACCGAACCAATTGATATTACGTCACTGCTGTATACTCGGGACCGGCCGTGAGCGCCAAGCGAATTTAGGCGAACTTTGAAGGTTCCGCCGAAACTTCTATGAACCCAGAGCTCGGCTGCTGTGCAGGCACCGACATCGGCGGCCACAGAAAGGGACTGCGAGCGAAAGAAAGAGAGGAATGAGAAATCGGGCGTCAGTAAAAGATTAAATGCTTCGTATCGGTGAGACAACACTAAAGGGGGCCCGTCTCAACGATACGAAGACTTTCAGTAGCCGCGACCGTCGGGCCGACACAAGGACTTGTCGAGGTTCCTCGAGGAACACGAAACGAATTTCGACGATCGCCGGGAATGCATAGACGACGAATGTGATCCACCTTATTCTCGAGTGTGGGCACGGCCGACGGCTGTTTTCGGCGCTTCAACCATACCACACGTTTCGTTATTGTATTCAATTGCGGCCGATGATTTCAGTTTTGCATGTGGCATTTCATTATTATGTGCTTGCATGGACTTCTAGAAATCCTATCGAACTTGCCTTCAGTCTAGGAATCGTCAACTGTGCTGAACCGCCTTTCGCAGAGTACGTTTGGCAATAAAACACGAAAAACATAAAACCATACTAATAAATGTGCATCTTATCTTGAGGAAGCCTATTGGAATATATGTTTAGATTTGGACTATTCCCTAAGCCCGTAAAGTTATATTTAAAAGTGAGCACGACCGTTCGAAAGCTTTTCTTGTGTTACATATGGAGAATATTTCCCCAATAGTCGCTCCCACGCGTTTTCGAGCTCGCGTCTACGAAGGGAAGGTTCCTAAAAATCCTTCGTTTATCTCAAGTAGATAGGGGGTGTCCTAAGCACATGTGCAACCAGCTGCACTATGATCGAGGCGGGAGTGACCCGACGAAGACTCCACGAATTCCTTATATGGAAATTCTAATACATTTCCACACATTTTGGGGGTATATAAACCCTTTGGTTCTTACCACCATTGGTTCAGAGTTACACTGTCACTCGTAGAGTCACGTCGTGTCACGCTCGTACAGATACAGTCAAATCTAGAAGTATTGGGCTTAGTGCACCTTGCGAATCATAGATTAGCCCGTTAACATCCGTTAGTCCGGTCGAAGTTCTTTCGGTATATTCTAAAGCGGCTCTCAGACCCCGCACCGCCAGTGCGTCAACATCGTGCAAATACTTAGGTAACTCACACACTATATACTATTTTATCGCGACAATTACGTTTGTACAAACGACTGATAACAATATATATATATTGTTCACCACTAAATCGAGTAGATTCGTTAAACCCATCTTTACTCCGTAATCCTTTATATTAGTAGTAACGTTCCCACAAATACAACTTAACCGCTCGAGTTGTATTGAATATTAATTTAGAGTTACGGGACAAACTAACATTTCCTGCGGCTCCCTGATTTCACATCAGGTTCACTCACGAAACCTAACCCATCCTACAGCTCCCTGGTTTCGCACCAGGTTCGTCTGTATCCTACGGCTCCCTGATTACGCATCAGGTTCGTCCGTACGTCTACCAATCTCCCAACAGCTCCCCAGCTACGCGCTGGGTTCGTCTGTGAATAAACCAACCTCCTAGCAGCTCCCCGACTACGCGCCGGGTTCGTCTGCAACTTCTTTTCCTAGTGGCTCCCCGACTACGCGCCGGGTTCGTCCACGACGTTATCACCCTCCTGCGGCTCCCTGACTTCGCATCAGGTTCGTCCGCGCACCTTACTAACAAACCTAAACCATATTCCTTGGGTAAATACCAACCTCGCCGGTCAGGGCGTAGCCCATAGCCCTGGCTCGTAACACTTGTAAGGATCCTTGCCCATTACATATAATATTACTAACATAAGTAAGTAAATATAATCCAAATTGTATCGTGTTTGATCTCATTTTAATCACCACAATCTCAGCAATATTTCAAAAAAATCTATTGGGCGGGTTGTAGTTTAGTAGTTGTGAAGCTACACGATGAAATTCGAGGGCGAATTTCCTTGTAGGATGGCAGAGTGTGGGATCGGGCGCCTCCATCAAAGAACGAAGTTAAGAGGAACAAACGAACAGCGAATATTAGGAAGGGGCCGTGGCATAAATGGACTGATCAGTGCCAAACAACTCAAACGGCGGCGGAGTGGCTCTCTTAATTAAAAAAAATATACAATTCAAACCGAACCCCTTAAACTTCACCACCAATACTCGAAACAGTAATCATAAAAATAAACCTCCACAACAACAACAACCTCATCATTATCGCGGCGTACGCAGCAGGGGCACATTCCACAGAGTTCATAAACGAATTAAACCAGATCTTCACCACTCTCGACCTATCCAATCCGGATAACTATTATATCTTAGCCGGAGACCTTAACGCCAAACATCAGCATTGGAACAACCTCCAATACAATGGTAGAGGACTGGCGCTAGCCAACTGGTTCTTTACTAAACGATTTCAACACAGAATCTCTCTCAAATACTCAAACACCCCCACCTTCCCCAGAGGCAACTCCTTCATTGACATCTGCCTACTGGACAGCCGCCTAATCATCGACAACGCAAATACAGACGGAACCATCCCCACACTAAACCTGGACAGCGATCATAGAGCGATCCTCCTACTCCTCTCACTCCCACAAAAAGACGATAAAATCCCATTCACCTCCTCCAACTACCCCCTAAACTATAAACTATTCCCGAACATATCCAAAATATTCGAAGTACTCATTAAACAAGCCTTAGAAAAATTCTACGCCGACAACAACCTCATCCCCGATACCCAATTTGGATTCCGCCATAAGCTAAGCACCATCCATGCAATTCACACGCTCACCTCGGACATTCACTACGCCCTCCACAACGACGAGTCCATAGCAGCTTTCCTCATCGACTTAGAAAAAGCCTTCGACACCGTTTGGCTAAAAGGTCTGTTCTTCAAACTCTCCAAAAAAGGATGCCCGCCCCACCTACTAAAACTAGTTGTGGATATGACGCTAGGAAAAAGTTTCTACACTTCCAACTGCAAAACGGACTCTAAGATAACGCACCACCTGACAGACGGACTGCAACAAGGCACAGTCACCTCCCCAGGCCTCTTTAACTTTTATAACGCAGATATCCCGAAACTCTTTAACATCCCCGAATCCCCCGACACCAAAACCATCCAATTCGCTGATTATCTAATAGTCTATATCAAAGGAAAAAACGTCCTAAAACTGCAGGAAAAATCCCAACTCCTCTTTAACAAAATAAACGACTACTACTCAACGTGGAAGTTAAAAATAAATCCGACAAAATGCGAAACCATACTCTTCCGAAACAACATTACAAACCAGAGCAGAAGCTTCAGAAGCACCTACAAATCGTTCCACCTAAACCACACAAACACCAGAATCCCTCACAAAAAAATAGTCAAATACCTCGGAATCCACCTCGACGATCGACTCCTCCAAAACAAACATACCGACATTCAATTAGAGAAAGCCTCAAAAGCCTTCCTAACCAACGCCAGACTCTTCTACTCGCACTACCTTAATCCAAAAATTAAGATCCTCTGCTACATGCTCCTGATCAGACCCATCACTTCATATGGTTGCCCAATCTGGTTCAACCTAAGCCCCCAAACAATGGAGAAAATCAGATCCTTCGAAAGAAAATGCCTGAGGGCTTGCACTAGTCTACATAGGTCCAAAGAATCGAATTATAAACACTACATCAGTAATAGAACCCTATACAACACAGCTAACATACCGAGAATAGACAATTTCACCATCAAACTCACCAGAGACTACTTCGCCAACATCCCGAAAATCCGAAACAACCACCTCATATATATCTCACTCTACCCCCATGACCTTTACCACGAAAAGACACTGGCTTCTGGACACATCCCCCCAGAAGCATTTATCCTCCTCGACAAGACAGGCAGAATCACCGACCAGAACAATGTACCAATCATATACCACATACCCCGCACAGCAAAAAACAAAAAAATCTTGTACGACCCCCACATCAACAGCCGGAACTCAACATACCGCACCGTCTTCAACACACAGATTCCAAAATACGACAAAGTAAACACCTACCACCACAACACCAAAAAATACTGGTGGCTCCAAGACCTCTACCCTTCCTAACCACCATCGCAATCAACGCTCACCACTTAGCCTAAGATAATCTATTGTAAATATGTAAATAGCGTAGTATAAATGATTGTAGAGAATGTGTGATGAGAGCAAATGACTGTAAATAGGCGTAAACGAGCACAGTATGAATGATTAGACCATAAGCTCCTCCTCCCAGCGCATAGAAAGCGCAGACATAAGTTCATTCCGTCTTGCCCGGGCCCCCCGGTACCCATCTTTTTTTCGGAATTCCCTCTCCCAAACCCACTTCGGCAAAAAAGGCCACGAGAAGAAAACAAGTAACAAAATGGACGAAAATATCCCATCGCGACACACGACATCCTCCCGCAGGCCGTGAGCGTCATCCCCATGACCATGCAGCCCAACTTAATTTTTTAAGACACACCGCTCATATACATAGTAGATTATTCACTACACGCATACATTGTAATCACCACTCTTAACCATTGTATCTTATGAATAAACCATTGTCAAAAAAAAAAAAAAAACGGGTTCGATTCCCGAAGCCTGCCCATCCTTTTTATTCAGTTCCTACACTATGAAGAAATCGGTCCTTAATTTTTTTAGCTGCCGCGCACCCAATTCAAAAATTTGAGAAAATTGAGAGTAGTAGTATCAATAATATGTACCTACAAAAAACTATAAATGTGGTCAAGAGATTCCTTCAATATAAAATCGGAATTTTTCAACATTTTTTGACGTTTTTAATTTTTTGCAGCTCGAGTTTCTAGTTTAAAAATCTAAAAAACTTGTATAATATGTGCCCCAGTAATGGAGATGTCTCAGATTGTTTTCAAAATTGTGTGTGCGCTAAAATGGGAGATATTGAGCAAAAACTACATTTTTGTTTTTTCGCTGTAACTATCCCCCCAGTCTAGTTACAGGGTTCAAACTTGGTACAAATTGGTTTTTCTTGATAAGGTATCGAATGACACCTCACAGGTTGAATTTGGTTTAGGGGCACATTTTACCCCCTTATCCGGCTATAGCCTTTGTATAGAACCGTTCATGTTAGCAGTATCTGTTCGGTTTCTACCCCGCCATTCTGCTATTTGATTCTGTCAGCACGTGCTGTATGCAGAACCCAAGCCAAATGCGGCCACAGATGGCTATGGATTTGTAGGCCGATTCTATCAGTGTCTGCTGCCAAACTGCACGCAAATGGGTGTTAGGGTTGATACAATAGCTTGAGTTATACAGGGTGTCCCACCCAACACTGTACACAAATCTAATGAAAAATGGCAAAGTTGTCGCCCAGTCTGAAGAATATCGTTCCGGGATAAAAGCATTTAAAATTTTGCTAACTGCATACTCTGTCACTGATTATATTATTTTTAACTGCCTCTTCTCTGTCCGATTTAACTTTATTTGTCACTCCAACTTTTAAACATTAGTCGGGTAAAAGCGTACTGATCTATAAACTATCTACTAATAACTTAAAATATCGCGTGCGTGTCTAGATATAATATCCCAACTCTGAACGGGACGACTTCAGAAAGTTGTGTTACTATGTAGGAACAGTTGTAACTTCGTTATTCCTTTTAAATTTCACTCTAATACTTTAAGGGGATATTTTTAATACTCCAGATATTTAAAAACGGCAAAAAAGAAAAAGAATGCGTTTTTCAAACCGCCACTATATTGTCAAGCCTTACTTAATGCGGTAGACACGTTCCATATAAAACTGCATATAACAAAATGGAACAAAATCTTACGAATTTACATAGAAAGTAGTAATAGACATCCTACGAAATGAAATTGTTGTGAGAAGCATATTTGCAAAAATCATTTGAAACTAAGTCATCATGCAATACATATGTATACAGGGAAGTCCACGCAACTTGCACACCTCGATAACTTCCAAAGTATATATGCATTCTACGAAAAAGTTTTGTATACAAAGTTGCATGGGTTGAGGGGCTAAATGACGTAGTGTATTCATTTTTTATATAGGTAGAAGCGTTTCGGAGATATGAAGGTCAACTTTGTTTTTTTAAATGGAATGCTATATTTTTTATACCAAAATATGGAAGAGTGTCGAATTCTGAGTAAAAAAGTACTGACCTTCATTAATCCCAAACCTAATAATTAACGAGTAATTTCACTTTATTTCTTGAAAATGTTTACGTGACAATGTTAATTAATATTAGTGACCTAGTACATACCTTATCGTAACTAACGTAAGTATTCGAAGTGATGTCCATTGACATTAATACAGTTATGCAATCTATTAACTAATTAAGAAACGGATCTCTGAATCATATCCGCACCAAGTGTAATGCATGCTTCACGAATACGATGTTTCATATTTTCTGATGTTGCCGGTGGTTCACGATACACTGTATCTTTTAATGTGCCTCACGAAAAATAGTCTAAAGGAGTAAGGTCCGGTGAGCGTGGAGGCCACAGAAATTGCCCACCACGACCAATCCATCGATTGGGATGACAACCATCATGTTGGTACCAGATTTCTGTACGAATATTTAATGGTACATTTTCTAATAAAGAGGGTAAGATTTCACTCAAACAGTTAGCATATTTTTGTCCCATTAAGCGATCATCAATAAAATATGGTCCAATCAATTGGTTGCCCAATATTCCACACCACACATTAACGCTCCATTGACGTTGGTGGTCAACTTCTCTCATCCAGTAAGGATTGTCTGGTGCCCAATAGTGCATGTTTTTGAAATTAATCTGCCTACGATTAGTAAATGTTGCTTCATCAGTGAATAACACTTTTTGTAGAAAAAAATGATCATTGCTCATTTGATGCTGGAACCACTAGCAGATCCGAACGCGGTTTTCATAATCCGTCCCGTGGAGCTCCTGGTAAAGTGCTAGGTGATAACAATGATGTTTTTCCTTATGAAGAATTCGTAGTGCACTTGTTTTGCTAATGCCAGAACCTCCTGAAATCTGTCGTGTACTAATACGGGGATGTTCCGTTACCGCTGCTAGGACCGCAATTGTATTTTCATCGGAAGTAGCAGTTTTCGTTACGTTACGTTTAGTAACATTGAAACTTCCGGTTCGTCGAAGCGATTCACAGATTCTCTCAAATATCCATCGAAATGGCGGATTTCGTTCAGGATACATTTCGGCATACATAGATTCAGCTCTTGTTGCATTTTTACGAGACTCGCCATAAACTAAAAGCATATCAACTTTTTCGCTATTAGAAAATTTCATTTTTGCTTTTATCTTCCTGATAATTACGCACAAACACCGAGGATAACTTCAATACTGAATTACGAACATGATAGGAGATTGCGGATCAGGATAGATGTTGTGTTGATAAACATTGTCACGTAAACATCTCTCTGTCCTGCCGAAATCCTACGTGCTTGATATTACGCGAAGACAATTTTCAAGAAATAAAGTGAAATTACTCGCTAATTATTAGGTTTGGAACTAATGAAAGTCAATACTTTTTTACTCAGAATTCAAATCTTCGAAACGCTTCTACCTATATAAAAAATGAATACACTATGTAATGTAGCCCCTCAAACCATGCAATTTCTGTATACAAAACTTTTTCGTAGAACGCATACTTTGGAATTTATCGAGGTGTGCAAGTTGCGTGGGCCACCCTGTATTAAAAGGGGCAACGCCGAATTTGCATAACTTTAAAACAGCATACAGATCTGCATAAATAGAGACCGGCTGTACTACATTTCACACAACTTCATGCAACTTAATATCAAAAGCATTATATGAAAATTAATAAAAGATAATATAAAAAATGAGTAAAAAAACTAACATTAGCATGTGCTCCTAAAATCTCTTGTAACAGAAGCTGCCTCCTAATCTTCCAAGATAGTGCCCGTTTATCGTGTTCCTTGTATAAAAATGGATACGTTTCCAACAGATATTGCGCTAATATGTTGAACGACAGTACCTTCAGAATAAAATATTCTTCCGAACTAGAAGTCAGCTTCTCTGCAAAAATTCTAGAATGAATACCAGGTCCTTTTTTTCACAGAAACGATGCTACTCTTACCTTTCTTAAAACGTTTCCATTGCCTCATTGCTTTATATTTCTGTTTATCTGTCAGGTACTTATCTTTCAGGAACATCGAAGTTTCAACACACATATTCGATATATTAGTTTCGCACGGCAAATTTTCTGGAAACATTACTGGAATTTCATGACTGTTGCCGCAGTTGTAATGCGTCGCCAAGAAAGGTTCCATCGATGATTGATTTAATTTTTGTTCTGCAGTGTGATTCGACATTGCTCCCATCAAATTATGGTAAGACGATGTTAATACCTCAAGTATCGATATGCCCTTACAAAAATTTTTCAGAAATACTTGTTTCACTGCTAATCCAGACATACGAAATGCTGGAGATAGAACAATATCATAGTAATGATGCTGAAAAAAAGACAATAAAGATGATTAAAAAATAAAATTTGCTTACTTATATGCAGACTAATTACACACATCACTTGGGCATATATGTATTTAGGTCAAATCCTTTTGTATTTAAGTTGGACTTACATTTATAATATCTGCGTTAAATTTTAATTGATATTTCATTCATTTTTTTCTTTTTAATGATATATATTTCATTAAAAAGAGTTCATCAAGGACTACTGGAAATGATTTACATTGCAATATGTAACTTTATTGACTTATTGCATTATTTATACTTTTGTTAGCATAACTATTTAATCTTGGAATTTGTATTACAATACTTTTTAGTTTAATACACCATATTATCGAACATAAGTAAGTTCTTCTATAACTTCCTTAATTTAAAAATATCTAATTGGAAAGAATAGTCATATGTGTACAGTTTGTTACAGTGCAGATAATTACCAAATCATTATAGAAACACTGAAAATATGAATAAATGGTTTTGGCAGATATGTAAAACTGTACTTTTATCATAGAACAACAAATATTATTTAAACATATATTGTTTGCATTGAATATTAGGTATTGTGCAAATCAAATAGAGAATCAGTAGATTTGAGAAAGAAGTAAACAATTCTTGCTAGTTTCAAATTATTTTACTCAATTTAGTCTTCTTAGAAATCACAATACATCAATACAACAATTACATAATTAACATGTCATGCAATTGAATCAATGTTCAGTCTAAACAACTAAAAAATATAAGACTAATATTGGCTGACGAACTAGTATAATTGATGAAATTGTTAAAATAAATGTTAATAGTTTAACTGTTGTTATACCATTTAGATATTAACCCATTTGCTTTCATGTATATAGTAGATTATCTTATTTTGAACATCGATTTTTACAAAAGATGTAAAATGGATTCAAAAATTAGGTTTATAAAACCCTTTGGTACTTATTAACAGAAATTCAATACATATTTTGTAATCATACAAACAACTAGAAAGTTAACAAATTTATCTACTGAAAATTAGTAATATTATCGTTATTTCCTTAATAATATTTGGCATTGCAATTATATGATTATAGGATATGTGTTATTTATTGGTATATTACAACCATCTTGTACATTTTAATAAGCATTGACAAATATAAATAAATCCTTCACATATCCAGTTCTTATAGGTTTAAATGTGTTATTGTTTGCCATGTTCATAATTATAGTTACAAAATCTTAGAATATTTGGAAAACCAAGGAAGGAGAGCTTTTAATATCAATAATATAAAGCCACATAAAACTATATTATATCTGACTTTATAAGAATATAGAAATACAATATTTACATGCTATAAATGGGGTACAGATATCTATCAAAATATAAAATTTACAGTTTTACGATAGAGAACGTCTTGGAAGATTTACAGGCAGATTTGCAACTGAAGCTTCACTTTGGTTGGAAATACATAATCGAATATACCAATTATAAGTGCACTTTGTTTTAACCAGAACCGAACAAATGAACATAATATAATAGTAATAGTAGAAGGTACTGAATGGAAACGGTTAAAAAAGTAAATATGTTAATAGTTATTTTTATTTCTGAGCAGTTTGCTGTTGCAGATACTAAACATTTTATAGACGTTTCTCTAGGTTCTTCAAGACCTTAAGTTTAAAATAATTGAATATTCTCATTAAATTGGCAGCATATTTTTATTCTCATTATATTGCTTCTATATTATAATCCGATAAAAACTGTTATACACATTCTTTTAATAATTCAAATGTCTTTTAGTATTTACAGTATAAATAGTATTCATTTTATTGCAATACTTTTATGCATAATATGTTTTGTGACGATTTATACGAGCAAAATATGCTGTTCAGATTTACAATTTTTTAGGAGTAGTTGAATTTATGAGCAAAAGTATATATCGGAGAGTAGGAACGCTTGAATTTAACAAGATTCAAGGGTTACCTGTACAATGCCTCTACGCCCCCCAAACTAATTACTTAACGTAACTCTGTGATTCATTCTATATATTCAATAAACAAAATGAACATAATAATATTTTAGCTAATCTATAATCATTGAAAACAAGTACCACAAGTACCAGTCAAATTAGTATGTTATATTTTATTACATATTTTCCAGTTACATCAACAAGATATTTAAATGTAAGATACACACATAATGGAAGAGTAAATGTACGTATTTTATTTCATGTCTAGTAATTACAAAAACATATATTACAAAATACGAGACAAATATCTATTCGTATCAATGAATTCATTACTTTTAATACATTCCATTTAAACATTCTCTGGTAAATCAAATCATATGATACCTGATACAAATTTTCAAAGACTATCCGATGTACTTAATTTTATAGTTTGCAAGTAAATATGACATAGATAACTGTTGTTTGTTGAAAAAATATGTTAATGCTGTTTATAACATTTCCTCTTAATAGAATGAATTTGTACAGCAAAAAGAAATTTTACATATTAACTAATAATTGGTGACATGGAACGTAGTAAACTCTTGAAGAATTTATTTCTTTGTGTAACAGTTAAATGTGTAAACTATCGATGCTGGTATCTTCCTAAAAGTAGTAAAAGTAAATTTACATCTTATATCTGGCAGTATTAGTGCAACAATTTTTCTGTTAACACGTTCCGTGCCACGTGTACACAGTGGTACACGTTAAACTTGATCATCAATGTGTTAATAATATGGAAGAATCTGTTATCTCCCATATTCCAGGTCACTGGTTACGAGTTAATATGAGTTATATTAAATCGAAGAAACAATATTATGAAATATATACATTGAGCACAACAAAATACAATTATCGACATGTGTTATTTGGATGTCAGAATTAAAATGCTATTGTTATGTACAAACAATTGTACTATTGTTTTGATAATATATATTCCTTCCTAGTTCAGTTTATTTCTAATCCTAGTTTATTTATGTCAACAATACACTAATATTAACAATTCTATTTCTTTGAAGTATATTTGCATTGCAAAATAAACTAAATTGGAAACATGAAATATAACATGTAGTGGTAAATAAAAGATTCTAATCAAATAAAAATAATAAACTTTACAAAATCACGTAAACAAAAGTTATCATATAATATTATGTAAAAAATCGATTGAACTGAATAAATATTTGTATAGCAAACTTTTATTTGTTCTAAGATTTTTATAAATTCTTAAGTTCGATACAAAATTCTGACAACTTTGTTACACGATATGAAATGGAATGCAAGAAAGGAAAAAATAGAAGACAAATAACGTTTATCATTACCTCAGATTTGTAACGAAAAAGTTTGAGGAAGATGTCAAGTTTCGTAATGTAAATTTTCCGTAGCAACTTGCCAGCTGTATTCATTTATTTACCAAGTAGTGGGGATACTAATGCATTACTATACCCAGGTGCATAGGTTAGGTTATGTCATCTGTTGTCGGAAAATGTAAGCACAATTCCCATAGAAAAACATTGATATAGCTATGATGTGTATGTGAATGGACAGTTAATGCGTTTTGATTTCTTTTAAATACTGTAATAGTACGATGAACTTTATACCAAATAAATTAATGATTGTTACAAATTTGTTAAGATGGCTAGAATTATTATGGTAATATGTTTCATTACAAAGAATTTACAAGGTGCCGAAAAAGGTCGGGGCCAAACTTATACTGCATATACTGGCTTAAAACAACACTCGGACACACATTTTCGTACTTCATGAAGCGGTTTATAATGTGAAGAGAAGATTTAAGCAAAAAACAAAATTGTTTTCATTAAGTTTTATT
The DNA here is from genome assembly GCA_963667235.1 of Nomada lathburiana. Classification (NCBI taxonomy): domain Eukaryota; kingdom Metazoa; phylum Arthropoda; class Insecta; order Hymenoptera; family Apidae; genus Nomada; species Nomada lathburiana. Next base: position 1,011,126 of record OY763905.1, read on the forward strand.
ACAATGTATGTAAATTGAACAAAAACCGAACCAACACTTATTTACATAATTTTTGAAATATTTTGATTAAATCTTTTCCTTACATTCTGAATCGCTGTATGAAGTATGAAAATGTATGTGTTCGAGCATACTTTGAGCCACTGTATGTGTTCATAAGATCGAGTAGGTAAGAAAAATTCATACAAACTTATGCATGAAAATGCTTCATTGAAAAATAATAAAGTGGTAAAACTAAAGGTAATACAGATTTCAGTCAATTATTGTGCTAATTATAATAATTGTTCGAAATGTTTTCCTTCTGCGAAAATGCCGACTTCCATTCACCGAACTAATAATAAGTGCATAACTCTTTCGAATATTCCTGCCATAATGGATACAGTTACTCACAAAATTGAGCGTACACTGATGTTGGTAGTGAAAATCGACGGGAAAATGAATGAAAACATTGATATTTTAGTACAATAATGCAGTATATATTTATTCGAATAGTTTAGATAAGGAGTTTAGATAAGTTTTTGAATAACATTAACTATTTGGTTAGATTTAACTAAACATATAAAAATACTGCTATTTCAGTGGCACGAAATTGAGCGTACATATTAGCAAATCTTTAAATTACGCAACCTGCATAAATTAAAGGGTGGTATTACTGGTGGGTAGGCCCGTGAAATACTTTTCGAAATGTTATTGCTAAGTAACTAAAAACAAATGACTGTGTGTTAGCTGGTTAGTAAGCATCAGTAGTAAAGTGACATCCGGAAGAAAAGAAATAGACCTTTCAGTACGAAAATTAATTATAAAACTGTACTGCGAAGGAAGATCTTTCCGATAAGTGGGAAAAATTGTTGGTAAGACACATTTAACAATTCAAAAAATTATAAACAAATTGTAGTACACGCGCGCGCGTGTGTGTGCGTGCGTGCGTGTGTGTGTGTGTGTGTGTGTGTGTGTGTGTGTGTGTGTGTGTGTGTGTGTGAGAGAGAGAGAGAGAGAGAGAGAGAGAGAGAGAAGCCTAAACCTCGATGTATATGGCCGGTTGGTGCAGCCATCGACGTGGCTGCGTAGCGATGCACTTTTGTTTTTGGGGAGAGCACTGTCGCTCTACGACAGTGCCCGACAAGCAGTTCGGTTACAGACTTTGTACTGTAAAGGTCTAATAAAGAATACTATAGCTTACAATTTCAGAAGTGGGATAGATTGAACTCAATTTAAGTGATTTTTAAGTAAGATTGACATTAAGCAATCATTATTTGAAACGTGCGACGCTCGCCTTAAGTATAACTGACTGTAGACAGTAGAGTTTTCCATACGTGTGGCATTATTTAGTGACAAAATGGTGCATCCAAGTGAATTTAAAGTCGTGCAGTTAAAGGAGGCACTGCAAAAAATGGGATTGACTACTGCGGGATCAAAGAGTGAACTGATCAGCAGACTTCAGGAAGCAGATCCCTGTGGTGAATGGATGAGGAATGTCACCATGCTGCTGCCGGACGATGTGCCGCAACCCGGTGTATCGCAGGACAACGTGACGTCCATAGCGACAAGCAAAGAAACTGGCAGGTCAGCTTACAATTACGAATTCCTGTTAAGAGAAAGGGAACTCATGGAAAGAGAGCTCAGGGTAATGCAGAGGGAGAACGAATTGTTGCGCAGTTTATCCCGGTCCAGCAATACCACGATTGATACAAGAATTGGCATCAAAGCCGTAAGTGATTTGCTTGGCGATTTCGACGGTGTGAGTGTTGTGTTTAGCAATTGGGAGAAGCAAGTTAGATTGCTGTGCGCATCATACCAACTGGACGACAACGCTGCCAAAATTTTTAAGTGGCACGCGGCTGAGGGGACAAGCTCTTCGGTGGTTTCAGTCTCGTCCAGAGCATATCGAAATGGATACTACCCGATTGCTGCAGGAAATGAAGAAAATGTTCGAGAGAAAGGAAAGCAAATTAATATTAAGAAGAAGGTTTGAAGAGCGTGTTTGGAAATCAAGTGAACCCTTCGCAATATATTACCATGACAAAATTGTTTTGGGCAATTATGTACCGGTGGGCGAAGAGGAGATGATTGAATATCTGGTCGATGGAATACCGGACCGGCAAATGCGAAATTAGGCACGGTGTTACGAGCCAGGGCTATGGGCTACGCCCTGACCGGCGAGGTTGGTATTTACCCAAGGAATATGGTTTGTATTTGTTAGTAAGGTGCGCGGACGAACCTGATGCGAAATCAGGGAGCCGCAGGAGGGTGATAACGTCGTGGACGAACCCGGCGCGTAGTCGGGGAGCCACTAGGAAAAGAAGTTGCAGACGAACCCGGCGCGTAGTCGGGGAGCTGCTAGGAGGTTGGTTTATTCACAGACGAACCCAGCGCGTAGCTGGGGAGCTGTTGGGAGATTGGTAGACGTACGGACGAACCTGATGCGTAATCAGGGAGCCGTAGGATACAGACGAACCTGGTGCGAAACCAGGGAGCTGTAGGATGGGTTAGGTTTCGTGAGTGAACCTGATGCGAAATCAGGGAGCCGCAGGAAATGTTAGTTTGTCTCGTAACTCTAAATTAATATTCAATACAACTCGAGCAGTTAAGTTGTATATGTGGGAACGTTACTACTAATATAAAGGATTACGGAGTAAAGATGGGTTTATCGAATCTACTCGATTTAGTGGTGAACTATATATATATATATATATATATATATATTGATATCAGTCGTTTGTACAAACATAATTGTCGCGATAAAATAGTATATAGCGTGTGAGTTACCTAAGTATTTGCACGATGTTGACGCACTGGCGGTGCGGGGTCTGAGAGCCGCTTTAGAATATACCGGAAGAACTTCGACCGGACTAACGGATGTTAACGGGCTAATCTATGATTCGCAAGGTGCACTAAGCCCAATACTTCTAGATTTGACTGACTCTGTACGAGCGTGACACGACGTGACTCTACGAGTGACTGTGTGACTCTGAACCGATGAGGGTAGGAACCAAAGGGTTTATATACCCCCAAATGTATGAGAATGTATTAGAATTTCCATATAAAGAAAAACGGGGAATCTTCGTCGGGTCACTCCAGCCTTGATCATAGTGCAGCTGGTTGCACATGTGCTTAGGGCCCCCCCTATCTACTTGAGATAACCGAAGGATTTTTAGGACGCTTCCCTTCGTAAACGCGAGCTCGAAAACGCCTGAGAGCGACTATTGGGGAAATATTCCCCATATGTAACAACGGATTCAGGACTTCCAGTCGGCATCGGATTCAGGACTTCCAGTCGGCATCGGATCTATTGTCGGCGTTCGAGAGCATCACACTGACGGATGGAAAGCAGCTGATGAATCTAGAGTTGGCGTGCGGAAGCAAGACAGAAGCGCAAGAAAATAAACGACAACATCAAACTAGAAGCGTTTCTCTTAAGGAGGAGAATCAAAAGAAGATAAGGTGTTACAATTGCAGCGGATACGGACACATGGCTAACGACTGCAAGCAGCCTCGACGAGAGAAGGGCTCCTGCTTCCTATGCGGCAAGGTGGGTCATGCGTATATGGATTGTAAAAGTAAGTTCGAAACACAACAAGTAGCATGTGTAGACAATGTATCCGAGCAGCGGGATGATTTTATAAAGACTATTATATTAGAAATATGCGACGCTGACGTGAAATCGACATTATTCTTAGATACGCGAATTGATACGGGTAGCCCGATTAGCTTTGTGAAAGAAACCTTCGTTCCGCGACATCTGATCAATTGCACGAGTATTTCTGACAAGGTATTTTGTGGTCTGAATGGTAGCAGATTGGTTATTTCAGGGTCCGTAGTAGTGAATATCGAATTAGATGAAATGGTGAAAAAAGAAATATTTTTGTATGTGGTACCCGATGATACCATGACAGTTTCGGTAGTATTGGGCAGGGATGTGATGAAAAAGTTCAACATGAAATTGATAGTACCGTCAACAGATTCTGTAGATGAGGCGATCTCAGAAATTTTAAACATTGACACTGGGAAAACTGAAGTGAACAGTACTGATAACTTGTTAATTGATCAAAAAATACCTGAGTCTGATCAATTACGCGTTAAAAATATTTTTGCAGCAGAATATTTACCGCCTGAACGTCCTGAACTGCCAAAAGTTAAAAGTGAATTAAAAATAGTTGCGGCAGAATTGAAACCATTTAATTTTTCTCCGCGCAGACTTTCATATACTGAGCAAACCAGTTTACGGAAAATTTTAGATAATCTTCTAGCAAAGGGAATAATTCGTGCAAGTGAGTCAGAATACACTTCACCTATTGTATTAGTTAAGAAAAAAAACGGCGAATATAGAATGTGTGTGGATTATAGAGTACTAAACAAACAAATTGCGAGGGATAATTATCCGATTCCACTGATTGGAGATCAGTTGAGTGTTTTAAAAGGAAAAGCTTATTTCAGCCTGCTTGATTTGAAAGATGGGTTTTACCACATACCAGTTGCCGAAGAATCTGTTAAGTATACCTCGTTTATTACTCATTTCGGTCAGTTCGAATTTGTAAAAATGCCATTTGGCCTGAAACCAGCGCCTACGAAATTTCAGCGGTTTGTGAATGAGGTATTAACGGAATTAATTCGTTCGGGTGACGTGATCGCATATATAGATGACTTTTTGATAGCCACCAAATCTATAGAGTATCATTTAAAAGTGCTTAAGCGTGTGTTTATATTAATGGTAGAGAAAAAACAAAAACACTTTTGTTTTTGGGGAGAGTACTGTCGCTCTACGACAGTGCCCGACAAGCAGTTCGGTTACAGACTTTGTATTGTAAAGGTCTAATAAAGAATACTATAGCTTACAAAATATAGATACGAAGGTATGATTCGTAACAAACTTGGTCGAGGCAGAAAAAAGATATTATCAGACGATGATGAACGATTTGTATGTAGAAAAATAAACATAGATCCATGGACAAATGTAAGAAATTTAACATGTGACATTTCATCACGCATTAACAAAAGCATTTCCATAGAAACGATCCGTAGAACGTTACGCAAAACAGGATATCACGGTAGGACAGCCAGAAAAAAGCGATACATATCAAATGTGAATAGGAAAAAACGCCTGCAATTCGCCCAAACTTATATTAATTACGACGCAAATTTTTGGAGAAGCGTTATATTCTCCGATGAGACCAAAATAAACTTATTTGGCCGTGATGGTAAAAAACAAATTATCTGGGGGAAGCCTAACACGGAGTATCGCATTCGTAACATGTGTCCAACGGTGAAGCATGGAGGCGGCTCCGCAATGTTATGGGGTTGTATCGGAGCAAGTGGTACCGGAAATATGGAATTTATTAATGGTACAATAGACAAAATATATTATTTAAATATTTTGAAAAAAATATGAAAAAATCGGCTGAAAAATTGAATATGCCGTGCGTGTACTATTTTCAACAGGATAACGATCCCAAGCACGCATCATACATAGTGCAGGAATGGCTTTTATATAACGTTCCAAAATTATTAAAAACCCCTCCCCAATCCCCTGATCTCAATCCAATTGAGCATGTTTGGGGAGAATTAAAATCGAAAATGTTACAACACAATATTACAAATAAAAAAAACTTCGGAACCAAACTACGCGAAGAACGGCAGAATATTTCGCTATGTTTCATAGAAAAATTAATTCTATCCATGCCACGACGTTTGCAGGAAGTAATTGATAATAAAGGTTTCGCAGCAAAATACTAATATATTATATTAAGTCCTCTGTATACAATATAATGCCATAAATATACATGTGTACGCTCAATTTTGTGTCACTGATGTTACGAGCCGTACTGTGTGGCAGCACGAGAGGCCGGCGAGGGGTATATTACCCAGGAATATGGTTATCAGTTTGTTAGTTAGGTGCGCGGACGAACCTGATGCGAAATCGGGGAGCCGCTAGGATTATTGTAAGCGAGGACGAACCTGATGCGAAATCGAGGAGCCATTAGGAAGAAGTTCGCAGACGAACCCGATGCGAAATCGGGGAACTGCTAGGAGGTTGAATTATTCACAGACGAACCCGGCGCTTGACCCGGGAGCTGTCCGGAGGTTGGTAGACTTACGGACGAACCCGATGCGAAATCGGGAAGCCGTAGGACACGGATGAACCTGGTGCGAAACCAGGGGGCCATAGGAAGGGTTAGTTTTCGTGGACGAACCCGATTCGAGATCGGGGAGCCACTAGGTTGGAGTTGTTTGCTTCTTTGGATAAAGACGTGCGAACGAACCTGATGCGAGATCAGGTTAGTCGCAGGAAATGTTAATTTGCCTCGTAACTCTAAATTAATATTTGATACAACTCGAGCGGTAAAGTTGTATCAGTGGGTACGCTGTTACTAGTATGCAAGGATTACGGGGTAAAGATAGGTTTAACGAATCTACTCGATTTATAAGTGAACGTATCAAAGTTTGTATTCTGTATATCAGTATAAATACAAATGTTTCTGTCGCGATGAAATAATATGAAATGTGTAAGTTATCTATGTATTTGTACGGTGTTGGCGCACTGGCGATGCGGGGTCTGAGAGTAGCTATACCGCTATCACTGAACCAACGAGGGTTTTTTTTTTTTTTTTTTTTGTGACCTCGGCTAATAACGGCTGGGAGGCGATTGAGCCTGCTGCGCGCTACCTTGACTGTCCGTCAGGAGGGCTGCTTTGAGTGCTAACCGCGGGGGTACAGTGTGATCGCTCAGGAAAAATTTACAAAAAAACCTGAAACAGAAGAGCTGGAAGCATGAATAAATGTTAATAGTTGAAGGAAGGGAAGGGCGATAGAAGGGACTCCGCACTTGGGGAGAGAAAAATGAGAGGCCAAATCAGGCGAGAAGAGAGGTGATAAAGTAGGGAGGTCGGTTGGGATGCAGCTACTTGCTGTGTACTACTGCATGACAGTGGATAGCGGACTTTGAGTTTATAGGGAATTTCTCCGGCAGGCAGCGGGTTGGTGGAGCTGATCAACGGGTTGTTATGAGAGGAGGTGTTATATCTTGAGTTATATTTGTGGATAAGATCTATTAATCTAGGGAGCTTGGCCTTACGATGAAGTTTATCTGTGGGGAAATCTCTGGGTAATCCGAAAATGAACTTAAGAGCTTTGTTCTGTAGTGCTTGTAGGGATTGGATATGAGTTGGTGCAGCCGCACACCAAACCTGGGATCCATATAGAAGGGCTGGTCTTATGCAGTATGTATAGATTTGAATACGTAGTTCTTGTTTGAGGTTAGAAGTGCTTCTGAGGAGCTTGGTAGCTGCGTTAATGGCTTTGCTAGCTTTGGAGTGTCTGTTGATTATTGCATATTTCCAGGTTAGTTTAGTGTCGAATACTATTCCGAGGTAAGTGACTGTATCGGTCCATGGGATGGATACTCCTTGTAGGGAAATTGGGGGCGAAGCATGTATTTTTGTACGGCGGGAGAAATATATAGCTTGCGTTTTACTGGGGTTTATAGAAAGTTTCAAATCTGTGAAGTATTGGTGCAGTATAAGAAGAGCTTTTTGTAGTCTTGACTGTAGATGAGAGAGGCTCCATGAGGCAGTTATGATAGCTGTGTCGTCGGCGTATAATGCGAGTAAGGTGTTAAGTGGGCTGGGTATGTCAGAGATATAAATAGTGAAGAGGAGAGGTCTGAGGATAGATCCTTGCGGAACTCCAGCGCGGATGGGGCGTGGTGTAGATTTGCCAGAACCTATTTCAACGAAGAATTCTCTGTTTTTAAGATAATTCTGCATTAGGTGTGTGATCCAATGTGGGAACCCTAGTTGTATGAACTTTGCTAGAAGTCCATCATGCCAGACTGAGTCGAACGCCTTCTCCAGGTCTAGGAGAACCATGGCAGCAAAGCGATTTACGTTCAGTTCATGGGAGACAAGCTGAGAAACTCGTACAAGTTGGTGAGTAGTAGAGTGGTTGGGTCTGAATCCAAACTGAAAATGAGGAATGATATTATTACTGTAGGTATGTAATAGGATCGCTGTTGCGATTACTTTCTCAAATATTTTGGATAATGTAGGAAGCAGACTAATTGGACGATAGTTCTGAGTTAGGGTTCTGTCTTTACCTGGTTTAGGTATGGGAATTATTTTTGCAATTTTCCAGCAGGAAGGAAAGTGTTTTAACTGTATGCAGGCTCTGAATATGTAGTAGATTTGGGTGAAGACTTTCCCTGAGGCTTTTTTTAGTACCTCTGGTGAGAGGCCATCCGGTCCCACAGCTTTTTTGGAGTCAAGGCTTAGGATGATTTTTTTGACGTGGGCAGGTGATAGGAATTTGCTGAGGCATTGAGGTAGAGAGTGTGAGGGAGGATTGTTGTCGTTGAAGATTGTTAATTGTTCTTGAATTGTGTCGTCTATTCTGGAGGATTTTGAGGCTGCGCGGTTGTGGGTTGCTTCAAATTGAGCGGCAAGGCCGCGACTTTTGTCAGTCTCTGTGGCGTGTACGTGACCAGAGGAGTCGTATAGCTGTGGTATGAGCGTCTTAGATTTGGTAATTCTTTTGTATATCGGCCAGAATGTGTGGTTGTGTATAGAGGCGTTTTTAATTTGTCTTTGTATTTCGGCAGCTTTCAATGCAATGATCTTTCTGTTTACCTTTACGGCAAGAGCTTTATAGAATTGTTGGTATATTGGGTTGCCAGTTCTGTACCACGAGCGCCTAGCTGAGTTGCGGAGAGCTTTAGTGGATTTGAGATCAGAGTCGGGGGTGAAGTCAAGTGCATGGATCTGTATGGGTAGCGAGGCTTTCTTCCTACATTTGGTAAGGACGGAACCCAGATGCTGGATCGAGTTATCAATGTCGGGAGTAGTTTCAAAGGAAGTGGTAAGAGTCAGTGTATTTGTCAGGGTTTTGAATTTGTCCCAATCTACTTGGGATAGCATGACGGGTTTGTGGCTGGAACTTAGGTCATCAATTGCATTACAAGAGAAGCGAAATTGGGAATTAGTAAGGAAGAGGTCTATGGTGGATGGGGAACGGTTTGGAGTGAAATGCGTTTGGGTAGGAGGAAACAGTAGATTATAGGGGGCATTATCGGAGTGCATTTTTAGGATGAAAATTAGGTTGGGGGTTCTGAGTTTGATCGCGACAGCTTCCAACTTACCGGTGTGGGGTAGTGGGTATCGAGTGTAGGCTAAATTTTTGTGGGCTAGAATACACACCACCGTAACCGGAGTCATCAGGACGATCGGCACGTGTTATCGAGTAGTCCTTAAGGTAAGGAGATGAGCAAGGAGTGAGCCAGGTTTCCTGTATGGCTGCGATGGCAATATTGTTTTGGTGGAGGAAAAATTCTAATTCAAGTAGTTTAGGTGTGATGGAACATGCGTTCCATGTCATGATGGTTAATGAGCAGTTTGGGGAACTAGTCATCAATTAAATGCGCAAATTTTTGAAAAACAAGCAGTTTTTCCATATTGCTTTGGCATGCGGAGAGTTTCTGGGTTAAGGCAATGATGAGCGATGTCATTTTTTTAATGTCTATTACTTGTTCAAGATTAGAAATGGCGTTCGTGAGACTTTTAAGATCCTCCATTGACGTTAGCGGTGAGTCAGTGGGTAGCTGCGTCTGGGGTTTATTTCCCACAAGTACCTTTGCGTACGACAGGGGTTGCGTAGGTGGTGGAGGATTATGCTTGGGGTAGAGGGGGTGAGGTGAGTTAGTTTGATTATGAATGGAATGAGCGTGAAGCGCTAAGTGTTGGGGTTTAGATGTGCCATTGTGGCGAGGGTTTAAGTGAATAGGGGAGGGGGGAATCGGATTACTTGCAGATAATTTGAGAGATAAGAGTTGTGGCTTCTTTCTTTCAAGGAATTTGGTAAGTGTAGGGCAACCAGAGTAATTTGCGGTGTGATCCCCACCGCAGTTTGCACATTTGGGTGGTAACTCGATAGGTTTCAGACAGGAGCGCGTAGGGTGGGCTTCTCCACATTTGACACATTTTTCGGTTCTATTGCAATTAGCCGAGGCGTGTCCGAACGTCTGACATCGGTAGCACTGCGTGTATCTTCGGATGTTATTGAATTTCTCCCAGTAGACCCGCAGGTAAAAGAGGTGGTTTACGTTGGTAATTCGTGAAAAAGCTGTGGTAGCCGGAAATGAGATTTTGTAAATGGAGAAGTTAGAGGACGATTTACCTTTTAACGGGGTGCAGCTGAGCGGGTTTAAACCCACTGATTTTATCTCCTCTAATAGTTCGATTTGTGCTAGGGAGGGAAGTCCTTTTAGAATAACTGTGAGTGGTTTCTCTGATTTTAGGGAGTAAGTGTGGAACTGGAGTCCTCTTACTGCAAGGGTTTTTTTAAACTCTACGTAGTCCTGAATATCTTGAAAATTTACTCTGACCTGATCACCAAGAAATTTTAGGTTGAATTTATCGCCGATGACATTTTTTAATTGTCTTGCAAGGGAAATTACACTGTGAGCTCCCGCATCAATGAAGAGGGGTGGAGGTCGTTCCTGTGGAGCGGGCTTTGAGGGACCTACCACCGGAGGAGAGATGGTCTTGGTTCGTGCTGGTTGCTTGTGTTTGCTAGCGTTTTCGTCGCTTACCTTATTATTGAAGAGGTCTGAGTTTAGGAAGTCAAACCTATTTTTCGTGGGGATGTTTGGAGTGATCGATGTAGATGGTGGTTCGACATCCATGATGTCGCTGTTTCCGGAGCTATGTATCGGATCCTCAGCCTTACCCTTCTTGATAGTGCGGCCGGACTGATGTGGTGTAGCGAGTCCATTGTCAGGAACATTTTGTGCCGAGATGGCCCCGGTTCTTTTGGGCATGGTAGTGACAGGGGTGGAATTTTTGCATCCGAGTGGAACCAGCTTAGTAGTTATTGATGAATTTTTTAGGTTGATGATACGGGGGCATTTAGCTCGCTTGTAGATTATAATTGATGGCTGGGCGCATGTGGCGCGCGGCCTAATGTTTTCCTTGTTTGTAAGACCGATAGCTGGCGAGCATACACTAGCGTGGGTGAATCGTTACTAACAGCCGTAATAGTAGGGTTTAAGAAAGCACAGTGGGCACGCACACAGAAGCACACGAGAAGCACACGCGCTATGCGCGGGGCAGGTACTCACTTTTTCGAAGAGGTCCTGCGTTTGAATGATCCGCATTGTCCGACACTTCGTCAGCGACGAAAGACTGAATGTGCGAACAGTAACCAAAAGACTGAATGTGACTGAATATGGGAGAATTATGACGAAATGCCTACGAAATGCGGACTCTGAACCAACGAGGGTAGAAACCAAAGGGTTTATATACCCCAAAATGCGCGGGAACGCACCAGAACTTTCCATATAAGGAAGTTTAGGAGTCTTCGTCGGGCCACACCCGTCTCGGTCATGATGCAGCTGGTCGCACTTGTGCTCAGGACCCCTTTATTTGTTTACGATAACCAAACGAATTTTAGGGCGTTTTCCCTTCACAGACGCGAGCTCGAAAACGCGTTGAGCGCGACGTGTGGAATATTCTTCATACGTAACACTGAAATAGCAGTATTTTTATATTTTTAGTTCAATCTAACCAAATAGTTAATGTTATCCAAAAACTTTTTTAAGGGTCCTTATCTAAACTATTCAAATAAATACATACTGCATTATTGTACTAAAATATCAATGTTTTCATTCATTTTCCCGCCGATTTTCACTACCAACATCAGTGTACGCTCAATTTTGTGACCCAGTCAGCCAAAGCTGCCAGAGCAGATTCTGCTAGCACGTTCTTTAGACGGACTGGCCACAGATCAATTGGACACATGGTGCATGCACGAGCACGTACACTTCAGCCCAAATGCAGTGGCGAAGAGGAATCATCACAACAAAGAAGAAAAAAGCAAAATACTAGCAGTCACAATTTTGAAATCCGATTAATACTCTTATTGATTTAAAATCATTCAAATTCCTTTTCTTTATGTTTGCACAGCTTCCAAATCTTGATTTCTAACTTTTGACTGATAGTATATACGGTATTACTTCACAAAAATTGTTAAGGTAAAACTGAACACCGAAATTGTCAATCTGTATTTTAAATTAATAAAAAAAAATATATATCTCGGTTATTATGAAAGTGTAAGTCGAAATGTAAAAAACAAACCGTTTTCCGTGGCCAAAATTATTTTAGCGTTATGTCAACACTTAAGGGGGTAGACACGGCACGAGACCTCTCCGATTTGGCAGGTCGGTATTACAGCAGCTTTTTCCTGCACCGAAATGGTAATACCGACAGGCGAGAGGGAGCTGCTTGTTATTTCGATATTCAAATCTGAATGTGGAAAGAAATTGTCAGCTGTTGCGTTGTACTTGAAAGAATTTAAACGGAGTCTGCTGGTAGTACATTTGAATTACTTGAAATGTGCTTATGCTAGAATATGTTACGTTGCAGTAAGGAATCATAAGTGAAAAGAACAAATAGATGAGGGATATTGGATGTCCCAAACAACGAAGTTCGTTAGGTTAGACATTTTTTTGTTAGCAAAAGTTATACGCTTATTATAAGATAATTAAACGTTCTATGCAGAAAGCAGTTATTGGACAAACATTATATATTAAATTGTAGGAGACGGTACTGCATTTCATGAATTATCATGCTGTACACCCTGCTTTGCTGTCCAAAAATTGTTCAGAAGACTGATTTCTACAACATAGTCAAAAATCCCTCTTCTATACATTTACCGAAATCAGACCCAATCAATTGTTAGAAACATTTGCTACAAACAGTTTTTCGAACTGTTCACAATTGACTAGTCAAACCCGTACGTACATGTAAGAGTTCTCTTTATTTAATAATATAATTAACTAGTACGTCGGAGAAGGAACGGAACGTAAATAGATAACGCTGTTCTATCTTAGACGCTTAAATCAGCTATTCTTTATTAAATATTCCGCTAAACTACTGTCAGGACTGTTCCGATCGGCGATCGATACAAGAATGAGCTCGCTGCCTCGTGATCGCCAAAAAGACGTTCTGTTCGGGTTTTTCCCGGCACCATGGCTTCAAGCGCCATGGCTTCAAGGGTCACGTTTTCCCTACGGCCTATGGTGTCCTCTGGGTATGTGCGCCATCGGGTCCCGCGCTGACATATCCCAGATGCCCAGCTAGTGCGCTCCCAGCTCGAAATCTCTTACATATACATATGATTGAATGGTCATGAGAAAGTTTTGAACAATACATTGTATTATGATGACAAAAATGCAACAAAAGAGTGGCTGGAGAAATGAACTATCCCCTCCACGTGAGGGAATCCCCCTTGGCGATAGCGACGCTCGACGAGGAAGCAGTGTAATATGATCCGAACCGGAGTATCGACGTGACTAATGCTAATTCAACGATGAAACTTTTTTATTTATTAATTTTTCTAAATGTAACTTTTACCAATGTATCTGTGAGATTTTTCTGATTCAAATGAGACAAAACACTATATAGTTGGCATTACATTTGCTTGTTGATATTGACTTTGCGGTACGTATTTAATCAGTATCAACAAAGTAAATATAATTCAAACTATATCGTGTTTGGCCTTATTTTAATCAGAAAAATCTCGCAAATACGTTAGTAAAAGTTTCATTAAGATACAATCGGAAAGTAAAAAAAATGAATACGTGCGGGACTCGAACCTACAGAAAAGTTTGCGGCGGTCGAGACAAAATCTCCGCTCGAGCCGATTAATTTAGTTAACTGATGATCACAATTGCAACAGATGTGGCAACAGCGCGACAGAAGTCTTGATAAGTTGCGGCAACTATGCCTTACTGTGTCTGGTTCACGTATCACGTATTTATGTATGAATCGGCGTTCGATACTGCATACGTAGGAGCGTAAAGGATGTTACGTAGGAAGTATTATTTCCTCGCGTTTCTATTATGCCCTTATTTGGGAAGCGGGAGTGCATGCAGTCGAGTCTGCCCCTTCCGCGACGTCGCGATGACGTGACCCTTTTGGGGGGATCTTTTCGAACTCCCTTGGAAGATTCCGTGCCCCCCACCATCTATTTGGTCCGACTATCGAGTATAAAAAGGGCACGAATTCTGCCCTCGTCGGCTCAGTATTAATCTAGCTTCGTGCACGTTCCGTAATCGACTGTATTGATATCTAAGCTCAGCCAGATTGGGTTTTAGTCCCCTTCGAGCCATTATTTTACACGTTAGTTTTTTCAAACGATATATCTTAGGATATATCGTTAGGCCTCTTTATTGGCAAATTTACGTTCTAGTCCGTACAGACTGAGAAAGGTGGATTTTGTAGTTCCGCGTTTAGACTCTGTTCAAACCAAAGAATTTACAATATATATTATTCTACAATTGAACGCATTTGTTTTATTCAGTCTCCTCTACCGATCATTGGCAGTATCATTCCACTATAGATACATCTTAACCGCTCAAGGTGTATCAACATAGTAAAAATTACGAGCCCACATACTAACAATCCTGTGGCTCCCGGTGATGCAATAGGCACCGGCAAGTCCACGACAACCATCCTGTGGTTCCCGGTGATGCAATAGGCACCGGCAAGTCCACGACAACCATCCTGTGGCTCCCGGTGATGCAATAGGCACCGGCAAGTCCACGACAACCATCCTGTGGCTCCCGGTGATGCAATAGGCACCGGCAAGTCCACGAAATCTTACCATCCTGTGGCTCCCGGCGATGGAATAGGCGCTGGCAAGTCCACGATTACCTCTACCTTCCTGTGACACCCGGTGATGCAATAGGCACCGGCTCATTCACGCATTTCCTATCTAACGCGACTCCCGGTGACGAAATAAGCACCGGTCAGTTCGTAACTAACAAACTCATAAATAACCGATCCTCGGCTCCGCAGCCGTGCCCTCTTTGCCCTCGGCTCGTAACAAGGATCACAAAAAAAAATCGGGGAGTCAAGTGTTGACTGATTTGGAGACATTTCCTTATTATATGTTTTATACAAAACAGTCAAAAAAATGAAAAAGAATAATAATAAGGGCAAAAATTTCAAATAATTTCTGTAACTACCACATTCTAAAAATATGGTATAGGTACATCAATACTTCCAGTATTAGTAAAAAAAGCTCCAATCTCCACTTTATTTATACAGTTCCCAGTCAATGTATGCTTAACATGCATATGACCTACCCTACAATCGTACGAAAATGCATACATTGACTGCATCGAGCTTTTACTGTAGCACATGCAACAAGCCAACGCTTCAGTTTTGCTATGATTCTACGTTGACAGTTGTGGGGAACCCCGTAAGAAAAACCTCACATATAAATATTAAAATAAAGGTGAAAAAACGAATAGACTTTATTAACGATTAACAAGAAGTCTACAATGAAAAAACAACGTATAACAAATAAAAAAACTTAGTTGTGGTCAAAAGGACGCTTTCGCAAGGAATGGCTTCCCAAGCGACGCTTTCAAAAACAGGAAGCGTCCTTTTCCGTCCTCGCCGATCCTGCAGCTCTTTATTGGCCGAGAGCGTCCAGCCAATCATTGCGAGAGCGCAGGATGTCTCTCCGAGTCCTTTGGGCGAGAGCAGCGCCAAGGTGTCGAGTGCGGTGGAAGTGTGCATTCCTCTGGCGGGAATCACGGTGAGATAAATCCGCGACTCCACCGCCAATGGCGCGCAAGCGAGTCGCCACATCACTCCCTTCCTAGAGACGGCGCGAATGTTACCCTCTTCCGGACACGGGGTGTATTGCCGGCGCTCGGATAGGTACGAAGCGTTTGTGGTGGTGGTGGTGCTGAATCAGGAACCGGGACAGCTGTCTCTTCAACACCATCTGGTGAAGAAAAGAACGCCGGCTTCAGCCTCTCTGTAGAAATGTTGTAGAAATCTCTGTAGAAATCTCAAGGCCGACTTCAGGGTACGGTGCCATCGCTCCAGGATGCCGTTGGATGCTGGATGATGGCGAAGTCCTAGTCTTCGCGGCTCCCACCAGGTTCGTCAGCGCCTTAAACAATTCCGCTTCAAACTGTGAACCTTGGTCGGTAGTGATGACCGTGGGCGCGCCAAAACGCGTCACCCACCCCTCGTACACAGCTTGAGCCACCGAAACAGATGAAATCTCTTTCAGCGGAATCGCTTCAGGCCAACGGGTATACCGATCCAGCATAGTCAGAAGATACCTATACCCGTTGCATATGGGCAGGGGTCCCACAATGTCCAAGTGAACCTGCCGGAACCGTTCATCCGAAATGGCAATCTTCTCCGGGGACAGTCTGACGTGCCGATGAACTTTCGCACGTTGGCACTGGAGGCACGTCCGAGCCCAGCCAGTGGTATCCTTATTCATTCCTGGCCAGATGAATTTGGACCGAATCTGCTCCCGTGTTGCTCGTCCGCTCGGATGAGCGAGTCCGCGAACGGAGTCGAAAATTCGCTTCCTCAAAGACCTCGGAATGGCGTCATCCGCTGCTTCATAGTACAGCAGATGCTGCGACCCGACCATCGAGAATGCACGAAACCGCGACTGTTGAGGGTCGGCCAGAAGCTGGATTAGCTCCTCGTCCTGCTGTTGTTCCGCAGCCAGATCCTCGGTGGAAATGACTACCGGACAGTTCACTGCGTCAATCCTGGACAACGCATCGGCAACCCAATTAGTTGCCCCCTTCAAATACACAAGATCTGTGCTGAACTGTCCGATGTAATCCAAATGTCTCGCTTGCCGTGGAGACGCCTTGTCCAACTTCTGGCGGAACGCGAAAGTTAACGGCACATGGTCCGTTCTAATGACCAACGGTCTCCCTTGAACGAAATCTTTCATAGCTCGTATTGAGAGATACATATATGGCCAGAAGATCCCGGTCATACGTGCTGTAATTTCGCTGGGCTGCACTCAGCTTCTTTGAGAAGAATGCGATCGGATCCAGCTTCCCCCCGATGTCCTGCTCCAAAGCCGCTCCGACGGCTGGGGCAGACGCGTCGGTTGTAAGAACCAACGCAGCCTCAGCACGGGGGTGAAACAGTATCGTGGCTTCGGAGAGAGACTTCTCGCAGCGAGAAAAAGCCTCCTCAGCTTCCGGGGTCCATATGACCGGCCTCTCGTCGTTCTTTCGCGGGTCCTTGATAAAGTCGTTCAGCAACGCCTGGTCGTGAGCTGCACGCCTGATCCATCGCCGATAGTAGTTCAGCATCCCCAAGAACCTGCGTAGATCTACGATCGTCTCAGGCTTAGGGAAATCAACAATGGCCCTTACCTTGTCATGCAAGGGTTTGATTCCATCTGGAGTCACTGAATATCCAAGGAAACGCACTTCCCCTTGTCCGAAAGTGCACTTGGCGACATTCAGTGTGACCCCAGCAGCCTGCAATCCAGCAAACAGGATCCTGAGATGTTCCAGATGTTGCTCCGGCGACTCGGAGGCGACCAAAATGTCATCCACGTAACAAAACGCGAAATCAAGGTCGCGAAGAACGGCATTGATGAACTTCTGGAAGGTCTGGGATGCGTTCTTCAATCCGAATGGCATTGCCAGGAATGCGTCGTCCACGTCGCAGGTCTACACCCAGGTCGAAAAAATAGAGAAAGTCTGCGCCTATCACCGCCGTGGAAACGTCGGCGACGCAGAACTTCAATCGCAGAAGCCATCATAAGCACCTTCTCCCCATAGGTGTTTATGATGGCTTCGTTGGCTGCAAATAACTACAGCGGCGTAGCTTGAGGCTGTTTTCCTGCAAATTTCCTCGGCAGGAGTGAAACATCCGCTCCTGTATCAATAAGGAAACGGATCCCACTCTGCTGATCGAAAATATGAAGCCTACGGGGAATGCAGAAACCGTCCAAGATGGCTCCTATTGTGGCCAGTTGCTGGCGTTTCCCGGAGTCGCTAGGGGAAAAGACGCAGTGCACGGCGGTGTGCAGCGCCTAGCCTGCTCCCCAAACCTCCGGTGGTAGAAGCAATACCCCGGCGGGCCCCTTAACCGCGAAGCTCGTTTCCTACTCTTCGACCGAGCCTGAGAACGAGCGCGCGGTCGATCGGATGAGCGACCGCGCGCCCCCAAGCGAACGACCCCGATACGCGCCATGACGGCATCGAGCTTCTGCTCCAGCATGTCCAGCCTGGAATCCCGCGCCGTCGTTGCAACTGCCGCAACGCTGAAAGTCGTCGATGTCTCCATCGACTTGTCCGCGGCCTCCGCCACCTTGGTCAGCGACAACCCGTCGATGATGGACACGAGCTCCTGGATCCTCAGAGGAAGTCTCTGCATCCAGAGCGTCTTCAGCATGTCCTCCGGAAACTCATTGCCAGCCAGCGACTTCATCTCGCGAAGCAGCGCGGAGGGTGATCGGTCCCCCAACACTAACTCCGCGAATAACGCATTGTGTCGCTTCGTCTTAGAGACTGAGAGACGCGAGACAAGCATTTCCTTCAGCGTCTCGTATTTGTTCGTCGCGGGCGGGTCCATGAAGAAATCTTCTAGAACGGTCATCAGGGAGTCATCCAAGTGACGCACGACCGCGCTGAGCTTGCTCTGGTGCGACCGGACGTGGAAAACTTGAAATTCGCATTCAAGCCTCGTGAACCACAGCTGTGGTTTGTGGCGCCAAAGGGTCGGCAGCTTTACGTTGCGAAATTCACTCGCGTGAATTTTGTTCTCTGGCGGCGCGTCCCGGTCGCCGAGGGATATTTTCGGCAAACTGGGCACCTCCAAGGTCCTCACATACGCCTACGCCTCAGCCAACGCATCATCAGAATCGTTTTCACGTCGCGGAATGCGTGGAGTAGCTGCAACATTGGACAGCGGTGTACGCGGAGTAGCCATGACTGCTTTGCACGAAACTACACTTTTGAAAATACGTTTAATTCACGATCACGTCGCACAGTGGTCCAAACGGGCCTTTTAGCTGGACAAAACCTCTTACGATAAACCTGGGCATGCAAATGAACTATTTATTTTAAACATACGTATCCTTGGTGAAAATCAAACAAAAAAATAGATTTTGCTTGAATGGACGGCAGAAATACGAATAAATTCAGTATTATAAAACATATTTACCTTATAGTAGTAATAAAGAAAGTACTTCTGAAGGCATTTCCGAATTAACACTTGTTTAGAGTGGCCTGAGGGTAGAAATGAATGGCTCTGATGATACTAACAGTTTGTTTAACAAGTCTTGGTTAGTTGCTTGTCGTGAAATTTATTGACAATACGATAGTTGGCTTTCCATTTCTGCGCTAAATTGATGCAAAATATATTTATCTTTTGTTTTAAATTATCCTTCAATTTATCATCTGAATTATCGAAATAGCATATTTCAAAAATATATTCATAAACTGAGTTCTGGACTTCAACACTACTTGACGCGGAGACGCTATTCCTCTCTTGGAGGAAATGAAAAACGTCCTTCCTCTTGAGGAAGAAGTAACCTGTAGATTATTAATATTAATGTACGATTGATATACAGGGTGGCCCATAAGTCTCGCCGTATTTTTAAATTTTGCGTACCTGAGGTGATTCTGAACAACTTTTTCCTTGACCAAAATATTCTACGAAGCTTCGTTTTTGAGTTATTAACGAAAAACACTGGCCAATGCGAGCGCCCGTATAGCGCGCGCTCAGTTACAACTGCGCGCCGTCGTGATCGGGTGCATCGAGGGGCAACGTACGGCAAATATTACATCGTCTTAAATTAAGAATAATGTGCAATTATTCGTTATTCATGAATAACAATTAAGTTAACAAGTCGTTTAATAACTGTTCCATACTTTTATTCGTTTTCCGAAACGTTAAAGTGTTTTATTACTTACGAAAAAAATGTTTGGATAATTAATGTTAGAAAAAGATAGTTAAATAAACTTACCCTTTCGTTCGCGAAGTAATCTGCACACGCACACGACACGCACATTAACGATTAGTAGTAATGATGTAGTGCGTGTGGAAACAAGTGCGAATCAGATCGGTATCGATCGCCGAGACGTGCGTTTCGTGGCATAAAATTGTTAAGATAGGTCAGAGTCGGTGCAATGACCAACTGCCAAGGACCCACTTCCGTCGAAGCAGATTACTTCGCGAACGAAAGGGTAAGTTTATTTAACTATCTTTTTCTTACATTAATTATTCAAACGTTTTTTTCATAAGTAATAAAATACCTTATACGTTTCGGATAAGGAATAAAAGTATGGAACAGTTATTAAACGACTTGACAATTAAACTGTTATTCATGAATAACGAATAATTACACATTATTCTTAATTTAAGATGATGTAATATTTGCCGTACGTTGCCCCTCGATGCACCCGATCACGACGGCGCGCAGTTGTAACTGAGCGCGCGCTATACGGGCGCTCGCATTGGACAGTGTTTTTCGTTAATAACTCAAAAACGCTACTATCCAGAACATTTGGGTCAAGGAAAAAGTTGTTCAGAATCACTTCAGGTACACAAAATTTAAAAATACGGCGAGAATTATGACCCTGTATAATTAGTTTGAATAGTAGATATTTAGATTGAACGATCAGAATTTATTTATTTATTTTTTTTTTTATTTTTTTTTTTTGTATAAATATATAATACACTAATTCTTCTGTTTTGTAAAAAAAACCCGAGTCGTTTGATCCAATTTTTAGAAACTTATTGTATTTTAAAGATCGCTGCATCACTTTTACTCTCCACTGTACACGTAATAAAAATGATCTACGCTTCAAAGTTGCAAAAAGTTGCAGATGGCATCAAACTTTTCAGATTCTATACACTTTTATGAAGTAACTCCAACAAGTCCCAAGTTAATACATAATAATACTTTTTTTTTAGAGACCATCAACGTACAAACGTTGCACAATATTTCAGTACATTATTGTCTATAAGCAAATGAGTCAGTTATTCGAGTTTTAAGATATTTGCACTTACGATTCATGCTTAAATCCATCACAAATTCAATATAAAACACAAAAAATGTAACAAAAAATATGCTGGGCACTGCTAAGAACTGTTAACGAACAATAGATACTGATGAACTGTTGGGCCTCGATTGCCCACTATCGCGTATGCTAGAAATTGTGAGTGGAAGAGGGGAATTGTTTATATAAACAGCATCCTATCGTCTAAGGGCTAGCTCTAATTCTTTTTATCTACTATTTATCTCTCACTTACCGTAGTTGAAAATTTTCGTTTAGCACTTTCAGTTTTTAGGTTTTGTCCAGCTAAAAGGCCCGTTTGGACCACTGTGAGTCGGGGGAACTCCGTAAGAAAAACCTCACATATAAACATTAAAATAAACGTGAAAAAACGAATAGACTTTGTTAACGATTAACAAGAAGTCTATAATGAAAAAACAACGTGTAACAAATAAAAGATCTTAGTTTGGCCAAAAGGACGCTTTCGCAAGGAATGGCTTCCCAAGCGACGCTTTCAAAAATAGGAAGCGTCCTTTCTCCTTCCTCGCCGATCCTTGCAGCTCTTGATTGACCGAGAGCGTCCAGTCAACCATTGCGACAGCGCAGGATGTCTCTCCGAGTCCATTGGGCGAGAGCAGCGCCAAGGTGTCGAGTGCGGTGGAAGTATGCATTCCCCTGGCGGGAATCACGGTGAGATAAATCCGCGACTCCACCGCCAATGGCGCGCAAGCGAGTCGCCACACAGTCTGTGGCGACCGGGGTTTACCGACGTTGGTCGCGTAGTCGCGACCTGTGTTACCGTCGGCGGGCGTAACTAGATTTAACTAGGTTAGTGTTATCATAGTTAGTTTTAAGACACTAGTCTTTAAGCCTAGTTGTTTAAGTAGTTTAGATTTGTAACACTAGGTTTAAGTTTAAAATCTAGTCATTAGCGCATAGCTTAGTTTTAGTCAAAATAGTATAGAAAGAACCATCCAACAAGCAGGAGCTCCACCACGACAATTCGTGTGCGTCGAGATATAAATAAAATACTTGAGTCGGCAAAGTGGGAATCAGTTATTTTTCCCATCACCTTTTCACCCCCACAAGTCCTCCGGAGTAGACGCCATCTCGTCACCACTACCTGAACTAAATTTGTGGCGTCACTTGCTCTGCTTTAACGGCAATACACCTATTAACAGCGGACGGCGGAACTCGTCTGTGGGAATGCAATTAGTAGCATGGATTGTCTGTCCTTGTATGAAAAGATTTTGAGCTCGGTAAGGGCTCATTCAAAAGAGGAAGGTTCAACGCGGCAACAAAACCCTTTTAGTGACCTAAAAATACTTGTATTCTGCGGGTGTATTTTTTCGATTTTTGGTTACACTTTGAACACTTATATTATTAGACATCCACAATCTCGTTGAACGGGCTGTGCAGCGCGCCGCGTTGACCCTTCCTCTTTCGAATGAGCCCTCGCCTAGTTCAAAATCTTCTCATATAAGGACAAACGATGCATTCTTCTAACCCATGTTTCGGGGCCATATTATGTCGGTATACAGCTCGCTGCATTACCCGTGTCTACCCCCTAAAGGTAACAGTATAATAGTTCGTTGAATTCGTCTTTATGTCAGGTATTATGTCAGGACATTATAAACTCAAAAATATATAATAACATGTAAAATGTTATAAATTTTTAAATAAAATTTTAAATACAAATTTATAAATTTGTTATATTGACATTTGTAGAAGGCTGAATACTGATTAACTTTTATTTGAATCATTTTTTTGTCAAATCATTTTATCGATGGACAAAACGTATATACCTTACCTATAGCAACGCGTTGGTATCATCAACGCCGCACAGATACACGCGTCGAGGGCGCCAAAATATCTTGGGCGTTGATATATTAAAATCCACACAGAATTATAAGCGGCAGGAAGCGGCAGTGGAAATGTATATGGCCTTGTTAACAAGTGTTTAAGCTTTCATGTGTTACGTAGGAAGCCTTCATTCCCTTCGTTTCTTTCATTATGCCCTTATTTGGCAATCGTGAGTGCATGCAGTCGAACCACCCCTTCCGCGATGACGCAATGGCTCAGTCCCTTCACACGAATCTTTGGACTCCCATGGAAGATTCCATGACCCCGCCATCTTTTAGACTAATTTTCCAGTATAAAAAGGGCACGGAAATCATGCTCGTGGCCCAGTATGGAATCCACTAGCTTCGCACCATGTCGGTGCCAGCTAGCCATACTGATACCCAGCGAGATCGGGTTTTAGTTCTTTTCGAGCAACTACTATTTATATATTACCGTATAGTACATACGGTAATGTCTCGATTAGTGTTCAAAATTGTGTCTACGATTAGTGCTCATTTCTATCGCCACTACTTGGGGTGGTCCCCCCTGGACCCGCCAAGCGTGTTTTTAATGTGCATCCTATCTTGAGGAAGCCTATTGGAATATATGTTTAGATTTGAACTATTCTCTAAACCCGTAAAGTTATATTAAAAACTGAGCACGACCGTTCGCAAGCTGTTCTTGTAAGGATCCTTGCCCATTACGTACAATATTACTAAGTACGTATGTAAATATAATCCAAATTCTATCGTGTTTGGTCTCATTTTAATCACCACAATCTCAGCAATATTTCATACAAAAATTATAGCGATATAAGTAACAATAAAAAAGTTACGCCGTTGCATTAGTGTTGTCTCACCGATACGAAGCATTTAATCTTTTACTGACGCCCGACTTCTCATTCCTCTCTTTCTTTCGCTCGCTGTCCCTTTCTGTGGCCGCCGATATCGGTGCTTCCACAGTAGCCGGGCTCTCAAGTTCCGCCGAAATTTCTACGAACCCAAAGTTCGCCTAAATTCGCTTGGCGCTCCCGGCCGGTCCCGAGTAGCGAGCGCCAAGCGAAGAATTACTGTATAGGGCCGAAATGGCGTGGCCGCAACGGAAGATATCTCTGGAGGTCACAGAGACTCCTCCGCGGCGCCCCAGGAAAGAGACCGGAGTGATTTTAGCCGGTAAAAATCCGGTGCTACCTCCTGCTCTCCCCCAGGGCATGAGGTATTTTGCGAAGATTTCCACCTCGAAAAAAAAAAGGAAGTGTAACTGTATGTCCGACAAGGACGGCAAAGATCCCGTGAACCCGTAAGTTAAACGTGGGAGGACCGCTGACGTGGTCAGTGATTGCAGCCTATGAAGGGGTTGAAGTGGTATTAGTACTTCCTCGTACCCGAAGCTGAGGAGGTTTAAATCCTCGCACCGTCTAGCCGGAGGCTTGGGTTAGGTATCGGCTCGGATCCGGTGTCGTCTATTCAATAGGGGTGACGTAAAACCTTTTGCATCATTTGTGCCGCAGGCCTATCCCGTAACATTTTTCTATAGTCACTTGGTGTCCATAGGACTGACCATCCGACAAGCCGCTTTTCGGCTTCGGCATCTATCATTAGGGCCAACTTTCAACGGGGAAGTGCCCCACCGCGGTGGGGGTCCCATGATGGGCGAACCGTTCAAAATTACACTATACAGGGTGGCTCAAAACCCAGGGAACGTTGGGAAATGGTGGGTGATTCTGAACAACTTTTTCCATGACCGAAATGTTGTTTGCAGCTTCGTTTGTTAGTTATTAACCGAAAACACTGGCCAATGAGAGCGCCCCTGGGCGCCCGCTGACGCGTGCTCAGGCGCATGCAGCTCAGCTGCGGTCGGTCGTGATGGGGACATCGAGGGTACCGAGGGAAGCGTGCGGCAAATGTTACATCGTCTTAATTAAAAATAATGTGGAATTATACTTTATTCGTGAATAAGAAATCATAAGAAATCGTCGTCGTCGTCGTTGCAGTTGTTGCTGTTGTTGTTGTTACACTGTGAAATATACATATTTGATCTGGGGAACGGATTCGTTAATGTGAAATCCTACATACATGGATAAACTTAGTACAAAAAAAGGGCTGTTTCCCCTCCAACCCCTTCCGATGAATGCCGTCGCTGACAGGAGAATGGCGACCCCGCTGAGGAGGACCTTATCCTCTGATACCCCGCGGGGACGTCAGGGAGCGGCAGTCGGCGACGTGAAAGGCTCGGAGGGCGAGGGCTCGCCGGCCTAGACCGCTGGCAAAACGGCGGGGCGCGGGGAAGCACCGGATATCTTCGGAGGTCACGGAGCTTTCCCCGTAGCGCCCGAAGACGGTGACCGGGATGGTTTTAGCCGGTAGGAATTCGGCAGTAACTCCTGTTCTGTGGAAGATTTCCACCTCGAAAAAAAGGGGTTGTTCGACATTTACAATAAGTAAATACTGGCTACCGCAGGATTGAAGTAGTAATATTAAAACACTTGATAATGGCAATTATAATAATAACAACCACGATAGTAATGATAATATCAGTTTATTGTTTGGGCAGATAAAAGAAAACTTAATGTGTCCAATAAATTATACACCTGCTGCACTAATCATAAATTTTATATATGTCCATATTTTTGTTCTAGTACATTAGCTTATCAAATATATCTCTTGCAACCTTCAATGTTTCGGAATCCTTCTTGTTGAGCTATGCGACTACTAATATTCCTCACAACATATATTAATTCTATAATGTTAACTGCAAATTGAAAATGGTCACAACTATATCATTATATAATGCTTCCGAAATTAGTAGATAACTACCCTAAGAATTATACAAAAATAGTGATTACAACATGCCTTAGATTAACAACAAACCAGAACAAAACAATTCCTACAACAATGGAATGAATGCTGTACATTTTGTGTAAATTTTCTGTATTGAATGAAAGAAAAATTACAATTACAGTTTCACAGATTTGAGAAAGGAAATAACCTTCTTTTAACTTTATATCGAATATACGGAAAAACGGTATCCACTTAATTATTACAAAAGAAAGTTGCAATGAAAAGAGTTAAAGTTACATGCTGAGATAGCCACGAGATTGGTTTCGTCGACGACCAATCAAGTACGCGATCAGCACTATGACCACTAATCCGGCTAATGCACAACCAACAGCTATTGGAACAACATCCGGTGTGTAAAAAGCACAGTCTTTGGCTGAAAATGAATAATACAAAAAATTATTACAACCATGAATGTTTAGAATAAGAATATTACTATATGGGGTATTCCGCCACTTTGGGAACTCCCGAAAAAGGGGAGTTTCTGGCGTGAATCAGAACAACTTTTTCCTTTACCAAAAAACAGTGGCCAATCAGAGCGCCCGTAGAGCTCAGGCTCAAGCGCGTAGCTCTCAAACGCGCTCGGTCGGGGTCCTTAGCCAACGCATTGGCACGTGTTACATCGACTTAAATTAAGAATAATGTGGAATTATTCGTTATTCGTGAATAACGAATAAACTAAAAAGTCGTTTAATAACTGTGTTCAGGAGAAAACACAACCTTCTTCTTTCTTCCTTTCTTTTGCGTCGCTTCCTTCTTCCACCATCGTAACAACCGATACACGAAGCTCTCACAATTACTTATGAAATAAATGTTTTTTTATTAACAGCACGTTTTCTGGCGGATAAATTATGTTTTAAGAAAAACGATTTGGATAACAAATGTTTAAAAAAGCTAATTAAACCTACCCATTCGTCCACGAATTCTTGACACTCGATCAATACCTTTCTAGGCGACCCTCGTGAAGTGACTTTACCGACCTAGCCGTAACAGCAGCTGTTGAGGGTTGAATAGAAAGGATTGTCAGGATTGACCCAGTGTCAAGAATTCGTGGTCGAATGGATAGGTTTAACAAGCTTTTACTAACATTAGTTATCCAAATCGTTTTTCTTAAAACATCATTTATCCAACTGAGAACGTGCTATGAAAAAAACATTTATTTCATAAGTAATAAAACACGGATAACGATTCGAACACAGCTATTAAACGACTTATTAGTTTATTTGTTATTCATGCATAACGAATAATTACACATTATTCTTAATTAAGACTATGTAACATTTGCTGCACGCTTCCCTCGATATCCAGGCTGGGCCAATGCGTCCACGACTTACAATTAGCGCAGTTGAGAGCCACGGTTGGCTAGTGGTTTTCGTTAATTATTCAAAACTTCAGCCAACATTTTCGTAAAGGAAAAAGTTGTTCAGAGTCACCCAGCAACCCCCTATTTCTCGATGTTCAGTTACTTACGAGACACCCTGTATGTGTGCGGACGCTCCATCGCAAGTTATCAAACATTACTTTAAAACATAAGAAAATCATGTTCGGTTTTCGGCTCTGTTCCTTTACCGGCCTGATTGCGTTTGTAATAAAGCATTCGCACACATATAATAGGCTTTTACGTAAACGCTGCGACGCACAGTGGGGAAAAACGGCAATTTAGGAGTGCAAAAGTCGAAAAACAAAACACGAACTAGGCCTATAATTTTATATGCAATATCAAGATAGATGTTCGTAGCAGCTAAAAACGACATTTTTATTTCTTAAATCTATTGTTGTTAAGCGTGGCAAGGGATGCAAGCGTTAAGAATTAAAGATAGCTTAAAAATGAAGAATATGATTTTCACCTGCTATCTAATGCTCAGGACCTTAATGGTAAATCTATTTGCAGGAACTGCATCAACAAGGATTAGGAATGTGTAAAAATCAAAAGAAAATTTGTTTGAAAATTTTTAAATAATTGTTTTCGAGGAAGTTTCAATGAATCAATTTTCTACTCGTTGTTTTATGAAATACTTTCGATATCCGCCCGTATCCGCGCTAATTTTTATATACACATTAAGAATGGGATGTATACTTTATGCTCTATAAAATTTGGCTGCGGGCAGCTGCGGGTGCAAAAGTTATTGCATTTGTTATAGAATAGTTCAATGCCGAGAACGTTCGCACTGATGCGGCCTACGGTAGACGGTGCATGATCGGTCAGTCGTTTTCATTTATGAACATGTATAATGTACAGAAATAAAATTTACAATAAAAACAATAACAATATATATAATAACATAATAATATTTACATCATAATTATTACTAAAAAATATTAATAACATATAAAATAAATTTAATCTTTTACGAAAGGAAAAAATATTAAATTACCAAATAATTACCTCGATAGGTTTGTGACAGGGTCATAAGCAAAAAGAATTTAGTTAATACACGCCTGGTTATTCATTAATGGATTTACTTCTAGTAGTGCACTTCGTAAATCAACGAATCTATATTTTTTCGGTAAGGCCGTATTCGCGACGCTAGCATAGGGCGTTTGTTCCTTCGTACGTGTGATTTGTACAATCTTTGCGTAAAACTTCAATAATATATAGGGTGGCCCGTAAGTCTCGCAGTATTCGGAAATGTGAGGTAGCTGAGGTGATTCTGAACAACTTTTTCCTTGACCAAAATATTGTATTAAGTTTCGTTTTTTAGTTATTAACCCTCCGACAGCGGTGACTCGGGCGGCGAACGTGGAGTCATTTTGACTCACACCGATATTTCACTACCACATATTTCCGAGCCCCCAAACCCTCACCGATATTGTACTAACCAGGGACGGTTGCTCGTCCCTAGACCCTCATGGATACATTGTATTCTATTCGCTTTGCGTTCAGGTATGTTTTTCTTTACTACGTATAGGAAAACGTATAGGGAAAAATAATAATTTCGTGAATTGTAATAAACATATTGATTATAAATTTGTATTGCTACATGGAATACATTTTGTAATTTATTCGATGATTCTTCAGAATTGTAGGGGTCTTCCGGAAAATCACCAAAAATAACTTGCTCCTTTGTTCGTAACACAGACATTGCGTTAATAAAAGCAACAAAGAAATAACAACAAAAAAGTTTCTTTGGCAACGTATAAAACTCAAGTAAAACGGAAAACTGTAAAGGAATTCGAAGAGAGGTTCGTTCAAGTCGCTGGTCGTCGCAAGAATAATCCCTCTCTGCACATTTGTTTCCATTCAGCCAACCGAGTTCAGGGTTTTTCCAATTTTGGGGTACTGCTAAAAAGGCCCGCTCACGCCTAACACAAACAGCTCCGTCACTGTGTGCGTATCGGTCTCCAAACCAGTGACTCCGGCATCGCTGTCGGAGGGTTAACGAAAAACACTGGCCAATGCGAGCGCCCGTATAGGGCGCGCTCAGTTACAACTGCGCGCGGTCGTGATCGGGTGCATCGAGGGGCAACGTACGGCAAATATTACATCGTCTTAAATTAAGAATAATGTGCAATTATTCGTTATTCATGAATAACAATTAAATTAACAAGTCGTTTAATAACTGTTCCATACTTTTATTCGTTATCCGAAACGTATAAAGTGTTTTATTACTTACGAAAAAAATGTTTGGATAATTAATGTTAGAAAAAGATTTAATTAATGTTAGAACAATATTTTGGTCAAGGAAAAAGTTGTTCAGAATCACCTCAGATACCTCACATTTTCGAATACTGCGAGATTTACGGGCCGCCCTGTATATTGAGCACACGGTGAATTTGCGACATATGGTTCCTTTCAAACTTTTCGTCCGTGTGATGCATGGAATTCATGCCAATTCAAGCAAAAGAAAATAATTTGAATTTAAATTTCAAGGTCAAGGTCAATTTTGTGGCAACTTTTTTTACAGATCTCCACCAAAGGCGTAGATTCACCTGAATGAGCTATACCATAACATTTTGTTACACCCTGTATAGACCTGCAAATGATTTATGGTCAAGAAAAGACACTTTGTCGTGCTACAACTCGATAAAGAAACATTTGTAGGACTGTATTTAGAGCGCATTCCTAGATGTGGATACACGACTCATTTTAGTGTGCTCACAATTTGTTTCATCTTATTTGAAAAACTACGTTCTACTAAGAAAAGTGTTTGATCGAGAGTCGAGGGAAGAGGATGAGGTAGTAATCGAGAGGCAGTAATTTTCGTGTCAATTGCATTTTTCTGTAATGGCGTACAGTATGCTTTTAAGCAGAACCATAAGTTGCATATAGACAAGATCAATAATTTTATAAACTTTACTTTCGTATTGGAAAATAAAAGGAGCTGTTTGGTAAATTGACCAAAGTAAACAGTTAATTAATTAGAATTTATGCAATCGCGCCAGCCCAGGGCATCACACGTGAAGCTTTCAATTAACGTTTTTGTATAGATTGTCCACGATTTTCCACGTGTAGGTAGCTTCGAGAATATACATACAGGGTGTCCCGTAACTACCGCAACATCGGGAAATGGGGGGTAGCTGGGGTCATTCTGAACAACTTTTTCCTTGACCAAAATGTTGTTTGAGGCTTCGTTTTTGAGTTATTTACCAAAAACACTGGCTAATAAGAGCGCCCGAAATCCCCAGGCTCAGGCGCGTGACGCACTATGTATGACGCACGGTCGTGTACGTGTGCCTCGACGGTATCGAGGGAATCTTGGGGCAAATGTTGCATCGTCTTTAAGCAGGCCTAATGTGTAATTTTTGGTTATTCAATCGTCAGGAATAAACTAATTATTCTTTAAATTAATTAGCACAGTCGTGGTCGCGAAAGAACGCACTGACACGTCGCGTTGCATCGTCTTTAAGCAAGGATAATGCGTAATTTTCGGTTATTCAACCGTAAGAAATAAACTAATAAATCGTTTAATAACTCTGTTCGATACTTTTATTCGTTATCCGAACGGAATAAAATGTTTTAATACTTATGAAAAACGTACCCATTCATCCACGAATTAACCTGCTTAACATGGTGCGAATCCTGACCTAGGCAACGCTCAACAGCTGATGCTATGGCCGGATCGGCGAACTCACTTCACTAACACTTTCAGTGCACGGCTACTTTAATATCCAATGTAAGATTTTGAGATGGTGCCACAGGATTAATTGTTCCTACGTGTAAGGAAGTTGGTCACTCACTGATGAATGAATTCGCTACTGTGTAATGAAAAGTGGATCTCACGCTCGAATCAAGATTTATTCACTATTCATTCGATCGTCTCTACGGTCGATGCAAATCTGATCGATTTGCCAAGCATTCGCTTCCACACGCACACGCACATGTTCGTTACTGTAGCCGACACGTCGTAGGACACGGGCAGTTGTAAATAAACAAACGCCAGGGACAACGAATTTTTACTCCTCCAAGGGCCACAAAGTCCCCACTACCAAAAGAACGCGTCCGGCTACAGTAACGAACATGTGTCTGTGCGTGTGCGTGTGGAAGCGAATGCTTGGCAAATGGATCAGATTTGCATCGACCGTAGAGACGGTCGAATGAATAGTGAATAAATCTTGATTCGGGCGTGAGATCAACTTTTCATTACACAGTACCGAATTCATTCGTCAGTGAGTGACTAACTTCGTTACACGTAGGAACAATTAATCCTGTGGCACCATCTCAAAATCTTACATTGGATATTAAAGTGGCCGTGCAATGAAAGTGATAGTGAAGTGAGTTCGCCGATCCGGCCATAGCATCAGCTGTTGAGCGTTGCCTAGGTCAGGATTCGCACAATGTTAAGCAGGTTAATTCGTGGACGAATGGGTACGTTTTTCATAAGTATTAAAGCATTTTATTCCTTTCGGATAACGAATAAAAGTATCGAACAGAGTTATTAAACGATTTATTAGTTTATTTCTTACGATTGAATAGCCAAAAAATACACATTATCCTTGCTTAAAGACTATGCAACACGACGTGTCAGTGCGTTCTTTCGCGACCACGACTGCGCTAGATTAATTAAAAGAATAATTAGTTTATTCCTGACGATTGAATAACCAAAAATTACACATTAGGCCTGCTTAAAGGCGATGCAACATTTGCCCCAAGATTCCCTCGATACCGTCGAGGCCCACGTACACGACCGTGCGCCATAGTGCGTCACGCGCCTGAACCCGTGGATTTCGGGCGCTCTGATTAGCCAGTGTTTTTGGTAAATAACTCAAGAACGAAGCTTCAAACAACATTTTGGTCAAGGAAAAAGTTGTTCAGAATGACCCCAGCTACCCCCCCCCCCCCCCATTTCCCGATGTTGCGGTAGTTACGGGACACCCTGTATTTATAAAATGAAAGATATCGCCCTACACTACTTTTCTTAACTTATAAAACTGATTGTTTCAATACTGAAACGCAATACGTACCTAAACCAAAAAGAGTTGACTTGTCGGCTTTGAATGCTTGGAATTGCAAGCCAGATATAGTCAGGTAGCCAGCCGTTTGATTAGTACCATTTTGCGTCAACGGAAGTGTTTGCTGTTTCAGACATCTGTAGGAGTTCGATAGACCAACCGTGAAATTGGGCTCCTCGTTCACCAGAACCATTGACTGATCTATTAAGTATACAGCAGAACATATTTGTGTAATAAAATCGTATACGTAATCTAGGTTTATGAATGCATTATATTATGTATGATATGGTTCAATATTAATGAGAAGAAATGAAGAGAACACTTTAAAGACACATAGGAAATGTATATTTCAGTAGGTCATTAGTTCTTTGACTGTGGATACAATATTGATATACAGTAGAACCTCAATAATTTCAAATAAACCTCGACTGATGCAATTCGCTGGCACGTGGTAGGAGTGGTTGCGTAGTTACAAGAAAACAATGGGTATTAGAGGGAGAAGCTAGGACGTTAGTTTCACATCATTAACAATCATTGTAATACCGATAAACCGGTAAATCGCGTAAAATATCCTCAAATATTTGCCGATAATACGCCATTTATTAGAGGTACTTTGATAAACTATCATACATAGGGAAAAGGCGGGTTACTCCGGACAGCGGAGTCGCTTTACTATATTGACTGTGTGCTCTTCTCTTGGATGCTCCTTGCTAACTTACTCCAAAAACGGTAACCGCGCCTCCTTCTCGCCAGGATATTCGGGGAATCGGTGGTGAGGGGGGCACGTGATTGGTGTTCGATTACGGACGCCGTTAACCGCCTTGATTTTTAAACTCCCACGAGGGCGCGCGGATTAAAGCTCCAGCACTACAATATTCCTTTCATATTGTACAAACTAGTGGCCAAAACATTGGATGAAGACAATCGGGTACATACCTCCGGACACTTTTACGAACCTCAAGTTTTGAAAACAATAAAATTTTGAATTTCAATACAGCTATATTTCGTTTAGCATATAGATCAGGTTTGTATTGCAAATTACGGAGGGTTTCGTTAGGTCAGGTTTATGACACGGTCAAACCTAACCCTATTTTTTAGAAATAGTTTTAGCGATTCAACCATCGGGGTGCCAGCACTTCGAGGCCGGCGAGGTTGATATTACCCAAGGAATATGGTTGATAATTTGTTAGTTAGGTGCGCGGACGAACCTGATGCGAAATCAGGGAGCCGCTGGGATAATTGTAAGCGAGAACGAACTTGATGCGAAATCGGGGAACCTCAGGAATGGAGTCAAGCGCGGACGAACCCGATGCGAAATCGGGAAGACGCACTTAAATTTGACTAATGCATAACAGATAAAAGATAAGTTTACTTATAATAAAACTTGAAAATATAATTTAATAATGTAATTTCGTATGAAAAGTTTCACAGCACGGGTATACACAAAGTCCTACGTCACATATCTTACATTGGTAATGCGTTTGTCGTTGCACATCATTTTTAATACAAACAATACACTTTCTCAATCCGCCTTTTCGTTTTGTTTTCACGGTAGTGTACATCCCCGGGAAGTGTCTACCAGTAAGCTTAAAAGGATATTCATCCGCAGATCTAGGACCGCTTTGTCTACAATCGTCTTTATGGTATTTCAGTAAAATTTGTCTTATTAATTCAAGATGAAAGGCAGCTATAGAAATATTTTTGTGTGTTTTGTATTTATATAAACGATAAAAATTCCAAACGGCAATATCGAACAAATGAAAAAAATACTTCTTATACCATTTTATCGATTTTCTGATAGATTTAACCCTTCAAAGACGACTGGCATACGTCGTATAGACCACCTCGTTTGCACATGCCACCGACATCGATGCGTCATATAGACCACCTCGTTTTCACATGTCGCTGGCATCGATGCGTCGTATAGACCACCTCGTTTTCACATGCCGCCGACATCGATGTGTCGCATGGAGCGATGGATCTTTGATTTTCTTCATTATTGAACTTCAGTCGTATTCAAGGCAGGAACCAAGAAAAAAACCTCAGTTTACCATTGTCCGCAATGTGACGAGGGTTTGTGTGTTGATAATTGTTTCGTATTGTACCACACTAAATTACAATATTAACCTTTTTACTATTTTTTGTAGCCTTCTTTTTATCACTATTATTTTTATCTAAATGTTTATATAATTTATATTACAAATATCATTTCACTAATGTACACATAATTATTTGAAATTAAAATAAACAATTTTTATAATTTTTAATGTTCATTTCAATAATCAGTAATACCCATGAAAACTACGCCGACCATAGGGACAGAATAGTGGCATACGTCGCCGTTCGTACGAAAAATTTCGCGGATTCCGCCGCCGTCCGCGTAGAATGTTTAGTGGATGCCGACACCGTCCGCACCTCTGCTCATGATTTCTCCAAAAATATCTGTTTTTAAAAGTTTATCTCTAAACCAATACTCGCTAAGCCGCAATTTTGTGTTTCTCGACATTAGTAGCGTAGTTACGAAAGAACAGTACAGTTCGTCGACTGTTGTTCCAATTTTGATGTTAAGCATGTCATCATTTACTGTACGTGCCCAATAGTTATTTGTTTTATTCACAATAAAGCCCACAAAGTCAAGTGAAAAAAATAATTGAAAATAATCTAATATTGCAGAGGAGAAAATGTCTTCCCTCTGAAGTCCAAAATTCGAAGTTTTACAATTGTGAAACCTTACGTGAACATTCTCCATAGCCCATTGAATATTATTAAAACTAGTTGATAGCAAAGCATCTTCGACGTAATCGATGTTTCAAACGTGTAAGCGAGGCCAAACGGATGTACTGCCGAAATGTTACTTTTATACTACTTCATACAGCCAATCTGAAATGTCGTAGCGTAAAACAAGTGCAAAACGTTTGCGACTGGTAACCATAGACATAACAGATATACTCTGTGAATGCGAAAATTCACGAGTGACTTTAGTCACCGTTAGGAGCGAAAGGATTAATAACTCAAAAACGAGGCTGCAAACAACATTGCTATCGATGGAAAAGTTGTTCAGGACCATCCCAACTACTACCCCCCCCCCCCCCCATTTCCCGATGTTCCCTGGGTTTTGAGCCACTCTGTATATTGGTACAACTGACTATGGAACCTTTAAGACATGGAAAATGTTAATAACTCAAATTATCAAAATTCGGACTCATAGCACTATCATCCTCTCAGCACCCTATTTAAGGACTGTATTAACCTATAGCACCTCCACTGACTATAACACCTTCACTGACTGTAGCACCTCCACCCATATTAACAACCGATACCTAATCATATTTCGACTTCCTCACAATAGTAACGACCCATATCATTTTACCAATAGTTTACATTCTTTCGTGCGCCATATCGAAAAGTTAAAAGTAATCTATCATTCGTACTGTACGCATCAAAACTCATAATGAAGACCATTATTTTTGATAATAATTTACATTAGTGATTCCTCGCCGATATTGATGACCCTGAAATATCATGTCAAGTAATGTTATGACGCATACGTTGCCACAGATACGTAGGTACACATTTTTTTCAAATATCTCAAAAACTAAGATCTGATAAGAAAAACTAAGGTGGTAACACGTATAGTGGAATGTTGTTCAGAATGATGAACTTAACAACATATTTCAAGGTAATAAAAATAGATGTGGAATCGCTAATGTAAATAATTACCTTATTTTTAACTTTGGAATTCATCATTCTTCATGTTTGCAACAATGCATTACACAACCTACAATGAAGTTCTCCAAACAAGATTTTGAAAGTGCTTCTAAATATTATCAATAGTAAACAAATTACTTACTCAAATCTGTATGAGGAAAGTTTCCTGGTGGAAGCACCAAATCCAAATGATGAAGGGAATAATGATTTCCAGTTTCATTTTTGATGAAATGCACCGTCATACTGGCATTAGTAACATTCTTAGAAGACCATTTCAAAGTCAAATCTTGATCGAGCTTGCCACAATTTCCACTTACGTTCGTGGTTGCATTATCCACAGGTATATCAAATACGTTAAATGATGTCTGCAAAAATTAATTTCTGATTAGTTCACGTTAATGTATAGCTTAATATAACAATGTTACTATCATTATTACCATCATTATTACTATCATAGACAGTGACCCTAAAATCTAAAGGCTAAAATCAATTTTTGCCACCTCCTCCCCAAATCACATAACATAGTAAACGTAATTTAAAATTAATAAGTTTAGTGCTAGTTTTTTTTATTTTACAATTATTTAAAACTACGAATCGAAGTTAGATCAGGTTTACTTTTCTTCAGTCTTCTTAAGCTGTCGTTGGTGTTGAGTAATTTGCTTGCCAGTTGGTTGGGGTGTTGTTACAGTCTACTGATATGCGATTTGGCGTACTGTTTCACATAATCTCGGACATAGTTCATATGTAGATCTCTGTGAAGTGTATCGTTGCTGACGGACCACGGTCCGGCTGTTATTGTTCTGGGAGCTTTGATACGTGGACGTTGAATTATATCGATGTTCAATTTCTTGCCACATCCCCATAGCTGGATACGATAGGTCCATATTGGTATTATTAAATAAGGATAATTTGTAATAAATAAGGATGATTTGTAGACAAGAAACCAATACAGTTTGCGCAGTTTTGTTCACCTTGCTTTCTTTTGGGCTGTGAGGTGGGATTTCCAGGTCAATCTTCTGTCCAGGTGCATAGCCAGATATTCAGCCACATTTGACGTGGGTATGCTTTCATTAACCGATCAGGTTGATGTGGTTATTTAAGTGTTCATTGTATTCGTTCCAGACCGGACGTGAGTTTTAGAAGGATGACTTTTTCTGTTTGTTAGGTATGATAGCTGGCGTTACAAGCGTCAGTATGACTGGCGAATGGTCTGCCTAAAAATCGTAGTTTTCTTTGATATGGGTCATGTGAGGATCGATACCATTAGTGACAAAGAAGTCAAGTAAATCCGGAATTTTTATGGTATGCCCATGGTGGGTGTTTGGCATTAAAATCAACACCAGCTATAAATCTGCCTCCGAGTGTGTCCAAAAATTTGTTGAATTCTTCCTTCGTAATTGGGTGTCTAGGTGGGCAATATATCACCGCTATTGTTAACGGACCGATTGGTACTTTTATGTTAAAGCTGTAGCTTGTATGTATAGTTCTTCGTATTTTTCCCTCTCTTCATGTAAGATTTTGTCCCTAATAATTATGGCGCTGTCTCCCCGTGGTCTGCCACTAGGATGTTGTGTGTGTGGGGCACTTCCCACATACACCGCTAGGGGACGAGCACGACGATCCGGCTCCCGAAAGTGGTTATATAAGTCCCTCCGACTATATATATAACCTCCGACCATTCCCTACTATCCCTGTGTCTAAGGCAGGGCCTGCTAGTACGCCTTACTGACGAGTCCGCTAGCAGGCCTAGGACGAAACGCAACCTTCTCCCTTTCCTCTCTTTTTCCCGTCGTTACCTGCATCCACCATCCATGCAACGAAGCGAGCAACGCTACCCAAATGTGTAATAGACTTTGGAATTGTAGATTTTAAAGAAATCTTTTTCAGTAAAATAGGATTTTTCGGAGATTAGCAGTTTATTGTGTTTGGTGTATGTACAATGTCATTCAATTTTTGTGATTTGTGGACATTGTACGAATATGTGGCCAAAATGAAATCATGAATGAAAAAAAAGACAATTAACCGGAAATCGAGCCATACACCATCTCACTTGACTACTAATCTTCTTGAAGCTTCTTCTCTATTTATAGAAGATACGGACATCACATAGAAGGTATATAACTTTAATTGTTAATATCTTTATTGTTTCTGAATAACTACACCTAATATTTTACGTAGACCATCTGGAGCCTGTGTAATATCAACCTGCAAAAGTACATTTAAATCCAAGTCGACCAGTTAAGAGTCTTCCCTTGTGAGTGTACGGCCAGCGTAGCAGTCCGAGTTTAGGGAGTTATGTTTATGTTACTCGAGAGGTGCGATGCGAGAGCGTTCAGAACCGCAGTTCCGGTTATCGGAGCGTTCATTCGACGGGCTCCGTTTCCCACCATTGATTTTCTTTCTTAATCAATGGGTATGCCTGTTTTCATCCACCCTTTCTCAAGGCGACCAATTGCTTGCGTCCAGGTTTCGTCTTGCAGGACGAACGCGCGATCGAAGGGCAGATCGAAACGAACTTCGAGAGAAGAAAATCAAACTGTAAGTTTGACCATATTGTCACATCATCATTAACAGTCCACTTCCTATTGTTTTTCGACAGGTGTAATTTTCGTTGACCAACCTCATATCTATCTCGGCAAGAGAAATCGGATACGGCTTGGCAGCTTCCCTTTAGCATATTCGTACTCAACATTACGAAATTTACGTATTATTCATTTTTTTGTTTTGAAACTCCTTATAAACACATCCTTTGTAGTTAGCTGTGTGAGGATCGCTACACGGCACCCAAGTTGAGGGAATGTCCTTGCTTCTCTTACATTCTTGGGATGGCTGATTTCCTGCACATTTCACGTAGAAGTATGCTTTGGTGCAATACATTTTAGTGTGACCATAGTCCTGACACCGAAGGCAAAGCGATATTATTTTTTTCCTGCGTGGTGGTACAACTGCAATTTTGGTACCAATTATCTTTTTTTTAAGTTTCTATTTGGTACCAGTTATCTCATCCGCCAAACAAACCTAATATCGAACCATATTATTTCTTTCCTGCGTAGTGGTTCAACTGTAATGTTTGTACCAATTATCTTATTGGTAATTATTTAGAAAAGGGGGGTGTCTCACCGATTTTGATGATTTTCGAGTATGTTATAGAAATCAACATTTTGAACATCTTTTTCCTATACGTATAACCGCCGCTCGGCCTTAGTTTCCGAGATTTTTCCCCAAAAAGATCGGTACTACTGCACTGAATTCTGTCTATACGTACGCGTCCGTGAAAGCGTATGCGTAAGCGTTTGATCGGCAATTGCCCATCGTTTCTATATACAGGGTGGAACAAAAGCCAAGGAACATCGGGGATAGGGGTGTAGCTGGGGTGATTCTGATCAACCTTTTCCTTGACCAAAATGTTATTTACAGTTTCGTTTTTGAGTTATTAACGAAAAACACTGGCCAATGATAGCGCCCGCTGAGCATCGGCTGACGCGCGATCAGGCGCGAACCGATCTCTTGAGGTTGGTCGTGATGGGGGCATCGAGGGCACCGAGGGAAGCGTGCGGCAAATGTTACTCGTCTTAATTAAGAATAATGTGGAATTATTCGTTATTCATAAATAAGAAATACACTAATAAGTCGTGTAATAACCGTGTTCGATACGTTTGTTCGTTATCCGAAAGGAATAAAGTGTTTTATTACTTATGAAAAAAATATTTTTTTTATCAGTACGTTTTCAGGTGGATAAATTATGTTTTAAGAAAAACGATTTGCATAACTAATGTTAGGAGAAGCTAGTTAAACTTACCCATTCGTTCACGGAATTAACCTGCTTAACATTGTGCGAATCCTGACCTACGCAACGCTCAACAGCTGATGTTACGGCCGGCTTAGTATCCTTGCACGATCACTTCCCTTCACGGTCACTTTCACGTGCCACTGTGAAATGTGGGGATATTTAAAAACAATTCATTGTTCCTACGTTTGAACATTTTTTAATATTCTGCCTTTGTACGATTCATGTTGCTCGTTCGGTAGCAGCATGGCTCTGCCAGCTTAGACGTTCGCACTCGCTTCCACACGCACACGCACACGCACATGTTCTTTAATGTGGATAACATTGTAGTGCCACGCTCACGCTGCGACGCGAGAACAGCACGAGGGCCGATGCTGCCCTGTGTGATCGGTTTCTGCCGCCGAATTTCCACTAACTTTGGAGATAGTGTGTGTGCGTGTTCGTGTGGAAGCAAGTGCGATCGTTTAAGCTGACAGAGCCACTCTGCTAACCGAACGAGCAACATGAATCGTACAAACGCGGAATATGTATTATAAAATGTTTAAACGTACCAAAGCAATTCGTCTTCAAATACATATCCCCACACTTCATAGTGGCCAGTGAAGTGATCGTGAAGTGAAGTGATCGTGCAAGGATACTAACCCAGCCGTAACATCAGCTGTTGAACGTTGTCTAGGTGAGGATTCGCACAATGTTAAGCAGGTTAATTCGTGGACGAATGGGCAAGTTTTTCATAAGTAATGAAACACTTTATTCCTTTCGGATAATGAATAAACATATCGAACACAGTTATTTAACGACTTATTGGTTTATTTCTTATTATTGAATAAGCAAGAATTCCACATTATCCTTGCTTAAAGACGGTGTAACACGCCATGCCAATGCGTTCTTTCACGGCTACGACCGTAGGCGATTAATTAAAAGAATAATTCATTGATTTCTTATTCGTGAATAACGAATAATTCCACATTATTCTTAATTAAGACAATATAACATTTGCCGCACGCTTCCCTCGGGACCCTCGATGCTCCCATCACGACCGACCGCAGGTGATCGGTTCGCGCCTGAGCACGCGTCAGCCGATGCCCAGCGTGCGCTCTCATTGGCCAGTGTTTTTCGTTAATAACTCAAAAACGAAACTATAAATAACATTTTGGTCAAGTAAAAAGTTGATCAGAATCACCCCAGCTACACCCCATTTCGCGATGTTCCCTGGGTTTTAGGCCACATTTTACGGTTGCAATCGAATCTCGCGACGATATACCTAGTATAAGGAACTCAAAAACCAAGCTGCTCGAAGAAGCTCGACAAACAGAAAGAGACGGTCGATTCGAGAAGAAAAGTGACATCGACGGTGAACCATTCTACACGAAGACAACAAAGTCAGGGAATCCGCGAGTGAATAAAAATAAATGCGTTCCTAAAAATCAAACAGAGCTCAATGGTAAGTGCTACGAGTACCGAAAAATCGGCCACCGAAGCGTCGATTGTTACGTACGAAAGAAACGTGAATCAAAGAAACCGGAAGTGGCTATGACAGCCGTCGCGTGCGAAGTGGTAACGCAAAAATCAAGCATTTGGTGTTTAGACAGTGCGGCTACGAAACACATGTCGAACGAGAAACAAAGATTCCGCGTACTCGAAGAGAACATAATGTCGAACGTCTATACAGCATCCGACCAATGAATAAAACAGTACGGCGTCGGCGAAGCCGTAATAAATGTAAGATTAGATAGAAGTAATGTAAATAAAGTAAGGCTAACGAACGTTCTATTTTTACCTGAGCTAAAGAATAACTTAATATCGGTTCCGCAGATGACAAAAAACGGTTTTACGGTAACTTTTGATAAAAACCACGCAGTTGTGAAACAAAAAAATGGTACAACAGCGATGGTAGCAGTGAAAAACAAAAATTACCTATACAGAATGGCCCGTAAGTCTCGCCGTATCCGAAAATGTGGGATAGCTGATGTGATTCTGAAGAACTGTTTCCTTGTCCAAAATATTGTATGAAACTTCGTTTTTGAGTTATTAACGAAAAACACTGGCCAATGAGAGCGCCCGTATAGCGCGCGCTCAGGTACAACTGCGCGCGGTTGTGATCGGGTGCATCGAGGGGCAACGTACGGTAAATATTACATCGTCTTAAATTAAGAATAATGTGTAATTATTCGTTATTCATGAATAACAATTAAATTAACAAGTCGTTTAATAACTGTTCCATACTTTTATTCGTTATCCCAAACGTATAAAGTGTTTTATTAGTTACGCAAAAAATGTTTGGATAATTAATATTAGAAAAAGATAGTTAAATAAACTTACCCTTTCGTTTGCGAATCTGCTTCGACGGAAGTGGATCCTTGGCAGTTGGTCATTGCACCGATCCTGACCTATCTTAACAATTTTATGCCACGAAACGCACGTCTCGGCGATCGATATCGACCTGATTCGCAGTTGTTTCCACACGTACACGACACGCACATTAACGATTAGTAGTGCGTGTGGAAACAACTGCGAATCTAATCGGAATCGATCGCCGAGACGTGCATTTCGTGGCATAAAATTGTTAAGATAGGTCAGGATCGGTGCAATGACCAACTGCCAAGGATCCACTTCCGTCGAAGCAGATTCGCAAACGAAAGGGTAAGTTTATTTAACTATCTTTTTCTAATATTAATTATCCAAACATTTTTTTCGTAAATAATAAAACACTTTATACGTTTCGGATAACGAATAAAAGTATGGAACAGTTATGAAATGACTTGTTAATTAAATTGTTATTCATGAATAATGAATAATTACACAGTATTCTTAATTTAAGGCGATGTAATATTTGCCGTACGTTGTCCCCCGATGCACCCGATCACAACCGCGCGCAGTTGTACCTGAGCGCACGCTATGCGGGCACTCTCATTGGCCAGAGTTTTTCGTTAATAACTCAAAAACGAAGCTTCATAAAATATTTTGGTCAAGGAAAAAGTTGTTCAGAATCATCTCAGCTACCCCACATTTCCGGATACGGCGAGACTTACGGGCCATCCTGTATATTGTAGATACCGTGGAAAACCGTGCGTTACTAACGAGTACGAACTTAGATACGTGTACGAGGTGGCATAAAAGACTTGCGCATGTGAATTTTGTGGACTTGAAAGAGCTGTGCGCAAATGATATGGGTAAGGGGATGAATTTAGATGTAAGAAGCGAAAATCCGGAATGTATGGTATGCGCGAGAGGAGAAATTAAACAACTTCCACTTAAAAGTGCCGAGCATCGCGGGCGAGAAAAACTAGGGTTAACCCTTTGCACTCGAGGCCTTTTTCGCTTGCGCGAACCAGCAACTCGAGACGATTTCGGCCAAATTAGGGATACATGTTATAAGTACTTTAAAATCAGTTATAAACCAACAAACGTATACAAGTAATAAAATTTCACTAATTTATTTATTTTTATATCGAAAACAACAAAATTTGATAAATATTACACTCTATAATTAG
This sequence comes from Nomada lathburiana, assembly GCA_963667235.1. Lineage (NCBI taxonomy): Eukaryota > Metazoa > Arthropoda > Insecta > Hymenoptera > Apidae > Nomada > Nomada lathburiana. The sequence goes on from OY763905.1 coordinate 1,054,020, forward strand.
TTTTTGTGTGATATCTAATAAAACAATACCCAAGATGCATCCTAGGTTTATCAGGACGCGTATCACAATAATATGTTACTTCCCGCCTACCTCCAGGCGTATTACGGTCAGAGCAAACCTTGCAGTCCCTTTTTGGCCCTTTTATTACAACGTGAAGCTTCCCATTTAGGCGGATTTCATCGGAACGCGACGTAGACGCTTGCCCACGATGCTGGCGATATGATCCTCTCAATTGCTCGACAAGTGTTATAAATGGAAGCCGAGCCTAGTCCACGAAAGTATTTCCGAGAGAAATATTTTATCACACATCGTAAGTAAGCAAATCGAGTAACTAAAGACCGTAACGCCGTAGCAGCGTCGCTCGAGTTGACACTTAAAACAAGTCGGGCGCCGCAGCGGCGCCGCTCGAGCGCAAAGAGTTAATACATTCGGACATTTGCGGCCCCATAAGTATTGAATCCATCGGCGGCGCAAATTCTTCGCGACCTTTATAGACGATCACACGCGTTATTTATGTAGAAACGGTAATTGTCCGACAACGAGCAGACATTCTGAATGCGTTTAAAATATTTAAGAAACGCGTTAAAAAAGAAACAGGTCAGGTTATAAAACGCATAAGATCGGAGAATGCAAAGGAATACACGTCCAAAGAGTTTAATGATTTTCTCGAGGGTGGGGGCATCGCGAGACAACTTTCGATAGAATATACGCCTCGGCAAAACGGCGTGGCTGAGCGCGCGAATCATTGGTTGAACCAATCGCACATTGGTTGAAATTTGCGATAATACCGCTACATTTTTGGAAATAGGTGTCCGTCAAAGTCGGTGAAAGATAAAACGCCATACGAAGCGTGGCATGGTAAAAGTCGTATATAGGATTTTTGCGAATAATAGGTAACAAGGTAATTGCGTTAAACAAAAGAGGTCACCGATCAAAATTTGATCCCAAAGGCGAAAAATACATTCTGGTAGGATACTCTCAGGAATCCAAAGCGTATCGCCTGTAGCATCCAAACACAAAGAAGATAATCAAAGCAAGAGACGGGAAATTCTTTGAACAAATCGAGGAAGACAAACGTTTGCGCATCGTCAACCCTTCGAAAATTTGCTTGAAGGACGAACAGAAGAAAACGAAGTGAACGAGGACGAAGACTTCACTGAACAGCACGAGGAAGAAACAGAACAAGAGTGAAACACTGATAACATCGCCAAACGTGGTCGTGGCAGGCCAAGATATCTCAGGCGCGGAACGTAGGTCGACCGAAGAAAATTTACAGCACTAGAGACACAGAAGAGGCGAACATGTTACAACAAGATGACCCAGCAACCATCGACGAGGCAATGGAACGCCACGATGCCAACTTCTGACTGGAAGCAATGGAAAAAGAAATGGAAACGCTGAATAAAAATGAAACATGGTCGTTGGTTCCCCGATCAAAGAACAAAAAAGTACTGACGAGTAACTGGGTTTTCAAGATCAAAAGAGATTCAGAAGGGCGTGTTCAAAAGCACAAAGCTAGACTTGTAGCCCGTGGATATATCCAAGAAGCTGGAATCGATTATCAAGAAATATTCGCACCGGTTTCACGTTACGAGATACTACGAAGATTACTTGCAGCAGCAGTAGAGGAAGAAATGCACGTGCATCACCTAGACGACGCGTCTAGTCGTAGATACACGCCGAGGTCTTCATGAAACAGCCAGAGCTCTTTGTGGAAGACGACCCTAAAAAGGTTTGCAAACTACATAAACCACTATACGGATTAAAACAGTCTGGACGTGAGTGGTACAAACGATTAGACGGATTTGTAACCCGTCAAGGTGGCTGCCGAAATGAAGCTAACCCATGCTTATATGTGTTTGGGGAGGTCGAAAAACGAGTTATAATGACCCTTTATGTGCACGACATCCTACTAGCTTCAAAAGATTTAAAAGAGATGGGAAATGCCAAACGAAAATTAATGGCGGAATTCGAAATCAAGGATTTAGGCCCAATAACGGATATTTTGGGAATACAGTAATTCTTCGCTTGTCGCTCACCACGATGTCTACCGAAGACGCTCACGAGTCATCCCCACCACTGGAGGGGCCCCTCTAGTTCTGAGTGGACGGAGTAATTCGGCACCTTTTGATTAGCCGACACGTCGCGTCGGCGACGGTCGCGTTAACCATTAAAAGATTAAATGCTCCGTATCGGTGAGACAACACTAATGCAACGGCGTAACTTTTTTATTGTTACTTATATCGCTATAATTTTTTGTTTGAAATATTGCTGAGATTGTGGTGATTAAAATGAGACCAAACACGATAGAATTTGGATTATATTTACATACTTAGTAATATTATACGTAATGGGCAAGGATCCTTACAAGAAGTTTTTAATATAACTTAACGGGCTTAGAGAATAGTCCAAATCTAAACATATATTCCAATAGGCTTCCACAAGATAGGATGCACATTTATTAGTATGGTTTTATGCCTTTCTAGAAGCCCATGCAAGCACGTAATAATGAAATGCCACATGCAAAACTGAAATCATCAGCCGCAATTGAATACAATAACGAAACGTGTGGTATGGTTGAAGCGCCGAAAACAGAGCCGTCGGCTGGGTCCTCACTCGAGAACCAGGTGGATATCACATTCGTCGTCTATGCCTTCACGGCGCTCGTCGAATTCGTTTCGTGTTCCTCGAGTAACAGCGACGGCCGCGGCTACTGAAAGCCGCGGAATGATTGAGACGGGCCGCCTTTACTTTCCTCGAGGAACCACGAAACGAATTCGACGAGCGCCGAGAAGGCATAGACGACGAATGTGATATCCACGTGGTTCTCGAGGGAGGACCCAGCCGACGGCTCTGTTTTCGGCGCTTCAACCATACCACACGTTTCGTTATTGTATTCAATTGCGGCTGATGATTTCAGTTTTGCATGTGGCATTTCATTATTACGTGCTTGCATGGGCTTCTAGAAAGGCATAAAACCATACTAATAAATGTGCATCCTATCTTGTGGAAGCCTATTGGAATATATGTTTAGATTTGGACTATTCTCTAAGCCCGTTAAGTTATATTAAAAACTTCTTGTAAGGATCCTTGCCCATTACGTATAATATTACTAAGTATGTAAATATAATCCAAATTCTATCGTGTTTGGTCTCATTTTAATCACCACAATCTCAGCAATATTTCAAACAAAAAATTATAGCGATATAAGTAACAATAAAAAAGTTACGCCGTTGCATTAGTGTTGTCTCACCGACACGAAGCATTTAATCTTTTACTGACGCCCGACTTCTCATTCCTCTCTTTCTTTCGCTCGCTGCCCCTTTCTGTGGCCGCCGATATCGGTGCCTCCACAGTAGCCGGGCTCTCAAGTTCCGCCGAAATTTCTACGAACCCAAAGTTCACCTAAATTCGCTTGGCGCTCACGGCCGGTCCCGAGTAGCGAGCGCCAAGAGAAGAATTACTGTACACGTAGAGAGAGAGGTCGAAACTGGTTGCATAAAATGATCACAAGAAAGATACGTGAATGATCTACTCGCAAAATTCGATATGAAATCAGCGAAAACTGTACCTACACCAATCGAATGAAACACGCAGGTCACGAAGGAATTAAATCCAAGAAATGACGAAGAAAGAGAACGCATGAAGAACCGCCTGTATCGAGAACTCATAGGGAGTTTAATTTACCTAGCAAACGCTACGAGACTCAATATTGTATTTGCAGCGAATGAGTTAAGCACGTTCTGCTCCGATCCAGGAGAAGGACATTGGACCCAGGCAAAACGGATAATACGGTATCGAAAAGGAACGGCAAATACGCCATCAAGTACGTGAAAAATAATCAAAAATTAATTGCATACACGGATTCCGATTGGGGAGGCAACGCAGAAGATAGAAGATCACACTCGGGAAACGTGCTGACATTAGCAGGCGAAGCGATCAGCGGAAGTCCAAAAAGCAACAGACGGTTGCGTTGTCGACTATGAAGGCGGAGTATGTCGCGCTTTCAGAAGTATCCAGAGAAATTATATACGTAAAAAGACTGTTAAACCACATGCAATTTTACAGCCTCGTAGAGAATCCAGTGCTAGTGAACTGTGACAATCAAAGTGCAATCGAACTTGCCAAAAATGAGGCTTTCACAAAAGAAACAAACATATAGACATTAAGTACCATTTCACGCGAAAATTGTTAGATAAAAGCGAGATAAAAATTGTCTACGTGAAATACTGATTCGATGTTAACAGACATTTTTACAAAAACGTTGCCAAAGATTAAACACGATAATGCAGTCAAACTGTTGAACTTGGAATAACGCATTTGAACTTCGTTTGGGCCAGATCGGTGGCGATAGAAAGGGTGTTAGAATAAATCGGTGCATGGATCTGGATACGTGCTGCCCTCGTGGGACACATAGCCGAGCTAAACTCGTGCATAGCGGTTTCCTTTGTTCTTGACTATATATTGACTATATGCCTATTGACTTGACTATTGACTATGTATGTCCCCGATGTCCGTCGCGCCTATACGCATGTACCATCACCCTCTGTTTTTCCATAGTAAATATGTATATATATGTATACTTATATAATGAATTAGTGTTATCATATTCACCCACACGCCATACAAAACTGACAACATATAATGTTATAACAATTAATGTTTCATCATTTTTCGCATATTACAATAATCTATCTATGGTACGAATCTACATATACAGGGGTTTCCCCAATTTAAATGTCAAAACTTTGGGGGCGTATAGGAAAAAGATAACCTATGAAAAAAATTCTTTAGAGATTTGCTCTAAAGTTGCTTAGAGATTGCTTTTTTTATGTTGATTGGCACCGAATAAACCTTCACCTTTAAAGTTTCCCGCACGAAGAAATCTATGGATCGGTCCCGTATTGGGTGATCGGGGTGGCCAAGGTTACTATTCATCCACGTACAATCCATCCTTGTGGATAAATTCATGTCTAGCCAGGCTCTAGCAGCTCTGCTATAATGAGCTGAACATCCGTCCAGCTGGAACCACATTTCAATCCGCTGCTGCAAGGAAATCTCTTCTAAATACTTAAAAAAGTCGTTCTCCAAAAAATGTGTAAATGAGACTTCATTGAATCTTTCGGGTAAGAAGTATGGCCCCACCAAATACCCGTTCCAAATTCCAAGTCAAACGTTGATAGAAAATTCGTGCCGAAACCTGTATACTTTAGCAGCACTGGGATTTTAATAAACCCATATATAAAAATTTCTTCCATTAACAATTAGTCCTCTTGTAATATCTGCATACGTCCATATTATTTTTAATGGAAATAAATTGTCATTACAAAACGTCTCAATCACAATCTTGAGGTAATAAATTCTGCACCTTGCACCATGGTACGGGTAACGATTATCACCTTTTAAAGTTCGCCATATTACTGTCGCCATAATGCAGATGATTTTCTTCGGACGCTAGTCTCAGGATTATTATCAAAATGACGTTGGATACGATTTCTTGCCCGCAAATCTGCTCCTAACGCTGCCTGGAATTAGTTGCTTCCTTGATGAAGTGAAACTGAACCAGTCTACTGCGGTACGATAAAAGTCAATGAAAAGACCCGTTGGTCAGACACTCTTCCATTCGGGAATCGTTTTTCTTAAAACATAATTTATCCACTTGAAAACGTGCTGTTAAAAAAACCATTTCGTTCATAATAAAACAATTGATTCCTTTCGGATAACGAATAAAAGTATCGAACACAGTTATTAAAAGACTTATTAGTTTATTTGCTTTTCACAAATGACGAATAATTCGACACTATTCTTAATTTACGACGATGTAACATTTTCCGCACGTTTCCCTCGATACCCTCGCTGTGCTAATGCGTTTACGACCACGACCGAACGCGGTTGAGAGCCTCGCGCCCTACGGGCGCCTGATTGGCTAGTGTTTTTCGTTAATAATTCAAAAACGAAGCTTCAACCAACAGTTTCGTGAAGGGAAAAGTTATTAAGTCACCACCAGTAGCCTCCCATTTCTGAATGTTCGGTTAGTTGCGGAACACCCTGTATACGCACCATATTGTGGTACATGTAATACACTTCAAGATATCTCAATACCTGACTAATTCGTAGGAGAAAGCTAGAACGTAAAGAAAGAACAGAACTTACAGGTAGATCGTGGAAAGATTTAGTCTTTTTTGTTTTAACGGTCTTTAAACTTCTTCTGTTTTGGTGACACGATGCGTAAACCGTCCCTAAACTTCTTATGTTGCATAGTTACGCCGCAACCGGTCGAACTACTTATTACTTATTGCTTTCTTACGCTGCCAGCCCGATCATCTCACTTATTTACATTTCAGTTTTAAGTAAATAGTGGGAGAAAAAGAAGTGAAAAATAAAGAATTTAAACGAACATATAAAAAAAAATCGTGGGAGTTATCTCATCCGCCCACCAATTCATTGCGCGTTTCAATGTACCTCTTCTTTCAAGTGCAATTAATGCGTTTACTCCGATGCACCGATATAAAGTGATCTTTCACAATGAATTTCGAATTTTACATTTATTAGGTTTTCGCACATACAATTCGCTTCTGCAACAATATTCAGAGATATATTCCATTTATAACAAAATTCAAAACGTCGCAGCCTCCTGTCCTACGATTTAATTGTAATCCATTTGCACTTTGTCTACTACTTTTACCAACTCGATAAAAAACCATACATAGAGTACAACATTTTAAGCGACAATTCATTTTGCTTCAGCGCTGCTGCCTGAACTCCGATTATCCGGATTTTCGATTATCCTAATATCAATTTCTTGACGACCTATTATCCTCACAACAGTCTTGTCTGAGCTGCCAGTGGCAACCCATTGCCATTCCGCGAACGGCGCCCTCGAAGTCTCTCGTCCGAGGAAGATATCGCGTGTTCAAAGATGTACACCATTCGTTAGGATGTTTATCCCGTGAAAGACGACAAAAGCTACCACCCATATTTATTGAAGCGAATGTAATTCAATCGCTAATGAATACGCTTAAAAACAATCTGCAAGTAAACTCATGTACATTGAAATCCATGGAAAACAAGACAAAAGTTCAGGCTGAAAACATTGAAACATACAGGAAAACAAGGGAGAAAAAAGTTACTTTACTTATCAGCCATAGATGCTAAAAGATATAAAGCAACAATCAAAGGATTGCACCACTCCACACCAATAGAGAATATTAAAGAATCACTGAAAGAAGTGGGACACACAGCGGTACATGTAAGTAACATTAAAAGTAAACAAACAGGACACCCGCTACCGATGTTTGTAATCGAAGTACACAATGCCGACAATAATACAGAAACTCACGAAATCAAAAAGTTACTCTACACGATCGTTAACATAGAATCTCCACGCTCGACAAGAGATATTCCACAGTGTCCCAGATGCCAAATGCACGGTCACAAAAAGAACTACTGCAACAAAATGTTCAAATGTGTAAAATGTGCAAAAAATCACAAGCCAAACAACTGTCCAGAAGGAATAAGAACAGATAAACCAATATGTGCAAACTGCAACGGTGCATGCCCTGCTAGTTACAAGGGCTGTGCGATTCGAAAAGAAATCCAAAGAAAACTTTTCCCGGCAATCTTAAACTGGAAGGAATCACACGATACAAAGCCTCGTCGTGTGAAACCCTACGACGCGGGCGGCCAGCGTCGCCGCAGGACCGCTAAGTCTGTCATCGAGCCTCACAGGCCCTTATCGCCTGAGTACAAAGAGGCCCTTGAACTATGCTTGCACACCAGGAAAACTGGCCCCTCGACTATGAAAAGTCTCGCCTGGCTTAAAAATCCTGGCGCCTTGAAATAAACACTTTGCCCAATAGACTAAATACAAAATTCCGTCTAAGGACGGAACAAAGACAGTGTTCGAAATTCTGTTTGCTGATATTTTTGTACACTCTATACCCTGCAATTTTTGTTCTAAACTTTTTTTGTCAGATGACTGCAGGTGGGTGAAATAGAAATGTAGAGAGTGAAACTGGCTGAGTGTTCAGAGTACAACCGAGGAAACGTAATAAACATTGACAAACGGCGAATGCGTTTCTTAACAAATAAGTTAGTTGGCAACCGACGCTTGAATGTAAAAGACGGACATCGAATTTCATTATAATTACATAAATTACATTTTTTGCAATAAACCATTTTCTCTTCCAATTTATCCCTCTACAGAAATTACACTCAATTGCAATATACCGCTAAAAACTCCTGAACAAATACATACTGGAATAAACACATTCTATGATATCACCAAACACGCAATTACTAACGCAACCCCCTCACTAAATTTACACCAACAAGCAGAAAACTATCCTAACTTTATAGTATAGAAGATTAATGATAAAAGAAAGCTGAAAAAAACCCGCTTGTTTTATCAAACTATGTCGCTTGTATATTGAATACAAAAATGATTTTGTAACTTCTGTTTATGCTTTCCTTTGTAGAAAGGTCTGCTCTATCGCGTGGAATAGTTAGATTTTCTCCTGGGTCCTTAGTTTTTGAAATAAATTAAAGACTATCAGCCAAAATTGGTGCATTTTCAGTATCCTCTTCACTTTGATCATTATTTGAACATTATTTAAGCATATTTTAATGTTTATAATCTAATAACTACTTATATCATTTTATTCTTGAAACTCCACCGAATCATTTGACACCAAGTGCAACTAATAACTATTACCATAAAAGCACAAAACACTCCCAAAGTTAAAAATTTGCGATTTTTGTTTAAATTGATTTTTCCAAAAACGGTACGTCCTAGAGAAAAACGGGCTCCAGATTCGTATTCAGCACAGTAAAACCTACAAGAAACGCCCATTGAAGGTTACAAAATCAGACCCGTGTTGAACAGTGTTATCAACGTTCAGAAGAAAGGCTGGATGGACGACACAGGAACGAAATTTTGGATACCAAAGATATTGGCAGAACGTCCAGGTGCATTGTTTAAAAAGCCTGCAATGTTAGTGTGGGATCAATTGAGAGTGCATAGACAGACTCAACCAAGAAGAATCTAAAAGAAATGAATGCAGAATTAGCTGTTTTACCTGAAGGTATCGCAAATCAATTACAACCCTTGGATGTATCTATAAATAAACCATTAAAAAATTGTATGCAGGAAGAGTGGAATAAACGGATCAACAGGACGAATGAAACCGCTAACAATTTCAGAGGTTTGTACCTGTGTGAAAAATTCGTAGGAATGTGTGGACGAGACGAATATAAAGTTGTGAGGGCACTTCCCACAGACACCGCTAGGGGGCGGACACGATGATCAGGGTCCCGAACGTGGTCGTATATCCCCGCGTCTAAGGCACGGTCCTGCTAGCAAGCTTTAACGACGAGTCTGCTAGCAGGTGTAGGGCGAAACGCCACCTTCTTTCCTCCCTTTCTTTTTTCGTCGCTTCCTTCTTACATCATCGTATCTACTGATACGCGAAGCTCCCACAAAGTCATTTAAAAAAAGCGGGATAAGTAATATGATGAATGGTATCCAAGATGACACAGCTTTTGCAGAGAGTAGCAACAATAGTTCAGACGAAAGTAATACGAACGGTGACATTAACAAGATGAGTGATAGTACCGAAAGTGAAGATGAACTGAATAGTGCTAGAACGAATAATTTTAACAATAAACGAAAATGATTAATTAATTCCTTTCTAACAATCGTCCCATAAATTTGGGGTGCGTCTTATCGTCTGGTGCCTCTTATGCATCCAAAAATACAGTAATCAATAAGTTAAAAGATAAACAAAAAGAACGATTTTATGAGCTATCAATTGTTACGAGCCAGGGCTGTGGGCAACGCCTAGGCCGGCGAGGTTGATATTACCCAAGGAATATGGTTGAGAATTTGTTAGTAAGGTGCGCGAACGAACCTGCTGCGAAATCAGGGAACCGCTGGGATATTTGTAAGCGAGGACGAACCCGATACGAAATCGGGAGCCGCAGGAGGGTGAAACCTCGTGGACGAACCCGATGCGAAATCGGGGAGTCGCAGGAAATGTTAGTTTGTCTCGTGACTCTAAATTAAAGTTCGATACAACTCAAGCGGTTAAGTTGTATCTGTGGGAACGTTACTACTAATATAAAGAATTACGGAGGAAACATAGGTTTGACGAATCTACTCGATTTAATGGTGAACAATTTATATATACAGGGTGGCCCGTAAGTCTCGCAGTATTCGGAAATGTGAGGTGATTCTGAACAACTTTTTCCTTGACCAAAATATTGTATGAAGTTTCGTTTTTGAGTTATTAACGAAAAACACTGGCCAATGCGAGCGCCCGTATAGGGCGCGCTCAGTTACAACTGCGCGCGGTCGTGATAGGGTGCATCGAGGGGCAACGTACGGCAAATATTACATCGTCTCAAATTAAGAATAATGTGCAATTATTCGTTATTCATGAATAACAATTAAGTTAACAAGTCGTTTAATAACTGTTCCATACTTTTATTCCTTTTCCGAAACGTTAAAGTGTTTTATTACTTACGAAAAAAATGTTTGGATAATTAATGTTAGAAAAAGATAGTTAAATAAACTTACCCTTTCGTTCGCGAAGTAATCTGCTTCGACGGAAGTGGGTCCTTGGCAGTTGGTCATTGCACCGATCCTGACCTATCTTAACAATTTTATGCCACGAAACGCACGTCCCGGCGATCGATACCGATCTGATTTGCACTTGTTTCCACACGCACTACAATCGTTAATGTGCGTGTCTTGTACGTGTGGAATCTTTTTCTAACATTAATTATCCAAAAAAAATTTTCGTAAGTAATAAAACACTTTATACGTTTCGGATGACGAATAAAAGTATGGAACAGTTATTAAACGACTTGTTAATTTAATTGTTATTCATGAATAACGAATAATTGCACATTATTCTTAATTTAAGGCGATGTAATATTTTCCGTACGTCGCCCCTCGATGCACCCGATCACGACGGCGCGCAGTTGTAACTGAGCGCGCGCTATACGGGCGCTCGCATTGGCCAGTGTTTTTGGTTAATAACTAAAAAACAAGGCTTCAAACAACATTTTGGTCAAGGAAAAAGTTGTTCAGAATCGCCCCAGCTACCCCCCCCCCCCCCCCCATTTCCCGATGTTGCATTAGTTACGGGACACCCTGTATATATAATTAAGGTATGCCCATAAAGCTGCACGATGTTGACGCACTGGCGATGCGGGGTCTGAGAACGGTTACAATACTATACCGAAAGAACTTCAACCGGACTTGCGGATTCTAACGGGTTAACTTGTGATCTGAATGGTGCCCTCAGCCCAATCTCACTGAATGCAACCGACTCTGTACGAGAGTAACACGACGTGAATCTGCAGCTGGTCGTTATCAAGGCCCTTATTATCTGTATATGATAACGACAGAAATCTTTGGGCGACTTCCCTTCTTACGCAAGCTTGAACGACACGTGCAAGACCAACGTGTGAGAAATATTATTCATACGTAACACAATTAATTATTTTAATGTTTAAAAGCACGGGGCCAGGTGTTATCGTCATCCGTTCGAGCTCTAATTTGTACATATTGTGCACTGATTCTAATGTGTTAGCAATTGTACAGGAAGAGCTGGGTATATGCAGGAGAGGTTGGGACCCAAACATTGCATATAACCAGCCGAGGTGTTGAATCTATGTTTACATGCGGCCCCAGTCGAGCGTGAACGTAGAAAGGGACAGACAGTGGAAGAAAGAGAGAGGCCCAAGGAAACACAGCGAGGGGCCGAAACGTATCGATGAGACAACGCTAATACACCAATAAAACTTTTTTGTTTATTACTTTTGCTAAATGTAACTTTTACAAAGTTACCAAGTTACATAATGGAAACTATACCGCACGTCTTGGCCTCCGCGATCGCCTAGCGGCTCAAAGCGCCGCAGGCGCGTAGCAGCATATGAACCGCGCAGGTCGCATTAGGGCGACACTACGGATGTCGTACAGAAACCTACGGAAACGGGTGTCGCCCTAATGTGACCCGCGCGGTTCATATGCTACGCGCCTGAGGCGCTTCGAGTCGCTAGGCGATCGCGGGGGCCAAGACGTGCGGCGGGAGAAAGGGGGCGTTGCCTCTGAAAATCGGCCCGAAAGACCACTTAATTCCGAGACCTGATTTATACAACCTTTTAAAAAATTCAATCATTATTTAATCCCTCAGAAACAAACAAAATTACTTTAAGAAATAAATTTTAATAAACATAAATATTTTTGTGCAGAATCGAAATATGCGCGCCATTAGCGACGGGACCGCGATCGTCTTTTGTCGTCTTGACTATGAGCAGGTCCACCGCGTGGTGCAGCAGAGCGAACTAACCAGTGGCCGAATGCAGACGTGACTAACTATAAAGCAAGTGTGTCACTATTGCTCTACTAAAGATTATAACTCTAACAATTTTAATAAAAATAAATAAATAAACAACCAGGGCCAGGGTTGGCAAATTTATAACGGATGACGATATTAGAAATCCACGCGTTTATATTTATAATATTACTTATAATTATAATATTACCCACGCGATGGGCGGTGCAGCGTTGCGGCCGCGCGGTGCCACTGCGGGGGGGGGGGGGGGATTCGTTAAGGCGGGTCCACACTTGTTACGTAGACCTGTTACTGACACCCGTTACGTCAGTTTTTGGTAACGCGGTTTGGTGTGGGACCCATTTCCTATTCTTCTGCACGTAAAAGTGCGTCCACATTTGTTACCGCACCGGGATTTGTTACCTAGTCAAGTGGTCTAGAAAAGGTCTGGGAAGAAATGTGAAGTGTGTCTAGATACCTCATAGCGTTACTTTTTACTTGGTTCGGCCGTTCCATGCGCTGCCGGTATAGTGACCTTCTCTAAAGAAGATACTTGAGTCGCTCTTGAATAGTTATAGATTTCTTTAAATTTGTATCTTTTCTGGCTCCTTTTGGCCGGATTAGGTTCATTATAGTTAATGATTGTAGTATAACAATAATTTCTAAAAAATATTTATAAAAATATTTCACGAAGAACTTTTTGTTGATATATTGCGGCGTTGATTTTTACATATCTGTCGACCAATATTAATGGCGGTAATTGTATTAAAAAAGGGAAATGTGTTCTTTTATTCTAATCCTTACCATCTAAATCCTGCACTCAAATGATCGAAAGGCTAAAAATTACTCTGAAAAAAGGATGTTAGTTTCGACCACGTCATAAACCTGACCCAGTGCCGAACTCGGCATGCACTCATAACAGCCCTACGTCACCAAGGGGGTCTGGTCTATCTCACAGGCATAGGCCCAATGAGCCCTATCTCCCAAGACTAAACAGTCTACAATACATAGGAACAGCGCGCTGTAGCGCCGCACAGACGAGTTCACACATCTACGGCAGTTCATAGGCGAGCTAACACAGTGCAGTGGCGCAAGGACGAGTGCACACATCTACGGCAGCTCACTGGCTCCTTTGGAGCGGGTAAAATACCGACAGTTCCTCGATCCGCCGAATCAAGTAACGAGTAACGATAGCAGGAAACCAGACACACTCGACATTTGTTCCCAAACCTCTTCCAGGCCACTTGACTAGGTACTTATCCTGGTAACAGTGTCAGGAGCGATAACAAGTCTGGATCCGTCTTTATAGTCCCCCGCGCCCTCCCATATCGCTGAGGACGGCCACCGTGAGGGTTTTAGTCGGTGTGAATCCGATACTACCTCGGTCTCACCTCAGAGACCGGGGTGTGTCTTACGGAAGATTTCCCACACGTAGAAAAGAATGACCCTACCAACATACGATATGCGAATAATAGAATATTCAGACAATTGGTTATTTAAATCAGAGGAGTTCAGATAAAAGAGGTTTTACTGTAAACCTTTACAAACTTCCAGGCTGGCACGACTCCTATACATCACCGTTTTCATATTTAACCCTTTCGCTACGACGCGCCGCGGCGGTTCGCTCCGCCAAAGCGATGCCACTGAACGAGACCCCGCCCCAAAAATGTACTAACTAATTACGTATAGCTCTGTGATAGTCCTAACAAATTTAAAAAACGGAGAACGAATGAATATGACGCCAATTGTGCGGGTTATTCCTTCTGTCAAGTATTTGACGCTAAAGTTCCAAGAGACGCTGCTATGCATAAACTATTTCGTGAAGTCGCCTGTATCGGCTGTAGCCGGCGTTAGAAACAAATGAGTTAACTTCACTTTTCACTATTGCAAGCTTTTCTCGTAATTTATTATCGCCGTAAATGTACAGAACATAAAACTGATGAAAAATGAAGAAGCGACCTGGTGTCAATATATAGTGGGTTTTCCAACTTGACAAAGTTTATCAGTCGGAACTTGGATTCCTCATTTTAATAATATGTATTTTACTGTAACTATAAATATTTTACAATATGTATTAGTATACGTACCGTATTATTGGTATTGACGTAGGAAACATTGAATACTACAGCCATTTGCACTATGACGCAGATTTTATCTGTTCCATTAATTATCCACTTGCCAGGTGTAAGAGAAACTGTCCTTGTTGCATCTGATGGAGCGTGTGTGACTGCTGAATCAATAGCTACATGTGGGATTTTTTCAGTTGATAGTTCACTTGTATGAACTGAAACAGTTGTTGTCTCGGGTGTCATGACAGTAGAATGCATTGGTGTGACTACAGCACTTTGAATAGAACTGTGATTAGTTGCAGCCACTTCTGAACTCGCTATATTGTCGCTTGCACCTAAGGGGACATTCACAGGTGCTGCAACGGGTACCTTGCTTGATGAAGAACTTGCTTCAAATTGCTGTTGAGAGCCATTCGATGATGTGACATCACTGAAAAGAGCAGCACTGGTTCCCGGTGAAACATTTTCTTGACCTTCACCTATTTTAACATCAAATATTCAAATCAGTTTAACTGATTATTTACATACACTTATCCAAACAAATAAACGAATAAATTAATACGCAAATCGTATTCACAAATTCTGAATTTAGTACGTAAAAATAAATCAGCATGTGATTGAAAACATCGAATCGAATGGATCTGTAATAAATAAACAAGACTAATCAGTTTCGAGAAAGTTATCTTCTCCTGAAGGAAGAGCATTTATTAGGGAACTAAAAAAACAATCTAACAAGGTGTGGGGCAAATAAGGTAAAGGCACCAATAGTTCACCAGTTAAACAAAATTTTCTACAGGAATAATCGTAAGTGCTTGGTCCTTTATTAAATAGTGGGAGTCTATGCGTGAAAATGCTGTTTGAACTTTCTAGATTATGTAACAAAGCCAAGTTTTTTGAAATAGTTATACTATTCAAATTTTATAAACAATTTCGAAAATTCAATAATTGTGTCAGAAGTTGACCACTCTTGAAAACGAGAAAACTTGTAATTGACCATACCTAAAGGCGATTACTTTTATATCATTCATTTGCAACTATTAGGATAAATTTCAGATAAAAAAGCAAATACAAATCAAAAGAAGCTAATTCCATGTAAAATCTAATTCAAGAGTAAACGGCTCATTAATATTTGAAACTACTATTTTCCCAATCGTAATCGAGTACATCACGAGTCTCTAGTCATTTGCAGAATCTCCAGAATTATTATTATTATTATTTCTTGAGCATAATTCCTAAAGGAATCCTTGATAGAAGGCGGCTCCTCAGTAATTATTATTATTATAATTTGTAATTTTTTGCCTACCAACTATAAAATGCCCCTTCACGGCTTATACACTTTTTCTTTTTTGTGTCCACTTATATATTTTTTATCAATTAACTATTAACACTTCAATTTTTAACTTACTGTTAGTTCTTATTCCTATTTTTTGGCTTGTACTTTTTTCACATTCACTCTCAACTCCATCCCTACATCCATTCATTTATTTAACCTAATGTCACTCCTATTTATCTTTAAGCATTTGCACTTTTTTATTTTCCTCGACTCCCCTCTTTTTCTCGCCTCCTTCCCTTTTTTTCACAGCTTTTCTAACCATTCCACCGCCTTTTCTTTGTTACGCCTCTACACTATCCCCTCCAGTCTAATCTCTTTACAATTCTCCATTCCCCTGCAGTCCTCCACCCAGTGCTTTAGGATTCCCAACCGCTCACGCAGGAGCTCACCGGGCACGGATGCTTCGATGAATGCCTGCGGTCCGCGGGGCACGGAGCCCCCCCCCCCTTCGGGCGACTGCCCTCGCTGCCAGTACACTAGCGACCCTGCTGAGGAGGATCCTGTCCTCCCAATCCCCGCGGGGTCGTAAAAAAGCCGCAAACGGCTCCAGTGCGGGCTCGGTTCATCCTGGACGCGGCCAGGGAGGAAGGTCGTGCTGGATGTCACCCGTGGGTTGACCCTCCCGAGGAGAAGGCCTAACAGCGAGGGCGCGGGGAAGCACCGGAAGATATCTTCGGAAATCGCGGAGGTAACCCGACAGCGCCCGAGGACGGTAACCAGGGTGGTTTTAGCCAGTCAAAATCCGGCACTATCTCCTGTCTTTCCTCAGAACAGGAGGTGTCTTTGGAAGATTTCCACCTCGAAAACAAAATGTTTCCCAACCCCTCTTCGCATAACTTGTACCTTCTCTCCTTATCTTCCATCCAATACCTGTTTGCCTTTAACTCAATCTCTCACTTTCTTCACTCAGGTACTGCGGCAGTCCTACTCTTCTATATTTATACCTCTCATTGTACCTGGAGCTGTCAAATTGCTCCTGCCTCTGCACTTCCAAGTCCATTTCCCCCCCAAATTTCCTGCACTCTGAACAACTTTTTCGTTGACCAAAATATTGTTTGAAGCTTCGTTTTTGAGTTATTAACGAAAAACACTGGCCAATGAGAGCACCCGTATAGTGCGCGTTCAGACGCGTACCACTCAATTGCGCGCGGTCCTGATCGGGTGCATCGGGGGGCAACGTACGGCAAATATTACATCGTCTTAAATTAAGAATAATGTGTAATTATTCATTATTCATGAATAACAATTTATTTAACAAGTCGTTTAATAACTGTTCTATACTTTTATTTCTATCCGAAACGAATGAAGTGTTTTATTAAACGTAGGCGTCATTGTAGTGCAAACGGTCATGGCGCGTCGGAGCTCTTCTCGTGGCCAACCGATCACGCTGCATGCAGAACATGGCATCAAGAGCCGATATCTGGTTTCCACGTTTAGTGGAGAATCAGCGACGGAAACCGATTACACAGGGCGGTATCGGACTTTCATGCCGTGTTCGGTGTGCAGCGTGATTGGTTGGCCACGTGTAGACCTCTGACGCGCCATAACCGTTGGTATTACAATGACGCCTACGTTCGTTAATGTGCGTGGGCGTGTGCGCGTGGAAAAAAAGTGCGAATCAGGTGTGTATCGATCGCCGAGGCGGGCGTTTCGTCGCTTATAATTGTTAAGACAGGTCAGGATCGGCACAATAACCAAATGTCAACGACCCGCTTCCGTCGAGGCAGGTCAATTCGTGTACAAATCGGTAAGTTTATTTAACTACCTTTTGCTAACACGAATTATCCAAACATTTTTTCGTAAGTAAGAAAAGACTTTATTCGTTTCGGCTGACGAATAAAAATATCAATGACAGTTATTGAATGACTTATTACTTTATTTGTTATTCACGAATAACGAATAATTCCACATTATTCTTAATTTTCCCTCTTTTTATACAAGGTGTTTATAACACTGTTCAACACGGATCTGATTTTGTAACCTTCAATGGGCGTTTCTTGTAGATTTTAATGAGCTGAATACGAATCTGGAAACCGTTTTCCTGCAGAACGTACCGTTTTCGAAAAAATCAATTTGAAAGAAAATCGCAAATGTTCAACTTCAGAAGTGTTTTGTGCTTTTCCAGCACAATTAGATTTTCCAAAATTATTAGATCACAAACATTAAGGTATGCTTAAATAATGATCAAAGTGAAGAGGAGATATTTGAGATATTACACGAAAAAGAATATTCTAAATTTCTTTCAAGGGCCGATTTCACCCCTTAAAACCGAATCATGGGACGAATACAAAATAGGGTTGTATTACGGATGAAATACTTGTACGCAAAGTCTAATACGTTTCTGAATCTTTGGGTTGCCTAACATTCTTTTTGTGTGGCAGTGTTGCCGCCGCTTGTTTGACCAAACTATTTCGCTTGTATATTGAATACAAAAATGATTTTGCAACTTCTGTTGATTGTTTCCTTTGTCGAAAGGTCTGCTCTATCACGTGAAATAGTTAGAATTTTCTCCTAAGCCCTTAGCTTTTGAAATAAATTGAAAGATATCAGCAAAAATGGGTGCATTTTCGGTGTCCTTTTCACTTGGATCATTATTTAAACACATTTAAATGTTTATAATCTAATAACTACTCAGATGATTTTAATCGTGAAACTCCGTAGAATCATTTGTACTGTAATTGTACTGAAATAAGTACTAAACGATAGTAGATATGATAAAAATATAGAACAGTTTTCTTTATCCTTGCTTCTCTAGTACAGCGATTTTCAATCTTTTTCATCACACGGCACGCGACAGCCACAAACTATCGTAGGAACCGAAGAAAAAGGAAGAGCCGGGTATCAAACCCGAGATCTTCGGGTGGTAGGCACTGATCAGTGCCACTACGCCACGGTCCCTTCCCACTCTTCTACGATCTTATGGACCTCTTAGTTCTTTTATGGAGGCGCCCGATACACTATTAGTAATATTCTAGGGTATACCACTAATCAGACAAAAAATTGTTATGCTGATTTTCAAAAATAGTATGTAATATTTTTCACATTTTTGCTTCAACGTGTTTTTCACATTCATAGCTTTCGTATTTAGGTATTGCAAAATAGTGGGCTTATCGCGTCACACAGGTTGAAAATCGCTGATCTCGAACATATTAATATAAAATTTGTTATTTTCAAGGTCATTTGAAAATCGCTATAAATTTGTTGTCCAATATGTTCTCAATGCACAAAACTGTACAGTTTTTATTAACATTGAAGAGCTATACATGTAGGAACTGAATAAAAGGGAAGGGCATGCATCGGGAATCGAACCCGAGTTCTTTACATTTGTAGTCACTGACCAGTCCAACTTGCCACGGCCCCTTCCTCATATTCACTGTTCTTAATTTCCTCTTTAATTCTTTGATGGAGCCCCTCCGATTAAGGGGCACGCTTCCCTCGGTACCCTCGATGCCCCCATCACGATCGAGCGCAGCTGAGAGGTACGCGCCTGAGCGCGCGCTCGACGCGGACTTTCATTGGCCAGTCTTTTTCGTTAATATCCCTAAAACGAAGCTGCAAACAACATTGCTGTCGATGGGTTGTTCAGAATAACTCCAGCTACCCCCCATTTTCCGATGTTCCCTGAGTTACGGAACACCCTGTATATGCAGTAAAATTATATAATTTCAATGGTAACCACCCAGCCAGCTACAAAGGCTATGAAGTTAGAAAACAGTTACAACTCTTTCCACCGCTTCGAAACAGAACATATGGAGGGTTCAGAAGCCAATCAGTGTAAGTCCAGTAGCATTCAAACCGAGATAAATAAAGTTTTTACAAATTACGTGAAAAAAATAACAATATTAGTCCCGTCATTTATTGCTTAGGTATTAAAATTGTGACTTAATTTATCAACAGAAAGTATTAATAATAAAGAAGTTTTTGAACTACGTAACTCATATTCAGAGGAAGTTGGACTTACACTGATTGGCTGCTGAGCCCTCCATATACATACAAAACTCTCAACAAAATACAAAATAGTCACGATAACAGAAGTTATGCACAAGTGACTACTCAATTATCATCCTTAAACAAGCAGAGCCAAAATACCAATAACAGCGACGCTAGAGAAGTCAAGGAACTCCCCAAACCATCCATCAAAACATATAAATGCTAGCAAAAATCATGCCTGAACTAAATGAATCACTTAGGCAGTAAACACAGCAAATTACAGCCACGCTACAGTTACTAACAAACACTTTAACTAAGAAATAGAAGTGGACATGTTAAAAATAGTAGTTTGAAACTCCAATGGACTGCAAACGCGGGCCTTTGAAACTAAAACATTCCTATTCAATAATAATATTGATATATTGCTGGTTTCAGAAACACATTTCACCACAAGAAGTTACATGAAAATTCCATATTACACCATTCATGACACCAAACACCCATAGGAAAGAGCACGTGGAGGGGCCGCAGCGGTAATAAGAAATGACATCAAACATCATTGACATAGCCAAATTAAACAAGAACATATCCAAGCATCTACCATTACGATTCAAACTAACAGTAATTATTTTCAGATAACAGCCATATACGCACCACGGCGACACAGAATGACACTGCAAAAGTAGGAGAATTACTTTCAAACCTTAGGCAACAAATATATTGCAGCGGATGATCATAATGCAAAACACACGTTATGGGGCTCAAGAAGAAACTCACCTATGGGGCAAACATTAGAGTAATATATTAGAAAAAGCAATCTCAATGTATTACCCACAAGAAGACCACCATGCTGGCCGACAGATGTAAACAAAATTCCTGACGCTCTTGACTTTGCAGTCACAAATGGACTAAATGCAAATAAATCAAAAATAACTGTGGGATGCAAGATGTCGTGGAACTGGTATGAGGGGGTGTGTGTGTGTGTGTGTGTGTGTGTGTGTGTGTGTGTGTGTGTGTGTGTGTGTGTGTGTGTGTGTGTGTGCGCGCGTGCGTGCGTGCGTGTGTGTGCGTGTGTGTGGGTGTGTGTCCTAATAAGTGAGAACCAACGAGGAATAGAATGAGAGGGAAGCTGCAAGTGAAAGAATATATGGAGAGGATGATGCGTGCGCGAGTCAGAGACAAGGTAGAGCTAGAGAGTTTAAGAAGAATCAAAGTAGGGTCAAGTGAGAGACAAGAGTCAGTTAATTGAGAGAAGTACAGAGCGTAAGAGTAGAGTTGTGTTGCGAATATAGAGCATTGAGTATTGCAGAGAATATTGAGTCGTGTAATAGATTTGTAAAGAGATATTTATTTAGCAATAAACCATTATTATTACGAGAAGAAGCAAATCACAATATCCCTAGAAAATAATCCTACATATTTGGGGGCTCGTTCGGGATTGTAATATCGTGTCCGTAGGACTTTCGGGATTGAGACTGCGCGAATAATATGTCAGTGAATCGTGTTGGACAGAAGCTATTATGAGAATTGCGTTCTAAAGTGTTGTAGGAACAGAATAAAAATGAAGGGGAGTCATCGGGAATCGAACCCGAGACCATCGTATTACTAGACACTGATCAGCCCATATACGCCACGGCCCCTTCTTGGCATTAGTTCTTCGTTTGTTCCTCTTAAGGCGGGTCCACACTTGTTACCTCGGCCCGTTACTGACACCCGTTACCTCACTTTTTGGTAACGAGGTTCGGTGTGGGACCCATTTCCTATACTTCTGCACGTAAAAATGCGTCCACATTTGTTACCGTACCGGGATTCGTTACCTAGTCAAGTGGTCTAGAAAAGATCTAGGAAGAAATGTGAAGTGTGTCCTGATACCTCATGGCGTTACTTTTTACTCGGTTCTGCCGTTCCACCCGCTGTCGGTATTTTGACCCGCTCCAAAGGAAGTACTTGAGTCGCTTTTGAATAGTTATAGCTTTCTTTAAATTTCTATCTTTTCTGGCTACCTTTGGCCGGATTAGGTTGATTAAAGTTGATGATTCTAGTATAACAATAATTTCTAAGTCGTATATAATAAATCTCCATTATTTATAAAAATATAAAAATACTTATAAAAATATTTCACGAAGAACTTTTTGTTGATATATTGCGGCATTGATTTCTATCGTGTCTGTCGATCAATACTAATGGCGTTAATTGTATTAAAAAAGGGAAACTGATGTGTCGATTGAAATTGCATGGCTCTTGACCACGTGTTCTGTTATTCTAATCCTTACCTTCTAAATCCTGCAATCAGATGGTCGAAAAGCTAAAAATTACTCCGCAAAAAGTGCGTTAGTTGCGACCGCGTCATAAACCTGACCGAGGGCCGAACTCGGCACGCACTCGCAACAGCCCTACGTCGCCAAGGGGGTCTGGACTATCTCATAGGCAAGGCCCAACGAGCCCTATCTCCCAAGACTAAACAGTCTACAATACATAGGAACAGCGCCGCACAGACGAGTTCACACATTTACGGCAGTTCATAGAGGAGCTAACACATTGGCAGTGGCGCAAGGACGAGTGCACACATCTACAGCTCCTTTGGAACGGGTCACAATACCGACAATTTCCCGATCAGCCGAACCAACTAACGCGTTACGATATGAGGGAGCAAGAAACACTCCACATTTGCTCCCAAACCTCTTCCAGACCACTTGACTAGGTACTTATCGTGGTAACGGTGCGAGGCGAGGTAACAAATGTGGACCCGCCTTTACGCGTTCTTTGATGGAGGCGCCCGATCCCACAGTGTTGTAATGCGAAAAGCTGTTAAGAGACTAGTGACTGTGAAGCTATGCTGAGATTGCGAGACATTTTGTGAATTCGCTATGAGTGCCTGACATGCGTCAAAGTATGAGAATGAATCGGTGCTTTTGTGAAAAGAGAGCGTGGTCGATAATGTCAAATTAATTGTACAAGGTTTTTGAGAACGGATGTTAATAGATGAGCGAGTGTAGTTGTGAGAGCGCGTGGTAACAATCACATTGTAGCCGCTAGAAGGAAATCTTTTATGAAGAGCGATTGCACACAGGTAATAATAACTACATTCAAAGGGGTAGTTGAGAACAACATCAGTTGCAATATTCCACTCAAAAAACCTGAACACAAAGAACAGACAGTAACAACACAACTGAAATCATTCAGGAAGCAGCATGGGCAACTACTACATTTGAACCAACACAGAAACAGACAAAACTCACTCCATCAGTAATTCTCGACAAGAAAAAAAGAAAAGCGAAAGTAAAATGGCTAAAGTACAGAACACCTGAATACAAAAAGCATTTAAATAAAGGAATTTTGAACATTTATAGATTCACTCACTACGTATGAAAAACCAATTATTCTATGTGAAAAGCCACGAATAAAATAAGGGGAGCAATAATACCAGGGCCACCTATTAGAAAAATGGACAACACATGGGCCAGAAGCAACGAAGAGCAAGCCGAATAATTTGCAAACCATCTCCGAAACACATTCACTCCACACAACATTAGTAACAATAACCAAGCTGTCATATACATAGACGCAGACGAACATAAGCAAAACACTACCACTCCACCAGCCATGCACTACATCATACCTATAACGACCGTCCAAGAAGTTAAAAATATAGTCAGGAAAATGAAAACCAATAAAGCGCCAGGAATCGACCAATAAAGCGCCAGGAATGGCATAATCTTGAAAAATCTCCCTCCAAAAGCAATGCGATTAATAACAATAATATTCAATGCAATTTTAAGAATTCACCATCTTCTTTCCTTTCTTTATGGAAATTAGCACAGATCATAATAATGATACTTGGCTACATAAGCCAGACAAAGATCCGCATCAATCGTAATATCACTACTCGCGGTGGCCTGTAAAATATTAGAAACAATAATAGACGACCGCTTAAAACCCATAATGGAACAAGAAAAATTAATACGAAATCACCAATTTGGATTTAGTTACAAACACTCCACAATAGAACAAATGCACAGACTTATTAACGAAATTTTACTCGCAATAGAAGCGAAACAATAGTGTACAGCCGATGTGAACATCGAGGAAGCATTTGATAAAGTAAACCAAGAAGGACTCTTGCAAACAATGAAAAACTATTTTCCCGAACAAATCTGCTGCCTATTTAAGTCATACTTAAGTAATAGAACTGTTGTAGTAAAAATCGAGGACATATATTCTGAAATTGAGGACATCAAGGCTGGGGTGCCCCAGGAAAGCGTTTTACGGCCAATACTATATACATTATACACAGCTAACATACCAACAGCTACGAACAGCTAAATACTAACATTCGCAGATGACACGGCTGCACTAGTCCACACACTCTAGTCCAGAAACAGCAGTCGCACTGCTACAAGAGCACATTACAAAGAAAAATGGCTACTAAATAAACAAATAAAAGCAAATCCCAGTAATTACAATGACATTAGATTCATATTACGTAAACGAAAACTACCAAATCTCCAACTAAACGGCACGTTCATTCCTCAGACGAAGCAAGTAAAATGCCGAGGGCTCCACTTACCGTCAGTGAGGAAAACAAACTACAAATTTACAAAACGATCATAAAGCCGTTATGGACATACGGAATATCGCTATGGAGAACAACAACGATGAGTCATGTACACAAATTAGAATCGTTACAATCACAAATCCTCAGAACAGTTGTCAATGCCCCATGGTATGTAAGAAATGAGGACCTATGCAAAGATCTAAAAATACCAAAGCTTAAGGAAGATGTTAAAAGATATACTAGAAGATACAAACAAAAAATTACAGTACATCCAAATCAGCTGGCTACAGAAGCGTACGAAACGCACATAAAAAGAAGATTAAGAAGAAAGCATCCCACCGATCTTGTTAAAGAAAAGTAACAGATAAATTTGTAAGATGGTATCCTACTGAGGGTAGCCAGCCACATGCTATATGTATAGTAGTAGACTGATAAAAAACTTCACGAAATGCCCAGTTGGACACATTGTAAAGTATAATATATAAATTAAAATATTTAAAAAACTACGACTAATTCAAGATCATTTCAACGAAATATTTTTAATTCGTATTTCACTTTTCTCTTTTATTCTATGAAAACACACACATAATGTTCTCTTTAAAAAATTTTAAACGACTTTAAGATTGTAGGAAAAATATTTGCTTCACATAATCATATTATATGCACTGTTTATATGTAGAATGTATAAAAAGTAATGGTCACGGTTCCAGTAAAGGTCCCACAGTTTTGGATCGGTGGAAACATGGAAAAATAAGTTGCCGCAATTTGTGTACAACAATATAAAATTGGTGTTACAATTTTTGTATTCCTATGTATTCTTATTGTGCAAAGGGTGCATTTGCGAAATAATCTATATGAACAATTATTTTGCGGCAACTTATTTTTCAAATGTCCACCGATGAAAAAGTGCAGAATCACCTCGGAAAACCGTGACCATTCCTTTTTATACGCCCTGTACATAAGAAACGATAACGAAAACGCTATTGAATTTTTTTTCGTATCTACTACCGTTCAGTAATTACTAATTAATTCGGACAACGGAAACTTACACAGTCACCATGTATAATTTGCTATCGTCTTATCAAATGTATTCACTAGTCCTTTCGTTGCACTGTAATCTAAAATAATGTTTGGGTCTTTCAGCTTCATATCTATTATGTTTCCATGCCAAAATGTACTTTGTATAATGATTTCGTCGAAAACGCATGACGCAAGAGTTGTACCTTTTGTAAAAGCAAATTTCGCAGAAACCACAGGATGTTCTTTCGTAATTAATAATTCTAAGGAAATACTTTACCAATCATAAGTTTTTCCTCATTTCAACCTTTAGAGAGCTGACAAATTTCATCGTAAAAGTCCGTCAATTTTTTTCCAAAAATTAGTTTATGAATACATATGTATGTCTTATACATACGAATGCATTATGAAGACTCGCTCGAACCACTATAGTGGGCATACCGGTTCACGAAGAGCAAAAAATGGAAAATTTTCTAGTGCTTGTAAGGATTTATGATCGTGCTAATTATGACTACGAAGACATATTTTGAAAATTTATAATGCTTGGACCAATATCGTGAACCAAAACTCTGCAAATACGAGAATATACGTAACTTTTTAATTTATATAATATTTTTATTTTAATGTATCAACGTACAATATTTCACTCTTTTACCACCAATTATAAATGAGCCGCTTGTTGGCCAAATCGGTTACTTCCACAAAACAAAAATATGGAAATTTATTTTAAATAT
Organism: Nomada lathburiana; assembly: GCA_963667235.1. Lineage (NCBI taxonomy): Eukaryota > Metazoa > Arthropoda > Insecta > Hymenoptera > Apidae > Nomada > Nomada lathburiana. The sequence continues at coordinate 1,079,999 of OY763905.1, forward strand.
ATGTAGAAAGTTAAGCGCTTTGGCAATAAAATTTAAATAGCTTTAAAAAGTGGAGTTAACCGATTTGGCTAATAACACTGTTCGACAAATTTCAACTTTTTTTTTATTTTTTAACCTTTACTAGGCGTTTGTTGTAGACTGTAATGTGCTGAATGCGAATCTGCAATCCGTTTTTCTCCAGAATGTACATTTTTGAAAAAATTAATTTTGAAAAAAATCGCTTTTCAACTTTGGAAGTGTTTTGTACTTTTGCGATAAAAGTCATTCTTTTGCCAAATTCTTGGTGCCAAATGATTCTTTGAAGTTTCACGAATAAAATGATATAATTAGTAATTAGATTATAAACATTTATACAGGGTGGCCCATAAGTCTCGCCGTATTTTTAAATTTTGCGTACCTGAGGTGATTCTGAACAACTTTTTCCTTGACCAAAATATTCTACGAAGCTTCGTTTTTGAGTTATTAACGAAAAACACTGGCCAATGCGAGCGCCCGTATAGCGCGCGCTCAGTTACAACTGCGCGCTGTCGCGATCGGGTGCATCGAGGGGCAACGTACGGCAAATATTACATCGTCTTAAATTAAGAATAATGTGCAAGTATTCGTTATTCATGAATAACAATTAAGTTAACAAGTCGTTTAATAACTGTTCCATACTTTTATTCCTTTTCCGAAACGTATAAGGTATTTTATTACTTATGAAAAAAACCTTTAGATAATTAATGTAAGAAAAAGATAGTTAAATAAACTCATCCTTTCGTTCACGAAGTAACCTGCTTCGACGAAAGTTAGTCCTTGGCAGTTGGTCGTTGCACCGATCCTGACCTATCTTAACAATTTTATGCCACGAAACGCGCGTCTCGGCGATCGATACCGATCTGATTCGCACTTGTTTCCACACGCACTACAATCGTTACTACTAATCGTTAATGTGCGTGTCGTGTACGTGTGGAAACAAGTGCGAATCAGATCGGTATCGATCGCCGAGACGTGCGTTTCGTGGCATAAAATTGTTAAGATAGGTCAGGATCGGTGCAATGACCAACTGCCAAGGACCCACTTCCGTAGAAGCAGATTACTTCGCGACCGAAAGGGTAAGTTTATTTAACTATCTTTTTGTAACATTAATTATCCAAACATTTTTTTCGTAAGTAATAAAACACTTTAACGTTTCGGAAAAGGAATAAAAGTATGGAACAGTTATTAAACGACTTGTTAACTTAATTGTTATTCATGAATAACGAATAATTGCACATTATTCTTAATTTAAGACGATATAATATTTGCCGTACGTTGCCCCTCGATGCACCCGATCACGACGGCGCGCAGTTGTAACTGAGCGCGCGCTATACGGGCGCTCGCATTGGCCAGTGTTTTTCGTTAATAACTCAAAAACGAAGTTTCGTAGAATATTTTGGTCAAGGAAAAAGTTGTTCAGAATCACCTCAGGTACGCAAAATTTAAAAATACGGCGAGACTTATGGGCCACCCTGTATAAATGTGTTTAAATCATGATCAAAGTGAAAAGGACACCAAAAATACGCCCATTTTGGCTGACATCTTCCAATTTATTTCAAAAACTACGGGTCTAGGGGGAAATCTTACTATGCCATGCGATAGAGCAGACCTTTCTGCTAAGGAAAGCACCAGTGCAAGTTACAAAGTCATTTTTGTATTGAAGATACAAGCGAAATAGTTTGGTAAGACACGCGGCGGCCACAGTGACACACAGCTGAAGTACTGCGCGTCTAGTGATTCCGGGACGGTGATTGTAAGCGATAAGCCGGGAGCCGCCGTCATAGAGCACCACTGCCGCCGCCACTTGGCAAAGTTGAAAAGAATAATGCTAAATCAGGATATGCATATATCTCATATGCAGAATAAATATTTGATTGATAATACAACAAATAAATGAATGGTTCTTTCCAAAACAAATAGGTCAAAAGACTAGAGTAAAATTTTTGCAAATATAGCTTTGTTTTTTAGAAAAATAATTATTGAGATTTATTATATAAAAATCTAGCAGACTGAAAAACCCATATATATTATATGAATTATTAAAATTATGCATACATATTTGTCAACTTCGCTTTATAACAAATACTTCAATTTCATTTCCTATAGCTTAGATCAGGCCTCGGATTTAAGTGATCTTTTGGGACGATTTTCAGAGGCAACGCCTCCATTCCACCACCGCGCGTCTTGGCCTTACGATCGCCAATCGGCTCGAAGCTCCTCAGGCGCGTAGCATATGAACCGCGCGGGTCTCATTAGGGCGACACTCGTATCAATAGGATTCCACATCGTACCATGTCCCATGGACCCATGGTTCATATGCTCCGCGCCTGAGGAGCTTCGAACCGCTAGGCGATCGCGGGGGCCAAGACGTGCGGCGGGGGAAAGGAGGCGTTGCGTCTCAAAATCGGCCCAAAAGATCACTTAAATCCGAGGCCTGGCTTAGATTATACAATGGAAAAATGTAATGGCAGGGATTTTAAATAAAACAGGCTATTTCAAAATTACAAAAATCACTCAAATTATAAGTACATAATGGGTAATTAGTCTAACTAAAATAGTAACTAAATAACTAAATTTTTGAAAAGCCTTACACAAATCAACAAAATAATACAATATAGTATTTAATAGCTTTGTTGTTGCTGTTTATCTTCAATTACTCGCAACCCATAGGTTGAGGAAATGCTGCTCTGTAAGAATTTTATTCATTCCCTTTTGTTCCACTGTAAAAACCTTTACAACTCGAAATATACGGGGTGGCCCGTAAGTCTCGCAGTATTCGGAAATGTGAGGTAGTTGAGGTGATTATGAACAACTTTGTCCTTGACCTAAATATTGTATGAAGTTTCGTTTTTGAGTTCTTAACGAAAAACACTGGCCAATGCGAGCGCCCGTATAGCGCGCGCTCAGGTACAACTGCGCGCGGTCGTGATCGGGTGCATCGAGGGGCAACGTACGGCAAATATTACATCGTCTTAAATTAAGAATAATGTGCAATTATTCGTTATTCATGAATAACAATTAAATTAACAAGTCGTTTAATATACGTTTATCCGAAACGTATAAAGTGTTTTATTACTTACGAAAAAAATGTTTGGATAATTAATGTTAGAAAAAGGTAGTTAAATAAACTTACCCTTTCGTTCGCGAAGTAATCTGCTTCGACGGAAGTTAGTCCTTGGCAGTTGGTAATTGCACCGATCCTGACCTATCTTAACAATTTTATGCCACGAAACACACGTCGCGGCGATCGCTACCGATCTGATTCGCACTTGTTTCCACACGCACTACAATCGTCACTACTAATCGTTACTGTGCGTGCCGTGTACGTGTGGAGAAACAAGTGCGAATCAGATCGGTATTGATCGCCCAGACGCGCGTTTCGTGGCATAAAATTGTTAAGGTAGGTCAGGATGGGTGCAATGACCAACTGCCAAGGACTAACTTTCGTCGAAGCAGGTTACTTCGTGAACGAAAGGATGAGTTTATTTAACTATCTTTTTCTTACATTAATTATCCAAACGTTTCCTTCATAAGTAATAAAATACCTCATACGTTTCTGATAAGGAATAAAAGTATGGACCAGTTATTAAACGACTTGTTAATTTAATTGTTATTCATGAATAACGAATAATTACACATTATTCTTAATTTAAGACGATGTAATATTTGCCGTACGTTGCCCCTCGATGCACCCGATCACGACCGTGCGCAGTTGTACCTGAGCTCGCGCTATACGGGCGCTCGCATTGGCCAGTGTTTTTCGTTAATAACTCAAAAACGAAACTTCATACAATATTTTGGTCAAGGAAAAAGTTGTTCAGAATCACCTGAGCTACCTCACATTTCCGAATACTGCGAGACTTACGGGCCACCCTGTATAGCTCCTATAACTCGAAAGTTTTGTGTTGACTGTCTCGTGAACTCGGAATTTCGTGTCCGATTTTGGTTATTACAAACAATAGCGCAAAGACCAGCTTTTCCTGCTGTTGAGGAGTTTTTATTAAAATGCAGTGGCGGCTCGCGTATAGGCACTGTGGAACTGCAGCACCCCCTATTTCCACTTGATATTATAGATAACATGTAATATAATTAGTCTTTTTTTCTTTAATTCTTTCTTTACACTTGTACAATATATAATCCTTAAGCTTAATGTCAGTAGCCATCCCCCATTTTATGAAAAAAATACAAAAATCTTTGTATGCAACTGTGCGCTTCACAGTTACAGCGGTGTGGTGTTTGACTGTTGTGCGCATGCGCACATAGATACATCTTTGTTTCCTTTTACACAATTTTAAAACAAAGGCTAAAACTTTTCTGGAGCCGGAACCCCACTAATTTTAGCTACGAGGCGCCACTGTTAAAATGGTTTGAACAGGGTAGAAAAAAAAAATGTTAGTAGATCCAATGTTATGCAAGAAGGTTGACGCTCCCTTTGTTAAGTGGCTGGACCATAATAACTTTAAAGCTAACAATGGCTGGCTAAAAAAATGTATGTATTACAAAGGTAATTCGAATTTTCGTTCGCTAAACTTCTTGTACACGAAAATTTCGATAAGTCGAAACATCCACAATTAAAACATTTTAGCACTTCCCTTAAGCTTCGAGTTACCGAGGTTCAACTACGTTTGCAAACTTAAATAAACAAGATATGTCATAGTAAAGGATTTTCCACGTCAGTTTTAAACAAATCAAAATTATATCTAACTTTTCACAGTCATTTTTCTCCTGAAGAAAGTCCTATTTGATATTTGATTTTCACTTTTCAGTTATTTATATGTAACAAACTTCACAATTCGAACACCTTCATTCTCATAAAATTTATGTTACTTCATTATCTTTTGTTTTATTTTGATACACTTTTCTATTATTTGATAACTTATACTTTTTTTGATTTCTTACAATTTTAATAGTATAATACATTCGAATCAACTTTTTATGTTTGTCTATTATTTCTTTCCTCAATGATGCAATACTGTATCTCTTATTTATAAGTAGTTTCTTCTTGTTTGTTTTTATAATGGCTGTTGTAAATAATTACTTCTGTACTTCTGGCATCAATTAAAATTCATGAGAAAGTTATTAAATTTTTTTTTTAATTTTTTGCTTCTCTACCAGTTTGACATTAGAATCCAATACATCAATTTATGACTTTGATAATAGTAAAATACCTTTACATGTTATTTAGATAATCTAATTTTTATGAAATACTATTTACAATCTGCAAGTAGGAAAATTTGCTGCTTTATTTCTTACATTAATGCACCCAGGTTCTTGTTACTTTAATGAAAATATGATATTGTAGGAAGTAAGAAACGAATAAACAGGCATCGGGAATTGCATGATTTCGAGATCTTCAGATTTGTAGGCACTGATGATATTAAATCGCTGTGTTATGTCGCTATCTTATTCTACTAAACGATTTTTAATAAAAACTCATGAATATTTACATGAAAAACTGCAGTTTTTGACCAATATAATATATTTACATTAAACCTTTGCACCCAAAAGGCAACTCTCACTTACCACATCATTTAACGCAAATACTTAAAACGAATAACAACTGAGAGGCGACAGTACCTTCTCTATCAACTGATATGTTGCCATGGTATATTTCATGTTCTGCTGATGTTCAATTCACACTACAACATTGTTTTTAATATTATTATTAGGTAACCAAGTTCTGGTTTTCAATGTGGAAAAAGAAATATGCACATAATATGGAGGAATATAATTTATACATTAAAAGAATTTCCCTTGCATTCAATTATCTTCTCCTAACGGGAAACAAGCTTGTAAATACCACTTTTTAAGAACCTATGCTTTTCGAAAGCAAAGAAGTTTTCTAACGCTGTTTGCACAGACTCTCAGGTTTCTAAACTGCTGATTCCTTAAACATTTCTCTACGCTCAGGAACAATATAAAAAATATTGAGAATGGTAGGAGGTTGAAACCAAACTATAACCATATCTATATGGTTATAATCATAACTATAATCATATGGTTGTAGCTGTTGCTATTTGCCAACACAGGGCCTAGTCAACTAAGAACTACTGACTCAATTATTGAGTTCTTTCCCACTTGAAATTGGGAAAAAACATCTACAATGACTTTAACCCCTGGCCGTATTTTGAAGAGTCTGACAGGTAACAAAAGTTTTGGACCAAACATGAATATCACGAGTCCGACTCGTGGTATCAAATTCGGGCCATATTGTAGGGATTATCTTCTGTAAACCTCACATGAATGGAATAGAGGTCAGGTCTCATACCATTTGGACCTGGGTTTCTTCGAGCTAAATGGTACGATAAAGGGTTAAGTGTCCTACATCGCAGTGTTTAAATGACAAATTTTATATCGTAGTTAATAATGACATAATATGTACAATACAAATAGTTACACAAAGCCAAAATAGATGTATTTAACCCTTCAATTCCCAATGAGTCATTTTAAAAGTGCATCAAATTCTGTCACCAGTTAATATTTAACTTTTATCAACAAGGATCTGTAGTTTTATTTAGGATTAATCAAAATAATAGGTGACCAAAATAACAAGATACAACACATAGTAAGTGCATACAAAAGGATAATAAACAATCTAATGAAGCACGGCTGTTTGTATGGCAACATAGTACTGTCAACTGTTATTCACAACAGAAATTGCCTTGAATTGCATAATTTTGTTGACAAGCAATATCAAGGATGGATACAGATGGATGCCATTGGCATGTCATTATAGTGTACAAGTTACACAGAGGTACTATACAAATATTTGTAACACATTTGAAGAGTCCATTTGATCAATTCCCACTTATTAAATAGAATTTTTCAAATGCAGATGTGTTTCAATTTAAAATAATAATGAAATGCTTTTTGCAATAAAGGGATTCGACTACTATTAGAACGATTGAAGAAAATGATTGAAAACATTGGAGACTAAGTATGTAATTTATTAAATAAAGTAGTTTCTGCAAAATAATGCAATTTATTCATTTATATGTACTAAAACGTAACAATATTTTCTATGTTACGTCTATAGTGCCAAAGTGAAAATTGACCATCTTGCCATGATATGTAACGATATTTAAGAAAAAATGAAATTCTTCAGTGCTTTACGGCGTAACCAATTTCCTACAATACTACCATATTATTTCATTTAAATTGACTGATGAACTCCAACATTGCCAGACACTGTGAATCATTACTGCAGTCAACGTGTTCAGGAAACTGGTTTTTTGTGTTCTACTACTGTACTCCAAATAACGTTTACTATGCGGAATTGATATAGTTATACAAAAATACATAAAGTTATACAAAACTGAAACTGATTTCCTGTGCTCTATTACTCTATGCAGTCCAAATAGTTTTCATTATTTATACATATACTTTACTTTGCCTCGACATAAGATGCATCCAAAAGAAATTTTTATAAAGCTGCAATACTAACTGTATTATTAACTGTAATACAATATCGAATCATTTGTTAACCCTATGCTGCCTATGTCAAGTCTAGCATGATATTGCATTTTGTTACAGCTAATACTACATGGATCTAATATTATGACTATATGCACATTTCTCAGGTTGCTCTAAATCCTTCACGCATGTTTTGTAATTTTATTCTGTAATATTAAAGTATAATCAAACTATGCTAACCATTCAAAAGTAATTAAATAAATGCCGACTGGCTGGATCGAAACATCAAAAGTAGTTTAGACCAAAAAGGTGAACTTTTCAAAAATATGAGTAAAACAATAATTGATATTAAATCTTTGCAGCAGAGATGTATCAGTATTTTTTGGTTGTACCCACATAGCCCTTATAGAAACTGAAATGACGTAATACCAGTATATTTACCAATATTTACCGGCATATATTTTTTCGGTTTGCTTATTTTATTAAAATTATCCAAATATTTGTAGACATGAATTTAAAACAGCACAACCGATATACTTGTCAAAAACACTAGGTTTAACACTAGGTTTACGGAACGTGTCAATGTGATGCATTTCAAAATTCGAAAGACAAAAATTGATGAAGGTCCATTAAAATTATATAAATAAATTAATTATATTTCATTTCTAAATTAAGTGAAATAATTTTTTAAAGAAGTAACCTACGAACACAGGCTATGATCCATGCCGTCTTAGCGATCTCCCACAAGACAATAATCTACCATGAACCATTCCTCCAGCGGAATAGTGGCTGGCTATCTGCCTTCAGAAATCCTTAAACATAAAATGCAACTCTCCGCAGTAGAAAAACAACAGGAATATTTTATTTCGTTTTTCGGTATAGTTTCACGAACTTAATACCGGTATAAGTCACTGGATGTAATACCGGTATAAGTCACTGGATGTAATACCGGTACAAGTCACTGGATGTAATACCGGTATAAAAAGTATAATGGTATTAAGTCCCTGCTTTCCAGTTGTATGCCCCTCCCAGATATCAAAGCACTGTGTTTACATTTCATTTGTATGTCTACCTTAAAAATAACGAATGACAAATTTTGTTTGGATTTATATAGCATTTTCTTGAATGTAGAAAGTGATAACGACTAGGCACAAAAAACAAGTTCTATATCTATAATCTTGTATTACACTAGAATTCACTCAATGCTAAATTAATTCCAACTACTCTGTGCCAGTCTATAGCATAAGGTGGCATGATGAACCAACAGGGATCATCTTTTCCTAAGGGATCCGAAACATTTTTCATTATTATAATAGTTGTTATTATAATATTTTTGTTTTCACATCTACTACATAAAACATGACCAGGATATGATTAAGAGGCAACCAAACGTGTCATTAGTCACTCTCGCTCATTCATGTAACTAGATACGCATTGTACACACAGTGCTATTAGGTTATAGCAATAAACTATCAACTCACCAGTAAGAGTTGCAAAACAAAAATAATAAGGTATATGAGAATCATACAGATTTATCTGGTGGTTCTTAATTTTTGTACACAAACCATTTCAGTTAATTTCTTTCTTTTTCTGTGTTGCCTGTTCGAAATTAGTAATAAAACAGACAAAATATTGCTGGCAATGTATTTTCAATAGTTAACGAGTAACATAAAAAAACATCTATTGGAGTACTAACTAAATAGTCTAAACTTATATTTTTCCTTCAACCGAACCATTTCATCTTTTCTTCTAATTTGGTTAGAATCCAACAACGAGTATAAAGCTAAATAAACATATATCTATTTCTAACAAAAATGTCGTGGACATCCTATATCTGTTTTTAATAGAATAAATGTTTTCATTTCCATCGGCAACTTTTTCCTGCAGTTCGATATTATTCACGATGTAGCATAAGAACTAAAAATGTGAGATATTTACATTTCATATGTGTGGCATTACACAATAAATCGCAAAACATGAATATTTGTTCAATTGCGCATAGTAACTGCTTATAATGTAAAACATATTGTATATGCCTCAATGTAATTGCTTTGTCAACTTTAATATTTATCCCCATTGTTTTAAATATACATATGAGCAATTTGTACTAAAGTAAATTTACAATTTACAAAATTTAACATCATCAATTTTAGTATTTCCTCGTAAAGAACGATAGGCTGTTCTCAATATATGAAACACGGTAATAGGCTACCGTATAAGTAACAAAATAAAAATGAAATAAACTTTTATACTCGAGTTAATTAAATACGAATGTTCAAAACCGAAATTTTACGTAATTTAAAAAGAAATAGTTCAAAGAAAGCTAATTTTGAAGTATGTAGAAAAATATTCAATTGACGTTTGTACGAATGATAAGGAGAAAAGTAAGCATTTGAAAATTCATACCCAGAACGTGAACTGCAGTGAAGCAAAGGAGCAGTAAAAACTTCGACATCGTTCAGAATTTCGAATTACTGCAAACAAACAAATATTCCTGTGAACTGAAACTTGTATGGCTGTTATAAATTGCGAACACTAATACGGAGGGAAAAAAATATGTGAAGATACACAGCGTACGATATGTAACGCAAAAGTCTAATACAACTTTACAGTTTCTCAGAAACCTTGTTCTCACAGTCACACATCGAGTGAACTGACGCATAAATTCTGGTTAAGAATAGTTCACATTATTCCCGCTGTAGTATGTTCTCTTGTTGAACATCCTGAAAACTGAACGAATATTAAATACCATTGACTTAATTGTTTAAAGAAAGTAACTATTTTTTTTCATTTACAACCACAGATATTGAAAAAGAACAACAAATTACGGTAGAAGGTGTTATTATTACCTTAATAATGTATGCCATCAATTTTCATGGACTTAAACATAGGTTAATTATAATTAATAATATACAATGCCGAATTTTAATGACTAATAAGTTATTTTAAGTGCGTATGTTACGCTATCGCGTTAGCAGGCCTTAATATCTAGTAACATCGAATCAACGGTCAACAATATAATTATAACTTGTAACTATCGATAGCGATAATAATTTAGGAGCCAAATTCGAAACCGGACGAGCGTACGCGATATATAAACCTGTATATTGTTCAAGCTCCAGTCGTAGGTTGTCAAACAAAAGGAAAGTCGGAGTATTTGGATCTTGGAACACTTCACTTGGAAGAGTCTAAAGGTTATTTATTACTGAGCATAAAGAATTAGCTAAAGTCTATTGGAGCGAAAACATTGGAGGGAAAAAACATACATTCGAATTTGAAAATTTAAGTTTATAGGCAAAAAACTATAAACCCTTCCCAATTATGTACAACAATTTTTTTTCATTTTGTCGCACTAGATAATCGAGGGCAGCCAATAATAAATACCTTTGTAAAATATATTTTTTTCTTCATTTGTTGTTTAGTACGTCTATTTGACGATTTTACTTAAAACTTTTGTGGAGTATATAATTCCAAAATTTTAATAAACTGTCTAAATTGAAAATGGAGCTTTGTTTCACTTCATAATAAATGTCATTAAAACGTTACTAAATTACGCAAATTGGCCAGGATTGGACGGAAAAAACTCTTCACCATTATATTCTAGAAACTGTATACATTATAGTTATCGAAGCACTTTTTGCTTTTGGCTGCTCTTTCGCCGCTCTTTCGCCAGATATTTGAATGTAATTCTCTTTGTTGCACTAACTAGAGACTCGAATCTAATCAACCGGGCGTGTTGGTCATATTATAAGTAGGATAACTAGACATTAATATACGTATAATTATTAAATAAGTAATATGTTGTTATGTTGGAGAAACAATGGGACTTTATTTTGTTAAATAATGAAGATTTATTATTTACAACTGAGAAATTACTTTTATTACTCCAGATTTTATTACTAATGATTTTATCGTATTTAATGTATTTGTCAATTTTATCTTGTTTCTATTAGTTTTTAGAAAAATAATGTACCTAATATTAAATTTTTATTATTTTCGACCCATCAATTAAAAGTTTGTATCTCTATCATCATCAAACTTTATTGTTTCTTGAGAAATGCTAGCGAAGAGGCTTCGGTGCAAGTTACTAAACCGCGAGAGTTGTTGCCTTTTTGCAGGAAAAACCCATAATTATGTCGTCAACAAAAGGTGTCATGAACTAGATATACTAAGTGTATTATTATTTGGGTCATTTAAATACTCCTTTCGTTCGGCAGGGCTGCTTAGTAGCCTAAATACACCTTAGTCGCTTACAGAGTAAAGAATGAGCTATAAATAATGTTTCTCTTTTATAATTACAACAATAAACCAGCATTGGCTTCGAATGTACTAAATGTACTAAATAAACTAAATAAAGTACATTGCATTGCCGGTCTCGAGAATAGGAATTTTTATTACTTATTACTGTCGAAAAAATGTGACAAATACGCAGACATATTACCAGAAGGTACAGAACTTCTTATAGAAGAAATGGATTTAACATAATGGAGTTAAAATAATAGATATCGCAATACATACAGGGTGTCAGAACACTCAGGGAACATCGGGGTATAAGGTGTAGCTGGGGTGATTTTAAACAACTTTTTCCTTGACCCAAATGTCCTGGATAGTAGCGTTTTTGAGTTATTAACGAAAAACACTGACCAATGAGAGCGCCCGCTGGGCATCGGCTGACGCGCGCTCAGGTGCGAACCGATCACTTGCGGTCGGTCGTGATGGGGGCATCGAGGGTACCTATATATATAAACGTAAGAACAGTAAATTGTTTTTAACTATACCCAAATTTCACAGTGGCAAGTGCAAGCGACCGTCAAGTTAAGTTATCGTGAAGTGAAGTTATCGTGAAATGAAGTGATCGTGCTTGGATACTAAGTCGGCCGTAACATCAGCTGTGGACCGTTGCCTAGGTCAGGATTCGCACAATGTTAAGCAGGTTAATTCGTGAACGAATGGGTAAGTTTAACTAGCTTTTCCTAACATTATTTATGCAAATCGTTTGTCTTAAAACATAATTTATCCACCTGAACGGATTTTTGCTTTATTTAAGTTATCTGAAACTAAATTGCGGATATTAGTCATATGTGTTATCAGATCCATTAAATAATCTCCATACGATTGTAACTTTTCGCCGGTTGGAAAACAACTTGGTTCTCGAGCTGGTTTTCCAAAAATTAGTTAATACGGAGTAAAATTTGTTGCTTCATCAACGAATGTATTGTAGGAGAACATTGCGAACTCTATTAATAAATCCCAATCTTCGTAATTATCTATGCAATGCTTGAGGTACTCGGTGATGACGATGTGGCTTCGTTCCAATGATCCGTTGGTCTGTGGTCTGTATCCCGAGGTTGTAATTTGTTTGATTTTAAATATTTCTGATAAGTTTGCCATAAGGTTTCCAATAAAACAGGTTCCCTTGTTTGTCAGTACTGCACGAGGTGTACCATAGATTGCGATGAAATGTCTAGCAAAAGCATCTGCGATAGTAGTAGCCCGAATATTTGGTATTGCTACTGCCATGCAATACTTACAAGGAAGATTAGGCAACCCGAAGATTCAGAAAAGTATGAAACTTTGCATACAAGTACAGTATGTCATCCGTAATGCAACCCTATTTTCCAATTGTGCCATAATTCGGTTTTAAGGGGTGAAATCAGCCCCTGAAAAAAATCGAGGATTTTCTTTTTCGTGAGTTATCTCAGGAACGCTAAGAGATATCTGAAAAAAGTTTAATTCAAAGTTGCATCGTTTTATTATGTTTACTAAACTGCGTTAAAAATTTGTTGGAAAAATACGTGGTTTTCGAGTTACCCCTCCCCCCACCCCCTCCGCCCTAAGAAAATATAAAAAAGCTCGGTTTGTAATTGGTACAATAATGATATTGCTGGTAGAAATGTTCGAAACAAAGGTACTCGCCACACCACGCACATCGCATAAAGGCCGCCGCGCCACAAATACGATACTTTGCTATATAGCAAAGTACAAATTTGTATTTTATAGTGCATCCAGAGCTAAATGAAAAAAGTGGAGTGAAAGCGGCCGATTGATGCCACCGATCGGCAGGGCCGTAGCGCCCTGCCAATATTGTGTTCTAAGCAATAAAATGAGAAGCTTATGAATTAATTTTTAATTACACTAATAGTTCAGTTACTACTAGTATAGCTATACATTTTATTCAATATTTTAAGTATTTGATAGAATTTTAATTCTTCGCGCAGTATTATCCTTAGTTTGTAGTATAGGAACCACTTTCAAAATATAACGCTCATAGTGTTACCATGCCAATGCGACATCTTTTGTTTTAACAAACTCTAATGTTCCAAATATAGAGACAATGTTCTGCTCATTCCGTTTAAAACCACAAGCCAGAACAGCAAAGACTCCTATATACAATTTTATTTCCGTTACTATTTGTTCTATTTAGACTCACATTTTGTAATTCACGGCAAGTAAGGATGCTTGTCACCTAGTACACTATTCTAATTAATAAAAAAAAGAAAACAGACATCTATATTTGCATTGTAACATCAGTATCTTGTTTAAAAGTAGAAATACCTATTTTGTAGGTGATCATGAGGAAATTTATTTAAATATCTCACGATTAAAACAAAAATGCTTAATCATAAAGTATAACAACCGCCTTCGGTCTCCCCAATATAATTATATCTTGTTAATTTATATATATTTTGTACATGTTTGTACAGATATATGTATTATTCCCAAATATTTATTAATGTTTTTGAAACATAATAAATTGAACATTAATAAACTTTGTTTCTTAATTATATGTAATAAATGCCTTACAAGAAAAATAAAGATACAATGTGGTGTAAAATATATCATGTTTGGTCTCATTTTTATCGGAAGAATTTCAACAATATATTTAAAAAAATTGGAAGTCGAAATAACTAAAAATAAAAAAGTTAAGGTGTCGTTTTTATTATAGTGTTACAAACCGAGGGCAAAGGGGCACGGTTGCGGAACCGAGGATCGGTTGTTTTATAGAATTTGTTAGTTACGGACGAACCAGTGCCTATTTCATCACCGGGAGCCGTTTAAGATAGGAAGTGCGTGAACGCACAGGATAGGTAGCCTCGTAACTTATTATATCGATACACCTCGAGCGGTTGAGGTGTATCTATTTGGTGGGACGTTACTGCTAATGATTGGTATAGGAAATGAACTGTTATAATGCGTTAGGTTCAAGTAATAAAAGTCTATATTCCCTATTTCTTCACTATTCGTAATGTACAGATTGCCGCGGAACTAAAATCCACCTTCTTCAATCTTTACGGATACAAGTGCAATATAGGTTCAAAGATGCCTAACAGTAGGTTTATGTACTGTACGGTAATAAATAAATAGTAGTTGCTCGAAAAAGACTAAAACCCGATCTCGCTGGGCATCAGTATGGCTAGCTGCCACTGACATGGTACGATGCTAGTGGATTCCATTCTGACAATGAGCCCCGAGCGTGATTTCCATGCCCGTTTTATACTCGAAAATTAGTCTAAAAGGATGGTGGGGGCATGGAATCTTCCATGGGAGTCCGAAGATTCTTCTGAAGGGACTGAGCCATTGCGTTATCGCGGAAGGGGTGGTTCGACTGCATGCACTCACGATTGCCAAATAAGGGCATAATGAAGAACCGAAAGAAATGAAGGCTTCCTACGTAACAATAGCATCGGTTTGCATTTGTGTAATCACACCGACACGGTGGCATTTCAATTTCTCGGCCACCGTTCTATTCTTGTTTATTCCTTTAGAACCGTTAAAAAGTTGTTCAGAATTGTTTTTCAAAAACTCATCGAAATCGGTGAGGTAGTACCACTTCCGTACATTTACCAAGAATATTTTCAAGAACTGAGTAAAATATTATATTTTACCTCAGGCCTCGAATTTAAGTGATCTTTCGAGCCGATTTTCAGAGGCAACACCTCCTTTCCCCCGCCGCGCGTTTTGGCCCAGCGATCGCCAATCGGCTCGAAGCTCCTCAGGCGCGTAGCATATGAACCGCGCGGGTCGCATTAGGGCGACACTCGTATCAATAGAATTCCACATCGTCCCATGTCCCGTGGACCGCTGTTCATATGCTACGCTCCTTAGGAGCTTCGAGCCGCTGGGCGATCGCGGGGGCCAAGACGTGCGGCGGGAGAAATGGGGCGTTGTCTCTGAAAATCGGCCCGAAAGATCACCTAAATCCGAGGCCTGTTTTACCTAATTGATTCTCACAAAAAATTTAGAGCAGTTCATTTTTAAGTGCCAAAATGAAATAGCTTATGACAAATTGAAATATTAGTAATTGTTAAAAAAGAAACTTGTTGACCTTTTATATTTTTGAAATTCTAATTATGAACTATTAAATTTATAAAAAGTAAATACACCAATATTTCATGACATAGTTCAGACTCCAGACATAACCAATAAGCGAAATTTCAGTCGACTAAAAACTATCGACTAAATAGTCGATAGTTTAAATTAGTCGATGGTGCCCATCGCTAATTAGAACACGTGTAACTGCTTGGAATTGTTGCGTATCCATTGGTGGGATATGGGGAGTTTGTGTAGGTTCGGTTGCCCGTGGAGCGCTGAACCGCTCTGCTTGTGGAGAAGCGCGGAAAAATCAAACACAAGTTGTAAAGTTAACAAGAACGACTATTTATTCTGTAAGTCAGCGTAGAAAGTACTGGTTGCAACGAGATATAAAGAAGTTCTCCTTTGCGACGCCTCTTCTTCTTTCCTTTTCGGCTCTGGTTCCCCTTCCCGAGTTCCTTGCTCCTCCTTTTGATTTCGTCTTGTCCAATGGGGTTGGGTCTCCTTGGGTTTCTATCGGTCGTTGGGCGCGTGGAAGTGGCAATGCTACGCGGGAAAACTAAGGAAAACGCGCGAAGGTCAGAGATAGCGCGCTGAAGAGTCAAGTGGCTCTTGAAAGGTCCCCTTGTTCAGCGGTAGAACATCTGACGGCCGGAATACGATATCGCGGTGTCCGACAACCTCCGGAGGTCGTACATGTTTCAATAAACTTTAGCCAATTCTTTATGGTCCGTAATAAATAACCTTTAGAAACTTCCAAGTGGAGTGTTCTAAGATCTGTACTGTAAATAATGTACAGCTTTATTTATCGTGTATCCCCATCCGGTTTCGAATTTCGCTCCTAAGTTATTATCGCTATCGATAGTTATAATTATATTGTCGACTGTTGATTCGATATCACTAGATAGGCCTGCTAACGCAATAGCCACAGCCTACTCTAGTACTAGCCGTGCTGAAGGTAAAAATGGCAACACTGCGGGAGTCCGGGTGTGATATATATATCAATATACCTAGCCCAACCCACCCGACCGGACTCTCAGTTTCTCCATACCGGCCTCTCACTTTCCCGCTTATTTTTCGAATGTTTGCACATCAATGTGTACTTATTATTAGTAGACAATTTTTTAAAATATAAAAGTAAGTGCAGTAATGCAGGGAAGTTTCATTTATTAACTATGTAGGTCTTAATCTTTGTGTATAGCACATTTATTTAATAAAAACTATTGTGCATTCAATATATTTCAATTTAGTGTTAATTATTGGAAAGCTAGATTATGAGAAAGTTTGATAACGTATAATACACAGTTCAGTCTAATAAAAGAATACTTTATTATATTGCAAAGGGAAGGTACGTCCTTATTCAAAGGAGAAACTCTATCGAATGAATTTAGAATAGAAGCGTCAAGCATTCGGACCCTATGGGTCCCTTTTAACATAAAGCCGTATAATCAGTGGCATTCTATTCCACAATACATTCCCAGAACTTATAAGAGATAATTTTTGTTTAACTGGGCTTTATTCAATAGATAAAACCAACATTAATAACATAGTAATAGTATCATAACTAATTTTTTACAAGTTCATATTTATTATATACATACACAATTTTTGAAAAATTCACACGTTTCATACTATATTTATTAGTTAATAATGCCACAGTGTTGTTATGTTTCCAATTGTAAAGGAATAATATTAATGATCTTCATAATCTTCCTGCCGATGTAAATGGATTTTCAAAAATTTTCAATACTGAATATTTATCCACGTGTGTTGTAGATGATTATATTAATATTTATATATCCGGTTATGGGTCCCATTCCGTTGCTAAAAAATTAAATTGTAATATATGTAAATAATTGATTTTGGGAGGATAAAGGTACAACTATAAATAATGTACATTTTGATCACTTACAAAGAGGTGGTCTTTCCATTCCCACAGAAAAAGTAATAACCTTATTTACTCATATATGTGCAACAATGAAAGCCATAATAAATGGTACCAATTTGGAATCAGATTTTCTAAAATCTGAAAATCACTAGCACATTTTATGTAAATTAACATATATTAATATTCAATCAAATGCACATCATTTAGCTTTTTCTGATACATGCATTTGTGGTGAAGATTTTATAATTACCTGCACAACCTTTCCCTTCCAACTTATCCAACCTCTTTCCGTGCTCACTTAACCTCTTTGACTTCGTATCAATAATTTTGTCTATTTCAGGTTTCTATTAACTTATATATCACTCCATTCATTTTCAAATGTTGCGTTTTAGTTCAAAGATGATTCTATTTTGCTTCATACTTACATTTTCTTAAAACCACTGTAAAATATTTCCAATTTTATGTATCACATCACCAAACCATTCCGAGAGTCCACAAAATGTATACCACATTTATAACTATTAGTATACTTTAATATCACTTCTACTTACCATAGTTATAATATTTATATATTACTCAGACATAATTAATAAAGAATTGTGTACTTTAACATAATTTTCTATGAGAAAATGCGTTAATTGTAATCCCAAGTACAAGACTCCCATTACTAAAAATAGGACTCCCGATCGGTAAACACGCGGTGTTGCCACGTTGTTCAGCACGGCTAGTACTAGAGAAGGCTGTGCCATAGCTTAACATTAGCAATGAGCTGCTTAGTGCGCCGCCTGGTATTAGGGACTACATCGCTTGCTCCCAGCCTAGTATTCTATGTTTATGTATGAGAATTTTATTGTTTATAAAATACAATTGTTTAAAAAGTGTTGAATTTGTATTAAAAAATTAAGGGTAAGTAGTACTTCAGCACAAAGATATAGTTGTGACGAATTAATTAAAATATCAATTTAATACCTTCCCATGTTATTTGGAATGGTTAATATGTGTTTTAAAATTGTTACTTCTATTAAAAATAAATTAATACACTGAGATTATTTAAATTTTCGAGAATTTTAATCTAGTTTGATATATGAATGTATAATTGTATTACGCCGACGATATTATAGAAGTGATAAATATGTTTCGTTACATTAACAAACTATTTTTATAAGTAGTGTTTAATTGAGTATTGCTTAATTTCATAATTACTTTTATTAACAAATGTATAATTTATAAGTAATAACGGCAATTATGTTTCATTTTATATAACTAGTTTAGCTTTAATAGGATGATCTTTAGGTTAGGGTTAATTTTTATAGGTTCAAAGCTGTATAGAGTTGCTCCCAGTGAAAATTGTACTGATGATATCGTCTTAAGATATATAGGTGCGATTAATACAATTTGATACATACCACAATACACAGATGCATTATTTAATATTATAAATATACATGAAAATGTAATAATCTTGAAAATTTGTAAATCATGCGAATTAAAATCTAAAAAAGTAGTAATATAGTATATAGTAGTAATACTTTACTATAGAAACAAATTCTATATTGTTAGCAACAATGGAAACTGAATACGATGAAGATCGTGGAGCTTGGACAGATGAAATGGCCAGAACTGAAGATTGTGGAGGAGACGATAGCTTTGATAATCCTCAAGAAATATTAAACGAATGTTTGGATAAGTTTAAAACACCAGATTACATTATGGAGCCTGGAATCTTTACACAACTTAAAAGGTACATAATTGTAGTTCCAAAAATGTTGCACATCCTTATTCGCATTGGTCAATAAAAGAAATTATTAAGAGTATATAAAAAAAAAGATATTTTTTAGAATTATACACTTTTGTTGTTAAGAGTGTTTCTTAAAAATTACTTACAATAACTCGTAACAAAACACATAGCATTGTATTCTGAAACACATTGACAAAAATAGAACTAAAGTAAACTTTTCCATGGATTATCCTTGGGTGTTGTTTAATTAGTCATACAGTTTGTTTACTTAAGTTTCCAACTGTATGAAATATTTTCAGCTGACAATGTTAATGTTAAGAAAATGTTTCGCTACCTTAAAATGTAGATCATATTTGTCAACAAAAGTATTGCTATCTCATTTTAATTCTTTGTTTCCACATATTTCAATTCAAATAATTTCTTTGGTTCACTAAAAGTTCAATTATAAAAAGCATTCATAACCGTTTAATATATTGTACAGATACTTTCAAGCTGGTGGAAATCCTGAACAAGTTATAGAATTGTTATCTAAGAATTATACAGCTTGTGCTCAAATGGCAAATCTTCTAGCGGAATGGCTTATTCTTGCTGGAGTTAAGGTGTCAGATGTTCAAGCAATGGTGGAAAACAACTTAAAAGATATGATATTGAAAACATTTGATCCCAAAAAGGCAGACAAAATATTTACGGAAGAGGGTGAAGTATGTTTTTAAAAATTTGATTGAACGTTGTATGAAAAATGAAAATTCGGTTAATAATATAACGATCAACATTTTGTATATTAGACACCAGCTTGGTTAACAGAAATGATTCAACACCCTACCTGGAGATCACTAATTTACAGACTCGCAGAAGAATATCCTGATTGTCTGATGTTAAATTTTACTATAAAGGTAAGGACGCATTTAAACACCCATTTAATTACACAAATTACGAATTTTCATTCTTGGTATGCTACAATAATATATCAGTATGTCTGAGAACAAAATTGTTCGACCGTCAGTGGCGAATATTCTAATCAATAAACTTTTTCCACCGTGCTCATCTTTTGTCGAGGTTTCATGGTCACCATTGATATTCCGATAATAATAGATTCCGATAAGCGGAATCTACTGTACCTGGTGAAGAATAGATTTCAAACATGTATGATAAATAGAAATAGACCTCAAGAATTATGCAGTAGAAATCTTCCGCTTCCTCTCTAGAGCACTTTCTATGGTTATTACAATTTGTACTATTAGTACATGTTATGATAGCACTATACATTACCAGCCTAGATACGATTATTTCTAAACATATTTTTCAGCTTATATCCGATGCAGGTTTTCAAGGAGAAATTACAAGCATTTCAACTGCTGCGCAACAAATCGAAGTGTTTTCTAGAGTTTTAAAAACTGCAATAGCTGGGTTTTTACAAAATACTGAAGATTGGCAGTCAAGTATACAAGAATGTGCGGTTAGTATTGTTGATATCTAAAATGTGAATTACTGATGTTCACTTCAAAATATACATACTATTGTACTACAGGGTGGCCCACAAGTCTCGCCGTATTTTTAAATTTTGCGTACCTGAGGTGAATCTGAACAACTTTTTCCTTGACCAAAATATTCTACGAAGCTTCGTTTTTGAGTTATTAACGAAAAACACTGGCCAATGCGAGCGCCCGTATAGCGCGCGCTCAGTTGCAACTGCGCGCCGTCGTGATCGGGTGCATCGAGGGGCAACGTACGGCAAATATTACATCGTCTTAAATTAAGAATAATGTGCAATTATTCGTTATTCATGAATAACAATTAAATTAACAAGTCGTTTAATAACTGTTCCATACTTTTATTCGTTTTCCGAAACGTTAAAGTGTTTTATTACTTGCGAAAAAAATGTTTGGATAATTAATGTTAGAAAAAGATAGTTAAATAAACTTACCCTTTCGTTCGCGAAGTAATCTGCTTCGACGGAAGTTAGTCCTTGGCAGTTGGTCATTGCACCGATCCTGACCTATCTTAACAATTTTATGCCACGAAACACACGTCTCGGCGATCGATACCGATCTGATTCGCACTTGTTTCCACACGTACACGACACGCACATTAACGATTAGTAGTAACGATTGTAGTCGTGTGGAAACAAGTGCGAATCAGATCGGTATTGATCGCCCAGACGCGCATTTCGTGGCATAAAATTGTTAAGGTAGGTCAGGATGGGTGCAATGACCAACTGCCAAGGACTAACTTTCGTCGAAGCAGGTTACTTCGTGAACGAAAGGGTAAGTTTATTTAACTATCTTTTTCTTACATTAATTATCCAAACGTTTTCTTCATAAGTAATAAAATACCTCATACGTTTCTGATAAGGAATAAAAGTATGGAACAGTTATTAAACGACTTGTTAATTTAATTGTTATTCATGAATAACGAATAATTGCACATTATTCTTAATTTAAGACGATGTAATATTTGCCGTACGTTGCCCCTCGATGCACCCGATGACAACCGCGCGCGGTGGTGCCTGGCCGCGCGCTATATGGGCGCGCTCATTGGCCAGTGTTTTTCGTTAATAACTCAAAAACGAAGCTTCGTAGAATTGGTCAAGGAAAAAGTTGTTCAGCATCACCTCAGGTACGCAAAATTTAAAAATACGGCGAGACTTATGGGCCACCCTATATGTACACTAGGTGGGCCTTGCAACTAGAAAAAGTTATATCTCTGTTTCAGTGTTTATTTGAAAAAAGTGGTAGGGGAAAAAATTGAATGATCAATGCAAAAACTTAAAGTAACTATGAATAAGTAGTAGGCAGTTTCTTGGCTTTTTTTTGTGTTTGATTCACTTTTACATATTTCTTTTGGTGTAGTTAAAAAAAATAGTTGTTTATATCGACAGAACATTTAATGATCTACAAGAACAGATTTAAAGCAAGTGTTTAAAAAATATGTTTACTATCTTATATTTAAGTTGTACAAAATATAGCATGACAAAAGTTTCTGGGTGGTTTAAATAGATACCATTAATATCGTGTAGAATATCCCTTAATGTGAGTGACAGCTGGACATCTTCTTGGCATGCTACTAATTATGTTTTTCATGCATTCTGATAAAGAATTCTAACATTGCCGCATTGCTGTAAATAAAACATCGCACTTAACATTCTAGGCCTCATAATTTGTTCCATTTCACCCTACAGATTCTCTATGGGGTTAAGGTCAGGGGGCTGTGCAGACCATTCAAAAACATTAATTTGTTTGGTTTCAACAATGCTTTAACTGTTTTTTGGCTTGGTTCTGACGCCATATTGAAACATTCAGTCTTTTGGCATGTGTGCAGTGGTGTAAGATACCACTAATTTTTCAGTCAATTCACTTATAAATCATTTTGCAAATATGTATTTGTTTCTGTGTACATGTCATTACAACAAAATTCGTTATGAAGAGTAAACTTGATAATAGCAAGTCCCTGGTATAAACTTGGTATCTTTTTATATTTTGCTATATTTTGTTCAAATATGCACATGTAAAGTAGAAAACAGTAAACATATTGTTAGAGACTTGCTTTAAATGAATACTTGTAGATCATTATATTCATTGTCGATGCACATAATTATTTTATCTTACAATACGAAAGGAAATATGTAAAAGTGCATCAAACATAAAAGACACTGTCGTTTAAAAACTGGTCCACAGCTGTATGTGTTTATCGAAAAGAAATGATTGAGCACCTCTCCATTGATTCATCTATGTTATCATATGGGCTAGCAAATGATCAAGATGTCTGTTTATCAGTTTTGTAAGATTTTATGGAACTAATTCTACTATTACTTTACTTCATACTGCATTCAAACTTGTAGACCGTTGTAGACCGATGTTTCCACCCCCTCAAATATGAGTATGATGAGCATATGACACTATCTTACTCACTTTAGTAACCACTTAATTAAAGTATTTTTTCGTCCGAATTTGATTCCAACGTTAGATTTTGATTACCAAAATACAATATGTAGTGATGGCAAATTATGATTGATTAATTGATAAAGCTTAAGCACATATTCATGTTTTGTTGCTAGAAAATGGTGTGTCATGGACAACATACTTATGTCTACAGTCAGGTACTATTGCAAATCCTTGCTCAAGAATCTCGTGGAGGGTTTATGATGAAAAGACTTTCCCAAGAAATCACGAAATGTGCCCAACAAAAGTAAGACACACCCTCTGACCACACGTCGACTAAGTCCCTATCATAAATTCTTCACCTAATGAATAGCACTTCGCCATCCAGCCCTATTCCTTTCTTGAAAAACACGTTGATGGTAACAAATTTTTATGTTTACAGTCACCACGATGTTACCCCAATAACAATGGCACTTAACGGTGCATCAAGCAGTCCAAGTGCATGCCAGGCTCTGGCATCTATGTTATCGCGAAATACTCTGAATCCTGCTGATATTAGCGTATTATTTCGAAATTATTCTACCGTAGAACCACCTCCTATAGAGTTGCTGCGGAATCCACAGTTTTTAGGTAATACTATACACATGTTTTTTATACTGATGCAGCAATTAATTCTCAGGCTTCCTATAGTATGTTCAACATTATATGAATATATTTGATTGCAGAATTGTTGGTCGATGCACTTTTCAAGCCAGGTGTAAAAATTAATCCTGAACATAAGTCAAAATATATACATTTATTAGCTTATGCAGCTAGTGTATGCGATATTCCAGCAAAGAAAGGAAATCTGCGGAAACTCAATAAAGATGAATTGAAAACTACTATTCAAGCAATCGAAAAAGTTCACAATATTTGTAATATCAACAAGGGATCCACCGAACTAATAGCTGAATTGCATACCTTATATCAATGTATAAGGTACAATTTCTATTCAATTTCAATGATTTTAATACAAATCCATCCTTGGTAACTCGAATCTCTACAACTTGAAAATCACTGTAAGATTAGAATTTTTTTTTTTCCATTTCGCCCAATTGTTAGAACATCTGCACTCCAAATGTAAATTTCCTATAATTCGAATTAGTTGCCACGCGTTTAGACGCGTTATTTTACCTCTTCAACTCGATTTCGGAGAAGATCGACCTCTGCGTGTTGAAGTTTACCTCTATAAATCAAAGTTTTGTCACAGTTGCCTCTAGAACTTGAAGTGTCGTGTCTAAATTAGATTATAACAGAGAAAGAAGTGCTGAATTTCCCGCTGTTGAGGAGTATTTATTAAAATGATTTAAACAGTGCCGAAATAAAAATGTAAGCATAGGAAGTTCATTGTGTTAGATGCGGAAGCTGACGCTTTTGCTAAATCGCTAGACCATAATAACAATAGAGCTAGCAATGGTTGGCTAGAAAAATGTAATAAGTACTCAAGTACAAAGCCCCTGTGAGTCGAATTTTCGTTAGTTAAACCTCTTGTACTTGAAAACTTCGATAAAATGCAACCTGCGTAATTGGAAAATTTTAGCTCTTCCCGTGAGCTTCAAGTTACCATCGTCAACTGTAATTATGTTGTTACATTACTATTATCTTCAGAA
Source organism: Nomada lathburiana (assembly GCA_963667235.1). NCBI lineage: Eukaryota > Metazoa > Arthropoda > Insecta > Hymenoptera > Apidae > Nomada > Nomada lathburiana. Next base: position 1,104,896 of record OY763905.1, read on the forward strand.
AAATTTGCATGACTTTGTTTTCCTCGTTTTAGGTTTCCTGTAGTAAGCGTAGGTATAATTAGATGGGTGGAATGTACTGTGACGGAACCATCATACTTTAAATTATGTACAGAACATTGCCCTGTGCATCTTGCGTTGCTCGATGAAGTTGTAGTTTGCCACTGTTTATTGCATCCGAAAGTACTACAACTTCTTGTACAATTGTTCGAAAGTAAACAAGATGAATTGGAAATACTCGTGCAGGTAAGCATGTTTAGTGATTCAAGAAATTGCCAAGTAATTGTAAAATAAAAAGATATTTTGGATATTTTATAAGTGGTGCATGTCGAAAATATTCAAATATTCAATTGATCTTAAACGATAATAATAATTATGTATTTGATACATTAATTTTTGTGTTAGTGACTAACTAATAGACGAAGATTTTATTAAAAAGAAATAATTATTATTTGTTTTAGTGTAGTTTGGCAAAATTAATATATCACATAATTGGCACGGATTATATTTTCCACTCAAACTTACAGATGGGTCATTCCACGCCAAATTGATCACTTTTGGACGTCACCATCGGCGATTTTGTTCTAAATAATATCTGTTGTAGCCCATGTGAAATTGGGGGGGGGGTATTAAGTCATCATTTTCGCGGTCGACAATTTGTTTAGAAAATACAGGCCTTCAAAGTTTATAATTTTTGCCATTTTTGCGAAAACAGGCTTTACTTAGGAATTTTTATCTCAGGAACTGTTTGTCCAATAGAGCTACTTTTTTTGTTTTATTCACAAAGGGTTGGGCTATTATAAAATTATTTTTTCAATCTCAATAATTAACTTTATAATGTCGACAAATATAAACAAATTCTTTTTTTGCGTTTTTTTAGATGATGGGGCCCGCGGATTAAATCTTGAAAAAAATATGTCCTTATTCCTTGAAGTTTATTATCGAGATTGACAAAATTATTTTATAATAGCCCAATCCTTTGTGAATAAAACAAAAAAAAGTAGCTGAATCGGACAAACAGTTGTCGGTTTTTTTTTCATTTGTCTCGTCAGGAAACAAACGGCTTGCAGATTCGTATTCAACTCATTAAAATTGACATGCAACACATATTGAAAGTTAAAAAAATCAGATATCTGTTGAACAGTGTAATCAAAACACATTATTCGATGTTACGAAAACATATCACGTGGAACTGTGACAATTTTGCTGCCTGTGCTTCACGAAAAATTAATTTTCTAAACCCATTATTTTAATATTTCTTTATGCAAAATGTTCAGAAGAAACTCTGGTAATTATTTAGAACTCACCGATTTTTATGATTTTCGAGTATGTTATAGAAATCAACATTTTGAACAACTTTTTCCTATACATATAACCGCCGCTCGGCCTTAGTTTCCGAGATTTTTCCCCCAAAAAATCGGTACTACGGCATTGCATTCTGTCTATACGTACGCGTCCGTGAAAGCGTATGCGTAAGCGTTCGATCGGCGATTGTCCACGGTTTCTTGAAACACATCGAGACGGCCGGCAGTGGACGCGTTAACGGGTGCGCTTAAGAACTCGATTTGGGTAGCCGGCCGCCTTACGGAATAAAAATCTGACCCGAACCTTACTCAAATCGAACTTTTCTACCTAGTAACTATTTTAATGGATTAAGTTCGGTTTAGGTTTGGGTTAGAGTATTAATTCCGGCCGCCGTTAGGCGGCCGGCCAGACATTCATCTTCTGTTTAATAAGGAGATCAGTGCAGAACAAAATTAGCTTTACACATTGTATAATGTTGGTCGTTGGACGCTACGCTGTTATATATAGAAACGATGGACAATTGGCGATCAAACGCTTACGCATACGCTTTCACGGACGCGTACGTATAGACAGAATTCAATGTAATAGTGCCGATCTTTTTTGGGAAAAATCTCGGAAACTAAGGCCGAGCGGCGGTTATATGTATAGGAAAAAGTTGTTCAAAATGTTGATTTCTATAACATACTCGAAAATCATCAAAATCGGTGAGACCCCCGCCCTTTTCTAAATAATTACCGAAACTCTTTATTTCCAAAAAGATTTTCTTATGCAATTTAATTATTTCTTTAACTTTTTTATACTAATATTCGAATAAAAAGTAATCTGCCCAAATTGCAGGACTTACTCTGCATAAAAAGGCGAAAAATTATAGTAAATCCAGAACTAAATGAAAAAAGTGGTGTGGGGAAAAACACGTGTGTCCTCCTCGAACTACAAAGTTTGACCGCCTTGTCGGGCCGAACAGAGCAGCGCAATGCCAAATTGAAATGAGTGCACATATACAGTATATCATATACTGTTGGTCAATGGGGAAATGGTTTGAGACAGTGTCCGTAGAACGGACCCCAATTTCTCGAACTCGCGGCCCGCTTTTGTCGGTGTCAAGAGGCCGTAAAAGAAAGAAGGATGGAGCAAGTATCGAGGCAAGCCGAGTTTAAATATGCAGTCAGCATATCAGTGTGATTACACAAATGCAGAACGACGTTATAATAAAAACGGCGGTGTAACTATTTTATTTCTAACTTCTTTTGTATTAAATTGTCTTAAACATACTGTTGCGATTTTTCCGTTTAGAATGAGACCAAATATGATATAAGTTCAATCATATTACTTTATACAACTCATAGTCTGCTTATCTCTTTGCTTGGAATCCTACAACTGCGAATTGCAGACGGCCCTCGGCGATCGGCGGCATCATTCGGCAGGTCCCATTCCACTTTTTCCATTTAATTCTGTATAGATGGTACATCATACCAATGTTTATCATTGATCCGATTACCCTTGTACGTGTTGCCTATTTAAATTTTAGACAAATAAGTGTTAACTATATATATTTTGAAAAATTTCAGTTGGAAATGAAAAAGATGTTAATTGACAGAATGGTTAATTTATTAAGTAGAGGTTGCGTAGTACCTGTGGTATGTTACATTAAACAATGTTGGCAACGCGGTGATACAGATGTATCCTTAATTAGATACTTTGTGACAGAGGTTTGTAAGATTTGGTTAATTATTATGTACATATACAGGGTATGTTTCGTTCGTGACGCATAGTTCGTTTAGCAATATAAGAACTGGTCGAAGGGAAAAGACACAGGTTTCGAGCTTAGAGCATGGAACGAATCGAAACTACAAAGTTCGACCGCCGCGGTGAGCCGAACAATGTAAAGGCTATATGTATGTTTATAGCCGGATAAGGGGGTAAAATGAGTTCCTAAACCAAATGCAACTTGGGCGGTGTCATTCGATAGCTTATCAAGGAAAACCAATTTGTACCAAGTTTCAACCCTGTAACTCGACTGGGAGGGTAGTTGCAGCGGAAAAACGAAAATATAGAATATAGAAAAAAATCTGAGACATTTCCATTATGGGGCACATATTATAGAAGTTTTTCAGATTTTTAAACTGGAACCCCGAGCTGCAAAAAATAACAAACGTCAAAAAATGCTGAAAAATGTCGATTTTATATTGAAGGAATCTCTTGTAGGATATTATAATGTAGGAATTTATACTTTTTTGCAGGTACATTAGTGATAGTATTATGTACTCTCAATTTTTGAGATTTTTGAATTCGGTGCGTCGCAGTTTAAAAAATTAAGAACCGGTTTCTTCGTAGTTTATATTCTAAAGTACTTAACATCTCGGTAATTATTTAGAAAAGGGGGGGTCTCACCGATTTTAATGATTTTTAAATATGATGTAGAAATCAACATTTTGAGTAACTTTTTCCTATACATATAACCGCCGCTCGGCCTTAGTTTCCGAGATTTTTCCCAAAAAAGATCGGTACTACTACATTGCATTCTGTCTATACGTACGCGTCCGTGAAAGCGTATGCGTAAGCGTTTGATCGGCAATTGTCCATCGTTTCTATATATATAACAGCGTAGCGTCCAGCGACCAACATTATACAATGTGTAAAGCAAATTTTGTTCTGCACTGATCTCCTTATTAAACAGAAGATGAATGCCTGGCCGGCCGCCTGACGGCGGCCGGAATTAATACTCTAACCCAAACCTAAACCGAACATAATCCATTAAAATAGTTACTAGGTAGAAAAGTTCGATTTGAGTAAGGTTTGGGTCGGATTTTTATTCCGTAAGACGGCCGACTACCCAAATCGAGTTCTTAAGCGCACCCGTTATACGCGTCCACTGCCGGCCGTCTCGATGTGTTTCAAGAAACCGTGGACAATCGCCGATCGAACGCATACGCTACAACGGATGCGTACGTATAGACAGAATGCAATGTAGTAGTACCGATCTTTTTTGGGAAAAATCTCGGAAACTAAGGCCGAGCGGCGGTTATATGTATAGGAAAAAGTTGTTCAAAATGTTGATTTCTATAACATACTCGAAAATTATCAAAATCGGTGAGACCCCCCCTTTTCTAAATAATTACCTTTTTTGACGTTGTTTATTTTTTGCAGCCCGGATTTTCAGTTTAAAAATCTGAAAAACTTCTGTAATATGTGCCTGAAGTGTCTCAGATTTTTTTCATAATTTTTGTTTCTACAAAATAGTGAGCAAAAACTCTATTTTTGTTTTTTCGCTTTAACTACCTTCCCAGTTCAGTTACCGAGTTGAAACTTGGTACAAATTGGTTTTTCTTGCTAAGCTATTGAATGACACCTCACACAAGTCGAATTTGGTTTACGGACGCATTTTATCCCCTTATCCGGCAATAGCCTTTGGGGATATCTCCTAATATTGTCCCTTGGAAAATGAGACCAAACATGACATAATTTGGGCCATATTTCTTTATTTAATTCGTAGTCTTTTCATCTATTCACTTATATCCTGGAACTGCAAGGCGTATACAAGCCTGCAAACGTCATCATCAATCTAAGCTGCCTTAATTTATGTGTGTCTTATATTTCTGAACAGACTACGTTACAAATGGGACACCCTGTATACATACGAAGATATTTAATAAATTCAAAATGTATTTGTGATAGGTATTAGAAGCAATATCACCACCATATACGCCTGAATTTATACAATTATTTTTACCTATGGTAGAAGACGAAGAAATTACAGGAACAATGCGTGGCGACAGCGACAATGACCTTGTTTCAGAATTTATAGGTAAATTTATAAAATTACTTTCATCGGAGCAATATTTCATAACTGTATTTATTTTTCAGTACACTGTAAGGCTCATTGTCCTATAGTAAGATGATGTCTCCGAAACGAAGGAAAGCGGAGTAAATTAAAAGAAGATACATAATAAGTGATATCTTTACTTCATACAATGATGCTGATTTATACAGTACATAAATTACTATTCTATTGAACCTCCTTGTTTGATATACAATATGCAAGCATGTGCATATGTATCTTTGAAGAGTAGAATGATTTCTTCATCGATCTGAGATGTCTCGACTTATGCCGATTCTGTAACAAATAGTTTATCATTATCGAAAGAAATGAATTTATTTTTTGAGTGGCATCAAAGTGTTGCATATCCCACAGTAAAATTTTTAGTCCAACGTAAGTTAACAAAATTTGTAAAGTCGTTTTTATTAAGAAGTTATTGTGTTAAAGTTTTTAGTAATAGTCCACTGCAATATTAATATAATGTATTCAATTTCTAATAGATACATTAGGTGAATAAAAATTTCATACACTTCCTTGATATTTATTGCTATATGATTTATTTTTTAAATTGGTAAATATCTAAAGGGATGACCACACTTGGTATTTCGTTTACTTGCAGCATTAAACACGAGCCGATGAAACAAAAAATCATGCACTTTCATAAAAATACACACTCTAAATTTCAAACTTCACTTACATATGACTGTAAATTCACAAATGTGTATCATTATTGCTTTTCAGCTGTAATAAAAATATTGTTTTTTTGTAACATATGTATTGTAACATAGAAACATACATAGAAAATGTGAAATACTTCGTCGATGGGAATTAATATTAGATAAAAGTTTAAATAATTTTTTAGGACATTTTATTTTGTAGAATGCTTTAGCACAAAGTGGTGGTCAGGTTGGTCTCCTTATGTGACTGCGTTCCACCTAATAAGTATTATTACCATGAAATAAAGTCTGAAAAGTAGTTATACATATATCTTGCTCTTGAAATGATAGCGATACTGTAAATAGGTATAACAGACTATGGAATAACTGTTTGACTTCTAAAACTTATTGTTAACATATATCTACCTATTATGGATTAGTCCCCATTTACAATTTGTATGTACTAATTATCCATACATTTATGCTATTCGACATAAGAACTGTAAGAGATGAGAAAAAAAATAGTATAGATCTTCTTTGTTACGCTTAATGTGGAAACATGATTATTCATTGAAATAAACTATTAAGCAATGTATTATGTTTTTTACTTTACAAAATACCTTCAGATGCTACCTAAGATAAACCATATAGTTCCACATGGTGAAACAACAAGGAATATATTTCTCTTTGTACTTTTATAGTAGCGCGAATATTGTGAAGGGTACTACAACTCACCTGATATTACTACCTTGTCGTATATCACTAATATTATCTGTAGTGAAAAATGTTTCACATAAGAGCTGCATACTTTCAAGCGAGGCACATTCTAATATTATTAATTTTTCTTATAGAAGAGCACATAAAGGACTGTGATGGTCTATTTTGCTGTTTAAAGCACATAAATGGGACTTAAAGTATTATTGTCAATAATGGATAGTCTGGGAGATAACTGTGTGGTTCCCTTCAAATGGGACACTTCAAAAGGCCAAAACCACTAGAATGACAGATTTCTACCAAAGCCTTTATCCTTATTTCCAGAATCAATGACCATAGATGAAATAAAGTTTTGCACGTGTATCTCAATGTACATCCTTATTTGGATCCACAGAAGAAACAGGCAAAATTTAAGATAGATCATTTAAGTAAGGAATAAGTAATTTATTATTATATAATAACTGCCAATCCTGACCTTTAATTAAGTCAATAAGCTGTAAAATGCCTGTAAAACTTGTATCGCAGTAAACAAATTTTAAGTAATTACTTGCTATTAAATTTAACTATATTTTTAACTACAGTCAAATCTCTATAAGCCGCAAACCTGTATAAGATTAAAATTCTGTTTGTTCCCCTCTGCTCCACTATAAAAATGTTTACAACTCAAACTAAATAGTTCCTATAACTTGAATTATTTGCTATATGTTTAGACACATTATTTTTTCTGTGGATCTGGACTTCAAGAAGGAGCAAATTCCAGAGATCGAAGGTTACCTGTATGAATCAATGTTTTATTAGGGGAGAAGGCTGAGATGTTTCCCAAGATGGTACTAAGCTATAATACTAAGTTTAGAGCTAGGAATGGTTGACTGCACAAACCTCAAACTAAACCTAACCCATGTACAAAGCCTTTCTAAGTCAAAGTTTAGTTCAATAATGTTTCCTCCCTAGAGTACTTCGATAGGATGAAACCCCAAAAATTTGAAAATTTTGAATCTTCCCCTGAGCATTATGTGAGGGTGGTCTGACTGTATTTGTACCAAAAATTAATGTTTATAAAAATACTTGCATCGTTTAGGTTCATACATAATGTTGAACCTTACAAGCAAAACACCCAACTATGAACCATTTATCAAATTATGTAAAGCATTGTTTCTTATTTCTTATATATTACAAATGATAAATGCTGGGTGGTCCATAAGTAATGGCACAAACGGTATCTAGGAAAATAACAAAATCGTATTGGAGGCTTCATTTTCCAGAAAAATGTAAAATTATACGTGCAATTAATGCTCAGCATTATGGATTTTGCTAGAGATCACTATCAATGATTTTTACACTGGAAGGTTGTGGTGGAAATCCATCTTGTGTAATATTCTATGTCAGACCTCGGATTTAAGTGATCTTTCGGGCCGGTTTTCAGAGGGAACAGCTCCTTTCCTCCGCCGTACATCTTGGCCCAAAGGATCACTTAAATCCGAGGCCTGTACTATGTCTATGATCGTTGTTCCATGTAACCATCTGGATATGCGAGTTAACACTATAGCTTTTCATACCTACATCGTGCCAGGTCCTTATCAATTACAGAATAAGATCTTACTATGGCCAATACATAAGGAAGAATTCTCTCGTACAAAATGTGTTCTGTGCAAAAGTAATCACAGTAGTGACCTGCAATGAAACTTGTAACGCCAGTCATCTGTTACATATTTTGTTTCCTTTTCAGCCACAGAATCTCCGTGCTCCTATTTCTACCATGACTTACGGGACCACCTTATATATCTCGGAATTATACCTCAATCAATTGCGTGATATAAAATTGATTGTACTTACTAATAGCTTTGCCATCCTTCCATTGAGTGAATTTTACATTTACTTCGTCGCGTTTCACCGCTTCTGTTCTAAGATCTGCCTTCAGAGCTTGTCTAACAAGTCTGGCAGCTATCTGAGAATAATTGATGTAACTGGAACATGAACAAACATTATATAACGTTCCTTTTCCAATCGCTTGAATGATCGAGCATATAACGATAAATATTTTTTAAAGAAATGCTTTACTTTAATCCCGCTTGCCTCCACGCAGACATTTCTACCGCTATTTTACTTCGATAAATGCTCTAACTGTAACGTTATAAAACGGAATATGTACAATCGTTCCACAATTTTGCACAAAACCTTGCGCTTCTTGAATCACCAACACAGTCATAGACGTATCATCTGTAAGGTGGGAACTAGGGGTGGAGAAATATTGATGACGCTTTACGCTGTTGCGTATCTATTGGTGGGATATGGGGAGTTTATGCAGGTTCGGTTGCCCGTGGAGCGCTGAACCGCTCTGCTTGTAGAGAAGCGCGTGTTACGCTATCGCGTTAGCCAGGCTTAATGTCTAGTAACATCGAATCAACGGTCGACCATATAATTAAAACTATCGATAGCGATAATAACTTAGGAGCGAAATTCGAACCCGGATAGATCTTAGAACACTTCACCAGATGTTCTACCGCTGAACAAGGGGACCTCTCAAGAGTCACTTGACTCTTCAGCGCGTTATCTCTGACCATCGCGCGTTTTCCTTAGTTTTTCGCGCGTATTTCCTTAATACGCGTGTACCCTGACGCCCTTACCGAGAAGCGTAGCATTGCCACCTCCACGTGCCCAGCCACAACAAGACCCAACCCCATTGGACAAGACGAAGTCAAAAGGAGGAGCAAGGAACTCGGGAAGAGGAAAAGGAAAGAAGAAGAGGCCTCACGGAAGAGAACTTCTTTACCTCTCGTTACAACCAGTACTTTCTACGCTGACTTACAGAATAAATAGTCGTTCTTATTAACTTTACAACTTGTGTCTTTTTCTGACGAAAAAGCAGCTAAAAGCAAAAAGTGCTTGGATAACTATAATCTATATAGTTTCTAGAATATAATGGTGAAGAGTTTTTTCCGGGCGATCCTAGGCGATTTGCGTAATTAAGTAATGTTTATATGACATTTATTATGAAGTGAAACAAAGCTCCATTTTCAATTTAATGTTTTTTTTTTAATTTTGGATTTATTATACCTGCAAGATTATGTATTCCATAAAATTTTAACTAAAATCGTCAAATAAATGTACTAAACAACAAATAAGGAAAAAAATATATTTTACATAGGTATCTATTACTGGTTACCCTGGATTATCTAGTGCGAAAAAATGAAAAAAAATTGTTGTACATAATAGGAAAAGGTTCATAGTTTCTTACCTATAAAGTTAAATTTTCAAATTCGAATTTTTTTTTTGTCCCAATGTCCAACGATACAATAGGGTCGCCCCACTGTGCGCCCCTCCTTGCGCCGCAATGATCGTTCGGAATCGTCTCTTGCTCGCTGTACAACAAATTAACAAGCCGCTTTCCATCGTATAGAAGTTCAGTGAGTAAAAAAGAGAAAGACTCGGTATCTTCGTATCCGCGAGAAAACACTGATGCAACGATGGATCTTTTTTATTTTTATTAATTTTGTTCTGAAAATTTTATTACGATGTTGTTGACGTTTTTACGCTTAAAATGAGATTAAACACGATCTATGTAATTTGGATCATATATATGGATCATAAGCATGACGCAAATATGATCCAAATTATATCGCGTTTGGTGTTATTTTAATCACAACAGCCTCAGCAATATTTTAATAAAATTTGCAGAACGAAGTAAGTAACAATAAAGAAGTTTTATAGTTGCATTAGTGTTGGTCTCATCGATACGTACCCTGACCCTTTCAGCGGCCGTCGACGTCGGTGCCTGCATTGAAATTGACGTCGGTGCCTGCGTTGAAATTGACGAAGTTTCGCGAATGAACTAATGTAAGTAGTTACTTGAATATAAACAGTCAAATATGTTAAAATAATGACGAAAGTGAAAAGGACACCAAAAATACATTTTATTTAAAAAACTAAGGGCCTAAGAGAAAATCTAACTATTCCGCGTTAGCCTTGAACAGAGCTACTTTGGCAAATCTTGAATTATCAATATCTTTTTACTCAAGCAGTGAATAAACAGTCAATCTTTATAAAAGTATTAGTTGCTTTTGAATATTCCGCGCTTCTCCACACGCAGAGCGGTTCAGCGTTCCACGGGCAACCGAAATTACACAAAGTCCCCATATCCCACCAATAGCTACGCAACAATGGAATATCCGTAGCAGCTGATCGCCGACTTCTAGGAAGTTTCTAGCAAGATGTCGGAGGGTGTTTTGTGTGACACGCCGCTGGTATGCTTTCGGACGATATGACTTGCCCGTTACAAAACATTTCAACAAAATTTCGGCCTACGTTGAATCCTAGGGTGTTGTATTATTATCAACGTTAAAATTACGATTTTAACTGCTTGTACAACGCCGAGAAAAACAAAAAAAAGCTAGGACTATTTGCGAGAATTGTGTCAGTGCGTGTATCACTGCCAAAGAGTAATATTTGGAATGTTGATTTTTGTTGTGATTGCGGAATCGAATTTTCTTATCGGATAGAACAACTTTTCATGAATATTGGTAGAAACGTTGTTAATTACGAGCAATTGGGATGGGAGCTAAGGCGAGCACCGTGGCACAATCTGCTGGAGGCAATGGACAATCCTCTGCAGGAGCAAATGAAACCACGATTCAAGGTTTTTCAATGTTACGCTCACTTCCCGGAGGAGTTAGCATGTTGCAACATCAACAGGGAAATCAGTCGCAAACGTCTAGAGTATCTGGGGATAGTAGACAACGCGCCCGTTCTTTAAGTTCCGTCCCAGACCTTTCATCCGGCGAGCAGAGCAGTCTTGCCTCTGCAGTTGGTGTTGGCCAAGCACTTGGTTTACCGCAACTAGATTCCGATGATGCTGATGAAGAGAGTGGACGGGTTTATGCAGCCCATAGTTTGCCCTCTCATATGTGGTCCCTTAACGGTAAGTTTATGTTAAATATATTTATTGCAGAGTTCAATGTAACAAGTTCTTACCAATTTCAATTGTTGATACTTTTGCAAGTATATAATCTAGCACAGTGGTTCTTAAATTTTATGAATCCACAGAAGATCTTTTTCATATGGAACGCATTCTGCGAATGAGAAATGCTAGTAGTTGAATGTAACAAAAGATTAATTAGGATCGCATGGTATTTTTATTACAGTATATTTTGTATTGAAATTAAATGAGAAATCAAATTTTACTTAGGAAAAAACAGTTGCAGACCCCTTACTATTAACCCATTGCAATAGAATGTCTTTTTCTGGTAACTGAACATAAACTGCATTTAAAATAATAATATTAGTATGTTGACTGTGAGCCAACACAGGCCACAAAGGACAACAAAGGTTCAGAATAATAGATCTATCAGTCCTGCAGTCAACATGTTATAGAATACATTAACTACGGATTGTGCACAGACTAAACATTTATATTATATGAGGGAAAGATATCTGTTCATAGAAAAGTTATTGTTTCCTCTCAGTTGTCATTGTAATTTTTGGGTTAAACATAGTGGTGAGTAGGAGTTGCCCTTTGAATGCAAAGGTTTTTAATTCTTGGATACGCCAGGGGCTGCGGATCACAGTTTAAGAATTGCTGATCTAGTAGATACATTGCATGATTTACGTTCCATATACAGTGTTCAAAAAAGTCAGAGCCAAACTTGCACTATGCTTTAATGAGATCAAGTAGGTAGAAAATTCTTATACCAGAAATACTTTATTGAAAAGTTATAAGAGTTCAAAACTTTTGATTAATTGTTACAGCAGTTACAATAATTGTTTGAAATTTTGTTCTTTTGCAAGAATGCAAGCTTGCGTTTGTCGAACTGAGTGTCGATCTCTTTCGTATATTCGTACTGTATTACAAATAGTGGAAAACACATTTTAAATGCATTCCCAAAACTGGTCTTCTGTTTCTGTCATATTTTCATAAACCAAGTGTTTGGCGACAATGAGAATTATTTGTCGAATATGTGTCTGTCTGCGAATCTGTACAACGAATTGTAAGAATAGTTTTCCATAATTCCCAATCAAGCATTTGCGGACGTAAGTCTGTGCCCTACCTTTTTGTACACCCTGTCTACATACGCGCACGCGCATGCATATATGACGCTGCTCATCATGCCGTATATATGTATATGATATACGTTTTGTTACGTACATATGCATGTATTACATTATGCATTTTAACCTAATACAAACATTATAATAGGGCCGTGGTGGCTCGGTCGGTTAGCGGCTGGACTCGTAATCGAACGGCCTTCGGTTCGAGTCCCGCCGCTCTGCCGATTTCAGCCGGCCTGTGCATGTTACACGTGCTTTACACCGTGGTTCTGGTGGTTCGGATCGGATTCCACATAAAAATGTAGGTCCAACATAGGTATAGGTTTTTAAACACATGTTTCAACCTTCAAAAGATCACCGTTCCATAATATCAGCGTAGTCGCTAATGACCTCTGCAGACTTTAAACAGTGACGAAAAAAAAACAAAACATAATAATAATATATTCATCATAAATGAATGTCCAATATTCATGAAATTTTATGTAAATTTGTACAGTTTATATTGATGATATTATTGAATTTATATCACATTAAATAGTATAAAGATATAAATATTATGTGCGATTACATAATTTGGTGTGCGTGCATCTAAGACTATATGTGCAAGTATATTAATATATGTAAACAACACGGAAAGGTTTTCAAATTTTCACTCTTTTAGTTTAGAGAATGTAGTTAGTAATTTATTAAACAATATCGATTTTAGGAGATAAAAATCGTTCATTGTCCGATTATTATGATTAATCAGAGAAATACGGACAGGTAGTTCCTATTATTTCCTAACTGGTTGATTTTCGTTTGAAAATGAACTATTTAAATTGAGCATGTAGACATTGAATGAGTTAGAAGTGAGGTTATGTGACGATCATAAAATCGGACAAAATAATTACGGATGAAATAGGGGGTGTTTGTTTGGCGCTTGTTGTCGAGGGTAGTTGGCCCGGTAACCACATGTAAATCGATTGAGATTTAACGTAGTTACGTAAATTTTCAATTATACTAAATAAAAAAAATCAACAAAAATATTACCTTTATTGTGACGAAATTTTAAAGAGCTGAAACATTATCTGTGATGGGTGCATTAAAATTATATGAATTTTATTATGGGAATTATAATAAGTTCATGTTTGAATGAGTCTGAGGCCGAGGTTGTGCCAGTAAATCAAGTGAGAAGAATTTTTTATGGTATAGCACTCCATAGACTTATACTTATTAATATACTTTTCCTTTGTTATAAACGATTAAGTTTTGTATTTTATATTTAAGGTCTAAAATGCCCTGTATGCTCCAAATTTATTCTGCCAGATGATATAGAGTGTCATCTGGTTATGTGTCTGACCAAGCCACGTCTGAGTTACAATGGTAAGTTTTTTAAGTTACTTGATTGTACATTTTACATCATTAATATTTTGTCCTTCTCATAACCATAATAGGTATGTATTGCTGTATTTTTCAAATAAGATGGTACATAATGTATAAAAAAATCATTTTTGAATATTAATCATTTTTTAAGTAATATTATTATTTACATTAGTGTATTATACTATTTTTTTTTAATAGTTAACCCATACTTGGCGACATAGAATCTGGGAGATTACAGACTCCATCATGTTATTAACAAAGAATTACTGCTTGAACACTTCCATATATAGTATGCAAATTAACTCTTTGACGTACAAATAAAATGAAACTCAGTACATTCAAAAAATAGTATTTATAATTTACAATATTAAAATTATTGTTATCTCAGAGATATTAATGACGTCTCAGTGACATAACACACAAGTAAGGTATAACTTATATAGTGAGTCAACTGTTACTACTTTTCGAATGGAACTAGAATAGTCGATAGTTTACACGTTTAAGTGTTACACAAAAAAATAAGTCTCCAGGAGTCTTCCAGATTGTACATCATTAGCGACAAAGGCCATAATATTTATGGCTTGTTTCTTTTTTCTGTTTACAGTTCTTTTGTGTTTATACAGTACAAGATATTAAATTGTTAATAATATAAATGTCTTGTAATTTGTGCATTTACTTTATTTTTGTATATCTAGTAAGAAAGCAGATAGCACATATGTGGAAGTAATCTTGAATATTTAAAGAACTAAACGATACAGCAATAATAGATTTCAGAACTTTATTGAGAATTACAAGTAACTTATTAATTAATGGATCATTAAGTTCGCTTGTTTTCCAACTGCTTGCATAAAAGAGGAAAAATATTTGTTGCATTTTGTATGTGACAACAAGTAATGAATCATTTTCTATTCTCACTGTAGAAGACGTATTATCTGATGAAAAAGGTGAATGCGTTATTTGTCTTGAAGAGTTACAACCTGGTGATGTCATAGCCCGCTTACCTTGCCTCTGTATATATCACAAAAAGTAAGTTTCACTAAACACAGAGTGTAAAATTGACATTTTGCATTGCGCATTGTTTCATGCAATTGTAGCTGCAATAAAATATTTGCAATATCTTTTTCAGTTGTATCGATAGATGGTTTCAAGTGAATCGTAGCTGTCCAGAACATCCTGGAGATTGATTTATACCTATTGCACTTGGAAGAGTACAGTGTAACTTGTTAACTTTGAAGACTCGCATTATAGTGGGGATAAAGTGAGATGGAAAATGGAAAAAATTGGAAAAAAGCTAGTCAAGATGGCTGCTAGTCCACTGTGGTGGTTGGTGTATGCGATTGTTCGACTGAATGACACATACTCAATTTGAAATACGATAGCAGACAATTTAACTAAATCCTTGATTATGCTACCTGCAAGCAGGGGACTTAAAAAATCGCCATAAGATTCAACGACACAATGCTATTATCTATATGTATCTGTAATTAATCTATTACTACTCTATAGCTTACTATCAAATTGTACCATATTTATAAATTTTACTTAGTTTTATATTTTCTAGTTGACTTAGAATAATCTGTTGAACGGTTATTACGTAATTTTTTCATTTTCGGAAAAAGGGGATATAGAATGAATCTTAAGTCGAAAGACCTGAGTAACGATCAGGCAAACTTTTTGTAACATAAGTTAATTATATTTTTTGTCATTCGATTATAAAACCGAAGGTTTCATTTGGTTGTTTGTTGGGAAATATACGCCAGAAAGGATATTTTTGATACTTTCATAAAAGGGGAAGAGTTGGATATATAAAAGAATAAGAAACTGACTCTTGTAGTAACGATATGGTTGCCGTAATAACAGTGAAATTTATAGATCTTAATTATAAATGTTTTTGTTAGAATTTCAACATTGTGATAAATTTCATTTGTGTTTTTTTTAGACAATAGAAGTCCTGGGGTTATACGTGATAATTTATCGTAAAAGTTCGTGTATTCATATCTTTTCTACATAAACGTTAACATAATTCGTAGTGGTTTTTTATAACAAAAATAAAGAGATGTTTCGTCAATTTTCCAGTAATATACGCGTTGTATACAGGGTGTCTCTTAATTAGGGTACCAGCCGGAAATGGGGGGTTGCTGGGGGGACTCTGAACAACTTTTTCGTTTTTGAATTATTATCGAAAATCACTGGCCAATCAGAGCGCCCGCAGAGCGCGCGTTTGAACGTGTGGCTCTCAACCTCGATCGTAGTCGTGAACCAACGTATTGGCACAGGGACCGAGCGCGGTTGGGAGCCACGCGCTCTGCGGACGCTCTGATTGGTCAGTGTTTTTCGATAATAATTCAAAAATGAAGCTTCAAACAACATTTTGGTAAAGGAAAAAGTTGTTCAGAGTCACCCCAGCAACCCCCCATTTCCGGCTGGTACCCGAACTAAGAGACACCCTGTATATATCTGGATTAGACTTGTATCGTATAAGATGAGAAGTCTAATAAAGTAAAAGTTCTAAACCGAAGTACAGCTAGAAAAAATCAGGCATTCGATATAATAGCTATAATATTATACAATCGAAACAAGTTCTATGTTAATAAAAAAGTGAAATTTAGTATGGTTTTGACATTATGAATGGTGTTGATGTTGCTATATCCGTGCTTACTAATTATTATTATTAAGAAATACCATATTCTCGCAGGCCGAATTAATTACATTTTCCTTCGTTTTTAAGTTTGATGAGATTACATTAAATGTATGCATCACACGAAAATTTTCGTTGTTTTTATTTAGGCATCGCAATCGAATTTTTGAAATTTTATTTATAATTAAGAAAGAGCAATTTTTGACGATGTATCTATTCGTTTATGGATCATGAAGTTGTTATGCTATTTTTTTGTATGTTGTTTCATTTAACTTCATACCTTTATTTGTAAAATACGTTCGAGTGACGCGTTGTCTAAATCATACGTCGTAAACTTATGTGAAGAATATGTATTTTGTACATATGTTTCAAAACTAAATGAAAGTTTCATATTTTATAGAAAGCACGTATTGTATAAAAATAAATCCTAAGTATAGACATCTCTTGAAGCAATTTAATTTATTTTATCTGGTTTTTGTTAGAATCTTAATCGAACGTTCAAAGTTTTCGCTCATTATATGTATACAGAGGGTGGCTCAAAACCCAGGGTACATCGGGAAATGGGGGGTAGCTGGGGTGAGTCTGAACAACTTTCCCATTGACAGCAATGTGGTTTGCAGCTTCGTTTTCGAGTTATTAACGAAAAACAGTGACCAGTCAGAGCGCTCGAGCACGCGATTCTCAATCACGCTCGGTCGTGGTCGTGAACCAACGCAGTGACACAGCGACCGAGCACGATTGAGAATCGCGTGCTCGAGCGCTCTGACTGCGCTCTCACTCCAGCTACCCCCCTGGATCAATGTACCCTGGGTTTTGAGCCACCCTGCATTTAAAAGGCTATAGCCGCATAATGGGGTCAAATGTGCCCCTAAACCAAATTCAACTTGTGAGGTGTCATTCGATATCTTATCAAGAAAAACCAATTCGTACATGTTTCAACCCTGTAGCTTGACTGGGAGGGTAGTTGCAGCGAAAAAACAGAAATACAGTTTTTTTCGCAATATCTCCCATTTTAACGCATACAAAATTTTGAAAAAATTTGAGGGTAAAACTACGGAAGTGCTCCTACCTCTCCGATTTCGATGATTTTTGAATATGTTGTAGAACTGAGTATTCTGAACAACTTTTTCCTATGCATGTAACCGCCGCTCGGCCTTCGTTTTCGAGATATTTGCCAAAAAATATAGCTACTACTCATTGAATTTTGTTTATACGTGCACGCTCGTGGCAACGTGTTGGGCTGCCGCTTATCTGGCAGCTGCGAAGAATCTGTATACCGGGTGAACTCATAAAAATTGTGGAATTGGGGCCAACTCTGAATCGACCTAAGTGCCATTGCAACGAAACGGGCGTTAGTGCAAACAAAAAATTGGCGGGTTTGACATTTGACGGGGTGACATCTAAAGTCATTAGACAGAATTGTAAACGGAGAGTGGGAGACCATAGTTGCCAAATCACATCATTTGGGGGTTCTGTCGCACTGTTGCCAAATCGGTTACAATCCTGGCCATCAGCAAAATAAATCGGCTCGAGCCGAAATTTGATTCCTGCCAGACATAGACATAGCTGCTGAACCGCTAGCAACTTTTTTGTAGGTTCGATCCCCCTCGGGTACATGTTTTTTAGATTAATTTTTTTTTAATTCCAACTATATGACAATGATCAATATTTGCTTTCCAATATTTTAAAAACATTTGTTAAATATTTTAATTTAATATACGAAAATATGAAGTTAGAGCGCTCTTCGTGCTACCGTTTCAAACAGTGTGATGTTTTACTACTATTTCGCCTTTCTTTTAGACCACACAATTATTTCGTTTTTACAAATATAATGAATAGTGCAAATGAAAGAGATTCCATGGTCATGTTGAACAAAATAGATTGATAAAACAATATTAATGTGTGTAACAATAGAATGTTTTATTCATATTTAGGATGTATTTCATGTATATACATATATAAATTTATCAATTTCTTGTAAAATAATGTTTTCAACTTATGAGAGAAGGCTCTTATTGCTGCTTGACATTGGTCAGGCACAGTCAACTGGCGGCCGGCCGGCCACGCGCGTCATATAAAGGCGGGTACACACTTGTTACCTCGTCCCGTTACTGACACCCGTTACCTCACATTTTGGTAACGAGGTTCGGTGTGGGACCCATTTCCTATACATCTGCCCGTAAAAATACGTCCAAATTTGTTACCGTACCGGGATTCGTTACCTAGTCAAGTGGTCTAGAAAAGGTCTAGGAAGAAATGTGAAGTGTGTCCTGATACCTCATGGCGTTACTTTTTACTTGGTTCTGCCGTCCCATCCGCTGTCGGTATTGTGACCCGCTCCAAAGGAAGCACTTGAGTCGCTTTTGAATAGTTATAGCTTTCTTTAAATTTGAATCTTTTCTGGCTACCTTTGGCCGGATTAGGTTGATTAAAGTTGATGATTCTAGTATAACAATAATTTCTAAGTCGTATATAATAAATCTCCATTATTTATAAAAATATAAAAATACTTATAAAAATATTTGACGAAGAACTTTTTGTTGATATATTGCGGCATTGATTTCTATCGTGTCTGTCGATCAATACTAATGGCGTTAATTGTATTAAAAAAGGGAAACTGATGTGTCGATTGAAATTGCATGGCTCTTGACCATGTGTTCTTTTATTCTAATCCTTACCTTCTAAATCCTGCAATTAGATGGTCGAAAAGCTAAAAATTACTCCGCAAAAAGTGCGTTAGTTGCGACCGCGTCATAAACCTGACCGAGGGCCGAACTCAGCACGCACTCGCAACAGCCCTACGTCGCCAAGGGGGTCTGGACTATCTCATAGGCAAGGCCCAATGAGCCCTATCTCCCAAGCTAAACAGTCTACAATATATAGGAACAGCGCCGCACAGACGAGTTCACACATTTACGGCAGTTCATAGGGGACTAACACATTGGCAGTGGCGCAAGGACGAGTGCACACATCTACAGCTCCTTTGGAGCTGTCACAATACCGACAATTCCCGATCAGCCGAACCAAGTAACGCGTTACGAAATGAGGGAGCAAGAAACACTCCACATTTGCTCCCAAACCTCTTCCAGACCACTTGACTAGGTACTTATCGTGGTAACGGTAACGGGCCGAGGTAACAAATGTGGACCCGCCTTAACAGACAACGTGGGGTACTATGGTGCTAAGTGGACCCTCCCTCGTATAGAAGGCAAATTTTTTTATGATCGGGTTTTCCTGAACTTGTCATAAAACAAATCTCAAATAGTAATAATTACTGTATTGGCGTTCAAGGAGTTTCAACAGTCTTAAAGAAAAATGTTTTATACAAAAGGTAAACGGTATTCAGACATCTACAAACTTCAATAAATGAAATTTCGAAAACAATTTTTTTTTGTAAACAATTACTCTCAATTTAATTTTTTAAATGTTAAAATTTATTTTTAATTTCATACCATTGTACCTGACGTTAAGCCCAAATCATAAATTATAATTTTTATAATTAAACTTTCTATAATTATAATTAAACTGTTTTTATAATTAAACAAAAATAAACTTTCACAAATGAATAGTGCAAATATATTGTATATAAATCATTACATGTTTTTATATTGTATTCCCTTCCTGAAATTTTCTTTGGTTTAACGTGTATACAGGTCGAAATGTTATAAATATTAAACAGAACCATAATTGGCAAGATACATGGCAAAAGAAACGGTAGCACGAAAAGCGCTCTTATTGTTAGTTCATATTGACGTATGTCTTATTAAATTCAAATATGTAACAAATATTTTTTAAACATTTGTGAACAAATATAGATCATTGCCATATAGTTAGTAATTTAAAAAAATTAATGTAAAAAAATGTACCACAAGGGGACTCGAACCTAGAAAAAAATTGGCAGCGGCTCGAGCCGATTCCTTTGCAGAAAGTTATAATTGTAGTAGATGTGGCAACAGCCTGACGGATGCCTTGGTACGTGACGGCAACTATGCCTTACTTGTGTCTGTATTGACGCATCATGTATTCACGTATGAATCGCCGTTCGTGGTGTGAAATTACAACCTGCATTTACCGATGGATTTCTATTTTTATCGACCCTGACGATACCGTGGTGAAATTAACTAAAATATACCATAAACGCCTCTGACGGAAAATCAGTGAACTATTCTTACGTCCGATGCGTACAAATCAAATAATTAGATCGTATGTCTTCCAGAAGTGATAAATTGTGAAAAGTCGAATTTCTGTGGTATTGTGGTAGTTCAAGGAAAGGCTGTTGTACGCGATATCAGTGAATAAACGATTAAATCGTTCAATATTTGCTAAATGAACCATGCGACGAGATGCCGGCAGCCATCTTTGGCCTCCATCGGTGTCTCTGTCTCAAGTTTACATTTGTAAAAATGACATTGGCTCAACGAATAGTGTTTATTGGCGTTCAAACCGACCCCACAGACCTGTGTTTTAGTCTCCTCGTGCGTACTGTACAGTAATGTCTCAATTAGTGTATCTCGCTTGGGACCGAATGTGAACACTAATCGTGTGCAGACACGATTCTCGAGCGAGTTCGGGCGGGTCCCCTTTGATGTTGTGGCAGCCGAGATACGGGGCAGCGTTCCAGGAAACAAGCAAGTTTAAATGCCCGTGTACATGAAACAACACTACCGCGATCAAAATTTAATATTACAACTTGTTCAATTTTGGTCCGTTTTAAATGAAATTTTACGAAAATGTTCGTTACAATCTCCTGATTAAAATGATACCAAACACGATATGGATTGGACAATTTTTACTTATCACGGTATTAATAATTTTATTCTCCTTTATTATTGTTTTCGATAACAACTAGATTATGTGTATATTAGTTAACAGCAATAAGGTAATTAGTAGTGAGATTGTAAATTTGGAAGCAAACTCTCCAATCGAGAGTCTCTTAATTCTCTTAATCTTAAATTGCTATATTTAGTTAATGGCAAAATATTGTTGTATCGAGAATTATTCTCGTTCCTGTGACATTACATTCGGTGTTCATAGGAGATTATAATTTTTACTGATAAGAAATTGTAAGAATTTATATCTACTTTTTAGATAAAGGAACTACGCAGAGAAGAGAGCTGGGTCATTCATTGCATCAATAATAATAAGTAAATATATGTATAGTTCCAAAATCATATATTCTAGTTGTTATCGAAAACAATAATAAAGGAGAATGAAATTATTAATACCCTGATAAGTAAAAATTGTACAAACCATATCGTGTTTGGTGTCATTTTAATCAGGTGATTGTAACGAACATTTTCGTAAAATTTCTGGCGTCATTCAGTGTTGGCTCTCACCGATATTCGATCTGGGTTCAGATTACATGCTCGGCGCTTCACGCTTCGCTGGTTCCAGGGGGGACCACCCCAAGTAGTGGGGATAAAAATGAACACTAATCGTAGACACAATTTTGAACACTAATCGAGACATTACTGTACAGGCGAAAATTTGATTTACGCAAACTATCGAGACGAAAAGTCTAATTTACAAAATCGAGTGTCTCTCTCGCGCATGGCGTATACGTGCATGCTTTCCGTTGTTTGTGTGAGTGCACGCACACAGGTCATGGCGCCTGGAGTCGGGGCCCTTAATACGCGTGTACCCTGACGCCCTTACCGAGAAGCGTAGCATTGCCACCTCCATGCGCCCAAGGACGAATAGGAACCCAAGGAGACCCAACCCCATTGGACAAGACGAAATCAAAAGGAGGAGCAAGGAACTCGGGAAGAGGAACCAGAGCCGAAAAGGAAAGAAGAAGAAGCCTCGCAGAGGAGAACTTCTTTATCTCTCGTTACAACCAGTACTTTCTACGCTGATTTACAGAATAAATAGTCGTTCTTTTTAACTTTACAACTTGTGTTTGATTTTTCCGCGCTTCTCCACAAGCAGAGCGGTTCAGCGCTTCACGGGCAACCGAACCTCCACAAACTCCCCATATGCCACCAATGGATACGCAACTGTATACCTTGTTGTGTTTACTAAACTGCGTAAAAAATTTGTTGGAAAAATACGTGGTTTTCGAGTTACCCCTTCCCCATCCCTCCGCAATAAGAAAATATTGTTTGCTCTTCGTGCTGAAATACCTCTGGGTACCCTCTTTTCATATCTCTAAATGACATATGTGTTAAGATTTTTTTTTTAAATTAAAAAGGAAACCATTATTAACGAATTTGGAGTCCATTTACGCACTTTTCTTCAATAAACTATTAGTAAAACTAAACTAGTTAGTAACTAGTAACTAGTTACTATAGTTGCGATGCTGCGATAGAACATGTGGCGGCTAAAACGGTAGAACATGTGGCGGCTAAAATAGGATATCGTGGGGTCCGACAACCTCCGAAGGTCGTACATGTTTCAGTCGACTTTAGCCAATTCTTTATGCTCCGTAATAAATAACCTTTAGAATCTTCCAAGTGAAGTGTTCTAAGATCTGTAGTGTAAATAATGTACAGCTTTATTTATCGCGTATGCTCATCCGGCTTCGAATTTCGCTCCTATGTTATTATCGCTATCGATAGTTACTGTTATATCGTCGATCGTTGATTCGATATTACTAGATATTAAGCTTGGCTAACGCGATAGCGTAACTAGTATTTGTGGTACGGCCGCCTTTATGCGATGTGGGTAGTGTGGCTATACAACCCTTCGATGTGGAAAAATGTCCAAAAAGAGAATGGAAACGTTTAAATACTTGTTTTATTATTAAAAACTGTTATACTGCTACAATTAAATTTAATATGAATAATTTTCATGTAAATGAACTTAAAATAAATGTAAATTATTTAAGTATTGCGTTGTGAGGCCAGTTTATTGAAGAAAAGTGCGTAAATGGACTTCAAATTCGATGTTTTTTTTATTTAAAAAAAAAGTTAACTCATATGTCATTTAGAGATATGAAAAGGGGGTACCCAGTGGTATTTCAGCACGAAGAGTAAACAATATTTTCTTAGGATGATGGGGGTGAGGGTAGGGGTAACTCGAAAACCACGTATTTTTCCAACAAATTTTTTACGCAGTTTAGTAAACACAATAAAACGATGCAAGTTTGAATTAAACTTTTTTCAGATATCTCTCAGCGTTCCTGAGATATCTCACGAAAAAGACAATACTCGATTTTTTCAAGGGCTGATTTTAGCCCTTTGTTAAGACTTCGGCGATTCGATCGTCGGCCTCTAACTTTACGATGCGATATCTGAGAATTCTATTCAGAGACATCTGGCATATTGACCTGCGCTCCTCAGTCATTTTACTACTAAAGCAGCCCTAGGCCAAAAAGTATGCACCTTTTTCGCCTGCCGTCTCTGAATAGAAATGACCGTATCATAAAACTCCGCCGATTCAGTGGAAAAAAGCAACGTCCAACCCTTGGGCCCACGCGCCCGATACCGCTAACCGGGGCAGGCATGTCTGCTACCCCAAACTTGCCCAACGAGGCCTCTGATTGGACGACACTACGTGTCCACTATTAGTATACAGGGTGTCAGAACACTCAGGGTACATCGGGGTATAAGGTGTAGCTGGGGTGATTCTAAACAACTTTTTCCTTGACCCAAATGTCCTGGATAGTAGCGTTTTTGAGTTATTAACGAAAAACACTGACCAATGAGAGCGCCCGCTGGGCGTCGGCTGACGCGCGCTCAGGTGCGAACCGATCACCTGCGGTCGGTCGTGATGGGGGCATCGAGGGTACCGAGGGAAGCGTGCGGCAAATGTTACATCGTCTTAGTTAAGAATAATGTGGAATTATTCGTTATTCGTGAATAAGAAATACACTAATAAGTCGTGTAATAACTGTGTTCGATACGTTTATTCATTATCCGAAAGGAATAAACTGTTTTATTACTTATACTTATACAATGTTACCAAATGTTCAAACGTAAGAACAGCAAATTGTTTTTAACTATACCCAAATTTCACAGTGGCAAGTGCAAGCGACCGTCAAGTTAAGTTATCGTGAAGTGTTTCAAGCACAACGAGTGCTTAAACAAGCCGTTGATGAAGGTCACGCGTATCCTGTTGCTGTGTCGATCGTGCACAACCAGACGTATGTCGACGACTGCATTTTCGGAGCCGATGATTCGGAAACTCTAGTTCAAATCCGCAACCAGTTGATGGCCCTTCTCCAGAAGGCCAGTTTCCGCCTCCGCAAGTCGGCAAGTAATTGCCCCTCCGTTCTTTCCGGTCTCGATGATGGGCTCGCGCGTGACAAAGGAGATGCAGTCGGATGAACCCTTGAAGTGAGTTTCGGTTCTGCCTCGCATCCTCACCGTCGCCCAGTCACACAAAACGAGGCCTCCTCTTGTTCATCGCGAAGTTGTTGGACCGTCTCGGTTGGGCAACACCAACCATAATAGTCGCCAAAATTGTAATTCAGGAGTTATGGCTCCTCAAGTGTGGCTGGGACGACCCTCTCCCCTTCACTTTGATGCACCGAAGGGAGCAGTATTACTCCACGCTGTCGAGCTTGGAGCGGATCGCGATCCCACGATGGACGTCCTTGGCTGCCAGCACAGTCAACGCCGAATTGCACGGCTTCTGCGATGCTTCAACGGCAGCTTACGCAGCTGTCGTGTATATCCGGGTAGTAACCGAAGATGGTACCCCCACGACTTCGCTCTTTGTTGCGAAGTCCAAAGTGGCTCCGCTCAAACCTTTGAGCATTCCTCGCCTCGAGCCAATGGCAGCCCTTCTGCTGGCACGTCTCGTGGAGTTCGGCCGGTCCGCTCTACAGCTCGGCGACCTTCCATGTCGGTGTTGGACCGACTCCTCGCTGACGCGAGCCCGGCTAAGCCAACCTCCGTCCCGATGGACAACATTCGTCGCGAATCGCGTTTCGGAGGTGCAAACAATTCTCCCGGACACCGGGTGGTACCAGGTACACACGGAGGGATCCCGCAGACTGCGCATCTCGGGGCATCCACGCGCCTCAACTCGTAAACAGTCCGTTGTGGTTGGAGGGCCCTCCCTGGTTGCGGTTACCTCGCACTTGGCTGATGCTCTGTCTCTTTGTCGTGCCGGTGGTCGGCTATCTCCGTTCCTTGTTGACTAGGAAAACCACCGGCGCGGAAGCCTAATTTAGGGCTAATTGTCAGCCCCACCCGGAACAAGCCCAACGGTCCGCGGATCCGTGAACGCGGCCGGTCGATCAGAACATCGACAACCGTTGCACATCAACGATCTGAGTCCGTACATACCAGTTAAAACCGATACTCGTTATTCCGATGCTCGTTTATCAGTACCGTGTTCGTGCGTCTTGAGTGTTTATGTTTGCTCTGTTTCTTGCGTCGTGTCCACCAATGTTCGGTGTCACAGTTTCGTTAAATAACGTGCCGTCTACAACATCCGAGTGTCGAGTTTTATTTGGCAAGAGACCACCTGGACGCAGAACCGTCCAGCGCCGTATTGCTTTGGGACTGCTTCCACCAGCGGAGAAGACAAAAAAAAACAACCAGCCTCCGAACAATGTTCGTTCTCGAAAATGCGTAGCATTAAGACAGAACACCGCACAGCGTTAAATGGTTCCACGCTCTCGTCTATGATACGAACAGGGACGTCCAGTTTACCCGTGGATATTTAAATTTGCGCAGCACGTCTAAACGTGCGCGAAATTCTAGTTTTCCCAAACAAGATTAAAATTTTGACAGTGAAAAGCATTTTCGGTATTTATTTTTTTATCGTGCTACACAATGGAATAGGCCTACAGGGGAAAGCACTGACGAAAAAAACGCATCGATAATAGTACCCCATGGGTGATGTGGAAACCTACGGATACGTGTGCCGCCCTAATGCGTATCCTCGCGGTTCATAGTTACGCGCCTGAGGAGCTTCGGGCCGTAAGGCGATCGCGGGGACCAAGACAGGCGGCGGGAGAAAGGGGGCCTCTGCAAATCGGCCCGAAAGTTCACTTAATTCCGAGGCCTGATATAGGTTATTTGAATTTTGTATGAATTATATAATTTTATTTGTTTATTGGTAATATGTTCACTTTTTCCAGTTCTGAAACTTTAGTAAAATTTTAATGGCATCCCGCTTACGCCACCCCTATCGGGTAATTTCTTATGAAGAGGGACACATTACTACTAGTAGGCGCCAAATATGTTAGGACGATCCTGAGAAGGAGCTGTCTTAATCGGCGAAAAGCTGAACGAGGTGCTGATTTACGGCCCCATCGGAATTGAACCTTACGTGTCCACGAAATTTTTGGAACCATCGTTGGCACTGACGTTCTTGTACCCCGCAAAGGGGATGCAGGGATGCTGTTCTTTGGACCAGCGGTCTCTTTGGTCAGTCCCAGAGGTCGGCGACCTCTCGGGTCCGAACAACCCTCACGGGGGGTCTCGGTACTGTATGGCTTGGCAGTCCCGTAGCGGAGTCCATAAGAGAGTGGCGGCTCCGCGGGCTTAGCTGGCTCACCCGCCGTAGACAAGAGAGGACGCTTGGTAGTGGTGCATCGGCCGGCCGTTTCCGCCGTGAGCTCTTCACCAGCGAAAAGTACGACCAGCATGGCTCTGACACTGGTACCACGGGGGTTGATTAAGCCCCGGAGAATGGTGTCCCCCCCATCTCTCCGACGGAAGGTGGTGTTCCCCCGCCTATTCGGATCGATCTTTGGGTAGGCCTCGTGGTGGTACTGATTGCCTGTGAGGGTAACACACCCACAGGTTGTACCGATTGTGGGTGGTTTGCTACTAACACCTTGCGCGGCAAAAATCTGCATAATGCAGGTGCGCTGTTTTAAGCTGACGCTTCCAGGCAGCGTGTCGGTCTGTTCCGATTAAAGATAGCCATATATGATGATGATGACGTTTTTGTAGAGCATTGCCACGGCAAACTTTATGCAACTTTGTACACGCTTGACGCGCGGTCTTCACTTTACGGAAGAAAAACAGTAAAATACGGCGAAAATGTACAGTTTGGTCTTCCATCTTACCCTTGTTGTAAAATCTTAAAAACTCAACCAACTCGCTGTTGTTTGTTAGAATGAAGTTAGAATGAAGTCTGAACTGCCAATTGCCAGATGATATAGCAATAAGATAGATGCGGTTGACTCTAGTATCTCAAAAATGAAATAGCGCCATTTGTTTGCTAAAATGCGAAATGACTTTTCCGACTACTCAATATAATCTACTGTGTTCGGATCCGGGAGCAATGACAAATTAAAGTACACAAAAATGATACTGTTCTTGGGGTTTATATTGTTCTGTGTTTTCCGTGCGTGTTATGCCATTTCAGTAATCGCATGTTGCGCTAACATCAAGCTGTTGATGCAATTCTTCGCGAGGCGATATCTTGGGCACAATAATGTTATTTATAATGATCACATATTTTAGATATCGAAAGAAGAATACATTGCTCTACAATCGAAAATATGGCATATGTAGCTTCAGAAAAATTTTATTTGTTCAATATTTTTTTTCATAAAAGAAGTCTAAATGTTTAAAACAATAATAATTATTAATTTCCATTCAAAAGTAATAACCATAAATACTTATCTAAATTATATAATTTACTATTAATTTTGACATTTCAGATGTTTCGTTTACCATCCAAAATTGGGCTCGGTCAGATAAGTTTGTAATACTTCTTACAGCGGACTATTCATTCGCACAATATATTACATTATGGTTTTTAATATCTCCAGTTTGAACTTTACACACTTAATTGCTTAAAATAATGTCTGCAGAACAGTGACATCATCGAGGGCGGAGCATCAATTTTACACAACAGCTTTCCTTCTTTCTCGGTTAGTCTTTCTAAAGATAAAGTGTACTCTCTGTCGAAAACACCTGGAATATGCGAATAATCAATATGGTTACATTTATTAGTTCTGTACCTAGCAATTCTAAGAGTTATATGACTTAGTACACATGCCACTTGATCCATTACGTTCATTTCAAGAGGCAAGATTGAAATAGGAAGAAAAGATAGATTACTTGAAGAACAATGATAGAAATTGGCCGATGTTGGAACTAGCTGGACATGACAATTTTTTATGAAACGTGGTTCTGCATGTCTTAAGCACTCTAAATGCATAATTATTTACCCTGGAGAAGAGGGAAAAGTTTTAAAAAATAAGCTTAAACTTCGGAATATTGCTAATAATAAAATTCACCTTACTGATCGTCATTGTCTTCTTTGAATGACGATGATGCATAAATAATATAATTATTCAGGAATTATGTAGATTCACACTGAAAATTATTGTTAATCGTATCCAAAAATGATAAAATTGTTATCACGCGAAAGCAATAATCAACCACCCAAGCATCGTCTGCATATTCACAAACGCAAACAATACTTGACTTAATTATTCGCCAGAAAGTTCCCTAGTAGCACAAAAACATCGGATAAATATTTTTTCCCAACATTGAAAAAATATTTTTCAAGCCACACTTTTTAAGATTGCAGAAATATTGGATTTGATATTGTACGCATGTACAAAAAATATAAAAGAAATATTTAGAAAACATGAGCTAAATATTCATAGAACATAAAATAAATATTTAAAAAAATGTAAGGTAGATTTAAAATTTTTTAGAAATTATAACATTCGATATTGGACGCGTTATCTATGGAGTCCAACACCAATCCTGTGCCTCATTGTACTACTTACTCTCCTAAACAATTTTTTACCCTAAGAAAATTTGTATTGGTGTCGACCAGATTCGAACTTGGGGACTCATGGATTACTGATAAACGTACTTTCCCAATGAGGTAACATGATATAATACGTAGTACAGTAATGTCTCGATTAGTGTACCTCGCTCGGGATCGAACGTGAACACTGATCGTGTGCAGACACGATTCTCGAGCGAGTTCGGGTCGCCTTTGATGTTGTGGCAGCCGAGATACGGGGCAGCGTTCCAGGAAAAACGCAAGTTTAAATGCCCGTGTACGTGAGACAACACTACCGCGATCAAACTTCAATATTACAACTTGTTCAATTTTGGTCCGTTTTAAATGAAATTTTACGAAAATGTTCGTTACAATCTCCTGATTAAAATGATACCAAACACGATATGGATTGGACAATTTTTACTTATCACGGTATTAATAATTTTATTCTCCTTTATTATTGTTTTCGATAACAACTAGATTATGTGTATATTAGTTAACAGCAATAAGGTAATTAGTAGTGAGATTGTAAATTTGGAAGCAAACTCTCCAATCGAGAGTCTCTTAATTCTCTTAATCTTAAATTGCTATATTTAGTTAATGGCAAAATATTGTTGTATCGAGAATTATTCTCGTTCCTGTGACATTACATTCGGTGTTCATAAGAGATTATAATTTTTACTGATAAGAAATTGTAAGAATTTATATCTACTTTTTAGATAAAGGAACTACGCAGAGAAGAGAGCTGGGTCATTCATTGCATCAATAATAATAAGTAAATATATGTATAGTTCCAAAATCATATATTCTAGTTGTTATCGAAAACAATAATAAAGGAGACTGAAATTATTAATACCCTGATAAGTAAAAATTGTACAAACCATATCGTGTTTGGTGTCATTTTAATCAGGTGATTGTAACGAACATTTTCGTAAAATTTCTGGCGTCATTCAGTGTTGGCTCTCACCGATATTCGATCTGGGTTCAGATTACATGCTCGGCGCTTCACGCTTCGCTGGTTCCAGGGGGGACCACTCCAAGTAGTGGGGATAAAAATGAACACTAATCGTAGACACAATTTTGAACACTAATCGAGACATTACTGTATGCTTATTAGCTTTCCCAAGTAATTTTCAAAAGGGAACCAACTTAATTCTTTCAAAGAATATTTTAAATTTTCGACATCGTCTGTAATGTGCACTAAATTATGAACATTATATATACAAAATTCTCTGCCATACAAAGCAGAAGAATTATTTACAAATAAAAATAATATTTCTTGAGCTTTGTTTAGCCACTCTGTTTAAACGTAATTTATTATGTAGCAAAACTTTAATAGCTGCGTGAAATAATAAAAAATGGTTATAATATTCATTTGGAAGAATTCCCTTCAAAAGAATTGGCTCTAAATACAAGAGAAATAAGCGAAACTCCGTAGCTTTGTATCTAGGTAATTCCGATATGGGTCGTGATTTGCGATTAAATTCACTAGGTAAATATTTTGCAGCAAAAACCATTCTTTTGGATAATTTGTTTCTGCGTCATTCCACGCCCAGTCGATCACTTTTGGACGTCACCATTGGCGATTTTGCTCTAAATGAAATATTTTGTCATGGGTTTAAGTCATCATTTTCGCGGTTGACAATTTGTTTAGAAGATACAGACGTTCAAAGTTTGTAATTTTTGCCATTTTTGAGGCGATTCGCGCGCTCCTGCTATTATGGTCGGTTGCCTACACCCGTTGGCAACATCCCCGCTGTCAGTACATAGCGGGCTACTAATTTCACATAGACTACAAAATATTTCATTTAGAGCAAAATCGCCGGTGGTGACGTTCAAAAGTGATCGACTTGGCGTGGAATG
The DNA here is from genome assembly GCA_963667235.1 of Nomada lathburiana. NCBI lineage: Eukaryota > Metazoa > Arthropoda > Insecta > Hymenoptera > Apidae > Nomada > Nomada lathburiana. Next base: position 1,135,944 of record OY763905.1, read on the forward strand.
ACCCTTCTATGATGTGTTAGAAACCTGACTCTCTACCCTTCACGTCCGCAGGTCGCATACCTACAGTAGCACGAAAAATCCCAAGTCACATCTGCCAAAACAACCATAGCAATCCTCGTACCTTTTTTTATTTCCTACACGGCATTTTGCAAATCATAAATTACCTCCTTCCCTAAAAATCCTAGCACTCCCTCCGCTACCACTTCCATCCCTATTAACGGCCAATCAGAAATGCTATTTCCACTCCCTCACAAATTAGAAATAACCAATAGTATTTTAGCATAGGTAACATTTTCCCAAACATCACACCGGCACTCAGAATCAAGAATATATTCAAAGAGTACACATCAAATAGAATTAAGAACACATTCAACCTGTACACTTCAAAGTGAACAATAAAGGCGATTTACTTTTTTTTTTACTTGGAATACTTCGTTCACCGGATTCACGACAGTTGTAATGTAAACTCTATCTTACACCAATGACCAAGTAATTTTTTCATAACTCCTAAACAGCATAAATGCATATAATCTAAAGCAAAATGTTTTATTATCACAAATATTTCATATCTAATATAAATTAAGTATTTTTCTCTGATATTGAATGTACATTTATTTTATATTAGGAAATAAATATTTTGCCGTGACATCAAATAAATATTTCATAAATATTCGAAAAAAAATATTTCTTTCTGAATATAGAATAAATATGGTATGTATATTTAAATATTAAAAAGAGATTGAATCTCTTTTTAATATTGGATAAATATGTATTCAACATTTTGTGCTACTAGGGTTATTTCTCACCGCTGCACCGTAACGCCTTAAGGTGGGTATAGACGAGCGCGCTGCGGCTGCAACGCGGCACGGACCGAACGTGTTTGGGCGAATATTCGTTCGTTTGGACGGAGGCGCGCGGCAGTACTGCAATGCCGCGCAACGAACCATTTCGAGTCGGTTTTTTGCGCGAACACAAAGGGATTCGTTGCCGCAGTGTGGACGGTTTTCTGTGGGTTTGTCGCGTTCGAGCCCAGGCACAGTGCGCCATTTAAATGGGCGTTCGGAACAAAACTCCAAAAATGCATATAATGTATAAATAATGAACATTTTTATAGTGGAAAAGATCAAACTAGTTGTATGACATAACATTATCATAACAATAACAACAATTGTATTCCCTACGTACCGATAAATGATTATTTTGGATAAAAAGTTCAAAAATCAATCATGATTTTTTCGACTGTGCCAAGCACCGAACACAATAAACCGCTTTATCCGCGGACGTTTCTTTATTTCTGCGAGCGGATCCTTTCCTGGGATTTCCAGGATGGTTTCGGGAAAAAGCGCATCGGGGACACGAATGACTCGTGTGTTTTCTTCAGTCAGCGTATGTTTTAAAGAAAGGAGAACTCATAACTCATTGTAAGCTAAAATTATCACTACACTACTAGCTATAATCAGAGCTTCATCGTTTTTGGCGAATGCGCGTTGAAATTCATGGTTCGTTCCAAGCGCGGTGCGTGTTGGTGGTAAAAACGGGACACCGCGCACACCTTGCAATGCCGCGTTACTGCCGCGTTGCAGCCGCAGCGCGCTCGTCTATACCCACCTTAAGATAGCATTCATCTCATTCGTTTTACTTACCGAGCAGAATGATTTTGATTTTCCAATAGCTTCAGCATCTTGTCCTATTAATTACCGAAAATGATAGATTATCATCCGAAGAAGACAATGACGATTTGTAAGGTGAGTTGTATTAACAACAATATCTTGAAGTTTAAGCTTATGTTTTAAAACTTTCCCATCATCTCCAGGGTAAATAACACTGTTCAACACGGGTCTGATTTTTTGACCTTCAGTAGCCGTTTCTTGTAGACTTTAATGTGCTGAATACGAATCTGCAATCCGTTTTTCTCCAGAACGTACCATTTTTGTAAAAAATCGCAAATTTTCAACTTTGGAAGTGTTTTGTACTTTTTCGGTAATAGTTATTCAGTTGCGGTTGGTGCCAAATGATTCTGTGAAGTTTCACGAATAAAATGATATAATTAGTAACTAGAGTATAAAGATTTAAATGGGTTTAAAATATGATCAAATTGCAAAGGACACCGAAAATACACCCATTTTGGCTGATATCTTTCAATTTGTTTAAAAAACTAAGGGTTCATGAGAAAATCTAACTATGCCACGCGATAGAGCAGACCTTTCTGCAAAGGAAAGCATCAACGAAAGTTACAAAATCATTTTTGTTTTCAACATTAAAGCGAAACAGTTTGGTACAACACGCGGAGCAACAGTGGCACTTGTCAGCAGAAGTACTGCACGTTTAGTGATTCCGATACGATGAGCGATAAGCGGGGAGCTCTCGTCATAGAGCACGGCCGCCGTCGCCACGTGTTTTGCAAAATGGGTGTATTTTCGGTGTCCTTTGCAATTTGATCATTATTTAAACACATTTAAATGTTTGTAGTCTAATTACTAATTATATCATTTTAGTCGTGCAACCTCACATAATCATTTAGCACCAACCGCAACTGAATAACTATTACCGAAAAAGTACAAAACACTTCCAATGTTGAAAATTTGCGACTTTTTAAAAAAATGGTACGTTCTGGACAAAACCGGATTGCAGATTCGTATTTAAGCACATTAAAGTCTATAAGGAACGCCTATTGAAGGTTGCAAAATTTAAAAAAAATTGAAATTTGTCAAACAGTGTAATTATGCATTTTGAGTTCCTTAAGACACGCAGAACCATGTCTCATAGAAAATTGGATAATTTCTATCATTGTACCTTATTATAGTAAAATACAGTAGATTCCACTTATTTGGGCCACCGGTTAAACGGGGCAGTCGTTCATTTGGAACAAAGTTCAAAGAACAGAATCTAATCGAATCTATAGCCATCGTTTCCTTCGCTTAATTGGGACATCATTCCGCTTATTTGGGACAAGTGTCTGTAGTTTTTTCATTTTGCAGTTCTCTTTTGTTGCCGCTCCGTCTCACGTTATCTTTCTAGAAACGTTTCATTTAACGTTAGTTGTATCTATATGCGGACGCCATGGATTTGCCGAAATCCGAGGTGGTGTTCATTTGATCTCAGAGGCACCACGGACTTTTAATGATTTTTATGGTTCTCGATAAAGAGTGAAACCGAAAAGTCTTGCATGAAGATTATCTGTATACATATGTAAATAATAGATATTCGGTTCTAATTTATTATATAAATATTTAAATAAATATTTCATTGTGTGTGTGTGCTCATTTAAGCTGTAGTTTGTTTGTTTTCTATCATTTAACTGCACATATGTCGTATGTATTCTAGAGCCCAACGACCCTAGAACCGATGTGTCCCAAATAACCGGAATCCACTATAAATATGTCCAGGTACACATTTACGTATAAGTTACGTATTGTAATCACATCATAATTAAATATAAATAAATATTGAAATAATGGTAAAAACTGTAATGTTGAAATGAATATTGAAAAAATTGAAATTTGTGTTTGCTGACAGTGGAAAGAATTTTCCTGCAAAATTTATAAGTATTATGCCCCACAAACAGTTCATACGTTTTCTCTAATTTGAAGTTTTAAGTAGGTAGTCGTAGACGTGTTCAGAATATGATAAAAATTATTGTTACAGAGCTTACAGCTCACTGTACTTTATTCCACGTACTTCAGCTAACTCGAAGCGCTGTAGAAACGGTAAAGAAATATAAATCGAGCGTATGGAAAAAGTAGAATTGTTGATAATCCTAATTCTTGTTCATGAAGTTTCGAGAAGAATCCATTCGCGGAAAATGTTAATACCGCTGGTTAACAATAGCCATCTACGGCAGCAAATCAACTAATCGCAATAAACACCTATTAAGCAAATGTTATTGTAATAAATTCAATCACATAGAATTAGATGTGATAACAACAAAAACTAACTGAATGCTTGTCAAAATGTCACGAGAATGGATAATGTAAAAATCATAGTGAATTCAGATTTTAAAAGGTGACGAAAAAAGATGCATTGCATTTATCACGTATTGGCCTGCTGTTACAAATATCCCTCAATCTCTCTGTATGTAATGCCAATAATTGTTATAATAATACAGTGAATAACCTGCCGTCAAGGAAGACTATTATAAACGAACAGCAGTCTCCCTCCCTCCAGATCATTTTCGGTCTTCTACTTTTCATTAGAAACTTTGCAAACCAAAGCAATTATTTGTGATCACCAAATCTACGTCTACAATAACAAACACTGCTTGGAGACGCTTATCCTTTGAGGCCGGAAGAAGTACGAAGGCACTGTCTCTTGTTTCCATTTCAGTGGAAAACGTAATGTATGTCAATTCTCGTTCATGAACTGTTTGCAGACCCGCACTTCAACCGCGCACACTACATGTTCACTATCGGCAATTACATGTCTCTGGACAATTATCTGTCAGTCTAGATGAGCTTTAACTCCATCTTCTCCAAATGCTATATGTATCTTTATACAGTTTAAAAGGACTCAATGTAAACTTAACCTCTGTACATGTCATACTAACCCTTATGTTAGAAACCGGGTACTCGGGTACCCATTTCTATATTTGCTTCAATCATTTTTGTATGTTCTTTATAAAATATCGCAAAACCGCTCCAGATCGTGGTTCTTTGAACAATTTCGTGTCAACTCACATTTTGTGAAAACAATTTTATGCAAAATATTTTAAATACCTAACCTTCGGACTTCTTCACCATTTTGGTTGCTAACATAAGGGTTAAAAACTTGAATCTGTTGAATGGTGACTGTTATTTGGCAGCTTAAAATCGGATGTACATATATATGGTCATACGATAACTCGTTTCCTTGGCCAACGGCAATCATTGATTCGGAAAGACGCTTTAATTAATAAAAAAAAAAAACGTACCTTGGTCAATATTTCCTCTTCCCAAAACTGTAAATGCCAGAAACAAAATATCCCGGTATATAGAAAATAGAGGTTGCGTAGACGACTGATTTTTACTTCTTTCTAAGGCCACTCTTTTTATAGGTTCCGCTAAGTCGTTTCGACGAACGTTCGTAATTACTGACTGCATCAATCTAAAACAAATTAACGCCGTGCATTACAGTCGTATAATTACACTGCCGAAGTTACTGAAATTACATAAAAAAAGGAAATTGTTATACAGTAGAACCATCGTTATCCGAACTAATAGGGAGACAAGACCGTTCGGATAATAGAACACACTGTCTTTAGACGGATTGATCTATATTTTAAAGACAATAGCAAGCTGATTTACAACAAAGTTGACATAATAATATAAAAAACGGTCTCTATTATAAATTTCGAGTCCTATACCTTTTTATAGGATAAACTAAGCATAAACTTTTATATTGTATTACAATACAAAGGTAAGTAGCGTTTCACCAGAGATATCTAATTGCCGAGCACAATGGCGGTATTTACAATTTATTAACCAAAAATTTGGATCGCCATTTAATTTCTTATTTAATTCTGCAGTTTTTCGCAAAGAATAGGTCCGGATATTGGCATTTTTTTTATCTCTAACTTGTACAAACTATTGTAGGATTATTCTCCAGGGGAAATTGTGATTGACCCTTTCTCAAAACAATAATGCTTTATTGCTAAATATTTCTTCTCAACTCAACTCAACTCTCAATACTCTACAACTCTACAGTACTCAATACTCAATACTCGACTCTCACAACGATTCTCTCTCGATTCTACCTCGCGCACGCATCATCCACTCCATATATTCATTCACGCAGTTTCCCTCTCATTCTATTCATCGTTCGTTCTCACTCATTAAGACCCACACCGAACACACACTCTTGCCACGCGTCACAGGTCGAACACGGGCCACCATGCATCCAAGGCTCCACGTGCATTCCCCGAAACCATTCACTCTTTCCTTGAGATAAACATTCACTCAATGCGCATTCGACATTTCACTAACATTCTTCATTCCCACTTCGCGCCACATTCGATACTTCCCTTCACACCATTCATACAAAACCCTTTCATACCATTTCCACGAATTCTTGCATCCCACAACGATTCGCATAACAACGCTAGAAAAAGCTAGTTAAACTTAGCCATTCGCACACGAATTGTTGACAGTGGGTCAATCCTGCCTTCCTAGGCAACCCTCAACAGCTTATGTTACGGCCGGATACGGCAACTTAACTGCACGGTCCGTTTTCTTGCACCGTCTCACGTCATGGCCACTTTTACTTTTCACTGTAAGATTTAGGGATGATTCGACAGGATTTATTGCTTCTACGTGTAACCAAGTCGGTCACTCAGTGACGAATGAACATAGTAAATCCAGAATTAAAAGAAAATAGTGGTGTGGGAAAACACGTGTTTCCCACTAAACGAAATATAAAGCTCGACAGCCTCATCGAGCCGAGCAGGACAGTGCGATGCCAATTTGAAATAGGTGCACATACACAGTATATCATATACTCTTTGTAAATGTGGAAATGGTTTCAGACAATGTCCGTAGAACGGATCCCAATTGCTCGAAGCTCGCGGCTTGCTGCTCGCTTTTGGCGGCGTCAGTAGGTCGTAAAAGAAAAAAAAGGTACAGCGAATATCGAGGCAGTCGAGTTTAAATGCCAGTGTATCGGTGTGATTACACAAACGAGAACGATGTTACAATAAAAACAGCGGTGTAACTTTTTTATTTCTAACTTCTTTTACATTAAATGTGCTTGAACATATTGTTGAGATTTCTCCTATTAAAATGAGACCAAACATGGTATAAGTTGGATCATATTACTTTATGTAACTCGCAGTCTTCTCATCTGTTTGCTTGAATCCTACAACTGCGAATCGCAGACGGCCCTGTCGATCGGCGGCATGAATCGGCAGTTCCCATTTCACTTTTTTCATTAAATCTGGACTCACTATACTGTATTCACACGTCACAGAGTGACCAACTTGGTTACACGTAGGAACAATAAATCCTGTCGAATCATCCCTAAATCTTACAGTGGAAAGGAAAAAAAAGTCGCCGTGCAATGAAAGTGCTAGTGAAGTGGATAAGTGTAAGTAGCTTTTTCTAACATTAGTTATCCAAATCGTTTTTCTTAAAACACTAAAATAATTTATCCACATGAAAACAAGCTGTTAAAAGAAGATCTTCACAAGTAATAAAACACTTTATTCCTTTCGGATAACGATGTTACGAGCCGAGGGCAGAGGGATGCGGCTGCGGACCCGAGGATCGGTTGTTTTATAGAGTCTCTTAGTTAACGGACGAACCAGTGCCTATTTCATCACCGGGAGCCACAGGATTGTTAATTATGCAACCTCGTAACTTATAATAAGTCGATACACCATGAGCGGTGAAGGTGTATCTATTTGGTAGGACGTTACTGCTAATGATTGGTATAGGAAAATGATTTGTTATAATGCGTTTGTGTTCATATAATAAGAAGTCTATATTCTCTATATTCTCTATTATTCTTAATTTAAGACGATGTAATATTTGCCGTACGTTGCCCCTCGATGCACCCGATCACGACGGCGCGCAGTTGTACCTGAGCGCGCGCTATACAGGCGCTCTCATTGGCCAGTGTTTTTCGTTAATAACTCAAAAACGAAGCTTCGTAGAATATTTTGGTGAAGGAAAAAGTTGTTCAGATTCACCTCAGGTACGCAAAATTTAAAAATACGGCGAGACTTATGGGACACCCTGTATATGTTGTATTGTATGTGGATGATCTTGTGATTGCGTACGCGTCCTGATTTAAGTACAGCAGTTAATATCTTGAGTAGATATACATATGTATAAGGACAATACAGAATTGGGGCAAAATTTAAAACGAATATTAAGATATTTAAAGGGTTCGAAAGATATTGAATTAACTTACGTAAGAGACGACTATAATAATATTATAGCTTTATGGTTAAAGTCATTGGCAGTTAGCATTAATATAGATATTTCAAAGCCGATCATAATATAAGAAGATAACAATGGCTGCATAAGCATTGCAAATAAATCCAAGCAATCATAAGAGATCGAAACATATCGATATAAAGTATCATTTTTCGAGGGAGCAAATCGAAAAGAATGTTATAAAGCTTGAGTCTGTTTCTACAGATAGTCAAGTAGCTGATATGCTGACAAAATCGTTACCAGCAGCAAAATTTATAGAATTCAGGACAAGGATGGGCCTGGAGTAATTGAAATATAAATATATGAATATATTATAGTGATTTCAAAATGTTAAGCATTTGATATGACCTGATTAGGTTTTCTTGGGTTTCCCTAATCCTTTGCAACAAATGTTGGGTCATGTGTAATTTTCCAAGGGATAGCAAAGAAGGAATGTTTACTTGTTTTGTTTATGTTATTATAGTATTATAATACTAATGAATGTGTATAGTGACCATTGTTTTTATTTTAGAAAGGTTGATTCATTTTTGAGGGGGCGTGTTGGATATTTGCTATTGATAGTAAATATAATATATCATGCTCGAGCAAAATTGTCTCAACGTTCTTAGAAATGTCTTACTAACGGAGATAGTAAGAGAACCAGATGGGTCTGTACTTGGCGAGGCAAAAAGGCCTAGGTTGCAAAATGAGACGATGCGCATTCGTAGGTATAAGTGGACCCCAGTTCTTCTGGGTGTTTTCGTTCAGTTCTAGAGAGAATTTCATGGTGAAAGGGCATTCTTTCAGAGCTATTGAAGGAAAATACACGGACAATGGACGCGATCTGGTTAAAGTCGTTGTACTAAATAAAAATTGGAATCGTCTACCATGCTTTGCACATTGTTTGCAGCTAGCCGTTACATCAATACGTACTACAAAAACTTCCACAATATGATACATTACGCAAAAAATGCAGGAAAATAGTTGCTTTCTTTTCACGTTCTTCGACAGCACGTGTCAGACTCATCTAAATACAATTATCCTTAAATAATACACCACCCCTCTAACTCATACAAGAAACAGATACACGCTGGAATTCCACGCACGCGATGCCGAAACGAATGTTACTTCTACGCATTCGATTAAGCATGGTTTTGTACACCAATAATATGCCCCAAAATTTGAATGAGAATGAATGGAAATTGGTAGATTCCATAGCAAATGTACTGCAGCCGATGAAGGAAGCTATGAATATAATGTGCGGAGAGATGTACCCCATATTATCCCCACTACATACCTTTGTATATGGGACTAATTAACGGAGTGAAGGTGCAAAGTGTACAAAATGAAAGAATTCGTGATATTTGTACGAATCTTCCTGAAGCGTTACAGGTAATTTGAATTACTTATTTTAAGTTTAATCTCACAGGGAGGAATAAAACAATAAATGTATTTATTTATAGCAACGTTTTGAAGCATTAAAAATCCGCATTAAGCATTAAGATCCGCGTTTCAAAGACCGCCTTCTTCAAGAAAGCGAAAGGATCATAATAATAGAAAAATTGAAAAGATGAATTAAGTTAAATAATGATAATAACCCGCGTATAACCCCAAACTACCGCATTATAGATTTCATTGTGCTGAATGTGAATCTGCAAACCGTTTTTCTCCAAAACAGTCTTTAAGAAAATTGCAAATATTCAAGTTTATAACTGTCTTACGTATTACGTATTACGTACTTTTACACTTCACATATTTCAATGTTTATAATCTAATAACAACTTATGCATATAATTTTATTCGTGAAACCGCACCGAATCTCGAAAATTTTCTCGTTGGGTTTCACGTGGCACATAATATTCTACCGCTTCCATTACATTTATCACACAGTACCTCACATGTATTGCACGTACCACAATAAAACAGTAAACTATAAACAAAAATAACAGAAATAAGAATTAACTTACGTTTTGTCTTCTGTAATGTTTAATCTCCATTGGAGATACATAGGCAAACGATCCATGTGAAGTTTCTCGTTATCCCACATAGTTTTGACACCCACGACATTATAATTGATTTGTTCCTTCTTCTTGTCGTTGCTTAGCCACAAGTCAGGAAGGTGACTAGTTAAGTTAATCCTCTCAAAGTACCATATAAGATTCCAATATACAATTGGATGTTCTTCGATAAATTTTTTTTTAGTGAGACACGTGTCACCCTCTTGACTTAAAACGCTTTCCAGCTCCTTCCGTAGAACTAAAGGATTCAGGTATGGCACCGTGATAGGCTCTAGTGATTCCTTCGGTTTGTCCAATAATTCAACCAAAGCTCCCATCAAAGGATCACTTTTCTTTTCATTGTCATCGCATCTATTAAATATGAAAATGTAAACATTTCATAGATGTATTGTATAGTGCTAGAAAGAAGAATTGTAATTCGTTCTGTAGCGCGAAACTTTGTGTTCCCTGCCGATTCCATTGCTTTCAATCGTTTCCGGAACTCAAGAACGATGGTTCCAGGCCCGGAAAGTTCAGTTCTTTCAAATAGGGTCGTTTTCTACCTTGAACGTATCAAATGATGAAATATCTATGCCCGCACACGGAACGATCGCGCAATCAATGTTAATAATTCAATAACGGCTTATGCAAAATACATGAGTACGTCGTCTTTTAAATACGTCTCAATATTTGTAACAAGAACGTGAAGTTAAGAATATAGGATCCCATTTAAAAATTAAAATATGACCTTCACAGGATACTCCAACGTTATCTGAAGGTCAAACTTTTATCATCATCATATATCCCCCACGATACAACACAACTTCCATCTGAAACATTTTTCCGTATATACCTGTGATAATTATAGAAATGATGACGTGTAGACAGAAAACGGACATACTGTATGTGTACAGTTTATTGCGAAATCGTAGCACAATTGTAATTGACAATTCCAAATACAATGTTTTCCTTGTACCGAACTTTGTTTTCGAAACCATTCAGATTGTCTGACAAATTTTCCGGCGTTATTAAATACAAAGACAATATTCAGGTAGCCGACTTCTGTTTCAGAACTGCGTTGCAGCCCCCGCGGGTAATTGGGTTTCCCTGGGATTGTCGACAACTCATTTCGCCGACACTGTTATCATCGACACAATTTGACCGACATTAACATTTGTCGACACTATGTTTTCATCGACAGTCCGCATTTAGAGACAGGTTTTAGTTCCAAACCTAACCCAAACCTAAAGCAAACATTTAAATGTTAAAAAAAAAATAGTACTAGTCGATGAAAACATAGTGTCGACGAAAGTTAATGTCGGTCAAATCGTGTCGATGAAATCAGTGTCGGCGAAATGAGTTGTCGACAATCTCAGAGTAACCTTGGGTAATTAGTCTTATAACATAGGACACTAATGAAGTCTCCTAAATTTTAATGCAAGATACCTTGTAAACTAACAATCGTAGGCACATAAACCCCTATATCAATACCTTCAGTAAGGCAGTTTTTATCACCCTGTTAAGGTGTACTACCTGCAAGAGATAACCTGTAGGAGGCTGTTCATGCTAAATCCGATATTTGAATAATCGTACGACGTACTGTTGCGAGCTCAGAAGATGAACTGAGTGGGATAGAGAGATAGCGATTGATAAACTGGGACAGACGTGAATTCAGGGCGTTCATCTATTAACACAAGAAAAGTAATATTTCGGTACATCAAAATCTTAGTATGTACTATGCCAACGTGTGTCGCATCTGGGGATTCAGTAGCTGTGCCAGCTACTACGGTAAAACATGCGTAAGTGTTAAAAGATTGGGACCCAAACGTAACTTTTAGTAAGAGAGGGTGCCGAATCTATTCTTAGAAGTATATAGCTCGAGCCGAGCGTGAACGTAGAAAGGGACAGACAGTGGAGGAGAGAGAGAGGACCAAAGAATCAAAGAGAGGCACCGAAACGTATCGGTGAGATAATACTAATTCAACCATAAAACTTTTTTACTTTTGACTTTTTTTTAATCAAACTTTTACTAACATATTTGCGAAAGTTTTGTGATTAAAAAGAGACCAAACACGATATAGTTCGAATTATATTTACTTGTTGATACTCATTAAATACGTACCACAAAGTACAAAAACGCGTTGCTCTTATTAAACTAATAATAACAGGATAATATAAAATAATAAAGTACATTATAATAAATATAATAATGCATTGAAATAAACAGGATACAATTTAAATTATATTTATTTCTTAGAATAAGAATAAAAGGTTAATGCAAAATAGTAACGCGCATTAGATTACGTGCATAAATACACTTTATTCTTTTACATTATCCTGTTATTATTAGTTTAATAAGAGCAACGCGTTTTTGTACTTTGTAGTACGTATTTAATCAGTATCAACAAGTAATATAATTCGAACTATATCGTGTTTGGTCTCATTTTAATATGAAAAATCTCGCAAATACGTTAGTAACAGTTTAATTAAGAAAAAGTCAGAAATAAAACGTTTCATGGTTGAATAGGTATTGGTCACACCGATATTCGGGCTCGAATCATATTACACCGCTCCCTCATCGCTATCGCCAATGGGGAATCCCCCCCAAGTGGAGGGGATAGTCACCCATCACTTAACCAGACAGTTCTTTCCATCATTTATACAGGTTTTACGTACTCCCCTTGTTCCTGTAACTTTCCGACCGAAATATGAAAGACAACGGTGACATACGGCTCAAGCACTTCTATCCCAGTGTCGTTTACATACCAGATTCAAAAAATTATATACCTTTTTATAAACGACATGGCCTAGATTTCCTGTGGAAATCAGGAAACTTCTTTAACATTTGAGCAAAAAGGTACGAAATTATAATTTGGTTGGAAGTTAGTACTTATGAATCTAATACGAATAATCGAGTGCCTCTACCAAGAATCTACAATGAATCGTTAAGAATACAACGATGCTAGATAGATTAAAGCTTAAAATATGAAAGCTGTTTAGCTTTATGCTCTGCCGTTTATAATTCAAAAATCTTTTCCATTCCTGGGTCCGAATTTGCACATAAAAGATGTTTCTTGAATACTTCGTTATCCTTTACTAATTGTTAATTGTATTAAAAGCAAGAGTTAAGAGTCGAGTGAATATAGTTAGTAATACATTAGTACAATGTACAAACCTGTAATCTAATATCGTTATAGTAAGCAGAGGTACTGTTGCTTTGTCACAGTACTGACATACTGTATTTAAATTTGAGTCTTCAGGTTGCCAACCAGCCATTATTTCTTCATCATAGAGTATGGAGGCGCAGTGATGACACCTACTGGCACTGGAGAGTACAAGTTCAATTGCAATTCGTTCATCCAATTCTCTCGACCCCTTTGGATATAAACATTCCGCCATATCGTATAACGTATAAGGATCTAGATTTCCGTCTGTTGTGCCAATAACATAGAGAAGCGTTTAAAATTGTTACATTACCAGCCGGAGGCACAGTGGGGAATTTAATCTTACAAACCAGATGCTTTAAAAGGTTCATTTCTGTCTTGCAAAGAGCCGTCTGTCATGGAGTCCAGAGATTCATGGGACGCTCCGTGTGTTATTTTATATTCACGTTCCTTTACTTTTACTGGAGTACTCGTCGCGGATATAGCTTCCTTAATTTCGTCAAACTTTTTGACTACCGTTGTGGCAGCAGATTTTAAACTATTCAAGCCACCGAGTATTATTTCATTGGATTTCTTGCTCGTCAAGCTGGTGGGACTGCAACAAATAGTAATATAAAAATAAATTAAATAAATCTTACTCATGTACTGGTACATTTCAATGTTAAGCGGTTCAATACAGTATTTGACGAAGACGCCGGTATACTGGCACTCCTCCGGGAAATCGTATATGCTGCAGAAGATAAGAAGTTACATAGGAATTCAGTATCGTGATAGCCGAGACACTCACAATCAGTGCATAGATGTGGAACGGGACTATTATGAGAACTAAAGAAGAATAAAGTTGTTTTTTCGAGAGTTCAAGTTTGTATTGACCCAGTTATAAAACTTCATAAACGCGCCACGTATATCACAATGAATAAAGAGCAATTTGTGGGATGATGGGGAAGGAATGTTGGTTTTTTGAGATTAAGAAGAAAACTGTTTTTGCCCGACTTAATAGTTACTGTGTACAACAAATTCGTTGCATTGGCGTATTGTCCTATGTTCATACGATACTCTTATTTACATTAAGAAATGAAGCATGGAAAAGAATTTGTTTCCAGTCAAATCAATTTTAAGAACTGAAAATGATGAAGACCTAAAATACAGCTGCTTATACGAAAAATAATTAAAATAATCCTGAAACAAATGTGCTCAATGAACCTGTGTACCAATGTTTGTTTGCCAAATTTTGTGACAACGATTTTGTTCTTCAAGATAAACCTTTATCGTACACACTGTTACCTGTTGACAATGACATTTAAGAAAAAGATTAGTTACGATCACCATCTTTTTAGAAAAATCATAATAACAAATTCCCAGAAACGCGAAGCGATGTTACAAAACAATGAATCAAAAAGCCACCCTACCTTTCCACCAGACCAATATGCAGTAAAAATAAAATGAATATTCGAAACTAGTGTCAGGTCTCGAACACTTGTAGTAGAGAAACGCCATTTCCGCGTTTCAGTAATTTCAGTTTCAATTTCAACAGCTTAGCTTTGTATTTTGCCAGCATCGAGAGTCGCAGAATAGTACTAATGTTTGATGTATATATCTGCCAATGTGAGGTTGGATCATTTTGTCCCAAAGATTCTTATCTATGATATATTTATAAATTGCGTATAAGAGTTAATTACAACCACGTGCAATTCAATTTTAGAAGAAGTTATTGAAGTTGTAGAAAGTAAGTTGCAATACAAATTTAACGGGGTTTTCTAATTTTTATGGCTGTCAAAAGTGTGCTGCAACGTTAAATATGAAACTAAAAAATTTGGGTTAGATGTGGGATAAGTTGGATAATTTCGGTCGCGAATCGTCGTGTGGGAATGATGCATTGTGCATCGGCATTAATAAGGAATGTCAGGTAGCCCGGAAGTTTAGAAGATGATGAAATTTTGCATCATACAAGTAAAGGACGTCATCCGTCATACAATCCCACTTTTCGTTCGTGCCATAATTCGGTTTTAAGGGGTGAAATGAGCACTTGAAAATGTTGAGAATTTTCTTTTTCGGGAAATATCTCAGGAATGCTGAGTGTTTCGAAGAAGTTTTAACATTATAATAAAATACTGATATGTTTACAGTATGCACACTGTTTTTCCAACACTGAGAGATATCTGAAAAAAATTGAAGTAAAACTTGTTTTATTGGTTTTACTAAACTGCGTAAACACTTTTTGTTTAAACCCATGATTTTTTTGATTTTTGTTTTCCATGTATATTGAGAAAATTCTCACTATTTTGAAGTGCTGATTTCACCCGTTAAAACAGAATTATGGCACGAACGAAAAATACTTGTCATATAAGGATAAAATTATAATCCAAGTAAATGCATTCCCACAGACGAGTTCCACCACCCGCTGTTCATATTGCCGTTAAAACAGAGCACGTGACGTCACAAATTTAGTTGAGGTAGTTGTGACAAGATGGCACCTACTCAGGAGGGCTGCTCATCTTTTTAATAAAGGCATTATTCAGAAGGAAATACGAAACGAACAACAACTCACTATCCTTCCGCAACTATAGACGTGCCGGGAATCGAACATTCCGGCTGGTCCTTCGAGAAACAACAACCTACAAGCATTAGTCGCACACACCTCGTGCAAACTACCAACAAAACCAGAACGATCGCAAGATCAGCCGTTGGTATTTAACAAATACATAAGAACAGATCTGTTCACACATCTACGACAGTTCATAGGCGAGCTAACAGTTTGGCAGTGGCGCAAGGACGAGTGCACACGTCTACGGCAGTACACTGGCTCCTTTGGAGCGGGTAAAATACCGACAGTTCCCCGATCCGCCGAACCAAGTAACGAGTAACGATATGAGGAAACAAGACACACTCCACATTTGTTCCCAAACCTCTTCCAGATCACTTGACTAGATACTTATCCCGGTAACAGTGCGAGGCGAGGTAACAAGTGTGGACCTTGTTGTCTGCCTTTATGTGTCTTTAATTTAAGTAAGACCTAATACCGGGTGGATGGTCAACTATGACTATGGTCAACACATATAACACCAACGCAATCTTAAAATCTTTTTCCAGACGTAGTCCACACTTGTTATCATACCTCTTCCAGACCCCTTGACTAGGTAACAGATCGCCGTAACAGTGAGGTGCGGTAACAAATGTGGATCCGCCTCAAGAAGGCAAAGTTCATCCGTGGTCGGTTATTCCGGAAATGGTAAAGGTCGCTGAAAAGTGGGGAAAGAAGTTGCATGCGGCTCGCGAGAGGGAAGTTGTCCAAGCCTGATTCAATGCGTGTAATTTTCCATACGTAGATCAAAAACAAGTTATTTGCTTTAACAGATATTTTACTAATTAAAATTTGTGCTTTTATTTTTGTTACAAAATCAGTAGACAAAAGGAACCAAGAACTAACTTTTGGTCCACTCAGATTAAACGAAATGATTCAGTTCATAATAGACTCCAAATTGGTAATTTCCGAAAATTTGAAAGTTTCGGGTTCTCGCCTGATCTAATTGTATCTTTCACGATAGCTAAAAATGCTGTGTTTCAATATTTAAGATACGGGGCGAGTCTAATAACTGGATCGCCATATTTCTTCTTTACAGTACAGGGTCAAAAACAGTTGGAAGGGAAATATTGTATATGATTTGACAAGATTTACGGTTTACTATCATATGAAACAATTTTTTAAATTCATTGTTCCGGCCGCTTTGAGTATGAAAAGTATATTCTGCTTCTTTTTTAAAAAAGTAACACAATCGTAATATTTTGTTTGTGAACCGAAGAAGAACAATATCAAAAGTATTAAAACAACTGTGCACAACATCACTAATGTTGCAAAATTTGTATTGGTTGTTCCAAATAACAATATCCTTTCAAATCTTTCCCTATATTCTAAAATCACGTCTATTACAGTTGGACAATTTCTCCCATCAAATTACTCTACATTCTATATTATGATGATTAGCATGAAATCGAGCGGCGAGATTGAGCTAACCTCATTATGTACAGCCATCTATAGTAGGAGTTGACTAAAATGCTCTCCGATTCGCTTGCGTCTTTGCATCGAATAGAACCGACTTTTCCAAGATATATTCTGAGCAAAAAATGTCGAAAATAGTTTGGCCCTATACGTAGTCACTTCACACTAAAGTTATACTTTGGTGGAAGAGAATTTCTCGAAGCACGCCCGCCTCATTATTGATGCAATGTAAACAAATTACAGCTGATGTTGAATGCCGATTATATGAACAAAAATGTAGTTTTTCGCTGCCAAATGCAAAATTCAAGATGCATGGTGTAAATAATTTATAGTTATTGATTAACGGTATGTAACAAGATATATAGGTTTGTTATGATAAATTATACAAGATTATTGTTAGCTACGAAGCAATGTAATTTGTACTATTCGTAGCGGAAAGTATGTTGACAAAAAGTAATTTAGGAAAAAACTACAATTTAAAATGAGAGAAAATACGAAGTTAGAATGAATATTGATATCCTTGATTTTTCGGCATACTTTATATTTATTTATTGATTGTATTTTGGTCAATTTCAGACCACGCTTTTGATAATGCTCTTTGGAACAAAATTGTATACTACGGCGTTTCTATCCAAATGGTCACATAGGTGTTTAATCGGTTTAAGATGTGCAACTTTTCGCTGGCCATAACAGCAAATTAATATTATTTTGATTGAAACATTTCTTTGGAATTTTACTGGTGTGTTTAGAATCGTTGTCCTGTTGTAAAACAAAGGAGTCCTGGCTGTTAATTGTTTCAGCTGATTGTACTAAATTTTGCGGCAAAATATTCACATATCCCCCTCCTGTTAGTGTGCATTCTACATAAATTGTAAGTTGCCTACACCAGCCAGTGGAAAACAGCCCCATATTGAGACTGATCCACATCCGTGTTTAACGTATGGAATAATGAAATATTATCGGTGCTCAAATGCCCCCCCCCCCCTTCTTCCGCCATACAAGTTTTCTCCTTTTATTTGAACGAAGTTCGAATTTCGATTTGTCCCTAAATACGGCCGATTTGCTTTCATATTTGCCTATTAACTATTTGTGATCTCTCAAAAGGTGTAAGTTCACGAATTTTTGGCATTTTACAATAATATTATTTATTAAATGAAAAAATCTAAACGTAAAATAATACAATTAATGTTAGAAACTTCGAGAAATATGATTTAAGAAGTAAAAGGCCTTTAACAAATTATAGTAAAATACGTAAATTTCACCTCAGAAACGAACATCTACTCTTTGTACCATTTCAAGAAATGCGTGTCCATATACTATCTGCGGCGAGTGTATTTGCAGTGAGGCATCTCCATCTGAGATCCGAATTGCCCCAGGCGTTGCATAACGAGGGTTAAGCAAGGGAGAAATAGTGTTTTGGATCTACATTCGATCCATATAAAGTTTGTCACAAATAAATTGATGTTCGCAGAGATGTTGCTGACACGGTCTTGTGGAACAGACTGAATGTTAAAATACCAGGTGGTTCCATTTAAAAGGAAAAGTGCAATTGCATTTCAATTGTACAAGGTACACCGATGCATTGATGGAACAGTATGGTGAAGTTCGTTACCTCATGTAGAAGTTTCCTTTCTAATACTGTCCTATTCTTAGTTACAGCAGATATATAAATAGCCCATTATAGAATATCGTAGCTCTTAATGTATTTTATTATTTTATGATTGTAGAATCTTTCTTACCCAAAGCTCAGCTTAAGACTGGAACCTATACTCGACAGACTCGAGGTAACACTGTCCTTTTGAGACCAAAGGCTGCTTATTTCGAGCTTCTCCCTTTCCTTATCCTGCTCGCCCTGCTGCGCAACAGAATGTGGCATAGTTTCACTCCTCTGCAACTGACCACCTATTGCTACGCCAGTTTCATCAATCGTTTGATGAAATGTTGCACTACGAGGCAACATATTGCTGTAAGAAATTATATGAATGTAAATTCAAATATAATAACATCGTACACCTACAGACGGAGCATTGTTTTGTTCCTTCACCACACCTTTCAAACAATTTCACATTAATTTTTTAATTATTTTATTCAACAGTATAAACGGTGTATAATATTTTTATAAATGCTACGATATGAAGGGTTATCGTCTTTCATATTAATACATACTGCAAAAATTGTTATTCAACTTTGCGTTTTAACCCTTGTACGGAATTTGTAAATATATTACGATTAAGAAATTTAGGGTCAAATTAACCCAACCTCACATGTTCACAGAAAATGAAGTATAATAAAAAAAATATGGTTCGTTTGAAAGATTGTGTTTAATACCCTTATATGTATTATAAATTAATTTCATGCAGCAGTTCTGAGGCATTTAATCACCCTTGGACAACTCATGCGTAAGGTAATTGCAGCCAACGTTAATTTGTCTTTAATTAGTGACACATCTATTGTTGTTGCGTAGCAGTTCGAGTTCGAACTGCTCGTGTCCAGACTCGTTACGACCACGCTTAGTGATGATTGCGATGTGATAGAGGTGTAAAGAATTTCAAGTATACCAAGGAGTTGTAAGGTACTATATACACGTTGAAATATATGCGTTAATTCTGAATGTTACACTAGTTATAGATATTCTGTTAGAGTTGTACCTATGTGTTACTTGTATTAAAGTGCTAAGATTAGCTTTAGTGTGTTTTATTCGAGTTCTTGTTAAGTTCCTTTTGATGGAGTCTATGTTGCTAAAAATGTAACCTCGGTTGTTTGATCTTCGAAAACTATTGGTGGATGAATTGGGGGACGTGGGAGGAAAAGTTGCTAATGGTCGATTGTGATTGGGGGTTGGAAAATGAGTTGAGAGCTGGTGGGAACGTTAAGGGAACGGAGTGGGAAGGGGGGTGAGTTTTCTTGTCGCTGTACCGAGGTCCGGGTTTTTCCTGTTTTGCGCTGACTGTTTTTGTATACCTGTTAGAAAACAGCCTGGTCGCGCCACAGGTGCGTGCCGGCTGTGGAAAAGTTGGTGCTGAGCGCCACCATTATGAAGGGTCGCGAGTCAACAATTGTGATTTAAATATTATTGCCTCAAACATTACTATTGCCTTGATGCAAAGAATTTGCATCAAATTGCATAATACTAAACGCCTTCCAACACCGCTAGAAATAGTAGCAGTATCTCCAACGATGTATAGCGACCGAAGGAATCTGCTTTCAAAGTGACAGTGTGGTTTTGTAAATTTTTTTTAAATGCAGAATTTTCTAGTAAGATTTTCACTATATTTCAAATACAGCTCGTATCTTTTGCTTGCACGGTATTCTGAAGGCAAACAGGAGTAGCTACGGCTAACCAGATTAAGTGAACGAAGTAGATTGTGACTAAATGCATGTGCAGTGAAGTCTCAGTTACCTGAATCCCGTTTAACCAAGGTTCCGTATTATCCGAGGTGCTTAGAACTTTGAGATGATAACAAAAAATGTTCTTACAAAAGTTGTTTGGTATGGGGAAGGAGAAAGGGAGAAGGGGATTGTGTAGTATAAACAGTTATTCTGAAAGTGGAATAATAGCAGGAATTTCAAGGTCAAATTAATTTTTTCGGTAGAATGCCATATTTATTTATTTATTTACGGCCTAGCACCATTTGTTGAAACAAGTTCAACGATTGGCAACAATAGGTGATTTCGTTTGATGGAAATGAAGAATCGGGAGTCAGGTTAAAGGCTCGCCCAGCCTCACAGACAATTGTCCGTAGAATGTGTCTGGAGATAGTGAATACGCAGTGCGCGCAGTTAAAATACGAGTCTGCAAACTGTCAATGGACTAGGGTTGGCGTGTATTTCGTTTTCCATTGAGATGGAAAACTAACGACCTAAGCCTGAACACGTGCAAACAATGTCTGTTAGTGTAGGGGGGGTAATACGTGGCAAATCCTGTGACTAGCATTACTAGCATGACCAAAAATATGGTTCAGTTGACCGAAGGCATGTAGCACGCGGTATTAACTTAACCGTAAAAACTGGGTCAATATTCCACTTATAAAAGAATTATTTATACCTTATGTTTTTCCTTATGAGATATACCACCGTATCCAGTTAAAACGGACACCCTGTATATTTGTGACCGTGGAAAAGGAATGTCGTGGCAATGCAATTTGAAAGGGTCAAGCAACGATTAAATATTAACATGTATTGGTATAAAGAGTAAACATGAGGTGCAATCGATTGTTTAAGTTCTTGGGTATCAAGCTAGTGGACCGTGTAGTGTCACTTGAGTGAATCGCGGTGCATGTATAATGTGGGATACATTCATATAATATGTTGTAAATTGTGTTACACGTAAGGGTCTAGGATGGTCTACAGGGTGTCCTGTAACTACCATAACATCGGGAAATGGGGGGTAGCTGGTGTGATTTTGAACAACTTTTTCGTTGACCAAAATGTTGATTGATGCTTCGTTTTTGAGTTATTAACCAAAAACACTGCCCAAGGAAAGCGCCCGTAGAGCGCGCGTCCAGGCCCGTACCTCTCTACTGCGCTCGGTCGTGTACGGGGGCATCGAGGATATCGAAGAATGCGTACGGAACATGTTATTCATTAATAAGAAATAAACTAGTTATTCTTTTAATCAATCGCGCACGGTCGTGGTCGTTATTTATGTATAACGAATAATTCCACATTATCCTTAATTTAGGGCGAAGTAACATTTGCCGTACGGTTTCCTCGGTCAGCCTCGATGGCCCAGTACACATTGGGCAGTGTATTTGGTTAATAACTCAAAAACGAAGCTTCAAACAACATTTTCGGCAAGGAAAAAGTTACCATCACAACATGCGAAGTTGTGCGAATACTGAAAATTTCCATGACCACCGCGGTAATGTGCCCCGAACGGCAAGGCCTTGCAATGTGAAATCAATAGTCATTTGAACTGAGAAATAGCACGAGATTCAACGGACTGCTTACAATGAGGTGCACATATCGTCTAAATAGAAGGACATAAACAATCGACTAAAGAGGACAAAAGGCTGCTTGTTTGCTTTTAGCGAGTGTCGACTTTAGCCGACGCGTCGCGACGCTCAGCCGTTAGGTTGCACTTGGCGGCTGTCAACTATAGGGACACTCGTTGCAAAAAGATTAACCAACTCTGTCTGTGGATAAGCCGTGTGAAACTTATTTATATGGGATTTGGAAATAAGAATTTTTAATTATTTCCAAATAAGTTTCAATTATTAATTATGATATAATATATACCTTCGAAACAAGAGTGGCCCTCCTGGTCGTTCTTCGACGTTGTTGAAAACAGTCAAGGTGCTTGTCGAACAATTTGAATCGTTTTCCTCCGAAGGTGAGACAATTGGGGTTTCGTCATTGATCAATGCTCCTAACGGATCGTTTTCTGTGACTGGCGTACGAACAGGGCTTTTTAACGGCGATTCTAAATTTCGGATTATTCTACAAATAAAGAAGATGCACGTCACAATAGATTAGTGAAAAATGTCTCCTTATAAATATCCTAAGATATAACAGAAACTTCAACAACTTATGAAATTACCTCTGATTCAATTGTAAATTATCCAACTCGTCTGATTGTATAACATTTAACGCTACAGAATCTTTAACAATACTATTTTGTCGAGGGAGCTTTTTTATTTCAAAGGGTCCATACTCTGGCAGATCTGAGACAGAGCTCCCTTTTGTAGCTATTAATGGCATAAAGAAAAAAGAAAAGGTAATGCGAGGGACACGCTTGTAGAAGAATAAATAATTCAACACAACAAATTAACACTTACAATCGCTATGGGCGGCTTCTGTATCCTGAGAATGGGCACTGTCAAGACTAGATCTAGAAAATGCATGTTCCATACTTGTAATTTTACCATCAACAGATAATAATTCTGCGTTTGAACTTAATCTTCTCCTGGCGCTTCTTTTACCAGCTCTCTTAAACAAAGCGGTGCCTACTATGGCATTCCTTAATTTATTCCACATCAATTGACTGGAGTTTGTCATATCAGACGGCCAGGTTGCCTCTAGTACAGCCTACGGATCGCGAACGAAAGAAAATCATATTGCCTGCAATAGAATTTATTAGGAGTATCTAAAAGTTTCGATCGTTTGCTAGTGTGTGGCATGGCTGTTGGATATTTACTAGTGATAGTAAATATAATATATTATGCTAGAGCAAAATTGCCTCAACGTTCTTAGAAATGGTTTACTAATAAAGATAGTAAGAGAACCAGATGGGTCTGCAATTGGAGAGTCAAAAAGGGCCTAGGTTGTAAAATGAGACAATACGCATTCGTAGGTATAAGTGGAGCCCAGTTCTTTTGGGTGTTTTCGTTCAGTTGGAGAGAGCATTTCATAGAGAGAGGACATTCCTTCTGAGCTATTTTAAATACACTGATTGATAAAAATATAATAGTTATTTTATTTAACACACCATATTCAATAATGGCTGTTAAAATTACAATGTGTTTTTGCTTTTTTATAACATTTTCCACTACAGAACCGTCATTCGATGGTTACATAAGATGAGAAAGATTTAGAACCAAGGAAAGTGGTTAAGCTGCCCGAAAACGACTTGTACATTTTGCTAATGACTCGACACAAGCATAATAAATTTAGTTCGTACCGAATTATGACCAGAGATCAAAGAGAGATTTTCTATGCCAATTCCAAACTCCAAAAAATCATGATCAAAACCTCATGAAGGCGTTACAACAAAAACGAAATATCTGTGGTCACAAAGTCTGCGCATCTGATGGAATATGCATGGGGTTTTTCATCCACTGTCACCACAGACTTGTATAATTGACAAATGGAGCAATTAAACTGCAAAACGAACGTTGCTTTTCTAAAAAATGAAATAAACGGGAAGTCATACTGGAACTAGAGGATTATCCAAATCTGACTCTTTTGAAACTTGAGATTCGAAATTTGATTCCATGCAAAGTTGATGTAAAAACGGTGGAAACTTTTGCATACCCCTCATATGTGTGACACAAGAAAAGAATCACGCTTTGTGAAAAGAAGAACAAACCTTGTTATAAAATCCATAGGTAAGAGCATTTGGTTGGACGCCGCTACGTTTCATGTGGAATAGCAATTTTACAGCTAAAACAGGTTGCCCGTAAACGCCGCATAGTTGCATCATTGCCCTATAGCAAACCTAAAATCGATATCTTCTACGGTAAGTTTTGGTAACATAATTGATGGGTAAAATAATTATTTGAACATATGGGGACAAAAAAATTTACTTCTTCGATTGGTTCGAGATGTAATTTTGGCATTTTAACTAATAAGTCGTAAGCTTGATGTAAAATTGTAGCCGGTTGACTGGAAACTTGTAACATAGCTGGTAGGTGTAAAAACCAAAGACTGTAACAAGTACCAAGTAGACACCTGCCCCACCTGTCTGGCATTGCTGCCTGAAAGATATTAAAAAATATTACCCTAAAGAAATTAGAACATTCATTAAATTATGTAACAAAATTAATTGAATATATTCGCAGAGCTTAGTATTGTTCTAAGCTGAAAAGAAGGAGAGTGAAAGAAATACAGATCCAATTGATCGCAGCCAAATAAGTCAACCTATTTGGACACAGTTATAGCCACGAATCGAGCCACCCGCATTTTCACAGTAGGTTGAATTGGTTACAATCTACTAATCGGAATCTGTAACATCGTGTGACGAAGAAATGGAACGGAATGCGTCGGAACTAAGTAGGATAGAGCGATAGCAAGTAATGAACTGGCGTAGGCATAGGTTCAGAGCGTTTATCTGTAGGCGCAACAAAAGTAAGTAGAATAAACCCTCGATGTAGACTCACAACACCTATTCCATGTATAGTCCTCCCAGAATTATTACATTGCACACGATTATTGCCGCCTCTGGCAATGTCGTATGCGTCCTGCATTTGCAGGGTTCCAAGCAGTAACATGAGTACACTACGAATTAATTAAGGAGATATGGTTCAAATTATGTCTTATGCAGCTAGGTGTGCCAATGGGTTGGTTCACCACCACGACCGAGCGCGATTGGGAGCCACGCGCTCTGATTGGCCAGTGTTTTTTGTTAATAAATCGAAAACGAAACTTCAAACAACATTTTGGTAATGGATAAAGTTTTTCAGAGTCACCACAGCAACCTCCCATTATTGGGTGTTCCCATAGTTACGGAACACCCTGTATGCCCCAATTTCCAATTGACATCCTACTGCACTTCGCAGATCATCCAAGCGGTCGAACCTTGAATAGAGGGTGGCTCAAAACCCAAGGAACATCGAGAAATGGGGGGTAGCTGGGGTGATTCCGAACAACTTTTTCCTTGGCCGAAATGTTGTTTGCAGCTTCGTTTGTTAGTTATTAACGAAAAACACTGGCCTATGAGGCCACCCGTCGAGCGCTACAGATTCTACCCCCACTACTTAGGTTGGTCCACCCTGGAACCAGCGAAGCGTGAAGCGCCGAGCATGTAATCTGAACACAGATCGAATATCGGTGAGAGCCAACACTGATGCGAGCGAGGTTACAATTAAAACTTGTTCATTTTTGGTCCGTTTTAAATGAAATTTTACCAAAATGTTCGTTACAATCTCCTGATTAAAATGACACCAAACACGATATGGTTTGGATAATTTTTACTTATCGTGGTATTAATAAATTTATTCCCCTTTATTATTGTTTCCGATGACAACTAGAATATGTGTATATTAGTTGTTAATAAGGTAATTAGTAGTGAGATTATAAAGGAAGTCAATTCGAATCGGCTGTCTCGATTAGTGTACCTCGCCTGGGACCGAATGTGAACACTAATCGTGTGCAGACACGTTTCTCATTTCTGAAAAAATCAATTTTGAAAAAAATCGCACATTTTTTAATTTGGAAATGTTTTGTACTTTTCCGGTAATGGTTATTCAGTTGCGCTTGGTGCCAAATGATTCTTTGAAGTTTCACGAATAAAATGATGTAATTCGTAATTAGATTATAAGCATTCAAACGTGTTTAAATAATGATCAAAGTAAAAAGGACACCGAAAATACGTCCATTTTGGCTGATATCTTCCAATTTATTTCAAAAACTACAAGTCCAGGGGGAAATCTTACTATGCCACCCGATAGAGCAGACCTTTCTGTTAAAGAAAGCACCAGTGGAAGTTACAAAATCATTTTTGTATTGAATATACAAGCGAAATAGTTTGGTAAAACACGCGGCGGCAACAGTGACACTCAGCAGAAGTATTGCGCGTCTAGTGATTCAGGTACGCCGAGCGATAATCGGGGAGCCGCTGTCTTAGAGCACCACTGCCGCCGCCACGTGTTTTGCCAAACTGTTTCACTATGATATTGAAAATAAAAATAATTTTGTAACTTCCGTTGAAGCTTTCCTTTGCAGAAAGGACTGCTCTATCGCGTGGCATAGTTAGATTTTCTCCTGGACCCTTAGTTTTTGAAACAAATTGAAAGATATCAGCCAAAATAGGTGTATTTTCGGTGTCCTTTTCATTTTGATCATTATTTAACACATTTAAATGTTTATAATTTAATTACTAATTATATCATTTCATTCGGGAATCTTCACAGAATCATTTGGCAGCAAGCGAAACTGAATAACTATTACCGCAAAAGTACAAAACACTTCCAAAGTTGAAAATTTGCGATTTTTTTGTAAATTGATTTTTTCAAAAATATACGTTCTGGAGAAAAACGGATTGCAGATTCGTATTCAGCACATTAAAGTCTACAAGAAACGCCTATTAAAGGTTACAAAATCAGACCCGTGTTGAACAGTGTAATTAATTACATCGTCTTAATTAAGAGTAATGTGGAATTATTCGTTATTCATGAATAAGAAATGAACTAATAAGTCGTTTAATAACTGTTCGATTCTTTTATTCCTTATCCGAATGGAAGTAACCGTGAAGAAAATTAACCGTGCCGTGATGTGTGTTCACCGACATTTGCCGCACGCTTCCCTGGATACCCTCGATGCTCCCATCACCACCAAGCACAGTTGAGAGATACGCGCCTGAGCGCGCGATCGACGGGCGCGCTCATTGGCCAGTGTTGTTCGTTAATAACTCAAAAACGAAGCTTCAAACAACATTTTGGTCAAGGAAAAAGTAGTTCAGAATCACCTCAGCAACCCCCCATTTCCCGATGTTCCCTGAGTTCTGAGAAACCCTGTATAATGTTTTGACGACTACAGAACTTTCAATCCCACATTTTTTTATTTGCTGTCCTCTTCTACAGAAACAAAACGTCTGAGCTGGGCCCGTACATCGAGGTTTTACTGTACTTGGAAATTCTACTACTAATTGTAAGTCAATGTGTGTCACATCTGGCGACTCAAAGGTGGCGCATCCGGCTACTCTTCTGTCACCAGTGTCGTCCCGTTAGTCTTCTTTTCAACTCGAAATATTACTTCTCATTCACAGGTTCAGTATAGTCGCCCCCAAGCCATAGCGCGCCCATAACTTAAACACTTGAGAGACGGCACCCATTGATGCTTCGACACTCAGGGTAGTGCGTTGCATTATGTTTTAAGGTTCCAAAAGAAATTAATGGTAGCATTAGTTTTGGTGCTGAATTGGTAAATATATATAAATATATATTTCCCTTACAAGGTAAATATTAATTACTATTTAAAATTATAATGTGGGTCTGAATGTTTACTTTCATATACAAAGAATGCAGTATATAAGTTTCAATGGCACTGGATGACAAGTGTCATCGTACGCCCCTGACTATGGTCCCAAACCTTAACTTCACAATTTCTGTTAATTCCCTTGTCCCGGCAGCCAAAACGAGTGTTCAGAAGCGCCTATTAACTTTTACGTGCACGCTATATCTTGGAGGCAACTATACATCACCTACTATAAATGCTGACAAGTATGCTATAAAGATTTTTAAACATTTAGGAAACTACCACATTTATATAAAGTAATTATGCAGAATTAGGTGCACCTCTCCTTACACATGTTACCGCCGTGCGTTCTTATTTTTTGATATATTTATGAAAATATTTCTGGGTCTGTTTCGTATGTATCATAAGAATATATGGCAACCCGAAAAGCAATAGTTACGACTTTCAGGGGTCATTCTACATTTTAAAAAATATGTTGCCGCAAAATTATTTATAACAATAAAAACTGCGTAAATTTTTGTTATTTCTATATATTTTTTCGCCGTGAATAGAAAACCATGTGTCACAAGTGTACCATTTACCCAATATAAGCTGTTAAAGTTTTTGAACAAAGTTTATGTGTAAATCACGCCTTGGAAGAAGGAAACGTTCTACATCGTTTACGCGCAAGCATTTATGGCAGAACATAACTCACACCTGGGTCAAAAGTGTCAAGAATACCTTTACGTACAACTCGAAAACTAAAGCCGTGCAGCGATAACACATATAGTAGAAAGTTGTTCAGAATGATGACCTTGACAACATATTGCAACAACATCAAAATCGTCGGCAAGGTACAACTAATTCCGAATAATTAATAAATATAAGAATAATAATAATAATATAGTAAAGTACAATTTATATTCTAAGGAATATTTGTAATTACTTGTTTACGCGCCATCCTTTGCGCTACTTTAATTTCATGCTTGGTTCTGCGTGCCATAGGACTTCCTGGTACTATTCCGAAGGCACTTAAATTCGGATTTCGTAAGGTGAAATTTTTTTGTGGCCTTATTAAGTCAGGATTTAATTTGAATGTTCGATATATAATGGGCGATTGATTCAGACCAGATTCAGGTGGAGGTATAAACACTGTCCGTTCGCTATGCTGAGATTCATCCAGTTCCAACAGAGGTACTAAAATAAATATTGGAATTTGGAACAGTTACAATTATATTAACAAAGAGTTGCTTCATGATTTCTTTTTAACAAGATAATAAGTTCATTGTTGTACAAAAAGTGAGTACGTAACCTGGTTTTGTCTGTATAATACATATACAGGGTGGCACAAAACCCAGGGAACATCGGGAAATGGTGTGTAGCTGGGGTGATTCTGAACAACTTTTTCCTTGACCAAAAAGTCATTTATCGTTTCGTTTTTGAGTTATTAACGAAAAACACTGCCCAATGAGAGCGCCCGCTGGGCATCGGCTGACGCGGCTCAGGCGCGAACCCATCACCTGCGGTCGGTCGTGATGGGGGCATCGGCGGTACCGAGGGAAGCGTGCGGCAAATGTTACATCGACTTAATTAAGAATAATGTGGAATTATTCGTTATTCATGAATAAGAAATACACTAATAAGTCGTGTAATAACCGTGTTCCATACGTTTATTCATTATCCGAAAGGAATAAAGTGTTTTATTACTTATGAAAAAAAATTTTTTTTTATCAGTACGTTTTCAGGTGGATAACTTATGTTCTAAGAAAAACGATCTGCATAACTAATGTTAGGAGAAGCTAGTTAAACTTACCCATTCGTTCACGAATTAACCTGTTTAACATTGTGCGATTCCTGACCTAGGCAACGCACAACAGCTGATGTTACGGCCGGCTTAGTATCCTTGCACGATCACTTCACGGTCACTTTCACGTGCCACTGTGAAATGTAGGGATATTTACATATTACGCACATGTTCTTTAATGTGGACAACATTGTAGTGCCAAAGCTCGCGCTGCGACGGAGTCAAGCCAAGGGTCGATGCTGCCGTGTGTGATCGGTATCTGCCGCCGATTTCCACTAAATTTGGAGACGGTGTGTGTGCGTATGGAAGCGAGTGCGAACGTTTAAGGTTGAACGAGCAACGTGAATCGTACAAACGCAGAATATTACGAAATGTTCAAACGTAGGAACAATGAATTGTTTTTAAATATCCCCAGATTTCACAGTGGCACGTGAAAGTGACCGTGAAGTGAAGTGATCGTGCACGGATACTAAGCCGGCCGTAACATCAGCTGTTGAGCGTTGCCTAGGTCAGGATTCGCACAATGTTAAGCAGGTTAATTCGTGGACGAATGAGTAAGTTTAACTAGCTTTTTCTAACATTAGTTATGCAAATCGCCTTTCTTAAAACATAATTTATCCACCTGAAAACGTACTGATAAAAAAAATATTTTTTTCATAAGTAATAAAACACTTTATTCCTTTCGGATAATGAATAAACGTATGGAACACGGTTATTACACGACTTATTAGTATATTTCTTATTCATGAATAACGAATAATTCCACATTATTCTTAATGAAGACGATGTAACATTTGCCGCACGCTTCCCTCGGTGCCCTCGATGCCCCCATCACGACAGACCGCAGGTGATCGATTCGCGCCTGAGCGCGCGTCGGCCGCTGCCCAGCGGGCGCTCTCATTGGCCAGTGTTTTTCGTTAATAACTCAAAAACTAAACTATAAATAACATTTTGGTCAAGGAAAAAGTTGTTCAGAATCACCCCAGCTACACCCCATTTCCCGATGTTCCCTGGGTTTTGTGCCATCCTGTAGAGTACTTCCATCATAGCATCATTATGCATCTTGAACTTACACCCCAACAAATTCCACTAAAATAGTGACATTTAAATATTGGCTAAAGGTTTGGAAGCATCCTTACCATTAATACGAACGTGAATTAGTATTTGGCGGTAAAACAGTAAGTATAAAAGTGTAACACTTAATTATCCATATGATTAGAGGATCATATTTCTTTAACCTCTCAACGATTGTAGCCGCATTATACTATTCTCACCACACTGCGCTAGCAGTCTCTTGTCGCTATACGGTCTCCACCAAAGCAAATAAAATTCAAGCCTGATCTACCATAGCAAAGAGCTAATGTTTGTATTTCATCTCCATATAAATAAATGTTAGTCTATATACTGTATACAAAGGGTTCCGTAACTATGGGAACTCCCGGAAATGGGGTATGCTGGGGTGACTCTGAACAACTTTTTCCTTTACCAAAATGTTGGTTGAAGCTTTGTTTCTGAATTATTAACGAAAAACACTGGCCAATCAGAGGCCAATTCCACATTATTCTTAATTAAGACGTTGTAACATTTGCCGCACGCTTCCCTCGATAGCCACGCTGCAGCCAGCTTTGCCAAGCGCGCGATGCCAATGCGTTGGTTCACGACCACGACCGAGCGCGGTTGAGCGCCACAAGCTCGAGCGCTCTGATTGGCCAGTGTTTTTCATTAATAATTCAAAAACGAAGCTCAATCAACATTTTGGTCCAGGAGAAAGTGGTTCAGAGTCACCTCAGCAACCCCCCATTTCCCATAGTTAAGATGCACCCTGTATGCAAAACAGATTGGGACCCACACATTGCATATAACCAGCCGAGGTGTCGATTCTATGTTTATATGTGGCTGCAGCCGAGTGTGAACGTAGAAATGGACAGATAGTGAAGGAGAGAGAGAGGTCCAAGGAACACAGCGAGATGCCTAAACGTATCGGTGAGACAATACTAATGCAACAATAAAACTTTTATTTACTAATTTTCCTAAATGTAACTTTTACCAATGTATTTGTGACATTTTTCGGATTACTACGAGATCAAACACGATATAGTTTGAATTATATTTACTTCTTAATACTGATTAAATACGTACCACAAAGTACAAAACCACGTTGATCTTATTACAATAATAATAAAAGGATAATGTAAAATAATAAAGTACATTATAATAAATACACTAATTCAGTAGAAGCTGCATGAATGCCAGATAGATTGGAACCCAAACATTGCATTTAACCAGCCGAGGTGTCGATTCTATGTTTACATGCGACTCCAGCCGAGCGTGAATCGACACCTCAGCTGACTACATGCAATGCTCCGGTCCCAATCCGGGGACCTACAATTCTACAATTCACGCAAAGCCTATGGACTGTTTGTGCCATGTATCTATATGTACTTGCAGTAGGACCGTAGGCGATAAAGACAAGCGACGAATGGTGCTTAGTAGCGGGAGAACCAAAAAACTAAAGGAAGGGTCGCATAGTTAGGGCGGTCCGTAACGCGATCCGGGCTCGGGTATATCGGTGAGCTAATACTAATTGAACGATGAAACTTCTCTTTCCTTTTCACTAGCTATCCCTTTCTGTGGTCTACCCCCCCCCCCCCCGGGGGGGGGGGGGCTGCGGTGATTCTGAACAACTTTTTCCTTTACCAAATTGTTGGTTGAAGCTCCGTTTTTGCGTTATTGACGAAAAACACTGGCCCATCAGAGTGCTCGAGCGCGTGGCTCTCAACCACGGTCGGTCGTGGTCGTGAACCAACGCATTGGCACAGCGCTTGGCACAGCTGACTGAAGCGCGGGTATCCAGGGAAGCGAGCGGCAAATGCTAAACTTACTCAGTCGCCCATGAATTAACCTGCTTCGACTCAACAGCTGATGTTACGGCCGGGTCGGTGAACACACATACACGATCATTGTCATTGCACAGCCACTTTTACTTTCCACTGTAACATTTAGGGATGATTCGACGGGATTTATTGTACCTACCTTTAACCAAGTCGGTCACTCACAAGAAAACATATCGAACTGTCCGCTTCCGATTTTTATGAAACTCGGTGGATATATTAAGCAGGTGAAAATAAGGGACACGTATTGTTTTATAGCGGCCCAATCGCAAGTTTAGGGGGTGAATTCAGCCCTTGCAGTTTCAGCAGAAAAATGGTATCTCGAAAACTGTCACAGATATAAGAAAACTTGTTCAGGAAAAGTTTCATGGTTTTTTCAGCTAAAATAAATAGTGGTCACAGATTTTGTAGAAATTAATTTGTTTATAACAAACAAATGTATTGTTACATTATTTTAAGAGATACAAGAATTTATATAATGACAAGGAAGAACCGTGAATTTGTGTCTGAATCTAATGATATATAACAGGGCTCGGAATTAAGTGAACTTTCGGCCCGATTTTCAGAGGCTACGCCCACTTTCTCCCTCCGCGCGTCTTGGACCCGATAAACAGTTCCTGAGATAAAAATTCCTGCGTAAAGCCCGTTTTCGCAAAAATGGCAAAAATTACAAACTTTGAAGGTCTGTATCTTCTAAACAAATTGTCAACCGCGAAAATGATGACTTAAACCTCCCCTAATTTCACATAGACTACAAAATATTTCATTTAGAGCAAAATCGCCGATGGTGACGTCCAAAAGTGATCGACTTGGCGTGGAATGACCCGACAGTAATATTAATTACATTAGTATGCATTGCAGTATGCTATTGTTAGGAAGTAGTTTGTTACTTGCAAATTAATATCCGTTAATAACAAAATTGGTATAAAAATTATTGAAGTAATGGTCATTAAATTCAAGAAGGATATCAGTGTCTTCACTTTTATGTATATGATCGCTATCGGACGAGAATGATTTCGGCAAATTAAATAATTGATATCATTTCATTTCGAATGAAGATTAAGTATACGTGGCTTGTGAACTTTTCGTTAATGAATTATTTATCCCAATTATGATACAAGAAATGTAATATTAATAGTATGGAGACTGTGAATTTACGGAACATAAGTTTCACAGAAATGGTATTCCGTAAAGAAATGTTGGAAGCAAAATGATTTCTTACACCACGGACAGGTAATGATAGCAGCATTTCCACAAATGTCACATGTTGGTACTAAATTTGCACCGAAACAATAATCTACTGGATTGCCAAAATGAGTGGGACTGCCTTTTATATACGCACTCTTAAACCACGCATATTTGTAACAAAGTTTTTTCAAACTCGAAACCCGTAACGATCGAATTCTTCCCGTTGTGCCTTTCGGTATGATAAGGTGCTTTATTTCATTACCATGTGGCGTAGCCTCCGAAACCATTTTATAACACTGACCTGCCAATCATATACATAAAAGTAAAGAAGCTGGTAGCCTTCCCGAATTTAATGTCTACTATTTCTCTAATTTTTATTCCAATTTTGTTATTAACAGATATTAATTTCCAAGCAAGAAACTACTTCCTAACAATATCATACTGCAATGCATACTAATGTAATTAATGTTACTATTGCAAATTTGATAATATTAGTTATGATTAATAAATGCATATCTCAAAATTATAGCCGCCCGTATGCCTATACATGTATATCTCGTGCGGCCGCAGCCCGGTGGACTCGCGCGATCTGCGTATTACATGAAAATTTACAAAACTGTAGGAGGCAAACCTATCATATTATATATCTATGGATTCAGAAAAAAATTTCGGTTCTTTTTTGTCGTTATGTAAATTGTTGTGTCTGTTTGTTTTACCTTCAAAACCCATCAAACTTTTCCTTAAGAAGTTTTCTTATATCCGTAACAGTTTTCGAGATACCATGTTTCTGTTGAAACTTCAAGGGGTAAATTCACCTAAACTTGCGATTGGGCCGCTATAAAAAAATACGTGTCCCTTATTTTCACCTGCATAATATATCCACCAAGTTTGATCAACATCGGAGGTGGACAATTCCATATGTTTCCTTGTCAGTGACGAATGAATACAATACTGCACAACGAAAAGTTGAAGAAAACTGCACGTGGTTAACCGCTCACGCTGCGACACAGGATACTGCACCAAGGGCCGATACTGCCCTGCGTAATCGGTTTCTGCCGCCGAATCTCCACTAAGCTTGGAGACGGTGTGTGTGCGTATGCGTGTCCATGTACATGCGGAAGTGAGTACGAATACTTGTGAAATCGTTCAGATTGGTATCGACCACAGAGACTGCGGATCGGATGGATACTGAAATAATTTTAATTCGGGCGTGAGATCAACTCGTCATTACGCAGTACTGTATTCATTCGTTACACGTAAGAACAATAAATAATATCGAATCATCCCTAAATCTTACAGTGGAAAGTAAAAGTGGCCGTGCAGTGAAATGAGTTCACCGACCCGGCCGTAACATCAGCTGTTGAGTGTTGCCAAGAAAGGTCAGGATTGACCCAGTGTCAACAATTCGTGGACGAATGAGTGAGTTTTACTCCCTTTCTAACATTAGTTATCCAAATCGTTTTTCCCAAAACATAATTTATCCACCCGAAAACGTGATGTTGAAACAAGATTTTATTCACAAGTAATAAAACACTTTATTCCTTTCGGATAACGAATAAAATTATCGAACACAGTTATTAAACGACTTATTAGGTTATTTGTTATTCATGAATAACGGATAATTCCACAGTATTCTTAATTTAAGACGATGTAATATTTGCCGTACGCTTTACTCGGATACCCTCGATGCCCCCGTACACTACCGAGCACAGTACAGAAGTAGGCACCAGAGTGCGCGCTGTACAGGCGTTCTAATTTGGCAGTGTTTTTGGTTAATAACTAAAAAACAAGCCTTCAAACAACGTTTTGATCAAGGAAAAAGCTGTTCAGAATCACCCCAGCTACCCCACATTTCCCGATGTTGCGGTAGTTACGGGACACCCTGTATAGGTGAAACATCTCGAAATATCAATTTAATTGTAAAACAAATGTATATGGATAGAATGTAGATCAGAAACGCTAATATTCTCTTACTTAATGGTGAGTGCAGCTTTTAGTATTCTATTAGTAATTATAGCTAGGCATGTTCGTCATATTTTCTACCAATTTTTCGATATATGATACAAGTAACGACCAGGGTTGCCAGACGCAAGGGGAAAGTGACTACTTGATACCCATATGACGTAGGAAGGACTTCTTATTCCCTATTAGAGATTAGGGCACACTATGGCAGCAACGGTTGCCGCCGGTTGGTAACGCATGACGCGGCATCAGTGCAATAAATAATAAATAAATGAATAAATAATTTCTTCATTATTAGTGAGTTTTTTTTTTAAATTTTAGCAATGTTACTTATGTTTGAGATCTTAGTTACATTTGTCCAGTGTCTCACGTGCTTAATGACGTTGCCGCGGATGAGTACTACTAATTGTAAGCCCTGCCTGGTGTACACAAGTCGTATTAGTATACATATGTATATGTATAGCTCTATGTATATGACGCTACATTACTTCTTGCTTTGAAAGCTTTTTCCTTTTACGTGTGGCAATTCTGGTAATGACCTACATATTTGTGTTACTTTATACGTCTTTGTATATCTAGCTTTCCATGGACAGGCAAAACATGTCTAATAAGAAACCGGGACCAAAAGGAAGATTCAACACTTAAAGGCGGGTCCACACTTGTACGTAGTCCTGTTACTGACACCCCTTACGTTAGTTTTTGGTAACGAGGTTTGGTATGGGACCCATTTCCTATTCTTCTGCACGTAAAAGTGTGTCCACATTTGTTACCGCACCGGGATTTGTTACCTAGTCAAGTGGTCTAGAAAAGGTTTGGGAAGAAATGTCTTGATACCTCATAGTGTTACTTTTTACTTGGCTCGGCTGTTCCATGGGCTGTCGGTATAGTGACCCGCTCCAAAGAAGCTATTTGAGCCGCTCTTGATTACTCCCGGATTTGAATGAAACTTTGTAGGTTTATAGAGTGATCCAAGACAAGAATAACGGTATGCTTCATTCGTGCCCAATCACCCTTTAAGGGTGTGAAAACTAACCTCGAAGTCAAATCGGGTTTCGACTTTTTCGCGTATATCTCTTATAATACATGAGATGGGAAAAATGTTTTAGGTAAAAGTTTAATGGTACAATGAGCGCTATAATTTTACATTAAGAAAATTTAAAATAAAGTTTTTTTTCGGAAAAGAAAATTTTTTTTGCGTTATTTTAAAGTTTTTTTACATTTTTATAATAACTAAAAATATTACGTGTTTTATTCTGAATTCAACCATGTATACTAATGTTACTATACACCATCGACTTATGCAGATACACGACGAAGATCCAGCGCGACCTCAAGAATGTGAGTTTGTTGAAGAGGGTAATATCGAGGAAAACGTTAGTAGCAATGAATTTGATGACAGATGTGTCCCGGGTGGAAGTGGTAACGTAGACTTCAATTATAAAACTCGAGCTGTTGAGTTTTGGAGAAGCGGTAAAAAAACGCGCAGGACTCTCGTCGCTGTACAACATAAGTTTAGAAAAGTTAAATCAGTTGAACAACTGTATCAATGGGAAGAAACATTGGCAGGAGATGGTACACGCAGAGAGAATTCGTAAACCGGGTGAAACCATACATTGCTATGTACAATTCAAATGTTTACAACGCTGATGAGAGTGGATTTAATTTGGAAATTTATTCTGGTCGTACGTTATCGTACCGTGGTAGAAAGACCATAGAAGCATCCGTGCAGTCAGTATCCTCAACTACCCGTAGTTATACGATTCTCCCTACCATTTCCGCGAGCGGTCAGTTACTGTCACCCTAATGTGTTTGTTACTGCTGGCATACAGAAGTCTTTTTACCAAAGACTGAATCTAAAAGTGTTCTGTTACTTGATTCGTGGTGCGGCCGTTGTCCTTCGACTTTTCAGCAAAGTATTCCGGCTGACGAAGAACTTATTGCGTTAACCATACTGAAAGGAATAACAGGTTTGATACACCCGCCGGATGTTTTCGGTTTTCGGGTATGGAAAAATATTGTCAAAACTTTTTCAAATCGGGTGTTACTATATGATCTTGATATAAATTTACATCTGCGAAATAATATTATCAAATTGCAATCTCTCACACACAACCATTTCTCTTCTCCGAGGTTCCGGGAATTATTTAAATACTCTTGGTATAAAAGTGGATACCTTGAACAAAGGCCAGCAATTTGAAAATCCAGTAGATTTCTGTTTCAAATTTCCTGAAGTATATAACCTGTCTCGTTGTGATCTGTGTGATAAGCCTGCTATTATAACATGTGCTTGGTGCAAGAAGTATCTATGTATGTATAGAACATTTCTTTGATGCACATCACTTTTGTGAAAACTATGTTGAAGGAAATACATGTATAAGCGTATTCAAACTGGAATAAAATATTAAATCAGTATGAAACAAATGTTTATGTAGGATATATGTGATATAGCGCAATGTATGCGACATGTCATCAATCTTGATGTAATATCTTATATTATGCTATTTTTATGTTATCATACTCAATATCGTCATATATTAGGAACTGCAACGAAAACAAGAAATCTGAATATGTAATTTACTGCGTGTTTTTAGCGCGCAATCGCGCGCATGGTGTACGTTTCGTCGTGTATCTGCATAAGTCGATGGTGTATAGTAACACTAGTATACATGGTTGAATTCAGAATAAAACACGTAATATTTTTAGTTATTATAAGAATGTAATAATTCTTTAAAAGAACGCAAAAAAAAATTTTCTTTTCTCGAAAAACAAACACATGATTTATAAAAATATAAAAATACTTATAAAAATATTTCACTATGAACTTTTTGTTGATATATTGCGGCATTGACTTTTACATGTCTGTCGATCAATATTAATGGCGTTAATTGTATTAAAGAAGGTAAAGTGATGTGTCGATTGTAATTACCTGGCTCTTTACCATGTGTTCTTTTATTCTAATCCTTACCATCTAAATCCTGCACTCAGATGGTCGAAAGGCTAAAAATTACTCCGCAAAAATGATGTTGGTTTCGACCGCGTCATAAACCTGATCGAGGGCCGAACTCGGCACGCACTCACACAGCCGTACGTCGCCAAGGGGGTTTTGGTCTATCTCAAAAGTATAGGCCCAATGAGCCCTAACTCCCAAGACTAAGCATTCTACAATACATAGGAACAGATCTGTTCACACATCTACGGCAGTTCACGGGCGAGCTAACACATTGGCAGTGGCCCAAGGACGAGTGCACACATCTACGGCAGCTCACTGGCTCCTTTGGAGCGGGTAAAATACCGACAGTTCCAGATATGAGGAAACAAGACACACTCCATCTTTGTTCCCATCTTCTTCCAGACCACTTGACTAGGTATTAATCTCGGTAACAGTGTGAGGAGCGGCAACAAGTGTGGACCCGCCTTAACACTACCACCCGAAATTTCGTATGTAAAAGTTGTTTGAGGAAACTCTTGTTTTTCAATGACAAACGAATCTGAGAGAATTTTAACTAACGCGTACTGGAGACGACTATGTATTGTACACGTTTAGAATAGTATAATCTCTCCCTCATTAGGTATACAGGGTGTCCCGTAACTACCGTAACATCGGGAAATGGGGGGTAGCTGGTGTGATACTGAACAAGTTTTTCCTTGACCAAAATGTTGATTGATGCTTCGTCTTTGAGTTATTAACCAAAAGCACTGCCCAATGAAAGCGCCCGTAGAGCGGGCGCCCAGGCCCGTACCTCTCTACTGCGCTCGGTCGTGTACGGGGGCATCGAGGATATCGAGGAAAGCGTACGGAACATGTTATTCATTAATAAGAAATAAACTAGTTATTCTTTTAATTAATCGCGCACGGTCGTGGTCGTCATTTATGTATAACGAATAATTCCACATTATCCTTAATTTAAGACGATGTAACATTTGCCGTTACAGCTTCAAACAACATTTTGGGCAAGGAAAAAGTTGTTCAGTATCACACCAGCTACCCCCCCCCCCCCATTTCCCGATGTTGCGGTAGTTACGGGACACCCTGTATATTTTCGAAGATATCGCCGATTCACTCTTTAGAGACACACTGTATTTAATATTTAATATAGCTCCATAATAATTTTTATAATATGTAGGATTTCAAGTAATCTAATAAAAACATAAAAAATCAATCTCACCGTTTTCTTCCTCAATACGTTCAGTACATTCGTCAAAAAAAGCTAAACCTGCCATGTCCATGTCAGATACAAAACTTCTTTCTTCTATAAACCTGAAAAAGATAATTGAACGTAACGTTCTGCATAAAAAGAAGTATATTATGAGACAGATGTACAATAGAGATTTAAAATGTCTTTACGTAATCTTGTCGCGACTGAAGAAAAAACGATGAACATAATACCAGGAGGAAGCACACAACATCATTATGTCGAATAAGATTTAAATGTAGAAGAGCTTTTGGTTTGGTTCATGGCGAGTGAAAAAGAAAGCAAAGCTGAGACTGTGACAATCGGCAAAGACCAGATCTGGTCGAAATTTTGTTTACTGATATAGATATATTGTACACTCTATACCTGCAACTTTAGTTCTCTACTTTGTTTTGTCAGATAGCTGCGTGGGTGAAAAATCGTGCGTCGCGTTACATGGAACACCCTGTATAATATTAACAGACATTCACGGTTCTTCAAAGTTAGAGCAATTAAAAAACAGTAGAATATTACACTCTTACATGGGTGTAACAATTTTATAGCAATGAAGGAACCATACATATCGGCGCAAAACAAAGTTTTTAGCTGCTATTGTGACAGCGTGGAAATAGGAATTGGTATTGGTTGTTAACAAGGGTGGAGATGGTGCTGGAAGGAGAGTTTGGGTTTTAGGAAGGAACTAATTTACATTCGGAAAGTCCTTGAGGTCACTTGCCTGGTTTTGGGAAAATAGTATGTTGCTTAATAAAAAAAAGTAAGGACTTCAATGGGTGACAATGGCCGCATGTGTTCGATATGGGCGATCCGAAGAACTTCAGAGACAGTGTAACCACGCTGTCGCGATGTCGAACGTGCGGCCAAATGGTCACATTTTTTACAGGTTACTATTCTTACTGCATTTGTTTTGCCAGTCCTTTTCTTTTCACTCGCTGGCCTTTTCTACGTTCGGCACCGTTGGCAAAGATAAAGAAATGTAGAAAGAATTAGCTATAAGCGAAAGTTCGGTCCAGAGGGTTTCGGTTATATCGAAAACTTACATACCTGTTTTCAAACACAAAAAAAAATCCTAAACAAATGAGATGTTTCGAAGCAGTATTTCACTGCGAAACGTCTAGTATAAAAACCCTTCATTTAGACAAAGCCTTGGATTTTATAAGTGCACAAATGACAAAAAGATTACCAGTACATTGATCCTTGTATATCCAACTATCTTGCGTAATAAAAGTTTTACAGCTTACAACAAATTTTTGAAATCGACTTTTGGCCAGGTAGATCGGGCAAATACCACACTGTGCAACGTCAAGAATTTCCGGACCATAAATTACCTCCTTTTAAAAATCAAATTTACCTCCACACCATCACCATCCTCTTTTTCATTAAGTTTCAAAATTAAATTGAATTAACAAAAAAAAGAACATATAGTCTGAAATTATTACAATCAGTTAAAAATATAAGTCGAAATAAATTAATATTCGTAAAAATCAATAAAAATGTATTAGTATTAAGTAATTGGAATAAATGCTGTACTTAAAACTGAGCATCTTTCATTTTATGTATATGATTTGAGTCAGAAAATAGTTTTTTCCGCCTTTAAGAGGCAACTTGTACTCCACTGTGTGTCGGACTAAAATCAACACGTCTGAACATTTCGCGACGCGTCGGGCCCTATTTGGCCCGAAAAACCGTACAAAAGTCTATTTTCAAAATTTTACGAAGGACACAAATTTTTGTGAAGTCAGGGAGCAGCATGATTCGTCGAAAGTTAGCAGAATTTATGGCACCTGTTTCTTTCTTAACCCTTATGGTAGCAACCGGATACCCGGGTACCCATTTCATGTTTCCTACAAGGATTCTTTATGTTCTCGTAACAGTATCGCAAAACCCCTCTGGATCCGCATTGTTTGGATGTTTTTACGTCGATATACCCATTGTAAATAAAATTGGTTCACTATTTTGCAAGTTATAAAGCTTTAAACATATTTATACGCTTATTTGGTAACCGGGGTACCCATTTAAGAGACGTGATTGTTAGATGTTCTGTGCACATAAACTTGAACCAATTTTTAACTAAAATGATTTATTTATTTATTAAATTACAATAATTGAGAATTCTGTGGACAGTTTCTTCATATTGCTATAGCATTTGCGTGTTCATCACAAATAGGACAGTGGCACTTGTGGCAAGCCTTTCGTGTTTTTCGTCGCTTCTTTTCGGGATCAGCCTAACACATACAACAGGATCCCACGACTGTTTTGTTTCCACTGTCGTCGCGTTCTTGTGTAGAAGTAAAAGGAATTTCATTTATTTCTACTTGACTATTTATCATGCTTTGTATAGCCAATTTTGTGGAAAGATGTCTCATAATTTGAGCATTTGCCAATCGGGTTCGAATTGTTGGAAAACAAAGGTCTTCCCCCAATTGACGTGTTCAGATAAAATATTTTTATACTATAAACTTCTAAAACTTACGAATTATATTTCACAAAAGCATTGTACGTTTCACCTAACTGCAAAGAATCATGTGTCTCGAATCCAAAACTGAATTCAAACTGATACATATTGGAAATGGTCTCTGATGCTAGCTTATACTTGTTTATATAAACAAGATAAGCATCCCTTCTCTAGTTATAGAACTAAGAACGATTCGAAGAATCAAAAGTCGAAAAGGAGACACTTGAGAAACGGGAAAACTTCATAGAAGAGCATGTACTTAAAATATATATAAAAAACTGATACTTGACTTCAGTATAAGAATATACATATAATGGATTTGCATAAAATGTTAAAGCTGCAGTTGAGTTACAAAAATGAAAGTTAACAGTCTCGAAAAAATATAATTTCAAATTTCAGCCACTCATTGACTAAATCAGTTAACTCCACAAAACAAAAATAAGTCAATTTATTTTAAATTTAAGAAGTTAAGTGTCAATCAAGCGCTTCAACGATAAAATTTTAAAAAATTCAATAGGTGGAGTTAACCAATTTGCCTAATGTGCAGATGGAACCAGTATGGGGTACCCGGGTACCCCGGTTACCAGACAGGCGTTGAAATTTCGGTTGCTAACATAAGAGTTAACTATTCTCTAAAACATCGTTGCTTATTAGCGATTTATGAATCCGTAAGGAATTTGTGTAAATTCTGCCGTTAGGGAAGCTTTTCATGTAGGTATATGTGGGGGCACTTCCCACATACATCGCTAGGGGACGAGCACGACGATCCGGCTCCCGAAGGTGGTTGTAAAAGTCCCCGCGACTATATACAGGATGTCTTTTAACCCGTGAAGTATCCGGAAATGGGGGGTAGCTGAGGTGATTCTGAACAACTTTTTCCTTGGCCAAAATGTTGTTTGAAGCAGGTTACTTCGCGAACGAAAGGGTAAGTTTATTTAACTATCTTTTTCTAACATTAATTATCCAAACATTTTTTTCATAAGTAATAAAACACTTTAATACGTTTCTGATAAGGAATAAAAGTATGGAACAGTTATTAAACGACTTGTTAATTAAATTGTTATTCATGAATAACGAATAATTGCACATTATTCTTAATTTAAGACGATGTAATATTTGCCATACGTTGCCCCTCGATGCACCCGATCACGACGGCGCGCAGTTGTAACTGATCGCGCGCTATATGGGCGCTCGCATTGGCCAGTGTTTTTCGTTAATAACTCAAAAACGAAACTTCATACAATATTTTGGTCAAGGAAAAAGTTGTTCAGAATCACCTCAG
Organism: Nomada lathburiana; assembly: GCA_963667235.1. Classification (NCBI taxonomy): domain Eukaryota; kingdom Metazoa; phylum Arthropoda; class Insecta; order Hymenoptera; family Apidae; genus Nomada; species Nomada lathburiana. The sequence goes on from OY763905.1 coordinate 1,179,371, forward strand.
GTACCCCCCATTTCCGGATACTTCACGAGTTAATAGACACCCTGTAAATAACCTCCGACCATTCCCTACTATCCCTGTGTCTGAGGTAGGGCCTGCTAGTATGCCTTATTGTTACTGACGAGTCCGCTAGCAGGCCTAAAGGGCCCCCTTGACGATGAAACATGTTGCGATGCATGCATCGACTCCTAGGTTTCATGATGCATGTTGCAATGTGTTTAGGCCGGCATCGAGGAATCATCATCGATGCAATTTGCATCGACGCAAGAATCACGACTCCGTACTAGGTCCAGTGCAGACCAGTAGTGGTTGACGGCAAATCAGTTTGCCTCTCAAAAGCCGAAAAGACTATTTTTTTTCAAAAGTGATATATTTAACCCCCATGTTTTTATTTTATGCAATCATGTCGGTACAAAATAATCAATAAAATGTATTTTTTAATTGCATCTATAAATGAATTATTGAGAATAATTCTTAAGAACAACAAAACAGTTCGGTTGCTTAGATCACACCGTTAACCTTCAAGAAGGCGGCTAGCAATCTGCACACCGCAGGTACCAATTCGCAGTCGCCACCGCTGCCTGACTTTTCTATGTATTACCTGAAATCCATTGCTACCTGCGGGGGTAACCCAAGGACTAGTTAAGAGCAGAGGGCATAATATAATTAGCTGATATATCATTTTTTTTACAACTCTTTTCCCAGTATGTTGTTCAATATGTGCAGTATGTTGTTTGCTAGAACCTATCTCTTCTACCTTTTGTTAGATACCTGTAGCTTTCTATTTTAACACATCTGGAAACCATAACTTTGTGAGTTACCTCGGACTTCCAATCGAAAAGACATCTGGCCACTGTCACCCATTGAAACCCTTTATTAGCGAAATCCTTTTTAGCAATATTCAATTCTGCCGAAGGAACCAAAAATAAAAATTTCTCTCTCCTGTAGTTTACTTTTTTCACGGCAATATACATATATACGTATAGTTCGGCATCCGAAACTTGCATCAGAGTGTCTCAAGTGTTTCAAGTGTTTCAAGTGTACCCAAAATGCAAAGTGACAAATAATTTTGGGAAGACTTTATAAATATATATAGAGTTCATGAATGTTTATGGAACATTCTCCTTTTAATTCTTCGTAAATCGCAGTACATACATACTTCTGGGATGATTTCGCTCAATAATTGAGGTGAAATTGCAGTGCAAAATTTGGTAAAACTACGGAAGTGGTACTACCTCACCGATTTCGATGATTTTTGAATATGTTGTAGAACTGAGTATTCTGAACAACTTTTTCCTATGCATTAACCGCCGCTCGGCCTTAGTTTCCGAGATATTTTCAAGAAACTGTAGCTACTACTACATTGAATTTTGTCTATACGTGCACGCTCATGGCAACGTGTTGGGCTGCCGCTTGGGCGTCACACGACAAATTGAGAGGAATCGGTAGTGTGGAGACTGCATCATGCAGAGCTGGAACTGATGCAGGTTTCATGAAACCTGGAGTCGATGCATGCATCGCAACATGTTTCATCGTGTAGGGGGCCCTTAAGACGAAACGCAACCTTCTTCCTTCCTTTCTTTTCCCGTCGTTTCCTTCTTCCACCATCATACACGACGTTCCCACATATATACTACCTGACCACGCGTGATTTTGAATGTTTGGCAAAAAGTTAAAACCCAATATTGTATGCGGGCAGCAATATTAAATACTTCAATATTGAATTTGTTATTTATAATTCTATTTATAGATTTACAATGAAACGTTTTTTCTCAGTTTGATTTACTGTTTATTAGTAACATATACAGCAACATGTATGTACATGTGGTTTTTTAATGAAATGAAATTAAATAACTATTAATATTTACTTGTTGACAATGAAATATTATAATTTATTCTGTTTTTCATCCACAAGCTTATCAATATAGATGTGGAAAGAATCTCCGAGGAATTCTAAACTTTAGAATATCACACCTAATATTGACAACACGAACAAAATCAAGGATATTATTTCATTAATTAAATTTCAATAATTAGTTAACTCCATTTAATTAAAAAAATCTGTAAACGTATACCCTTTTACACTATAAGATGTATTGTATATTAGTATGCATATGTTAAAAAAACAGAAGAGAATTTTGCTATAAATAAAATATGGAATGGCTAATTTGCATCGTAAATTAAATTATTTGATTAATATATTTGAGTATTTAATATTGCGGCCCGCGTAAGAGTAGATTTCAACTGTTGGCCCACTGCGAGCCAAAGCTTGCTCACCACTGACGTAGAGCAGGCCTCGGATTTAAGTGATCTTTTGGGTCGATTTTCAGAGGCAACGCCTCCTTTCCCCCACCGCGCGTCTTGGCCCTGCGATCGCCAATCGGCTCGAAGCTCCTCAGGCGCGTAGCATATGAACCGCGCGGGTCGCATTAGGGCGACACTCGTATCAATAGGATTCCACATCGTCCCATGTTCCATGGACCCATGGTTCATATGCTACGCGCCTGAGGAGCTTCGAACCGCTGGGCGATCGCGGGGGCCAAGACGTGTGGCGGGGGAAGGGAGGCGTTGCCTCTGAAAATCGGCCCGAAAGATCACTTAAATCCGAGGCCTGATGTAGAGCATCTGATTGTAACACGTTCAATGTTCAAATAACGATTCCGGTAGAAATATCTACCCTCGCCTCAGCCATTTGTTTGTGCTCTACACTCCTAACCTCCGAGCTGAACGCCGAAGCACTCTACAGGAGAAATGAAGATCATTTCTCACGAAAGCCCCTGCCTTATTTCTTCATCCAACCACGCTGTTCAACGACGGCATAACAGTACAATAGCTTTGACTCCTTTTCTAGAGCAGTTATGAACCATTTCGCGTTTTTAAGAAAACGCGAAGAGCTGTTGACGCTCAGAGAAACATTTTTGTTAATCGGGACAAAGGTCATTTTATCGAAATAAGGGTATAAAAATATAAAAGATAACAGTTCTGTGATACATATAAATTATATCAATGTTTGCAGAGCCCATGAACCTCGAAACCAACAAACCTTTGATTTTGATAATAAATATTTGAAAGTAGAACCAGTTTCTATAACAATGTAATGTTATCAAAATAATATTGATTGAAGACGTACCTTATAAACATCTGTGTCTTCACTAACATGCTATAAAATTTCGCGTGGGCTTTGTCTCGGCTTCTAAGAAACGCTTGTATATTGAACAAACTTGTAGGATCGGTAGAACCAACTGTTGGAGCCTTTGTAATTGGTAGTAAAAATGCTCCATAGCCTTTTAATATCGTAGCAGTAAACCTTAAAAAGGCGTCTTGTATTTCAAGCTCCAACGCCTGTTCTTTTCGTTTTTGTTGAAATTCTTTATCCACGCTAAACTCTTCGTCTTCTGTATCTAAAAAATCAAATAGTACTGTGAAACACGAATTTTGTTTTGTAATACTCACTAGGTGATTCATAGAGACTTCCTCGCCCTAAAAGCGAAACCGCAAACAGAATTGCTCTAACATGTTCAGTTTAAAAAAAAACACCTTTTACTAGCAAAAATGAGATATTGCATGAAAACTACGAATGTTAAAGAATTCAAATTGGTGTTAAACAATAGAGAAGTGTTTCTTGAATGTGACAGTCTCCATAGTTATTATTATTTGCGGTTTTGATTGGGAGTTAATGAGCACCAATGTTTAAAAATAGCAGATATAGATTGTTTTATCGGACTATTCTTACATTTTTACGAGAAGCTGTTTACTTGGCACAAATTGACTACATAGTAATTCTGTATACATTTCTGAAGAAGAGACAATTTTCAACTCGAACAGGCTGGGGGGGGGGGGGGGGATTAGGCGTAATTATTTGTCATGTGGATGCGTAGAAGACAAGGCGGCCAATTATTTTTTCAGCAGAATTTTCCATTTTATTTACTTGAAAACGATAGCCATTTTAAAGATTAATACAATGACCTCCTGCATGACATCTTTCCAGATCATCAAAGGTCGAATAAATAAAATTCTCTGATTCCTAATTTGTGGGGCAATAGCGAAGTAATGTTCCGTTTATTCTTCGACTCTTGATGAGGAAAAACAAATATGCAAGTAATTAAAGAAGTTCTAAAGAAATGAAAATTAGAAGGAATATTACTTCTCGCAGTAGCTCCGTCAATTGAGACACAAAAAATTTTGATTGTTCTACCTTTGGTGACATGGAAAGATGGCATGCAGCAGGTCAATGTGTTTACGTTTAAAATGGCCATCATTTTCAACTAAATAAAATATACATATAATTCCATTAAAAAAGAAATATGACCTCCACGAGTCCTTTATGCATCCACCTAGGAAAAAGATAATTACGACCCCCCCCCCCCCCCCCCGGTCCTCGAGGCCATTCAACTTTGATCTGGAACATTTTTTAATATTACCAAAAGCAAACGACATATTCCAGGTGATAAAGTTAAGTGCGCTAAGCTGTACGCAGGGCATATCTAGCAATTGGGCCGAACTATAACTCTGTTCTTGTTGCAGATATAAAAAGGGTATAGAAGACAAGCACTAATTTTTTAAGTGGAGCCCTACAAATTTCTTTGTACTAATTGATTCCGCGTGCCATTCTGAACAATAGACTATTAGGATACAGTGCCAAGAAAATAATATTTCTTGAGACGTTGCAAATTTTATTCAATATCTATTAACGTTGAAATGTTATGTCGTACCGCTGTTATTTTTCTAATAGTAATATTGTACATACTTAAATTTCAACAGAATTCTCCGACTTTTCCGTGATGTTTATGGTGCTTGATATTCAGATTTGCGTATCTCTCTATCAGTTATTAATCACTAGAGCGTTTAGAGTAGTGCCAAACCATTTCAGCGTACAATTGTATCGCTAAGGGGTTTACAAGTAACGAGAAAGTGGATAAGCTTATCGTTTCCATCAAGTGGGTTGAAAATTCAGAAGTTTTAGCAGAAATGTATCGCTGAGAATATCCCATACATGTACAACCGCGGCGAACACAATTTAGGAAAATAGAAAACAATTTAAGAAAAAAATTAATTTAGTTGACGTTGTATCCTAATAGTTTTTTGTTCAGCATGACACGCAGACTCAGTTAAACCCAAAAATTCATAGAGTTCCATTATAGAAGTAAGTGCAAATGCACTTTGCAGCTGCATCGATGCACTTTTGTAAAAAATCGCAACTTCACGACTATAAAACTTGCCAATTAATGCAAAATTTTCCTCTACAATTTGTCTTCTATCTGCAATAGAAACAGAACTATACTCCGGCGCAGTTAGTAGACTCACCCGCTATATGTATACACATAATACTTGGTTCCTTTTTTTGTAACTTTTTGTTATTTAATTTTGTCATTACACTAATCACTGAATTATAAAGAACATTGCATTATTTTTGATTAGCGATAATTGGAGCGAAAATTGTTGTCATTTTAAAATATTTTTCTAATTGTGTTGGTAAGTTATAGAACAAAAATGAAATAAATAAACGGACAATTACCTTTTGGTTTGAAACTTTTGTTGTAATAAGCAAGTATTGGTTCCGGTTAATCCACCGCTTTACCCAAATTTTTAATAATTTCTAATTTTATGTGGAACAACAGTATGAAAAATATTCGGAAGCGAAGTAAACTTTTTTTTAAGAAATTAAGCTTCCTTTATAAATAAAAATAAAAATAAATAAGTATTACATATAGTAAGGCAAATGAAGAACCGCGGCGCACACTGGGTCAAATGCCCAATCTAGGTGGAACAAATTCATGTCGCGAAACAGCCGTATCTTCATTTATTCTTGTTAAGGAATGTTTACTTACACCAATAATGGTCATGATAATTAATTTAGTTATTATTTATGTATGGAAATCAACCTCTGAAAACTCCAAACCTGATCACGACAAAATTGTACATTTATTTTCGTTGTTTTGAAAATTATATGACAGGAATTAGTAACATTCTTTAAACTTCTATACATCATGGAGTATATTAGCATAAGTGAATGTTCACATAGCAATATATAATTTTTTTAAATAATGCCTTTTACAATAACTATTGGATGTTTTTCAAATGCATTTTTTTAATGCCGTTTACCTGACTTTAATAGAGTAGAACTAATAAGGTCCAAGAGATTCCGCTTTGAAACTTTTATGGTACTAAGTTTGATATGGCATTTAACACAATACGCATAAGTGTTCGCTGGAGGTGGAAGATATAAGTAGGGGAAGGGGCCTCCATTTGGCAGTCCCTGCCCTACATCAAACGGCACATATATTCAAACACCCTGTACAGTGAATCCTCGATATAAGCGAAAGCCTCGGGTCTGAACGTTCGCTTATATCGTGTAGTTCCTACATTGTTTGAAATTTGCCGACAGCGTCGAACGTAGAAAAGGACAGCGAGAAAAAAAAGAGGACCGAGCAGCCAAGCCAAAACAAACTCCAGCGTATCGGTGATATAACACTAATGCAAAGATGAAACTTTTTTATTTTATATTTTTTTTTTATCAAACTTTATCCAACAGGTTTGTGACATTTTTCTGATTAAAATGACACCAAACACGATATAATTTGAACCACATTTACTGTACCATATTACATTGGGGTCCACGCACTAACACGTCCGCTTATATAGTATACATACAGTCGTGGACTAGTTTTGTTCATAACCAGGTATCGGTATTTTTTTCGGCGATATTAACCAGAACAAATAAATTCACTCACGTGATCCTTTTCATCTGTAGCAATAATACAGACCACTTTCTGTGTTATTTGTTTTAATTATTGTAAGCACAAATAATAAAGAATTTACATAATTTTAATTATAAGATTTTTATACTTCATACTAGTGTAATTTGTAATATTCTAGCCATAGTATTATTCTAAATGTGGGTAACAATTTGTTCCTCTAACTTATTAGGAACGATAATGAAAGATAATAAGATATTACAAGTCAATATTTTCCGAATTATGTAGTGTTTGGTCTTATTTTAATCAGAAAAATGTCACAAATTTATCGGTAAAAGTTGTATAAAAAAGGAACTGAAAATAAAAATGTTACTATGACATTGGTATGTTAAACAGTGTAGTGGGCCTTTGATCTTTGCCGATTGCCACGATCGCAGCTTCTCTTTTCTTTTCGCTAGCTATCCTTTTCTACGGTCGAAACTTATTATCGTTAATTAAGGCAGTAAATATAGCCCAAATTATATCGTGTTTGGTGTCATTCTAATCAGAAAATTGTCAGCTATGCTATGTAAAAGTTTCATAAGAAAACGATGAGAAATAGCAAAGTTCATCTTTCAATTAGTATTAGCTCACCGATATACCCGAGCCCGGATCGCGTTACATTTTTCGCCAAGCGAACTTCTCGACGTCTCAAGGGGTATACCCCTCAGTGGTGGGGATGAACTCTTCGCTTATATCGTGTAGAAGTTTTTCGCTTATATCGAGGATTCACTGTATATACACTTATTATGTATTAATTACATTATGTTTTCATATTGTGTATTAATTTTGTTTAAAAAATTAAAATAAATTATAAATTAAAAATCCTGTATTTAATGTATGTAATTTATTTTTTAACATTAAAAACACTAGAAAACCAGTTCCCAAGTTTAAAAATAAAATTTCATCGTATTATGATTATCGCAAAACGATTTATGAATTTTTTCCACATAGATTGGAAGTTTGTCCCAGTGTGCGACGCGCCGGATTCGTAAACTAACGAATCTATATTTTTTCGGTAAGACCGTATGAGGGTTATTATCGTTATTTTTCGTGTGAATTGTCGAGACAGACAAAAGTTATCATTTTTCGCATATAAGTAAGTGACATATATGTCACATATAACATATAAGTATATCAATAACGTACAAGATGTACATTCTAGAGAGAGAGAGACGTACGGAATTCAGTAGACAAAAATTTAGTATCCATAAAAAATAAAATTAGTTAGAGAAAGACTATTTAAACAATGGCAAACGTGACAAAAAGTAAACAAGGATGGAATATGTCAATCAATTTTCTTCTAGTCAATTGTTTTCATGTCAAACAATTGCGCGGTTCATATGCTACGCGCCTGAGGAACTTCGGGCCGCAAGGCGATCGCGGGGACCAAGACGTGCAGCGAGAGAAAGGGGGCGTTGAAAATCGGCCCGAAAGGTCACTTAATTCCGAGCCCTGCTGTACTCGGTCGTGTACGGGGGCGTCGAGGGTAGCGAGGAAATCGTACGGCAAATGTTACATCGTTATTTATTAATAAGATATAATTCCACATTATCCTTAATTTAAGACGATGTAACATTTGCCGTAAGCTTTACTCGGATACCCTTGATGACCCCGTGCACTACCGAGCACAGTACAGAGGTGGGCGCCAGAGCGCGCGCTGTACGGGCGCTCTAATTGGGCAGTGTTTTTGGTTCCTAACTAAAAAACGAAACTTCACACAACATTTTGGTGAAGGAAAAAGTTATCCAGAATCACCCCAGGTACCCCCCATTTCCCGATGTTGCGGTAATTATGGGACACCCTGTATATTCTGAGTGTAGTTCGCATCTCTATGATTTGGCTAATTATTATTATTTTTGGGATAATCTTTTATTAACTATCTTGTTAACAAATGTGGATACAATGCTTGCACCTTTTTAACACAATAGCAACGACTCTATCATAAACTGCGTGAGTTCCGACCGGCCATGCAACAGCAGCTTAACTATAGCGGTTTTCACACCAACCTCGCGGCTCACGGTGGTTATCTATGCAATGGGGAAGACCCCTTAATATTCACTGACCGAAATATCAAAATCAATGCGACAATATACAAACAAAAAGTCATCGTAAAGTATTGGAATCGCCATCAATGGCACTGTTCGGCGGGCATGCATGGCTTTTATGCTTTCCAACAGGATAGGGCTTCGGCACGTGCAGGTTGCACGAAAAATCAAACTCATTTGAACGGTTAGCATATTCGGACGAATAGATCGTATTTCTATTGATTTAGGACGAGCCTATGATGAAAAAAGGGCCACCACCCTCGCTACGGGGAGGCTAGCCACTTCAGTTCGCACGAAAAAAAACAAAAATCCGTCAAGTGTCTCGCGTCTTCTCACGAATTTGGATCGCATGCAGTATTACCGCTTCCATTTATTCTAAAGGCATTGGTTCGGTTTCCGAATACGTCCGTACAAGTTCGGCCGAAATACGGATCCACTCTAACCTTAGCCTAAATGGGGGGATAGGTGTATATTGAACTATAATACAAAGTATTGTGGGATCGGGCGCCTCCATCAATGAACTAAGAGGAACATAACATCATACTAGGCTGGGACGGGGCCGCACAGCGGTGCCATTTCTCGAAAAGCTGGCCACAATTCGTAATTCCACACGATTTTCATAAGAATTGGTATTCTTATGTTTTTGGGGTTGCTGAATTCAAATATCTTATAAAAAAAATGCAAAATTCATAATGGACGATCTAATATCAGTGGTATAAAAGTTAGCTTTCGTCAAAATTGGCTATTTTCCGATTTTTGACTAAAATTATGTAATTAGAATGTCTAATTTAATATGACGACGTTAATTTCAAAACTCTGCTGAAATCCGGATGTTGTTGAGTTCGTTCTGTCCGTTTTCTGGAACAGTTGAATACTGCTAAAAAAGTACAAAGGGTCTCAGTGGGTAGTAGCGACCAGATGACTTCATGACGGAGGTCCCAGGTAACTAACAGGGTTATAGTTTCCAGATGTGTGACAATAGAGAGTCGAAGGCATCCAACAGAAAGTAGAAGACAATAGTTCTCGCAACAAATACCCGGAAGGCCTGGTACCTCTGTCCATTACACTTTGTATACTTTCCAAGTCTGAACTCAAGACTTCGTGATGTTGCCCAATTGACTTATGTCAAGGAATCATGTTATCCCGCTATAATCTTGGACCCATCATTATTATTATTAATTATTATTTATTATTATTTATTTATTTATTATTATTTTATTAGTGTTTTCGATAGATTTTTTATATCATATTAAATTTTTCACAAATTTATTAACCTTTGCACGAGATATCACCACTACGCTCTAGTGGCACAGACCGTACATACCCCTACTTGATACTTTAAATTTAAATATCTTAAAAAGGGGCAAAAAAGTGCAAAGTTTCTCAACTGGATATCAAAGTTGACATGCAACTTTGTATCAAGAAATTTGTCCCAGCGTGAAACCCCGTGAATAACATGTTTATTTTCCTTCCGGTTTATTAAACAAGCTCCGATTTTCAAGATATGAAGGAGCATGAAATTTCGTCAACTTTGACGGCCTATATCTCCGTAACCAATCAATATATTTAAAAAATTCAAGCGGCATTAGATGCATTGATATATATACAACAAATCTGCTATACTAAAAAAAAGCTACTATATACTCCAAAAATTGAATTTTGGCCAGCTTTTCGAGAAATGGCACCACTGTGCGTCGGGTCGTAAGGCCGAAATACGGATCCACTCGAACCTTAGCCTTATACGGTACTTATTTACACAATTCCGTTTTTACACGATTTGAAATGACGGATTAAAAAGAAACTGGTAAAAGTGAACATTCATCGCAGATATTTCTAGTCATTTCAGTCATTCCTCTAGTTGAGTCCATTCTTTTGGTAATACCAAAATTTGATATTAATTTTATACATTACCGTACCATTACCACGGCCAATAAAGCGGATGTATCTAAGAATACCATACCGGGGGAAATCCAAAACACTAATGAAAAATCCGAAGAATATGAAATATATTCACCCAGTCAGCCAAACCTGCTACAGCAGTTATGTCCAGTGACTGTTGGCGGGTTTTTTTAAGCAGAATGGGCTACAGATTTCATGCGGGATCTGTTACATTCAGTTATTGTAGCAGATCGGCGGAAAAAATATAACAAAACTTGCCGAGCAGATTCGTTGACAAAAATCGTGCAGATTCTGGTGTTTATCTGCTCGGTTTCTGTTGCCAATCTGCTATTTGATACAGATACAAGGCAAATCCGGACACAGGTGGCTATGGATTTGCAGACCGATTCTGACGGTTCTGCTGCCAATCTGCCGCCAATCTGCATTGCAGATGGCTCTTAAAGCTGTTACATCGATTTGATTTCAATGATTTCACTGATTGGAAATGTATACAGGGTGGGGGGCTAAGCCTGACTATCTTGAATATTTCCGTCATTTGTAACAATACGAAAAAATATTACATATCCAAGTTACACGGTATAGAGGGGGGAATGTTGGAATGTTGTATCTTTTTATCGCGATCCGATAGCCAGCGTTGAGGCGATTTCAGCAAGGTTAAGGACGGTATATTTGTTGGGCCAGAAATAGCAAATTTAATGGTGGCTGATAGGGTCTTCAAAAAAATTGAGTCCCGTAGAAAAAGCAGTTTGTCTGTTATTCAAAAAGACGTTAGTAGTTAATCAAAATCGAAAAATTATGTTACCATTGTAAGTGACTGATTAGAAACATGGAAAGAACTGGGCTGCGGCATGTCCTCAGATATGCTTTTTTGCATTTGCATTTGGACTTCATTTATACGAATCTTTGTGACGTAAGTGGCGAGCATGGAGAGACATATCTCATGGAGAGATATTTTAGCAATTTGAAAACGATAGCAGGGAAAAGAGATGACTGTAAATGCTCGCAGACATATTCTTTATTTCATATATTCTACCTTTTTTCTGTAGTGTAGCAGCAAAATTTAAAAAATATTTTGAACAGGGTAACAATTTTCGCTAGAATTTTCAATAATCAAAAATGAATAAAAAGGCAGGCGAGTAATAACCGCATAGCGGCGAAACACCAAGCACACGCTGTCAATTAATTTTTTTTTCAACCTGTTTGAGTTGCAAACCGTTACGACTTTTCCAGGACTCTTTCTTCTTTGGAAATGTTTACAGAATTCAATACTGTATAGGAAATTCGTATCAAGTAAACGACTTTTCGTTAAAGTGTAAAAATAGTACGCAAAAACTACACACACTGGCGTCTGTTTTAACTGCGATGCCCATTTACAACCATTCAAAATCGCCAAAACTAATAACTATGGACACGACTGTATTTAGGAGACTCTCTTGTGTCATTTAAGAGCAATTGGAAGTTTCTAACGGATTTAGTTTTCATGTAATACCTCACTTTGGCCCTGGATCAAGCGTTTTTATAAAAGTTCGTGTTTTGTTTTCAAACTGTGGATTCATTTTTTGGGCGAGGTACTCTATATGACACCCAGTGGAAATTGCAAAATAGATAACATATTTTTTGTTGTTGGACATTGTAGTTAGAAAACTGTAACGAAAAAGAAACAACGATAATAGTATAAGGACATACCTTTCATGGACGAATAACTTTTCCCCAATGATATCAACTTCGAATAAAGATGTTCCAAACAATTTCTAAGCTGTCTAGCTGCTTTTTTTGGTAACAATTTCACGTTCAAGTACTTCTTATCATCGCATATCGCTATATTATTCGTATCCAAATTTACACAATTAACATCAGCAGGAGGATCGTATAAATCAAAAAATCGAGAATCCACGCCTATCAAAAATGGCAGTGGAGCGTGCAGAACCTATAGTTTAAAATAAATGTTTACATTATACCGTGTCATAACCATATTTTGTAATAATCATTATTAAAACAACATAATACGTTACTTCGGCTAATCCAAGAGGACACAAAGGTATGTATGGGCACTGCCATTTAAATGGAAACAGTATCATAGCGATTGCTTCGCTCACCGATGTAAGTACATCAGGACGTAACGAATGTACAAGTATTTTCTGTTCAGTAAGGATTAACAATAATATAAGTAAACAATTGTCGGGTCCTAAATTGACGAGTAACTGTCGAAAACTGGCACCAGACCTAGGTAGCGCCAAGTCTTCCGGTTGAGTCAAAATCAACCTGTCCTTAGCACTTAACTGCACAAGAATTCTTGGCCTTTGTGGACTTGGAAACGGTATGTCGTACAAAAAATATGCTATATACTTCTCAATAGGAACTTGCTGTGGTTTGTTATTACACATGCTATGCAGGAAAACTAAAAATTTTTCAAATGTATCAAAAAACGGCCAATGTGATAAGATGCATATAGATTTACTAAAATTCAAAGATTGTGTCGCGGGATTTGTGTATTGTAACTTTTCTAACTGTGCTACAGTGAGCTTCTTAAATATTCCTGGCTGCTTATGTGCCTTTGTTTTTAGCTCTTGATAATCAATTTCTGCGTGTTCAACTGAAACAAAAAATGTAATTTATTTATGAAAGGCATAACAAATTTATGAATGTTACGAAAAATTTGCATGTAAGACAGTAGAGATTCGATAGACGTTCGAAACCTGAAACCAGTTACGAACAGTTATCGTACAGAGAAAACATTTTTGCATCACGTTATTATCGTGCTGATTTGTGGTGGATCAATAAACTTATTTTTACATGAAAATTGGTGAGTTTCGTGTAATTAAAATAAGACAAAACTTGATACAAATTGAACCATATTTACTTGAAGGATGAGACCGATTGTACTCAATAATACAATATATATTTACGGTTCTTAATCCCGTTCTCACTCCCGGATACAACTTTTGCGGATCGTAGCCGTTTAAAGAATAAGAATAAGAATGTACAGGTCGAACTGTAAATCAACAGTGTTACTAGGTAATCTCCGAGTCTAAGAGTCTAAGTCAGGCCTCGGATTTAAGTGATCTTTCGGGCCGATTTTCAGAGGCAACGCCTCCCTTCCCCCGCCACACGTCTTGGCCCCCGCGATCGCCCAGCGGTTCGAAGCTCCTCAGGCGCGTAGCATATGAACCATGGGTCCATGGAACATGGGACGATGTGGAATCCTATTGATACGAGTGTCGCCCTAATGCGACCCGTGCGGTTCATATGCTACGCGCCTGAGGAGCTTCGAGCCGATTGGCGATCGCAGGGCCAAGACGCGCGGTGGGGGAAAGGAGGCGTTGCCTCTGAAAATCGACCCAAAAGATCACTTAAATCCGAGGCCTGGTCTAAGTATAAGCGTCTGATGACCATTTTACGATGGTACTTATATCCTAAGTTTGGAGGGGTGAGGACGACCTTAGCCCTTGTTGTAACATCACAACCAAGCATAAGTCCTGACCCTTAGGACGGCAAGCTCATCTGACTAGCTCATTCCGACTAATGCTTGTCACGACTAAGGGGGGGACCCCCATACCTTGCTCTTATTGATGTCGCAGAGGCTAGTCATCTAACACTCGCCGATCGCCGAAGAATCAGCCAAATTTTTTTTTCGACGCCTGCGAATCGCCCGCGGAAGCAGTCCAAAAAAAGTCAACTTAGCAGGGCATATCCGAATTCTTGTCCCAATGTCGGAAACACTAATAAACTATCTCCCTTATTCACTCGAACACCGGTGGGAGACATTCCCCAACTCTCTACAAGTGCCGACAGGCACGACAGTCTTGTCTCAGCGATACGAAAGTTTGTAATCCTTTTACAGCTGCCGCCCCCTTCAGCCGTAGTAGTATATGGCAACTAAATTCGCGACCTAGTGTTTTGTACCTTTATCGTTATTTATAAAAACCGTATTTGTAGTTTCTTTTTATTCAGTGCTGTCCGAGGCGCAAAACTGTCCGTAGATCGCATGCTCAATCACGTGGCTCTTAACCTCGCTCGGTCGTGATCGTGAACCAACGCATTTCTTCACGACTGCAACTGGCGCGGTTGAGAGCCACATTAAAAAACGAAGCTTTAATCAACATTTTAGAGAAGAAAGTTGTTCAGAGTCACCCCAGGAACCCCCATTAAAAGCTGATCAAGGGGTTCCGGGCGACACTGTATATAATGTATTGCTATTACTGTTGATATTTGGAAATACTGGTGGTACTACTGACCATGCAGGGATATTCTTTCACTTAACACATTCGTATCCTGTCACCATAGGAAATGATCACAAGGCATAAAACGGCGCACACACGAAAGCGAGAGATTCTAACAAACATGACATAATTGCAACACGAAAGCAACACGAAATAACGATATGACATTGCTTGTAACATCCAACACTTTGAACAAAGTTAAACCTGCATATTTTGTTATAGCACGCATTATAAAATCGCATCCTGTAAATTCAAAGCGGCTTGTAATCAATTGTTCGGTACAAAGTCACCCACGTCTTCGAACATCGTCGAACAGCGAGTGTGCGTAATCGGAATTTACGACCCCGAGAAATGCTTTTACGAAATTATAGCATAAGGTTTCCAATCAGCTGATAACCAAGCGTTTGAGTCACTGGCTGGAATACGCGTTATTCGTTATTCTATTGTCGGAATGTATGTTAATAAGGAAGCCGTTCTGTTAAGTTACGAACTGTAGAACAAAGTATCTAAGAGCATATAATGATCGTTGGTTTTAACTTCAAGTTCTCTTACTAGTGGACCCACTACAGCAGGCCTCGGATTTAAGTGATCTTTCGGGCCGATTTTCAGAGGCAACGCCTCCCTTCCCCCGCCACACGTCTTGATCCCCGGGATCGCCCTGCGGCCCGAAGCTCCTCAGGCGCGTAGCATATGAACCGCACGGGTCGCGTTGCGGCGACACTCGTATCAATAGGATTCCACATCTTCCCATGTCCCATGGACCGCTGTTCATATGCTACGCGCCTTAGGCGGTTCGAGCCCCTGGGCGATCGCGGGGGTCAAGACGTGCGGCGGGAGAAAGGGGGCGTTGCCTCTGAAAATCGGCCCGAATGTTCACTTAATTCCGAGCCCTGGTCTACAGTATACAGTGACCTGCATATGAAGGGCCTACAGCAGCAGAGACGGCTGCGTGGGTGAATGTGTGAACTGTATTTTCCTCGGCATTTTAATTTCGGGAATCTCGTTTTCAGTTCACACATATACGTATATAGTGGCCGTCGTCGGCTCACCGATGACACAACAGCGATAAGGCCTGTTCATGGACAGATCACTTGACGTCCCTGTAGGCATGGGCTTTTTGCAGCAGTGCTTAATGTGTTCTTTTGAGTCCACTGGCGAGGAAATCACCCTGCAAATTCTAGTACCAGGTCTGTCAAAATATTAAAATAAAAGTAGACGGTAACACACATTGTCAGCTACTGGGAAGAGTCCTACTAAAGTACGCTGGATACGATTGTGTTGACATGTAAACGTTAAGTAGAGAGGAAAAGCAAAAATGAATGTTATACTTATAAATGTATAATTTATCCATACCAGAATTCTTCATATTTTCCATAAGTACATCAGTGGGTTGTTGGTTTTCCTTGAAATTTGAAATGTCCATTTCTAATTCCAGTTCTTCGTAAAACGTTATTGCCGAACCATATATTTTTTGAGCTGCGTCAGCAACTGTTAAGACAAACGTTGAAAACACTGGCTTGGGTTTGCATGCGACTTTAGGCCAACATTCTACCGTGGCTCCCATTGGTAAGCAAAACATTGCAACAGAATTTGGGAAGACAAAGCTGCTGTAATCTGCCGTTGGGTATTTATATAGTATTGCAGGTTTAAACGATATCAGATTTGCCCTATTCATAGACTTCTTGTAACATAGAAAGACATCGCTACCCAACATGCCTTTGTTCAAATTCTTGCTGATGACACAAAATGCGTGTGGGGGAGTTTCTCCCTTATTTGTCAATATTACGCATATGTCAGTCACAACTAATGAATTGCATGGCATTTTACGACTTGCACGCCTATATGTTACAAATATTTTAGATGTTGAGTTATTCACATTAGCTAAATGTCCCTTCGGAGTTTCTAATATCATTTCAGCATCTTGCATTATACGTTCTTTGCCATCGTATATTACACCTACAATAGAAATATATATTCCGAAATAAGTAACTTCTAAATAAGAAATAATGTTAACTCATTTTTATATAATGAAAAAATTAACAATGTATTGTACATCTACTCAGACAATAGTTCTATCACACTGGTTCCCAAATTGTGGGTCACGAACCCTAGGAGGATCACAACGTGTTTTCTGGCGAGCCATTGTGATTACTTTTAGTAGATGCTATTTAGCATGTATCATTTAATAATAATATTGTATAATAATTGTTATTAATAATTAATGATGCTGATTGAAATGAAAGGGAAAAAATGTAATAAACCTTATTAAATTTATTACGCACGGGGATACAAGTTGTTTGAATATTAAAAAAGGGGTTCGTGACTCAAAAAAAGTTGCAGAACACTATTCTATAATATACCCAAATCAATCTAAAAACATTTATCATAATTTTTGTATCCTGCTTTAGTATTCGTTACACAAATTCATATTCTCCTTTAAATATATTTTCAAAAACCGTTCGAAAAGCAATATTCATAGTGTATTGGATAATGTCAAATTAAACGCAATGCATCGGTGTCCATTGTAGTAAAATGAAATTTTAATATATAGTTCTATTTATGTACGCATATAAAGATGTTGACTATATTTAATATGACCTTTTTTAATCGAATATATTAATAAATATGGTGGTAACTAATTCCTGTTACATACAGTTTCGGAAAGCTATGCAAAAAGGGAAAAACATGCAATGTTTGTTGCAAAATTTTAAATGTTATGTGTAGAAAAACAAAATTTCGGTCCACTGTTCTAATACTTGAAATATAAATCATTCAAATGTACTTCATTAATTGACATATCTTCCCATCTTTATCAAACTAAGAACAATCATCTGTAACATACTGTCCGTTAATTTGAAAACTTTAAATCTAAATGTTCCGAAAGAGCTCATTTTCGGGAAGAATGTTGAATACAAAAGTTTCATAGCTTCAAGGAGGAGATACAACAATCCTATTTATTTTTTAATTCTTGTAAGGTCCTTTTCTCTCATCAGACTTCATCTTATGATGGACTCTGTTAATTGATACATGGAGTAACTAACTTACAGTTGTAATTTTGCAGGTACGCCAAATTAAATAAAGTAGAGGAGCTATACTTTATACATTGCTCAAGACAATTAGAAGGCCACATATTACAGCCCCTGACCCCGTCAACCCGACACATAATTTCTGGAATTTTCGGAACTATGTTGATAAAAGCATGTGCATTTAACACCATCCTTCGCCTCTATTAAAAAAATGTCGGAAGTTATGTGTCGCATTGAGGGCCAAACACTTATAATATATGATCCCCTAATTGTTTTGAGCAGTATACATATACAGGGTATCCGGAAACTCAGGGAACATCGTGAAATGGGGAGTAGATGGGGTGATTTTGAACAACTTTTTCATTGACCGAAATTGTTTGCAGCTTCGTTTTTGAGTTATTAACGAAAAACACTGACCAATGAGAGCGCCCGTCGAGCGCGCGCTCAAGCGTGTACCTCTCAACTGCACTCGGTGGTGATGGGGGCATCGACGGTACCGAGGGAAGCGTGCGACAAATGATACCGCGTCTTAATTAGGAATAATGTGGAATTATTCATTATTCATGAATAACAAATAAACTAATAAGTCTTTAATAACCGTGTCCGATACGTTTATTCATTATCCGAAAGGAATAAAGTGTTTTATTACTTATGAAAAAATTTTTTCTTTTAACAGTACGTCTTTAGGTGGATAAATTATGTTTTAAGAACAACGATTTGGAGAACTAATGTTGGAAAAAGCTAGTTAAACTTACCCATTCGGGTCATTCCACGCCAAGTGGATCACTTTTGGATGTCACCATCGGCGATTTTGCTCTATATGAAATATTTTGTAGTCTATGTGAAATTAGGGGGGGTTTAAGTCATCATTTTCGCGGTTGACAATTTGTTTAGAAGATACAGACCTTCAAAGTTTGTAATTTTTGCGAAAACGGGCTTTACGCAGGAATTTTTATCTCAGGAACTGTTTATCCGATCGAACTACTTTTATTTTATTTGTTCAAAAAGGATGGGGCTATTATAAAATAATTTTTTCAACCTCGAGTAGGGGCAGCGGGGAGCGGGGATGTTGCCTACGGGTGTAGGCAACCGACCATAATAGCTGGAGCGCGCGACTCACCTACGTGAAACGGGGGTCGCCGCGTCCATTTCCAGCTCATTGTGAAGCCAATTTTCAATTGTCCATCATTTTGAAAGTATCATTTTAAAGGGGAAACTTCAAGGAATATGGACATATTTTTTTCAAGATTTAAGTTCGTGCGTCGGATCATCGAAAAAACCCAAAAAAGGAATTTGTGTTATATTTTTCGACATTATAAAGTGTATTATCGAGGTTGAAAAGATTATTTTATAATAGCCCCATCCTTTGTGAACAAATAAAAAAAAAAGTAGTTCGATCGGATAAACAGTTCCTGAGATAAAAATTGCTGCGTAAAGCCCGTTTTCGCAAAAATTACAAACATTGAAGGTCTGTATCTTCTAAACAAATTGTCAACCGCGAAAATGATGACTTAAACCTCCCCTAATTTCAGATAGACTACAAAATATTTCATTTAGAGCAAAATCGCCGATGGTGACGTCCAAAAGTGACTGACTTGGCGTGGGATGACCCATTCGTTCACGAATTAACCAGCTTAACATTGTGTGAATCCTGACCTAGGCATCGCTCAACAGCTGATGTTACGGCCGGGTTAGTATCCTTGCACCGATACTTGCTACCTGCGCTTTTGAAAATGTGGATTGTTTAATGTGGATAACATTGTAGTTCCACGCTCACGCTGCGACGCAGAACAGCACAAGGGCCGATGCTGCCCTGTGTGATCGGTTTCTGCCGCCGATTTCCACTAAATTTGGAGACGGTGTGTCTGCGTGTGCGTGTGGAAGCGAGTGCGAACGTTTAAGCTGACACAGTCATTCTGCTAACCGAACGAGCAACATGAATTGTACAAACGCAGAGTATTACGAAATGTTTAAACTGTTTTTAAATATCCCCACATTTCACAGTGGCACGTAAAAGTGACCATGACGTGAAATGATCTTGAAATGAAATTATCTCTCATTGGCCAGTGTTTTTCGTTAATAACTCAAGAACGAAGCTACAAACAACATATCGGTCAAGGAAAAAGTTGTTCAGAATCACCCCAGCTACCCCCCATTTCCCGATGTTCCCTGAGTTTCCGACCACCCTGTATAGGCGTCCACAGTTCACAGCGATGACTTTCGCCGGACGCATATATGCGTCCATAGGGCTCAAATGGTTAACATTCTTCCCCAAAATGCATTACTTACGAGATATTTAGATTTGAAGTTTTCAAATGAACACCATGTATATTATAAGCACATATTCAAAAACTGCACTGGACCACGACACCACTAAATAAAGTAACAAATATCCTTAACAAGATTAAATAACAAATGTGTACGCAGCTCAATATACATCAACTGACAATTCGCGTTACTAAAGAATTTAAGAACTCACGAATATATGACATTGTATTGCAATAAATGACCTCATATAGAGGTCGTTCAATTCATCTTAACAAATGCCATTGTATTCTGAATTCAAAAAATATGGGGGTCCATCAGAAAGAATTTCTTTTCTTTTTACTACTGTATTTCTAAATATGTGCTCTTCTAAATTACATTAGTAATTAATGTAATAATAATATATTTATTCCTAGTTTGATAGCATTGGGTGAGACTAGTCCAACGGCGTGCAACAATAGGTCATTCCGTTCTATGGAAATTGAGAGTCGAGGGTCAGGCTAGAGTCTATTGCTGCACATCGTTGAACTCATTTAAAAAAATGGTATAAGACTATAAATAAATAAATATGGCAATCCAATTGACAAAGATTAGCTTAATCGTGAAATCTCCGCCATTGTTCCACCTGTAAAAGAAAACTGTTTATACCACATAATGTCGTCTTCTGTACCAAACTTTTGCAAGAACGTATTTTTAATAACTTTATTTCCTTGATAGATATTCCACCGAATATAATCAAAACTGACTCCGGGTATGTATAATAAAAAATAGTCTAATGTGTTACTGTTGCCATAGTAAAATCACAAACTTAACACGTTGAGTGACGGACTAAATTCACATAAAATTCCGTTATCCTCCCGTGTGCTACCGATAGTTCATATTTATGCATTTATTTATTATTGCCAAAGTATTAAAATATTTCATGACAATGTTTTTTCTTACAGTGAAATGAACGGAATGGTCCGATCGGAAGATTTATAGTGAGGCATCAGTGGCCCACGTGTTAATAATATACATAGAACACACTTTATTAAACAAAAGACAAAGTACAGATTTAAAATAAGTATTCCAAATGTTTTCTTGCAACTTGAATAAAAACATTGCATGCAGAAATCAGCGTACTAAGCTTGCGACTACGCTATGGAGGCAGTAAGACTTTAATCTGTTAGAACTACATAAATATTAAAATTAGGATTTATATACCTATAATTGTTTTACTCAGAAGTATCTCACAAATAACACTGTTCGACAAATTTCAACTTTTTTCCGATGTCGTAACCTTCAATAGGCGGTTCTCTAGATTTTAATGTGCTGAACACGAATCTATAAGCCGCTTTTCTCGAGAACGTATCATTTTTGAAAAAATTAATTTGTACAAAAATCGCAAATTTACACTTTTGGAAACGTTTTGTACTTTTAGGGTGATAGTTATTCACTTGTGCTTTGTGTCAAATGATTCTGTGTTTATTGAATACAAAAATGATTTTGTAAGTTCTGTTGATGCTTTCCTTTATCAAAACGTCTGCTCTATCATGTGGAATAGTTAGATTTTCTCCTAGGCCCTTAGTTTTTGAAATACATTGGAAGTTATAAGCCAAAATGGGTGCATTTTCGGTGTCCTTTTCACTTTGATCATTATTTAAACACATTTAAATGTTTATAATTTAATTACTAATTATATCATTTTATTCGTGAAACTTCCAACTTCCAAAGTTGAAAATTTGTTTCAAAATTGATTTTTTCAAGAATGGTACGTTTTGCAGAAAAACGGATTGCACATTTGTATTCAGCAGATTAAAGTCTACAAGAAACGCCTATTGAAGGTTACAAAATCAGACCGGTGTTGAACAGTGTAATAGGTACCTACAAAAAAAATATAAATCTGGTTCTGCAATTCCTTCAATACAAATCGGCATGTTTCAGCACTTTTTGACGTTTTTTATTTTTTGAAGCTCGCGTTTCTATGTGTGCCCACAAGTAGTGTCTCAGATTTTTTTTTTAATCTTGTATGCACTAAATAAGAGATATTAAGCAAAAACACTATTTTCGTTTTTTCGCCGTAACTACCCTCCCAGTCGAGTTACAGGATTAAAACTTGGTACAAATTGGGTTTTCTTGATAAGCTATCGAATGACCCCGTTGCAAGACGAATTAGGTTTAGGGTCACATTTTATCCCCTTATCCAGGTATAGGCCTTGTTAAATAGAAAACACCAGGTAGTTCTAACCCGGCTAAGAGTAGGACACACGAATTACACTCATATACATCTAATCACAAAAGAAGAACCCAAGAAATGCGAGATTTGCAACATAAGGGTAACTGTAAAACATAGTCTAATTGATTGCCCGAAACACCAAAATGAAAGAAGACAACAGCATATTCCAAATGACTTCAAGCAACCACGGAATAAACTTATAGCCGTTATGTCCCTACTTAAGTTTCTACAAAACATTAATTTAATGCAGTTAATTTAGACGTATAACAAATGCATGTACATATGTTATAATGCAAATATGTTAAATATATAGTAACTGTGTATCCTTTAAGTAATCGCTAATAACTCATAGAGATGCATGCGACTTTAAATAAGTAGATTTAAAAAAAACTGTAATGTGCGCCATTTTTTTATTCACTGACTTTTTTCTTTCGTTCTAGTTCCTAATACAGCCCAACTCATCTTAATTGTGAATTTTTTTGATCTTTTTTCCTTTTGGATAACCGGAAAGGCCATGTCTCAATATGACAAATGGGAAATGCAAAACAAAATAATAATGTATATATCTTGCCCCCCCCCCCCCCCCCAGAATACAACATATTCATATTTATAAGTTCTTAGACATTTTTTATATTTACACATAATATACTTTTGAACATTACCATGGAACACAATGAGACTGAAAATAGGAATGCAGACTAATAGAGAAGTGAATATGTTACATAAAATCAGTGATTCAATATGAAGACATCTAAATAATTGTTACCTTAAGTACTTCTTCCCATTTCTAAACTTCGTGAATAAAAGTGAAACATCTCATAAGGTACTGAGTTTCGAACGTCTTTTCCATATATTTTTTATACACAGACTGAATTATATTAAATTTAAAGAAAACTATGCTAATGTGTTAGGAAATTATATGTAAAGAACACCACAGCGTAATTATGCACCTTTGGATGGAGATTTGTAAAAAAATAGTAAGTGTAAATTATGTATAATAATCAAAGTTGACGTTAACAATTGCTATTTAGCTTTTGGTAATAAATTTTTGTTAAATTTTGGTGCAATCAAGATTGCGATTTTACAAAAGTCCACCGATCCAAAGGTGTAAACTCCTGCTGTAGTGATCTGTATACATAACTTTAATACACCCTATACATTGCAGCTGTCGAAGTATAGTAATGCAGGAATGCAGAATATCTAATATCATTGAATTTTACATTACAATATTTTGTTTCATCTATAATTGCTTTAAAGATACAACTATAGACTACAGCTCCACCATGTTGCACAGAGAGCCCTACATGTATATTGTATATAGCTGTGCTTACCTTTACATACTACGACAATAAATGTGCACATCAGTACTTTTTAAGAATAGTCATATCATTGTCTTTAAAATCTCTTTAAAAATGTGCCTCTTTTCTGATAATATCAGAATTCTGATAATATCTAAAATCTTGATAATATGCCTTATGTAAGTACAGAATAAATGTACTTAAACTATAAAGACGAAGAAGAACGTATATTTTTTTGTTCGAGGTACAGGGTGTCTCATTTGAATTTAGAAATGCGAATTACTCGTCATGTACCCACTGTCTAAGAAAAATGGTTCAGAGAGGAATTTAATGGTTTGTAGAAGGAGATAATCTGGTGTAATCAGTTTTTCTGTAGATGAATGCATAGATGTCATATGAAAATCACATATATACTTTTTGAAATGGAATCATTTAATTTTTAATTTATCCATCGATGCAGCTATTTCGTCCCTGCAAAAAAGTATTCGGGTATTTATGTTGAAAAACCATTAGTTCAGGAGACTTGTTATTTAGTAGGCGTCCGAAGGGGACCAGATATAGGGGCTACATATCGAATGGGATATGATTGGCTTCTTCCCCCTTATTCCTCCTATCTTTTTGTAAAAAACAATACACAATGTCGATTCAGAATATGTGGGTGCAGATACGTGTACTCGCCAAGCACGAGGTAACCAAACATTGTGAGTCTGGGTTTCTGGAGCAAACAGGGCATTTGGTGATCAACACATGCGATGCGAACTTGAGCGGGAATCGGCATCATAAACACACAGGGGGTTAATGGTTGTCTTCGCACTCCTAAATAACTTCTAAATAACTTCTAAATATCTCTTAAATTAATGACTTTTCGACTAAAATATCTTAACACTTTTTGTATAGGGAATAAATAATTGCAACGACTAATACATTCGAAGTTATATGATTGCATTAAAAAAAACGAATGTCACCTTTATATGACCCTGACACATTCATCTACAGAAAAGCTAATTACACCAGATCAAGCCTCCCTCCAAACGATTCAATTTCTCTACGAATCAGTTGTTTGTACAAGGAGTTGCTTACGACTAATTCATATTTATAGATTTAAATGTGACGGTATAATAAGATAAGTAAAGCAATCGTAGAATTATGTTTAATGTTTATACGAACAAAGACAACCACAATAAAGTACGAATCTGTACCTATTAAAATTAAATTACTGAAATACACATGTGATGTGTTATATTAGAGAAATATTCTTTTATCATATGCTTTTCCTAACTGAATCAGACATCCACATACATGTGTACTTTGATTAGATACGTTAAATCAGATTTTAAATACTCATTTACTTTATGTAATAAACGAAATATTGCAATAAATGAAAATGAAGCATAGAACAATATATATATTTTACTCGGATTTGACTTCCTCAATTTCCAATTACTGTTTTTTATTTCTTTAACTTATATTAGTTTCTTTATTCTGTAAAAGTAATATAATTTGAAATAATACTTTTTTTTACCAACAGTTTCGGTACACGCGTATTACACGAACTCTATACCCTCCATTGAAAATTTTTATAACAATATTAAATTACTGTATTCATACTTACAACACAAATTGTGTACTTATGATAAATTAGTTCAACAAAACTTATTCAATCTACTAACAATCACTTAAACAATTAGTGAGTGTTTGGACAAATAACTCATACCATTAAACAAAATTAATTAAAATTATTAAACACTTTCAAAACAAAATTACAACTTTAAAGCAAAATTAAATCAACTTTTCCTTCCTTTTACAAACGAATTATTTACGATCATTTTTAAAATAAGAAATATTCTCATTTTTGTTTTTGCCTGGCTATAAAATGCAATATAATTGTCTGCAATTCACAATTATCAATATTCTTATTTTATATGTCATCAAAATTTTACCTTACCTATATCCACTAAAGGTGGTTTGTCACGACCCCGACGATAACACAAATAACATTCGTTTGTTCTTAAACTTCCATGATTTAAATCAGCGGGCAAGCCTGAAACAGTATGTTCCAACAAAACATATCCTTCTGGACATTTTTCACCCAATGCTGGGAATATAATGGCAAGATCGGTAATGGGTGGTTTCATATTCATGTCTTTAACGTGTGTCCCTTCTTGGTACCAATCTTCCAACTTTTCATTTTCACTATCACTATTGAAATCATTGTCTTGCCCGGGTAATCCAGCAATTACAAAGTAATCTGCTACCCTCCTTTCGTCCATGGTTATCTAATTTAAAAAGTTTTAAGCCAGTCATAATATACAACAAAATTGAAAAAAGTAGTTGTATAAGATTAATTATTTTAATAAAGCTACTAACTCTATGTAATGATGCAATTCTTCACATGGCATTGAAGCACCGTGTTGTTATCTTCCCTCATATACTTTCACTTATTTTCGATAGCTACTCTTCAAAATACATTTACTCGGATAATGCTCGCAGGTGTTTTGTAAACACATCCTGTAATTTATGAAATTAATTATCGGCTAAACAGAACAAACTACATTAATTGTAGAAGCGTTTGATAAGTTACCTTTTGAAATGCTTATTTATTCCAACCATTCAAATCTGTCATCTATATTTGTTCTCTCAAATTTGTCAAGGTTATCATTTAATACAAACATAAAACTTATGTCCAGAGGAAAATAAGTATCTATTTGTTCGTATGGTTGCGGTCCTCACGCTTATTCTGCTGAAAACATGTTTTCTAAAAATGCAGAACTAAACGCATGCTGATTGAAATTGTTTATAAGTTTTCGTGTAAATGCAACAAAGTTATAAAGTAAATAGTCGTATTTTTTGTCAAGTCGATAGGCAAGTTGCGTAGAGTAATTTAAATACGAGGAATTAAAACGGTACTTATGGTAGTCGTAATTTTCCACAAATATTTTATATAATAAGCACAACAAAATGTTTTCCACGATTCGTTTTGAAAGTTCAATATTTCTAGGTTATGTGTCATACCAACTATCTTATACGCGTTTACTCTAATCACGAGTGACGTTATTGAAATTGTGACGCAAATTTTCTATCGGAGGCTGAACTTTTTTTTGTACATACGTTATATTTTAACTTCGTTATTATTCCGAACACAGACGACAGATAATTCAAATATCATTTGAAAATAGAACGATGTATAGCTTTCGGTTAAAAGTTCCACTCGTGAAATTTTTGAAACTATTGCATTATGTCGACGTATTAGCATAATTAAGTAAAGCAAAGCTGTTCGTATTTTACTTTAAACTGTATATATGTTACTATTTTTTCTTATATTTATATTAACGTTTGAAAGTGTAAAATATACCGTCTATTCGTGTTAGTTTTATGCGCGCAGTATTAAATTAACGAATATTGTAATTGACGTTAATAAGAATATACATATGTAGTATACAAATCTTTCATAGATAATGAGGACTATGACATTTGGTCAGATACCGGTTTCTAAAACATTGTTAAATCTTTTCATGTTTTTCCAACTAATCGGAAAGAAGATAAAAGCATTCTTTGGTAATATATATATATACACATAATGTGCAAACATGGGCTACTAGTACAAAAAATGCATATATTTAATGCATAACAGTCATTGTTATGATTACAGTTTGCGTAAAGGAAAAACAAGGAATACAAAATTTTCTAAATGACATTTCATGTAAGAAAATATTTTATTTCCAGAACTGCATGTTACTAATGACATATGAACCATTTGATTAATATGGTTGCACAAAGTGAAAATTAAGACGGCATTCGTCCAAATGGATACTTTAGTATATTTATAAGAGTACACTCTGTGATTATCCCTCACATTATAATTCGCTCCAATTGTTTATTTATAAAATCAATGACACCGCAAGTTACAAATTTGAATATAACATTTCTAAAAATTTGAACAATAATATACATAATTGTACTTGTAACATAAAAAAAATATTCAAATGAAAGGAATGCAATCTAGTTTTGTTACATGACATATACGTATGTTAATATATGTATATGTATGTATACATTCATATGTATTTATACATATATGTATGTAGATATAATGTTTTTGGTTTCGAAATATGTAACTGTTATTTATAGGTTAACTATTAGGAATTAAAGTAACGAAAGGACGAACTTTGTTAGACATTTATTGTTTGATAGCTGTGGCGGGTTTAACGGTAAGCACACTATGCGCCCGCGTGGGTCCCGGTTGCCAGGAGGGCCCCGAACTTTACAGCATACATCTTTTTACAAAAAATTCAATTTATTTACAAAAAATTAAAACATCTTTTCCAATTTTCAATTGTGAACTATGCTCATTTTTTATACCACGAACGTTATAGGCTACTATGTTAAGGACTAAACTACTTTCATGACTTAATCCTAATGGGCTAACGGCAACATCATTAAATCCACGAGCGTCTGTGGAGAGCTTACAGTATTGACGAAATTTTGGCAGAAATAAAGCAAGACAAAAATTCATGTAAAAATATTTTTTAAATAAATTTATTTAATGTGCAACTCTATTTTTTTTAGTAATAACCTTTTTTGGTAATAAGTTTATGAGAGTTTTCTTGCAACTTCTATTTGTAACTTGAGTTTGAGGGCCCCAAAATTTTCACCACATGGGACCTCCACTTGATTTGAGCCGCCACTGTTTGATAATGAAAATAAATAGAAAGTGGTAAAGTGAGTTTATTTCAAAGCTTGATAAGTATATAAGTATATACTTTCTCTTTCTCGACTTTTCATAACTGCTAGTACATAAATACATATCCCATTTGTTATGAAAAAGAGCAAATAACCACGTTCCTTGACTTTCCCCTTGTTGTTATGAAAACGGATACAGGTGATCTTATGGCAGATTATGTAAATATAAGTACAAGGAGGAAAGGCTGAATCATTCAAAGTTATGTTCTATCCAAAAAATGTACACGAAATATTTTTCGAAAAAATGATTCGCCTCCCCATACTCAAATGGATTGAACTTTTGTATGTATGAACATGAAAAACTATTTCATTTTCTTGGTACATCGTGTTTGAAAATTTTTAGTAAGTAATATAGTTTGCCCATTGCTTAGAAAATAGACACTGTTCAACTAGGAAAAAATTAGAATTACTTACTACTGTTAAGGTATAGCTCCTGGTAAAAATTTCGTTATTGCGATTTATAAGTACATGTACAATATGTATTATGAAAACGAGCATAAAATAAAGAGTATAGATTATTTGAAACTTTCAGTTTAATATCTACCAATTATGCTACTGTTTAATATTTCTAACATTTGGACATGTATAGACGTCAATCCAAAGCTCAAAATGTGTAACTCAAAATTTCAATTATTTGGTGGTATGTTTAATTAATATTACCAATAAAGCTGCTATGTTAATATATGTGAAATATATTAACTATATTATACAACAATAATATAAGTGTAATATAATTAAAATATATGTAAGATTATCGAAGGTGCTTGAATAGGTATTCAAATGATTATGTGGACGTGTATGTGTTAAAAAGTTGTTTTGTCGCTCTCACGGCCGTAGTGTATACAACAATACAATGTCACCATGGTCCTTTTTGACTTTTGTTAATTTAATTGTTATTCATGAATAACGAATAATTAAACATTATTCTTAATTTAAGACGATGTAATATTTGCCGTACGTTGCCCCTCGATGCACCCGATCACGACCGCGCGCAGTTGTACCTGAGCGCGCGCTATACAGGCGCTCTCATTGGCCAGTGTTTTTCGTTAATAACTCAAAAACGAAGCTTCATACAATATTTTGGTCAAAGAAAAAGTTGTTCAGAATCACCCCAGCTACCCTCCATTTCCCGATGTTCCCTGGGTTTTGGGCCACTCTGTATATCGTGTTTGTTCTCATTTGAATCAGAAAAATCTAACAGATACATTGGTAAAAGTTACATGTAAAAAAGTTATTAAATAAAAAAGTTTCATCGTTGAATTGGTATTAGTCACACCGATACTCCGGTTCGGATCATTTTACACCGCTTCCTCAACGAACGTCGCTATCGCGAGAGGATTCCCCCACGTGGAGAGAATAGGACATTTCTCCAGCCTATCTTTCCTTGCATCAGACCTCCCGAAAGGGACACCCGCGGCACCGGCAACGAGGAAGGTGACGGCCCAACCGGAAACGGGGGAAGGATGACAGAACGCCGGGGTGGGGGGCGAACAGGGCCCACCCGGTCAGTCGGAAGCCAAGGGTTCGAAGGATGAAATGGTGAGCAAGGAAACAGACGAGGGCACGGACTCGGGGAAGGTCCCAGAAATGGAGACCACCACGAGTACGAAAGCCTCCCGGGGAAGAGCTGGCCATCGGGCACGTGGTAGACCCAGCAAGGCGATTGAGATCGCCCGGAAGGGGGACCAGATGAGCAGGGGGAGCATGAGGGCTCACGTGCGAGTCAGGCCCGCCGGAAGAGGGACGGTCAGAGGGGGATAGGAGCCGGGTAGACCGGCTAACCCGATGGCCGTTGGAAGGGGGGGGGGGGGAAGGCTCGTAATGAACGGACCTCCTCCACAAATGCCCCGGATACAAAGCGGAAGCGGGGCAAAAGCAACAGTAGTACCCAAATCTGAGGCATGCTACCGCTTCACGCAGATTAACTTGCACCACTGTATAACGGCCACGAACATTTTAGAACGTGACCTGACAGTGGGAAAAGCAAACATAGCACCTATTCAAGAGCCATGGCTGTGTAATGGATGGGTGGGAGGGTTGGGATCGGTGAAGGGAACGTTGATACACGGGCCCAAAGAAACCGGCTCCAGAACCTGTATCTTCGCAAAGAAAGGAGTGAAGATACTAAAAATGCTAGACTTCTATTACAGAGATCTGACTGTTAATTACCAGCGGCTGATCTTGCGATCGTTCTGGTCTTATTGGTAGTTTGCACGAGGTGTCTGCCGACTAATATTTGT
Source organism: Nomada lathburiana (assembly GCA_963667235.1). Taxonomy (NCBI): domain Eukaryota; kingdom Metazoa; phylum Arthropoda; class Insecta; order Hymenoptera; family Apidae; genus Nomada; species Nomada lathburiana. The sequence continues at coordinate 1,210,053 of OY763905.1, forward strand.
AGGTTCTTGCTTCTCGAAGTACCAGCCGGAATATTCAATTCCCGGCACGTGTATAGTTGCGGAAGGAAAGAGAGTTGTTGCTCGTTTCGTAGTTCTTTGCGAATAATGACTTTATTAAAAAAGATGCTTGCTTATATACTAATAGTGGACACATAGAGTCGTCCAACCAGAGGCCTCGTTCGGCAAGTTTGGGGTAGCAAGGCATGCTCGCCCCGGTTAACGGTATCGGCCGCGTGGGGCCAAGGGTTGGACGTGGTTTATGATACGGTAATTTCTATTCAGAGACGGAAGGCGTAAAAAGTGCATACTTTTTGGCCCAGGGTTGCTTTATTAGTAAAACGACCGAGGAACGCAAGTTAATATGCCAGATGTCTCCGAATAGAATTGTCAGGTATCGCTTTGTAAAGCTAGAGGCCGACAATCGAATCGTCGAAGTCTTAACACCGACAGCAGCGAAAGTCATGACAGGACTCGGGACAGGCCAGCGGGAGATAGTGGTCTGCTCGGCGTACCTGCCATATGACTCCAGCCAGCCCCCCGCCCCCTACGGAGGAATTGGGATCACTGGTCGACTTCTGCAGGGTGAAAGGCCTGCCACTGGTGGTAGGGTGTGATGCAAACTCGCACCACAGCGCCTGGGGCAACACGAACATAAACGGCAGAGGGACGGCACTAAGGGAGTATCTCTCCGCCACGGACCTACGGATATCCTGAACAGGGGAATTTCGACTTTTATTATTGCCAACAGGAACGAGGTAATAGACCTTACACTGTGCTCGCCTAGGCTGACGCAGTGGATGAAAGGATGGCGGGTCAGCAATGAGGGAACTCTGTCTGACCACCGTCAAATCCAATTCCAAATGACAAGAAGGAATATGATCCCGGGCCCAGTCTTTTGGAACCCGAGGGCCACCCACTGGGAACTGTATAAACAGGAACTAGGAGGTAGGCTCCGGGAGACTAAAAGATATAAAACTGTGGGATGGACTGAGAAAGCGGCCTGCGAGCTGCAGATCGCCATGACTCAGGCATACGAGGCAGCGTGTCCGGTAAGGAACAGTAGGGATAGCGCGAAAGTCCCCTGGTGGAGTGGTGCCTTGCACGGCCTGCGAAGGGAGACTAGAAAGCTACTTAACAGGGCCAACCGGATAGCGCTAGAAATAGACTGGGTCAAATACCAAGAGAGCCAGCAAAAATACAAAAAGCAGATCAGGCGGTCAAAAAGGGAATCTTGGGGGAGTTTCTGCCAAGAAACCGAGGCACTGCCGGTTGCACTTGCTGGTTGTGGCAAGGCTACAGAAATTTCCGTATTTCCCCTGCTTCCGGGGGAGTACTCTCCCCCTGTTGTGGAGCCTAGTAGTAGACGGGCTACTCGTAAAGCTTAGCGACGCAGGCCTGACTGCCCAAGGCTATCCAGACGATCTCGTGATCACAGTCAAAGACGAGGACCCGGCATCTCTGACAAAACTAATGCAGAGAGCTCTAGAAATAGTGGAAGACAGGTGCCAGCAACAATGTCTGTCGGTTAATCCGGATAAGACAGAAATGGTTGCTCTTCACAAGAAAAAGGAAGTAGTATTTACAGGAACCCTACATCTTTGGCGTGAAGCTCAGAAGAACTACCTAGCATATAACCATGGATAGTGGGCTTACATGGAAGAACCACATAAAAGGACAGGCAGATGCTAGACCGGATTCACCGAATGGCATGTCTTGGTATATCTGGTGCCTTCAGAACGACGCCGACTCTAGCTCTGGGGACCCTACTGGGCCTCGACTCACTGCTATGGAGGGAAAGCGAGACTGGCCACGCGAGTGTGCTGCGTAAGGGAGACGTCTCATTGATGCCACCAAAAGGCGCTGGCGACCGCAGAGAGCCGGTCTATCGCTTTCACACCAGATACAAAATTAAAATCCCAACAAGGGAAGAGTGGATGGAAGGGAGAAGACCCTTCGATCCGGGAGGACTCGTTTGCTACACGGACGGGTCCAAGACAAGCATAGGCACAGGGGTGGGAGTGTACGGTCGATGCCCAAAAGTGTAAGTATCCATAACGTTGGGGGACCGCCCGGGCGTCTTCCAGGCCGAGTACAAACCATTTGGTCCTGTGCCACATTAAATGTGGCAAGAGGACACAAAGGCAAACACATAAAAATATGCAGCGACAGCCAAGCGGCACTGAGAGCCATTGGCTCCTACGTGACCAGATCCAGGCTGGTACTGTAATGCAGTGGGACTCTAGAGGAACTATCCAAAGACAATCACGTAGAATTACTATGGGTGCCAACACACAGCGGCATCAGTGGTAATGAGAGGGCGAACATGCTAGCCCAAAAGGGAGCGGCGGGCATAGGAGTATCCCCCCTCACAGAACATAGGTTACGCACCGGGGGACATCAGGAATACGGTGGAAAACTGGTCCCAGGAACAAACCAACCAACTTCTGCAGGAGACCCCGGGGCTCAAACACTTCAAAGCCATGGCTGGAAAACCAAAACCTGCCCGGATAGCAGAATTCTGCAGAATGGACGAGGCAATGGACATGCGCTTGGCAGTGGGCCTGTTAACGGGACACTGGCAAGCAAGGAAGCACCTACATGTGATGGGCCTCAGTGAAGGAACGACGCGTAGGTGGTGTGACGGAGAAGAGGAAACCCCTATACATCTTGTCACAAACTGCGAGCGAGTGGTGACGGCACGGCACAGGAACCTGGGCTCCCCACTCCTGGATATACAGGAGTGCAGGAAGATTTCTTTTTTTTTTTTTTTTTTTTGTGACCTCGGCTAATAACGGCTGGGAGGCGATTGAGCCTGCTGCGCGCTACCTTGACTGTCCGCCAGGAGGGCTGCTTTGGGTGCTAACCGCGGGGGTACAGTGTGATCGCTCAGGAAAAATTTACAAAAAAACCTGAAACAGAAGAGCTGGAAGCATGAATAAATGTTAATAGTTGAAGGAGGGGAAGGGCGATAGAAGGGTCTCCGTACTTGGGGAGAGGTGATAAAGTAGGGTTAGGTGTATCAAACGCAGATGCCCAAGCGATGGTGTGGTCATTTGTGTGGGGAGGTCGGTTGGGATGCAGCTACTTGCTGTGTACTACTGCATGACAGTGGGTAGCGGACTTTGAGTTTATAGGGAATTTCTCCGGCAGGCAGCGGGTTGGTGGAGCTGATCAACGGGTTGTTATGAGAGGAGGTGCTATATCTTGAGTTATATTTGTGGATAAGATCTATTAATCTAGGGAGCTTGGCCTTACGATGAAGTTTATCTGTGGGGAAATCTCTGGGTAATCCGAAAATGAACTTAAGAGCTTTGTTCTGTAGTGCTTGTAGGGATTGGATATGAGTGGGTGCAGCCGCACACCAAACCTGGGATCCATATAGAAGGGCTGGTCTTATGCAGTATGTATAGATTTTAATACGTAGTTCTTGTTTGAGGTTAGAAGTGCTTCTGAGGAGCTTGGTAGCTGCGTTAATGGCTTTGCTAGCTTTGGAGTGTCTGTTGATTATTGCATATTTCCAGGTTAGTTTAGTGTCGAATACTATTCCGAGGTAAGTGACTGTATCGGTCCATGGGATGGATACTCCTTGTAGGGAAATTGGGGGCGGAACATGTATTTTTGTACGGCGGGAGAAATATATAGCTTGCGTTTTACTGGGGTTTATAAAATGTTTCAAATCTGTGAAGTATTGGTGCAGTATAAGAAGAGCTTTTTGTAGTCTTGACTGTAGGTGAGAGAGGCTCCATCAGGCAGTTATGATAGCTGTGTCGTCGGCGTATAATGCGAGTAAGGTGTTAAGTGGGCTGGGTATGTCAGAGATATAAATGGTGAAGAGGAGAGGTCCGAGTATAGATCCTTGCGGAACTCCAGCGCGGATGGGGCGTGGTGTAGATTTGCCAGAACCTATTTCAACGAAGAATTCTCTGTTTTTAAGATAATTCTGCATTAGGTGTGTGATCCAATGTGGGAACCCTAGTTGTATGAACTTTGCTAGAAGTCCATCATGCCACACTGAGTCGAACGCCTTCTCCAGGTCTAGGAGAATATGGCAGCAAAGCGATTTACGTTCAGTTCATGGGAGACAAGCTGAGAAACTCGTACAAGTTGGTGAGTAGTAGAGTGGTTGGGTCTGAATCCAAACTGAAAATGAGGAATGATATTATTACTGTAGGTATGTGCTAGGATCGCTCTTGCGATTACTTTCTCAAATATTTTGGATAATGTAGGAAGCAGACTAATTGGACGATAGTTCTGAGTTAGGGTTCTGTCTTTACCTGGTTTAGGTATGGGAATTATTTTTGCAATTTTCCAGCAGGAAGGAAAGTATTTTAACTGTATGCAGGCTCTGAATATGTAGTAGATTTGGGTGAAGACTTTTCCTGAGGCTTTTTTAGTCCCTCTGGTGAGAGGCCATCCGGTCCCACAGCTTTTTTGGAGTCAAGGCTTAGGATGATTTTTTTGACGTGGGCAGGTGATAGGAATTTGCTGAGGTCTTGAGGTAGAGAGTGTGAGGGAGGATTGTTGTCGTTGAAGATTGTTAATTGTTCTTGAATTGTGTCGTCTATTCTGGAGGATTTTGAGGCTGCGCGGTTGTGGGTTGCTTCAAATTGAGCGGCAAGGGCGCGACTTTTGTCAGTCTCTGTGGCGTGTACGTGACCAGAGGAGTCGTATAGCTGTGGTATGAGCGTCTTAGATTTGGTAATTTTTTTGTATATCGGCCAGAATGTGTGGTTGTGTATAGAGGCGTTTTTAATTTGTCTTTGTATTTCGGCAGCTTTCAATGCAATGATCTTTCTGTTTACCTTTACGGCAAGAGCTTTATAGAATTGTTGGTATATTGGGTTGCCAGTTCTGTACCACGAGCGCCTAGCTGAGTTGCGGAGAGCTTTAGTGGATTTGAGATCAGAGTCGGGGGTGAAGTCAAGTGCATGGATCTGTATGGGTAGCGAGGCTTTCTTCCTACATTTGGTAAGGACGGAACCCAGATGCTGGATCGAGTTATCAATGTCGGGAGTAGTTTCAAAGGAAGTGGTAAGAGTCAGTGTATTTGTCAGGGTTTTGAATTTGTCCCAATCTACTATATTCGCACGTGTTGCTGGAGGTGCAGTGTGGTTGAGAACTTGGGATAGCATGACGGGTTTGTGGTTGGAACTTAGGTAATCAATTGCATTACAAGAGAAGCGAAATTGGGAATTAGTAAGGAAGAGGTCGATGGTGGATGGGGAACGGTTTGGGGTGAAATGCGTTTGGGTAGGAGGAAACAGTAGATTATAGGGGGCATTACACTGTTCAACACGGGTCTGATTTTGTATCCTTCAATAGGCCTTTCTTGTAGACTTTAACGCGCTGAATACGAATCTGAAATCCGTTTTTCTCCAGAACGTACCATTTTTGAAAAAATCAATTTTGAAAAAAATCGCAAATTTTTAACTTTGAAAGTGTTTTGTGCATTTCCGGTAATAGTTATTCAGTTCCGCTTGGTGCCAAATGATTCTTTGGAGTTTCACGAATAAAATGATATAAATAGTTGTTTGATTATAAACATTCAAATATGTTTAAATAATGATCAAAGTGAAAAGAACACCGAAAACGCACCCATTTTGGCCGATATTTTTCAATTTGTTTTAAAAACTGAGGGTCTAGGAGAAAATCTGACTATGCCACGCGATAGAACAGACATTTCTGCTAAGGAAAGCATCAACGGAAGTTACAAAATTATTCTTAATTTCAATATCAAAGCGAAACAGTTTGGCAAAACACGAGGCGGCGGCAGTGGTGCTCTATGACAGCGGCTCCCCGCTTATCGCTCCGCGTACCGGAATCACTAGACGCGCAGTACTTCTGCTGAGTGTCACTGTTGCCGCCGCGTGTTTTGCCAAACTATTTCGCTTCGGTATTAAAAACGAAAATGATTTTGCAACTTCCGTTGATGCTTTCCTTGGCAGAAATGTCTGTTCTATCGCGTGGCATAGTCAGATTTTCTCCTAGACCCTCAGTTTTTGAAACAAATTGAAAAATATCGGCCAAAATGGGTGCGTTTTCGGTGTCCTTTTCACTTTGATCATTATTTAAACATATTTAAATGTTTATAATCAAACAACTATTTATATCATTTTATTCGTGAAACTCCAAAGAATCATTTGGAACCAAGCGGGACTGAATAACTATTACCGGAAAAGCACAAAACACTTTCAAAGTTGAAAATTTGCGATTTTTTTCGAAATTGATTTTTTCAAAAATGGTACGTTCTGGAGAAAAACGGATTTCAGATTCGTACTCAGCGCATTCAAGTCTATAAGAAACACCTATTGAAGGTTACAAAATCAAAAAAAAGTTGAAATTTGTCGAACAGTGTTATCGGAGTGCATTTTTTGGATACCACCGTTGTAATTGCGGGAGGATTTATTCCATGATGGATGTCTCCCATTGAGGTCGGCACCGAGGACAAACGGGGTACGAAAGGAGGTAAGTGCGTCCAAACAGGCGGGGGTTAGTTTTACCGAGGGGGGACAGTATGCCGAGATGAAAATTAGGTTGGGGGTTCTGAGTTTGATCGCGACAGCTTCCCACTTACCGGTGTGTGGTAGTGGGTATCGAGTGTAGGCTAAATTTTTGTGGGCTAGAATACACACACCACCGTAACCGGAGTCATCAGGACGATCGGCACGTGTTATCGAGTAGTCCTTAAGGTAAGGAGATGAGCAAGGAGTGAGCCAGGTTTCCTGTATGGCTGCGATGGCAATATTGTTTTGGTGGAGGAAAAATTCTAATTCAGGTAGTTTAGGTGTGATGGAACATGCGTTCCATGTCATGGTGGTTAATGAGCAGTTTGGGGAACTAGTCATCAATTAAATGCGCAAATTCTTGAAAAACAAGCAGTTTTTCCATATTGCTTTGGCATGCGGAGAGTTTCTGGGTTAAGGCAATGATGAGCGATGTCATTTTTTTAATGTCTATTACTTTTTCAAGATTAGAAATGGCGTTCGTGAGACTTTTACGATCCTCCATTGACGTTAGCGGTGAGTCAGTGGGTAGCTGCGTCTGGGGTTTATTTCCCACAAGTACCTTTGCGTACGACAGGGGTTGCGTAGGTGGTGGAGGATTATGGTTGGGGTAGAGGGGGTGAGGTGAGTTAGTTTGATTATGAATGGAATGAGCGTGAAGCGCTAAGTGTTGGGGTTTAGATGTGCCATTGTGGCGAGGGTTTAAGTGAATAGGGGAGGGGGGAATTGGATTACTTGCAGATAATTTGAGAGATGAGAGTTGTGGCTTCTTTCTTTCAAGGAATTTGGTAAGTGTAGGGCAACCAGAGTAATTTGCGGTGTGATCCCCACTGCAGTTTGCACATTTGGGTGGTAACTCGATAGGTTTCAGACAGGAGCGCGTAGGGTGGGCTTCTCCACATTTGACACATTTTTCGGTTCTATTGCAATTAGCCGAGGCGTGTCCGAACGTCTGACATCGGTAGCACTGCGTGTATCTTCGGATGTTATTGAATTTCTCCCAGTAGACCCGCAGGTAAAAAAGGTGGTTTACGTTGGTAATTTGTGAAAAAGCTGTGGTAGCCGGAAATGAGATTTTGTAAATGGAGAAGTTAGAGGACGATTTACCTTTTAACGGGGTGCAGCTGAGCGGGTTTAAATCCACTGATTTTATACAGGAGTGCAGGAAGATTCCGATAGGCAGGCTTCTTAAATTCGCTAAGGAGGTCGGCCTGGAGGAGAACCACTGCACCCTGGGATAACCGCCTCCTAATAGGAGACCCGGGCACAATTATCCAGATGGATTGAGCGCCCGGTTAAGTCCTTTAATAACTAACTAATTCCATACTTTTCTATAAATCATTTAAAAGGGATAATGTTTTTCTACAATAATAATAATTATAATACATTCTATAATGTTTATTCGGTTTTCTATTTAAAAGGGAATTTTAGTAATCATTGTATACTATTGAAACACATTTCTCAAGTTTTTGTTTTTTGCAGTTAACCGATTTGGCTAATGAGCGGCTCATATATGTATTGTCGTGAACCCGTGAAATGAAGTTACTCAGAGTTACAAAGTATACAGGGTGTCAGAACACTCAGGGAACATCGGGGTACAAGGTGTAGCTGGGGTGATTCTAAACAACTTTTTCCTTGACCCAAATGTCCTGGATAGTAGCATTTTTGAGTTATTAACGAAAAACACTGACCAATGAGAGCGCCCGCTGGGCATCGGCTGACGCGCGCTCAGGTGCGAACCGATCACTTGTGGTCGGTCGTGATGGGGGCATCGAGGGTACCGAGGGAAGCGTGCGGCAAATGTTATATCGTCTTAGTTAAGAATAATGTGGAATTATTCGTTATTCGTGAATAAGAAATACACTAATAATTCGTGTAATAACCGAGTTCGATACGTTTATTCATTATCCGAAAGGAATAAACTGTTTTATTACTTATGAAAAAAATATTTTTTTTATCAGTACGTTTTCAGGTGGATAAATTATGTTTTAAGACAAACGATTTGCATAAATAATGTTAGGAAAAGCTAATTAAACTTACCCATTCGTTCACGAATTAACCTGCTTAACATTGTGCGAATCCTGACCTAGGCAACGGTCAACAGCTGATGTTACGGCCGGCTTAGTATCCAAGCACGATCACTTCACTTCACGATAACTTAACTTGACGGTCGCTTGCACTTGTCACTGTGAAATTTGGGTATAGTTAAAAACAATTTGCTGTTCTTACGTTTGAACATTTTGTAATATTCTGCGTTTGCACGATTCATGTTGCTCGTTCGGTTAGCAGCATGGCTCTGCCAGCTCGACGTTATCTGCCCGATAATCCAAACAAGGAATCAATCGGCAGCAGGGTACTTAGGATCTGTGTCCGTTGGGTACGTGCGCTATCGGGTTCCGCCGTGATGTTCCCCAGATTTTCTTACACACGTATCGCTGCAATATTATACCTCACATTTGTTTTCCGTTCTATTGAAAAAATATTCCATCCCTAACAAACGCCACCTCGGACCCACGAAATGCTTAAGCTGGCAGAGACATTCTGCTCTTCGCACGAGTAACATGAATCGTGCAAACGCAGAATATTACAAAATGTTCAAACGTAAGAACAGCAAATTGTTTTTAACTATACCCAAATTTCACAGTGACAAGTGCAAGCGACCGTCAAGTTAAGTTATCGTGAAGTGAAGTGATCGTGCTTGGATACTAAGCCGGCCGTAACATCAGCTGTTGACCGTTGCCTAGGTCAGGATTCGCACAATGTTAAGCAGGTTAATTCGTGAACGAATGGGTAAGTTTAATTAGCTTTTCCTAACATTATTTATGCAAATCGTTTGTCTTAAAACATAATTTATCCACCTGAAAACGTACTGATAAAAAAAATATTTTTTTCATAAGTAATAAAACAGTTTATTCCTTTCGGATAATGAATAAACGTATCGAACTCGGTTATTACACGAATTATTAGTGTATTTCTTATTCACGAATAACGAATAATTCCACATTATTCTTAACTAAGACGATGTAACATTTGCCGCACGCTTCCCTCGGTACCCTCGATGCCCCCATCACGACCGACCGCAAGTGATCGGTTCGCACCTGAGCGCGCGTCAGCCGATGCCCAGCGTGCGCTCTCATTGGTCAGTGTTTTTCGTTAATAACTCAAAAACGCTACTATCCAGGACATTTGGGTCAAGGAAAAAGTTGTTTAGAATCACCCCAGCTACACCTTGTACCCCGATGTTCCCTGAGTGTTCTGACACCCTGTATATATGTAGTCTTTATTTAATCGTTTCGAAGTGGATGGTTAGACTTTTCGGTTTATTCTGAGATCTCGGAGTCGCTTAGGGAAAAATGTAAACTATTGCTATCGAAGGAGTGGGAATAAGAGATCGTAGTGGTGGTTGATAGGGGTGGAAGTGGAATTGGAAGGAGTTTTCGGATTTTTGGGGAAGGAGGTACTTTATGGTTTTAGGGGCCTTGAAGAGGTGCGTGAGTTTTCGGAGAAAGTTTGGTATCGTAAAATAAAAGGACTGGGATTAGGACGGGGGGTAATTCTAGCCAGATTATTGCGGGTTTGACATTTTTGGCACATGTTCCGTGCACGTGTAGGTTCGGGGGTCCAGGTATCTAACAGTATGTAAATAGCTCTCACAAAGTAATATAATATTTCACCATAAAATAAGTTTTTGGGACACTGTACTATAGTTTTACAGTCGTATCGGAATAGAGAAGCAGAGACAGGTGTGACAGGCAATGTTATATTAAAAAATCTATTTTGAACAAACTTTTGTTCTTATATATTTGGGTTTAATTGCCTCTTTTTAATGATTTATTAGTTTTGTACTTACAAGTTTTATGATTTTTAGTATATATGTAGCTCGTTTCCTGTGCATCAGTTTTTAAACGACTTTCATTGTTATGTATGTACCTTTGTTACGTTGTAAATCAACCAGACGTTGTCGTAACAATAAATAATAGGTAATGCTTTGAAAACGAAAGTCGCATCTCTTCTACGCAATTCAACTTGAACCGTCGCGATAAACGGGTTCGGTGTTCGGTAGAGTGAAGATTTTACGCATATAACCAAAAAAAAGGAAGTTGTGGTAAATTTGAAAGCTACAATAATATTGCTACTCTTACTTCGAGTGTTTAAGTAATTTTCGATTTTTTCGGTAGTTACTTAATATAAACATCCGAGATTATTATTAAAGATTTATGTTATTTTTATCATGTGCAACAATGTTTCATTTTTTTAATATGTTTGATATCTTTCCATATTTACACCAAATGTATTGTCCAATAACTGCTGACTCTAAATATGTTTGCAACAATACACTGAATTTTGGTTACATGTTTTATAGCACTTTTCACATCATTATTTTGAATATCGTTGATCTATTGGTAGAAAGTTTAATAAAGGGCGATTGTGTGTTTTTGAAAAGTGAAGATACTTCAAATTATATTGGATTAATCTGTATTCATACATATATTGCATTAATGAAGTTGTTTATGGTATCTTTCTTACAAAGCAGATTGTTCGAAAGTAAATCTGTTTATTGAGTGCATGTAAAAGTTTTGAAAGATTCTAAATAGACTACAATCAGTACCTTTTTGCCAATGCAATAGTCAATGCACTGAAGTTTTTTGTTTTTTTATGTCAATGTAGTACTGCTAATTGTTGTTTACAACAGAAATTGGCTGCTTATAATTGCATTATTTTGTTGAAAATTAATATTGATGGTAGGTACTGATGCCATTTGTGAGTCAGAAGAATTTCTACAGAATTAACGGTATTAAAAATACTCCTATCCCCTGTTTTACATGGTACATTTCTTACACAATTTTTAAAATAACAGATTTTAAACAAAAAAACTGGTAAAAGTCATCATTTGGTGCACATATTTTTTGTCTTTCCAGTCATTCGTCTAGTCAATTCCATTCTTGCGATAACACTGATATCAAATCTAAAAATAGGGATTCCTTATTTTGTATGCATAATAAAACTTCCTGTTCATGTGATTTAGTGCAGTAAATTTTTCACAGCAGTAAGGTGTACGTCATTGCTTTTTCTAATCGGAATTTTTAAATCTTCATGTCTATTGGTTAGTGATAAACAGTTATAGTTTCAACAGCATTTTTATAATTTATTTCAAATTTTGGGGTATACAATACAAATACTTTAATTACACGATTTCGATTTAGACAGCTTTCTGAGGAACCTATCTTCAATGTGAATTGTGGGATAAGTGTACTGTGAAAAACATTTGTAACGCGTTTGGACGGTCCGCTTTATTAATTCCATCTTGTGCAGCACACTTTAGAAGAGAGTTCAGGCAAATTAGAATTAAACAAAAAATCAAATACTTTTTATAATAAAGAGATTCAACTATTTTCAGAAGGTATGGAGAAGGTGATTGACAGCAATGGAGACACTTTTATTACATTCTAAGGAACTTGGCGTAGCATTATGCAATATTTATACCAAAATTATTAATCTTTGATTTCGTCCTATATTTGTGATGCATGACTAGTAAGTTTTTGCAGAAGTCAGTCGATAAAACATACTCATATGTTAGTCTACCTAGTTGACTGCATACAGTTGACATCTATATTAATAAATCTAAACTCATGACTAAAAAATGGCTTTAGTATTTTGTTTAACATTAATCTCTAGTTGTGTGATTTAAACAAGTTACTATTTAAATGCGGCCCGTTCTGCTTGTTTGGATGTGTATAAATGTTTTTATGGTTTGGCACATATAAGTGAGTAGGTTGTGTTATTTTGCATTTGTCAAATAATATTGTCTTTATTTTTTCAATTACTTTCTCTCATTATTCTGATAGTAGCCAAATTTCTCTATAGTTTAAAAAGTACTTACACTTTCCCCAAAATATTTTAATACTCCGGAATTTGGAAAAACCATTTCTCACAAGTTGGAGTTAATAAAGCAGACTGCAAATATGTTATAAATGTGTTTTACATTATTTCTAATACTGGTTATTCTATGGAACTTGTGCATTATAATACTAAGGTTGTGGTATTTATCATTATCAGTATCAAAGCAGTTGGCAGTACTACATTATCACACAAACAGAAAACTTGAATAGATTGTCTAGTGCTTTTGGCAAGAAAGTAATGGCTCTAGTATGTTCTACGTTCCAACACGTTTAGTTCCTGGAATCGCTCTGTATAATATAATATGCATACATTTACTTGGTAAAGTAAAAGTAATAATTGCTTTCTTTTCTAGGAATCAGGACATTATATAGTTGGTCCACATAGTTACAAGAATTGTGGTCGCATAATTATTAAAATGAAGAAACATATTTTACTACCAATCTTTCTTCTATGTATATACAACTTTAATGGCATTCAGACATATACCACGCCAGTTGTTTTGTGGCATGGAATGGGTAAATCTTTTCTTAATTCTCATATAACAGTTTAACAATAGTTAAGAAGCATTTAACATTAAACTTACCCTAACAGCCATCTGCCTGGAGATTGACAGCAGATTGGCAACAGAACTGACAGATTCTGTCTGCGGATCTGTAGCCATTTGTGTCCGCATTTGGCTTGAGTTGTACCAACAGAACCCGCCAAACGGAATCTGATGGCAGATTGGTGGCAGAAACCGAGCAGATCCTGCAACTTGAGCTATTTAAATGGCTATCTAAATCCATTTGAATGGCTCAAGTTGCAGGATCTACTCGGCTTCTACTACCAATCTGCCATCAGATTCTGTTTAGCAGGTTCTGTTTGCAGAACCCAATCCAAATGCGGACATAGATGGCTACGGATTTGTAGACAGAATCTGTCAGTTCTGTTGCTAATCTGCTGTCAATCTGCAAGCAGATGGTTGTTGGGGTATACACCTATTTATACCGAACTGGTCAAGCTGGTCAAACTGGTCTTTGAATAAAAGTTATATTTTTTGGACCGGTGTCCAGGTAATAGCCAATTTATTATGGACAATAATCAACAAAATAACTTGTAGTCATGAAATCAAGTGACAAAAGCAATAAGAATCTATGCATAATTTTTTATGAAAAGTTTGGAAACGGTCATTTGACTGGTCGTGGTAGCTTTAATGTTAAGTATAAGTATCTATGAATATGTTTATACAGTTTTGTACCAATGCATTTTTCTGTATACATTTTTATTTATTATTATTTATTTATTTTTTTAGTCCGTGCCTTTTCGCTTTGGACGAACTTCCGCCCACTTTCTACATAATCTTATAATCTTATAGCTTAGCACCCCTAAATTTAATCATTATCTTTGGTATGTTCTTTGGTCTCATTCTGTTGGCAGTTGACTCTTCTCTTCTCTTGCCACCGCCCTCTCCCTCTCTATTCTCTTCAACACCTCTATTCCTCGCCCCCCACCGTTCAACACCTCTCTGATGTCCATGGCAGTCCTAGTTCTCCCGCACTTTTGCAATACATGCTGTAGTGTCTCCCCACTCTCCCCGCAGATCCTACACTTCCTTTCCTCGGCTTCCAGTGTTCCCGTGCTCTTACTTCGTTTCCGCACCTATATCTCGCCAGTAATCTCGTGTCACTGTTCTTTTTTCGTCCTTCTAAATATTTGGGCTTTTGTTCTCGCATACTTCCCTGTATACCTTGTTGCATTTGGATTCCTGCATCTTCTTTCTCCTTTTCTCCCCTTCTCTTTCTTTCACCGCTCTCATCACACCCTCTCCTCCCTCCTCGTCCCTCTCACCTATTTCTTCCCAATCTGCGTCCCTTCTCTTTCCTAACTCTATTAGTTCCTTTCTTTTCCTTGTCCACCTACCCCCCTGTCCAGCTCCCCATTCTCTCTCCTTCTCCCTTATGCACTCTCTCACCAGCATCATACTAGAGTTCCTCGCCTTCTCCTCGTACCTTACTGCCCTTTTCAGCGTTTTCATCCACATTTCCTCCCCTTTGCTTTATTTCGTAACTATACAGTGGCGGACATAAACTTACAAACATATGAATAATTACCTTTTCATTCTGTATATTATGGTATGCACAATATTTATAATTTGTTTTATTACATTTTTTACATGTTTGAGGCACATGCTACTGTACTGTGTCCTATCGCTGCTATAACTTTAGTATTATGGGTTGTAGAAAATATTTTGTCTTAACCCGGCGACATTGTTGCGGTTCGAGTTTACCTCGATTATTTTAAATTTGTTACACTCGCTGTCAGTCCTTGCCACTTAATCCGTTGTAAGACAGTGTGTACGTCAGAGTTAAAACGAAATAACCATGAGTAAAGGCAAAAATGTAACGTCAGAGCAACGGCGCCTAGTTCAGCTTCTGGGAAAACAAAGACGCACTGTTCGACGTCGTTTATGTGAAATGAATCTAATGGGTAGAGTAGCACGACGCAAGCCATTCATATCGGAGAAAAATCGTCGCGCGAGACTTCAATCTGCAAAAGATCATCTCAATTGGATAGAAGAACAGTGGTCAAACATTGTACTCACTGATGAAAGTAAATTCAATCCTATGAGATCTGATGGAAAAAATTTATGGAAGACGCCGTAGTGGTGAGGAATATAGTGCAAAATGTATTAAATTAAACCAACCATTAAAGGAGGTGGAGGATCAGTGCTCGTGTGGGGTAGTATGACCATGTTCGTAAGTCTATGTCCGCTACTGTACATATATTGTCCTCTCCCGGTGTCTTGCCAAATTTTAAATTGCTCAGCTGTTTTGTCAGCTCCTCCTTGCTTATTTCGCCCACAGTGTCCTCTTCCCTCTCTTGTTCGTTTTGCTCCTCTAGCCCGTTACCCTCACGCCACGCCGGCCACCACTTCCTTCCAACTTCTCCATAAAATGTTCCCTGCACTTCTCCATCACAATACTCTCTCTCCTATTCTCTGTCTTTTCCGTCTGTACTTGTTTATACATTTCCATGCTTCCTGTTCTGTTCTGATGTTTCGTATCTTCTCTTCCTCTATCCTTTCGTATTCTGCTCTCCTCTCTGCACACGATTTTCGATACTCCTTCCCTTCCACGATGTATTCCTCTACTGTATTCTCCCTGTTTTGTATGTTCCTTCCCCTTTCGGTCAAGTCATCATCTAATCCTCTTTTTAATCCTCCCTTCCTGCTCATTGCATGCCTTTTCATGTCCGAATTCTCCAACTTTGCCACTATTATTTTCCCTTTTCTTCCTTCTTCTCCTCCTTTTGCTATACAGGGTGGCCCGTAACTCGCGCCGTATCCGGAAATGGGGGGTAGCTGAGGTGATTCTGAATAACTTTTTCCTTGATCAAAATATTGTTTGAAGCTTCGTTTTTGAGTTATTAACGAAAAACCCTGGCCAATGAGAGCGCCCGTATAGCGCGCGGTCGTGATCGGGTGCATCGAGGGGCAACGTACGGCAAATATTACATCGTCTTAAATTAAGAATAATGTGTAATTATTCGTTATTCATGAAGAACAATTGGTAATTATTTAGGAAAGGGGGGGGTCTCACCGATTTTGATGATTTTTCAATATGATGTAGAAATCAACATTTTGAGTAACTTTTTCCTATACATATAACCGCCGCTCGGCCTCAGTTTCCGAGATTTTTCCCAAAAAAGATCGGTACTACTACATTGCATTCTGTCTATACGTACGCGTCCGTTGTAGCGTATGCGTAAACGATTGATCGGCAATTGTCCACGGTTTCTTGAAACACATCGAGATGGCCGGCAATGGGCGCGTATAACGGGTGTTCGATTTGGGTAGTCGGCCGCCTTACGGAATAAAAATCCGACCCAAACCTTACTCAAATCGAACTTTTCTACCTAGTAACTATTTTAATGGATTAAGTTCGGTTTAGGTTTGGGTTAGAGTATTAATTCCGGCCGCCGTCAGGCGGCCGGCCAGACATTCATCTTCTGTTTAATAAGGAGATCAGTGCAGGACAAAATTTGCTTTACACATTGTATAATGTTGGTCGCTGGACGCTACGCTGTTATATATAGAAACGATGGACAATTGCCGATCAAACGCTTACGCATACGCATTCACGGACGCGTACGTATAGACAGAATTCAATGTATAGTACCGATCTTTTTTGGGAAAAATCTCGGAAACTAAGGCCGAGCGGCGGTTATATGTATAGGAAAAAGTTGTTCAAAATGTTGATTTCTATAACATACTCGAAAATCATCAAAATCGGTGAGACCCCCCCTTTTCTAAATAATTACCGAAGAATTTTATTAACAAGTCGTATAATAACTGTTCCATAGTCTTATTCGTTATCCGAAACGAATAAAGTGTTTTATTACTAATTAAAAAAGTGTTTGGATAATTAATGTTGGAAAACGGTAGTTAAATAAACTTACCCATTGGTCCACGAATTTACCTGCTTCGACGGAAATGGATCCTTGGCGCTCGGTGATTGTACCGATATGGCACGAAACGGACGTCTCGGCGATCGATACAAATCTGATTCGCACTTGTTTCTACACGCACACGACACGCACATTAACGAACATATGCCTCACTGTAGTGTGTGTAGAAACAAGTGCGAATCAGAACGTTCAAAAACTTTTGGCAGCGTTCGCGGTACTTGTACCATTCTGTCAGGATCGGTATCAGCACCCTATTAACACGTTGACTGCCGCGCCTATTTACAAGGAAATCTCCGTCAGGCCACGCGCACCGCTATACAAGCGTACTCCGCTCGGCACGTACGCTATCGGGTCCCGCGGTGACACAGATCAGATGCCCACTTAGAGCGCACGGATTTCGAGAACTCTTACCCGAAAATAAGCAAGCATATTGTTAGATAACCGAACCTTGTACCCTGCACATCCGCAGAACGCGTTCTTGCAATGCCTCGGAAACCCCCAAGTCCGCGCACATCTGGCTAAAATAACCATCCTAATCCTTCGTCCCTTTTTCATTTACAACACGGAACTTTCTCCAAAAAACATGCCTTGTACTCAAGGACTCAACAATCATAAATTACCTCCTTCCCCAAAAATCCTAACACTCATTCCACCCTTATTTCCACTCCCTCAACATTTTAATGACCAATAGTATTTTAGTAATACATAGTTTACTTTTTCCCTCACGCCACATCGAGCAGTCAGAATGAACTTTACATTCAAACAGTACGCATCAACCGAGTCATAAAGGCGACTTATACTTTATTGAACGGGTTCACGACAATTGTTTGCAATGTCGAAAAGGAAAATCACAGTGTCAGTTCCTAGTGAGTCATGTAGCAGTGAAGAAGAACTTTGTTACGAGGCTTTCCAAACTTCGGATAGTAGTGATGAGGAAGAACTGGGATTTCCTAGGAGAAAAAATATAAATAGAATGGCTACGTCGGATTCTGATTCGGAAACCAATAAGTACACTAGTTGTGATAGTGAATTTGATGCAGATACTATTGATCGGATTTTGCAAGAACTAATTATTGCGGAAGATATTGATGTCGATGGTGCCGAAGAAATTGCAGTTGAGAGTGGTACATGGAGTGAATTTAGTGGACGTCAGAAAACATTTTCATTTACCGAAACAGACGGCGTCAACAGGCAACTATCTGATACTATCACTCCGTATGATGCGTTTACTCTATTCATTGATAACGAAATTATAGATTTACTTGTACTGGAAACTAATAGATATGCGCAACAAAAATTAAATAACTCAGAACTAACTACATCTGCACGAATGCGTCAATGGACAGACACAAATTCGGTTGAAATAAAACAATTCTTGGGATTGCTTTTGTGGATGGGTTTCGTAAGAGCAAATCCTATAGCCAATTATTGGTCAAGAAACCCATTGTACAATTTTGATTTGCCGCGTAGCACTATGTCGCGGGACAGATTTGAATTGCTTCTTAGTCATTTTCATTTTGCTGATAACTCCACTATTGCTGGAAATGATCGTCTTGGAAAAATATTACCACTGTTCAACAAACTGCAAAAAAAGTATCAAGACATATTCACGCCTGGAGAAAACATTGTCATTGATGAAACGTTGGTTCCATGGCGCGGAAGACTCATCTTCAAACAATATATACCAAATAAAGCACATAAATACGGGATCAAATTATTCAAATTATGCTCAAGCGAAGGATATACGTGGTCAATGAAAATTTACGCTGGAAAGTCAGCTGACGGTATTAGGGAAACCGGATTGGCACACAATGTATGTCTACAACTTGCAGATAAACTTTTCAACCAAGGACGAACGTTATATATTGATAACTTTTATACAAGCTATGAATTAGCTATCGCATGTCTAAACCGCAAGACTCATGTAGTGGGAACACTTAGAAATACAAAAAAATTCATCCCAAAAGATATCGTTGAGTCTAA
The DNA here is from genome assembly GCA_963667235.1 of Nomada lathburiana. Taxonomy (NCBI): domain Eukaryota; kingdom Metazoa; phylum Arthropoda; class Insecta; order Hymenoptera; family Apidae; genus Nomada; species Nomada lathburiana. The sequence goes on from OY763905.1 coordinate 1,228,886, forward strand.
ACTAAAAAAGGGAGCGATGGTATCCAAAGAGGATGATAACGGTATTGTCGTACTCAAATGGAGAGACACGCGGGATGTGAGAATGTTATCAACAAAACATGCTCCCGTCATGGTACCAAGTACAAGAAACATTCCTCACATTCGTGCTGTTTCTACAAGCCAACAGCCGGCCGAAAAATTGAGACCACTTGCTGTTCTTGCCTATAATAAAGGAACGTGCGGTATAGATTATTCGGATCAAATGGTATCTTATGCCACTACAATGAGAAAAGGAATAAAATGGTACCGGAAACTTGGAATTCAACTTCTCCTGGGAATTTCAGTTATAAACGCTTTGATAGTTTACAAAATGGCAACAAATAAGAACATAAATGTTAGAAGATATAGAGAACTAGTAGCCATACAATTATTAGGGCTGCCCGAAAATATAACGAAGACGTCTTCTCAACGTAGTCAACATAATATTGCCGTTAGAAAAAATGCTTCTGGAATAAGCGTTAGACGCGCTTGCAAATTATGCTATACTAATAGAAGACGTCATACGGACCGATCAAAGGCACGAGAAAACGTAAAGAAGACAACAACTTTTTGTCCAAATTGCCCTGACCAACCTCAACTTTGTATAGAATGTTTTAAAGTTTTGCATTCCAAATAATTTTTTTAATAAACCATGTTTTTATATTGCTTTTATAACAATTCAATAGTTTTATTATATCCCGTGAAATACCTTTCCAAATAGCGTGTAAGATCTTTCGTAAGTAGTCAAATAAGCGTCTGTCTATTACCTCAACGGTCGCTGTACTCTTAGTCGTGTACAACCAGGTAAATTTCGCAAACGCGTCTACAACTAGAAAGATATGCTTATGACTTTTTTTCGTTGACACTAGCGACCCCAAGTTATCGATATGGTACGTGTCTAATGGGGTTTCGCCTTTCTCTACCGGGTGTAAAAATCCCTCCTGTTTCCCGTGCTTTGGTTCAGCGAGGATGCAGCTGCTACAATTTGAAATTACCTTACCGTTTTTTGGCCTCATATGCGCGAACCAATAATCCCGCTTGGCGATCGACTCTGTATTTCCGCCCGCGAAACGCTCAAGCTCGTGAGCTCGTTTAATTATGCTGGCTTGCATCGATCGTGGTACCACTAATTTATAGTCGTCCTCGACGACTTTAAACAGAAGACCGCCCTGCACGCAGTATTCGCTTATCGGTCCTTCTTTCAGGGCTTCGAGGAGTTTTCTAATGTCCTCATCCGCCACCTGGGACTTTTTCAATCGCGCGTTTATGCTATTGTCACTCTCGTTCACCAACATACACTCGAGCAATGGGTAACAACTAAGCGCGTCTGCATGCCGCATACTATTCCCCGAGCGGTGCTCGATTTCATATTGAAACTCCTCGAGTAACAACGCCCATCGCGCTAGGCAAACTCTGAGGCCCCTCTTCCGGATCGTCAAGGCGAACGCGCGACTGGCACTTCTTCCAGTTGATCACCAATCCTACTTCACACTCCGTTTTCAGGACCCTATATAGGTTCACGAGACCGGACTCTACGTCTGCCAATGGCACGATCAGGTCATCTAAATACGTCAGCATTACTTTTTCGTTAATTAGTTCGCGGAACACGACGTTTATGAACTTGTGGAACAGTGCTGGCGAATTACACAGGCCGAAGGTCATTTTTAAAAACTCGTATTGTTCATCCCGGACGACGAACCATGTGTATTTCGTACATTCCGGCTTTATTGCGACGTCAAAAAATCCATTTTTCAGGTCGAGCGTGCTAAATACCCTCGCGCCCTGCAACGCGTCCACTTGGTCGTCTATTAGGGGGGGTGGGTAGCGATCTTTAATGCTCTTGCGGTTCAATTGGCAGTAATCGACGCACAACCGTGACGATCCATCATTTTTACGTACAAGAACGACCTGACTCGCACAATCCAACAATGAGGGCTGAATGACCCCGTCGTGCAGCCATTATCGTATATCGGCGTTCACCTCGTCGCGTTCCATTATGGATAGCCCGCTGATAAATAGGCTCCTCGTCTCTTAGGACAATCGACATCTCGACCCCTACCTCGCGCTTTTTCTTTGGCTCACAGCCTTCTATCAGGGACACCACACGCTCTTTGATCCGCGACTTCTATATGCGATACTTCGACCAAATTGACTTCCTCGCACACGCCGATCTGCAACCCCTCGGGCAAATCGCTTTCCGACTGTCGTGTTTCGCCTAGGCGACGGATCTCGATGTGTCCATGCCCGATAACCAGCTTTACGTTGTTTAGAAAGTCGATCCCCAGCAACAGGCTATGTCTCATCAGTGATTCGGGCACGACTTTCGCCGTGATAGGATATACGGACCCATCTATCTCGACGGTGGTTGTGAAAACCCCCAACGTTTTATTTGAAATTGACCTTATCCCATCAAACGAGACCTGGTTGTATTGCTACCGCGGCGCGCCTATCCTATCATACACGTCTGCTCGCATTCGCGTTACATCGCTCCTGGTATCGATAAGCGCAGTTATTTCTGAATTGTTTATTGCTACCGCTTTGAGGTACTTCTCTTTCGTTGTGGTCTCGGCAGAACGGTTGTCCACGGCAGCTGACGTCTTCTTGCACTAGATTATTTTATTTATCTAAAATTTATTGCATCATCATCTTCTTCTTGAAGATCTTCTGTCGCAATTAATTTTTTAATTTCAAGGTTAAAATACGTTTGTCTCTTAAAAGTTTTTTGATTTTCTGCAGAAATTGAAGATATTAATGTGTCAGATGTATATAGTAGGGTATGAAAAAGGTCTGTCATTGTTTCTCGTCTGCAAAACTTCCCCGTATGATGCTCTCTGATATTTCTGAAGCATTTATTTCTGGCTTCCAATGCTCCTTCAGAATACATACCAATTGATAATGCAGCAGATTTTGTTATATCTGCACCGTGAAATAATATTTTATTTAAAGTTGTTGGCAGGAATTATATTCCCCGACATGTATGTTAAATGTTTCGATCGCGTACATATTAAATAAAGTAGGATCAATTCTACTACAACTCGATATTGCTGTAAAATTACACCGACTCTTTTAATGAGGTCTTGGTTAACACCTGTGATGGCAGATGCTGAGATATAATTGTGAAAAAATCTTCTTGCAACATTTCCCGTATTCGCAGTGTCAAAACCCGGCTTCGGAACATCTACTAATATATTTAATTCTTGCTTCAGTTTTTCCTGAATCACTTTCTTTCTTTCACTTAATTTACACCGTTCTTCTGCACATCGTACTTGCCGCTTCTTGATTTTGAGACGGTATGAAATATGTAAAATACATTCCATACATTTAATCCAAGCGTGAAGAATCGATATGCCATAGCTATAAAAATCTTTATTTGTGGGTAATGTTTTTAATGTATTGAAATCATTCATCATTTTGGGTGTTGCTTTGCAAATAGAACACGATTGAGTTGCAGATTGCATAACGGCTCCAAAAGTTTTTCCATCAACCATTGTTAATTCGAAACAGTACTTTATACTTATTTCTTTATTGTTTATTGTAATAACAAATGGAGTTAAGTTTGAAATTTTCTCTTTTACTTTTCTAGTCTCGTTTCTTATTAGATCATTTGTTCTAATACGTACGGAGTAGTGTTAATGGCAAAACGTACGGCAGAGAGTTTAAACGGACATTGTCCATGACCGTTTCCTAGTATGATAGCGAGTTGTGTTTTTACGTCTCTGTTTCTTCTTTCGACGGGGTTTGCGCTCGGATGGTAAACCGGGGTAAAATTGTGTTCTATATTCAAGCAAAAGGTGATCTGTTGCATCACGCTACTGATGAATTGAGTTCCGTTGTCACTTATTAGGCGTCTGGGTACGCCAAACCTCAGAAAGATTTCGTTTATTAAGGCCCAAGCGCAGTTTTCGGCTGTCGCGTTTTCCAGTGCGAATAGTTCGGTCCAACGGGTTGCATGATGAGAATCCACTTCTCGTTTTGTGGACCGGGGGGTATGGGTCCAAAAAGATCTATAGCTATTACCTCGAATCGTTGCTGGAGGACAGGCGTTTGTAGAAGTCCCGCCGGTTTTAGATTCGTGGCTTTGTATCGTTGGCATGATGGACAGGTTCGCACGTATTGAGCTACGGAAACTCGTAGTCCGGGCCAGTAGTGGCTACGGCGTATTTTCTGGAGGGTGTGCTCCACTCCATAGTGTCCAGCTGTGGGGGCGTCATGGTTCTCCTTTAGGATCTCCGTCCGTTCCTGTGCCGGAATAACCCGTTGAGCTTCCTCGGTATCGTCGTCCTGTGTGTATCGATATAACACGCCTTGGTTGAGCACATATCCTGTCGTCGTCCATGGTGTTGTTTCCTCAGGGCTTCCCGTTTCGAGAGCTTCAAGGATTTTCTGTAGCTCTGGATCTTCTAATTGTCCGCGTCGTACATCCGCAGCGCTGCGTGTTGGTAGATCCACGGAGATGATACAGATGGGGCATGTCAGGGTTGTGCTCCCCGAGCAAGGGGGTCGGGACAGCGTGTCTGCTACATCATTGGATTTTCCTGGCGCATATTTAATGGAAATGTTGAACGGTTGTAGTTGGAGAGCCCACCGAGCAAGACGTCCGCTTATATAAACAGGGTATAGCGGCCTAATCGCAAGTTTAGGGGGTGAATTCACCCCTTGAAGTTTCAGCAGAAAAATGGTATCTCGAAGACTGTCACAGGTATAAGAAAATTTCTTAAGGAAAAGTTTCATGGTTTTTTAAGGTAAAACAAAAAGTGGTCACAGATTTTGTAAAAAGTAATTTGTTTATGACAAAAAAATTTATTGTTACATTATTTTGAGAGATACAACAATTTACATAACGACAAAGAAGAAGCGACACTTTTTTCTGAATCCATAGATATATAATATGGTGGGTTTCCCTCCTACAGTTTTGTAAATTTTCATATAATACACACACCGCGCGAATCCGCCGGGCTGCGGCCGCACGAGATATACAGTAATGTCTCGATTAGTGTTCAAAATTGTGTCTACGATTAGTGTTCATTTCTATCCCCACTACTTGGGGTGGTCCCCCCTGGAACCAGCGAAGCGTGAAGCGCCGAGCATGTAATCTGAACCCAGATCAAATATCGGTGAGAGCCAACACTGATGCAAGCAAGATTAAAAATTAAAACTTGTTCATTTTTGGTCCGTTTTAAATCAAATTTTACCAAAATGTTCGTTACAATCTCCTGATTAAAATGACACCAAACACAATATGATTTGGATAATTTTTACTTAACGTGGTATTAATACTTTTATTCCCCTTTATTATTGTTTCCGATGACAACTAGAATATGTGTATATTAGTTGTTAGCAATAAGGTAATTAGTATTGAGATTATACATTTGGAAGTAAATTCGAATCGGCTGTCTCGATTAGTGTACCGAATGCGAACAGTAATCGTGTGCAGGACACGTTTCTCGAGCGGCCGGTCACCTTCAATGTTGTTGTTGTGGTGGCAGCCGAGACTCGAGGCAGCGGCGACCAGGAAAGAAGCAAGTTTAAATACCCGTGTACGTGAGACAATACTAACGCGATCAACATTGAAGATTAAAACTTGTTCAATTTTGGTCCGTTCTAAATGAAATTTTACAAAAATGTTCGTTACAATTTCCTGATTAAAATGACACCAAACACGATATGGTTTGTACAATTTTTACTTATCAGGGTATTCATAATTTCATTCTCCTTTACTATTGTTTTCGATAACAACTAGAATATATGATTTTGGAACTATACATAAATTTACTTATTATTATTGATGCGACGAATGACCCAGCTCTCTTCTCTGCGTAGTTCCTTTATCTAAAAAGTAGATATAAATTCTTACAATTTCTTATCAGTAAAAATTATAAACTCTTATGAACACCGAATGTAATGTCACAGGAACGAGAATAATTCTCGATACAACAATATTTTGCCATTAACTAAATATAGCAATTTAAGATTAAGAGAATTAAGAGACTCTCGATTGGAGAGTTTACTTCCAAATTTACAATCTCACTACTAATTACCTTATTGCTGTTAACTAATATACACATAATCTAGTTGTTATTGAAAACAATAATAAAGGAGAATAAAATTATTAATACCGTGATAAGTAAAAATTGTCCAAACCATATCGTGTTTGGTATCATTTTAATCAGGAGATTGTAACGAACATTTTCGTAAAATTTCATTTAAAACGGACCAAAATTGAACAAGTTTTAATATTAAATTTTGATCGCGGTAGTGTTGTCTCACGTACACGGGCATTTAAACTTGCTTTTTTCCTGGAACGCTGCCCCGTATCTCGGCTGCCACAACATCAAAGGCGACCCGAACTCGCTCGAGAATCGTGTCTGCACACGATTAGTGTTCACATTCGGTCCCGAGCGAGGTACACTAATCGAGACATTACTGTATAGTGCGTCCAGAGCTAAATGAAAAAAGTGGAGTGAGAGCGGCCGATCGATGCCGCCGATCGGCAGGGCCGTAGCGCCCTGCCGATGTTGCGTTCTAAGCAATAAGATGAGACACTTATGAATTAATTTTTATTTACACTAATAGTTCAGTTACTACTAGTATAGCTATACATTTTATTCAATATTTTAAGTATTTGATAGAACTTTAATTCTTTGCGCAGTATTATCCTTGGTTTGTAGTACAGAAACCACTTTCGAAATATAACGCCCATAGAGCTACCATGCCAATGCGACATCTTTTGTTTTAACAAACTCTAATGTTCCAAATATAGAGACAATGTTCTGGTCATTCCGTTTAAAACCACAAGCCAGGATAGCAGAGACTTCTATATACAATTTTATTTCCGTTACTATTTGTTATATTTAGACTCACATTTTGTACTTCATGACAAGTAAGGATACTTGTCACCTAGTACACTACTCTAATTAATAAAAAAATTGTAACATCAGTATCTTTTTTAAAATTAGAGATATCTATTTTGTAGGTGATCATGAGGAAATTTATTTAAATATCTGACGATTAAAACAAAAATACTTAATTATAAAGTATAACAACCACCTTCGGTCTCTCCGATATAATTATATCTTGTTAATTTATATAGTTAGTTAGTTAGTTAAGGGGGGCTTCACCGGGCGCTCAGTCCCTCTGGACCATTGTGCCCGGGTCTCCTTTTCCGGAGAAAGTCAACCCAGGGTGCAGTAGTTTTCCTCCAGACCGACCTCCTTAGCAAATTTGAGAAGCCTGCCTGTTTGAATCTTCCTGCACTCCTGTAATTCTAGGAGTGGGGAGCCCAAGTGTTTGAGCCGTGCAGTTACCACTCGCTCGCATTTTGTGACGAGATGTAGAGGGGTTTCCTCCTCTCCGTCACACCACCTACAAGTCGTTCCTTCGCTAAGGCCCATTACATGTAGGTGCTTCCTTGTTAGCCAGTGTCCCGTTAACAGGCCCACTGCCAAGCGCATATCGCCCCTGTCCATTTTGCAGAACTCTGCAGTCCGGGCAGGTACTGGTTTCCCAGTCATGGCCTTAAAATGTTTTAGCCCCGGGGTCTCCTGCAGGAGTCGGTTGGTCTGTTCCTTAGACCAGGCTTCCACCGTATTCCTGATGTGCCCCGGTGCGTAACCTATATTTTGTGTGGGGGGCGACCCTATGCCTGCCGCTCCCTTCTGGGCTAGCATATTCGCCCTCTCGTTGCCACTGACACCACTGTGTCCTGGCACCCATATTATTTCCACGTGGTTCTCTTGGGATAGTTCCTCCAGAGTCCCACAGCAATGCAGCACCAGCTTAGATCTGGTCACGTGTGAGCGAATAGCTCTCAGTGCCGCCTGGCTGTCACTGCATATGCTTATTCGTTTCCCTTTGTATCCCTTTGCCACATTCAGTGCGGCACAGGACCAAATGGCTTGCACTTCAGCCTGAAAGACGGTCGGATGGTCCCCTAACGTTATGGATACTTCCATCTTCGGGCTCTGACCATACACTCCCGCCCCCGTGCCTTTGCCTGTCTTGGACCCGTCTGTGTACCAGACGAGTCCGCCTGGGTCGAAGGGTCTTCTTTCTTCTTCCCATTCCTCCCTTGTAGGGATTCTAACTTTATATCTGGTGTGAAAGCGGTAGACCGGCTCACTTCGGTCGCTAGTGCCGTCCAGTGTCATTGCTACACTGTCCCATTTGCACAGCACACTTGCGTGGCCAGTCCTGCTCCCTTTCCATGCCCCGCTTCCTCCTAGCCTTAGGGCCGCCTTCCTAGCCTCCGCCTCTACTGCAATATGCAGCGGGTCCAGGCCCAGTAGGGTCCCCATTGCCAGGGTTGGCGTCGTCCTAAAGGCACCAGATATTCCAAGACATGCCATTCGGTGTATCCGATCCAGCATCCTCCGATTGGTCTTGAACTTCATCGCTGTCCACCAGACCACGGAGGCGTAGGTTATCTGGGGTCTCAATATGGCTGTGTACAGCCATCTTACCACTCTGGGTTTGATTCCCCAGTATCTCCCAAACATTCTTCTACAGGCCCAGTAAGTTCTGATGGCTTTCCGTGCCTGTAGTGTTATGTGGCTCTTCCATGTTAGCCCGCTGTCTATGGTTACCCCCAGATAGCGTGCCTCCATGGTTCTTTTGAGCTTTGTTCCAAAGATATGGTGTTCCTGTATGCAGTACTTCCTTCTCCTTGTGAAAAGTACCATTTCCGTCTTGTCTGGATTAACAGACAGAGACTGTTCCTGGCACCATCCCTGTACGATGTTCAGCGCTCTCTGCATTTGTCCTGTCAGAGATGCCGTATTTCCATCCTTGGCTGTTATCACGAGATCGTCTGCGTAGCCCTGGGCTTCCAGGCCTGCATCGCTCAGTCTCACGAGTAGTCCGTCCACTACCAGGCTCCACAGTAGGGGGGATAGTACCCCTCCCTGTGGACAGCCCTTCGCAACGAGCCACGTCGTTACTGCCCCCTCTACGCTTACCACGATCCTCCGTGTCCTCAGCATTTGGCGGATCCATTGGATGACTATTCCGTCAACTCCAAACCGTTCCGCCGCCTCGCAGATAGAGTCGAAACCGGTATTGTCGAAGGCTCCTTGTATATCTAGGAATACCCCCAGCACCGATTTCTTCCATCTGAGAGCTCCCTCCACCCGTCTTACCAGCGAGTGGAGGGCCGTTTCCACCGATCTGCCAGCCATGTATGCATGTTGGCTCGTGTGTAGCGGTTTTCGACATAGGGATGTTTCCCTGATGTGTCTTTCCACCAGCCTTTCCAATGTCTTTAGGAGAAAGGATGTTAGGCTGATGGGTCTGAAGGACTTGGCTGTTTCGTATGTATCCTTGCCTGGTTTGGGCAAGAACACCACTCTGGCCGTCCTCCTTCCTTTAGGAATATATCCCAAGGCTATACATGATCGGAAAATCTCGTAGATGTATTTCACGATCTGTTCTATGCCTTCTTGTAGTAGGGCTGGGAAGATCCCGTCGGTCCCCGGGCTTTTGAACCTCTTAAAGGAGCCGACCGCCCACCTTATTCTGTCGTATGTGACAATTCTGGAGGCCGTCCCCCAGTCCGTCGGCATTCGGATTTGTGGTGGTCCGTACTCTATTTCCGAGCCTCCCTCTTCCGTTGCCTCCGAGCCGGGGAAGTGTACCTCCATCATGTGTGACAGGACCTCCTCATGGTTGTCCGTCACTCTTCCGTTTGGCAGTCTCAGGCAGCCCAGACTGGGTTGCGGGCCCATGCCTAAGACTTTCTGAAGCCTTGCCACAAGTGGCAGTGCCTCGGTCTCATGGCAGAAGCTCCTCCATGATTCCCTTTTGGATTGCCTGATTTGCTTTTTATATGCTTTTTGGGACTCTTTATATTTGTCCCAATCTGCCTCTCTATTTGTCTTCTTGGACCTGTTGAGCAGCCTTCTAGTCTCCCTTCGCAGGCGGTGTAGTTCCCTACTCCACCAGGGGACCTTTGGGCTAACTCTTCTTGTCCTTTCCGGGCACGCTGCCTGGTACGCTTGGATTATGGCAGTCTGTAGTTCGCAGGCCGCCTTCTCCACCCATCCCACGGTTCCGTATCTCCTAGATCCCCTGAGACTCCCTTCCAGTTCTCTTTTGTACAGTTCCCAGTCGGTGTCCCTTGGGTTCCTCCCTATACGGCCCGGGTTCAGCTCCCTGCCCTTAAGCCGGAACTGGATTGATCGATGGTCTGACAAGGTCTCCTCATTGCTGACCTGCCAGCCCTCCATCCATTGCGCAAGCCTAGGCGAGCACAGTGTGATATCAATTACCTCCTTTCTGTTGGTAATGATAAAGGTTGGATTGGTTCCCCTATTCAGGATCTCCAAATCCGTAGAGGAGAGGTATTCCATCAGGGCCGTCCCTCTCCTATTTGTGTTTGTGCTGCCCCATGCGATGTGGTGCGAGTTTGCATCGCACCCTACCACCAGTGGCAGTCCCTTTTCCCCACAGTAGCTGATTAACGCCCTCAGCTCCTCCGTGGGTGGCGGTTCGCTGGAGACATATGGCAGGTATGCAGAGCAGGCCACGATCTCATTCGGTCCTCCTCTGATTCCCGTCACGACTCTCACTGCTGTTAGGTCCCTGTAACAGAAATCTAGCATCTTTATTATTTTTATGTCTTTTTTAGCGAGGATGCATGTTCTGGGGCCAGTTTCTTTGGGTCCATATATTAATGTGCCCTTTACCGATCCCAGACCTCCCACGCGTCCCTTGCACAGCCATGGCTCTTGTATAAGGGCTATGTCTGCTTTACCCATTGTCAGGTCACGTTCTAAAATATTCGTGGCCGCTATACAATGGTGCAGGTTAATCTGCGTGAAGCGGTAGCATGCCTCAGTATTTGATACAACTGCTGCTAGTGCCCCGCTTCCGCTTCTCGATCGGGGTGTTCCTGGGGGAGGTCCGTTCATTGCGAGCCTCTTCCCCTACCCCCGGCCAGGGGGTTTGTTGCCCTATTCGGCCTCCGTACCCCTCTGGTCGATCCCCTTCCGGTGGGCCTGACTTGCAGGTGAGCCCTCATGCTCCCCCTGCTCGCCTGGTCCCCCTTCCGCGCAGGCGCCATCGCCTTCCTGGGCCTACCTCTTGCCCTCCGGCTGGCCATTGTCCACCCGGTTACGCCAGCTTTTCCTGGAAGGGTGCACCCGCTCGTGGTGGCCTCCATTTCTGGTGCCGCCCTCGAGCCCGTGCTCCCCCCCCCTTCCGCCACTTCTTCGCTGGTTCCCGTAACCGGTGCCTCTTGTGTTGGCTCTTCGGGTGAACTCTTCTCCGTCTCACCCTTCGCCTGCTTCCCATGAGGCGCTTCCGCTCCCTCTTGTGTGGCCGGTGTCACGGGTGTCCCTTTAGGTCGGTCTGCGGGTTCGGAGTTTTTTCCTCCTTCCTCCACCTTCCTCCCATCCCGGTCCGTCCTCGTGTCCGGCTTCGCTGGCGGTGCTCCCGTGCCTCGCCGCCTGTCCGTCTGCCTAGCCTGGCACTCCCTAAAGAGTACCCTGCCCAGCCCTACGTAGGCGGCGAAGCCCATGAGCTTCAGCGCCTTGTGCGATTCTACGTCGACCCCTAAGGCGTAATGAACCGCTTTCGGGGTCTCCGTTTTCCCCCAGATCCTCCATAGCCTTGGTTTCAGTTCTGGGTTCTGCCTCGCCAGTCTCCTTAGGACGACGTCGTTCTCTGCCGGTGGTCCCGGAATGACCACGTTCATCCTGACTAGCTTGGGGAGGGCCGCCTTCTCCACTACTTTGAGTGTGGTTCCCTCCGGCAATTTGATTTGCGGGACTGTGGCCTGAATCCACTTCTTGGATTTCTCCTCCGCACACACAAGCCACAGCGCCCCTCCACTCCATTTACCTTCGTCGAAGCGTGGAATGTGGCCTCCATCCGGGAGCCCATCCATCATCTTGACAAGCTCTCCCCGGACCAGGTCTCCCTGTTCTCTAGAGAGGCTTACGTCTGGGAAGCCGGTCGGCACTATTGCCACCTTCCTCTCCCCAATGACCGCATCCCGGTAGTTTATTGGTTCCGGGAATACGCTCTGCTTCCTCTTCCTTGCGGCCCCTTCTGGCGGGGTTTGCCCCTCGGGTCGTGGTCTTTTACGGCCTCTTCCCTCGTTGCCGCTCCCGCCGGGAAGCATAGGTTTCTCACCTTCCCTGGGTGGTGGCCCCGTTCCTGAGCCTCCTTGACCCTTGCCTCCTGTTTCGCTGCTTGGGTGCCCACTTTCTGTGCCTCCAAGTTGAGCGATCAGTCTGGCCTTGCGTGCCCTCTTTCTCTGAGCCCCGCATCTGTTTTTTCTGCCTTTTTTCTCCGTTCCCTCTGGTTGCGAGGCTGGGGGGTTGACCCCCCCTACCTGAACCTCCAGAGTGGCGTGTTCCGCGCCGTCACTTCCGCGACGTCCATCCTTTCCGGAGCCTCCCGAACCGCGCAGTGGTCCGGTGAGGTTGCCTCTTTCGAAGCCTCCTCACCCTCGGCCTGTATATTTATTGTTATTTCATTTATATATGTGTCCATAACAGGTCCCACGAGTAGTCGGGAAGTATTCGGTCCACCTCCTCAGAGCCCGATTGAGGAGGTAAGGCTAGATACAATGGGAGGTCGCCCGGTATCCCAAGGGCATCGTTTGCGACACTGTAACCCTGTGCCATCTAGCCCTCGGCACGATAGCTTCCACCTTGGCTTGGGGGACTGGTCCGCGGCAGGGTTTTTGTGCCCGTCGCGGGGGTTTTACTTCCCGGACCGGCACTTATCCCCCATGCTAACCGTGGCTCCGTGTGGTACGCCGGGTAGTCGTGCGGTGTTGTCACCCCACGACCCCGTCCACCCCACCTCGCCCCGGCCATCCTCCTATCCGCCACCTGGAGACGCGCCCGGTTGGAAGTCCATCCTATGCTCCCCTTCCCTCTTTCGAGAGCCGGGGAGTCCGAGTAATTTATATATATTCTGTACATATTTGTACAGATATATGTATTATTCCTGAATATTTATAAATGGGTTTGAAACATAATAAATTGAACATTAATAAACTTTGTTTTTTAATTATATGTAATAAATGCCTTACAATAAAGATAAAGATACAATGTGGTCTGAAATATATCATGTTTGGTCTCATTTTAATCGGAAGAATTTCAATAACATGTTTAAAAAAATTGGAAGTCGAAAAAACTAAAAATAAGAAAGTTAAACTGTCTTTTTATTATAGCATCGTTTTGCATTTGTGTAATCACACCGACGCGGTGGCATTTAAATTTCTCGGCTGCCTCGGCCATCGTTCTATCCTTGTTTTTTCCTTTACAACCTAGCGACACCGACAAAAGCGAGCCGCGAACTTCGAGAAATTGGGGTCCGTTCTACTGACACGGCCTCAAACTATTTACACATTGATCAACAGTATATCGTATACTGTATATGTGCACCCATTTCAAATTGGCATGGCACTGCCCTGCTCGGTTCGACGAGCGGTCGAGCTTTGTAGTTCGTTTAGTGGGGTGAGAAATCCCCACACCACTTTTTTCATTTAGCTCTGGACGCACTATACGAGAGGCTATTATTTTGCGATACGCATTTAGTAATTATAACAGGGTCATCTAATATCATCTAATTCGCGACAGTAATATTAATTACATTAGTATGGATTGCAGTATGCTATTGTTAGGAAGTAGTTTGTTGCTTGCAAATTAATATCCATTAATAACAAAATTGGTATAAAAATTATTGAAGTAATTGTCATTAAATTCGAGAAGGCTATCCGTGTCTTTACTTTTATGTATATGATTGGCAGGTCAGTGTTATAAAATTATACGTCTACTATTTCTTTAATTTTTATACCAATTTTGTTATTAACAGATATTAAGTTCCAAGCAAGAAACTACTTCCTAACAATATCATACTGCAATGCATACTAATGTTATTAATGTTACTATTGCAAATTTGATGATATTACATGACCCTGTTATGATTAATAAATGCATATCTCAAAATAATAGCTGCCCGTATGCCCAAACATGTATAGAGTTGACCTGTTCGGTTATAATGAATTCTGGACAAGGTAGATATGGTTTACACTATATTTGCTGACTATAGTAATACACGAAAGACAAGCTAACGAACAAAACTAGAAGTGTATGCGTGGTTTTTGCGTTTGTTTTCTCCGATCCTTTTTCGATCCATTTGTGGGGAACTCTGTAAGAAATAACCTCACATATAAATATTAAAAACGTGAAAAAAGCCGAGTAGACTTTATTAACAATTAACAAGAAGTCTACAGTGAAAATCCAACGTATTAGCTCTAGTACAGATATTAGTACAGATACTAGCTCTAGTCAAAAGGACGCTTTCGCAAAGAATGGCTTCCCAAGCGACGCTTGTGAAAATAGGAAGCGTCCTTTCTCCTTCCTCGCCGATCCTGCAGCCCTTGATTGGCCGAGAGCGTCCAGCCAATCATTGCGAGAGCGCAGGACGTCTCTCTGACTTCACTGGGCGAGAGCAGCGCCAAGGTGTCGAGTGCGGCGGAAATATGCATTCTCCTGGTGGGAATCACGGTGAGATAAATCCGCGACTCCACCGCCAATGGCGCATGAGCGAGTCGCCACACTACTCCCTTCCTAGAGACGGCGCGAATGTTACCCCCTTCCGGTCACAGGGTGCATTGCTGGCGCTCGGGTAGGTACGAAGCGGTGGTGGTGGTGGTGCTGAATCAGAAACCGGAACAGCTGTCTCTTCAACACCACGTGTGGTGAAAAAAATACGCCGGCTTGAGCCTCTCCGTAGAAATGTTGCTCGGCTTGTTCTTCACCAGAACGGTATACAGCCTCTGATTCGGCCTCGCTAACATCTCGAATGGACCGTTGTAGGGCGGCTGCAATGGACGTCGAATAGTATCGTCGCTGAGAAGCACGTGCGTACCCTGTACAAGTTCCCTAAAAACGAAAGAAGTGCCCCTCGCGTGGTGCGAAGTCGGTCTGGGACGAATACGTCTCATCCTCTCGCGAAGATCTTGCACAAAGATCTCCGGCTTGACTGGGTGCTCCACGTCTTCGAAAAATGCCCTCGGCACCCTGAGTGTGGCCCCATTGAGAATCTCGGCTGCGGAATACTTAATGTCGGCCTTGAAAGCCGTCCGCGGCCCAAACATGACGGTTGGAAGACACGCCAACCAGTTTCCGTCTCCCTGAAGGTGACACGTCAAGGTCGACCTCAGGGTACGGTGCCATCGCTCCAGGATGCCGTTGGATGCTGGATGATGGCGAAGTCCTAGTCTTCGCGGCTCCCAGCAGGTTCGTCAGCACCTTAAACAATTCCGCTTCAAACTGTGAACCTTGGTCGGTAGTGATGACTGTGGGCGCGCCAAAACGCGTCACCCACCCCTCGTACACAGCTTGAGCCACCGAAACAGATGAAATCTCTTTCAGCGGAATCGCTTCAGGCCAACGGGTATACCGATCCAGCATGGTCAGAAGAATTTTTTGCGGGGACAGTCTGACGTGCCGATGAATTTTCGCTCTTTGGCACTGGAGGCACGTCCCAGCCCAGCCAGTGATGTCCTTATTCATCCCTGGCCAGATGAATTTGGACCGAATTAGCTCGCGTGTTGCCCGTCCGCTCGGATGAGCGAGTCCGTGAACGGAGTCGAAAATCCGTTTCCTGAAATACCTCGGTATGAATGGTCGAATGGCGTCATCCGCTGCTTCACAGTACAGCGGATGCTGCGACCCGATCATCGAGAACGCTCGAAACCGCACCTTACGAGGGTCGGCCAGATGCTGGATTAGCTCCTCGTCCTCCTGTTGCTCCGCACCCAGATCCTCGGTGGAAATGATTACCGGACAGTTCACTGCGTCAATCCTTGACAACGCATCAGCAACCCAATTAGTTGCTCCCTACAAATACACAAGATCTGTGCTGAACTGTCCGATGTAATCCAAATGTCTGGGTTGCCGTGGAGACACCTTGTCCAGCTTCTGCCGGAACGCAAAAGTTAACGGCGCATGGTCCGTTCTAATCACCAACGGTCCCGGTTCAAAAAAATCTTTTATTGCTTGTATCGAAAGATATATGGCCAGGAACGCCCGGTCATACGTGCTGTAATTTCGCTGGGCCGCACTCAGCTTCTTTGAGAAGAATGAGAGCGGCTCCAGCTTCCCCCCCGATGTCCTGCTCCAAAGCCGCTCCGATGGCTGAGGCAGACGCGTCGGTTGTAAGAACCAACGCAGCCTCTGCACGAGGGTGAACCAGTAGGGTGGCCTCGGCGAGAGACCGCTTGCACCGAAAAAAAGCCTCCTCAGCTTCCGGGGTCCATATGACCGGCTTCCTGTCGTTCTTGCGCGAGTCCTTGATGTAATCGTTCAGCAATGCCTGGTCGTGAGCTGCACGTCGGATGCATCGCCGGTACCCTCGAACCTAAACACGACGATACGCGAAAGATCTTTTCTGGTCTCAATACGTCAACGCCATAAACTCTCAATTCTCAACAGTTTGTCTTTGCTGAAAAATCCTGCTACATTTCAGTATCCAATTCTAATTGTGTCTATTTGTCTTTGATTCTTTTGCATTACTGCTCTTTTTTGCTGCTAGCTCCTTAACTTCGCTATCAGTAGTCTTCTTTTCTTTCCCCTTCCTACTCATGTGAGTATGCTTCCTCGATTTCTGCCTCTACCTGCAATTCGTGGTAGCACATACCCCATCGTTTCCTTCGGCGTCTCTTTACACGGCAGATCTTCTCCCCATAGTGTGATATTATTTGTATTCTCTATTTTATCTCTAGCCTCTTCCTTCCTATCCCCCCCCCCCCCCGCCTTCCTGCCAGCCGCCCTGCCTGATCCTTCTTGGCCTCCAGTACTGCTCTCCTTCCCCTCAATTCCTTCCTTTCCCTTTCCCAAATCTCATCCCCCCTCTTCCACTCATCCCTCAGATCCTGCATTCACTGCCTCAGCTCTTTATTATCCTGCCCCAGATCTCTATTATCTTCTCTCAGTTCTTCCATGTCTTTCTTAACTGCCCTTAACTGTGCTTAACTGGAAGCACAATTTCCATCAATTTGTCTAATTTTGTCGCATCCATATCTTTTTGCTGCTCCGTCTTCTAGCTGTCCCGCGATTCCGCAGCTCCTATCTCTCCCTCTTTTTAACTCTCCTCACTTTTGAGTGTCCTTCTTCTATTCCTTTTTCGGCCCTTAACCTTGCCCGCTCCTACGCGTTCTTCCTTTTCCTCTTGAATTAGTTCAGTATTGTAGAGTGTAATATGTGTGGTTGTGTAGTTAATGTGTGTGATGTTTGTGTGTTCACTTTGTATATCGATTACCCATACGTTTTTGTTAATGTTAATTTGTTACTTTATTTATTTATTCACTTGGTAACGCTGTCGCAAAACAGCAACCGCCAGTCTATTCCTGACCACCGATTAAATAGGATGTAGAAGTTTTCATAAAGATAATAAAAGTTAATTTATTTCTCCTACAGTATCGAGCCTTCGCTGTCCGCTCTTCCTACCTGTTCTGCCTCTTCCTCTCGTTTCTTTTTGCCCTTCCCCACTTTTGCCTGCTTTACTCATTAGAGTCTCCGCTCTTCTTTACCTACTGCTGTCTCCGCTTTCTCTCCTTACTTTTCCGCTCCCCCTAGGTGTCACTTATCCTAACCACGTTCCTTACTACGTGCACTCGTTTCACACCTTTTTTCTCACCTTCCGAACCATTATTAACTGTTGATTATTCTGTATACCGGAAGTTTGTCTATTCCCCTCGATTTCCACCCGACCTCATAATTTTCCGGGTACTTTTGCCACTCTTTTCATCCATTTCTCACCGATACGTTTCGGCTCCTTGCTTCGTTTCCTTGGACCTCTCTCTCCTCCACTGCCTGTCTCAATCTCTTTGACATTTACCCAGCTATTACTGTATCTGTAATTTTAAGTGGGTGAGGTAACTGACTCAGCCTGTATAAATACTGCAATACTGCTGCTTGAAATATCATCTTTAATTATCGTGACCTTTTATTATGTACTGAATGTTACTATTGAAGTGTAATATGATTTCAGGTGACAGTTGTTGCTTTTCGTTTAGTTTAGGTGCAATAAAAAAGTTAATAGAGGCAACAGTACCAAACGTTTACGTGTATTCCATTCGCCTGGGAAATAATGAAGTAGAGGTGAGTTTTTAATATTTAAACTTAACAGGGGATGTTTGTCAACACGTAGGATAAAATTTTGGAAGACAGTATTTTATGCTTTCGTTTTGTTTTTTGTTTGAGTAATTTTTGGTTCAGGCCAATAAAGCCATCTTCTACAAGGCGATGGTGTTCGAAAGGCTATAGCCGGATAAGGGGGTCAAATGTGCCCCTAAACCAAATTCAACTTGTGAGGTGCCCTTCGATAGCATATAAAAAAAACAGTTTGTGCCAAGTTTCAACCCTGTAACTCAACTGGGAGGGTAGTTACAGGAAAAAAACAAAAATCTAGTTTTTGCCCAATATCGCCCATTTTAACGAACAAAAAATTTAGAAAAAAATCAGAGACACTTCTACTATGGAGGCACATATTATAGAAGTTTTGCAGGTTTTTAAATTGAAAACCCGAGCTGCAAAAAATAAAAAAACTAAAAAAAATGCTGTAAAATGCCGATTTTGCATTGAAGGAATCGTGGTACTATAATTATACTTTTTTCTAGGTGCATATTATTCATACTACTACTCTCAATTTTTCTCTGATTTTTAAATACGGTGCGCCGCAGTCAAAAAAATTAAAAACCGATTTTTTCGTCGTTCTTTGCGTGTCATAGTAACTTATACGGCGAACTTCCGTCTATTCTTTGTCAAATAAGTATTTTATGCAATGTTCAATGCTTTTACATACAGCAAACCAACATAGAAATTGAGGAAACTAGATAAACCGATTCAATTGAAATTACGTCACTGCACTATACTCTCAAGTATTTAATACATTTTCCACGACGGCGGTGGTCCTGCGGTTAAGTGTCCGACTGCTAAACCGCTACAGACTTTTTTGTAGGTTCATGCCTCCATCGGGGTCATTTTTTTTTAACATTAATTTTTTTTCTAATTATTTGATCATTTTTTCAAATATTTTAAACATATTTGTTAAATATTTTAATTTAATATACATAAATATGAACTTAAAGCGCTTTTTGTGCCACCGTTTCTCTTGCCACGTATCTTGTCAATTAGAGTACTGTTTAATATTTATAATATTAATGTAATATATGAAGTGCATTTTCAGATGTCTTGATTGAACAGTCGTAGATGGAGTGCAGGAAAACTCTTGTGACGTTTCACTACTTTTTCGCCTCTCTTTTAGACCACACAATTATTTCAGTTTTACAAATAATTATTGTTGCCAATGCAATAATTTATTATTTATCGCATGCTTGGAACCTGTTAAAATTTGTAACACCCGCAGAAGTACTTAACAAGTAACAAGTAGCACCAAGAATTAACCAAGACAGCGGTGAAGATTAAGAACTTTGTTGTATTGATCATTGTCATATAGATAGGAATTAGAAAAAAAATTAATGTTAAAAGAAATGGACCCGAAGGAGGCTCGAACCCACAAAAAAGTCTGCAGCGGATTAGCAGTCGGACACTTAACCGCAGGACCACCGACACCGTCGAAAAGATGTTACGTACTTTAGAACATAAGGTACGAAGAAATCGGGTTTCAATTTTTTTAACTGCGGCGCGCCGAATTTAAAAATCTGAAAAAAATTGAGAGTAGTAGTATCAACAATATGCACCTAGAGAAAAAGTATTATTATAGTACCACGATTCCTTCAATGCAAAATCGGCATTTTTCATCTTTTTTGACGTTTTTTATTTTTTGCAGCTCGGGTTTTCAATTTAAAAATCTGCAAAACTTCTATAATATGTGCCTCCATAATAGAAGTGTCCCTGATTTTTTTCCAAATTTTGTGTTCGTTAAAGTGGGAGATATTGGGCAAAAACTAGATTTTTGTTTTTTCCCTGTAACTACCCTCCCAGTTGAGTTACAGGGTTGAAACTTGGCACAAATTGGTTTTTCTTGATAAGCTATCGAATGGCAGCTCACAAGTTGAATTTGGTTTAGGTGCACATTTGAACCCCTTATCCGGCTATAGCCTTTGTTTGATGGCTGTTGACACAATTTTTTATTTGACAGGATTTTTATCCTGTGCTTTATCTTTGACAGGAATACTTTTCTGCGGTTCCCTCTGTGGAATTATATTTAAATTTATTTCTTAATTATTATTAAGATTCATATTTTCGTCCTTCGCCAAATTTAATGTTTGCAAATTATCATCTGCAGTTGTTAAATTTGAATTTTCTGGTGTACACATTCTAATCCTGATTTGTTAGCGGTTGACCACGTTTTATCGGTTGTTCGCGATCGACTTTCGCTGTGCGCTGATAGGTCTCGGGTTAATACCGGATGAACGGAGTGTTGTGTAAGCACGGTGGTTCGACAAACGCACGTTTGTTTTTGGTAGTGCAGTAAGGTCTCCATATAAGTGAAAAGGTGGTATCCGACATGAGCGAAGAGTTTATCCCCACCAATGAGGGGTATACCCCCGGAGACGTCGTGAAGTTCGCTTGCCGATCAGAGTAACGCAATGGGTGAACTAATACTAATTCAGCGATGAAACTTTGCTATTTTTCATCCTTTTCTTATAAAACTTTTACATAGACATAGCTGACTATAATTTGGACTATATTTACTGGCTTAATTAACGGTAATAAGTTTCGACCGCAGAAAAGGATAACAGGTGAAAAGAAAAGAGAAGCTGCGATCGTGACAATCGGCAAAGATCAAAGGCCTAGTACACTGTTTGACATACCAATGTAATACGAACAGTTTTATTTTCAGTTCCTTTTTTATACAACTTTTACCGATAAATTTTGTAACATTCTTCTGATTAAAATGAGACCAAACACTACATAATTCGGAAAATATTGACTTGTAATAACTGTAGTATAAAATAGAGTTTATTTAAATAATAGATATTGATATTACAAAGGTGGTGAAATACAAATGAAAACGTCGTCGATCACGTCGCGCGGGCAACTCCTACTAACTTCTCGTCTGACGCAACGCTCGCTTCTTTCTTTTGTTCGGCGACGGTGCAACGCATCGTCCCCTCACACTCTCCCCATCATCCTCTTTTTCTCGGGCGCAGTTTTAAATACTACATAACTTATTATCTTTCATTGGGCGCTACAAAGCTGTGTACACTTGTTAAAAACGTGGTGCTCTCGGGAGAAGGCGATTTCGAAGTGTGTCGCGCTGGCGACGATTAAGCCAGCGTGGGTTATCCCTTTGTTTTTGTTATCCGCGGTTTCTTTTGGCGTTCGCCCGGTCACAAAACAAGCGTGCCTTGCTCTGACTGCCGCACAGTGGTCCGGATTGGGGCTAAGTGTGCCATATGACCAAGCCTACAGATATATCCCTTCTTTTCGGCGTCGACGTAGCCTTCTGGTTGCCTCGTATAGACTGTTTCTTTTAGAATCCCATTTCGAAATGCAATGCAATGCGTAACAACTGGTGCAAACACCTCGTCGTAATCAGTGCCATACCTTTGATTAAATCCCAGTGGTACTAACTTGGCCTTGTATTTCACTTCTCCAGTGACGGCATTCGTTTTTTGTTTAAATACCCACTTGCAACCGATTGCTTTTGCCCCTTTTGGCAGTTTGGTTAGTTCCCAAGTATAGTTATTTTTCACGGAATTTATTTCTTCGTTCATTGTCGTGGCCCAATCTGTCTCGTCAGGTCCACTAAGCTCCTCCGTACGATTCTTTGGTTCTTCAAAAACTTCAGTTGTAGTACGAACCTGATCCCCAAATCTTAGCGGAGGACGTCCTTTGTTTTCCCTCTGAGAGTGCCTGACGTTTTGTTCATTCAGCGGCTCTTGACCGAGGACGTTTTGCATTAAATCCAAAACCAATGTTGCTCTGGTTGTGGCTTCCTTGGGGATTTTGCTCCTCGACGACTTTCCCTTTATACAACATTCGCATACCTCTCTGATTCCACAATCCTGCATCTTAAAGCCCGTTATCAGCCCCTTTGTTTTGTAGATTGTTTAGCTTTGGGAGATAGGCTTTTTGAGTCTGTGACATAGTCCAGACGCCTATGGCGGCGTGGGGCCCAGTACTTGACGAGTTCGGCCCTCCCGCCTCTGTCACGTAGCGTAAACAGGCCAAGCTTGACTTGTCCTGGAATCATTCGGGACAAGCAGTTCGATTCCAGACTAAGAGCAGCGTACGTCTATTTTTAATAAACTTATATTTACTCATTATTTGTCTGAGTTTCACTGAGTCCACCTCCTACAGTTTTAAGTTCTTTTTTCTCAAATTATAGTGTAGGATGGTGTTTGGTGAACAGCCAAACAATTGCAGCATATCTAACGTTATGATAGAGGATACTCAGGGTACCCCGGTTTCCCGATAACGTTGAGTATTTTGGTTGTCCACACAAGGGTTAAAGAGGTGATTAGAGTAAATATGTATATAAATAATGTAGATAGTAAAATCTATTAAAAAAAAACTGATACTTGGTTTTAGTGGGTAGGTGAAAAAGTCAAGAATAACTTTATTAAGTGAACGCTCGGGCACGACTGATTACAAATATTCTTTCCTGCGTATAACTAACGCCTCAGTTCGTATCGGTCCGGGGCCATTTGCTAAGGCGAGCAGGGGAGAGGACCGTGCGCCACGGTGCACAGTGGGCCAAACGCCCAATCTAGGTGGAAAAAATTCATAAATCGTCTTACGATGTTCATTATTGCGATGAAATTTGATTTATAAACTTGGGACTTGGTTTTCTAGTGTTTCTAATGTTAAAAAATAAGTTACATACATTAAATACGGGATTTTTAATTTATAATTTATTTTAATTTTTTTCAATTTAATTATTTTAATTTAATAAATAAGACACTGTGGGGGAAGGACTCAGGATGGCAAAGCTGAATACAAAATCCACAGTACTTTTAAATTATATATTTTATCCAATGCTACACGGAGATGCTTCGTCGTAAGACTGATCCCAAATTTCATTACGATATTGTTAACGTCTTAATGGTTAAAATGAGACTAAACACAATCTAATTTGGATCATATTTGCTTTATATTGCAACCCGTTTATGTACTTTGTCAACGCAAATATGATCCAAACTACATCGCGTTTGGTGTTATTTTAATCACAACAGTCTCAGCAATATTTCAATTAAATTTGCAGAACGAAATGAATATCAGTACAGAGGTTTTATAGTTGCATTAGTGTTGTCTCACCGATACGTAGGTATCTAATCTTTCTTTCACTCCCTGTCCCTTTCAGTGGTCATCGATGTCGGTGCCTGCACAGTAGCGGGGCTCTTGAGGCTCGGCTCAAATTTCTAATAAGGCAAAGTTCTCCCTACACTCTAAGTGTACGCGTCCGAACACTCGCAGGCTCGTGAACGGGTTGATGGAGGAAAGAATGTATAGCCAGAGAGATGTTGTTGAATTAGTGGACTGTATTTGTTGCTTGGATCCGTTAAATATTAAGGGACGGTCCCTTCTATAGATGATTAAATGGTGATGATGTGTCGTGTCCGGCAGTCAGACCACGACTCTAGGTGTTCTTAGAATCTGCAGAGTACACCTCGGCGACTGATCGCTCCAGCTCCTCAGCAACGTCTCTGCTTAATAACTCAAAATGTCTACTTATATAACAAAAAAGGGTCGACCAATCAGCGCCTTTGCCCGCTAGCACGAGGTGTGCAAGGCCTGCATACCGTGGCTAACGGTACCGGGTACATTTGGTGTTTTTAGGGTTTTAATGCGATCTTCGTCGTTTATGACGTTCGCGGTCAGTTGGCCATCTGGCTGCCCTAACTAACCCTGGTCATGCGCTTATCCCTTCGCACGGTGGGTTTTTACGCCCGAACATGCCGCCCACCTTGAACGCTTGCATTCAAAACCTTATTATGATTATGACAGTAACAGTACTGCGACGCATATCACACCATATTCCACACAATACAAATTTGTCATGTATGCCGTCGCTATACGTGCTAAGACTTCCGTAAATATAATGAATATATACAAATATGCACACATCCGTAGATGTGCTTGTCTGGTCTGACAAGTCTTGATCCAAATGGATTGGTTCTCATGGCTGGTCCGTGGTTGTTGTGTCGGCGTTGTCCACTGGTAGGATGCAGATTTTTGTCACCGGCCGTTTAATAATCCCATCTATAGTCCTTATTGAAACAACTCTGGTGACACCATCCTTGCCTTGATGCATCTCAGTGATTCGGCCGAGTCTCTAACGTGTAGGAGGCAGGTTATCCTCCTTGACCACCACCATAGTACCGAGGTCAAAGTGCTGCGGGACAGAGGTTTGCCACTTATGCCGCTGCTGGAGCTGGTGCAAATAATCATGCTGCCAACGTGTCCAAAAATGTTGATACATTGCTTGGAGGAGCTGGAACCGATTTAAACGATTGACCTTCACGGCGGTGACGTCAGGATAAGGTATCTCAGAGTCAAGGGATTTAAATTGGTGGGATCGGTTGAAACAGGACATAATGGTCGAGAATTCATTCAAGGCTCGATTTCCGTCAAAACAGTATATAATTCTTCATACGTCAAGCGGGTTTCTCCTATTACACGCATCAAATGGCGTTTCGCCGATTTTACCGCGCTTTGCCATAACCCACCGAAATATGGGGCGTGGAGTGGGATGAAATGCCTGTCTAACCCTTCGGTGACCGCGAATTCTGATATGCGCCGCTGACTGACCTCATTTTTTAAGAAGACCTGAATCCTTTGGATTTCATTCCGTCCGCCCACGAAATTTGTTCCGTTGTCTGAATAAATGTCTCTACATCGCCCTCTGCGGGCTATAAAACGTCTAAGTGAAATTAAAAACGCGTCTGTGGTTAAACTTACAGATAGTTCAAAGTGAACTGCCTTTGTTGCCAAACGTACAAATAGACATAAGTATGATTTGGTGGTTGTCTTGAGGCCTTTCCTTTACGTAGAATGGTCCTGCATAATCAACTCCAGTACAAAAAATGGGGCTCTAAGCTGTACTCTTGCCGAAGGCAATTGACCCATCAGGTAGCCAGTACCCTTCGGGTTTGTTCGATCGCATCGTATGCATTTCCTAAGAACCTCCGTGACTACATTTCTAGCCGTGAGTGGCCAGTATCTTCTTCGAATCGCTGACAATACCGATTCGCAACCTGCATGCAACATCCGCTCATGCTCACGACGAATGATTAATTTGGTAATCACGTTATCCTTCGGGAGGATTGCAAGGTGTTGATGCTCGTACCTTATTTTAGCAAAATTAAGTCTGCCGTCCACCCTGAGGATTCTCTTGTCATCTAAGAAGGGATTGAGACACCGTAATGGACTTGAATTGGAAATACCCTTCCCTGTTTTCAGGTCGGAAACTTCGCGAGTAACTTTGTTTACTCCTATAGCTAAGTAAGAGCCACACTAATATAAATACCTTTTTCGAAATTATGCATTTTCGCTCGATACTCGCTTCATTCGGTAGGAGTACTTTTTTTCAGTATGTTTTCAGGAGCGAATCGCAATCGAAAGTATTGATACTAAAAACACTCGGTATTTAAATGAAAGCATCAAATAAGAACTTATATTTACTTGGATCGAAACATCACTACACACAGGCGCCACTATGGGATTCACTACACAGCAAGAAACGGGCGAATCGATCTAGATCTTTCATATCTTTTTTCTATACTCGTGCTCTACATTAGAAAATATAGTTTAATTATTTTAACTATTCGGTTATCAGTATTGCAGTAACCAATCTTTTAATCTTGCAGGATGTTGAACACAGTTACTTTGGCAATGTAAACGAACAAATACAAGAGGTATGCCAGCAGCTGTCACAAAATAAACATCTGAAAGATGGTTATAATGCTATTGGATTTTCGCAGGGTTCTCAGTTGTTGTAAGTACAACTAATTCTATCCTACAGATGAATTTTATACAGGGTGTCCCGTAACTACCGCAACATCGGGAAATTGGGGTAGCTGGGGTGATTCTGAATAACTTTTTCTTTGACCAAAATGTTCTTGAAGCTTCGTTTTTGAGTTATTAACCAAAAACAGTGCCCAATTAGAGCGCCTGTACAGCGCGCGCTCTGGTGCCTACCTCTGTACTGTGCTCGGTCGTGTACGGGGGCGTCGAGGGTATCGAGGAAAGCGTACGGCAAATGTTACATCGTTATTCATTAATAAGATATAAACTAATTATTCTTTTCATCAATCGCGCACGGTTGTGGTCGTTATTCATGAGTAACAAATAATTCCACATTATCCTCAATTGAAGACGATGCCGATAACATTTGCCGTACGCTTTACTCGGATACCCTCGATGCCGCCATACACTACCGTATGTACCAGAGCGCGCGCTGTGCAGGCGCTCGAATTGGGCAGTGTTTTTGGTTAATAACCCAAAAACCAAGCTTCAAACAACATTTTCGTCAAAGAAAAAGTTGTTCAGAATCAGCCCAGCTATCCCCCATTTCCCAATGTTGCGGTAGTTACGGGACACCCTGTAGAATAGTTGTATTCTTGTTCTTTCGACTAATCATTATGTAATCATGGTGCGCCTGAATCTACGTCTCCCAGATTTTTATTATGATCTATTACAATGTTGGGTTTCATAACACTGTTCAACACGGGTCTGATTTTGTAACCTTCAATGGACGTTTCTTGTAGCGTTTAAGGGGCCCGACTTCTTTGGGGCCAACTCCGAATCGATCTAAGCGCCATTGCAAAGAAACGGGCATTAGTGTAAACAAAAAATTGGCAGGCTCGACATTTGACGGGGTGACATCTAAAGACATTATACAGAATTATAAACTCACGGTGTGACATCTAACGTCATTAGGCACAATTATAAACGGAGAGTGGTAGGCCATAGTTGCCAAATCACATAATTTGGGGGTTCTGTCGCACTGGTGCCACATCTGTTACAATCCTGGCCATCAGCAAAATGAATCGGCTCGAGCGGAGATATTGATTCCTGCCAGACGTAGACATTGCTTCTCAATTGCTAGAAACTTTTTTGTAGGTTCGATCCCTGTTGAGAATTCAGAGTGCATGGCGTTGACGTCTTGAAACCAGAAAAGATCTTTCGCGTATCGTCGTGTTTCGGTTCGAGGGTACGCGTCTGGTTTTCATTGAGGCCGGACCCAAGGGTCCCAGGGTTTAAGGGTTCGACTCGGGTGACCTCGCGGGTACTTGGTTTCTAGACTGTCGCCAATGCCAAGGACGTCGTAAATTGTGCCCTGATGCTGGGAGAAAGTTCGTGTAACGCTGTTTGCATATTTGGAAAAGTTCCCTTTCTTCCGCATCAGAACCACCCTCAATCGTGACACGCCTCCACCAATAGTTGTTTTGCAGTACCATCTCTCTGGTATAATTAGACGAATAGGATTGTTTGTTAGGCTCGTAGATTTAAGACTCCACCCTTGCGAAGGGGTCTGTAGGTTTCCTTCGGCGGAGTTTGTGCCGAGGAAATCAGAATCCTTTTAGACACAGTAGTTGAAGCAAGAGAATTGGTATAGACACAGTAGGTGAAGCAAGTCAGAGTTAGTAAGAGAAGCATTTGATAATAATAAAGAGACCTATCGAACTCTGTTTACGAACAGAGTATAGAACCATTATTATCAGTTGTTAACAGTTGGCCAGAGCAGAGGTACTCTAGTGAATATAGAATAAGTGTTGTCTATTAAAGAGTACGGTGTTTTTATTTAACCACCTCCAGAACCTTGCTCATCATCTTTGAACATTCGTTCGAACTTTTGGGCTCTTGCACGCATCCATTGTGCAAGAGAATTGTCAGGGAATCGTGAAGATTTCCGACCTTCATTCCAAGTGACGCCCTGCCATAACAATCCCCCTCGGCTATATTTTTTTTGCATTAATTTTTTTTAAATTCCTAACTATATGACAATGATCAATATTTGCTTACCAATATTTTGAAAACAAATATTCTGAACTTAGAGCGCTTTTCGTGCTACCGTTTCAAACAGTGGGATGTTTTACTACTATTTCGGCTTTCTTTTAGAACACACAATTATTTTTTTTACAAATATAATGAGTAGTGTAAATGAAGAAGATTCCAGGGTCATGTTGAACAAAACAGATTGATAAAACAATATTAATATGTGTAACAATAGAACGTCTTATTCATATTTTGGATGTATTTCATGTATATACATATATAAGTTTATTAATTTCTTTTAAAATAATTTTTGGAACTTATGAGAGAAGGCTCTTATTGCTGCTTGACATAGGTCATGCACAGCCAACTGGCGGGTCGCAGACCACGTGCGTCATACGTCGTAGTATGCGGTGTCACACCGATTCCCGTCTTGCTGGTCCTGCATAGGTACATCAGACATCATAGCTCTATCTTTGTCTATCATAGTGATGGATCTATCTTTGTCTAGCATAGCTTTCTCTTGTTTTAGAGCGAAGCATAAAATGGTGAAAAAGGGCCATTGTATTGTATAGACAACGGCCGTGAGAGCTAAAGAAAAAAACTTTTTAACACATACGCACCCACATAATCATTTGAATACCTATTCAAGCAACTTCGATAATTTTACATATATTTTAATTATATTACAATTATATTATTGTTGTATAATATAGTTAATATATTTCACATATATTAACATAGCAGCTTTATTGGTAATATAAATGAAACATACAGTGACCGAAAAAAGTATTCATACACCACTATACGCTCTAATTTGGACAGTGGTAACTTGATGTGTAGGATATTATTTTAATCAGTAGATACATCAAAATGTAGGAAATTAACTCAGCTTTCAAATGATGTATATTTTATTAAGAGTTAAACATCTCATTACAAAGTACGAAACGAAATTCTTAATGAGCACAAATATCGGTGGGAAACAAGTATTCATACAGTAGCTTCTTTTTTAAGTAAACAAACGAAATATACACGTGTGAACAAATTAATATTTTGTAGGATACCCTTTATTGTTTATAATGGCAATCGCCTGGGCATCGATGAAACCAAATTATTTGTTATATTTTCATCGATTTTTCCCCATTCTTGTATTAACGCATTCTTTAAATCATTTTTGTTCGAAACTGGGTATTTTCGTACACGGCTTTAATTCTTCCCATATATTTTCTATGGGATTAATATCGGGTGATTGTGGTGGTGTTTCTAGAACATGCGGCGTGTTATACAATAACCATTCTCTAACTAAATGAGATTTGTGTTTTGGATCGTTATCTTGTTGAAAATAATAACAATCTGATATATGAAATTTTTCAGCACTTGCTTTTAAATTTGTTCGGGAATTCTCACGTCTCATTGCATCAGCCGTTCGCTGATGCTCTATGTCTCTTTCTCGCGCCGGTGGGCGACCGTCCACGGTCCTTGTTGACAAGGAAACCCACCGGCGCGGAATCCTAATTTAGGGCTAATTGCCAGCCCCACCCGGGACAGGCCCAACGGTCCGCGGATCCGTGAGCGCGGCTGGTCGAATAGAACATCGACATCCGTCGCAAGACAAACAAGCCGAATTTCCAGTAGCACACGCTAATCCGACGACGATCTTTTTCTTTGTAATTTATCTTCAGTTAACCGTTTCTCGTCACGTAGTTCGTGCGTCTTTCGTGTTTCTGTTCACTGTTCATTACGTCGTTAAAATAAAGTGCCGTCTAGAAGACAAGAATTGTGGATTCTTATTTTCGAACGACCACCTTGAGGCAGAACTTTCTTGGGGCTTCAAAACTGCGTCCACCAGCGGGGAGAACCAAAAAAACCCACCAGCATCCGAACAAAATTTGATTTCAAAATATGCAGATAAACATATTTGTCCATTATTCCATGAATAAATTGTAAGTTGCATACCACCAGCATTCATACACCCCCATACCATAACACTACCACCGCCGTGTTTTACTGTGGGTTTTATATTTCGAATATTTAAAGCTGTTCCACTTTTTCTCCACACTAATTCCCGTCCATCCGACCCCCAAACATTGAATTTACTTTCATCCGAAAAAATTACATGTTTCCAAAAATCTAATGGCTTATTTATATAGGTTTTAGCAAATATAAGTCTTTTCTTCCGATTTACCTTGCTAATATATGGTTTTCTCCTAGCAATCCGTGCAAAATATCTAGCTTCTTTAAGTCTATTAGATATTGTTTTCGAGCAAACTTGTTTTCCAGTAACTGCCTCCAATTCTTTCGCAATCGCAGGAGCGCTTTGGAAAGGATTTTCCTTTACTTTTCGTATTATAAATCTGTCAACCTTCTCATTTAATTTAGCCGGTCTTCCACTGCGACGCTTATTTTCGACAGTTTTTGATTCTTTATACTTATTAACAATGTATTGGATGGTGGCATGACTTTTGCCCACTGTTTCACCAATCTTTCGGAGAGATTTTCCATCCTCATGGAGCCTGATTATAATTTTTCTTTCTTCTACAGTTGTTTCTTTGCTTTTAGTACTCATTGTAACAATGTGACATTTGACTACCACGGAAAGCAAAGCACTAAATGAAATATCATCAAAATTAAGAAACAAAAGAATGTGCAAAATGGGATTCCCCTCATTCTATTCATTTTAGTTCCGATTCTTTCATTAGATGGCAGCTGTATGAATACTTTTTTCCCACCCATATTTGTACTCATTAAGAATTTCGTTTCGTACTTTGTAACGAGATGTTTAACTCTTAATAAAATATACATCATTTGAAAGCTGAGTTAATTTCCTACATTTTGATGTATCTACTGATTAAAATAATATCCTACAAATCAAGTTACCACTGTCCAAACTAGAGCGTATAGTGGTGTATGAATACTTTTTTCGGTCACTGTACCACCAAATGGTTGAAATTTTGAGTTACACATTTTGAGCTTTGGATTGACGTGTATACACGTCCAAATGTTAGAAATATTAAACAGTACCATAACTGGTAAAACGGTTGAAAAAAGCGCTTCAACCCCATATCTACGTATATTAAATTAAAGTATTTAACAAATATTTTTAAAACATTTGTAAACATATATTGATCATTACCATATAGTTAGTAATTTAAAAAAATTAATATAAAAAAATGAACCCCAAGGGGACTCGAACCTACAAAAAAGTTTGCCGCGGCTCGAATTAACATCTCGGCTCGAACCGATTCATTTTACTGATGGTTACAATTGTAACAGATGTGGAAAGACAAGGATCGGGAATAATGGCTAATAGGAAACCTGCTCGACAAATACGGGTACTGCAAATTAATCTGAATAGGTGCAGGCTGGCACAAGAACTGCTGGCTAAGTCAGCCTCACAACATAATGCCGATGTGGTATGTGTTTCGGAACCGTACCGCATCCTGAAAGGATGGCACGCCGACTCTAGGGGGGATGCAGCGATTTTTACACCCCCGGGCAGTGCCCTTCAAGCGCATGATGAAGTATCCGCAGGTGAGGGGTTTATCCTCCTGCGAGCGGCAGACTGGTTGGTGGGCAGTTGTTACTGCTCCCCTAACGTTACCTACGAGGTACAGTAATTCTTCGCTTGGCGCTCACCACGATCTCTACCGAGGACGCTCACGAGTCATCCCCACCACTGGAGGGGCCCGTCTAGTTCTGAGTGGACGGAGTAATTCGGCACCTTTTGATTAGCCGACACGTCGCGGCGGCGAAGGTCGCGTTAACCATTAAAAGATTAAATGCTCCGTATTGTTGTTACTTATATCGCTATAATTTTTTGTTTGAAATATTGCTGAGATTGTGGTGATTAAAATGAGACCAAACACGATAGAATTTGGATTATATTTACATACTTAGTAATATACGTAATGGGCAAGGATCCTTACAAGAAGTTTTTAATATAACTTAAAGGGCTTAGAGCTTAAAAATAGTCCAAATCTAAACATATATTCCAATAGGCTTCCACAAGATAGGATGCACATTTATTAGTATGGTTTTATGGTTTTCTGGAAGCCCATGCAAGCACATAATAATGAAATACCACATGCAAAACTGAAATCATCAGCCGCAATTGAATACAATACCATACCACCATACCACGAAACATGTGGTATGGTTGAAGCGCCGAAAACAGAGCCGTCGGTTGTGTCCTCACTCGAGAACCAGGTGGATATCACATTCGTCGTCTATGCCTTCACGGCGCTCGTCGAATTCGTTTCGTGTTCCTCGAGTAACAGCGACGGCCGCGGCTACTGAAAGCCGCGGAATGATTGAGACGGGCCGCCTTTACTTTCCTCGAGGAACCACGAAACGAATTCGACGAGCGCCGGGAAGGCATAGACGACGAATGTGATATCCACCTGATTCTCGAGTGAGGACCCAGCCGACGGCTCTGTTTTCGGCGCTTCAACCATACCACACGTTTCGTAATTGTATTCAATTGCGGCTGATGATTTCAGTTTTGCATGTGGCATTTCATTATTATGTGCTTGCATGGGCTTCCAGAAAACCATAAAACCATACTAATAAATGTGCATCCTATCTTGAGGAAGCCTATTGGAATATATTGTAAGACACCTCTTTCTTTATTTATACAATATATAATAATATTATAATGCGCTGGTCAACTATCGTCAGGACTGTTCCGATCGGCGATCGATACAAGAATGCCGCGCTGCATCGTGGTCGCCAAAAAGGCGGGCTGTCCCATGTTCCCACGACGCAATGCCTTCAAGGGCCTTGTTTATGGTATCCTCTAGGTACGTGCGCTATCGGGTCTCGCGCTGACGTACCCCAGATGCCCAGCTAGGGTGCTCGCAGCTCGAGGTCTCTTACAATATGTTTAGATTTGAACTATTCTCTAAGCCCGTAAAGTTATATTAAAAACTGAGCACGACCGTTCGCAAGCTGTTCTTGTAAGGATCCTTGCCCATTACGTACAATATTACTAAGTAAGTATGTAAATATAATCCAAATTCTATCGTGTTTGGTCTCATTTTAATCACCACAATCTCAGCACTATTTCAAAAAAAAATTATAGCGATATAAGTAACAATAAAAAAGTTACGCCGTTGCATTAGTGTTGTCTCACCGACACGAAGCATTTAATCTTTTACTGTCGCCCGACTTCTCATTCCTCTCTTTCTTTCGCTCGCTGTCCCTTTCTGTGGCCGCCGATATCGGTGCCTCCACAGTAGCCGGGCTCTCAAGTTCCGCCGAAATTTCTACGAACCCAAAGTTCACCTAAATTCGCTTGGCGCTCACGGCCGGTCCCGAGTAGCGAGCGCCAAGCGAAGAATTACTGTATACCTCGACTTTGTAAATGGCCTGGCGCAAGAAATGAACGGCATGACAAAAACCGAGTATGTGGCCCTTGTCGGTGATTTTAATGCGAAATCCCCAGCATGGGGCAGCAAGGTGTTAGACGAGCGCGGTGCGGCTCTGATGGACCTTGCATTGGAAAAGGGGTTGGCCCCGATAAACTCCACAGGTGGGGCCACGTTCGAAAGAAGCGGAAGATGCTCCAAAATTGATTGTGCCCTTATCAATGCCGAGGCCCATCGCCGGCTGACTTTCAGCAGAGTCCTTGCGGACTACTCAGCCTCGGATCATCATTATGTGTTACACGAATTCCACCCGGTAGGCTCCTTCAGGAGTAAGAAATCGGGATGGACGGACTCACTCCGCGACTTGGACCAAGAAAGGGTCCTGAGTGAATATAATGAAGCTAGGGAACGACTACCCTGGGGATGCCCGAGGGAACCATCCCTACCGGGGGCCTACACCGCGCTGCTTAAAACCATTTGTGAAAATACATTGAGTAAAAGCCCAACGATTGCGCGAGGTAAGGCCTGTTACTGGTGGTCGGCTGAGATTGCCGAGCTTAGGAAAAGAACAAATAAAAGTAGGAGAAAGGCCCAGCGGGCAACAAAGAGGAATAGTCCGGACAAGATGGAGCTGGAACAAGAGTTTAAAGCGGTAAGAAAGAAATTGAGAAATGCTATCAGAAGCAGTAAAGAAAGTAAGTGGCGAGAGTTCTGTGCCACCCTCGACAATAACCCCTGGGGACGACCGTACGTAGTTGTCACGCGGAGGTTGAAGGGGGCAAACTCGGCGCCGATCCCGGAGGACATGATGGACAGAATAGTTGAAAATTTGTTCGTCGTGACCCCGCCTATGATTGATGAAGAAGAGACGGCTATAGAAGTTACCTTGGATGAACAAGATACCCCAGTGGTATCTGTAGGAGAGATACTGGCAGCGGCTAGGAAAATTAAAATAAAGAAGGCGGTAGGAGTACATAAAGTTCCGGCGGCAATTATAAAAATTTTGGCCAACAATGCAACGGAAGACCTCGCAAAAACCCTTACGGCAACCCTGACGTGCGGGATTCCACCAGAGTGGAAAATGGCACGTTTGGTATGCTTTAGGAAGCCAAATAAGACGGGGGTGGCGCTGGGGAATTTTAGGCCCATTAGTATCCTCCCAGCACTTTCAAAATTATGGGAGTACGTGATAAAAGTTAGAATTGAAGAAGCCCTTGGCCCTTCAGGCCTACATCCTAGACAGTATGGCTTCAGAAGAGGTAAATCGACGCTTGACGCTCTCCACAAGCTAAATGAGATTGTCGAGGACGCCAGACAGAGAAACCAATTATGTGCGGCGGTTGCGTTTGATATACAGAATGCATTCAATACTCTCCCATGGAAGGGGGTGCTAGACGAGTGCCGAAAGAGGAAGCTGCCACCTTACCTACAAAAGGTACTGAAGAGTTACCTAAGTGGGAGAACCATCGTTGTCGAGAAAGAAATGGGCACGGATGTGATACCTGTCTACGCCGGGGTCCCTCAGGGGTCCGTGCTAGGGCCCCTATTATGGAACATTGTGTATGACGAGGTGCTCCAAACGAATGGACACAGCTCCACATTAATCGCATTTGCGGATGATTTGCTGCTTATTACGACTGGGCGCGATTTTGATAAGTTGCGAAAAAATATCAATGCAATACACCCATTGATACTCGGATGGTTTGCCGACAAAGGGCTTCGGGTTTGCCCCGAAAAGACGAGCGTTATCATGTTGACCCGCAAATGGGTACCGAACCTAGCGGAGTTCGTGATCGATGGCAGAATAATAACGGCAGTTTCCGAGATGAAGTATTTGGGGGTGATCTTGGATACAAAGAGGACGTTTGCCCCCATGTCAGTAAGGCCGTGGGTAAGGCCACCCGATTAATGTCCGCGCTAATCCCCCTTCTACCGAACCATGGGGGCCCGGGACAACAGTGTAGAAGGTTATATGAGGCAGTATGGAATGCCGTGGCGCTCTACGGGGCCCCCCTCTGGGGGAGCCCGGCCCTGGAGAGGGCTACTCTTAAGGCGACCCTGTGGAGAGCCCACAAGGTGCCTGTATTGAGGGGCGCATGCTGCTATCGCACTACAGCTTACGAGGCGGCATGTGTATTGGCACGAACGCTCCCGGTCCATCTTCTAATTAAGGAAAGGGTACGATGGTATCGTAATACGAGATGCTCCAGGGAAAAGGCTGTGAAATCCTCCGGGGAAAGTAGAGATAAGGAGAGAAAGAAACTAAGGGACGATATGGTGGCCCTATGGCAAGTGGAATGGGATGAGTTTACCGAAACTAATTGGACGAAGAGACTCATCCCTGATATAAAGGAATGGCTTAAGGGAAGCGGCAAGGCGGACATCGATTACCATCTCGCCCAGCTCCTGACAGGACATGGCGTCTTCAACCAGTATCGAGTCCGTATCGGCAAGACTGAGGATCCTACCTGCTGGGATTGTGGATATGAGGAGGACAGCGCGGAGCATGTCCTATTGGCCTGCCCGCGCTGGAATAATGAGCGGGCAACCCTAGAGGAGGCCCTGGGGACACGCGTGAACACACAAGAATTAGTAAGACGAGCGTGTAAAACCAAGGAATCCTGGAATGCGTTAAGAAATTTCGC
This sequence comes from Nomada lathburiana, assembly GCA_963667235.1. NCBI lineage: Eukaryota > Metazoa > Arthropoda > Insecta > Hymenoptera > Apidae > Nomada > Nomada lathburiana. The sequence goes on from OY763905.1 coordinate 1,264,841, forward strand.
GCGGACAACGATGGATGCAAGAATCCAGAAAGAGAATGAACTACAGAAGCAGGAAAGGATAAGGGATGGGGCTACCCCGCATAGAAGACGACGAGTACAGTGATGCACTAAGAGAGCGACCCAGCGCGGGAGATATACCCCCCGGTCAGGAAAGCGAAGTCCCTACCAGGGACGTGACGCAGAGGCTAACCCAGACCTGGCCCAACTCTCTGTATAGGGGAATACCTACTCAGTGTATCAGTTATGTAGCTAATTATTTATTTATTTATGTATTTATTCATATATGTATATTTAGGTAGCTTTCCTGCGAGGTATTTTTTGGTGGAAACTCTACCATCAAGTAAACCAAAGCGTAGGCTTTGCATTTTACCTAGATACCTAGTATAGCTCTTTTATTTTATGACATACACAGGAAACGGACTCAAGCCGCAAACCTTTTATTGTTTTTTATTTACTTTTTATTTATTTTATTTTATTTATTTATTTATTGTATTCTTATTTATTATTATTTACTACTATTTATTACTATTATATATTTTTTTTATTCCGTCTAATCTACTTACAGTATCAGTATTTTATCTACGTACATATTTTTTTATTTTATTTCATTTATTGATTTATTTATTTACTTTCTCATTATTTTTTCATTATCACCCAATTGAAATTCTATAGCCAGATAGAGTCACTGTATATACTGTAACGAGGTATCTGTTATTACATACCGCATGACGAGGGCGCCCATATGCGCATAAGTTGAAAGGAATAAAGTAATTATAAAGTGTGCTGATCGGTGTGCCGGGCATCTCTCCCTGTATGCGAAAGCGGGGCGGGGAGAGGTGAGAGAGATGGATGGAGGGATTACAAAAAAAAAAAAAAGATGTGGCACAGCGTGACAGAGGTCTTGATACGTTGCGGCAACTATGTTTTAGTTGTGTCTGTGTTCTCGCATCACGTATTCACGTATGAATCGCCGTCGTGGTGTGAAATTATAACTTACATTTACCGACTGATTTGTATTTTTATGGTCTCTGACGATAACCTGGCCAAATTAGCTAAAATGTGTCATAAACGCCTCCGACGGAGAATCATTGAACTATTCTTACGTCGGATGCGTGCAAATCGTAATAATGTTCCTCCGCTTTCCAGAAGTGATAGATTGTGAAAAATCGAATTTCTGTGATCTTGTGCTAGTTCAAGGAAGCCCGGTAGGTTGTTTTAGCAGTGAATAAACCATTAAATCGTTCAATATTTGCGAACTGTGAAATGTGTCAAGATGCTGCAGCCACCTTGTTGCCTACATCGATGTCTGTCTCAAGCTTGCCAGTTTCAGAAATAGCGTTCTCCTGAACGAATGATGAATTTACTGGCGTTCAAACATACCTTCCGGGCTGTGGTGAAGCCTACCCGTATGTGGTATACCCGTGAAAGTTTCATTAATACAATTATAGAGACGCGGGATCGATTCTACGAAATCGAGCCTCTCTCTCGCGCATGGCGTATACGTGCATGCTTTCCTTTGTTTGTGTGAGTGCACGCACCAGGTCATGATGGCGCCTGGAGTCGGGGCCCTGAAACGGGGGTCGCCGCGTCCTTTTCCAGCTCATTCTGAAGCCAATTTTCAATTATCCATTATTTTGAAAGTCTCATTTTGAAGGGGAAACTTATAGGAATATGGGCATATTTTTTTCAAGATTTAAGTCCGTGCGTCCCATCATCGAAAAAACGCAAAAAAAGAATTTGTGTTATATTTTTCGACATTATAAAGTTTATTATCGAGGTTGAAAAGATTATTTTATAATAGCCCCATCCTTTGTGAACAATTAAAAAAAAAGTAGTTCGATCGGATAAACAGTTCCTGAGATAAAAATTCCTGCGTAAAGCCCGTTTTCGCAAAAATTACAAACTTTGAAGGTCTGTATCTTCTAAACAAATTGTCAACCGCGAAAATGATGACGTAAACCCCCTCCCCTAATTTCACATGGACTACAACATATTTCATTTAGAGCAAAATCGCCGATGGTGACGTCCAAACGTGATCAATTTGGCGTGGAATGACCCAGTTATGATATACCTATCGTTACGTAACCCTTTACTTACTTTATATGGACCTTTAAATTGTGGAATCAATTTCTTATTGTTAGATACGCCCGGTGTACTATTAAAATTACGGATCATCACGAGATCATTTTCTTTATACATTCTCGGTGTTTTTCTTTTATTATTATAATATTTTTCATTATATCGCTGATAAGACTCAATTTTTTTAGCCGCTTCAGTTCGAAGTTGAACTAAGCTTTCACGTTTGTCGCTGAGTGTTTCGTTCAAATATTGCTTTATTTCGTCGTCAACTTTTCCGCGCTTATCAACTCCAAACAATAATTTACTAGGCGTTTCCCCCGTACTCTTGTGTACTGTATTATTCAATGAATATTCTGCACTGTCCAACAACTTATACCAATATTTACACTCGTTCTTATCAATTAATTTACTCAAAACTACTGCCAATACGCGATTAACCCGCTCGACTTGGCCATTCGCCTGTGGGTATCCTGTAGCAATTAGAACATGTTTAAAATTTTGCGCGCATAGGAAATCACGAAATTCTTGCGCTGTAAAGCAGGATCCACGGTCGGATATGATTGTTCGAAGCTTACTGTAATGTATAAAATAATTGGATAAATGCACTATAACTTCCTTAGTGGACGTTGATTTGGTAGGATACAATCGTACATACTTGGTAAACGCGTCAATCACTAGCAATATGTATTTTTTCACTGAATGTTCTTTGTTAACCGGCCCAAAATGGTCAATGTGTAGAACAGAAAATGGTACCACACCTTTTGGCACACAATGTAAAACACCTTCCGCTTCACCCGAGGTAGGTGAATGCTCAACGCATTTCAAACAATTTTTAATGTGCGTATCTACTTTGTGCCTTAGTTTTGGAAACCAATAACTTTTTAAGATAGTCTCTGCAGTTTTTTCAACACCAAGGTGTCCCATCTGATCGTGGTATTTGAACACAATATTCTTCACCATATTTTCAGGCACATAAAAAAGTAAATCATTACCGTGTTTCCTAGAAATCAAACCATTTGTCATTTCATAAAATGGATCCTCACTTTTTTCAAGTTTAGTTACTAACAGCTTAATTATGCTGTCTTGCGATTGTCATACTGCTATATTATACTCAAAAGGATTATCCTCAATAACATGAATTTCAAATGATCGACTCAGAGCATCGACATGCTTCATTCTATCCGCTGTCCGATGCTCTACTACATAATCAAAATTTTGCAACTCTAACGCCCACCTGGCGATTCCTGGATTAACGTCTTTCTTTTGCAATATTAATTTCAATGAGTTACAATCGGTGATAATTTTGAGAAAAATACCGTGTAGATATATTCGAAATCATCTGAGTGCATATATGTAGGATTGTGAATAAATTAAACAAACATAAAGTAAAATGAAACATTAGATAGAAATATATTTAGGGTTAATCAATCGTCACCATGCGTTCGTAGCCTACGCCACACTCCTCTGAATTCTTCTTTTGTCTTTTTCCTCGGGCTCCTTCGCCGAGCCTCGCGCTCCATCGGCCCATACCGCCGCACACGCATTCTCTCATACACACACTGACTAATCTTCGGTCCCCGAAGATAAATGATCTTCCAGCTGACGGTAGGGTTTCATATGAATCAGCTGATGTGCTGGTCATCCGGGGTCCTTCCCCTTCTCCTATTCGAATAACGTCATATCGGTCATTCCGTTTTACCTTAGATACCCGATATGGTCCAAGGAATTTTGGTTGAATCTTCAGTCCCGCTACAAACTGACAATGAGTTCTCTTGATAAACACAAGGTCTCCTTCCCGATGCTGAGTCGCCTTCTTACGCTTTTTGTTATATTGTTTTCTATTTTCCTCTTGGATTTTTAATATGTCCCGCTTGGCTAATAATCTTAATTCTTCGCGTGATTCGTTGAATATCTGAACAGCTTCCTGTTCAATCAAAGACGATCTTTCCAGATCTTCTCGTTGCCGCATTTTTACTCCCAGCAACACCTCGAACGGAGATCTTCCAATGCTTCGGTGAAAGGTACTATTTAGGCTGCGGTCAGCGTGGCTCCGATATCGGTCGATTCGACAGACGACCGACGTCGGGCTTACACGCACGATGCCTTGGGATGCATGTGTACGTGTTTTTTCATCCGATTTCGTGGTTCTACGTGGTCAGCGTGGCACCAATGTCGGGCGATTCGCCCGACGTGTGACGTCAGCTAAACTGTGTGAGCGTTTGGCTGTGTGAGAGGCATGTGTGTGGTCTATCGGTGTAGCCGTTCTCGTCGGGCAAGTCGAAAGTCGGACGAATTCAAAAATTTTGAATTTTGTCGTACATACACTTGAGACGCCTCCTGGTCCTCGATACTAGAAAAACAAACCTTAGCACGGTCAGGCCGATAGACGTTGGGTTTCTCGAGGACCCGCACCTAAACACTTGAACTGTGAGACCGCTGATATCAACAATGAAACTTTGCTATTGCTCATTCTTTTGTTATGAAACTTTTATCCAGACATTAGTGATACTTTTCTGATTACAATGACACCAAACACGATATAATTTGGACTACGTTTACTGGTTTAATTGTCGGTAATAAGTTCCGGATCCAGAAAAGGATGGCGCGTGAAAAAGAAAGAGAAGCTGCGACTGTGACAATCGACATAGACCAGATGCGTTTCTGTACTGATCAAGATACCAATGCATTGCAATCTTTATTATTTTCAGTTGTTTTTTTGTACAATTTTTATCAACATATTTTTGATATTATTCCGATGAAAATGAGTCCAAAGACGACATAATTGGAGTATTTCAAATAATATTTTATATATAATATTAACAGTCAGGAAGTCCTTTTTCCAGGATCTTTTTTTTCAATTAAGTATAAAATTAAAATGAATTAACAAAAAATCTAAAAATCTAAGTTGAAATAAATTAATATTGGTAAAAATCAATAAAAATGTGTTTGTATTAAATTATTGGATTAAATGCTGCACTTAAAAATGAGCATCTCTCATTTTGCCCAATATTATCCATAATTTATGTATAAATGCAATAAAACATTTTATTTTATAATAATTGCATGTAAATGCAATAAAACATAAATTTTATTGATTATTTTGAACCGGCAAGGCAACAAAGATATGCCCTAATTGTATAACAGAAAAAAATAAGGGTTGCACATATGATGTGAGGCAGAAAATAGTTTTTTCCGCCTTTGAGAGGCAAATTGTACTCCACTGTGTGTCAGACAAAAGTCAATGGCTCACACACGTGCTTACTAACACGAAGGCACGCGTCGGCCGACTTTGCCCGGCATGCCGGTCGTCTGTCGAATCGACCGATGTCGGAGCCACGCTGACCGCAGCCTTAGACATCTCTGAACTTTATCTACATATTTGTACCACCGTGCGGGGTTCTTTATCGATAGCTTAGCTCAGGCCTCGGATTTAAGTGATCTTTTGGACCGATTTTCTGGGCCCCCGCGATCGTCGAGCGGCTCGAAGCCCCTCAGGCGCGGAGCATTAGGGCGACAGCCGTATCCGTATATTTTTCCACATCACCCATGGGGTACTATCATCGATGCGTTTTTTTTGTCAGTGGTATCCCCTGTAGGCCTATTCCACTCTGTCGCACGATAACAAATAAATACCGAAAATGCTTTTCACTATCAAAATTTTAATCAAGTTTGGTAACACTCGATTTTCGCGCACGTTTAGACGTGCTAGGCAAATTTGAAATATCAACGGGCAAACTGGACGTCGCTTTTCGTATGATAGACGAGAGCGTGGAATCATTTAACGCTGTGCGCTGTTCGGTCTTAATGCTACGCATTTTCGAAAACGAACATTCACACAAATACGTTGATCCGAACATTGAAAAAATTCGGAGGGCGAAATTCCTAAGGTTAGGGTACGTTGATTCTTCTAGCGTTTTGAAGAATTCGGCTCCTTTTCCTTCCATCGTTCTCAAAGAGCTGAGTCGTGCTGAACATCACACAGTTCTTCTTGATACATGAGGGCTTGTTCTTCGATTGTTACGGCGAGGGGATTCTCAAAGAGAATTAGATCTTTTCTGAGCGAATCGAAGTCAGTGAAACGCTTATCGAACTGATCTATCACCGACCGAAGAATGTGAAAATGATTATCGAAATCACACTTATTGCCGAATTCTTCGAAAATTATACTACATGAAGGAAAAAAGAAAACATTTTTTTCTTCTGGCTGGAGATGATTTTCGAAAATTATTAGCTTCCTACGAAAATAATCAACGTGGCTACATAATTGTGTGATAGTTTGGGCTGGTTTTTGCAGCTTCATGTTTAAGATGTTCAAATGGCTGGTTAAATCTACTATAAATGAGAGTTCACAAAGGAAACTCACATCTGTTAATAAAGGAAAATATTCCTCTCCATTTGAACTTGGGTGCTCTTGCACGAAATGAAAAATTTCATTTCTCATAGCAAAGAATGTACTTAAACATTTCGCTGCACTGAGCCAGCGTACTTCACAATACAAAGGGACATCAGTATAAGCAGCGTTATACGTTTCAAGGAATTCTATAAATTTCCTGTGAGATAGAAATTTATTTCCGCCTTTGATGGAATTGATTATTTTCCTAACCTTTTCCATCGCGGAAAATAATTGTATATCTTTCCCGCATAACGCTCCCTGATGAATGATACAATGTATCATTGGAAATTGAAACCCATGTTTCTTAAATTGCCCGTTCAATCCTACTTTGGTGCGTGAGAGAAAGAGAGTGAACGAATGTGTGTGTGAGAGAGAGAAAGAATGCGTGGAGGAAGCGTTTGGACGAATGTTAGGCAGATCGTGGAGAGACATGTAAGAGGATAGTTTGTAACTGAGACGTTGGTAATAAATAATTAGAATGGAGCAAGAAAATTCCCACAGAAATGTGTCTCTTTTTTTTTTGCGCAATGTTCAAAGTAAACAGGAATAGGGGGTGCTGCGAAAAGGAGTGGGTGTTAGTGATGGCTCATTGGTTGCACTTTTTTCTCATGTGAAATTAGGAAGTCCTAAAGAAAGGGTAGGAGATGTACTAGAGAGTAATGCGAGGGATGGCAAAGTACGACAAGGAATGGTCAGCAGATGTGAAAATCGGTCATTTATGATTTGCCTTGCAGTTCGAAGTTTTATGGCAGTGAGAGTTGTCGACCGGCGGCATGGTTAATGTTTTAAGACCGGCAGATGTCGCCGAAATGGTCAACACATCGGTGACTAAACATTTGGCGAGCAGCTTCGATTTGTCTGTAAGGGTTTATGGGACCGTACAATACCCCAATGTTATTAAAATTTTGACAGTGAAAGCATTTTCAAAAATTGTCAGCAAAAGAAATTATCATGTGACACAGAGGAATAGGCCTACAGAGATTACCATTGATAAAAAAAATGCATCGATAATAGTACCCCATAGGTGATATGGAAACCTACGGATACGGCTGTCGCCCTAATGCTCCGCGCCTGAGGAGCTTCGAGCCGCTTGGATATCGCGGGGGCCCAGACGTGCGGCGGGGAGAAAGAGGCGTTGCCTCTGAAAATCGGTCCAAAAGATCACTTAAATCCGAGGCCTGGCTTAGCTAATACGGGGATTACGGTGCGTATAGTGCGCTCCGCTTGACCATTACCACGAGGTACTCCCGTAGTAGTAAACACGCAATCAATTTTCTCTCCTGTGCAATATTCTTGGAAATCCTTAGAGGTGAAAGCTGTGCCCTTATCGCAAATAATACGTTCCGGATTCCCAAAGGTTTCCTGTTGAACGTTCAACTTTTTAATCACTTCTTTGGTGCTAATCGTTTTAGTACGATACGGCCAGGTAAATTTTGAAAATCCGTCGATGACCACTAAAATATACTTGTACGATTTATTAGTCATCGTCATAGGTCCAACGTGGTCGATGTGGTATGTACTCAATGGTGCATCTCCTTTAGGGATGGGCATTAGGTGACCCTCCTTTTTTCCACGCTTTCTTTCGATCATGATACACTTCATGCAACAATCAATTACCTCCTGTAATTTTTCTTCTAACTTTGGTATGTAATAATCATGTTCGATAGTCTCTCTCATTTTTCTCAGACCAAAATGACTATTCTCGTGTGCTCTTTTAATTATTTCAAATTGCAAACATTTTGGGACAACCACAACATTTTTGCCGTTTTGATATTTCTTCAAAATATTATCCTCGGTCACGTCGTCTTCATACGGTTCCTTATCTAAAACCTGACGAATAACTCGCAGTCTCTCGTCACTTTGTTGTCTTGCCTTTATGTTCGCAATTAATGTATTGTCTATTACTAAAACGGGCAATCGACTGAGAGCATCTACATGTCTAAGCTTACTGCCTGACCTGTGTTCCACTTCGTATTCAAAATCCTCGAGCATTAATGCCCAGCGTGCCACCTCGCCGATAAATCTTTTTTCGTCAGAGTTCTTTTAAACGCGTCGCCATCTGTAATTAAACTAAACTTAATTCCTAGCAAATACACTTGCAGTTTCTTTATTGCATTAATTACGGCTAAAACCTCCAACTCGGACGAGTGATACCGTTTCTCAGTATCCGAGGTTTTCCTACTATAATAATATACAGGATGGAACATTTTCTCATCACTTCGATTTTGCAACAGAATTGCACCGTACCCTTCTTTACTCGCGTCTGTGTAAAGTTCGGTAACTGCGGTTGAGTCATAGATTCGCAAAACTGGTTTGGTTGACAATATACTTTTCAACGTTATAAACGCGCATTCCTGCTCATCGCTCCACATAAATTTCACATCTCGCTTAATCAAATTCGACAACGGTTGCGCTATAACGAGCATAATCTTTTACAAATTTTCTAAAATAGCCAGTTAAACCTAAAAAGCTCTGCACTTCTTTTTGTTGAGGTTAATAACAGAGTTGATTTGGTTGGAGCGTTATATTTATTGTAAACAAAAGGGTATTACAAAAGTTTCAACCTCGTGTGGAACACATGAGTCGCGCGAGAAGACAAAGGGAAGAATTAGCGGGAATACCGCAAGTAGCGACGCGACACACACATAAACGAAGTTGTCTACATAAGCAGAGTGGCGCGCGAATTAAACCACTCTAACACTTTTACACATGTTGGTTTCGGAAAATACTGTTGTGGGTAGCGTTGCTCGCTTGCTTCGTCGGTATGGATGGTGGATGTAGGTAACGACGGGAAAAAGAGAGGAAAGGGAGAAGGTTGCGTTTCGTCCTAGGCCTGCTAGCGGACTCGTCAGTAAGGCGTACTAGCAGGCCCTGCCTTAGACACAGGGATAGTAGGGAATGGTCGGATGTTATATATATAGTCGCGCGGACTTATATGACCACTTTCGGGAGCCGGATCGTCGTGCTCGTCCCCTAGTGGTGTATGTGGGAAGTGCCCCCACACTGTACTGCTCGTGTTTTATTTTGACCTGGATACACCTGTCCATTTTCTATTATGAAACCCAAAAACTCAAATCTTGCTTTCAAAAATTGACACTTTTTCCAATTTATACATAGTCCGTTCTCGCTCTCTACTTTTAACGTTTGTTTAAGACTATCGAACGCGTCTTCATCATCGCTGCCTGGTATAATCAGATCATCAACGTACGAGAAAACTATTTTACTTTGGACCAACTCTTTAAATACTTAACTCGTCTATCCGGTCTTCTATTAAAGGCATTGGAAAATGGTCCTTTCTAATCTTTTTATTAACACTCCGAAAATCAATGCATACGCTTGAGGACTTATCTGCTTTGGGTACAATAACCACCTGACTAGTCCACTCATTCATGCTTGGACGAATGACACCTTTGTCCAACCATTTCGTTATTTGTTTGTCTAATATTTCTTTTTCTTTAGGCGCTAACAGTAACGGGTATCATCAATTAATCTAATCCAGTGGTGAGCAACGTTTGGCTCCAATGGGCTGTTGCGTATCTATTGGTGGGATATGGGGAATTTAGGCCGGTTCGGTTGCCCGTGGAGCGCTGAACCGCTCTGCTTGTAGAGAAGCGCGGAAGAATCAAACACAAGTTGTTAAGGGTTAAAAAGAACGACTATTTATTCGTTAGATCAGTCTTAAAATGTACTGGTTCCAGTGAGATATCAAGAAGTTCTGCTCAGCGAGGCTTTTCTTCTTCCCTTTTCGGCTCGGGTTCCTCTTCCCGGGCTCTTTGCTCCTCCCTTTTGCTTCCGTCTTGTCCAATGGGGTTGGGTCTCCTTGGGTTTCTATCGATCGTTTTTGATTCAAACTTTGTTTTATCCTTGAAGATTTACATTTAAAATAAAAATATTAGGTGAAACATTAGATTTGTTAAGTTTTTGTTCTTTTTTCTTGATCACGACAAGCTTATTTTAGAAATTATATCCATTTGATCAGGACATATCTGCTATCGGTAATAAACATTATTTTACCATTTCTTCATCAGAGAATGGTTTCACTGTTTTCAATTGCAATTGTTCCAGTTGCCGATTTTCTGGTTACTAGGCAATAAAATATCAATTTTGCACGAGTCTTACTACATTTCATAATAAACTTCATAATAAGTAACAAATTTAGCAGTTTAGTGGAGTAAGTAAGTTTAGTTTAGTAAGTTAATAAAATTGAGCTAAGTAGTTTTGAAGCAGTAATTGTATTTGTGTTACACACCATGAGTTTGGATTGTAGAAAACGCAAAGTTGAAAATGAAAATCGCCTGTTTAAAGAAAATTGGGTATATGATTATTTTTTACATGCATAAAAGACGGTGCTCTCTGTTTGATATGTCATGAAACACGATCTGTGTTTTGTTACGTAGGAAGTATTATTTCCTTTCGTTTCTTCTATTATGCCCTTATTTGGAAATCGGGAGTGCATGCAGTCGAGTCTGCCCCTTCCGCGACGTCGCGATGACGTGACCCATTGGAGGGATCTTTTCGAACTCCCTTGGAAGATTCCGTGCCCCCACCATCTTTTTGGTCCGACTATCGGGTATAAAAAGGGCACGAATTCTTCTCTCGGCGGCTCAGTATTAATCTAGCTTCGTACCCGTTGCTTCGTGCAACCTTTTCCTTCATAATTTATAATTTTAAAGATTTAATTTTTTTTTAAATAAATAATAATGTTAGTTAAGGGAATTTAACCGGGCGCTCAGTCCCTCTGGACCATTGTGCCCGGGTCTCCTTTTAGGAGACAGTTATCCCAGGGTGCAGTAGTTTTCCTCCAGGCCGACCTCCTTAGCAAATTTAAGCAGCCTGCCTATTGGAATCTTCCTGCACTCCTGTAATTCCAGGAGTGGGGAGCCCAAGTGTCTGAGCCGTGCCGTTACCACTCGCTCGCATTCTGTGACGAGATGTAGAGGGGTTTCCTCTTCTCCGTCACACCACCTGCAAGTCGTTCCTTCGCTAAGGCCCATTACATGTAGGTGCTTTCTTGTTAGCCAGTGTCCCGTTAACAGGCCCACTGCTAAGCGCATATCGCCCCTGTCCATTTTGCAGAACTCTGCACTCCGGGCAGGCTCTGGTTTCCCAGTCATGGCCTTAAAATGTTTGAGCCCCGGGGCCTCCTGCAGGAGTCGGTTGGTCTGTTCCTTAGACCAGGCTTCCACCGTATTCCTGATGTGCCCCGGTGCGTAACCTATGCTTTGTGAGGGGGGTAGCCCTATGCCTGCCGCTCCCTTCCGGGCTAGCATGTTCGCCCTCTCGTTGCCACTGACACCACTGTGTCCTGGCACCCATATTACTTCCACGTGGTTCTCTTGGGATAGTTCCTCCAGAGTCCCACTGCATTGCAGCACCAGCTTAGATCTGGTCACGTATGAGAGAATGGCTCTCAGTGCCGCCTGGCTGTCACTGCATATGCTTCTTCGTTTCCCGTTGTATCCCTTTGCCACATGCAATGCGGCACAGGACCAAATGGCTTGTTCTTCGGCCTGGAAGACGGTCGGGTGGTCCCCCAACGTTATGGATACCTCCATTTTTGGGCTTTGACCGTACATTCCCGCCCCGTGCCTTTGCTTGTCTTGGACCCATCCGTGTACCAGACGAGTCCACCTGGGTCAAAAGGTCTTCTTCCTTCCTCCCATTCCTCCCTTGTAGGGATTCTGACTTTGTATCTGGTGTGAAAGCGGTAGACCGGCTCACTCCGGTCGCCAGTGCCATCCAGTGTCATCGCTGCACTGTCCCATTTGCACAGCACACTTGCGTGGCCTGTCCCGCTCTCTTTCCATAACCCGCTTTCTCCTAGCCTTAGGGCCGCCTTCCTAGCCTCCGCCTCTCCTGCAATGTGCAGCGGGTCTAGGCCCAGTAGGGTCCCCAGGGGCAGGGTTGGCGTCGTCCCGAGGGCACCAGATATTCCAAGACATGCCATTCGGTGTATCCGATCTAGCATCCTCCGGTTAGTTTTGAACTTCATCGCTGTCCACCAGACTACGGAGGCGTAGGTTAACTGGGGTCTCAAGATGACCGTGTACAACCATCTTACCACTCATGGTTTGATCCCCCAGTATCTTCCAAACATTCTTTTACAGGCCCAGTATGTTCTGATGGCTTTCCGTGCCTGTAGTGTTATATGGCTCTTCCATGTTAGCCCACTGTCTATGGTTACCCCCAGGTAGCGAGCCTCCATGGTTCTTTTGAGCTTTGTTCCAAAGATGTAGGGTTCCTGTAGGCAGTACTTCCTTTTCCTTGTGAAAAGTACCATTTCCGTCTTGTCTCGATTGACAGACAGAGACTGTTCCTGGCACCATTCTTGTACGATGTTCAGCGCTCTCTGCATTTGTCTTGTCAGAGATGCTGTATCTTCATCCTTGGCTGTTATCACGAGATCGTCTGCGTAGCCCTGGGCTTTCAGGCTTGCATCGCTCAGTCTCACGAGTAGTCCGTCCACTACCAGGCTCCAGAGTGGGGGGGATAGTACCTCTCCCTGTGGGCAGGCCTTCGCTACGAGCCACGTCGTTGCTGCCCCCTCTGCGCTTACTACGATCCTCCGTGTCTTCAGCATCTGGCGGATCCATTGGATGACTATTCCGTCAACTCCAAACCGTTTCGCCGCTTCGCAGATGGAGTCGAAGCCGGTGTTGTCGAAGCCTGTATATCTAGGAATACGCCTAGCACCGATCTCTTCCATCTAAGGGCCCCTTCCACCCGCCTTGTCAGCGAGTGGAGGGCCGTTTCCACCGATCTGCCAGCCATGTATGCATGTTGGCTCGTGTGTAACGGTTTTAGACTTAGGGATGTTTCCCTGATGTGTCTTTCCACCAGCCTTTCCAGGGTCTTTAGTAGAAAGAATGTTAGGCTGATGGGTCTGAAGGACTTGGCTGTTTCGTGTGTGTCCTTGCCCGGTTTGGGCAAGAACACCACTCTAGCCGTCCTCCATCCTTTAGGAATATATCCCAAGGCTATGCATGATCGGAAAATCTCATAGATGTATTTCACGATCTGTCCTATGCCTTCTTGTAATAGGGCTGGGAAGATCCCGTCGGTCCCCGGGCTTTTAAACCTCTTAAAGGAGCCGACCGCCCACCTTATTCTGTTGTATGTGACAATTCTGGAGGCCGTCCCCCAGTCCGTCGGCATTCGGATTCGGGTTTTCCGTCTTCCCCCAAATCCTCCATATCCCTGTTTTGAGGTCTGGGTTCTGCTTTGCTAGCCTCCTTAGGACGACATCGGTCTCTTCCGGTGGGCCCGGAATGACCACGTTCACCCTAACTAGCTTGGGGAGGGCCCCCTTCTCCACTACTCTGAGTGTGGTTCCCTCCGGTAATTTGATTAGCGGCACTGTGGCTAGAATCCATTTCTTGGATTTCTCCTCCGCACACACAAGCCACAGCGTCCCTCCACTTCATTTTCCTTCCTCAAAACGTGGAATGTGCTCCCCATCAGGGAGCCCATCCATCGTCTTGACTAGCTCTCTCCGGACCAGGTCTCCCTGTTCTCTAGAGAGGCTTACGTCTGGGAAGCCGGCCGGCACTATTGCCACCTTCCTTTCCCCAATGACCGCATCCCGGTAGTTAATTGGTTCCGGGAATACGCTTTGCTTTCTTTTCCTTGCCGCTCCTTCCGGCGGGGTTTGCCCCTCGGGTCGTGGTCTTTTTTGGCCCCTTCCCTCGTTGCTACCCCCACCGGGAAGCGCAGGTTTCGCACCTTCCATGGGTGGTGGCCCCGTTCTTGAGCCTCCTGCTTCGTTGCTTGGATGCCCACTTTCTGTGCCTCCAAGTTGTGCGATCAGTCTGGCCTTGCGTGCCCTCTTCCTTTGAGCCCCGCATCTATTTCTCTTTCCTTTTTTTCCAATAAATAATAATAATAATAATAATATTATTATGCACAATGCAATCAATCAAAAAAAATATATATACCTGGCGGGAATCGAACTCAGGAATTTCGCTTTACGAGTCAAGGAAGTATCTCACTTCGCAATCAAAGATTTTATAACAAATTTTTATACTCATTGTAGGAATAGAGTTTCATACATTTAATTGTTTATATCTAAAAAATATTGAATAACTACGGCTAATATTTGACACCTATCATTAGGGCCCTATATACTATCACCTTACAGATCGTTAAAATATAAGTTCGTTTGTAAAAGAAAGGCGAAATAGTATAATTGTAAAACATAACGCGAGTTTGCCTGCACTTCATCTACGACTGTGCATTATAAGACATATGAAAATGCACAAAATAAATTAATTGAATGTTATGAATATTAAAGAGGGCAAGATACTTGGCATTAAAACGGTAGCACAAAAAGCGCTATAATAAATGAAAATATTTTTAAAACATTTGTAAAGAAATTTTGATCATTCTCATATAGACAGTAATTAAAAAAAAATTAATGTAAAAAAAAGTAAACCTGAGGGCGATTCGAAGCAACGAAAAAGTTTGCAGAAGTTATGTCTATGTCCGGCAGGAATAAAAATATATGCTCGAGCCGATTCATTTTGGTGATGGTCAGTATTGTATGAGGTGTGGCAACAGCGCGAAAGAACTCTCAAAGGATGTGATTTGACAACTATGACACCTCACTTTTCGATTATAATTTTGCATAACGATGTTAGATGTCACACCGTGAATTTATAATTCTATATAATTACTTTATATGTCACACCGTGAAATGTCGAACCTGCCAATTTTCTGTTTCCCTAATGCCCGTTTCTTTACAATAGCGCTTAGATCGATTCGGAGTTGGCCTCGAAGGAGTCGGGGCCCTTAAGAGACATTATGAGGGTAAACATGCTTCAAAATTTGATAATATACAAAGACAGTTACGCAAGGATATGGCGGATCAACTACAATTACAGGAAAGTTTGAAACAACGAAATTTACTTGATACTGTACCCACCGCAAATGCGGCACTTCGTGCAAGTTACCTCGTTAGTCAAATTTTGGCCAAAAGAATGAAACCATTCTCCGATGGAGAAATGATAAAAGAATGTTTATTGGCAATAGAAGATATCGTCTTTCCTGACGAAAAGGATATAATTTCCAAAATAAGCTTGTCACGGTTTATGGTCGCAAGAAGGATTTACGAACTTTCAGAAAATATTGAGGAAACATTGCGGCGAAATATCTCCAAATTGGAATGGATTTCTCTAGGTGGATGAAAGTTGTGACGTAAGCGATACCGCGCAACTTGCTGTATTTTTAAGGGGCACGGATTCTAATTTCAATGTCACCGAAGAATTTGCATCTTTGGTTCCATTAAAAGGAACTACTACCGGAGAGGATATGTACAGAGAACTAAAAAATGTTCTTAACTCATTGAATATCTCAATGCAGAAGATTGTTGGAATAACAAGAGATGGAGCTCGAGCGATGGCAAGTTTGAATGTTTGTCTGTCGGGATTATTATCCAAAGATGTAAACAAATTACAGGACGTGAAATAATTATTTCTCATTGTATTTTGCATAAAGAAAATTTAAGTGCAAAAATTTTATAAATGTCTAATTGTTGTTCCACCTATTATTAAAATTATAAATTCTATTCGTGGACTAAACCACCGCGAATTTAAAGAATTTCTAAAGGATATGAAAAGTGAGTATGGAGATATTCTCTTTAAAACCGAAGTTCGGTGCTTAAGTCGTGGCACAATGCTGAAGCGTGTGTATGATTTGAAGAACGAAATTCAGCTCCTTTTAGAGATGAAAGACAACGCATTTTTGAAATGCGCACAATTGAAATTAAACAATTTAAAGGCTGGATGTGTGATTTTGCATTTTGTGTTGACATGGCGCAACACTTAAATGTATTAAATGTGAATCTTCAAGGAGAAAACCAACTTATAACTGAAATGTTCGACAAAATAAAAGCGTTTGAAAAAAAATTAAAAGTTTGGTATCGACAACTGGAACTAAATAATATGGTTCATTTTCCGATGCTGAAAAAAGAAAACCCAACTGAAACGAAAAAATATGCGGAGGAAATTCAGAGATTCCAAGAATATTTCAGTTTGCGTTTTAAAAGCTTACGCGCAAATCAAACAAATTTTGATACTTTCTCATCTCCCGTTAATATAGATGCTGAAAGAACTCCCGAAGAATTTCAAATGGAGATAATTGACTTGCAAAATGATAGAGATCTAAGGAATAAATTTCAGAATGCTAGTCTTATAGAATTTTACAAGCGTTACCTTCCTGCTAATAGATTTCCATTGCTAGGTACACACCTCAGGAAAATAATGAGTCTATTTGGCAGTACGTATCTATGTGAGCAATTATTCTTAAAAATGAAAATTGTCAACTGTGAACGTCGTAATCGACACGATGACGAACGATTAACAAATTGTGTTAGAGTAACAGTTGCGAATATCATACCCAATATTGATAAGCTTGTGGATGAAAAACAGAATAAATTAGAATATACCATTGTCAATAAGTAAATATTAATAGTTATTTATAGTAATATTAAATTTCATTTAATTAAAAAACCACATGTACATACCTGTTGCTGTATATGTTACTAATAAACAGTAAATCAAACTGAGAAAAAACGTTTCATTGTAAATGTATAAATAGAATTATAAATAACAAATTCAATATTTAAGTATTTAATATTGCGGTCCGCATACGATATCAGGTTTTAACATTTGGCCAAACGTTGTTTAAAATCACGCGTGGCCCGCATGTCACATGTTTTCGCGGGCCGCAGTTTGCTCATCACTGTACTAGACCATTTTTTATGGTGTATCGATCTGTCCCATTGTAATTTCCAGTCGTTAAGATCTTCTTCAGTTCATCGTCGTCCATTTGGGCGCGTTTAAATTTCGCTATCGAGATCGACTCACTGCCCTCGACTAGCATCACCTCTGCCACTGGATTGCGGCTAAGGACATCGACGTGCATCATGTTTCGTCCTGGTCGATGCTCCACAACGAAGTCGTAATCGCTCAGGAAAGCAGACCATCGTGCTATGCGCACGCAAAGCTCCCTTTTTTTAACGTCATAGTAAACGCTTGACAGTCAGTCACTATTTTAAACCTTATACCTAACAAGTACATTCTAAATTTACATAACGCCTTAATTATACCGAGCACTTCCTATTCGTAACTTATATACTTTTGCTCAGACACCGTTGTCTTGCCGCTAGCATAGTAAACGGTATGAAACATCTCAACTTGACTGTCTTTTTGCATTAATATTGCCCCATACCCGAACATGCACGCGTCTGTATCCAGTTCTGTTTCTGCCGCCACCCGATATAACTTCAAAACGGGGTTGTGAATCAAAATTTGCTTGAGACGATAGAACGCCCGCTCTTCTCTTTCTTCGAATATGAACTTCGCGTTTCCCTTCAATAAATCAGTCAGCGGACGTGCAATCAGCGAGTAACCCGCGACAAATTTCCTAAAATAACCCGTTAGGCCGAGAAAACTTTGCACCGTCTTAATATTACTCGGTTTAGGGAACTTCATGGTAGCAGCCGTTTTCTCGTCCGAAGGACTGACATCTCCGTTCTCAATTACATGACCGAGGTACAGGATTCTAGTTTCAATAAATCGACACTTCCGCCAATTCATCTCCAACCCATGTTCAGTCGCCACATTCAAAACCATTCGAAAGTTGTACAGTGCGGCTTCATAAGTAGTAGCGGGTACTATAAGGGCATCCATGTAGCTCAAAGCGATGCCCCTGGCATCTTTAATTCTTTAAAAATCACGTTTCTATATCTCTGGAAGACGGAAAGTGCATTGCACAGCCCGAAAGGCATTCGTAGAAATTCATATTGGCCGTTTGGGATTATGAAAGACGTGTATTGGATACTATCTTCATGCATTGGAACGTGAAAAAAGCCGTTTCTTAAATCGAGGGTACTGTATATTGTTGCGCCCTGTAATCGATCAATCTGGTCCTCTATTAGTGGTAAGGGGAACCTATCTTTAACAGTTATGCTATTTATGTCACGGTAATCGATGCAAACTCTCGTCCTTCCGTCCTTCTTTATTACCGGTACTACTTGACTGGCATGTTCTGAGTCTGACGGCCTAATAATACCATTCGAAAGCCAAGCCTGAACTTGTTTATCTACTTCCTGCAATTCTCGCGGGGAGAATCTGCGC
Organism: Nomada lathburiana; assembly: GCA_963667235.1. Classification (NCBI taxonomy): domain Eukaryota; kingdom Metazoa; phylum Arthropoda; class Insecta; order Hymenoptera; family Apidae; genus Nomada; species Nomada lathburiana. The sequence continues at coordinate 1,283,447 of OY763905.1, forward strand.
GGTCTCCGATATACAGGCGCGTCCTTTTTTAGAATTATTTGCATCTTAACGCCTACGTCGCGCGTCTTACACGGCCGGTAGTCCTTGATCGTGTTCTCCAATGAGATCCGGTGGCCCTTCTCTTTGACATGCGACAGGTCCAAGACATCTTTATCTGGCGCAACGTCTATTTTATACACCTCCGGAATCTCCGCGGTTTTTATTTTAGAAATCGTTACCCCTTCTGGTCGCAAACGTTCATCTACATTCCTAAGAAAATCTGATCCGATAATCAACGCTGGCTGCAGCAAGCTGGCAGAAATCACGTGAAAAAGAATCTCATATGAAACACCATTGACGGTGACCTCAACGCGCAAACAGCCCAATGTCATATTAGTACTACCGACGCCACGGAATTGGAGAAAATGCTGGTCAAGTTTCGGCGCGCCCATTTTAATATAAAAATTCTCTGCTTGCTCCTACAAAGTTTGTCGCGTTGTCGGAGTGGATTGTTTTTGATATCCCTCCCCTAGAGAAGAGTCTTTTCAAACTTACAATAAAGGCTTCGGTGGTCAAATCGCTGACTAACTCGAGGTGCGCTGCCTTGGTGCTCATACAAAAGAAAATGGCGACGTAGACCTTGACCTTATTGCGATTGCGAAATCGTTTATCCTTAATATATAGTGGACCGCAATAGTCGAAACCGACGTTCAGAAAGGGTCGAGAACTGGATACGCTGTTTTGTGGAAGATCCCCCATGATATACTCTACGCCCCGTGGCCTCGCGCGTATGCTTCGAACACATTTGTGAATGATCATTCTGGTAACATTTCGGCCGTCGATTGGCCAGAATAATTCGCGAACGGAGTACAAGGTTGCTTGGGTTCCCGCGTGTTTGGACCTTTCGTGTTCTTCGCGAATGATAAGCCGAGTAATATGGTGATTAGACGGTAGTAGGACTTGATGCTTATTTTCTTCTCACAATTCCGAGTGCGTCAGTCTACCGCCCACTTGAAGGATGCCCTGTTTGTCCAGAAAGGGCTTTAGCGAGGTAAGCCGACTTTTACTATCGACTCGCTCATCGACATTTAAAGAATCAATTTCCTTTGCGAAGGTGATAGATTGCGTAAGCTGGAACATCGTTCGAGTAGCCGCTTCGAGTTCTATCGCAGTGATGGGACCAATTTGTCGCGCTAATTTATTTTTTAAATTGTGGGCGAAACGTAGTACGTAAGCGATAACCCGTTTGGGAGTTCTATTGAGTCGGCAAGTGATTGCCGATTTCAAATAAGAAGGAAAATTCAAAATTTTTGTTTAAAAATATAACTTTATTCAATTAGATACTGTCCGTTTTTGTCGATGACCTTTTGCCAACGTTCTGGCAGTGTCAAAATTCCACGTTCGTAAAATTTCTGATCTTTGCTATCAAAAAACTGAATTAAATGTGATCTGACATCATCAGCGCTATTAAAAATTTTACCATTTAAAGAGTTCTGCATGGAACGAAACAAATGGTAATCTGAAGGCGCAAGATCAGGGCTATATGGTGGATGTGACAAAACATCCCAACCCAGTTCCAATAATTTTTGGCGACTGACCAAAGACGTGTGGGGCTTTGCGTTATCATGGTGGAAAACAACACCCTTACGATTTGACAATACCGACCGCTTTTCTTGAATTGCATCGCTCAGTTTGGCGAGTTGTTGAACGTAGACGTTTGAATTGATCGTTTGGTTTTGTGGCATAAGTTCAAAGTACAAAATTCCTTTATAATCCCACCAGACTGACAGCATAATCTGTTTTTTGTGAATCTCTGCTTTTGATGTCGTTTGGGCTGGTTCATCTCGCATCACCCTCTAATCTCTTACGATTAACGTTGTTATAAACTATCCACTTTTCGACGCCAGTAATTAGGCTTTTCAGAAATGGATCAATTTCGTTGCGTTTCAGAAGCGAATCGCAGATGCTAATGCGTTGCGTCAAATGAATTTCCTTAAGCTGGTGAGGGATCCATAAATCGAGTTTCTTGACATAACCAAGCATTTTTAATTCTTTTTTAATGCATGTTTGCGATACATTGAGCTTCTCTGCAATATCACGTGTTGTGCTATGACGATTTGAATCGATAATGGCCTTGATATGGGTCTCATCGACTTCGACTGGACGGCCAGATCGTTGAGCATTTTTCAGTTAAAAATCACCAGAACGAAATCTGGCAAACCAATTTCGACACTGCCTTTCTTTCAAGGCTTCATTTCCGTATACCGCACATGATTTCTTTTGTGCTTGCGATGCGTTCTTGCCTTTTCGGAAGTAATACAATAAAATATGTCTGAAGTGCACGTCCTGTTCTTCCATTTTAAAATTGGGATAAGAAAAAACTGAAGCACTAATCGACATAATTTTTTTACTAAATTAAAGGTAGAAGTCCAAACAATAAGAAAAAAATATAGGTTAGCAAATTATACGTTATACGTTAACAAAACAAAAGAAAGTGTAAAGTCCATCTATCGACAAAATCGGCAATCACTTAGTTGCCAACCCAATAAATGAACTACAGTTCTTCATGGCGTCTTCGCTGAGCATAGTTGTTTTTGTTGACGCTGGGGACGCGATAATTTTGCGCTTTTCTGGCAGTTTGCTCAAATGCATTTTCTCGTGTGGCCAGCCTTCTTCGTTGCGGGAGAGCCACTGGGGGCCATGTTTCCAGACCCTGGTGTCGACAAATTCTTGAGGCGTTTGACCTCTCGATAGTCGATTTGCAGGGTTGTCTTGTGTGGGCACGGGTCGCTGTTCGCACGATTTTGTAAGGCCTTGAATTTCTGCGATTCGATTGGAGACGAAAGTTTTTAATGAGTGTGGTTCTATATTTATCCAATGAAGGGTTATCGTGGAGTCTGACCACAGATAAGTCTGATCGAGCTCGAGGTGCAGACTTAGCTTGGTTGCCGTGTAAAGCTGTGCTAATAGAAGGGCAGCGCATAATTCTAGGCGCGGTACCGCCAACGGATTTACAGGGGCAACTCTCGATTTTGAGCACACTAACGAAATATAATTATTCCCGTGGATATCGGTTGTGCGCAGATAGATGCAAGCCCCGTATGCCTTTTCGCTTGCGTCACAGAATCCATGTATTTGTATTATGACGAAGTCAGGCGCGATGGTGAGTCGATTAAATTTGACGTTGCTCAAGAGTGGTAGCTATTCCTTAAACTCTACCCACGCGGTATCTATCTCTACTGGGATTGATTCATCCTAAGAAACTCCCGCCTTCCAAAGAAGTTGGATCATTATTTTTGATTTTACGATAACTGGACCAAGTAGTCCTAAGGGGTCGAATAGTTTTGCTACCTGCGACCAGAATTGACCGTTTGGTCACGGGTATGAACATATCGAAAGGATTGACCTTATAAAATATTATGTCATCAAGCGCGTTCCAATGGATGCCCAAGGTTTTGATCGCGGAGGTCGGATCGAGCGACATGTGCTTATTGGACGGATTCCCTGCATTTTCAGGCACCAATGAAGGGTAATTGGAGGCCCCTTTTCGAATGGGAAATCCGCTCTTTCGTAGAAGTGCGATTAGTGCGAAGAAGTGCGGCTTCTTGGCGCATCTTTGCGCCTGTTAATAAATCGTCTACGTAAAAGTCCCGCCTCAGTACAGAAGCTGCGACGGGATGCTGAGCTCCTTCATCGCCAGCCAACTGACGAAGAGTGCGAATTGCTAGAAAATTGAGCACAGGGCGTGCCATATGTGATTGTGTCAAGACGAATTTCATTGACCCTTTCATCTGGATGGTTGCGAGATCATTTGATATAGAGCAGGCCTCGGATTTAAGTGATCTTACGGGCCGATTTTCAGAGGCAACGCCCCCTTTCTCCCGTCGCACGTCTTGGCCCCCGCGATCCCCCAGCGGCTCGAAGCTCGTAAGGAGCGTAGCATATGAACAGCGGTCCATGGGACATGGGAATTGCCTCACTCTTTCGGGGGGGGGGGGGGGGGCACTTTAAAACGATCCCATTTCTTTCTGAATTTGTTATACTTTGCGGTGCTGTATTTTTTTACAGAGTGGAGCTGACTCAGATCTGTATATATATTTTTGAAGAGTGTTCTTTTAGCTACAAGTACATGTAATATGAAAGGTATCTACGTATTTAAACCTTGTGAAAAATACCTTTTCGCAAATCCCTATTTTTCCCCCGTTTTTCCACTTTAATGTGGTTTATAAGGGGGATGGATTGTCGAGGATGCGATAAAATTTACATGAAAGTATTTGTTGAAACCTACTTAAGATATCTGCATAAAAATGTCTTTCAACTGTTTGCAACTCCACAAGGTATAACAATATATGTGAAAAATTGAATTTAAAAATTGTAATTAGTTGTGACAGTTTCATGAAACTGTAGGGTAATGTAAATCTAGTCATAAACTTTTTTCTTCTTTTTCAAAAAGTTTTTTTTACTTTAATTATTTTAAATGATTTTGTATATATTTTCAATTAAATAACATCATAAACGGGCATTTGGATGTGTAGATTCTACATCCCATTGTTGAATGATTTCCATATTAACTATATAATTTCAATTCAGTTTTTTACAGATTATGAATCTCAATGATGAAATCAGTATTGTAAGAGTCGTTATATCGGCTGTAACAAATTTTATTTACTGCTACCTGAGAGATAACTGCACACCACAGAAAATTTCAGAACCATTTTCGACCAAACAACATTGTAGGATATTATTATTTATTAATAATTGAATAAGATTATTATACTTGTAGGATATTATTATCTATTAATAATTGAATAATATTATTATACATAAACACACTACAAATACTACGCAAAAACTAACCGAATCGAATCGCAACGTCCTTCCCATCCACGTCGTCTCAACGCACCTCGTCGATTGCCTCGATCGTCGAGTCTTTTCTCCGCACAACTCTTCCGTGTGCCCCGCTGCCACACTTCGCAGTCACACATATCGTACACACATACACACACATACAGTTACGTCATACGCACGAGTCGTTCTTTGTTTCGTTAAGAAACACACCCATATACACACATATGCGCACACATACGCGCAAGCCAGCACTGTGCCGGGTCCTACACATTTTATAAAGTATTATTGTTAAAATAATTATAATAAGAGAATCCTTAATTGCAATTATATTCTATAAATCAAGAACTACCTAAAATCTTTCTATTCATGAATAATGTTTAAATAACAGTGCTATGAATTTAGTTCGTGTTTTTACGGTTTCGGACCACTGTGTGACGTCTTTGCGGAACCATCGAACACGACGCGAATTTTTGGGTAATGGCTTCCTTTATTACCGCGTGGTGAGGGAGGTAGTACCCTGGAATGGTGATCTTTTTACTTTCTAGCACTGACAAGTGCTTTAAGCCTTTATACTCGTCCAAGAATTCGCAGTATTTAATCTTTAACTGGGGATTTTTCTCAAAACGTTTCTCCAGAGAATGAACGCGGCGAAGAGCACTAGAACGAGATTCGCCTAAATTCTTTTCGTCTTCATTAAAGTACAGCCTAACGATGTGTAATTTTACCCCAATAAGTGTATCGATTTCCGACGACTCGTAAAATTTAGGATCCGACAAAACTATATTTTTGGGGATATCGATCGTTGTTCGATTTATCGCGATTGACGGCGTGATTTGAGTTATTTGTTTCAACACGAGAAATTCGACACTCTAAGCATATTTGTTAACTCGCGACTTTAGTGTTGTCGATACCGAATGCCTTATCTCTGTTGAGGTATCCCCGACCCCGGAGACCGAGATATCTACCGGTTTTCTGGATAGCTTTAAGAACGACGCTACCTTTTCGGTTATAAAATGGGCCTGTGACCCCGCATCTAGAAAGGCTCGACATGTCTTGGACCTTCCTTCCGGGTTTACTATATCAATGATAGCGGTGGCTAGCAGTCCTTCTGATGTGGTCTGGGCATGCAAGTTAACTACCGATTGATTGACAGAGACGGGTTCGGGAACGCGAGCCTTCTCGTCTGGCTGCCTTTCAAAATGCAACAGAGTATTGTGTTTCTTGCATTCCACAACGCGATGACTGGCACGCAAACAGTTAATGCAGAGATTAGCCCCCTTCGCGGCTTCGAAACGCGCTGATGGTGATAACTTCTTGAACGTTTCGCACTCATAACTTGCGTGTTTTCCTTGACAATGAGGACAAGAGTATTTTAGGGTTGACGACGACAAGGTATGCTGTGAATGTTGTTTTATATGAGCATGAGGTGCTCTTCTTTCGGCCAATTTTTGAGGTGCTTGGTCTTGATGAGACTTCGCCTCTTCTAATTGTGCCCGATGTTGTAAAAATGTTAATAGTTCTTCAAGCGTGGGATTGGCCGACTCGCAACTCGAGTCTTCCCACTTTTCGAGAAGGACATTTTTTATCCTTTGCCCGGTCATCTCGACTAATAGGGAATACCAATACTCAACGGGTTCTTTTAAGGCTTCGAGTGACTTAACATGTTTTTGCACCTGATTGAGTAATGAGTGCACTGGAAAATCCTTCGAAATGGTCTTTAAATTCAAATTCGAAAATTTACTCGCGGGAGGGATCTTTTCGGTTTTTTAGTCGAAGAGATAGGTTCGTTTGAATAATTGGTCAGGGGTGAGAATTCTTTTATGAACGACGTGGCTTTTCCATACGCGGAGTAATAAAGTTCCTCGTATTCTGTCTACGTGATCGCGAGGTTGGAACCATCCACAAGCGCTTCCAGTTCTGGATAATATTTTCCAAATTCTTGGAATTCCCTATCGATATCGTGCATTCTCTTCTGTAGGCTAGGAAAATCATGTTCCGCGGCGTATCCATCGACAAACTTTGCGAAATTAGGGAACTTTCTTTTGGAGCTGCCGATTTTGCTCTTAAGTTGCTTTGTGCTTTCTGCCATTTTTAGCGATTTTAACAAATTGTTTACCCGAACAAATAGATTATGGAAGTGTTAGAATGTGCATATGGATTGCTGGATGGAATCAATTGGTGGTACAATAACTTGCCTACCTTGATCCTTTGTTGTTGAATGCAGATCCCTGTCCGACGTATGATGAACGGGCCGGTTTAGTCTTTGCTCTGGAATGCGGATTCTTATTCCTCTCCTGATGTGTAGCTGGGGCTCGATATGTAAGGCGAAGATTCTTCTTTGGACTCTCCCCTTGTCCCAGCTAGATCTGGATGTTGTATGGTCCCAGCTTGTTTCAACCACTCTCGACTTGGTGGCACAGTGTATTGTCTTAATTTGTTTAACGGTGAAACATTCATGACTATTTGAACGTTCACTTTACTTTTATTTTTGACGATAACGACAAATATTTTGTAGGATTGGAAATACTGCGTGAATGTTTAGAATGATTGCGATGTATGAAAGGTACGTTCGGAGCTGAGTACTTGAGAAGGTCGTGTGTATGTGGGGTACAGCGGCCCAAGGGTTCGGGTAGCCGGGTCCGACCACCACCGAGGAATGACTGCGGGGGTGTGTCCTAAATGAGTGAGAGCAAATGAGGAATAGAATGAAAGAGAAACTAAGAGTGAAAGAATATAAAGAATGAATGATGCGTGCAAGAGGCAGAACTAAGGGAGAGCTAAGAGAGAGTTGAAACAGAGCGTAGTGAAAAGTATCGTGTGTTTGAGTAACGTCGTGTGTCGACGTATTTATAATAAAGCTAGTGTTTTAATGAGAGTAACTGAAGTCTTATTACACCACCTGTCCTCTATTCCAAACTACAACAGCATATTTTTAACGAAAAGAAAAGGACCGAGTAGCGAAGTGCTATTTCTTCGGGGAAGGATTTATGATAGGGACTTAGCCTGCGTATGGTTGGAGAATGTCTTAGAAATGGGCAGTCTGGACGACAGACGATGGCTGGTGGTCCGACGCTATTCAACTATCGAATGTCCCAGGACTGACTGTTTATTAGGGGTTTTTAAGAGAGAATGAATGAGACTGAATATCCTGTTGGCCGACGATGGCTGGCGACCGCTTTGGGTTTTCCAACCATCTGGTGTCGAAGGATTGTTTATTTGAGTGTGGAGTGAAAGACCAAATATGGCAATCGGCCTGTCACCGTATTACCAAGGTATAGGGACTCTGCTCCTGGAGGATCTGGCCACGGAGTGGGGAAGGTTATGCCTTTTGGTAAATGAACTGTGATTGACCGCGCAGTTTTTACCCCAGAACTGTCCTGGAAAGATCTAGCTTGCATACTCTTAAAGTAGAATTGCTAACATCAGAAGTGGGATACTAGAATAGTTGTTTTACCGTGTTAGAGAATCAACGCCTGAAGATGGAAGAGCATAATAGTGTGTCTAGTGAGCCCAGTGTATTAAGTGAGCCAAGTGCGCCGACATTCGAATCGCTTTTTATGAAATTCATGACAAGCTACGATGAATCGCGAGCCGAGAGCTTCTACTTCGATACCGGCGCATGTACCGGAATTCGGAGGCACGGATATCGGAGACAATGCGGAGAAATGGTGTGATATCGTGGAAAGGGGTACAGATTCATTACCATACACTCAGCGGTTGAATTTGGCGACTCATGCGTTGGCGGGAGCAGTCAAGACCTGGTACGCCTTGTGGCATGGTCATCCGAGGTGCTGTCATCTGAGGTTCGTCAACCCTTGAGGGCGTTATGCACATGCGCGCTACGAGCTAATGTTCACGGCAGGTAACAAAGTTCGACCCATGAACACCGGTGAGTTCAATCTCGTTTTAAAAGAAAAGAAGATGGTCAGGTATCAACCATATCGGCTACCGTTTTCACAAAGGGAACAAGTTAGAGTAATAATTTGCGATTTACTGGAGAATGACATTATACGCGATAGTGTCTCGCCATTTTCAAGTCCAATTGCTTTAGTTTCTAGAGCAAATGGCGATGATAGACTGTGCGTAGACTACCGGACTGTAAATAAAATAACCATAAAGGACAGTTACCCTTTGCCTTTGATCGACGATCAATTAGACCGGTTAGGCAAAGGAAAATATTTCACTATCCTTGATATGGCATCGGGGTTTCATCAAATTCCGATAGCCGCAGAATCAATTGAGAAGACTGCTTTCATTACACCGGATGGTCACTATGAGTATCTACGAACGCCATTTGGTTTAGCAAATGCTCAAGCGGTTTTTCAAAGAGCAATAAATACTGCCTTAGGAAATTTGCGTTTTAGCATAGCGGTCGTATACCTGGACGATATTTTAATACCCTCTCGAACTGTGGAGGAGGGACTGGAAACTCTGGGTCGCGTATTACACGCTTTAGACGTAGCTGGTTTTTCCGTTAATGTTAGGAAATGCAAATTTTTTCAAAGTACCGTAGAATATTTGGGACGGGAAGTGTCGGCATATGGTATACGACCGATGGCAGGGCGTCGCTTTGAATGATGGTCGTAAATCTTCACGATTCCCTGACAATTCTCTTGCACAATGGATTAGTGCAAGAGCCCCAAAAATAAATGAACCGAATGTTCAAAATTGATGAACAAGGTTCTGGAGGTGGTTAAATAACAAACACCGTACTCTTTAATAAACAACTCTTATTCTATATTTATTAGAGTACCTTTGCTACGACAAACGATGAACAACTGATAACAATGATTCTATACTCTGTTCGTAAACAGAGCTTGATAGTTCTCTTTATTATTATCAACTGCGTCTATGACTAACTCGGACTTGTTTCACCCACTGTGTCTCTACCAATTCTAATGCTTCAACTACTGTGTCTCCAACGATTCTACTCCTTCAACTCCTGTGTCTCAAACCAATCTGCTCCTTCAACTCCTGTGTCTCAAACCAATCTGCTCCTTCAACTCCCGTGTCTCAAACCAATCTGATATCCTCAGCACAAACTCCGCCGAAGGAAACCTAGCGAGCCCTTCGCAAGGGTGGAGTCTTAAATCTACGAGTCTAACAAATAATCTCATTCGTCTAATTATACTAGAGAGATGGTACTGTAAAACAACTATTGGTGGAGGCGTGTCACGATTGAGGGTGATTATGATGTGGAAGAAAGGGAACTTTTCCAAATATGGAAACATCGTTCCACGAACTTTTTCCCAGCATCAGGGCACGATTTACGACGTCTTTGGCATTGGCGAGAGTCGAGAAACCAAGTACCCGCGAGGCCACCCGAGTCGAACCCTTAAGCCCTGGGACCCTTGGGTCCGGTAGACGTGATCACTCGAGTCTCCGTAACGAATGACACAAACAACAGTTCAATGCTGGGCATTGAACGTTTCAATGAACACCAGACGCGTACCCTCCAATCAAAAACACGACGAAACGCGAAAGATCTGATCTGGTTTCAATACGTCCACGACTCGCACTCAGAATTCACAACAACCGAGCTCGAAAAAGATAAAACCATTGGAAGAGACACTTATACCGACTAATGTAAAACAAGTTCGTCAATTCATGGGTCCCGCCAGTTATTTTTGGAAATTTGTTCCCGAGTTCGCTGCTCGCGCGGCGTGTATTACTAAATTAACCATGGTTGTGGGGCGACGAACAGAATAAGGCGTGAGAATATATCATTATTTGTATAGTATCAAGACCGCCCCTTGTAATTTCCGATCCGTCTCGAGAGACAGAATTGCATACAGATGCAAGTACTATTTGATATGGAGCTATTCTGTTTCAAAAGATAGATGGTGGTTTGCGAGTCGTGTCTTACTTCAGTCGGAGGACCACGGCTGAGGAGTCGCGTTATCATTCTTATGAGCTCGAGACCCTCGCGATTGTAAACGCGTTAAAATATTTCCGGGTTTATTTGCTAGGCATTCAATTTAAAATTGTAACGGATTGCAATGCGATAAAAGCCACCAAGAATAAGAAGCACCTGTTACTTCGCGTCGCTCGTTGGTGGGCGTATTTACAAGATTTTAATTTTGATATAGAATACCGTAAAGGAAAGTGTATAGAACATGTAGATTTTCTTAGTAGAAACCCGCCGATGGATATATCTAATAGTGTAGTTTCTGCATATGCTTGCAATGCAAACTTAATATCGCTTGAGTCGTTGTTGCAAGTCGCGCAGAGAAATGATAAATTAGAATTAATTGATAGGGTGACAGCTAAAGACGCCATAATTAGTGGCTATGAAGTAGTTAATGATTTGTTATGTCGCAAACTATGCAGAGATAAGCAAAGAATTCTTTACAGGTTTTACGTACCCAAATGCACTCGGTTCGGATTGTTAAGACTGTATCACGACGATAATTCACATGTTGGCAGTGAAAAGGTTTACGAATGTATTGCTCGTAAATTTTGGTTACCGCAGATGCGTCCTTTTGTAAAGAAGTACGTAGGGCATTGTCTTACCTGCACTGTGTCTAAACGTCAAGTTTCCTTTCGATACCATCCATTGTGTTTGTGTGCGCCCCTTCCCTCGGTCCAAGGATGGTTATCAACATATCCTAATAATAGTAGATGCATTTACGAAATACCTGCAGCTGATTCCGTTAAAATCATTGTCCTGTGGGGAGACATTGCAAGTTTTCAAGGAGAGGTTGACACTTTTCGGGAGACCACGGATCGTTGTGTTATATCGCGGTACAAATTTTACATATAAATCGTTACAATGATTTTTGGAAAAACAGAATGTTCAGTTATACTTAATTGCTACCGGTGCCCCAAGGGCTAATGGTCAAGCCGAGAGATATGTAGCTACAGTCACAAATTTGTTAACTGCGGTATTATCAAAAATTTCATAATGGCCGAGCAAAATTAGTAAAGTACAAGAGTCGTTGAATACTACGGTGCAGAGTAGTACGGGTTTCTCACCGCATCGGTTATTGTTCGGTATTGAACGTAGTGCAGGTAACGCAGTACACGTGGACGCAGATTTGCCAACTCCAAGTGAGGAAGTTAATTTGAATCAGGACCGGGAAGTCGCGTTCAAACATCTGTTGGAGAATGCCGAAAAGCAGGATAGTAGGTTTAATAAAATGCGACGAAAAAAATGTGTTCGAACAATGTGATACGGTTTTTATCAAACTAGCCACTACACGTAATGCTAAATTAGAAAAGAAATACGAAGGTCCATTTGTCATTTCCGAAGTTTAAATGAACGACCGTTACGAAATTATAGGAAAATCTGGTAGACCTCAAGGGGCACCTAAGAATTCAAAATGAGACTTTCAAAATGATGGAGAATTGAAAATTGGCTTCACAATGAGCTGGAAAAGGACGCGGCGACCCCCGTTTCAGGTAGGTAAGTCGCGCGCTCCCGCTATTATGGTCGGTTGCCTACACCCGTTGGTCTCAAAGCATTACCAGCAGATCTCGTATACGACTAAATGGTCCTATTTATACCTCGAGAACAATATTAGGAACCACTCTTGGCACCGCAGGAAGCGGGAGAACGTGGTCCTCCCAGGCGGGGTCGCCAGTCTTCATATTAGCGGTGGCATTCATCCGAGGGGGAGAGGGTATCTCCTTTACAGCCTTGGTTCCGCCTCCGCTTTTACCACTTGGAAGGGGGGGATCTCGTCAGCAGGGATGGCCGACAAGCCCGCACCTCCACCATAAACACCGCCGTGTCCGGCTCTCGGGCAGCCTTGCGGGCTATCAGGAGGACATGATCCTCCCACAGCAGGGCCGCCCGTCCACTGAGGCAGCGGTGACAGTTTATCGGAAGTGGGAGCGCCACTTCCCTACCGATCCGGGAAAGATCGGACGCTTCCCGATCCCGATACCCGATATCGACGCCTCTGACGCCATCTTCTGACGAAGTACGCCTTCGCAGAAGGAGACCATCGCGTTCCATGCCCCCTCGCTGCCCAGCATCCCGCTAACGATGCTTGGCAGCGAGAGGTCCGCCCCCACTGCCGCCGTGAGGACGCGGTGTGCACTTGCCCATGCTGGGCACTCCTCCAGCGTGTGCTGCTGTGCCGTGTCCCGGGCAGCCCCACACTCGCGGCACGCCGCCATCGTGTCTGCTTTAATCCGGCACAGGAACTCACCGAAGCATCCATGCCCGGCCGCGGTCCAGCCATTCATACAGGTAAGGCAGGACTGTCCGACCGCTTGCTGCGCGGCCCCGCGGTCAATCAGTTCCGCCTTCCATTTGGCACGCGCAGCCAGTCAGGCCTGGCGCCCCATGTCTGCCTCCTCCTCGAGGGATACCGCCCCACCCTCCCGGCGGAGATTTTGGAGACGCTCATAGATGAAGGCGTCTCCCTGCGCCAGGAAGTCAATTGGTACGGTGCCCGCCAGTGTGGTAGGTGCGGTAGGCTCTTTTTACCCTGATGGCCATCCGCTGTTGCACGCGGCGCAGCAGGCAACTGCCCTCCCAGTGGCCCACCGTATGCGGCCCATGTGACCACAGCAGGTGACGCTTACGCCGACAGGGAGGGGAGCCCGCAACAGTTCATCGTACCCGATGTTCCATAGCAGGGGGCCCAAGACTGAGCCCTACGGGACACCGCGATCCACCTCCCTCGAGTGCATCCGGCAACTCCTAACGGGATACTCGATCCACCTGTCCCTCAAATAGTCCCCGAGAATCCTCCCCACGTAGAGGGCACTCCATGGTGCGCGAGTGCACACCCCCCCCCCCCGTTGCAACCCCGGAGGAGGGAGTTGAAGGCGTTGGTGATATCTGGGTTGACAGCCAACGCCACTCCCCCTTGGGATGTGGCCGAATCTGAGAGGGACCTAACTCTCTTGATGGCATCAGCCGTCGACCGTCCCCCCCTGAAACCAAACTGCGACTCGGCAAGGTCGGAACCCACCCGGGACAGGTGCCCCGAGAGGCAGCGTCGCCCAACCAACCGCTTGCGCCCCCTCCAAAGGGAAGCACAGGTTCGCCAGTGCGGGCATCCCCCACACGCGTTCAAGGAACCCCAGCGGACACACCGATCTATACCCGCCTCGCGGTCCCCAGCCCGAGCACGCCCACGCAAAGCACCAAAAGGAATGGACAGACGGAAAATGCCCCACCAAAAAGGCAATGCCAGAATGCCTCGCCAACCCCCGCGGACCAGGACATCACCAAGGATATCACCACGGAAAAAACAGGACCAGAGCCAACCACCGCAGCGTGCAAACGAGAGCCCAAGGACAACAGAGCCACCACCCGGACAGAGAAGCTACAGACAAAGGACCTCGCATCCAAACCCCCCATCATAAATATAATAGGAAGTACACAAAACACCACATTTACGCTGATCAAAGAAGCCCTAAACATCCAAAATTTCAAGATTAAACACATTAACGCCTCTAAACACTACATACAGTTAGACAACGTTACGAGACTACAACACAACAATTACCGAACTGACAAAACGCCAAATAAAATACTTCATGTATACCCCAAAAGCAATCAAACCGCAAACCCTACTAATTAAAGGATTAGACTCCAGTTTCGACACACAGGAAATACTAACGGCACTTATAAACCTCAAACTAAACAAAGTCCAATTCATCAAAGTAGCCCATTTCAGAACCAACAACAATAGTAGAACCCTCCCATTCTTCCTAGTACAAATATCACCCGACAGTGACGCAAACCAACTAACACAGACAATCAGACTACTACACCAAGTAATCTCTTGGGACAAGCTCCGCAAAAACGACCCCACAATGTGCGCCCGCTGCCAAAGAGCAGGCCACACATCAAAAAACTGCAACCTGGAATTTAGATCCGTAAAATGCGCAGAAAAACACGAACCCGGACAGTACAAAATACCAAGCGAAACCAAACTCCCAGCACACCAACTTTACTGCGTCAGATGCAAAAATTTTGGCCATCCAGCATCCTACAAAGGATGCCCCAAGTATAAAGAACTAAAAGCAAGAATGAAACACAACGCAACCATAAAAACGAACTCCAAAATAGAAGCACTAACTATCGCAAAAAACTCTATAGTAAATAGCAAAACCAAGCCAAATCTCTCATTCGCAATGGCACTATCGCGAAACCTCACACACACACACAACAAACCGCAGCACACCCCCATCCCACTGTACCACCCACTGCACCCCCTCAACATCCACCAAGCCCGACAAATACGAACCACACAATCCAGCCACCACAAAACACCACGCAACTACCGTACGAAAAGCTCTTCAACGACCTGAAAAACTTCATAATACCGCAACTGAACAGGTTAGAAACCATCATAGGGAACAACTCCGCCAGGATTAACCAACTACACGACCTATACTTCGGCATTCAAGAAGAACATGTGACGGGAATTGTTCACGTTTTTATAAAAAATAGAGAGAAGTAAAACGTTACTTCTCGGATCAGTATTTAATAATAAATTTAATTAATTTTTAACTTAAGTGGTGTAAATCAAGGTTAAGACTATTTGATTTCGATGGTAGAGACTGAACAGAACAGAACTTTATTGGTGGTTGATACATCGCTTTTATGTCTTTTGGTAGTACAGAGAGTGGGGTTTGCTTCTGTCTTAAAATGATTACGCGGCTTTTTCCGATGCAGGCGTTGGTCGCGGTGTTACGGCTGGGACTGGGCGTTGGTCTTCGTTACACCCCCCTTCCTAGATTCGGCTTGGTCCTACAAGACGTCCTAGGGATCGGTGCCTCGGAATTTGAGCCTTCGGGTCCTTTCGATTATTGGTTTTACTTCTGGAATTGGGATGTCCTGAGTCGGCGATATGACGACGCTTTCTCCTTTTGGTGTATAATGTGCGCTGCCGGGTGTCGTGCCGTAATGGTGTTGTCCGGTGGTGTTTGAGTTAAAACAATTATTGAATACACAAGGTTTACATGAACATAAAATTATTTTCCATAGTCGCAATTTATAGATTATATATATCGTTAATCCTATTCCTAAACAGCCTATTAGCGTTTGGAGAACCATCCAGGTGCTTTCGTTACGTGATATACTACGGGTATGCGTGGAGATAGCGTTTGCTTCTATAATAATTTGATCTAATGCTTTAGCTTTTGTTCCGAAGTCAAGGGGCGTTAGTATTTCGTCTTTCAATTCTGGTATTTGTGCGTAGGTAATTATGGTTTCGTTCATTCTGGGCACTGTTATGTTCGTTAAACCTAGTTGTAGTTGAAGTTCGCGATTGTCCGTCTCGTCGTCACTAGAGTAAAGTGTTACAGATCCTGTTCTCCCGGTGCATCCTGGACGAATCTTTACAAGGTTTGCTCCGTTTACGTGTATGGTGATCACAGATGAGGTGTCTGGACATGAAATATGTAAAGCTATTAAACCGTAGGTCGCCGATATCCATTCGTGTTTAGAATACAGTTGGAGCCAGATAGGTTTTGTATGTTTTAGGACAGCTATTGGACATTCTACTGGGTTCGCAGGCAGGTTATTAATTGCTCGTTTGATGCAAGGGTCTGTTAATTCGGTGTCGAAAACGGGTGTATTGCGTTCGCAAATACGTAATTCGGAAATTTTGATGCAATGATCTATGTCTCTTTCAGATAGGGTACTGTGTTTTCGGGTTTCCTTATCTATTAATACAAATTTCTCTGCTACTGAGAGTATGTGCAAATGACTTTCGGTGACAAGCGGTATCATGACCATGGAGTACAAGGCGTAGATTTGTTCTTCTATTATTGGAATTTTCAACTCGAAGCAAAGTTTACTATTATTTATGACGAATACGTTAACTTTTGCGACCCTAAGAAATTTATAAGCAAATTCATCAGTGTTCTCGAATACCATGCGGTTAGACCTGAATTTGAGTTCAATAGTTCTAAGAATTTCGTTCAACTGTGGCCTTTCAAGTAATACGGGATCAATCTTGCCTTGTTCCCCATTGACGATTAAAGAGCGCAAGTTATTTATTATTTCGTTATGTTCGGATATTATTTCTGAGAGTTCGAATAAGCATTCGAGCGCCAGTTCCTTTTTCTGTAGGTTTGCAAAATTTTGATTTGTCGTACTAGAAATCCTTTGGACGTAAGCGTCAATTTTCGACTGAAACTCTTCGTTGTTCTTTAAAATGGTTCTAACAATTGTTGTTTCGTTCCTAACCAAAACGCTCAAGTGTTTGTTATCTCTGTACAACTTGTCAATTTCACTATTATAATATTCTGCGTCCTTCTGACTGAGTGTACCAAAAAGAATGTTTGCTAGATCTCCTATCGGATTAAGCCACCCTCTTTTTACGCGCTTATGCAAATCTCTACGGGTTCTTGAAAGGTGTATAGATTCGTTGTATCCTAAGCTAGCAAATAACGTGTTTCTATGTGCTAAGCTACGATTAAGCCTAGTGACTAAATGATCAATCAGGGGTTTTGGTATATTGCTCTTAAGAAAGTAAAGTGAATGATGTAATGCTTCTCTAATGTGAAGTTCCGTTTGTTTGATTTCTTCGAGGTCGATGTAGACAATAGTTTTCCATTCTTTGTGGTATAGGCGTGTGGTTCCCATAGGGTCGAAGTAGATATTTGGCACGCTATGGAATTTTGTTACGGTTCCTGGGTCATCAAGTGCAAACGTTTGGGCAATGAGAATAAATCCTAATAATGGTGACATCGTGATCTGAAACTTACAAAATTATTCAGCGTAGGTAAGGTTTGAGTCTATTTCCATGTACTCTAACATCTCTGTTGTCTAGTGATATGATGTAGTTTGGGGTATTAACTTCTAATATCGTAGCTGGCCCTAACCATTCCGCGTCTATTTTGTTTTTCGCGCTATCGTTATGGAGCATTACTCTGTCTCCTATGTTAAATATGGCTTGAGTCCTGATGATTTGTGCGTCCTGTAGTTCCTTATGTCGTTTCTTCCTCTCTTCGATCTTCTTTCGTGCGGCTTCTAAGTATGCGTTATGGCGTTGTCTCCACATTCTTACCAGACGTTCTTTTGTTAAAGTTGGCGTTACAGCGATTGTTGAGGGTAAATTAGCTTTTCTTCCGAATGTGAGTTCGAATGGCGTGAATCCGGTTCCTTCGTGTACAGCTGTATTGTGTCCCATACATATTATATTTAATCGTTCGTCCCAGTTGTTGTCGCGTCCGTTTAGACTGGTGCGTATACAGTCCTTTACCAATGCGTGAGTTCTTTCTAGTGCTCCGTTACTTTGGGGATGAAACGCAGTTGTTCTGATGTGTTTAATTTTTAACGCCTCCTCGAATCGCTGCATCATTTGGCTGACAAAGTTAGTTCCTTGGTCCGTTAGTATATGTTTCGGAGAGGAGAAAATATAGATATAATGTTCTAGAAGTGCGTTTATAACGTTTTCCGTGTTATGCGATCTAAGTGGGACAAGTACTAAATATTTAGTTAAAACATCTTGCATCGATAGTATATATTCGTTTCCTTTATCCGTTCGCGGTAATGGTCCGAAAATATCTAAGGCTAACTTATCGTTTGGTCCTAGGGGTGTATCTGTTATCACGGCTTCTTCTTTATTCCGGATTCTATTCAATTTATTCCGTTGGCAGTTATCGCAAGTTCTGATAAATTCGATCACTTCAGCTTCCGTTAGCTCAGTCATGCGCGGATTTGTGCAATAAATGACTTTAAAATGGGGGTGCAAATGTTCGGCGATGTATCGTAAGGACTGATGTATCGTGATTTTTTCGGTTTCTGTATATACGTCGTTTGAGAGTTGGAGTCGGATGGTTTTTAAATTTTTATTCCTTCGTTTATCAATCATTTCTTTTAATCTGAGCAACCACCTGTTCCCTATGTGGGGTCCGAGGTCGTCCTTGAAGATGCGTATCCAGTTGTTTCCGTAGGCGTTTGCTTCCGTAGCGAGCTGGAATTGGGAGTGCGTTTTCCATTGTTCAAAGTCGTTTCCAAAGGTGGAAGAGGCGCTAGCGTTAAGTGCGTCTTCTTCTGGTTCGGCGGTATCCGTAGATGATTCAGATAACCGTGCTTCTAAATCTTGTAGTCCGGCGGCAGAAATGAGGTTTTCATAATTATCAGCGTCTTGGTTATTTATAGTTTGGTGGAGGAGTTGGTCAGCGTCTATCGTAGCGAGTGGTAAGACGCGAGATAAAGCGTCTGCAGCTGTGTTTTCTTTCCCTTTACAGTGTTCTATTATGTATTCATATTCTTCGAGCTTCAATCTCCATCGCAGAAGTCGGGATGATGGTTCCTTCATATTAAAAAGCCATTTTAATGCTTGATGATCGGTTAATATTTTAAATTTTCGTCCTAACAAGTATTGCCTGAGCCTTTTAACTGCCCAGACAATGGCCAACAGTTCTTTCTCCGTTGTTGTATAATTTTGTTCCGCCTTATTCAATGTCCTCGAAATGTAGCAGCATGGATGTCCTTCTTGCGAAAGTATCGCTCCTAATCCTTCGTTAGACGCGTCCGTGATGAGCGTAAATTCTTTGCCAAAGTCGGGATATTTCAGTATAGGGTGTTCGCAGAGTTTTTGTTTTAAGGTGTCGAAAGCAACTTGGCATGCATCAGTCCAAAAAAAAGGATTGTCTGTCTTTGTTAATTCGGTAAGAGGTTTAGCAAGTTTGGCAAAATCTCGAATAAATTTCCGGTAGTAACCAGCAAGTCCTAAAAATGATTTTATCTCAGTTGGGTTACGGGGTGTTCTGAAGGATTTGACAGCTTCGATTTTTTTGTAATTTGGCTTTACTCCTTCGGGGGTAATGAGATGGCCTAAATATTCTAACTCTGGCCGGAGGTATTCGCATTTGTCTGGTTGCAGTTTCAGACCTGTTTCTCTTAGTCTTTGGAATACTATGGCTAAATTTCTGTTATGTTCTTCAATGGTGGATCCGAATATTATTATGTCGTCTAAATATACAAAGCAGCACTTTCCAATTAATCCTCTGAGTGCTTTGTCCATCATGCGTTGGAATGTCGCCGGTGCATTCTTGAGTCCGAATGGCATGCGGTTGTAGTGGAAGTGTCCTTCGGAAGTTGAAAATGCTGTATACTTCTTTGATGTTGTGTGCATCGGTATTTGGTGAAATCCCGAGCTGAGATCTAATGCGGAAAAGAACTTTGCTTTGCCCAGATGGTCCAATATCTCCTCGATGCATGGTAGTGGATATGCATCTTGATCGGTCAATTCGTTTAGTTTCCTAAAGTCAACTACAATTCTCCATTTTCGTATTCCTGAAGCGTCTTTTTTTTTTGGTACAACCCACAGGGGTGAGTTATATGGCGAATCTGATTCTTCGATAACGCCCTTGGCTAATAAGTCTTCCATTTGTTTCCGAATTTCTATTTTATGGCATTCTGGGAGCCGATATGATTTTGTATTTACTGGTCGCGGATCTTTTACAACAATTTCGTGTGCGGTGAGTTTGGTACAGGGTAATGGGTCGCCTTCTAGTGTAAATATGTCGGAGTAGCTGAAAATGATCTTTTCTATGGGTTGCCGGTAAGCATTTTCGATATGCGAGATTCGTGTTTTGTCTTGGAGCTGACGTAGGCGTTCGGGTAAATTCAAGGTGTCTGTTTCGAGTGTTACCCTCCCTTTTGTTGCGCGAATATCCGTTTCCTCTGGGTTCAAGAAATTGATCTTAACCGTTCCGTTTGCTGTTTTTATTTCTTCTGTTATCATCTGTCGTGCTGGTATAAGGAGTTCGTCCCGTAAAGGGATTCAAAAATTGTTTAATGTGAGTGAGTCGTTATCGATTGAAAATTTATATGAATTTAGGTAGGGTAGTCCTATTATTCCGTCTTCGTGAATAGGAAAATTGTCTGGTACAACATGAAACTTATGATACTGTCCTAATGAATATAACGTAACTGTCTCTGTGGAGGTATGTAAGTCGTTTCCCATTTTGAATTTTTTTATTTCGTTTTGCCGTTTGGTTATTTTATCAAGCAGTCCTGTTTTTATGATGTTTATGCCTGCTCCTGTGTCCAGTAAGCGTCGTCCAAATCGGCACATTCCTCCAAGCCTGGCGGTGAGGTGTCGTAATCGTCCGCTTGTACTGGAAATTCTTGCGATTCCTCTTCGTTCTTCGTAATTTCTTCTTGCAGGTGATTTATTCTCGGTGGTAGTTTTCCGGTTTGGGGAAGTTGAAAATTTCGCTTAAAGCATTGGTCACGTTCGTGTCCTATTTTTCCGCAGATGGTACATTTTAGTTGGAGTCGTTGCTGTAATGGCAACGCATGATTTGGTATATGGTGGTTACCGGTTGGTACCTTTTCCTCTTGGCGTGATGGTGCTGGCTGGTACGGTCGGCGTATCATTTGCGTTGGTCGGGGCCGCGACAAAGTTTGTGAAGCTTGTCGGGACGATGTTCGGTTCTGGGCCTCACGTGTCCATATCTCCATTTCCAAAGCAATTTGTTGCGCGGTTGCCAAGGTTTGTGGGTCCCTGGCGATCACCAATTTACCGATCTCTTGGCGTAGATTAAGGATGTATTGGGCGGTAGCAGTTTCTTCTTCTTCCTCCAGAGCAATCCGACGAGCCATGGGTCGCGGGTATTTATTTTAAATGGCGTATCTTAATTCATTCAGCTGTTGGCGGTATCGTAAATTGAAGGATTGCACTGTTTCGGTGAAACCTTGTTTGATGTTGTGCAATTTAGATCGCGCATTTAAAATAGTCACGGGGGGAGAGACGTGCAGTCGCAAATTTTCATATAGTTCCTCGTACGAGGTAATGGCTAGGTGTCGGATACTGCGTTCCGCTTGATCGGCAATCTTTTCGGCTATAATTAATCCCAGCAAGAGGTCTTCTTCGTTGCATTGCGCGCGGGCTCGTTTTACTGCTTTAATAAAGTCTTCTACTCCTATATCATCTTTCCCATTCAACGCGCGGATCGTGCGGACTATGTCCTTGGCGGGTACGTGTTTTACCTGTACTGCTGACTCTTTAAATGT
Source organism: Nomada lathburiana (assembly GCA_963667235.1). NCBI lineage: Eukaryota > Metazoa > Arthropoda > Insecta > Hymenoptera > Apidae > Nomada > Nomada lathburiana. The sequence goes on from OY763905.1 coordinate 1,305,219, forward strand.
ACCAGGAAGTTCCGTTACTGCACGACGTAATGGAATGCGCTGTTTAGGTATTTCTTCTTCCCCGTCTTCTGGCTCGAGGTGTTCGACTGCTGTATGGTTTATACCTATCGATTCGTCATCCGTTGCTAATTGCCCTATCTTAGAGGCTAAAATTCTTATTTCATCAGCCCTCTTATTATTTTCCTCTCCTAAATTCGCTATATCTATCTGTAATGTTTCTTGAGTTTTCTGTATGGCTAAGCCTATCTTTTCGATAGCTGCGTTTAGGGAAGCCATGCCCCTTTCTAATGCGTCTAGCCTGCCGTCCATTTCAACGGTTTCGTTTTCGCAATCGCTACTGTCGGACCGGAACTCTGTGTTCGGTTCCCGATACAGATTAAATGAATTGTAAGCCAGTGCTTACCTTAAACTCAATCTCGTGGTGGGCAGCGCTGGTTGCTTTCCGGCTCTCGTAGTCCCTGTATCCCGTGGAGCTCTCGTAGTCTTCACGATCGGCAGTTTTCAGCAACCAAGTCGTCTGGACCATCCGTTGAGTACACAGGTCGGTAGACTCGCTGATCGTCTTCTGGCACACGTAGTCCCTTCGTTGAGTTTCGAACACCTTAAAAAACTATAACCTCATAAGAAAAGACAGAAACGACAACAACGGCGGAGGGGTTGCCCTACTAATAAAAAAACAGATAGCATATGAACTCATCCCACTAACGTCAGACACAACAATACTAGAAAATATCATCATTAAAATCAAACTCCATAATAATAACAACCTATTCATACTAGCATGCTATGCGGCGGGATTCCAGTCTACAGAATTCATCAACGAGCTAGATCAAATTTTCAATACCCTCTCCCTTAGAAACCCCAACAATTATTACGTAATAGCCGGCGACCTAAACGCGAAACACCAAAACTGGCACAACAGCTACTACAATGGCAGAGGCCTCGCGCTAGCAAACTGGATAACAAAAAATAGCATAGAACACAGAATTACATTACTAGGCACCAACACCCCTACCTTCCCAAGAAACAACGCATACCTAGACATCTGCATATTAGACAGTAGAATCCACGTACTTAACAAAAACACGGACAGCACCATCCCCACAATTAACCTCGACAATAAACCGGGACCACAGGACAATCAAAATCCACCTCACACTCCCCGAAAAAGACAGTCAAATACCCTTCACCACCCCCACTCTCCCACTGAACTATAGCAAAACGAACTGGACCAAACTGAAGAAGACCATTAACAAAAACTGGACAACGACAATACCACATAACAGGAACCTAACAAACAACGAAATAGACCACTACCTAGTCAGTATAGACAAAATAATACTAAACGCAATCCACAGAACCGTACCCACCCTCCCAGACTACAACTCAGCAGAACTATACGTAAACAGTAAAATCAAGAAACTACAAAAAACAAAAAGCATGTTACTAACAACGCTCCACAACGAGTACAGACACCCATCCTACCACTCCCAAATAATAATAAAAACCACAAAATCTCTCCTGAGCCAATGCAAAATCAAAATCAAACAAGAATTTCAAAAATCAGTAAACGCATACTGGGAAAACCGTATTAAAAACATCCCAATAAACTCACACCGCATGTTCCCTCAAATAAACACAATATTCAGAAAAAAAGAAGGCCTAACTATCCCCAACCTGAAAATAGACAACGCAAACAGAGACTTGATAACCAATACAGAAATAAACCCAAACACCCTCAAACGAGACACAGACGGAAAATTCATAATTGCAAAAGACACAGACAAACTCAACATATTAGGAGCCCACTTCGCTAGGACAAACTCCCAAAACACAGCACTAGGAAAAGCCAGGCTATCAGAACTAGTAGAAAAATACCACGCCACACACAAAAGGAACGATGACCATAGAAATCCAACAAACGACACACTCACACAGTTCTCCGACATCAATACAGCCATAAACCCAAAATGCGAAAGTGACAATAAATATTTCTCAACGCCTACTCTCACAAACCAACTGTTCAGAAAACTAAACAACAAAAAATCCTCAGGCCCAGACAAAATCCCCAACATAGTCCTAAAAAACATCCCCAACAGCCTTATAGGCAGCTACAACATCCTATTTAACAACTGTTTAAACAATCATTACTTTCCCGAAGCTTGGAAAATAGCAAGAGTCATCCCACTAAAAAAAGAAGGAAAAAACCCGTCCATCCCATCCAGCTACCGGCCAATCAGCCTCCTTCCAAACATCTCTAAAATCTTTGAAAGGCTCATTAAAAAAGCACTGGAAAGATTTTTCTCAGCAAACAACCTAATCCCAGACACGCAATTTGAATTCCGACCACAGCTCAGCACAATACACGCAATCCACACCCTTACATCTGACATACAACACGCCCTCCACAATAACGAAAGCGTAGCTGCCTGCCTGATAGACCTAGAAAAGGCCTTCGACACGGTCTGGGTAAAAGGCCTCCTTTACAAGTTAGCAGGAAAAGGCTGCCCAGCCCACCTACAAAAAATAATTACCAATATGACACAAAATAAAAAATTCTACACATCAAATACAAAAGTCAACTCAACATTAACCCTACACCTGACAGACGGACTGCAACAGGGGACAGTAACCTCCCCAGACCTCTTCAACTTCCACACTGCAGACATTCCAAGATTATTCCAAATCCCTGAAACACCAGACATAAAAACATTACACTTCGCAGACGACCTCATAGTCTACATCAAAGGCAAAAACATAAACAAAATACAAGAAAAAGTGCAACACCTCTTCGACAAAATAGACGACTACTACAATACATGGAAACTTAAAATCAACCCGACAAAATCGGAAACCATCCTGTTCCGAAAAAAGATAAAAAATCAATCCAAAAATTACATAAAAACTTACAAAACATTCCAAATAAAGCACAGGACCGTACCAATACCCCACAGAAAAACAGTCAGATACCTGGGCATACACCTAGACGAACTCCGCCTCCTAAACAAACACATAGACATCCAATTAGAAAAAGCAACCCAAGCATTCCTAAACAACGCCAAACTATTCCACTCCAAATACCTAAACCCAAAAATAAGAACAACCTGCTACATGCTACTAATAAGACCACTAATAACATACGGCTCCCCAACATGGTACAACATAAGCCCCTTAACCATGGAAAAACTAAGGATTTTCGAAAGAAAATGCCTCAGAACTTGCACCGGCATAAACAGAACCGAAAATCCAACTTCAAACAATACGCTAACAACAAAACCCTATACGACAATGCAAATATTCCAAGAGTAGACAATTTCATCATCAAACTAACTAGAGATTACTTCGCCAACATCACAAAAATAAAACACAACCACCTCATAAACAGTTCACTATATCCACACGACGAATTCCACGAGAAAACCCTAGCAACAGGACATATCCCTCCAGAAGCCTTTCCCCTATTAGACAGAACAGGCAGAATCACAGACAAGAACAATATACCAATAATCTACCATATCCAACGTACAGCAAATAATAAAAAAATCCTATATGAGCCTCACACAGACAGCAAAAACACCACCTCCCGTATAATTTACAACACAGACTTACCAAAACTAGACGTAACAAACAAATACCACCGCAACACAAAAAAATACTGGTGGCTTTCCAGGCCCGACACAAACTAGGAATAAAACCACATAACCGCAGCTTCAACAATAGTCACCCATCCCACCTTATCATACATAAAAGTATATATTGTAAATATTGTATACAGGGTGGCCCATAAGTCTCGCCGTATTTTTAAATTTTGCGTACCTGAGGTGATTCTGAACAACTTTTTCCTTGACCAAAATATTCCACGAAGCTTCGTTTTTGAGTTATTAACGAAAAACACTGGCCAATGAGCGCGCCCGTATAGCGCGCGGCCAGGCACCACCGCGCGCGGTTGTCATCGGGTGCATCGAGGGGCAACGTACGGCAAATATTACATCATCTTAAATTAAGAATAATGTGTAATTATTCGTTATTCATGAATAACAATTTAATTATCAAGTCGTTTAATAACTGTTCCATACTTTTATTCCTTATCCGAAACGTATAAGGTATTTTATTACTTATGAAAAAAACGTCTGGATAATTAATGTAAGAAAAAGATAGTTAAATAAACTCATCCTTTTGTTCACGAAGTAACCTGCTTCGACGAAAGTTAGTCCTTGGCAGTTGGTCGTTGCACCGATCCTGACCTATCTTAACAATTTTATGCCACGAAACGCACGTCTCGGCGATCGATACCGATCTGATTCGCACTTGTTTCCACACGCACTACAATCGTTACTACTAATCGTTAATGTGCGTGCCGTGTACGTGTGGAAACAAGTGCGAATCAAATCGGTATCGATCGCCGAGACGTGCGTTTCGTGGCATAAAATTGTTAAGATAGGTCAGGATCGGTGCAATGACCAACTGCCAAGGACCCACTTCCGTCGAAGCAGATTACATACTTCGCGAACGAAAGGATAAGTTTATTTAACTATCTTTTTCTAACATTAATTATCCAAACATTTTTTTCGTAAGTAATAAAACACTTTAACGTTTCGGAAATCGAATAAAAGTATGGAACAGTTATTAAACGACTTGTTAACTTAATTGTTATTCATGAATAACGAATAATTGCACATTATTCTTAATTTGAGACGATGTAATATTTGCCGTACGTTGCCCCTCGATGCACCCGATCACGACCGCGCGCAGTTGTAACTGAGCGCGCGCTATACGGGCGCTCGCATTGGCCAGTGTTTTTCGTTAATAACTCAAAAACGAAACTTCGTAGAATATTTTGGTCAAGGAAAAAGTTGTTCAGAATCACCTCAGGTACGCAAAATTTAAAAATACGGCGAGACTTATGGGCCACCCTGTATAGTATAGTTATTAAGGCCTGCAACCCAGCAGGAACGCATGAGCGAATGTAAATTGTCTGTATGCATAGAGAGTGAGTGCCCCTAGTTATAAGCTTAAATTAATTCTAAACCTCTCCTATCATGGAAGAAATAACTAAAAGCACCCCGTTTTTTTTTTAATCGCTTAGCAGCATTAATTTTCACGGATCTCTCCAAACCCAATCCCACTGTCCAACCGCAACGGACACTTAAACAAAAACCCAATAAAAAATTAGGGAGAACCCCAATGTACCTCCTACAAACCCCCCACCTTCTTCCTCACAGGCAGCGAGCGTCACCATCCCGACCATGCAGCCACACGTACCAACCTAGTTTTAACACAGATTATTCACTGTAAGACAACAATGTATCCACATCTATGTAACCATTGTATCATGAATAAAAACTACTACTACTACTACTACTACTATGGTGTATGGCTCGTGCCGTGGAGGTCCCGGGTTCGATTCCGGGTTAATTGGCATTTTTTTTTATTTGTGGTTTCATTTTGGCCACACTGTGCACGTTTCTGGATGATAGTTGTCATACATGCAATTGAAACACAGGAAAGTGCGACACCACGCACACACAATAAATGATTGTTTGTTACATGGACACATTTTCTTCTTAACTTCGTCGGGAAAAGCTACTTGGTTTACGTTAAAGAATATTTCGCGGCATGGAATTAAAAACTAGTTATCATTCAGAAACGTGCACAGTGTCGCCAAATGAACCCACAAATAAAAAAAAATGCCAATAAACCGGTAATCGGACCCGGGACCTCCACGGCACAAGCCATACGCCATCTCACTTGGCTACCAATCTTCTTGAAGATTCGTCTCTATTTATAGAAGATATGGCCTCACATAGAAGGTATGTAACTTTAATTGTTAATATCTTTAAAGTTTCTGAATAACTACACCTAATATTTTACGTAGACCATCAGGAGCCTGTGTAATATCAACCTGCAAAAGTACATTAAAATCCGAGTCGACCAGTTGAGAGTCTTCCCTTGTAAGCCCCATCTCACTCAATATAACTAACTCTGTACGAGCGTGACACGACGTGACTCTGCGCGTGACTGTGTAACTCTGAACCAACGACGGTAGAAACTAAAGGGTTTATATACCCCCAAAATTAGAATTAGAACGCATTAGAATTTTCCATATAAGGAAATTTAGGAGTCTTCATCGTGCCACGCCCGTCTCGGTCATAGTGCAGCTGGTCGCACTTGGGCTCAGGACCCCTCTATCTGTTTACGATAACCGAAAGAATTTTGGGGCGTTATCCCATCACAGACGCAAGCTCGAAAACGCGTTGAGAGCGACGTATGGAATAGTCTTCATACGTAACAACAATATGGAAATTAGCTTTCCCACGAGTGTACAGCAATTGCATCAATTATTTTAGTAGGCTCTGACCCCTTTCGTTAAGCTAGTCACGACGAGAAGAATGTGTTCGGGCAGAGTCTTGAATCGGACCGTTTTGGAAAAAAGGAACATGTTCCTGTGAGGATCCCGATGGACCGTTAGTTGTCGGGAATGCACGTTTTGGATATTCACTAGTGCTGCGGTATCAAAGGATTCTCGTTTCTAAGAATTTCGGTGAATAGCGGATGTTTCATTTGACGCAATGTGAGACATCGATATGGGGTGGTGACTGTCTTTCATGTCTCTTCCATGGGTTGAATGACCGCGAGTATATGCCAATAACACTGTTCGACAAATTTCAACTTTTTTTTGATTTTGTAACCTTCAATAAGAGTTTCTTGTAGACCTCAATGTGCTGAATACGAATCTGCAATCCGTTTTTCTCGAGAACGTACCAAAATGGGCGTATTTTCGGTGTCCTTTTCACTTGGATCATTATTCAAACACACTTAAATGTTTATAATTTAATTACTAATTATATCATTTTATTCGTGAAACTTCACAGAATCATTTGGCACTAAGCGCAACTGAATAACTATTACCGCAAAAGTACAAAACACTTCCAAAGTTGAAAATGTGCGATTTTTTTCAAAAAATTTTTTTTTAAAAATGGTACGTTCTGCAGAAAAACGGATAGCAGATTCGTATTCAGCACATTAAAGTCTACAAGAAACTCCTATTGAAGGTTACAAAATCAGAGCCGTGTTGAACAGTGTAATCGGAGCCCTGGCTTAGCGGTTGATACCGTATTTGATTGGGATAGAGAACTTATGTGCTGTTGAAAATGTATAATGGGAATCTTCACATTTGATGAATTCGCATGGGGACCGGATTCGGTCGCTTGAACTACCTGTGCGGAGGTTCTGCAGGCTGTCCTAATTGACGAGTCCAGTTTTGGAAGTTGCCTAATAGCTACTTTGGTATCAATGTACTTTACTACATTTGTATTGTAATGAGAAGAATCTTTTTTTCGGATGTAAGGTTTCCCTTTGCTATTTGGGGACTTTGCGAAACGGCTGACTTCGACCGGTTCGGTTACCTGCACGTGGGTTATGTCGACTGTCCCCTTTGACGAGTCGCGTGTTGGTAGTTGAGTCCCAGGTAGAACAATTTTGTTGAATATTTTCAATAGGCCTTGTTCGCCGTTCGATATGACCTGACGTGAATGTAATAATTGCATTGGAAGAGGGTTCTTTTTGCATCTGAGTCTCGTCTTTGGGAGAACTCAAGATGTCGGATGTTTTAGCTAATAAGTCTATTTTGCTAGTTTTGCAATCATCGGTTAATTGCCCAACTAATCGCGTGTCAGTATCGCGGTGAAGCCCTAGAGTATTAGTAGGAATGGCATCGTCTGTTGACGCTTTGGAATTATCACTATGCAAGAAATCCTTGTGAGTTTCTTCAGGGTTTAAGGAGAGGTTTGCTGGAGTTTGTTCGGTACTCCCTGAATGAACCGTTGTGCAAGGTTGTACACTGTGTGGTCCGCTTACTTGCTGAGCATCCTTTAGTGATGCAATTAAACTAGTACTGTTTGCTTTCGCGCGGAAGAGTCTATATTTGTATTACCGGAGTTTGCCTACTTGAATTGATATAGCACCCGGGATTCTTAGGAGAATTAGAATTATGGCTTGGACCGATTCGTAATCGTCCAGAAATGATTCCATAGCCTTCGCACGCTGCTCTAGTGTAAACAAATCCGCGCGACATGTTGGCGAACCGATGAAATTTGTGAAGTTTGCCAGTTTAGCTTCGTATGACATTAGTAAGGTGCTAAGGCGTGTTAGCTCTTCTGCACTAGCATGTAATAAATTGTAAACTATCGTAGTATAAGATGTATTATACCTGGTCGATAAGTCTTAGCAGCCAGCAAGCTCGGTGGCGAGCGTTCGTTTATGGCCGGGCGTGAACGCTAAGGTTAGGTTTGTCGTTTAGCATACTTCTGCAAAGTTTTGCATTTACAACTTTTTTTTAAATGAAAGCTTAAAGTCTCTACTTTTCATACACTAAATCTTAGCGCGTGGAGCCGCCTGGAGCATATTTTCCATGACTGATGAATCATAACATTAATTACTTCACTAGAACTTGGAGTTACAATACAAAAAAGTTATTAATAATTTAGTGTTATTTAAGGTAAAATAGATGCTTTGAGATGCTAAATCCATCATGACTTTAGAACTTAAATGCATCTTAATAACATTGCAGAGCATTTCTATTGACCAAAGGAATGTGCTCGATTAATTCTCAAAAAATTGTTTGCTGGAAGTTGTACTTTGTCCGCTCTGTGAACATTGAACAAGCGGGTTTAATACTTTAATGTTCAGGAGTTTTACTGTATGATTATTCTAGGTTACAGAGAAACAATTTTTTTTTCGAAATTTGAAAATGAATTTTGTCCACTTAAATATGCCATTCCAAACACTGTGCGCCGTTGCGTGTTTCTCTGGAGGATACTGACCTAACGGGTTCGACTAATGCCTTCAAACTATTGTTATATAACTCCGCGACTAAATGATATAGACTTTTAAACGGATTTCGCACCGAAATATGATCTGAGTCATTATCTTCCCTTTCCAAAGCTAGCTGTATTTGCACAAATGCGTCGATGTATCTCGTTAATAGGGTTGCGCTAACTTCTAATGTTTCGACTGATATATCTGGGTCTTCAATTACGTATGACAATCGTCGCATGATTACTGCCTTAACCCTTATATTAGCAACCGAAATTTCAACATCTGTCTCGTAACGGGGTACCCGGGTACCTGTTTCCATCGGCACATTAGCCAAATTGGTTGATTCCACCTATTAAATTTTTTTAAATTTTATCGTTAAAGCGCTTTATTGACACTTAACTTCTTATATTTATAATAAATTGACTTCTTTTTGTTTTGTGGAGTTAATCGATTTAGCCAATGAGTGGCTGAAATATGAAATTATATTCTTTCGAGACTGTTAACTTTCATTTCTATAACTCAACAGCTGCAGCTTTAAACATTTTATGCAAATCTATTATATGTATATTCTTATACTGAAATCAAGTATCAGTTTTTTTAAAAATATTTTAAGTACATGCTCTTCTATGAAGTCTCCCAGTTTCTCAAGTGTCCAGTTTTCGACTTTTGATTCTTCGAATCGTTCCTAGTTCTATTACTAGAGAAGGGATTCTTATCTTGTTTATATAAACAAGTTTAAGCTAACATCGGAGACCATCTCTAATATGCATCAGTTTGTATTCAGTTTTCGATTCGAGACACACGATTCTTTGCAGTTAGGTGAAACGTACAGTGCTTTTGTGAAATAGAATTTATAAGTTTTAGATGTTTATATTGTAAAAATGGAAGCATTATCAATAATAATATATTGTCTAGAAAATGAAATAATCGTCATGTGTTTCTACGTCAATTAGGGGAAGACCTTTGTTTTCCAACAATTCGAACCCGATTGGCAAATGCTCAAACTATGAGACATCTTTCCACAAAATTGGCAATGCAAAGCATGAGAAATAGTCAAGTAGAAATAAATGAAATTCCTTCTACTTCTACATAAGAATACGATAACAGTTGAAGGAAAAAAGTCGTGGGATCCTGTTATATGTGTCAGGCTGATCCCGAAAAGAAACGACGGAAGACACGAAAGGCTTGCCACAAGTGCGACCGTCCTAGTTGTGATAAACACGCCAATACTATAGCAATATGCAGAAATTGGCCACAGAATTCTTAATTATTGTAATTTAATAAATAAATAAATCATTTTAGTTAAAAATTGGTTCATGTTTATGTGCATAGAACACCTAACAATCACGTCTCTTATATGGGTACCCGGTTACCAGACAGACGTATAAATATGTTTAAAGCTTTATAACTTAAAAAATTGCGAACCAATTTTATTTAAAATTGGTATACCGACGTAGAAACATCCAAACAATGGGGATCCAGAGGGGTTTTGCGATATTGTTACCAGAACATAAAAAATTCTTGTAGGAAACATGAAATGGGTACCCGGGTACCCGGTTGCTAACATAAGGGTTAAGGCTGACGCGTTGTTTCTTCAAGGAGGATGACTTATTGCACTCACCCATGTGGGGTTTTGCGATGCTTTGAATACTGCTGCCCTTTGCAGCTGCGGTAATTCTTGGCTGTCGTGGCAAGACGTTCGTCTACAGTGGTTGACTTGCCCTCCGGATCAGCTGTCACAGCTTTGATCCACGATTGATGGTTCAAGTTGATGATTCCACTTGAAGCACGATAGGAAAATTGTCCGGATGCTGTTTGACCCGGCACTGGTTGAATCACACCTTGCGCGAGAGTGGTCTTCTTCTAGTTGTTATCGAAAACAATAATAAAGGACAGAAAACAAAAAGAAGAAAACAATAACAAAATTATTAATACCGCGATAAGTAAAAATTATCCAAACCACATCGTGTTTGCTGTCATTTTAATCAGGAGACTGTAACAAACATTTTGGTAGAATTTCATTTAAAACAGACCAAAAATGAACAAGTTTAACTCGGCTGCCACAACATCAAAGGGGACCCGAACTCGCTCGAGAATCGTGTCTGCACACGATTAGTGTTCACATTCGGACCCGAGCGAGGTACACTAATCGACACATTACTGTAAACGTATCGAACACGGTTATTACACGACTTATTAGTTTATTTCTTATTCATGAATAACGAAAATTCTACAGTATCCTTAATTTAAGACGATGTAACATTTGCCGTACGCTTTCCTCGGTACCCTCTATGCCCCCATCACGACTGTGCGCAGCTGAGAGGTACGCACTGTTCGCGAGGCTGGCGCGTGCTCTCATTCGCCAGTGTTTTTCGTTCATAACTAACAAGCGAGGCTGCAAACAACATTTCGGTCAACGAAAAAGTTGTTCAGCATCACCCCATTCCCCCCATTTCCCGATGTTCCCTGGGTTTTGAGCCACCCTGTATAGTGCAAATATGTCGGAGTAGCTAAAAATAATCTTTTTTATGGGCTATCAGTAAGGATTTTCGACCTGCGAGATTCGTGTTTTGTCTTGGATCTGACGTAGGCGTTCGGGTAAATCTAAAATGTCCGTTTCGAGCGTTATCTTCCCTTTTGTTGCTTGGATATCTGTGTAGGAACTTAATATAAATGAAGGGGAGTCATCGGGAATCGAACCCGAGACCTTCGTATTACTAGGTACTGATCAGTCCATCTACGCCACGGCCCCTTCTTGGCATTAGTTATTCGTTTGTTCCTCTGCCGTGTTCTTTGATGGAGGCGCCCGAGCCCCCATTTGTAGGAACAGAATAAAAATGAAGGGGATTCATCGGGAATCGAACCCGAGACCATCGTATTACTAGGCACTGATCAGTTTTTTTTTTTTTTTTTTTTTTGACAATGGTTTATTCATAAGATACAATGGTTAAGAGTGGTGATTACAATGTATGCGTGTAGTGAATAATCTACTATGTATATGAGCGGTGTGTCTTAAAAAATTAAGTTGGGCTGCATGGTCATGGGGATGACGCTCACGGCCTGCGGGGGGGTGTCGTGTGTCGCGATGGGATATTTTCGTCCATTTTGTTACTTGTTTTCTTCTCGTGGCCTTTTTTGGCCGAAGTGGGTTTAGGAGAGGGAATTCCGAAAAAAAGATGGGTTCCGGGGGGCCCGGGCAAGACGGAATGAACTTATGTCTGCGCTTTCTATGCGCTGGGAGGAGGAGCTTATGGTCTAATCATTCATACTGTGCTCGTTTACGCCTATTTACAGTCATTTGCTCTCATCACGCATTCTCTACAATCATTTATACTACGCTATTTACATATTTACAATAGATTATCTTAGGCTAAGTGGTGAGCGTTGATTGCGATGGTGGTTAGGAAGGGTAGAGGTCTTGGAGCCACCAGTATTTTTTGGTGTTGTGGTGGTAGGTGTTTACTTTGTCGTATTTTGGAATCTGTGTGTTGAAGACGGTGCGGTATGTTGAGTTCCGGCTGTTGATGTGGGGGTCGTACAAGATTTTTTTGTTTTTTGCTGTGCGGGGTATGTGGTATATGATTGGTACATTGTTCTGGTCGGTGATTCTGCCTGTCTTGTCGAGGAGGATAAATGCTTCTGGGGGGATGTGTCCAGAAGCCAGTGTCTTTTCGTGGTAAAGGTCATGGGGGTAGAGTGAGCTATTTATGAGGTGGTTGTTTCGGATTTTCGGGATGTTCGCGAAGTAGTCTCTGGTGAGTTTGATGGTGAAATTGTCTATTCTCGGTATGTTAGCTGTGTCGTATAGGGTTCTGTTACTGATGTAGTGTTTATAATTCGATTCTTTGGACCTATGTAGACTAGTGCAAGCCCTCAGGCATTTTCTTTCGAAGGATCTGATTTTCTCCATTGTTTGGGGGCTTAGGTTGAACCAGATTGGGCAACCATATGAAATGATGGGTCTGATCAGGAGCATGTAGCAGAGGATCTTAAATTTTGGATTAAGGTAGTGCGAGTAGAAGAGTCTGGCGTTGGTTAGGAAGGCTTTTGAGGCTTTCTCTAATTGAATGTCGGTATGTTTGTTGTAGAGGAGTGTATTTGACTATTTTTTTGTGAGGGATTCTGGTGTTTGTGTGGTTTAGGTGGAACGATTTGTAGGTGCTTCTGAAGCTTCTGCTCTGGTTTGTAATGTTGTTTCGGAAGAGTATGGTTTCGCATTTTGTCGGGTTTATTTTTAACTTCCACGCTGAGTAGTAGTCGTTTATTTTGTTAAAGAGGAGTTGGGATTTTTCCTGCAGTTTTAGGACGTTTTTTCCTTTGATATAGACTATTAGATCATCAGCGAATTGGATGGTTTTGGTGTCGGGGGATTCGGGGATGTTAAAGAGTTTCGGGATATCTGCGTTATAAAAGTTAAAGAGGCCTGGGGAGGTGACTGTGCCTTGTTGCAGTCCGTCTGTCAGGTGGTGCGTTATCTTAGAGTCTGTTTTGCAGTTGGAAGTGTAGAAACTTTTTCCTAGCGTCATATCCACAACTAGTTTTAGTAGGTGGGGCGGGCATCCTTTTTTGGAGAGTTTGAAGAACAGACCTTTTAGCCAAACGGTGTCGAAGGCTTTTTCTAAGTCGATGAGGCAAGCTGCTATGGACTCGTCGTTGTGGAGGGCGTAGTGAATGTCCGAAGTGAGCGTGTGAATTGCATGGATGGTGCTTAGCTTATGGCGGAATCCAAATTGGGTATCGGGGATGAGGTTGTTGTCGGCGTAGAATTTTTCTAAGGCTTGTTTAATGAGTACTTCGAATATTTTGGATATGTTCGGGAGTAAACTGATTGGTCTATAGCTGGAGGGATCAGTCGGGTTTTTACCTTTTTTTTTGATAGGGAGGACTTTTGCGACTTTCCATGCTGCTGGGAAGTAACTGTTATTTAAGCAGTTGTTGAAAAGGATGTTGTAGCAGGATGTGACTTTATTGGGAAGGTTCTTTAGGATTATGTTTGGGATTTTGTCTGGTCCTGAGGATTTTTTATTGTTTAGTTTATGGAAGAGTTGGGCTGTACGGTAGTGTGAAGTGAAGAAGGTGGGGTCGGTGTCGAGATGTGGGCTGCTGGCGAGGTTGGTGTTGGAAAATTGGGTGATGGAGTTATTTGTCTGATTGTCTGAATTAATGTCTGTCATGAGTTTGTTGTGGTGTTTGTCTATTATTTCTGTTAATCTAGTGTTTCCTAGTGTTGAGTTTTGGGCGTTGGTTGCTGTGAAGTGTGCTCCTATGACGTTAAGTATGTCCGATTCATCGTTGATTATGAAATTGCCATTCTGGTCTTTATGGATTGAGTCGGGGGCTATCATGGCTCTGTCTAAGAGGTCACGGTTTGTTTGCGGGATTTTTAAGTTAGGGATTGAGAGGCTCTCTTTTTTTCTAAAAATTGCGTTTATTTTTGGAAACATTTTGTGTGAGTGGAGGGGGATATTTTTTATTTTATTTTCCCAGTGCGTATTAATAGATTTTTGGAATTCTTTTTTTAGGGATGTTTTGCATTTTTTTTAGCTGGGCTTTCGTTAATTTGATCAGTTCTTGTGAGTGGGCGGCAGTGTGTCTGTAGGCATTATTGAGGATTGAGAGTAGAGCGGTTTTAGTTCGGTGAAGTTTCTTGATTTTGTAGTTTGAGTATGTATCTGCGGAGTTATAGTCGGTGAAGGGGGGGATGTTCCGGTCTATTGCTTTTAGTATTAGGTTTCAGAGGTCGGCTAGGTGGGTATCAATTTCAGGGTTTGTCAGGTTTCTGTCGGGCGGAATTTCCGTTGTTAGGTTTTTATTTAAGTCTTGTCTGAATTTTGTCCAATCTGTCTTATTATAGTTTAGGGGGTAGTTGGGGGAGGTGAATGGGATTTTATCGTCTTTTTGTGGGAGTGAGAGGAGTAGGAGGATCGCTCTATGATCGCTGTCCAGGTTTAGTGTGGGGATGGTTCCGTCTGTGTTTGCGTTGTCGATGATTAGGCGGCTGTCCAGTAGGCAGATGTCAATGAAGGAGTTGCCCCTGGGGAAGGTGGGGCTGTTTGAGTATTTGAGAGAGATTCTGTGTTGAAATCGTTTAGTAAAGAACCAGTTGGCTAGCGCCAGTCCTCTACCATTGTATTGGAGGTTGTTCCAATGCTGATGTTTGGCGTTAAGGTCTCCGGCTAAGATATAATAGTTATCCGGATTGGATAGGTCGAGAGTGGTGAAGATCTGGTTTAATTCGTTTATGAACTCTGTGGAATGTGCCCCTGCTGCGTACGCCGCGATAATGATGAGGTTGTTGTTGTTGTGGAGGTTTATTTTTATGATTACTGTTTCGAGTATTGAGGTGGTGAAGTTTAAGGGGATCGGTTTGAATTGTACATTTTTTTTAATTAAGAGAGCCACTCCGCCGCCGTTTAAGTTGTTTCTATCGTTATGTATGAGGTTGTAGTTTTTTAATTTGGGGCTATGCTGAGCTTTGAGTTTCGTTTCGTTTAGGAGCGCGAGGTCTGGGTTCTCTGATATTAGGAGTTGAGCCAGGGAAATGGATTTTGCGTTCGCGGAGGGTTTTGATCGTGGCGTTGTAGTCGTGTATGCTGTCTAATTGTATGTAATGTTTGTTACTGTTAATGTGCTTGATTTTAAATGAATTTGTACTTATCAGATTTTTTAAGATCCTATATGTTGTTTGCTGGGTGCTCTCCAAGATGTTTATTATCGGTGGTTTGGAGCGTGAAGTATTGGTGGGTGCGTGGGTTTGCTCGTGGTGAGGTGGTGTTCCTGGGTGGGTTTGGGTGTCCTGGGTTTTTCCTTGGCTGGTGCAGGCGGTGATTCGCTTTGGAGCGAGTATGGCAGCTTCTGGTCCTTCCGTGTGGTTGATGATGGCTCCATGTCTTGGGCGTTTTGAGGGGGCCAGTGACCAGGGCTCATTTTTTTCATCGGTTGGAGGGGGGGATGGGGCCAGCGTATTAGCTTTGGATGGCCCTTCTCGGTCTGGCGATTTGTGTCCTTTCTGGTCAGGGTGCGATCGTTTAGAGGGTAGGGAGGGCCCTTCCTCGCCTGAGGGAGGGTTTCGAACTTGGCTGGTGGTGGGGAGCTCTTGCTCTTCGGCCGGCGGAGAGGGGTGTATACCTGGTAGTACGCGCGGCTCGGCGGGGACTTGGGTTTTCCCCGCCGCGATCACTTTTTGCCCCGTGGCTTCTTCCAATTGTTTTGACAATTTTTCTATCGTCTTGTTTAGGCTTTCTATAATTTTTAATAGATGTTTTTGGCTTGCCGTGTCTTCTGAGGATGTGCGGTTTTGGGACCTGCTCCCATTTCTTGTTTGAGGGGTGGTCTTCGGCTTCATGTTTGGTGTAACTGGCTGCTTTTCTTCCTTGGCGGGAATAATATTTGTAGCCGTTTTGTTCGGCTTTGGGAGATCCTTGTTTTGTTTGGGAGTGTTAATGATTTTGCTGTGTAGTGCTGTTAAGCTCTCGCGTTTGTTGGTGCCTTCAGTGACGCTTTTTATAAGGTTTTGGATGCGCCTTATATCGCATGTTTTATGTGGGCCCCGCACCTGGGCTGTGGATCTCCCTTGTGGGGGATCCGTGTTTGCACTGATGGTGGCGCACTGTTCACAATATGATATTTGAGAAGATAATGGTGCCCGAAAATATGTTGCACGCACATAGAATTATCACTTTTGAAAATGTATCACTACCATTGATGGTGCGGAGAAATGAAAAAAATTTATAATATCCGTGGTTTTGGAGGCGGGGCACACGTCTGCATCGCAATCTGTGATGCCGATTGCCTAGATGATCGAACCAGAAATGCACTGAGTTTCACATAAAACTTTCACTTTCACGAATGATTCGCTGAGGCTAATTATGCAGTTAAGAGCTGAGGCTTCGAGCGGGGGACACGTCCGTACGCTTCGAAGGGCACAGGTAAACTAGCGGCACTGATCAGTCTATTTACGCCACGGCCCCTTCTTGGCATTAGTTCTTCGTTTGTTCCTCTTCCGTGTTCTTTTGATGGAGGCGCCCGATCCCACATAATTAATCCCAGCAAGAGTTCTTCGTCGTTACATTGCGTGTGGGCTCGTTTTATTGCTTTAATAAAGAATTCTACTCCTATATCGTCTCTTCCATTCAACGCGCGGGTCGCGCGGACTACGTCCTTGGCGGGTACAGCGTGGGTATCGGGGAAAGCATGCGACAAATATTACATCGTCTTAAATTAAGAATAATGCGGAATTATTCATTATTTATGAATAACAAATAAACGAATAAATGGTTTAATAATTGTATTACTGGAAAGCTTAAGTGGCTAGAAGTTTTGGTGGTAACCTCCACTACACTAAAAAATACCCATGCGCTGAGGACGGCCGCATGGTTTTCGTCACAACGGGCCCGATAGAAGAAAGGCCACACACATCAGAGAGTGTCATACATAAATTACACTATTATTCATACCGTATAGTAAACGTGAAAGTTGAGCTCTTTTGTGATTACGATGCAGCAACGATTTATTTTTTATAATATCGTCGGTAGCAGCGCAATTTAGTAACGCAGGCTTAACAGTATTCTCATTTTCTGAAACGGACATTAGTTTTGAAAATAATTGCGCCCGAAACTTCAAATGGCATACCCTGTATAAAAGACAAACAATTTGGAAGTAAACTTTGAGAAATATTTTCAGATATACAAAAGTGTTCATATTAGCTGTTCTATGTATCGATTCGCTATACTAGGCACATTATATTATATTAATCGTTCCAAACTTTCTGTGTTGCAGGAGAGCTGTAATACAAAGATGTCCTAATCCTCCGGTTAAGAATTTTATTTCTATAGGTGGACAACATCAGGGCATTTTTGGATTGCCAAATTGTGGATTAATGACTGGAATATGCAACTACATAGACCGCATGATCAGATATGGAGCATATTTGCAGTATTTATTTGTATTGTTCAGAACGTAGTACAGTAATGTCTCCATTAAAGCGAAAGCCTCGGGACTGAACGTTCCCTTCAGGGCCCCGACTCCTTTGGGGCCAACTCCGAATCGATCTAAGCGCCATTGCAAAGAAACGGGCATTAGTGAAGACAAAAAATTGGCAGGTTCGACATTTGACGGGGTGACATCTAAAGTCATTATACAGAATTATAAACTGACGGTGTGACATCTGATGTCATTAGACAGAATTATAAACGGAGAGTGGGAGGCCATAGTTGCCAAATCACATAATTTGGGGGTTCTGTCGCACTGTTGCCACATCTGTTACAATCCTGGCCATTAGCAAAATGAATCGGCGCGAGCCGAGATTTGGATTCCTGTCGGACGTAGACATAGCTGCTAAACCGCTGGAAACTTTTTTGTAGGTTCGATCCCCCTCGGGTATATCTTTTTTACTATAATTTTTTTCTAATTCCTAACTATATGACAATGATTAATATTTACTGACCAATATTTTAAAAACATTTGTTAAATATTTTAATTTAATATACGTAAATCTGACCTTAGAACGCTTTTTGTGCTACCGTTTATCTTGCTATGTATCTTGCCAATTACGGTACTGTTTAATATTTCTAACATTAAAGTATACTGTATGAAGCGCATTTTGAGACGCCTTAGATTGAGCAGTCGTAGATGGAGTGCAGGAAAGCTCGTGTGATGTTTTACTACTATTTCGCCTTTCTTTTAGACCATACCACTATTTCTTTTTTACAAATAATTATTGTTGCGAATGCAATTATACCATCAAAAATAAAAGAAAATATTTATTTTTAGATATTTTATACGAGTCCCGATATGCATATATTGATAATTTTTAATTGATTTCATTCGCTTTTTCATTGCTATGGCCATTGTGTAGAATGACAAACGAAAAATACGGAGACATAGTTGATATTGTCATATCTATTACAGTTTTGCTTTTCAGGAAAACTTCAATAGATTCGACTCAAGTTGAGGTTTTGATTTTTCCTGAACATAAAAGAATAGTGCAAATGAAAGAGATTCCAGGGTCATGTTGAACAAAACAGATTGATAAAACAATATTCATGTAACAATAGAACGTCTTATTCATATTTTTGATGTATTTCATGTATATACATATATAATTTTATTAACTTCTTTGAAAATAATTTTTTGAACTTATGAGAAAAGGCTCTTATTGCTGCTTGACATAGGTCAGGCACTGCCAACTGGCGAGCCGCGGGCCACGTGCCACCGATTCTCATCTTGCTGTGGCTGTCATTGGTCCATCAGACGTATATAGCTCTATCTTTATCTATCATAGTGATGGGTCTATCTTTGTCTAGCACAGCTTTCTCTTGTTTTAGAGCGAAGCATAAAATGGTCAAAAAGGACCATGGTGACATTGTATTGTTGTATAGACTACGGCCGTGAGAGCTAAACAAAACAACTTTTTAACACATGCACGCCCACATAATCATTTGAATACCTATTCAAGAACCTTCGATAATCTTACATATATTTTAATTATATTACACTTATATTATTGTTGTATAATATAGTTAATATATTTCACATATATTAACATAGCAGCTTTATTGGTAATATAAATGAAACATACCACCATTTTGCTGATGGTTATAATTGTAACAGATGTGGCACAGCGTGACAGAGGTTTTAATACGTTGCGGCAACTATGCTTTACTTGCGTCTGTATTCACGCATCACGTATTCACGTATGAATCGCCGTTAGTGGTGTGAAATTACAACTTACATTTACCGAGTGATTTGTATTTTTATTGACACTGACGATAACCTGGCCAAATTAACTAAAATGTGCCATAAACACCTCCGACGGAGATACATGGAACTATTCTTACGCCGGATGCGTGCAAATCGTAATACTGTTTCTCCTCCATCCAGAAGTGATAGATTGTGAAAAATCGAATTTCTGTGACCTTGTGCTGGTTCAAGGAAGCTGGGGAGGGTGTTTTAGCAGTAAATAAACCATTAAATCGTTCAATATTTGCTAAATGTGAAATGTGTCAAGATGCTGCAGCCATCTTGTTGCCTACATCGATGGCTGTCTCAAGCTTGCCAGTTTGCCAGAAATAGCGTTCTCCTGAACGAATGATGAATTTATTGGCGTTCAGACATAGCAACCGGGATGTGGTGAAGTCTACCCGTGTGTGGTATACCCGTGAAAGTTTCATTAATGCAATTATCGAGACGGGGGATCGATTCTACGAAATCGAGCCTCTCTCCCGCGCATGCTTTCCTTTGTTGCGTGAGTGCACACACACAGGTCATAGCGCCTGGAGTCGGGGCCCTTAAATAGAATACTTCGTATATTGTTTTAAATTTGCCGGTAGTGTCGAACATAGAAAAGGACAGCGAGTAAAGATAAAGGACCGAGCAGCCAAGCCAAAACAAAATCCAGCGTATCGGTGAAACAACACTAATGCAACGATGAAACTTTGTTATTTCTCCTCCTTTTCTTATGAAACTTTTACATAGCATAGCTGACATTAAAGATTTCTGATTAAAATGACATCAAACACGATATAATTTGGACTATATTGAGTGGCTTAATTAACGGTAATAAGTTTCGACCGCAGAAAAGGATAGGTAGTGAAAAGAAAAGAGAAGCTGCGATCGTGACAATCGGCAAAGATCAAAGGCGCAGTACACTGTTTAACATACCAACTTATTACCGTTAATTAAGCCAGTAAATATAGACCAAATTATATCGTGTTTGATGTCATTTTAATCACAAAAATGTCAGCTATGCTATGTAAAAGTTTCATGAGAAAAGGATAAGAAATAGCAAAGTTTCATCTTTGAATTAGCATTAGCTGACCGATATATCCGAATCCGGATCGCGTCACACCGATCGCCAAGCGAACTTTTGGACGCCTCCAGGGGTATACCCCCCAGTAGTGGGGATAAACTCTTCGCTTGCCTATGTACCACATTTTCGCTTTAATGGAGACATTACAGTACTGCAATAGATTCGATAGGAGGAGTCACATAATATGTATAATACACTACCAATCAAATTTATTGCATTACTTCTGCATTAGTGAAAAATGTTTGATTTTGAATGTTCTAAAACTTTGTTAGAATTCGTCTAAATTTATTTCAAGAAAAAGAAAACTAAAGCTTGGGCTTTCTCCTTTTTATTCTCTTCTTCCATTTCATTTAACTCAAATAAAGGATTACAGTTCTGACTTTGACGCAAGTTTTCACTAGTGCACAAGTGATGCAATAAATAATTTTGCTAGTAGTGTTCGTATGTACAGGGTGTAAACAAATGTTGTGTAGTGACTATTATAGGCGTATTCTACAGCTTCGGATTGGGGGAGATCTGTAAAAAAAAGTTGACCTCAAAATTGACCTTGAGCATGATTTTCATAGAAAATTTTTTGTTTATTTCATCGTATTCTACTTATCACGAGGATAACAGGTCTGAAAGGAACCATGGATGACCCGTTCTCTTGGAAAATTAGTTTCAGTTAAATGAAATTTGTACCCAATGTCTTTACATTTTGAACTTAAATGTGGATCAACTAGCATGTAAACATATTGTTTACTCGTCTGAAGATGTAGTCGTACGGAGAGACAACATTTCTTTACACATTGTACTTAATATAATGGATTGTACGATCGCGAAGAATACTATTACCGCCTGGTGCAATATTACATTTCGATTAATAAATATTAACAATAAGTAGAATTAAACTTGTTATAACTGTTACATTTGAACTACATTACGGCTTGCGACATATTAACTTATGGTGTCTTGCGAACCTTACGGCAGATCATGAAAAATAATGCATTATGGAACCTGGGAAGAAACCTGTTAAAGGATCTGTTATAGACGATTGATTTACGATTATTATTAAGACACCAGAGTGTCTAATTGTAAGAGACAGATCTTTTGATATCTTTTTAATAATAGTTAGAATTTGATTGCACAATCTACTTGAAAAATTCCAGAAGCAAAAACTTATGTAGCTTGAGCATAATGATATTGCACAAAAGATAATACCGAACTGTAAATTTCGTTTCGTAATTCCCTTTTAGTTTTAATATTTGTATCATAAAGGTTCATTGCGTTACAGATTCGTACAAAAGGAGTTTATTCAAGCTACATACTGGCATGATCCATATCAAGAACCAGAATATAGGAACAAAAGTATATTTCTAGCTGACATCAACAACGAACGTTACATAAATGTGGTACGTTTTAATCAGATCATTCTAAAAAAACTGTCTAGAACAGTGATGAGCAAACTGCGGGCCGTGGGCCACATTGGCCCTCCGACCACAGACGTGCGGCCCGCGAAGACAAGTGACACGCGGGCCACGCGTGATTTTTGAAAAACGTTTGGCCAAAAGTTAAAATCTAATATCGTATCCTAATATTGACAATACGAACAAAATCAAGGATATTACTTCATTTAATTAAATTTCAATAATTAATTAACTGCATTTAATTAAAAAATTATGTAAAGGTACCTCCTTTACACTATAAAATGTATTGTATATTAGTATGTATATGTTAAAAAAGACAGAAGACAATTTTGCTATAAATCAAATAAGAAATGGCTAATTTGCGTCTTCAATTAAATTGTTTGATTAATATATTTGAGTATTTAATATTGCGGCCCGCGTAAAGTAGTAGATTTCAACTGTTTGGCCCACTGCGAGCCAAACGTTGCTCATCACTGGTCTAGAATATGTTTTTGCAATTGGAAATATTATGCAGCCTCATCCTCATTTCTGCGCTAAGCAGATTAAAACAAAGAAGTTAAGAAAAGTTTGAAAAGTTAAGCGCCAGATTAACAGTTACCTGAAGAGTGCCCAAAAATGAGAGGTTCTTGTCTCAATATTCGATTGAACTTCAGCATTTGATTGAGCTTCACCATTAGAATGATTGAATAAATTGTCCCCATCGCTTGAATTCCAGGTCAGCGTCGTCTAACTTTTCTAGGAAAAACTGCTCTATTTATGTGGATTTGAGTGGTACATGTTGACCAATCGTAAAGACTTGTCGCCGCGCGTACTGTTAAGGCGGGTCCACATTTGTTAGCTCGCCTCACACCGTTACCACGATAAGTACCTAGTCAAGTGGTCTGGAAGAGGTTTGGGAGCAAATGTGGAGTGTTTCTTGCTCCCTCATATCGTAACGCGTTACTTGGTTCGGCTGATCGGGAAATTGTCGGTATTGTGACCCGCTCCAAAGGAGCTGTAGATGTGTGCACTCGTCCTTGCGCCACTGCCAATGTGTTAGCTCCTCTATGAACTGCCATAAATGTGTGAACTCGTCTGTGCGGCGCTGTTCCTATGTATTGTAGACTGTTTAGTCTTGGGAGATAGGGCTCATTGAGCCTTGCCTATGAGATAGTCCAGACCCCCTTGGCGACGTAGGGCTGTTGCGAGTGCGTGCCGAGTTCGGCTCTCGGTCAAGTTTATGACGCGGTCGCAACTAACGCAATTTTTGCGGAGTAATTTTTAGCCTTTCGACCATCTAATTGCAGGATTTAGAAGGTAAGGATTAGAATAAAAGAACACATGGTCAAGAGCCATGCAATTTCAACCGACACATCAGTTTCCCTTTTTTAATACAATTAACGCCATTAGTATTGATCGATAGACACGGTAGAAATCAATGCCGCAATATATCAACAAAAAGTTCTTCGTCAAATATTTTTATAAGTATTTTTATATTTTTATAAATAATGGAGATTTATTATATACGACTTGGAAATTATTGTTATACTAGAATCATCAACTTTAATCAACCTAATCCGGCCAAAGGTAGCCAGAAAAGATAGAAATTTAAAGAAAGCTATAACTATTCAAAAGCGACTCAAGTACTTCCTTTGGAGCGGGTCAAAATACCGACAGCGGGCCATGAGGTATCAGGACACACTTCACATTTCTTCCTAGACCTTTTCTAGACCACTTGTCTAGGTAACGAATCCCGGTACGGTAACAAATGTGGACGCATTTTTACGTGCAGAAGTATAGGAAATGGGTCCCACACCGAACCTCGTTACCAAAAAGTGAGGTAACGGGTGTCAGTAACGGGCCGAGGTAACAAGTGTGGACCCGCCTTAAGGGCGCTATATCGCAATACCGCTTGACAGTACTTTCCATGCGGCCGTGCTACAAATTAACATTTTTACTAATTTCGACAGTCTCGCTTGAGCCGTCATATTGATGGGACGTGTTAAGAAGATCGAACTCATTAGTACTAGAGTGTATATTCGAGTGAAGATGTGTTATTAGAGTGAATGGACATGAAAGTCAGATTAGGTAAACTTGCCTTTCGGCAAGGGAATCACCCAATATGGATCAGAGTGAGAATCTCCAGCTCAAGATCGGAAATCCATCCACCGGCAACCAGTGCATTTCAACTCGCTCCAACCGAGAAACTCAGTATAACGGCGCCCAAAAATCAATTCAACTATATTTCAAACACATCCGAAAACGCAGATAAATGGCTGTCTGATATATCTCTCCAAAATCCATTCAACCTTCTTCCGGAAGAGACGGGCTAAACCCTCTGATAACATCGCATCAAAAGCCCCTTGCTCACAACCCCCTCCAATTTACATAGACGCTAAAATTATCGAGCCTTTAATTGACCTCCTTGATTCTACAGCTAAGGACAACTGTTCACTAAAGCAAATAAATAACACTCAAAATAAAGTGCAAACCAATTCTACTGATATATATAACAAAGTGATTCTAGTCCCGAAAGAGAAGAATACCCACTTCGACACATATCAATTCAAGAAAGATAAAAGCTACAAGGTAGTACTCCGAGGGATACACCCAAAACTAATACCAGCAGAATCATCGAGGAGCTAAAAGACCTTAACACTAGGTTTACGGAACGCGTCAATTTGACGCATTTCAAAATTTGAAACACAAAGACTAGTGAAGATCCGTGAGTATTGTATAATTAAAGTAATTACATTTCATTTCGTAATTAAGTGAATTAATTTTTTAAAGAAAACGCGCATTTTCATTGGCTATTGTTAATCGTAGGGAAGTCAGTAAAAATAAGTGTTCAAACTTGTCCGTAAACCTAGTGTTAAACACGAGGTAAGACAAATTTACAAGATCGTGAAATATGACACCAATTATTTGTTTGCCGGTCCACGTGGGCAAGGAAGAACCCTGTTTTGAGTCGGGAAAAGACAATCCACCTTGTTAAAGGCACATTCCGCCTGTACTGATGTATTTATTAGGAGTTGGGAGCTCGGGCTCCTCCGCACTCTCACACAACTTTTTCGGTACACGTAATTGCTAACGCGCTCGGCGCCACGTGCTATGAATGCGTCATGCAAAACAACAGGTGCTCGGTACGATACACCAAACGCTTATAGTCTTGCTCTCACGTGCGACGACGTTTTTTCAACCCTCGCCTAGTTTTCGCTTTCATCCGTCATCAGCGCTATCGATATCAGTGATTGTTTTGACCCGCGGGTCGACATCGACACACCCTCAGACGCACCCAACGAGGCCGAGCTCACCGGTTCAGCCGGAACAACACTGTCATCGTTTTTCATCGAATTAGAACCCAATGAAAACATTAAGGAAATATTCCAAATTGAGAGATTACTAAATACTGTAGTTTCTTTGGACCTTCCTAGACCTAAGAGGGATATTCCCCAGTGCATACGCAGTCAAGGCTACGGTCAGATAAAAAATTACTGGATTAGAGCTCCTGCATGCGTTAAATGTGCAGGCACGCATTTCACTTCTGATTGTACCATAACAGGCAATGCAGGCAGAGTCGAATGCTACAAATGCCACGGCGACCTCTGCGCCAACTACAAAGGATACATAATAAGAAAACAGATATAACAAAAACTATACCCCACACTGAGGCAAAAAGTTGGCGATACCAAATCCAACATATCACCAACTGTCAAAGCAATCACCAATATTGATCGTACAAAACAGCATCAATACACAAACAATTTGGCCTACGCCGAAGTAAGTCAGGTACAAAAAACACCAAAAGAAATATCATATATTAAAACAATTGAAGAATCAATGTCCGAAATGATATATGATCTTACAATCAAAAACTACGTTCAAATCCCTTTCTATAATATCTACGACACTAAACATCCATCCGGCAAAGCTCGCGGAGGGTCAGCAATAATAATTAAACACGACATCAAACACTCTTTACTAACAATAAGCCCTACTACAGATTCACACATACAGGCACAACAGTATCGGTCGTCTCATCTCATGGCCTAATCGCACTGTTAGCTATACAGTAAAACCTGCTTATATGCACAAAGCTTGGGACCCAAGTATGCGTATAACCAAGCAGGGTGTCGAATCTATTCTCAGAAGCAGCTCGAGCCGAGCATGAACGTAGAAAGGGGCAGACAGTGGAGGAGAGAGAGAGGTCCAAAGAATCAAAGGGGGGCGCCGAAACATATCGGTGAGACAATACTAATACAACAATAAAACTTTTTTGTTTATTAATTTTCCTAAATGTAACTTTTACCAATGTATTTGCGAGATTATTCTGATTAAAATGTGGCCAAACGCGATATAGATTGAATTATATTTACTTGTGTATACTGATTAAACACGTACCACAAGTACAAAAACGCGTTGCTCTTTTTAAACTAATAATAACAGGATAATGTAAAATAATAAGTTAGCCAAAGTATGCAGGCTTTGCACACCTCGTACTAGCGGGCAAAGGCGCTGATTGGTCGACCACAGGGTCCCCTTTTTCTATATAAGTAGGCAGTTTTAGTTAATAAGGGAAAACAACATTTAGAAGCAAGGACGGGCAGTCATCAAGGTGTAGTCTTCCGTTTCTAAAAACACCAAGAGTCGTGGTATGAGCGCCGGACGCGACACAGCATCACCATTCGATCATCATTAGAAGGGACAGTCCCTTAATATTCACGCATCCAAGGAATAACATACAGTCCACTTAATCATCAACTCTCTTCCTGGCTATTCAACCGTTCCTCCATCAACCCGTTCACGATCCTGCGAGTGTTCGGACACGCTCATTATTACGCCTGAATTAATTCTAGGAATACTTAACTAGTGAGCACGGCAGATAAACACGTCTTATTGCGACGGTGACTCAAAGGAGGCTCTGAATAGGAACATTGCTCTTCTAGGATCTGGACACGGAGTGGGGAAGGCAGGGATGCCTTGTGATGAGAGGACTCTATTAGCCCACATTGCGCATTCCCAAGAACCTTCGAACATTTTAGTCGATTTTTGAGCTGGCCATATTTTTATATAACTGTATCTAACATACATATCTATTAAAACGAAATGGTTCTTCGTTTGTCCTGTTGCAGAATAGTAACTGTTTCTAAATTCATCTTATTTGCCAATACATTTGCTCCGTAATATAGAGATGCTGGGGCTAAGGGAAATGATTATTTTTATACACTAGGATTGGACTATTTAGACTCCTTTTTGATTTGCCAAAAGGGAACACTCAGTGAGAGTTGTGCACCTGAGAATGATTCAGACTTATGAAGAAGCGAATGTCAATTTTCAAATGTTACTTTTAGGCCACATATGATGACAAAGGCTATAGCCGGATAAGGGGGTCAAATGTGCCCCTAAACCAAATTCAACTTGTGAGGTGCCATTCGATAGCTTATCAAGAAAAACCAATTTGTGCCAAGTTTCAACCCTGTAACTCAACTGGGAGGGTAGTTACAGGGAAAAAACAAAAATCTAGTTTTTGGCAAATATGTCCCATTTTAACGAAAAAAAATTGAGAGTACTAGTATCAATAATATGCACCTAGAAAAAAAGTATAATCATAGTACCACGATTCCTTCAATACAAAATCGGAATTTTTCAGCATTTTTTTACGTTTTTTATTTTTTACAGCTCGGGTTTTCAATTTAAAAATCTGCAAAAATTGTATAATATGTGCCTCCATAGTAGCAGAGTCTCTGATTTTTTTCAAAATCTTTTGTTCGTTAAAATGGGAGATATTGGCCAAAAACTAGATTTTTGTTTTTTCCCTGTAACTACCCTCCCAGTTGAGTTACAGGGTTGAAACTTGGCACAAATTGGTTTTCCTAGATAAGCTATCGAATGACACATCACAAGTTGAATTTGGTTTAGGGGCACATTTGACCCCCTTATCCGGCTATAGCCTTTTCTGTCAGTAGTGTATGTAAGTGTTTATGCTATGTTAATTATAAGCATTGCTTAATTATTTTCCAGGCATACAAAGAAAACCTACAGAAGCTAAATGCTATGGTACTGGTTAAGTTTTCCAATGATACCATAGTTTCGCCACCAGAATCAGAATGGTTTGGATTCTATAAACCAGGACAAACAGACAAAATTCAATCCTTAGAGGAAACTGATTTATATCGCCAGGTATAGAATTAAACTGTTGCATGTTATTAAATTAATGCACTTTAGAGTTTTAATAAATTAAGTTTGCTAGTTAACAAATATCTTTTTCAGGATCGCTTGGGATTGAAAATGCTACTGGAGTCGGACAAAATTCATTTCCTTTCTTTACCTGGAAATCATTTGCAATTCACAGAGAGTTGGTTTGTCAATAAGATTATTAAAAGTTATTTGTTGTAACAATTAATATATTTAGACTCACCGAATGTATTTATATATATAATCACCATATGTATGTCCATGGCATTATTTTTGCAGTCACTTTACTTTTATATTGCACTGTAGTATGTTTTATTTAATAGAAAATATAGTAGTATAAATGATATTACGCGTTAAAAATATTCCTAAAAAATAGCATTAGTTTGACCGTTTTTTTTTGTTTTTTTTTAACGAGGTGGAAATCTTCCAAAGACACCTCCCACTCGGGGGGGGGGGGGGGTAGTGTCGGATTTTTATCCCGGATCCCCGGGAATGGGGATCCCGCCGACGGAAACGTCCGGCGAGTCCGGCCCCCTCTGCTCTCACACTCCCACCGCTGCTTCCAGCCAGCGGGCGGCCCCGCGGGGTAACAGGAGGACAAGCGTCCTCCCACAGCAGGGCCACCCGTTCGCCGGGCGGTGATGGCGACCGCCCGAGGGGCGAGGAGGGGGAGCACCTCCGGTCGCCTCCCGGGCTGACGCCGCTCTTACACTCCGGGAGGGGCGCGGAACCCGCCGGCGGACGCCTCAGTTCGCGGCGCTCCGCCGCCCACTGGGGGCACTCCTCGAGTGTGTGCTGCGCCGTGTCCAGCGCAGCACCGCACTCCCGACACTCCGCCGTCGCTTCCGCCCGTATCCGGCACAGGAACTCACCGAAGCATCCGTGCCCGGTGAGCACCTGTGTGACCCGGTAGGTCAGGCTCCCTCTGCCGCGGTCCAGCCATTCGTCCAGGCTGGGCAGGACCGCCCCGACTGCCCGCTGCGAAGCTCCCCTGTCTAGGAGCTCCGCCCTCCATTTGCTCCGCGCGGCCAGCCGAGCCTGGCGTCTTATGTCCACCTCTTCGTCGGCGGACACCATCGCGCCCCCCGTGCGTAGTTCGCGGAGACGCTCGTAAACGTGAGCGTCTCCCTCCGCCAGGTAGTCGAAGGGCACAGTGCCCGCCAACGTCAGCGCCGCCTCGTGGGATATCGTGCGGTACCCCCTGGCCACCCTGATGGCCATCCTCCTCTGCACGCGGCGCAGCAACAGCCTGCTACGCTGCCTGACCATCAGAGCCGACGCCCAGATCGGGGCGCCGTACAGGGCAATGGACCGCACGATCCCGATGTAGGGGCGACGCACCCTCTCCTCCGGACCCCCGACGTTGTCGTCGGCGTAACACTTCACGCTGACGCCCGCCGGGAGGGAAGCCCGCAACACCTGGTCGTACCCGATGTCCCACAATATGGGCCCAGGACCGACCCCTGCGGGACACCGCGGTCGACCACCCTCGTACACATCCGGCCCCCTCTGCCCGGATATTCCACCCACCTGCCCCTCAGGTAGTCCCTCAGCACCCTCCTCAAGTAGAGGGGCACCCCGTGGTCTTGGAGTGCCCCCCCTATACGACCCCAGGGGAGGGAGTTAAAGGCGTTGGTGATGTCTAAGCTCACCGCCAACACCCCCCCCCCCCCCCCCCGGACGTGGCCGAGTCCGAGAGGGACTTGACACGGCCGACAGCGTCGACCGTCGATCGTCCCCCCCTGAAACCATACTGGGACTCGGCTAGGTCGGGACCCCACCCGGGACAGGTGCCCCGAGAGGCGGGAAGCGAGCACTCGCTCGAAAAGCTTCCCCACCTCGTCGAGGAGACAGATCGGCCGGTATACCGAGGGAGAGTCGGCGGGCTTTCCTAACTTCCGCAGGAGGACCATCCTGCCCCTCTGCCAGGCGGACGGGACACGCCCCGTCCTCAGGCAGCCGTCGAACAGGCGCCTCAGACGGGGCTCGAGGACGCGCAGGGCCATAGCCATGGCTCGGCCCGGTACGCCATCAGGACCCGGGGCGGTGTTCCGTGCCCCCATCCTCCTGACGGCCGCGGCCAGCTCCTCCACCGTGACCCCCGTGTCGTCGGACCAGGTGGTCGGGTCCGACTCCCCGAGCTCCGGTGCCGGTTCCCCCCCTTCGTCTGGGAGGAACATAGTGGTCACCACCCTTTCCAGGAACTCGGGGTCCAGGGTTTCCGTCACGGGGGGCGCCCATGGGCGAAGTTTGCCCATCACCATTCTGTAGGGGCGCCCCCACGGGTCACGGTCCAGGTCTCGGAGGAGCTCCGACCAGGCGCCGGCCTTGGCCCTCTTGATGGCCAGCTGGAGGGCCACCACTAGCTCCCGGTAGCCCTCGTACAGCTGCCGCTCTCTCGCCGGGTCGCGACGTCGTCTCCGACGGGCCCTCTGCAGCAGTCGCCGGGCGCTCGCGCAAGCTTGGCGCTTCCGCGCTATCTCCGGCGACCACCAATACGTTGCCCGTCGTTTCGGCGGGCGGGACCGGGGCATGGCGACCTCGCAGATCGCCACCATGCCCCTTTGGAACCGCGCCGCCTCCTCCTCGACGTCCACGACCGGCCCGGCCGGGATCTCGGGCCAGGCCACGGCGAGGGACGCCGCCATCAGCGCGTCCTCGTCCAGGCGCTTCGGCGCCCACCTCTTCTGGTTCGGGCGGGGATGCCCCGGGGACCCATAGCCCCCACCCCCCCTTTCCCGCCCCGGCGGTCGCCGGCCCCGGGTCGCGCACCTCCATACGGATATAGAGGTGGTCACTAAGAGTTTCCACATCCTGCGCCACCCTCCAGCCCCCTACGCGACCCACCACCGAGGGAGAGGCCCACGTCAGGTCGACAATGGACTCCCCCTGGTAGCGGACGCAGGTGCTGACGGACCCCCGATTCAACAACCGGAGGTCGGAGCCGGCCGCCCAGTCCAGCACCGCCTCGCCCCTCGGGTCCGTCCTGGGGGAACCCCAGGCCTGGGATTTGGAGTTGAAATCCCCCAGGACGATGGCCGGACGGGGCCGATACCGCGAGACGCGACCCCGTCCAGAAACTCCTCGAAGGACCCGAGGTCCCAGCGAGACGGCGCATAGACTCCCACCACCGTCAGGTCTCCCCACTGTGCCGCGACGTATCCGTCGCCGCTCTCCAGAAGGGAGAAAGGCAACGGCGTCGTCGAGGCCCCCCCAAGGACCATCGCTACCGAGCCACCCGGGTTACCCACCCAATTCGGGTGGTCCGGGATCCTGTAAGGCTCGGCAGCGACCGCCAGCCCCACGCCCCATTCGACCATGTGCTGGACAAGCATGTCCTGCGCACCGGCCGAGTGGTTCAGGTTGGCCTGGAGCAGCAGGGCCATGGCCCCTTCACTGACTCTGGTCCATGGCCCCTTCCTCCACGGGCCTCTTCTCCTCCGTCGCGGCTGGGGTCGCCGGTGGTGGCATCGCCTCCTCCTCCTTCCTCTCGGTTCCGCATATGCTACGCGCCTGAGGAGCTTCAAGCCGATTGGCGATCGCAGGGCCAAGACGCGCGGTGGTGGAAAGGAGGCGTTGCCTCTGAAAATCGTCCCAAAAGATCACTTAAATCCGAGGCCTGTTATAAACCATAGAGGGCTATCCAACTTTTAATTTAACTTCTTCCCCGTATCTTAAACAATTTCTTAATTATTCACGATAATATGTAAATCAAGATTTCTTTGGGGGGAGGGGGGGTGTTTCCACTCCTAGGACCGTTGTTTAAGCAGGAAACAAAAAATGTTCCGTTGTTAGCATAATATGAACTACATTTCTGCAAAGTTTCAAATTTTTTTGATTTTTCGAGTTGCCGAACTTGTTAGTTCCTTGTTAGTTCATTATAGGGATGAACTACAATAATACGACTATGTTTAAGGGGGTAGACACGGGTAATGCAGCGAGCTGTCTACTGACATAATATGGCCTCGAAACATGGTTCACCGACGTTGGTTGGCGAAGTCGCGACCAGTGTTACCGTCGGCGGGCGTAACTAGGTTTAACTAGGTTAGTTTATTAGTTATAGTTAGTTTTAAGACTAGTCTTTAGTTCTGGTTGTTTAAGTACTTTAGATTTATAACACTAGGTTTAAGTTTTTGAATCTAGTCATTAGCGCCAAGCATACTTTTTTTAGTTTAGAAAGAGCTTCCAAAGAAGTAAGAGTTTAACCACGGCAGATCGTGAGCGTCATTATTAAATAAAGATTTTGAGTCGGTAAAACTGGAAAAGAGTTTTCATTTACCATCTCGTATCACCGCCACAAATTGGTGCCGAAACCCGTTGTGGGATTAATTCATTTATTTGTTATGAAAAGTGTGTGTGTGAATTCGAGGATGACGCCGCGCAGTCAAGCCGCTGCAGCCGAACAGAAGCCGACGACGCCAAAGGAGAGGTGCAATTTGGACGTGGAAGCAGAAAGGCTCCGCCGCATCCACCTGCAGCCGTTCTGGAGTGAAGAGCCAGAATTATGGTTCAAGGTGCTCGAGGGCGAGTTTAGTGCCTTCGAGATAACGAACGACGCCGTGCGACGCTCAGCCGTGATCCGGACTTTGGATCAAAAGGCTATGCGCACGATCAGCGATCTGATTCACGCGCCGGCAGGAGCGTCGTATAGCCCGATAAAGACGGCGTTAAGGGCCCCGACTCCAGACGCCATGACCTGTGTGCGTGCACTCACACAAACAAAGGAAAGCATGCACGTATACGCCATGCGCGAGAGAGAGGCTCGATTTTGTAGAATCGATCCCGCATCTCTATAATTGCATTAATGAAACTTTCACGGGTAGGCAACAAGATGGCCGCTGCATCTTGACACATCTCACATTTCGCAAATATTGAACGATTTAATGGTTTATTCACTGCTAAAACAACCTACCGGGCTTCCTTGAACTAGCACAAGATCACAGAAATTCGATTTTTCACAATCTATCACTTCTGGAAAGCGGAGGAACAGTATTACGATTTGCACACATCCGACGTAAGAATAGTTCAATGATTTTCCGTCGGAGGCGTTTATGACACATTTTAGCTAATTTGCCCAGGTTATCGTCAGAGTCGATAAAAATACAAATCAGTCGGTAAATGTAAGTTATAATTTCACACCACGAAGCGACACAAGCAAAACATAGTTGCCGCAACGTATCAAGACCTCTGTCACGCTGTGCCACATCTGTTACAATTATAACCATCAGCAAAATGAATCGGTTCGAGCCGAGATGTTGATTCGAGCCGCGGCAAACTTTTTTGTAGGTTCGAGTCCCTTGGGGTTCATTTTTTTTACATTAATTTTTTAAAATTACTAACTATATGGCAATGATCAATATTTGTTTACAAATGTTTTAAAAATATTTGATAAATACTTTAATTTAATATACGTAAATATGAAGTTGAAGCGCTTTTTTCTACCGTTTTACCAATTATGGTATTGTTTAATATTTCTAACATTTGGACGTGTATACACGTCAATCCAAAGCTCAAAATGTGTAACTCAAAATTTCAACCATTTGGTGGTCTGTTTCATTTATATTACCAATAAAGCTGCTATGTTAATATATGTGAAATATATCAACTGTATTATGCAACAATAATATAATTGTAATATAATTAAAATATATGTAAGATTATCGACGGTGCTTGAATAGGTATTCAAATGATTATGTGGGCGTGTATGTGTTAAAAAGTTGTTTTGTTTAGCTCTCACGGCCGTAGTCTATACAACAATGCAATGTCACCATGGTCCTTTTTGACCATTTTATGCTTCGCTCTAAAACAAGAGAAAGCTATGCTAGACAAAGATAGATCCATCACTATGATAGACAAAGATAGAGCTATGATGTCTGATGTACCTATGCAGGACCAGCAAGACGGGAATCGGTGTGACACCGCATACTACGACGTATGACGCACGTGGTCTGCGACCCGCCAGTTGGCTGTGCATGACCTATGTCAAGCAGCAATAAGAGCCTTCTCTCATAAGTTCAAAAAATTATTTTAAAAGAAATTAATAAAATTATATATATATGTACATGAAATACATCCAAAATATGAATAAGACGTTCTATTGTTACACATATTAATATTGTTTTATCAATCTGTTTTGTTCAACATGACCATGGAATCTCCTTCATTTACACTATTCATTATATTTTTAACAAAAATAATTGTGTGTTCTAAAAGAAAGCCGAAATAGTAGTAAAACATCCCACTGTTTGAAACGGTAGCACGAAAAACGCTCTAAGTTCCGATCTACATACGTATATTAAATTAAAATATTTAAAAAATATTTTTAAAATATTGTTAAACAAATATTGATCATTGTCATATAGTTAGGAATTAAAAAAAAATTAATGTAAAAGAAATATACCCGAGGGGGATCGAACCTACAAAAAAGTTTCCAGCAGTTCAGAAGTCTGGCAGGAATCAAAATCTCGGCTCGAGCCGATTTATTTTGCTGATGGCCAGGATTGTAACAGATGTGGCAACAGTGCGACAGAATCCCCAAATTATGTGATTTGGCAACTACGGTCATCGGAATTATTGCCAGATATAATTGAGATGGCAGGTCCCGAGACTAGCGGAAATGTGGTACAATCGCTATGGCTCAAAGCCCTGCCAGTATTCACGCAGCAAGCGTTGGCGGTTTTGCCGGAGGAGCTCGCAGTCGACCAAGATTGGCCAAAATGGCGGACAAATTGCACGACTGCGCAGCAATGGCGCAGACCGACGCCATTACCTCTCCGGTCATGACGCCGTCTTCATCCTCGGCGTCCTTAGAGGGCGCTATCGCAGCCTTGACGAGGAGGTTAGACAAAATGGAGGCCAGCTACCGCCATCCAGGAGCCCGCCGTTATAGATGGCGTGCCGAGCGTTCGAAATCGCGGCCAAGAAGGCCGTCCGGGAGCCGCAATAGAAGCGACGGGTCGGCACACTGCTATTTCCACTCGAAATTCGGAACGCAGTCGTTCTGTTGCAGGAAGCCCTGCTCTTCGACAGCGCCGGTCAAGAGGTCGGAAAACTAACAGCGACGTCTCAAATAGAGGCGCTGGAAGACGTCGCGTAAAGTCGGCGCTTATTTGTAGCCGATAGGAAGACCGGAATCGGTTTTCTTATCGATACGGGCGCAGATGTTTCCGTTGTCCCACGAGATTTTGATAAGGGGTGCATGCAACAATGCACTCATACGCTTTTTTTTATAGCTTCATTAAGTTTTGGTTTACGTCGCTATTTTTGCTGGCGGTTAAGTCTGATGCTTATTTTTCCTGGTGCTTAGTCTAGCACACACGGGTAGACTTCACCACAGCGGGGAATGTACTTTTGAACGCCAATAAACACCATACGTTGAGAAGAATGGTATTTCTGAAACTGGCAAGCTTGAGACAGACACCGATGTAGGCAACAAGATTGTTGTAGACTTCTTGACACAATTCACATCTAGCAAATATTGAACGATTTAATGGTTTATTTGCTGCTAAAACACCCTTCCCGGCGGAAAGGCGGAGAAAGTATTATACGATTTGCAACGCATCGAACGTAAGAATAGTTCAATGATTCTCCGTCGGAGGCGTTTATGGTACATTTTAGTGTATTTGCCCACGTTATCGTCACGGTCGATAAAAATACAAATCAGTCGGTAAATATAAGTTAAAATTTCACACCACGAACGGCGATTCGTACGTGAATACGTGATGAGTGAACACAGACACCCGTAAGACATAGTTGCCGGCACGTATCAAGACCTCTGTTGCCACATTTGTTACAATTATAACAATCAGCAAAATGAATCGGCTCGAGCTACCGACGAGATATAGGAATAGACAAGACATCTAATGTATTTTTTCGGCCAGAATTTCTGGGTCCCCGGCTGTTAAGACTTTGGCGATTCAACCATCGGCCTCTAGCTTTACGATGCGATACCTGACAATTCTATTCAGAGACATCGGTCATATTAAACTGAGCTCCTCGGTCTTTTTACTAATAAAGCAACACCAGGCCTAAAAATATGCACATTTTA
Source organism: Nomada lathburiana (assembly GCA_963667235.1). Taxonomy (NCBI): domain Eukaryota; kingdom Metazoa; phylum Arthropoda; class Insecta; order Hymenoptera; family Apidae; genus Nomada; species Nomada lathburiana. The sequence goes on from OY763905.1 coordinate 1,341,472, forward strand.
CGCCTTCCGTCTCTGAATAGAATTACCGTATCATAAACCTACGCCGCTCCAGTGGACAAAACCACGTCCAACCCTTGGGCTCACGCGGCCGATGCAGTTAACCGGGGCGAGCATGCCTTGCTACCCCAAACTTGCCAGCGAGGCCACTGATTGGACGACACTGCGTGTCCACTATTAGTATATAAGGAAGCACCTTTTTAATGAAGTCATTATTGACAAAGAACTACGAAACGAACATCAACTCTCTTTCCTTCCGCAACTATACACGTGCCGGGAATTGAACATACCGGCTGGTCCTTCGAGAAGCAACCACATACAAATATTAGTCGGCACACACTTCGTGCAAATTACCAACAAAACCAGAACGATCGCAAGATCAACCGCTGGTATTTAACATTGGTCCTTCGAGCCGGATCGAGCTATCAAGGAATTGCAAGAAGACAGCACTATACCACACCAAAGCAATCTGGAACCATTGCGTTGTCCACGAGTGTAAGTGGTATCCAGTGCTCTAGCCGTCGTCGAGAAATCCAGGATCCGGATTTCTATGAGGCTACTACCTAGGCGAGCCGTTGTCAACGTGAAGCAGCTACAGCGACAGCCTAACCAGGCGCCATCCAGGAGGGTAGCAGTGAGTGTCTATCCTGAGAGGCATCACACCCCTGGGCGAGATAGCAAGCCGTACTGCAACACACAGAAACGCAGCCTAGGAAACACAGACACGCGGAAGGAACAAGCAGCATCTACCTGAACCCGTCTTCGCCGTTCGTAAGTACCTTCAAATTTGTGTTTAATCGTGTACAATGGAGAGTCAAATGAGACAACTCATCGCTCAGCGCGGCGCGGCAAAGGCCAAACTGACGATGCTAGACAACTTCGTAGACAAAATCACCGAAGAAATGGACATAAACATGATAGAACAGCGGGTAAAGGCTAACGAAGCATTGTATAACACATTTGACGATATACAGACGCAAATAGAGGAACTAGTCGTAGGGACAGAGATCGAAGCATCTCACATGCAAGAACGGGAGTCTTTTGAAATTACATTTTTTAGTTTAATGGCGCACGTCGAAAGACACATAGCCCAGGCAAGGGCATCAGCTGCAACCTTCAGGGCGGCCCCTCCCGTAAAAGCCAGTCCAGTAGATTTCAACAGAACGACCGAGATGCAGTGTGACGTCAAGACTGCTGACGAAAGCGCTCTCACACTTCTCGTAAATTTGCGTAACAGATACAGCGTCGAACTTTTCGATCTTGAAACATTCTTAGAATCACCGGTATGTCGTACTGATTTGCTTACACTCAAGCAGCGTATGAAAGATAGCGAAGCATTGCTTGATGATTACGAATCAATCAACGCAAGTATTCTAAAACGCGTAACGGGCACCTTCCTCGAGGAGTGTCACCTCCAAGACCGCGAACAATTTAGGCTCCTCTTTTTTGAGACCCGAGAAACGGGTGCCAATCTAATAGCATCATGGAAGAATACGCAAACAGATCTACCCCACGGTATAGAAACTATTACAAAAATTCCTGTAGAGAACAGAGAGCAGATTCAAGAAATCTCCTCATTAAATTCTAGGGAACCGAATACCCATGCATCACATGGTATTAAATCGCAAGCGTCAACGGACGACGCTGACTCTACAGACACTACAGATCTGGCAGAGCAATCGATACGCGAAACCGCCAACACAATGGCAAAAACACACAGTAGTATCACGAATGAGACTCCTGTAGACAATTTTATACATCTTGCTGAAACACGACTCTCATTCATGTCCCAATTATTTGATCTTGAAGAATTTCTAAACTCACCGGCATGTGTTTCCAATTTGCTCATATTAGAACAGCGCATGAAGGATAGGGAACCATGGATCGATGATTTCGAATCGGTACATATACCAATTCAAAACCTCGTATCGGGCACCACAGCTGGGAAATCTGATTTACTTGACCGTGAACTGTTTAGGGATATCTTTTTTGAGACCAGAGAAACGGGTTCGAATCTAATCGCTTCACTAAAAAGAAAACGGCAATCAAGCATAATACACAGCGTATCATCAGACGCAATCATTGCTACCACCTTTGTAGATCCTCATCGCGTCATCGAAACGCAACCAGCAGAGCAACAAGTTAGCAATCTAGAACTGGTAGCTGACATATCAGATCCCTTAAGGTTTCGCGACGACGAAACTGATACCCACGTAGAACCTACTTCTCAAGCGATTGTCGCTATACCGTCAAAATCTATCGAAACGGTAATCACTCCTGTTAACGGAGTGCTCAAATCTAGCCTACCTGCGTCCCAACCATTAGCACACGACTCAGCAAGAAGGGCAGTCGACGTACCTTCCGCGCAGATAGCCGAACCGGCCGAATCCGGTCTTCATGCAAAACCCGCAATCGTATCAAAACCGTCTATGTACTTCCAAGAGCGCACCGGCTTTGAATCATATTCCAACACGGCCCGAACCGCGAGAAAGAAGCGGCGACCGTTAACGGTATCGCGTGATCACCCACGCAAATCTCAAAACTTGAAAAATAGTCAAGATTTATTGTCGATGCTTGACATTGCTTCGAATGTCACATCAAGCAGTCCTTACGCACAGGAAATCCGTGATATTGTACAAGTAACAAGCATTTCAATCGGGAGCTCTCATACAACGAGTACCCATCGGTGTCTTCACGAGAAAGTCAAATTCTTCTATTACAAAAGGGTCAGACTCAAAACATATTCAGTACACTCCTTTCCTGCTCTGATTGCCGCAACGAAGGGAGTTAGAAGGGGGGGGGGGGGCGTCCAAATATTACTGGTGCGGCTCGTACAGGGAGAGAAATTCGCGGCAGAAATAGAAACCCTGTCAGCGGGAAAGGGAATGGTAAGGAGCAGTAACTCAGCTTCCCTCAGCCCGTTTCTCGATGCAGACGGCCTGATCAGGGTGGGCGGCAGATTAGCCAATACGCCCATTCCATACGGTCACAAGCACCCACCTCAAGCTCCTCCATGCCGGCTGCAAAGCTACCCTCGCGTCAGTACGAACGCGATTCTGGCCCATTAACGGGCGACGAGTGACGAAGCGGTCCATAGGTCACTGCGTGAGATGCTTCCGGACAAAAACGACTAGTTCAGACTTATGATGGGCAGCTTACCCGCATCACGGGTTACTCCCGCACGCGCATTTCACACCTGCGGTGTAGACAACCGTTTTTTTATCAAGGGGAAAGGACGCGCACGAATAGCCCACAAAACATATATCTGTCTGTTTGTCTGCTTCGTAACCAAGGCCGTACATATAGAACGCACCATAGACCTAACAACAGAGGCGTTTCTGAATTGTCTACATCGTTTCTTCGCTCGTAGAAGCAGGAGCCATTGCATTGACTCCGCCAGCGAAAAAACCTTGTAGGAGCCAGGAACGAACTAAGGCAACTGGTTCACCTACTTAACAGCGACGAACTCAATAACACCGCTCAAGGCACATTATTGGCGAGCGACATTTGACTTTCAAAGAATTGTACACGATTTTGGCGCAGATTGAAGCGTGCTTGAACTCGCGTTCCCCTCCAACCATTGTCAAGCAATTCTGCGGATCTGCAACCCTTGGCACCAGGTCATTTTTTAATTGGCGACGCTTTGATGGCACCGCCGCAGGCCGATCTGCTGCACATCGGCCATAATCCACTAAGCCGCTACCAGTTAACACAGCAGACCGTGCATCATTTCTGGAAGCGCTGGCACCATGAGCATTTGCACTAGCTACAACAGCGTCGCAAATGGAAGTTCCGTAAACCTGACAAAATCAGGGTCAGCACCATGATCATAATCCGTGAGGACAATCTCCTACCGCTCGGATGGCGTCTCGGGCGAATCACAGAGCTACGTCCCGGATCTGATGAAATAAAGAGACCCACCACAAGGGTTTGCACCCTGCCCATTGAAGAAGAATGCGGCACGAATCAATAGTATCTAAATCTCAACGGTATATTTATATGTAAATGTATACATGTATGTATAGTGTAAGTAGTAGCCGCAAACCATAGCATGATTCACCGCTGGTATTTAACACCGGCTCCTAGTACCATTTTCGTGTCACTCGCAACGTTATCAACAGATTACAGAAAACGATGCTAAAATTAAATAATTTTAAAGAATTATTTTGTTCTTTGCCGCAATGAAAGGTGGCAAAGGATATTAAACAATTAATGTTAATTAAAAATGTTAAAAAAATACATTATACAAGTTTTCTTATTTGGAATGTAATATCAATAAACGAAATAATGTTGAAAGTTGTACTTTACATTATTTTTTGGTAAATGGCAATAAATGATGTAGAACTATTTACGGATTTGAGCGTACGATAGTATGAGATGTACATTTCTTAATCCAAGAAGAATAAAATTGCCACAATGAGAAAGATAGTATATACTGCAATTGTTAATTGTATAGTTACTAGACAAATTCTTAAATTTTCTGTTTCATTGGGGCAATTTTATTGTTAATGAAAGACGCAATTTCTTATTTATATTCAACTAATAACAATGACGAAGTAACTCATTTACTAATATAAGACAATTCCTGTGAAAAACGTATCTGCAAACGATTAGTGTTCGCATTCGGTCCCGAGCGAAGTGCACTAATCAAGATTTTACTGAAAACATATAATTCCAAAATTTGTAATCTCACATGATTTTACTCGAGATTTTTCTGAAAATATATAACTCCATATTTATAATCTACTAATTACCTTATTGCTAACAACTAATATACATATATTCTAGTTGTCATCGGAAACAATAATGAAGGGAATAAAATTATTAATACCATGCTAAGTAAAAATTGGCCAAACTATATCGTGTTTCGTGTCACTTTAGGCTACGGTTACGGTGGATGCGTATTCGTACGAACTGGCGTTCTGACGAACACATCCGAACTGTTCATCGGACAAACGTGAGAAGTAGCGGTCATAGTGGATGCGTTTTCTGACGAACATATATCCGAACTGTTACGAAAAGGCAGTAAACGTCTGACCAAACGTCCGACTGTCATAGCTGAAGTATATGTGTATGCATGTGTGAGTGACGCCAAAGCAGCAGCCACCGACGTTCCTGCTGAGCGATGAGCTTTTGCTTTTGGGGATAGCACATGTCGCTCTACGTCTTCAACTTGTGGATTCCACAATTGTGTCTTCCACAATTGTATCGTTTCCACTTCTCTCTTCTGTATCTGAAGGAATATTTCCGTGCATTTTGCTTGCCAGGAATTGTTTCTTGAGAAACACCATGGCCTTAAAATAGGGCCATGATGATGCAAGTAGGGTTCCTCCTGCAACTCCGGACCTTTTCTTCGAGATTTTGCTGATTTCCTTCCGGAATGTGTCCCGTAGGCCCCTCCGCTCAGTTTTGACTATTACAACTCAGAGTAATAGCAATGTACAATAAATTACATTTTTAAATAAACAATGACATGTGGGCATATACAAATAATAATTGATTCTACAATACGTATAAAGGATGCACGTTTCTTTTCAGATTTCTTTCAACCGGCCTCTCATTTAGATCATTTAGCTTTCCATACAGAATTTCACACTGTGCAATAAGACAAATAGTTTACGAGACGTGTCAATCCATATAGAATTGTTTCTATGAAGGGCACATGCTTGTACCCGAAACCAGTGATTTGACAAAGATCGCAGAAGATTCTTTCATACGTTGGAATTTTCCACATTGCATTGGTTCTATAGATGGTAAACACATTCGAATTAAATGAAACGAGAGAAATAAATTTTTGTACGTCTACAACTCTGTCCATGGCTATCAAATTTCTCATCAAGGTACCACGAATCAAACTCGTTTGATTATTGTAATATGTTCTGACGCCTTCGTGCAGTCGAAAAAAACAAAATAATGCGGGCGCATTTGTTTTATTCAGTCTCCTCTACCGATCATTGGCAGTATCATCCCATTATAGATACATCTTAACCGCTCAAGGTGTGTCGACATAGTAAAAATTACGAGCCCACATACTAACAATCCTGTGACACCCGGTGATGCAATAGGCACCGGCTAGTTCACGACAACCATCCTGTGGCTCCCGGTGATGCAATAGGCGCCGGCAAGTCCACTATTACCTCTACCTTCCTGTGACACCCGGTGATGAGATAGGCACCGGCTCATTCACGCATTTCCTGTCTAACGCGACTCCCGGTGACGAAATAAGCACCGCTTAGTTCGTAACTAACAAATTCTTAAATAACCGATCCTCGGCTCCGTAGCCGTGCCCTCTTTGCCCTCGGCTCGTAACAAATTGGTGACAGCGGTGGGATACTGCTTAGTCTTGATTGGAGAGAGACTTGAATTTTAAATGTGTTTTAATAAGAAAACGGGAGTTCCGCACCGGCGTACGACACCTACTTTCGTGGTGAGTCCGGGTTATTTAGAGAACCTGTGCTGTAGGGCTTGGACAACCACCTTAGAGAACGGTACCAAGGTCTGCACACAGTGCGCGTTAACATCACCGTTAGACGTAACGAGTTCTGCAACTGAACATTGGTTTCAGCGTGATCCGCATACGATATTGTGTGGTTCATGTGACGAACCATTGTACACGACACAGCCCATAGTGGACTGCAACGTGTGCTCGTTGAAATATTTCTTACGCGGTGAACGCGAGTAAGAATTAGAATTCAATATATTCTAAAGAAGAATTTAACTTTTCACTTTTCGATAATTAGAACCTAAAGTGTTCTAAGGAAGGGAACCTTTATAAAAATTAATAATTAGAATTTCTATAGAATTCTAAGGAAGAAAATCTATTTATTCTTTTATGATTGATCGATTATGATTGATCGCCTAATAATTCTCAAATCATGGCTTCACTTTCGGTCGAAGAATTGGCGAATTTAACGCTTTCAATAACTAGTTCCATGACTGTGTTAACAAGACGTAATTGTATACAGCATTTGATGGAGAAAATCCACGTTTGTCGAGCTTTACGCAAAGTTTAGAAAACGGGTTAGCTTTGATACCGGAAAACACGGAGCAAGAGTATCTAGCCATAATATTAACAAAGTTCACGGGTCCGGCAAGAACAAGTATCCAAGATAAATCGTTCGCGAGTGTCGCAGACCTAGTTAAATTTTTGAAGAAAAGGTACGCTCCAGGACGGAGCCTGGCGTACCTCCAAGGGGAAATATCGCGTCTTCGTATCCGTAATGATGAGACGTTGAGAAAGTACATCGATCGAGTAAGCCATCTAATCCACTGTGCGCGGACGGCAATTAAAGAACGATACGACGCCAACGTCGCGCAAATCATTCGGGAAATGGAAAAGGACGCGTTAGAAAATTTCCTCGATGGGTTACCGGAACGCGTTGCGTTAAGAATAGCGACGTTAGAAGAAAAAGTAAAGACATTAGAAGACGCATTCGAGGCGGTACTATTAATCGAGCGGCGGTTGAGGAATCGTCGTCAAGTTATAGAAGATCGACCGTCGAGGGATGACTTCGAAAGAAGAGATTCTCGAGAACGAGAATACCGATCGCCGGCACGGTATCCGCGATCACCATCTCCAGCCTACTATCGAAGAAATCAGGACAGGAGCACCTCTCCATCCGAGACGGAGTACGATGGACGTAGAAAGACGGCAGCGGCAATGACTGTGCATAGTCGGCACAAGTCGCCTGCGTATTCATCGGATAATTTGGAAACTGGGGATTACCATGGATCGGAGCGTGGCCGAGCGCATCAGAGGACTAATTACAACAAGAAACATCTATTTTTTTGGAACTGCGGGGAAAAAGGACATGATGGAAAGTTTTGCAACCAACAGCAGAATTTTCAACGAGGAGCTGGATCTTCGAGGGATTTTTCTCCGAAACCTTTAAACTCCAAAAGCGCTTACCGCACAGACGATACGGTGAGCGTACTAAACAACAATCGTCAAAAAAGTATCCGGTTCAGCGACGAGAAGAACGAGGACTCGTCAAGGAAGCTCCAACACCACGGATCAGGGTCAACGTTCCGGAATTAATAAACAAACAGGGAGAATTCCTTATTGACGGTGGAGCCTCTGTGAATCTCATCACGCTGGATTCTTTGGACGATAAAACGAAAATTACTTCACGGGAGGAAATAGAGATAACTGGGTTATCTCTCCCTTCTATTCAAACCATGGCTACGACGGTGTTACATATCAATGGCATTCCTGCACATTTTTATGTCATCGACCACCTCCCGCTGTCAGCGGACGGTCTCATAGGGAGCCGTTTCTTACTACAAGAGAGAGCTGAAATTTCTTACCATCACGGGACACTTGTAACAAGCAGTCAGCCCATTAGGCCTATTCGCTTCACGAATTTTCCTCAAGTGGAGGAACGTGCTAAGTCCTCTAAACAAGTGACGGAGCATAGGATCCCGGGTAGGACGACGCGTCAAATTGCAGTAAAGATAGCCAACCCTAATATAAAGGAAGGATACTTACCGCGTCTTAAAACACCAAAGAATATTTATGTCGGTGAGGCTGCGGTCAAGAACCACGACGGGTCATGCTATGTTTTGGCCACAAATACCGGGGAAGAGGAAACTGAAATTTATTTGGGACCTCAATACCTGCATCCATATGACACCTTGGATACTTCCGACGAAGACATATCATATTCTGGAGAAACGACTGCTGTTCGAGGAAAGAAGAGGAATCAACAAATCTGGAACACCCTGGAAACCAACCACCTCAACGCAGAAGAGCAACGTCATATTCAGAACATCATCGAAGAATTTTCTGACAGATTTTATCTGCCGGGAGATGATTTAGATAAAGTACCACATTTTCATCATTCAATATTTGTGAAGGATGATATTCCGGTCAATACCAGACAATACCGTTACCCTCCTATACATCAAGAGGAAATTCATCGACAAGTGGGGACGCTATTACAACAGGGAATCATCAAACCTTCTGTTTCACCATACAATTCTCCTTTATGGATTGTACCGAAGAAAACGGGCGCCGACGGGAAAAAGAAATGGCGTATGGTCATTGATTTTCGTGCTCTCAACGAAAAAACCGTCAGCGACAAATATCCACTACCACAGATTACAGAAATTTTGGATAAATTAGGAAGCGCAAAATATTTCTCAGTATTCGATTTGGCCAATGGATTTCATCAAATTGAAATGAATCCAAAGGACAAGGAGAAGACTGCTTTTACCACACCATACGGGCATTACGAATTCGTACGTATGCCTTTCGGATTGAAAAATGCACCACCCACATTTCAACGACTTATGGATCAAGTTCTCACCGGGATGCAAGGAACGGAATTATTCGTGTACCTTGATGACATTGTGGTTTATTCATCGTCACTCAGGGAACACGAAATCAAAGTCAAAAAGTTACTACACCGATTGAGGGACAATGGACTCACACTTCAAACCAGCAAGTGCGAATTTCTTCGCAAGGAAGTGACCTACCTGGGACATATAGTTTCATCAGATGGAGTTAAACCAGACCCTAGGAAATTGCAAGCTGTACAGAATTTCCCTGTACCGTCATCACAGAAAAATATTCAACAATTTTTGGGATTAACTGGATATTACCGCAGATTTATACAGGATTATTCAGCCAAGGCAAAACCGTTAATTCAATTACTCGGAAAAGGAATCCGTTTCAAATGGACCGAAGAACAACAACAAAGTTTCGAGTTATTGCGAGATGAGTTATGTAAAGAACCTATTTTGCAATACCCCGACTTCAATAAACCATTCATCATCACCACCGATGCCTCGGACTTCGCAATTGGCGCAGTTTTGAGTCAGGGAGAAGTGGGCCAGGATTTACCAATAGCTTATGCTTCTCGTAGTTTAAATCCTGCGGAAAAGAATTATTCCGCTACTGAAAAGGAATGTTTAGCAATGATATATGCTGTACAATATTTTAGACCTTACGTTTTTGGAAGGAAATTCACTATAATAACCGATCATAGACCGTTAGTTTGGCTCCATTCCGTAAAAGATCCTACATCAAGATTAGTGAAATGGAAGTTGAGACTTTTAGAATACGAGTATGAAGTTATTCACAAGTCAGGGAAAACTAATAAAAACGCTGACGCTTTATCTCGTAATCCAGTAAGAATTTGCCTACCCTTAGTACCAAGGGAGGGTGATAAGGAATTTAAAATACAAATACCAAAGAACACAGCACCTGTTACCGATTCCATTGGACAACGCATCCGAGAATTAAGGCGAAATCAGGAGACGAAACGCAGTCGTGAGGTGTTAACCTCCGAAGAATCATCGGATCAGGAAACCACTCCAAGATGGCGACAGAACCTTCGTAAAAGAAAAATTGATCAACAACCAACACATCAAGGACCCATAAACCATTCACCTAGCACCATATCAGGAAATCCCATGGCAAATTCAACACGACTCCTGGAGGACACCGAACACCCAGTAGCAGGAGAGGATACCACCGTCAATGCAGATTTAATTTCCTCCAACGATTCAAATCCTTTGAACGCTACAATTATTAATCAATCCCTTTCACAAACACTACTAGAAGAACCAAATGAACGAAATTTACCTGCATCATTAACTCCAACCGTAATTCAATATCCACTCACTACTTCTACCCCATCCATTCAGCAAAATACATTACCTAATATATCCGGTTTCGTTAATTCTGTACCCTCGGATTACGAATCTACACCACCCGAGGACAATAGCTCAACTGAAGAGGAGTCGGATGACCACGCGGTCACCCCAGCAATAAAACCATCTGGAACCATTCTCACACCACTCGAAGAAACCAGGAATCAACTGATTGAAGGGGCCCATAGCAGCTTAATAGGAGGACACAAGGGTGTCACGAAGACATACAACCGTTTGAATGCAAAATATCATTGGCAGAAAATGAGGAGTGACATACAGGATTTCATCAGGAAATGCAGGAGCTGTCAGGAACAGAAACTGGTTAGAGCAAAAACCCGTCAACCAATGATTATTACCGATACACCTTTGGAACCTTTCGATAAACTTGCATTGGACACAGTCGGACCTCTTCCAGAAACACCTTGCGGTAACAGATATATTTTAACAATGCAAGATAATCTTACGAAATACTGCATTGCGGTTGCCATACCGGACATACGGGCTACAACCATAGCGGACGCATTTGCTCGGCATTTCATAGCAATATATGGATCACCACGTACAATATTATCAGATAGAGGAACTAGTTTCATCGGAAAGGTAATGACACATCTGGCAGAAATCTTCAAAATTAAACAAATAACGACATCAGGATACAGACCGCAGACGAACGGTTCATTGGAAAGGAGTCACGCTGTTCTTGCAGAGTACTTGAGACACTACATGGAGTCACACGAAGACTGGGACCTGTTTATTCCATTTGCCATGCTTTCGTATAATACCTCCGTTCACGCGGCAACCAATTTCACGCCCCATGAACTGATCTTCGGTAAACAAGCAAGAATACCGAGTGCCTTTCCGTCTGGACAACGGCTGGAAACCTATGGAACCTACCTCACCAACCTTGTTGAACAGAGGACAGAAATCCGAAACCAAGCGGCTGACAAATTCAATAAAGCAAAGGAAAGGTCCAAACGCTATTACGATCGACATAGAAGACCAAGAGAATTTAAACCTGGAGAATATGTTTATGTACAAAAGGAGCCTCGAGTAAACAAGTTTGACCCACATTATATTGGACCCTATAAAATACTAAATACTACGGACTTGAATAATGTGGTTTTGGAAATAGATAAACATAAAACAATTCGAAAACATCAAGACAAATTAAAACAGGCATACTGACCATACTTCCAATAGCCACTTACTTACAAAAAAGGACCAGCAATAAAATACAATTGACACGAAGGAAAAATTTACGGCACAATACTTCACCGTAATAAATTGGAATCTTTATGGGCGAAGGAAAAAACCTTCTGCGGAAAATGGCATTGTCTTCAATGGGTCCTACAGGGTACCGCGTGCACGGCCATGTGCAACCACTACACCATTCCAAGTCGATACGTTGACTCTTGAGTCAGGACTCGGTTTCACGCATTTCCTATACAACGAACATTTAAATAAGCAACTAGACAAAATCTCCGTTCCATATATAAGTTCCTGCAAACTCAGAAACCCCACAGTTGAAAACGAAAAGCGAAACATGAAGGTCGAAGTGGCAACACAAACGGAGAGAGACGAGGGAACTGCAACGATTGCGATCCAGACGGGGGAGCGGGGCACCTGGGCAAGGGAGTTCAGAGTCAGCGTGATTAAGCAACCCACGGGACGTTTTATCACCGGCAAGGGTGTCTACCTATCAGGCAGGTACATCCAGACGAGGAAGCCGCAAACGAAGGACCAGGGGGTTCAGAGTTCCGAACCCCCGAAGCCAAGCCGGAAAAGGCCATTCTCTTATGATAAAGAAAATGGTCTAAACCTCATCAATATCAACGATGCTAATATCAAGCATTGGATGCCGGGTGAGCCTGCGGTTCAGCGTTGTCGCAGAATAGAATTGCGTATACGCAACATCTTTGGGGACGAGGACGAGGACGAGCCGCATCTGCCGTTGGGAGATTCGCGGTAAACATCTTGGGGAGAAGGACAAACCATCATCCGATCCCGAGCATCCAGCAGAGGCAGCCGACAGACCTAAATTCCGTCCCGTGGCGTAAGTACTCGACTGCATTTTACACCTGTGATCGCGTTTCCCAAAAAGGGGTAAAAGCATCGTAATAAACGATGTTTTATCTAAGGGGGGAGATGTTACGTAGGAAGTATTATTTCCTCGCGTTTCTATTATGGCCTTATTTGGGAAGCGGGAGTGCATGCAGTCGAGTCTGCCCCTTCCGCGACGTCGCGATGACGTGACCCTTTTGGGGGGATCTTTTCGAACTCCCTTGGAAGATTCCGTGCCCCCACCATCTTTTTGGTCCGACTATCGAGTATGAAAAGGGCACGAATTCTGCTCTCGTCGGCTCAGTATTAATCTAGCTTCGTGCACGTTCCGTAATCGACTGTATTGATATCTAAGCTCAGCGAGATCGGGTTTTAGTCCCCGTCAAGCAATTTTTACACGTTAGTTTTTCAAACGATATATCTTAGGATATATCGTTAGGCCTCTTTATTGGCAAATTTACGTTCTAGTCCGTACAGACTGAGAAAGGTGGATTTTGTAGTTCCGCGTTTAGACTCTGTTCAAACCAAAGAATTTACAATATATATTATTCTACAATTGAACGCATTTGTTTTATTCAGTCTCCTCTACCGATCATTGGCAGTATCATCCCACTATAGATACATCTTAACCGCTCAAGGTGTATCGACATAGCAAAAATTACGAGCCCACATACTAACAATCCTGTGACACCCGGTGATGCAATAGGCACCGGCTAGTTCACGACAACCATCCTGTGGCTCCCGGCGATGAAATAGGCGCCGGCAAGTCCACGATTACCTTTACCATCCTGTGACACCCGGTGATGAGATAGGCACCGGCTCATTCACGCATTTCCTATCTAACGCGGCTCCCGGTGACGAAATAAGCACCGGTTAGTTCGTAACTAACAAATTCTTAAATAACCGATCCTCGGCTCCGTAGCCGTGTCCTCTTTGCCCTCGGCTCGTAACACACCGATCCTGACCTATCTTAACAATTTTATGCCACAAACATAATATACAGTGATGTGTGCGTGCCACACGCTAAAATGGTTATACAATAATATTCTTAGGCTATAGGTAAAATTAACATGTAAATCTAACTTGAAAATTGAGAACAACACTTATTTATACGTAAGATAAATGAAAATTATTAGACAGAGCAATTATAACTATAGAATTCTTGAACCCGCCAATCAGAACAGCGTTGTTATTTAGTTGCGGCCTCCGTAGGTAGCGGTGATATCTTCTTCACGGCCCTTTTGAATGTCCCATGATTGGTTTTGACTGTGACGACTCGCACCACACCGTCGCTCCCTGGATGCATCTCGATGATTCTGCCGAGGGTCCAATGTGAGGGTGGAGCGTTGTCTTCTTTCAGTAAAACAACACGTCCCACGTCGAGGTTGAAGCTGTTGCTGGAGAACCATTTGCTGCGCTGATTGAGCTCGTTCAAATATTCGTTCCTTCATCTTTTCCAAAAGTCCTGTTTAATTCTTTGGATATGCTGCCAGGTAGAAAGGCGATTAGTCGGCGTGTTGACAAAGTCTTGAGAGGGCAAGCTCGACAGCGAGTCACCAATAAGGAAGTGACTAGGACATAAAGGGAGCAGGTCGTTGGGATCAGCTGACAAGGTAGTGATAGGTCTGGAGTTAAGGATGGCTTCCACCTCTACGACAAATGTATTAAACTCTTCGTAGGTTAATAAAGTATTACCAATGACCAATGGCAGTGTTAAGCACCGTGCTCGATTTTAATTCGGGCACGAGATCCACCTTTAATTTCGTACGTGGCCACGTGCGCTCGTCGTCCCGTAACCACGTCGGTCCCATGAACCATAAAGAATTGTTTATAAATTCATGCGGTAGAGAACCCCTAGAAGCAATATCCGCCGTATTGTCACCTGAAGGGATGTGTCTCCACGCACAGCTGATTGGTGATGATTGAATTTGCGCGACCCTATTTGCGACAAAAGTTTTGAGCTTATGGGGGTGTGTCGATCCAGCACAACGCTACAGTCGAGTCGGACCAACAAAGTATCGCATCCAGCTTGACTCCCAACGCATCCACGGTCACTCGCACCAATTTTGGTAACAACAACGCGGCGCTTAGTTCCAATCGTGGCAGGGATAGCTATTTTATAATAAACGCACGCGCCATAAGCTGTCTCACTGGCGTCACAAAAACCATGCAGCTGTATTTCTATCGCCTCGGAAATAGTGACTCTTCTACTAATTTGTAGATTGTTCAATAGCGTTAACTGACTTCTATAGGTATCCCACATGGTGGCCGTTTCCTGCGGAACCGATTCTTCCCAACAAATTTTAATAAGCCATAACTGTTGCATGATTATTTTTGCTTTGACTATTATTGGTGATAGTAATCCCAAGGGATCAAAAAGCGTGGCTATTTGAGAAAGAATGCTTCCTTTCGTAATTTTATCGAATGTCGCGCTAAGATTGACCGTGTAATTTATTGTATCATCTTGCGGATGCCAATTAATGCCGAGGGTTTTTAATCTCGAATTCGAGTCGAGACATATATGCGGATCGGCTTGCTGTTCCTTTAATGACTGCGTGAGACGGTCCTCATTAGACGTCCATATCCTAATATTGAAACCTCCCGCCTTAAGAATGCCTATTACGTCATCTCTAATTAGTAACGCCTCCTCAAAATTCGCACTCGCGCTCAGCAGGTCATCCATGTATAGATGTCTTTTAATGATTTTACTACCTAAAGGAAAGTTGGCCGACTCGTCATCGGCTAGCTCATGCAACGCGCGAATGGCCAAGAATGAGGCGGGGGCTGTCCCATACGTCACCATATTTAAGCCATACATTTTCAATTCTTTATTATGATCGTCGCGCCATAAGATCGTTTGGTATGCAGCATCCTCTGCGTCCACATACACCTGCCGGTACATCTTTTCCATGTCAGCGCTGAACACGTACGCGTGTGATCTAAAACGCGTGATAATCGTAAATACATCGTCTTGCAGCGTGGGCCCCACCATGAGTGTATCGTTGAGCGACAACCCGGTACTGGTCTTGGCCGACGCGTCGAAAACTACGCGTAGCTTCGTAGTGCTGCTAGTGTGTTTTAATACCGCATGATGCGGTTTTTTTCTTATTTCTTCGGTCGCCCAAAATTTTTGAATTTGCGCGTCAAGATCGTCCACCGAAAGGTGACACCGCGTCACGCGTGATAGGGTATCGTGTATTTTTCCGGCGACTACCCATCCCAATTTGGTTTTTTGTAGTAGTGCGGTTCTATTATGCAATTTTATCTGCCCGACGCATAGCAGCGTGTAGAATATTTCGGCACCGATTAACGCGTCTATTTCTGACGGCTTGTTAAAGACGGGATCCGCTAACATGATATTGGCAGGAATGCTTAATGCGCCTTTATTTATCGTCTGCAATGGTAATAATCCTGTAATTTTTGGGGCTACTGAGAATGTTAATGCGGAGCTGAATCTATCATCTTTAGATTTTATAATGGTTGTAACCGCGTGCTCAATGTGTGTTACGGCTTGATTGAAACCTGACACCGGAATTGTTACCTTTCTGAGGGGTAGTCTCAGCTCGGCGGCCAGTTGTTGCGTAATAAAATTCGATTGGGATCCGGGATCCAGCAATATAATATAACCTGAGTGCTCATTGTTACATGTAGATTCGCGCTATTATTTTCAGAGGACCTATTCTTTTCCTCGTCGTGGTGCTTTGGCGGCGCAGCTGCCTCCGTCGACCTATCGATATTCAATAGCGTGTGATGCTTACGATCCCATTTCCTACAGTGACCTGACTTACACGCTTCTATTCTGTGTCCCGCGCGCAGGCAATTAAACAAAGTTTAGCTCGTTTTACGGCCGCGACCCTGTCCTCGTACGATGAAGAATGAAAAGTGGCGCAACACTGCCGTGTTCCTTCTTGCAAATGGGACACGCGCCACCGTGCTGCGTTCCTACGCAAACTTGCGACGGACGCGCGGAAGCGCTGGATTGCTGCGTGTTTTTGTTATTATTTTTATGCGTAACGCTGCCACTCCCGACACCCAAACTTTCCAATGCGTTACAACGATTTCTTAGAAGCTTCCATAGATCTTCTATTCGCGGCAGCGCGCTGCCGTCTATCGATCTTTCCCATTCTCTCAACGTACTTCTATCTAATTTGGCTGTAATCACATGTACCAATACCGCGTCCCATGCCTCGGTGGGCTGATCAAGCGCCTTTAACGCTCTTACGTGTTTTAACGCCTCGTCCAACACAGATCGCAATCCGATTGCCGATTCCTTGTTTAACGGGGGTAATTCCAAAAGCTGTCGTATGTGCGTTTGTACAATTACTCGACGGTTATCGTACCGTTCCCTCAACAGATTCATCGCGACGCGATAGTTTGCGGTGGATGATTCCAACGCCTGAATGGTGCATGCCGCTTCGCCCTTCAAACAAGATTTGAGATAATGGAGTTTCTGCACCGCGCTTATCCCTGCATTATTGTCTACCACGTTTTGAAATGTGTCAATAAATGAGGTCCATTCGTCATACCGACCGCTGAACGTTGGAAGATTTATTCTGGGTAATCGTATATTGGATATTGAATTGGCTATATCACTGATCTCGGAAACTGGCGAGCGTGATGCAGTAGCACGCTCTCTCAGAAGTCTTTCGGCGATTTCTATAGCCTCAAAATAGCTGTTTTCGAAAGGTTCCCTTTCTGAAATCTGACTTTCATCTAGTAGCTCTATTTCGGTCTGGATTTCATTAAAGACCTCCCACTGTTCACGAAATTTCTGCAATCTTATTCTAATTTGTGCGATATTCCCGTCACGCGAGCATTGGCATATTAGAAAATCATTAGTATACGAGCAATTTCTAAGTTGTATATAATAAATCTTCATTATTTATAAAAATAAAGTTCCATTGTTCCTCCAGCATAACAATATTTTATTTATTTAATAGTTGTATATATATTAATGTCTAGTTATCCTACTTAAAATATGACAAACACGCACCGTTTGATTAGATTCGAGTCTCTAGTTCGTGCAACAATGAGACTTACATTAAATATCTGACGAAAAAGCAGCTAAAAGCAAAAAGTGCTTGGATAACTATAATCTATATAGTTTATAGAATGTAATGGTGAAGAGTTTTTTCCGGGCGATCCTAGGCGATTTGCGTAATTAAGTAATGTTTATATGACATTTATTATGAAGTGAAACAAAGCTCCATTTTCAATTTAATGTTTTTTTTTCTAATTTTGGATTTATTATACCTGCAAGATTATGTACTGCACAAAAGTTTTAAGTAAAATCGTCAAATAAATGTACTAACCAACAAATAAGGAAAAAAATATTTTTTACATAGATATCTATTATTGATTACCCTGGATTATCTAGTGCGAAAAAATGAAAAAAATTTTTTGTACATAATAGGCAAAGGTTCATAGTTTCTTGCCTATAAAGTGAAATTTTCAAATTCGAATTTTTTTTTTGCCCCAATGTCCAACGACACATAGGGTCGCCCCACTGTGCGGCGTAGTCACCTTCTGGGTGGAAGACTCCTGGAAGGCTGTCAGAGCAGACGTATGATATATTCCAAGTGTCGTTGTGGGGTCCGCGGGGTTGGCGATTTCATATCTGCAAGGTCCTAGAACGGCTAGAATCACGTACGGGCCGTCTCGTTTCGGTGCGAACTTGCTAGTTCGTCCCTTAGCAGCTTGGGTCAGGGTGTGCGTGGTAACCCATTTTTTTTTTTTTTTTTGTTTACGAGGTGGAAATCTTCAAAAGACACCTCCTGCCCTGGGGAAGAGCAGGAGCTAGTGTCGGATTTTTACCGACTAAAACCACCTCGGTTGCCTCTCCTCTGCGCTGGTTGGGGAGGCCTCGGGACCTCCGAAGATAACTTCCGGTGCCTCCCCACGCCCTGGCTGTCGCAGCCCCTGTCCTCGGGAGGGTCCGAAGGACCCTCGTTTCCTGCACACCACCGCGCCGGGGGCAACACCCGACGCGGCCCTCCTCCAGGCCGCTGATCGGGACGACTCGGGTCCCCACCCGAGCCGCCCACGGCTCTCCGACGGCCTCGCGCGTAGCGAGGGAAAACGTGTTCCCTCTTGACGGGCCGCCGGTCTACTTGTCAGCGGTGGCGCCATTCCGAGGGGCGGAGGGGGAAACACCTCCGTGCCCCCGGGCACGCCACCGCTTATACCTCTCCGAAAGGGGGGGGGGGGGGGGATCCCGCCGGCGGAAACGGCCGGCAGGTCCGACCCCCCCCCCCCCTTCTATCACTCCCTCCGCTGCTTCCGGTCAGCGGGCGGCCCTGCGGGGTAACAGGAGGACAAGCGTCCTCCCACAGCAGGGCCACCCGTTCGCCGCGCAGCGTTGGCGGTCGCCCGAGGGGTCTAGGAGGGGCGGGGGATCCCGCCGGCGGACGAGTCCGTGGCCGGCGAGTCCTGCCCCTCCGCCTCTCGTGTCGGGCGGGATCGGATAATTCCCAATCCCGCTCCGCTGCCTCCTTTCTGCGAAGAACGACTTCGCAGAAGGAGGCCATCGCCGTCCAGGCCCTCTCGCTGCCCAGCATCCTACTGACGATGCTCGGCAGCGAGAGGTCCGCCCCCACATAAGCCCCCAACTCGCGGCGCTCCGCCGCCCATTCGGGGCACTCCTCGAGTGTGTGCTGCGCCGTGTCCAGCGCAGCACCACGCTCCCGACACTCCGCCGTCGCTTCCGCCCGTATCCGGCACAGGAACTCACCGAAACATCCGTGCCCGGTGAGCACCTGCGTGACCCGGTAGGTAAGGGTCCCTCTGCCGCGGTCCAGCCATTCGTCAAGGCTGGGCAGGACCGCCCCGACCGCCCGCTGCGAAGCTCCCCTGTCCAGGAGCTCCGCCCTCCATTTGAGCCCCGTGCGGAGTTCTCGGAGACGCTCGTAGACGTGAGCGTCTCCCTCCGCCAGGTAGTCGAAGGGCACGGTGCCCGCCAATGTCAGCGCCGCCTCGTGGAATATCGTGCGGTACCCCCTGGCCATCCTGATGGCCATCCTCCTCTGCAGACGGCGCAGCAACATTCTGCTGCGCCGCCTGACCATCAGGGCAGACGCCCATATCGGGGCGCCGTACAGGGCACTGGACCACACGATCCCGATGTATAGGCGGCGCACCCTCTCCTCCGGACCCCCGACGTTGGGGAGTAGGCGACCAAAGCCGGTCGACCTGTGGTGGAACCACATGGCCTCGGTTTTCTGCGGGGAGATCCGCAACCCCAGCCCCCGGATACCCTCGACGACGGAGGCCAGTCCCGTCTCGGCTAGGCGAACGGTCCTCCTCCAATCCCTCCCGACGGCCATCAGCAACGTGTCGTCGGCGTAGCAGGTTAAGCCGACGCCAGCCGGGAGGGAAGCCCGCAGCACTTGGTCGTACCCGATGTCCCACAATATGGGGCCCAGGACCGACCCCTGTGGGACACCGCGGTCGACCACGCTCGAACACATCCGACCTTCTCTGCCCGGGTATTCCACCCACCTGTCCCTCAGGTAGTCCCTTAGGACCTTCCTCACGTAGAGGGGCACCCCGTGGTCTTCGAGTGCCCCCCCTATACGGCCCCAGGGGAGGGAGTTAAAAGCGTTGGTTATGTCAAGGCTCACCGCCAACGCCCCCCCCCCCCCCCCTGGGACGTGGCCGAGTCCGGGAGGGACTTTACGCGGCCGACAGCGTCGACCGTCCCCCTCTGAATCCGAACTGGGACTCGGCCAGGTCGGGACCTACCCGGGACAGGTGCCCCGAGAGGCGGGAAGCGAGCACCCTCTCGAAGAGCTTCCCCACCTCGTCGAGGAGACAGATCGGCCGGTATGCCGAGGGAGAATCGGCGGGCTTTCCTAGCTTTTTTAGGAGGACCATCCTGCCCCTCTTCCATCCGGACGGGACACGCCCCGTCCTCAGACATTTTTTTTTTTTTTTTTTTTTCATTTAATGCTCTATATTATTGCGGCTCGAGCATCGGCTCATTACCGCCTTTTTCTTATTGTTTTCTTTTATTCTTTTCATTTTAAGTTCTTGGGTATTTTCTTACAGGTAAGTTTACAGGATTATGTTTTCTTCATTTATATTGTGTTTCTTTTATTTGTGTGTTTCAGGTCATTGGATCGCTTTGCCATTGGGGAGTCAACCCAACGTTGCCCGTCCCTGCCAACGAGGAGGCGAATCCACTACTTTCTAGCGCAAGTATAATTTCTCTTCTCATTTCAAGGCTGCGTGTACTATAGTGTAAGAATTTTTGAAATTTTTCTTTTGTACTTATTAGGCAGTGTTTCTCAGTTTCTATGTTATGTAAATCATCGTAACGAAATTCTTGGTACCTTGGACATCTGAATATTATGTGTTTTGTATCCTCTTCTTCATTTAGATTACATACTTCACAGTTTCTATTGTTTACTCTATTTCTTTTGTAAAGTGTGCTGTTAATTGGGCCGTATCCTATAATTATATATGTGCAGTATCTATTTGGGTTAAACCATTTGTTTTTTAGTTTGAATTTTACATCTGATATAAATTCGTATGTATGTCTTCCTTTATTATCCATTTGCCATCTGTTTTGCCATTCTTCGTAGATTGTATTTTCTAGTTTATCTATTTCAATTTTTATTCTTGTTGGCTCTTCTGCAGTTCGTATGTTTTCTTTTTGCATGTATATATAATTGTTCCATCTAGTTGTTATGTTATTTTTTATTCTGTAAATAATTGCACGTCTAATTATAGCTAAGTCTAGAGGGATAACTCCAGCTAGGACTTGCATTGCTGATGTAGATGTGGTTCTACAAGCTCTAGTCATTAGCAGTAGTATAGATCTTTGTGAGGCCATTATATGTCTTAACACGTGCGTCTTTTTCATTTCATGAAACCAAATGTTAGCTCCATATGTGGTAATGGGGAGAAATACAGCATTATATATAACTTTTACTATACTTGTTTTAATTCCCCAGGAATCGCGTGCAACTCTTTTTAACGCCATTATTAGGCATATTATTTTGCTTCTTAAATATTTAGCATGCTCTATGTAGTTTAATTTATCGCCTACAATTATGCCTAGATGTTTGATTTTTCTTACATATTTAATTTTGTCATTATTAATTTTAATTATGGGCAGTCTTGTTGTATTAAGTGTACCTTTTGTCAGCATAGCTGAAGTTTTCTCTTTTGATACTTCTAGTTTATGAATTTGACACCATTTGTTTAAGATTTTCATTCCAACTTCTGCTGTTTTTTCTATTTCGCTTCTTGAATTGCCTTTTATGATCATAGCCAAGTCGTCTGCATATGCTATTAATTCTGCGTTTCGATCTTCCATTTCTGTTTGGAAATTGTCAAGTAATGTATCCATACACCAGCACCATGCGACTGGACCCAGTACGGATCCCTGCGGGCATCCTCCCTGCATGTTTCGACTAATTTTACCATATTTTGATCTTACTATTATTTCTCTATTTTTGAAATAGTTATTAATTATTTTAATTATTGTGGAACTACATTTAGCCTTTATTATTTTTGCGATTATGGCAGGCCACCATATATTATCGAATGCAGATTCTATATCTATGAAAATTGTAACTACGTATTTCTTTTCAGTATATATAATACCTGTTTTTAAGGCGGTCAAAGCATCTTCAGTCGATTTACCTTTCTTAAACCCAAATTGCATGTCGTTTTCTAGATTATTTTCTTTGTATTGTGTTTGTATTCTGTTTGTAATAATTCGTTCAAATATTTTACCCATAGCCGATAGTAGGGCTATGGGTCTGTACGAATTTCATGCGGTTTTACTTTTCATTGGGTTTTTCAAAATGATTTTTAGACTGGTTTGCTTCCATCTATTCGGAAAAATTCCATTCCTCATGCAATTATTTAGTAAATTGCAGATAATGTCTTTGTTGTGATTCCAAAGCTCGCAGATTATTTCAGATTGGAATCTATCCAGGCCCGGAGCTTTATTTTTATTGCTTTTCTTTAATGCCTGTGAAATTTCATCGAGTGTAATATCAGGTTCTGTATTATGGTTGTAATATAATTTATTGTTCTTTCTTATATCCTTTTGTTCATTTGTTTCATCATTTGTCAAATCATTCGGTATACATTTATTTATTAGTGCATGCACCGTTTCATTCCAGCTTGTTGTAATTGTTCCTGTTGGTAATTTTATAGAGTTTAGTTGTTCATCTTTGTTAATCTTGTTTCGAATAATTTCGAAATTATGCCCCAGGGATCACGATTTCCCTCCTGGGTGACAAAGTTTTGCCAGGATTGTTTTTTACTCTTTTTGATTGTAGCAACGTATTTATTTCTTGCTATTTTGTATTTTAATCTATATTGCGGAATTAAGTCGTTAAAGCTTAAATTTATTGCTCGTGCAGGAACGGGGGTCTTGCCTTAACCGGCCGGGCCGCGAGGATGACAACCTCTATAAAAAATCCCTAACTCCAAGCTATCGATGGCACTGGGACGTGGTTGGTGGGTGCACCAGCCGTTAGCGGCCAACCTCCGGGTACCTGGCGAAACCCGGTTGTATCTAGCCTTACCGGGGTACGGCGGCTCTGCCCCGGTGGACCTCCTTTCCGACCACACTCGTGGGAATAACATGGATACCTATAAATCAAAACAAAAAACAGAAAGAAAGCAAAAAGGAAAAGAGGAAGAAGAAATGGAAGACATGGATACGGCGGAACAGGAACCGCAAAAAGTTAGATTTACACGAAGTTCAGCTCCGAATATCCTTGCGGAAAGAACTTTTAGTATGCCTGCTCCATTAAGTGTGAAAAGAAGAAAAGTCATTGATGGTTCAGAAGATAAAATAGACAATTTAGAAAAAGAAAGTGAAACGGAGCGGAAAGGAATTGATCATGACCAAGATAAAGAAGAAGTAAATGAAAAATTAAAAGTAATTTACTCGGAAAGAAATAAATTAGAAAAGTACTTATTCGAAGAGAAAAATAAAATACCGAAAACTGCCATTAAATTCATAATGGAAAAATGGGCAATATTGGAAACAAAACTCCAAAATGAAATAATGGATAACAAAATTCAAGAAATAAAAGATAAAAACCAAATAGTCAAAAATACTTACGCGCAAGTCGCTGCCAAAACTCTTCGTGCAAACGAGAGAACACCCTCTGTAACAAGAAAAGACAAATATGAAGTTATTTTAATCAAACCAGAATGTGAAAAAGATAAAAGAAATAATGATGAACTCAAAGCCGAAGTAATGAACGAGTTGAAAAAAGTAAGCAACAAGATTAAAATTAAAAGTATAAGGCAAATGAAACAAAAAGGAATTGTTATACAGGTAAGCGACAAAAATGATGTTGACATGATTAAAAACAGTAATATTGCATCGATCGGAATTAAAATAGACAAGCCAAAACGAATCAATCCTTCAATAATAATATATGACGTTGAAAAAGAACATGACAAACAAGAACTAAAAGAAAATTTGATAAACAAAAATCTAGAAATAAATGCTGAGTGGAATCTACAAAAATATAAAGATGAAATAGAATTCAGACACTGTTTCAAAAACAAAAACGATAAAATGAATTGGATAGTTCAACTCCCAGCAGTGATCTACAACCAATTGATGGAAAAAGGCAAGGTTTATATGATGTGGAGGATTTATAAAATAAGGGAATTTCTAAATACCGTAAGGTGTTATAAATGTCATGGGCATGGACACATCGCAAAATATTGCAGTACCAAAGATCAATTATGCGAGACATGCGGCTCTAATGAGCATAATAAAGAAGAGTGTAAAAACAAAAATAAACCAAAGTGCATAAATTGCATAAAAACAAAAAGGAAAGAAACTGAACATAATGTTAAAAGCAAAGAATGTCCTGAATATATAAAATACCTGGAAATATTTAAATCTAAAATACAATGGCACTAACAATTGGACAGATTAATGGGCAGCGTTCTGCTGCTGCTTCCACGGAGTTGGAAATAGTTATGAACAGCCACAACATCGATATTCTGTGTATACAAGAACCCTACAATGTTAAAAATAAAATATGCGGGTATAATTCTGCAAGCGTTAAAATTATACAACCCCAAGGCAATACTCCGTGGGTAGCAGCTGTATACAAACACAATAAAATAAGCACATTTACATTTCCCGATGTTGATGAACATTTAATCTGTTTCCAGGTATACAATAATTCATTTGATTTTTACATTATAAATATATACTGCCAATTCTCGCTACAGATTGGACAATTTTTAAAATTAATTAATTCTACCATAAACAAGAGAAAAGGCAAAAGATACATAATAATTATGGATGCAAACGCTAAATCACAGGCATGGTTCTCTAATGAAGTAGATGAAAGAGGCAAACGATTGGAAGATTTTATACTAGAAAATAATTTAAGGGCCCCGACTCCTTTGGAGCCAACTCCGAATCGATCTAAGCGCCATTGCAAAGAAACGGGCATTAGTGAAAACAAAAAATTGGCAGGTTCGATATTTGACGGGGTGACATCTAAAGGCATTATACAGAGTTATAAACTCACGGTGTGACATCTAACGTCATTAGGCATAATTATAAACGGAGAGTGGGAGACCATAGTTGCCAAATCACATAATTTGGGAGTCCTGTCGCACTGTTGCCACATCTGTTACAATCCTGGCCATCAGCAAAATGAATCGGCTCGAGCCGAGATTTCGATTCCTGCCATACGTAGCCATTGCTTCTGAACCGCTGCAAACTTTTTTGTAGGTTCGATCCCCCTCGTGTATATTTTTTTACATTATTTTTTTTAAATTCCTATCTATATGACAATGATCAATATTTGCTTACCAATATTTTAAAAACATTTTTTAAATATTTTCATTAAATATACGTATGTAAATCTGAACTTACAAGGGAAGACTCTTAACTGGTCGACTCGGATTTTAATGTACTTTTGCAGGTGATATTACACAGGCTCCTGATGGTCTACGTAAAATATTAGGTGTAGTCATTCAGAAACTTTCAAGATATTAACAATTAAAATTACATACCTTCTATGTGATGTCCATATCTTCTATAAATAGAAAACAAGCTTCAAAAAAATTGGTACCCAAGGGAGATTGTTTATAGCTTGTAAGGTAGAGGTCCCGGGTTCGATTCCTGGTTATTTTTTTTTTTTCATTCATGATTTCATTTTGGCCACATATTCGAAAATGTCCACAAATCACAAAAATTAAATGACATTGTACATACACCAAACACAAGAGGAATACCTTTCGCTAGGCTACAAAAACTACACTGATTCCTACAGGACTAGCTATGCATCTTGGACCGACTTCGAAAACTTGTTTCAAAGTTATTAACATTTGAAAAGAACTAGTTATAATTTAGAAACGTGCACAGTGTCGCCAAAATGAAACCATAAATAAAAAAAAAGTTAATTAACCGCGAATCGAACCTAGGGCCTCTACGGTACAAGCCATACACCATCTCACTTGGTTACCAATCTTCTTGAAGAGTCCTCTCTATCTATAGAAGATATGGACATCACATAGAAGGTATGTAACTTTAATTGTTAATGTCTTTAAAGTTTCTGAATAACTACACCTAATATTTTACCATAGTAGATAGTAGACCATCAGGAGCCTCTGTAATAGCAACCTGCAAAAGTACATTAAAATCCGAGTCGACCAGTTAAGAGTGTTCCCTTGTTAGAGCGTTTTTCGTGCTACCGTATCAAACAGTGGGATGTTTCACTACTATTTCGGCTTTCTTTTAGAACACACAATTATTTTTTGTACATCATAAATAAATATATATTTATAAATCATTACGTGTTTTTATTGTTTATTCCTTCCTCTTATTCCATTTTCAAATATAGGTAATTGCCATATAGTTAGTAATTAAAAAAAATTATGGAAAAAAAATTAACCCGAGGGGGGCACGAACCTACAAAAAAGTTTTTGCAACGGCTCGAATCAACATCTCGGCTCGAGCCGATTCATTTTGCTGATGGTTATAATAGTAAAAGATGTGACAACAGCGTCACAGAGTTATTGATACGTTGCGGCAACTATGTTTTACTTGCGTCTGTGTTCACGCATCACGTATTCACGTATGAATCGCCGTTCGTGGTGTAAAATTATAACTTACATTTACCGACTGATTTGTATTTTTATCGACTCTGACGATAACCTGGCCAAATTAGCTAAAATGTGTCATAAACGCCTCCGACGGAAAATCATTGAACTATTCTTACGTCGGATGCGTGCAAATCGTAATACTGTTCCTCCGCTTTCCAGAAGTGAAAGATTGTGAAAAATCGAATTTCTGTGATCTTGTGCTAGTTCAAGGAAGCCCGGTTGGTGGTTTTAGCAGTGAATAAACTATTAAATCGTTCAATATTTGCGAAATGTGAAATGTGTCAAGATGCAGCGGCCATATTGTTGCCTACATCGATGTCTGTCTCAAGCTTGCCAGTTTCAGAAATAGCGTTCTCCTGAACGAATGATGAATTTATTGGCGTTCGGACATAGCAACCGGGCTGTGGTGAAGTCTACCCGTGTGTGGTATACCCGTGAAAATTTCATTAATGCAATTATAGAGACGCGGGATCGATTCTACGAAATCGAGCCTCTCTCTCGCGCATGGCGTATATGTGCATGCTTTCCTTTGTTTGTGTGAGTGCACGCACACAGGTCATGGCGCCTGGAGTCGGGGCCCTTAATTATTTTAAATAAACCTAATAACCCAAATACATATATGTCTACAAGTGGTCAATCAAACATAGACCTTACCCTGGCTAGTTTCAATTCTGGAAAACACATAAAAGATTGGAGAGTCAGCCTAAGCTGCGCCGCTAGCGACCATAATTTAATAATTTTCAGTATTATTCCTAACAATCAAAGCACTAACTTAGTAGAAATACACATAGAAAAACCATTCAACCTTAAAAGAGCAAATTGGGATGAATTCGGTAAAAGTGTAAAGAGCCAATTCAATAAACAAATACTAAAAGAAATAAAAACACAAAAACCGGAAAAAGCCGTCAAAACATTTGAAAATACACTTAACTTGTGTTGTACGGGAAGTATACCCAAAAAACGTACCAGTAACAGAGCAGTCCCTTGGTGGACGGATGAACCCGTCCTCAGACAGCCGTCGAACAGGCGCCTGAGACGGGGCCTGGTACTCCGTCAGGACCCGGGGCGGTGTTTCGGGCCCCCATCCTCCTGACGGCCGCGGCTAGCTCCTCAGCCGTGACCCCCATGTCGTCGGACCAGATGGTGCGGGTCCGACTCCCCGGGCTGCGGTGCCGCCCCCCCCCCCCTCGTCTGGGGGGAACAGGGTGGTCACCACCCTGTCCAGAAACTCGGGGTCCAGGGTTTCCGTCAAGGGGGGCGCCCATGGGCGAAGTTTTCCCATCACCATCCTGTACGGGCGCCCCCACGGGTCACAGTCCAGGTCTTGGAGGAGCTCCGACCAGGCGCCGGCCTTCGCCCTCTTGATGGCCAGCTGGAGGGCCACCACTTGCTCCCGGTAGCCCTCGTACAGCTGCCGCTCCCTCGCCAGGTCGCGACGTCGTCTTCGAAGGGCCTTCTGGAGCAGTCGCCGGGCGCGCGCGCAGGCGCGGCGCATCCGCGCTATCTCCGGCGACCACCAGTACGTTGCCCGTCGTTGCGGCGGGCGGGACCGGGGCATGGCAAGCTCGCAGATCGCCACCATACCCCTTTGGAACCGCGCCGCCTCCTCCTCGACGTCCACGAACGGTCCAGCCGGGATCTCGGGCCAGGCCACGGCGAGGGACGCCACCATCAGCGCGTCCTCGTCCAGGCCTTTCAGCGCCCACCTCTTCTTATTATTATTATGGGGATGCCCAGGGGACACAGACCTCTCCCCCCCCCCCTTCCCTTCCCCGGCGGTCCCCGGCCGAGGGTGGCGCGTACCTCCATCAGGATATAGAGGTGGTCACTCAAAGTTTCCACCTCCTGCGCCACCCGCCAGCCCCCTACGCGACCCACCACCGAGGGAGAGGCCTACGTCAAGTCGACAATGGACTCCCCCTGGTAACGGGCGCAGGTGCTGACGGACCCCCGATTCAACAACCGGAGGTCGGAGCCGGCCGCCCAGTCCAGCACCGCCCCGCCCCTCGGATCCGTCCTGGGGTAACCCCAGGCCTGGGATTTGGAGTTGAAATCCCCCAGGGCGATGGCCGGACGGGGCCGATACCGCGAGACGCATCTCGCGACCCCGTCCTGAAACTCCTCGAAGGAAACGAGGTCCCAGCGAGGCGGCGCGTAGACCCCCACCACCAGCAGGTCACCCCACTGCGCCGCGACGTATCCGTCGCCGCTCTCCAAAAGGGAGAAAGGCAACAGCATCGAGGCCCCCCCAAGGACCATCGCTACCGAGCCACCCGGGTTGCCCACCCAATTCGGGTGGTCCGGGATCCTGTACGGCTCGGCAGCGACCGCCAACCCCACACCCCACTCGACCATGTGCTGGACAAGCATGTCCTGTGCACCGGCCGTGTGGTTTAGGTTGGCCTGGAGCAGCAGGGCCATGGCCCCTTCACTGACTCTGGTCCATGGCCCCTTCCTCCACGGGCCTCTTCTCCTCCGTCGCGGCTGGGGCCGCCGGTGGTTGCATCGCCTCCTCCACTCCCTTCCTCTCGGGGCCAGGAGCCCCGGGTGCTGCCGCCCCCGCGGTCAGTTTGGGGGCCAGCTGGGTCTGCTGTATCCCCCCCATGGCTCCCTGCTTCCTCCTTCCTTTGGGCGGGGGCGCGCACCCCTTTGTCCCCATCCTATGCCCCGAGGGTCTCCCAAGGTCGGAGCACAGGGGGCATTTCGGCGCGCTGTTACACTGCGCCACCCTGTGCTCTGGGCTCCCGCAATTATGGCAGCACCCGCTGCGGTCCACAGTGTTGGTGCACCGCTGCCTGACGTGTCCCGTCTCCAGGCAGCGGAAGCACTGCAGCGGTCCGCCAGCGCCTCCACCCGGGCCGTGGTCCAGCCGACGCGGATCTTCTTTGCGACGACCACTTTCCTGGCAGCTGCCAACGGGCACCTCACCCAGAGGGTGCCCAGCCCCAGCGGAGACGACTGTATCTTCCCGGTCCTGACCTCCGCCGGGGCGCATCCTCCGGCAGCCGCAATGGCCGCGGCCACGTCGCCGGTGGTGGTGGCCGCCACCAGGTCCCTGACCCTCAGCTCGGCCATCTTTATGGGGCGCGCCACCGTGACCCCGTCCTCCGCCCCCAGGACTTCTCGCATTTTCGCCGCGAGAGCATCCGACTTTGCAGCCCCCTCCGGCCCAGGGATCTCGAGGAGGAGCCCCCCGGTGACGGCCCTTTTGGGGGGCAGCTCCGTGATGTTCAGCTCCGCCAGATTTATTTTTCTGGCGGAGCTCATTGCCTCCGCGTAGGTGGTCTTCGCCCCTTCCTTGATGGTCAGGGCGATCGCAGCCGTTCGCGGGGGCCTCCGCTATTGGACCTTGGGAGGGGCGGCCTTGGCTCCCTTCCCTCCATCCTTCTTCGTCGGCTGCCGCTGCTGCTGCTGCTGTTGGCCCTTCTGCTTCTTTTGGCCAGCCGCTGGGGGGGAGCCGGGCTCGAGGCCACGTTCCCCGGAACTCGGCCTTTTGGCCTTCCTCCCGGCCACGACGGCCCAAGTGTCACCGCCCCCTTGCGTCTGTGGGGCTGGGGTGGGGCCCGGCGTCGGCGCGGGAGGCAGTTCCCGGCTCCTCGCCACCGCTCGCACCTCCCTGATGGGGGCCTCCCCTCGCGTCTCAGGCCTCTCCGCCGCCGACAAGGACCTCCGGGGAGCGTCTCTCGCCCACCCGGCCGACAGCTCCTTTCTAAGGGCGACGAGACGCCTCTGCACCCGCCCCATGAAGGCGTCGAAGAGTGCCCCCAAACGCTCCTCTGTTATGGGCGGGGCACTCCTGGTGTAGGAGGGGCGAGCAGCCCTCGCCTTCTCCCCTTTTTTGCGGACGGCTCCGTTCTCCTCTCCGGCGTCCATCGGTGTTGCCGCAGGGACCGCCTTCGCCGCAGCGAGTGTCATCTCCAGATCGGCCACCCGCCCACGCAGTCGAAGGTTCTCCTCCTCAATCTGCTGCGCATTGGTGGTGGCCGACCTCTTCGCCATCTCGGTGGCTGCGACGCTGACGGTTAGCGCAGGCACCTTCAGGTCCCTAATATATGTCCCCTTGAGGTGGGAGCTCGTCATCGCCACCTTCTGGACCACGGCCATCTGTGTGATGATCTTCGCCCCCAGGTTTGGCGTCGGCTGCTCTCGGAGGTCCTGCGCCTACTCCACCTCCGTCGGCATCTTTTTCCTCGCCGAGGAGCGTCTCGGCGGAGATACATCTTCGTCAGGGCTCACTATCCTCCTCTCATTGCCGTAGAGCCGCCTCACGTCCGCCTCTTTTGAGACTCGCGGCCTCTTCCTCCCGGTGACAGTGGACCCGCTGGACTCAGTGTCGCAGTCGTCGTCGGTTATGACGCAGGTCGCTCCCAGGGCCTACGGCGCCACCCTCCTTCTCGTGCTACCCCTCGATGTCCCAGTGGGTGCGGCCCTCCTCGCCGGACTCGCGTTACATGAGCGCGCTCCCTCCTCTCTTCGTGCTTGTGTTTTTATATTCTTTTTATTCATTATAAGGCAGGTATTTTATAGAACACTTCGCCCATCATGGGACCCCCACCGCAGTGGGGGCACTTCCGTGTTTATGTTGAACCCTAGTTAAGGATGCCGAAGCCGAGAAGCGGCTTTTCGGATGGTCAGTCCTATCGGCACCAGTTGACTCTACAGAAAAATGTTACGGGATAGGCCCGCGCCATATAAGATGTTAGAGGTTTAACGTCACCCCTATCGAGTGGGCGACACCGGATCCGAGCCGATGCCAGACCCAAACCTCGGGCTAGACGTGCTGCGATTTAACCTACACAGCGTCGGTTATGAGGAAATACTGACCGGGTAATCCTCCATACCTGCGCCCGAATACCCCACTTCAACCCCGTCATAGGCTCCGGACAGTGAACGCGAGAGCGGTTCTTCCACGTTAAACATACGGGTTCACGGGATCTTTGCCATAATTACAGGACTTACGATTACCCTTATTACTACCGCAGAGGTCAGGTACTAACATCACGCGCCACTCCGGTCGGGGGGCAACTACTCCCCCCTTGGTTAGTCTGCCGGGAATATCCATAGGCCATCGACCGCAGCCCATTCACGCACCACAGTGAGCCGCTGCTTAGTTTTCACCGCTCAGCCCAAGCCCTTCCGGCATGGTTGGACCTGCCGGGAATGAAGCTCCCGCCGGCATGGTCTTGGGCCACATCGCGGCTACTTGAGCGCCTACACCACGTCAAGGTGGCGGCTCCTAGTAGGGGGTGCGTGGTAACTCATACCTTATCTCCTGGTTGAAACGAACTAGCTAGTCGTCTTTTTGTGTCTGCGTGGTGCTTCCGTTGGTCCTGCTCATGCTCGTGAGTTTCACGTACCTGGTCCATGACGTCCGTAATCTGGAGCAGTTTTGGTGTGACCTCTGGTATGAAGTTCTCGTTATTTATGATTTGTCGCCAATCGTGTGTGTTTTCTGTTGGTGATCTTTACTGCCGGGCGAAGGTTAGATACGCGGGGGTGTATCCAGTTCCTTGGCACGGAGTAGTGTTAATGGCAAAACGAACGGCAGAGAGTTTAGACGGCCATTGTTCATGATCGTTTCCTAGTATGATGGCGAGTTGTGTTTTTACGACTCTGTTTCTTCTTTCGACGGGGTTTGCGCTCGAATGGTAAACCGGGGTAAAATTGTGTTCTATATTCAAGCAAAAGGTGATCTGTTGCATCACGCTACTGATGAATTGAGTTCCATTGTTACTTATTAGGCGTCTGGGTATGCCAAACCTCAGAAAGATTTCGTTTATTAAGGCCCAAGCGCAGTTTTCGGCTGTCGCGTTTTCCAGTGCGAATAGTTCGGTCCAACGGGTTGCATGATGAGAATCCACTTCTCGTTTTGTGGAACGGGGGGTATGGGTCCAAAAAGATCTATAGCTATTACCTCGAATCGTTGCTGGAGGACAGGCGTTTGTAGAAGTCCCGCCGGTTTTAGGTTCGTGGCTTTGTATCGTTGGCATGATGGACAGGTTCGCATGTATTGAGCTACGGAAGCTCGTAGTCCGGGCCAGTAGTGGCTACGGCGTATTTTCTGGGGGGTGTGCTCCACTCCATAGTGTCCAGCTGTGGGGGCGTCATTCTCCTTTAGGATCTCCGTCCGTTCCTGTGCCGGAATAACCCGTTGAGGTTCCTCTGTATTGTCGTATTGGGTATATCGATATAACACGCCTTGGTTGAGCACATATCCTCTCGTTGTTCATGGTGTTGTTTCCTCAGGGCTTCT
This sequence comes from Nomada lathburiana, assembly GCA_963667235.1. NCBI lineage: Eukaryota > Metazoa > Arthropoda > Insecta > Hymenoptera > Apidae > Nomada > Nomada lathburiana. The sequence continues at coordinate 1,374,551 of OY763905.1, forward strand.
AGTTTCGAGAGCTTCAATGATTTTTTGTAGCCTTGGATCTTCTAATTGTCCGCGTCGTACATCCGCAGCGCTGCGTGTTGGTAGATCCACGGAGATGATACAGATGGGGCATGTCAGGGTTGTGCTCCCCGAGCAAGGGGGTCGGGACAGCGTGTCTGCTACATCATTGGATTTTCCTGGCGCATATTTAATGGAAATGTTGAACGGTTGTAGTTGGAGAGCCCACCGAGCAAGACGTCCGCTTGGTGGTTTAAGGGTCATGAGCCATCGTAGTAGCTGGTGATCCGTGACGATTATGGTTGGCGCATCTTCTAAATACAGCCGGAACTTCTGGGCGGCCCAAACGATGGCGAGAGCCTCACGTTCCGTGGTCGAGTAGTTTCGTTGGGCTGAAGCTAGCAGGCGGTTGGCGTATTCGATGAGGTGTTCGTTTTTCTCCTCCCCCTGGAAAAGGGTTGCTCCGATAGCGTAGCTGCTGGGATCCGTGCGGAGTCTGCAGCTGGCAGAGGGGACGGCTTGGCCCAGTATTGGTGCTGTAACCAGAACTGCTTTCAGCTTGTTGTAGGCTTGTTCCTGTAACTTTCCCCACGCGAAATCCGCGTTTTTCTTCGTTAATTCACTCAGTGGTTTAGCTATGTCAGCAAAACCCGGGATGAATTTCCTATACGAATTTCCTATGTCAGTCTGTATTCCTTGTGGTGACACAATGTGCCCGAGATACTTGATTGATTTACACGCAAACCGACATTTTGCGCGGTTCATGCGCAACTTGTACTGTCGAAGGCGTTTAAATACATCTTGGAGATCTTGTAGATGTTTCTCCGCTGTGGGTGACAAGACGATGATATCGTCCAGATATGCGAGGATCAAGATGTGCCCGTAGGGTAGCTTGGAATTGGTTTATTAATCTCTGAAACCTGGCCGGAGCGTTGCGGAGTCCAAACGGAAGTTTCTTGAATCGGAAGACTCCGAAAGGGGTGATGAATGCCGTCCTATCCTGATCTTCGCGTGCCATTCTCAATTGATAGTACCCTCCCTTTAGGTCCATGGTAGAGATAAACGCACATCCCCCTGTAGAATGTAGAATGTAGAAGGTCGTCTAGGCGAGGTAGCGGATATACGCCAGGCGTGGTAATTGCATTGAGCTTCCTATAGTCAATGCAGAGTCTGAATTTTCCTCCTGGCTTGGGTACGAGAACTGTTGGCGATGTCCATGCATTGTCACTCTCCTCGACGATCCCTAAACTCAACAGGTGCTGTACCTCGCTCTTCAGGACCTCGTATGTTTGAGGCGATACCCGGTAGGGCGGGCTAGCCACTGGGGGTTGGACCCTATGTCAATCCGGTGTTCGGCGTAAGGTGTCGGTAGACCGTGTTCCTCAAAGCATCTTTGAATTCGCGGAGTAGCAAGTTCAATTTGTTTTGTTACTCTTCTGAAAGGGTCTTCGCCTTCTATTCGGAGATCGAGGGTGGCGATCTCCATTCGTGGAAAGAGTTCGACCTCCATTGGTGTTTCTTCCTGGTACGCCTCGTCGATTGCATAGATTGTGTCCATCTATTGGAACTCTGTCCGCGACAGGATCCCTGGGTTCGCTGGTCCATGGTGCGGCCGTTGTACCGTATGTCTGCTGGGAGGAGCCATCTTTACTGGTGTTGCAGCAATGGGGCTGATCATTGGGCCATAATTGTCCAAGAGATTCGACCATTCGTCGCTCTTTAATATGTGTCCGATGTCACCTGCCGCGTTCTCGTCTCGCCTGTCATGAATTTGCACTCGTTGCTCCGGGACACGCTTCTCAACTTGAAAAGAATCGTGCCGCGTACCGTGGAAATGGTAAGTGTCATTTCGGTAGTTTACTACTAGTTCTGCTATTTTTTCAAAGTCGACCCCCAGGAGGGGGTTTCATCTTTGCATTAGTGTTTTTTCACCGATACGCTGGATTTTGTTTTGGCTTGGCTGCTCGGTCCTCTTTCTTTACTCGCTGTCCTTTTCTACGTTCGACGCTGTCGGCAAATTTCAAACAATGTAGGAACTACACGATATAAGCGAACGTTCAGACCCGAAGCTTTCGCTTATATCGAGGATTCACTGTATCTTATATTTCGTCATTCCGTTTTCGTCGCTCGTCGTGTAGTGTCTTGCATATTATCGTATGTTATTATTTGTACTTAAATAATAAATATATCTTTAAGCAAAGTGAATACTTTTTAACATGGTAGCAGTCAGTGGTTTATAATAATTTTTTTTTTTTTAAATATAGTAGTTGTTAATTGATTAAAATAGTTAATAAATTGAAAGTGCGCAGAAAGTTTTGTCAAAATGGCCTATGTGAAGAACGATGATATTACGATACCAGTTTTCGATGGGTCCGATTATAATAATTGGAAGAAACGTATCGTAAAACTTCTACATTACAAAAATTGCAAAATTGTAGTAGAAAGAAAGAGGGAGGAGACGGATGACAAAAAAGGTTGGCAAGACATGGACATAAAAGCGACAAATTACATATATAGTGCGATCACAACCAAACAATTAGAATATATAGGTGATCTGGACACCGCCTACGATATAATTACAAAATTTGATGACATGTATTTAAAGGAATCAACGGCATTACAGATTGTTTGTAGAAATAATCTAGAAAAACTAAAGCTGACAAATTATTCAGATATAACGATATTTTTCGATAGTTTTGAAAGAGCCGTGAATGACCTTAAGGCCGCTGGTGCCAAAATTACGGAACACGAAAAATTAAACTATATGCTCAAAACTCTACCGAGCTCATACAGCCATATCGGCGATGTTAGAAAATCTGACACCGCTCTACGAACGAGGCGCAGCGGCTTGCGGATGGTTACCCCTACGGCGAGCATGACGACGCCGGGTCCGGACAACGTGACGCCAGGCCCGCCATAAACTAGATAAGGCCTCACGGAATTTTGACCGTGTGAACGCAAGGACTTCCCGGTCCATGGGGGGCAGTCTTGCACAGACCTCCAGACGAACACGTTGTACTTTTGAGCTTGTACCGCCATCGCAGAATACACTCTTTTTTTATATACCATCATTCCGTTCCTTTCGTACTTTTGAATTCTTACATATCAGAAGTGGGATAAAGCCGCGTGCTTGTGTGCGTTGAGGAGTGATAAAGAAAAAAAAAAAAAACCCGTTTTAAGTCGTTCCGTAGTGCTGCGAAGAGACGCTTAACCGTGCTGCGGAATAGAACTGCAAATAGAGTTAAGTGTAGACGTAAGTTAGTGTGTAAGCAGCATCAGTGACTTGAGTCAGTGACATGGGTCGTTCTCGTGACAATTCGCGCGACCGTTCGTGGGATCGTTCGCGGGATCGTTCGCGTAGTGACGAGCGTGATCGCGGGAAACGCAGCGAACGCGATGTTTCGGAGGAATCCGGGAGAAGCCGGGATCGTGAAATTTCCCGCCGCAACTGCATGGAGTCACGTGGCCGTACCCGGAGGTCGCGAAGTCGATCACCGACGGAAGGACTTCGCGTAAAGGTGGCGAAGTTGAAGCGGAAGCTAAGAAGCCTTCAGGCTAGACCCGCGAGTGATGAGCATACGGTGCCCATGTTTGACCCCTCACGTGACAGCGCGGACATTGAACAGGCTAGCAGAGCGATACGATTGGACCGATGACGATATTATCCGGATCATCGCTAGGAATGTGAGAGGGCATGCTAGGAAGTTCTACGATGAGGAACAGCGATACGACCATTCGTGGAAATCGATGAGTCGATTGCTCATTAGGCAATTCCGGAAGCCGGTGCCGTTCGGAAGATTGTTGCGGGAGGCTGCAAATTACAGAGCACGACCGGGCCAAAAATTGGGTGACTACTGCTTCGAGAAGATGACCAAGATGCGCGCGTTAAAGATTGAGTTACCGGACGCGTACATGGAGGACGCGATCATCACCGGTATTGGCGACGAAGCGATTGAGCGTACGATTCGCTCAAACAAGTACCAGGACGTGTACGATTTGTACGCGACCATGAACGAGATGGGAGCGATGCCACGTGAACGGTCTCGTTCGAAAAGGCCCAGTCTTCGACAACCCGCACGCCGACGGCCGGCGGCAGCGGGAAAATTACCACAGCGACCGGAGCAGCAGGCCGTGGTTCCGAAGGAAGGGGTGCAATGCGGGGGAGCGGTCTGCTATAATTGCGGGCAACGGGGGCACATCGCGAGGCATTGTCAACGGGCCCGGGTTGCCTGTCATTCGTGCAAGAAAACGGGACATCTGGCCAAATACTGCTTGCAGTCGAAACCCCAGGCCAGCACAACACAGGTAAATTTGAACAACCGTAATATGTATATTCTACCGGCGCTTGTGAACGGGAGGCAGATCAAGTGCTTGGTCGACACAGGCAGTTCGCATACGTTGCTAAAGCAACTGGTAGCAACGCGGTTAGGGTTAGACATGATCGAGGATCGAGAGCTCGAGATACGTGGATTCTCTGGAGCGGGGACTTCTAGTAAATCGTTTGCCGAGATCGTTATTAAAATTATGGAAGCGACGGCAAAAGTACGAGCGATAATAGTTGAGTCGGAACAGCTTAGCCACGAAATGATTGTAGGGCGAGATTTCCTGGATCAGAACCACATAGTTTTAACTAAGCGACGGAATCAAATCGCGATACGAGAGCTACCGGAAATGATCGAGCACCGAGAAGGCACCGTAGATATTTGCGTGGTTGAAAACGCGACAGATTTCGACAAATTGGATACAGGGGATATGTCGGCCGCGGACAAGATTGCACTCACCGAAATTATTACTAAATACGGGGACCGAATCACCACATCGATGGAAACTTTAGGAAAAACTAATGCGGTGAAGATGCACATCAAGTGCAATACGGATGCGACGGTAGTATATCGGCCTTATCGCATGTCTGAGTCTGAAAGAGGATCAGTACGTGAGATTATTAACGAGTTATTGAAAAATAGGATAGTAAGAGAGTCGAACTCGCCGTACGCGAGCCCGATATTAGTAATAAAAAAAAAGACAGGGGAATTACGATTGTGCATTGACTATCGCCGGCTCAATGCTATAACGGAAAAAGATAAATACCCGTTGCCACTGATCGAGGATCAAATCGACCGCTTAGGGGGCCATAAATATTTTACAACCCTTGACTTAGCCTCGGGGTACTACCAAGTGCCAATGGACGAAGAGTCGATAGCGAAGACAGCCTTCGTAACACCGGACGGGCACTACGAATTTTTACGAATGCCGTTTGGATTAACTAACGCGCCGGCAGTTTTTCAGAGACTGATCAACACCGTGTTAGGGCCGTTGCGTAATACAATCGCTTTCCCGTATATCGATGATATCATTGTACCATCTGCGACAAAGGCTGAGGGTCTAGAGCGTTTAGAACTGGTGCTAGGAAAGCTACGGGAGCATAATCTCACGCTGAAAATCACCAAATGTTCGTTCTTGAAAGAGAGCACCGAATATTTGGGACGGGAGATAAGTGCGGAAGGAGTCAAGCCAGGACGGAGGAAAACCGACGCGGTTTTACGAATGCCAAACCCTACGAACGTCAAGGAAATTCGACAGTTTTTGGGTTTAGCGGGGTACTCTCGAAAATTTATTAAGGACTATGCTAGCCTCGTAACGCCGCTGACGACGTTGACCAGGAAAGATATCCCGTGGACTTGGGGTAAAACTCAAGAGGACGCGGTAGAACGAGTAAAGAAAGCCCTAACGACGCGACCCGTTTTAGCCATTTTCGACAGTACATTGAGGACGGAGTTGCATACCGATGCCAGCTCAATAGGACTTGGGGCAATTCTTTTTCAATTCACACCGGACGGGACGCGACGAGTGGTCGCCTATTACAGCAAGCAAACCACTGTCGACCAGCGCAAGTACCACTCTTACGAGTTGGAGACAATGGGCGTAGTTTTTGCCCTCCGGCATTTCCGGGTATACCTGATAGGGTTACGATTTGTTGTTGTGACGGATTGCAACGCGTTGCGAACAGCCTTCACAAAAAAGGACCTTATACCACGGGTCGGACGATGGTGGCTGGAGATCCAGGATTTTACTTTCGAGATAGAATATAGGGCGGGAACCGCGATGCAACACGTGGACGCTTTGAGTAGGAATCCAGTATGCCAGATCGAGGTGTACCCGGTGGATATAACCGAAGCCGATTGGGTTCTGGCCGCACAATTGCAGGACGAACAAATTAACCGGATCCGCAAAATATTGCTCGAAAATGTTAGAAACAATGAGACCAAACAGTACTTCATTAATTACTCGTTGAAGAAAGGAAAGGTTTATAGGAAAATAGAGGGCGGACGGTCAGCATGGGCCGTACCGAAGTCGGCTCGTTTTCAAATTTGCCGTCTATGTCATGACGACGCAGGACATCTCGGGATAGAGAAAACGTTGTCGCGTATTCGAGAAAACTACTGGTTCGCTGACATGGGTGCATTTGTCAGGAAGTATGTAAACGCCTGTTTAAGTTGTGCGTATTACAAGCGGAACGCGGGTAAGAAGCAAGGAAAGTTGCACCCGATAGAGAAAACACCCATACCGTTCCACACGATACACGTAGATCACGTAGGGCCGTTCGAAACTAGTACTAAGAAGAACAAGTACATCCTCGTGATAGTTGACGCGTTCACCAAATTTACCATCGTTGAGCCAGTAAGGGATACGAAGGCAAAAAGAGCCATAAAAGTATTGTTGAACGTGGTACATCTTTTCGGCGTACCGCATAGAGTCATCAGTGATCGAGGGACGGCGTTCACGGCGAGGAGTTTTTCCATCTTTTGTTCGACCTACGGGATTAGGCATGTGTTGAACGCGGTCGCTACACCTCGAGCGAACGGACAGTGCGAGCGATACAATCGCACCATCGTTGCGTCATTGGCCGCGACCGTCGCGGGAAAAGACCATTGCACATGGGATGAATTTGTGAAGCAGATTCAAGGTGCGTTAAATACGACTCACAACAAGGCCATTGGAGTGACCCCTATGGAAGCGTTGATGGGCTATAACGCACGGAACACTGCGGAGTCGAGTTTGTTACAGGAGGTGCGAACTGAAATGGAGCGACTGAATTTGGGTGAATTGCGTAAACGGATCAAGGAGCACATTACCGAAGACCAGAGGAAGCAAAAAGAGCGGTACGATAAGGCGAGGCGGGAGGCTACGCAATATGAAGAGGGGGATGTTGTAATGGTTGAGATTACAAGCGAACCATCGACTGGGGAAAGCCGAAAACTTTCACCGAAATTCAAAGGGCCATTCAGAGTACATAGGGTGTTGTACAATGACCGGTATGAGGTGGAAGATCTGCGAGAGGGAGGCAGAGGGGCCAAGACAGTGGTCGCGGTCGAAAGATTGAAGCGCTGGGTGGCAGCGGTAAACGAGTAATCTTGAATGGAGTATTACTTATGTATTCTGAGTTACAGGTCAAGGGAGAAATTGGATCGTCAGCAAGTGGTGCTGACCTGGAATCACTGGCGACAGGTAGAGTGACCTGTTGCAGTGTGGACGACAGAGATTTGTAACTGACGATGTAAACGAGTTTCCATTGCGGTGGCGATGGGGCATGCCGTCATCGAATGGTTACTGTAGAGAGCCTCTATGGTGGGGGACAGTCGGCTGCAGCCGATCCCACATAGCGTGGCTGTCCACCATGGCGAAGGGTTTGGGTAATGCCATCCTTGCATGGGACGGACTAGTTGTCTTGGCGAAGGATCGGGCGATGCCATCCTTGCAAGACGTGGTTTTTGTTGGGCTCTTCATGACAGTGGTGACGACCACTGTATGATTGAGATGTAGGTGTCGTGGTAGAGGGTCGCGAGCGCGACCTCTACACGACAAGGATAACAATACGTCGGAAGGACATCATTGCATCACCTTAGACAAGAGGAGTCGGAAACGACCAAAGGAACACGTCGCTACACCTATTTGGCGGTGCAATTGATCCTGCACAGTACGGCTCATAGGACCATGAGCAATTTACGGGGGAAGTGTAGCCGAAAAACTTGTTGGCAGTTTTATTGAATTCGATTAGATCGAACTGAGAAATGCGGACACTGTATTTACCGGCATATGATCTCTTTGTTCTAGCAAACCACGCGATAGGGATCCTTGGGACAAGCATCGTTGCAGGTTGGCCGAGTGTTAGAAAATCTGACACCGCTCTACGAACGAGGCGCAGCGGCTTGCGGATGGTTACCCCTACGGCGAGCATGACGACGCCGGGTCCGGACAACGTGACGCCAGGCCCGCCATAAACTAGATAAGGCCTCACGGAATTTTGACCGTGTGAACGCAAGGACTTCCCGGTCCATGGGGGGCAGTCTTGCACAGACCTCCAGACGAACACGTTGTACTTTTGAGCTTGTACCGCCATCGCAGAATACACTCTTTTTTTATATACCATCATACCGTTCCTTTCGTACTTTTGAATTCTTACAGCGATCTCATTGATGTACTCCCCGAAAAAGAAAGAACAGTAAAATACCTAAAGGGCAAGATAAAAATGAAACAAATAGAAAAAAATGAGGAAGACAGTAATGTAGAAACTGGGGCAAGGTCAAACGTATTTACAGCAGATTCAACGAGTGTAAATAAAAAACAACCAACTTGTTTTGGTTGTGGGAAGATTGGACATATGAAGGAAGATTGTTGGCATGTAAATGCAAATAATTATCGAGGATATCCCAAACGTGGTCAATACCATAATACCCATGGTAAGTATCCAAATGGTGGAACCAAGGGTGAGGTTTATTATAACTATAAAAGAGGAAACTACCGTGGAAGACGCGGAAATTATCCAAATACAGAACCTCGTGGAGGAAGTTGCTTTATTGCTGAAGTAAAAGCTTCACCAGGTATAGTTGAAAGATTATCAAATGAGAAACAAATTGATTGGTTACTAGATAGTGGTTGTACGCATCACATTATAAATGATGACACATACTTTGAGAAATCCATTATTTTAAAGACACCCACAGAAGTAAAGTTAGGGGATGGTCGTATACTTAAGGCAACAAAAATTGGACGCATAAATACTCTATTTCTTGTATATAAGAATAAATGTAAAGTTACTTTGCCAAACGTATTTTATGTAAAAGATATGAAGCAAAATTTAATCAGTTACGCCAAAGTAACAAATGAAAATAAAGTTATCTCACAAGGATGCGTATCAAAGATTTACAACAAAAATAATGAATTAGTAGCAATAGCAAAAAAGGAAGGAAGTCTTTACAAAATGGCAAGTTTCGTTGAAGATCAAGATAGTGAAATATGTACTAATGTATCAAGCATTGGTAAAGAAACAATACAAACACAAAAAGAAAAATGGCATCGCACTCTTGGTCATGTAAATTTTAACTATCTAAATATTCTATGTAGAAATGAGCTGTTGATTGGATTGCCAAAAGAACTAGAACCTGAACATATGAAATGTGCTATTTGTATACAGAACAAGATGCATAATCTACCTTTCAACAATAGTAGAACTAAAGCAAAAGAGATACTGGAAGTAATACATTCTGATTTAAATGGGCCACACGCAACAGCTGGAAATTGTGGTGAAAAATACTTTCTTTCATTCATTGATGAATACAGCAAACTGGTTAAAGTCTACTGCAGTAAATCCAAGGATCAAGTCTATGAATGCTTTGTAGAATATATTAATGAAATCCAAAATTTATCTGGAGAAATGATTAAAAAATGAAGATGCGATAATGGGAAGGAATATTTAAACTCAAGGTTTTATCGCTTTGCTCAAACTAAAGGGATTAATATAAGTGCTTGTCCCCCATATACACACGAATTAAATGGTATTGCAGAAAGGTATAACAGATCAATCATGGATATAGCAAGGTGTTTGTTAGCTGAAGCCAGAGTTAACAAGAGGTTTTGGCCAGAGGTTGTAAGAACTGCTGCCTATCTTAAAAACAGGACCTTAGCTAACACGATAGAGAGGAAAACTCCGTATGAAATATTTTTTGGTGAAAAACCGTGTGTCAAAAATTTACGTCTGTATGGAAGCAGAGTATTTGTTAGAGTACCAGAAGAGAAAAGAAACTCTAAATGGGACAAAAAGGCAGAATTGGGAATCTTATTAGATTACACAGAAGTTGGATATAGAATTCTGATTAATAATAAAATAATAGTAGCCAGACATGTTGACATAATAGAGGAAGACATCAAATGTATTGGTTTCAAAGATGATGAATCAAACGAAAATGAAACAAGCGAAGGAAACGATTTGGATCAAACAGATGAATCAGATGAAGAAACTCACACAGAAACTATCAAGGGAACAGAAGAGAGGTCTGAAGAGACATTGAGAAGATCTAAAAGGGAAAAGAAACGTCCTTCTCGTTATGGTGATCCATATGCTTACCCATCTATTTATGTTAATTACTGTAACACAATTGTTCCAGAATCATTCGAGGAAGCAACAACATGTAAGGAAGCTGAAAGTTGGAAGGCAGCAATGAATCGTGAAATGGACAGCTTGGGAAGAAATAAGACGTGGACATTAATGAAAAGACCAAACAATAAGAACCCAGTCAGCCAAACCTGTTACAACAGGTCATTGCGTATGCCTGTCGCCAGGCTTTGTTAGCAGACTAGCGACAGTCTGTTGCGTTATCTGTTACACGCAGCAGACTGCCGGCAGTTAGGCAACAAAACCCTGGTATAACAGATTAGCGGCAGAAACCTAGCAGGCCTGCTGACGAGATATAGTATTCAAAGTCTATCTATATATATGCACTAGTGCACTGAATTGCGCGCCTCTACAGGAGAAGGTTGGACTCTCGTGATTTCTCGACGCCATTACTGTAGAAAATCCAGAGTTCTTCCTCGTGTTCTTTAGACTTTTTTTTTTTTTTTTTTTTTACGTGAGGGAAATCTTGCATAAGACACCCCGGTCTGACAATGGTAGACCGGGGTAGTGTCGGATTCCTACCGACTAAAGCCCTCACGGTGGGCACGGGGAAGTCAATCTGTATATGTGTTAACCTATAACAAGATGGAGAAAAAGGTGAATGTATTTCAGTTATTTACCCAACAAGTGAGTTTATACCAGTGAATAAAAAAAGCCACGAAGCTAAGTGAGTTTATACCAGTGAATAAAAGAAGCCACGAAGCTAAGACAGTTTATACCAGTGAATTAAAAAAGCCACGAAGCTACTTGTACATACGTAAGTACACGTGTTTTAATATTCTGATTATATATATAATACAAAACCAACCTCCTCCTATGCCCATGAATTGCGTACCACTTGTGGTTGACGTATACGGGGGCCAAGTGACCTACTTCGTACCCTCTCCTTAGCAGTGCGAAGCGCAACTCTCAAGCAATCTCCAATTTCCTTCTTACTAGGTTTTGGAAAAGGTCTATTTCTGAGCATGGTTTCTGTCAATGAAATGTAAAGAAAACCTGAATACTGAATACCATATAAATAATAGTATCACAATTATATGAACAGTGATTATTACCCTGAATAGCACCAGCAGCTCTCGTTTGGGCTAAACACAATTTATTTTCTTCACGGCCCAACCATGAATAAGATGTGACCACACTGTCCGCAAATAATTCTTTGAAGCACAATGTGACAGCTTCCTTCAAGTTGACACCGCCCAAAAATGCCAAATAGTTTATCTAAACAAAGTACGTAATGATTGACAAACATTTATTAGATAACGATGAATGAAATATGACTTCTGTTTTACTTACAACTTCCTTATAGTCATCGTCACTATAATTTTCAAACTCGTCTATTGCAGATTACGAAGAAAATGGAATAAATGCCAGCTTTTGTTGTCCTTGGGGCTGCTGTTGCTGATGTTGCTGATGTTGCTGCTGGTGCTGCCTTATCTGCTGTAACTGGTGCTGCTGTTGCTGTTGCTCTTCCCTCATCTGCTGCTGCCCTCGCCTCATCTGCTGCTGCTCTTGCCTCATCTGCTGCTGCTCTTGCCTCATCTGCTGCTGCTCTTGCCTCATCTGCTGCTGCTCTTGCCTCATCTGCTGCTGCTCTTGTCTTATCTGCTGTACCTCATGCAAAATCTGCTTCGTTGTATTCACTATCTGCTCCTGGTAGTTCAAGGGTTGGGTATGCTGCGGCAGCTCTTGTAACCTGTTGCTATAAAGGTAAATTAGAATTATATATACTTTAATGCAATCAATACTTACATTTCGTATTGCTGCATCCTATGGTCCACTACATTATGTTGCCCATATGCGCTCAGTTGTGGCTGGTACATATTTGCATACATTGGCTGGTATGGGTGCATTGTTTGTGGCACGTATGTGCTGATTTGGTAATTCGGCGTTAATTCTGTACGATGGACTTCTCCGTCCCCGCCCTCCAAGATGGTCTGGAGCTCGGCTTTATCCTCTTCAAAGGTTCCATGGACCATCCTTGTCCGCTTCCGCGGTTCCTCTTCGGACGAGGTGGTCTCGAAACGTGCGGGCTTCGTGATGACCCGCCTTGGCCGTTCCGTTGAAGGTTGTGTTGAAGACATATCTGAAACAAAGGTGAAAAAGTTTATACCGTTCGGTAAACCACGGAAATATTATGCTGAACTTGAAGGTTTCAAAGCACTGCGTGTTTCACTGCGTAACTACGATCCTTATTCTTGAACAAATCATATATATCTGATCCGCGAGGCTTGTTCCTCTTTCCATTTCGGCTCTGGTTCATCTTTTCGAGTTCCTTGATCCTCCCTCCGATTTTGCTTCCTCCAATGGAGTTGAGTGTTAGCGGGGATTGGCGCGTGGAGGTGGCAACGCTATCGTTTTTCGATAAGGGCGATGCGGCGCGCGCCTAGCATGCGGAAACGCGCGGAAATCAGAGAAAACGCGTAACAGAATCGGTAGGCTTTCGAGAGGCCCCATTGTTTCGATGTACAACATGTGGCAGCCAGCCCAAGACATCCTTGGCAGGCCCTACGTGATTTTTTCGGTACAGCTACATTTTTACGGTCTGCAATAAGCAAGTTTTAGAATTTCTAAAGCGAACTGTTCTATGTTTTCAATGCTCTGACGTTCCCTTTGCTTGCCCACCCGTGGCTAGTTCTTGAACAATATACCGCTTTATGTATCGCGTACGCTCATCCGGTTTTTAATTTCGCTTCTAAACTATTTATCGCTGTGCAATTGAATTGTAAAATTCAAACCAAAACTATACGTTTCACTTACTCATTATACATAGAATATGAAAGTACAGGTTTAACTGATGGTTTGAAGCATTAAACATTTTTTAATGTGTGGGATATGGTGATAGGGGGTGGAATAACTTCCACGTGTCACAGGTCGACAACGGGTCACCACGCACTCAAGGCTTCTCGTGTATTCCCAGAAAGCATTCGCTCTTTCCTAGAGATAAACATTCGTTCGACGTTTCCACTAACACTTTTCATTCGCACCTCACGCTATATTTAATTTGCAATGCATTGTGTTATGGTTTCTTTATAAAATACTTGTGATTATTAATTTCTTACATTCGTATCCCCCTTTCAAAAGTAATATATATTACTTTTTGTGGACGATTTATTAATTTGTAGTAGAGATAAAGAAAGAATTCATAATGTTAGGATAAAATTATCTGATTAGTTTGAAATGAAAGATATGGGTAGAATTAAGAATTATATTGGAATAGATATCGAGTATAATTACCAAAAGGAAAATGTGCTGACTTTGAGTCAAAGAAAGTATATAGAATCTTTAGCTAAAAAGTATAATGTTGAAAGCGCTAAGCTTTATACTACTCCAATGGAAACGAATTTGAAGTTAGAGCCTGCAGAGGTATTAGATACTGATATGAAGTATCGAAATTTGATAGGTGCACTTTTGTATATAAGTTCCGGTACGAGGCCGGATATGCCTTCAGTGTTAATTATTTAAGCAGATTTCAAAATTGCTATAATGATACACACTTTGAATACGCGATTAGAATACTCAAGTATCTATATAAAACAAGAAACCAAAAATTGATATATTATAGAAATTATAAAGCTGAAATTATAGATGGCTTTGTAGATGCCGATTGGGCCGGCGATACCGTAGACAGGAAATCCACTTCAGGATTTGCCGTGCGATTATATGGAAATACGATAGTTTGGCGCTCACGTAAGCAATCATCTGTAACAAAATCATCGACTTTTGCCGAATACGTTAATCTGAAGCAGTAACTGAAGTAAACTGCGTGTGTAAGATTCTTAAAATATTCAATGTGGATATAAAGCAGCCCATTAAGATATACGAAGATAATTCAAGTGCTATAATTATTGCTAAGAATGGAAATTTCTCGAAGAACTCCAAACACATTGAAGTACATTATCATTTTGTGAACGAAAACTATATAAATGGAACTATAGATATTGTTAAAATCGAATCAGAAATAATATTGCCGATATATTTACGAAATCTCTAGGCAAGTCAAAGTTCGTTAGATTTAGAGAAATGTTAAATGTTAAGGACTAAATGAATGAATGCTAAAATATAAATGTAAGGAGGTGTGTTGAATGTATGTGTGTAGTAATACATTTATATGTTTAGCAAATTGGCGCTGCAGTTGCTGGGCGATAGTTTCCTTGTTCAGCGAACTTCGCGTTATGCGCTTTTGTTCCTTTGTTCTTTCTTATATTTCGTCATTCCGTTTTCGTCGCTATGTTATTCTTTGTACTTAAATAATAAATATATCTTTAAGCAAAGTGAATACTTTTTAACAATAGTAAAACCAAACGTAGGGTGCAAGAGTGCCGTGTGGTCCGTATATGTCCACACACGGGATGAATGCCGGAGCCTGATTAGTTCGTTGACCTTAGATGTCCACCCAAGGGAGCGTCTTAGGAGCAGTGAACCGACTTGTCCATAAAAACTATCGGCCGGACCCCTTTTTCTTCCTTGCGGGAGGGCTTGGACCAATGCGAGTGTTGAGGGGGAGAGTCAGCGCGCAAACGCGCAAGGGTTGAATAGGTAACGGGAGTGCAGGCAAAGCAGGGTGACGGGGGCGCTAGTCTGTCGGCCGTCCGGTGCACTTCCTCCCTTGCGTAGGGCGCTACAGTCTTACAAAAGATTCCCAAATTTTTATTTTATGAACAAAGTGTTACCAAATTTACTTTTATAAAAAAATCTGTCTAATTCTGTAAAACTACATTGCATTGTATAAAAAAGTAAAAAAAGTAAAATACATTCGAGAACATGTACCAAAATTAATAACATTTTTTCGAGAAAATTATTTTTACTTCATTTTTCTTATATTATTAAATATTTTGTATCAATTATATGTATAGGTGTGTTAATGTCTAACGGGATATCTGAAACTCCTTGTTTGAAATGTAGCATTTTCGGGATGTTTAGAAGGATTGATTTATGGGCTAAAATATAAATGTTTTAAAAAAGTACGCTATACGCGACACACGCAATTCATCGCCCCCATGTGATTTCAACTCAACTCGGGCCGAACTGAAGTGCATCGCGCGACCAGGGACCGTAGCTCAATTTTTGTACCGTGTTACGAGCCAGGGCTGTGGGCAACGCCTAGACCGGCGAGGTTGATATTACCCAAGGAATATGGTTGAGAATTTGTTAGTAAGGTGCGCGGACGAACCCGATGCGTAATCGTGGAGCCGCTGGGATATGTGTAGCGAGGACGAACCCGATGCGAAATCGGGGAGCCACTAGGAAAGAAGTTCACAGACGAACCCGGCGCGAAGCAGGGGAGCTGTTCGGATGTTGGTAACCGTACGGACGAACCTGATGCGAAATCAGGGAGCCGTAGGATACAGACGAACCTGGTGCGAAACCAGGGAGCTATAGGATGGGTTAGGTTTCGTGGACGAACCCGATGCGGAATCGGGGAGCCACTGGGTTGGAGTAGTTGTAGTTACTTTGTTTGGATAAGGCGTGCGAACAAACCTGATGCGAAATCCGGGAGTCACAGGAAATGTTAGTTTGTCTCGTAATTCTAAATTAATATTCAATACAACTTGAGCGGTTAAGTTGTATCTGTGGGAACGTTACTACTAATATAAAGGATTACGGAGTAAAGATAGGTTTCACGAATCTACTCAATTTAATGGTGAACAATTTATATATATTACGAACTGTTTCGGATTGGATCGATGGAAGCTGGAATCGCTCCACGCTGAGCGTGAAGGTGATGCAGGACGAGCTATAGAATTGCAACTTGTTGTACGGCTCTTAAACTTGTATTTTACACTCAAGTACGACACAAACAAGATATGACTCAGTAACAAAAATGATGGCGGTCGCGAATCATGGGAATGAATAAAGAATTGATGTTCGATGAGCGGGTAAATTGAACTTTATTCGAGAGTGCGCAGGTGGTGACTCTCGAGCGGTTTTCGAAATTCTAACGAACTGTAGCGAGTGTTTTCTCGTCGAGGCTCTTCGATGGTTTTTCCTTCCTTTTTCTTGGGTTATGCCCAATTGGTCGCAAACCATAGCGGGGCATAAATAAGGGCCCTTATTGGGCCATAGTGTCGTCAGACGATCGCGAGGTGATAGTCGAAAAACATGTTTTCGACTAATGTTGCTCGTTTCGAATGCCGCCGCAGCCGACAACCGTTTGAATTTCAAACACGAACCAGTTGTTTGTACAAATGTAAGTGTCGCGATATTTATGTAGTGTGTAAATTATTACCTAAAGCTGTACGGTGTTGAGGCACTGACGTTTCGGGGTCTGAGAACGGTTACAATAGTATACCGAAAGAATATAAGGCAAGATCACGGAGAGCTCGGCGGGTCACGCATGCACTTAATCGGTCACGATACAGCTAGTCGATATCAAAGGCCCTTATTATCTGTATATGATAGCGACAGAAATTTTTGGGCGCCTTCCCTTCTTACGCAAGCTTGAGCGACACGTGCAAGAGCAGCATACAAAGAGTATTATTCATACGTAACACGGTATATCAAGACCGAACATTGACCTGCATTGAACGATATCACTCAATTAAATTTTCACAGTACTTATTACTAATGGCCTAATGACTATGCTAATCAATCGCCTTCATCCGAACTACTTACATTGAACATAAAACTGCGTAATATTAACCTAGTCGTATTACCATTGTTTCACAGACCTTCAATACATTATGCTGTAGTATAAGGTTCAAACATGTTCTAAGTGTTCTGTCCTATGAGTATAATTTAGTAGTCGCACTGCTCTAAATACCTTGCACTGCGTCCTGCTTAAGTGAACTCTATCGGTAACGGAAAAAGTTTTTTGACGGTTCGTTTGTATGAAAAAGCTGTTCTGAACGTTGCAACTCGCACCGTCCGATCCGGGCATACTTCTGTTATGCGCCCATTATACTCGTTAAGATATTCCTTGTGCCATCTAACCAGGGGCTTACCGACCTTCCTCACCAGGACCATTCTACCTCACTCCCATTGAGAAGGGACTCGCCCCGTCCTCAGCCACCTGTCGAACAAACGCCTGATGCGGGGCCCGAGGACGTGCAGGGCCAGGGCCATGGCCCGGATCGGGATGCCGTCGGAACCCGGAGCAGCGCTCCGGGCCTTCATCCGCTTGACAGCCCAGGCCACCACCCCTCATCCGTGTTCCCCATGTCAGCGGACCAGATGGCAGGGCCCCGAGCTCTGGACTCGGTCGCCACCCGGAGGGAATAGAGTGTCGACCATCCTGTCCAGGAACTCGGGATGCAAGGTCTCCGTCACGTAACCAACGCGTCGTGCTACCTATGCAGCGAAGATCATTTTACATATCTATGTCTCAAACTTAAGCACTGTAGCATCAGTGAACGGATAGAAGAGGTAAAAAGAGACAGACCTCTACACAAACTGCTTGCGACCTAATCATACGGCTAAGGAATGTCGGGCTAACTCGCGCAAACGATGTAATGGAAACCACCATGCATGGCTTCATAGGGACCTACCGACGGAAGGGCAGGCTGCGAATCAAGTCAATGTTTCGGCATTGAGCGCGTTCATCGGTTCCGAGACCCTACTGTCAACCGCTTTAGTCCACGTGCTGGACAGAAACGGTCGGCCTCAGATATGTCGCATATTACCAGACTCTGGTTCACAGTCGCATTTTATGACAGAACGCGCCGTGCGCCGACTAGGTTTGTCCTAAAATGGGGTACAGACACCTTTTTTTTGGTTTTTTCCCACCACCTCCCTCAACGACCGCAGTTCCGATCCCACAAACTAGAGGCCACCGAAATTATAGGGGCTACCAAGCTCTGAGAATACCACGTTTGGATGGGCATAACCCTACTTCCAGCCTGAGTACAAGTGCACCCAGGTCCTGGTTCAGGAACATTGTGCGCAAGCACACAATAAACCCACCCAGCCTTAACTCCATAAATCTCCCACACTCACAGCTACCACCCGGTCCAACTGGACAATTCCCCTTAACTATTTCACAGAGAAGACTCTGAAGAAAACTCGATCTTGCCATCGGAAGCAGCCGGAACGCCAGCAATAACCACTAGCCGGCCTGCAGCTTATCCTCCGATATATATATATAAATATATGCAAACTGGCAAACACGAGGCACTGCTTCACCGGCTGCCAGAAGAACATTGGCAACGGGCTACAGCACCCACTAACTTTACGATGCAATAAACTGACGTTAAAACACAATGATTTGAACTTTAGCTCTAACCCATTACTGCAACAACAAAACTGCAAAACATAATATTATCGAAAAAAAATCCCTAGCGGACTTATCAAGTCTTATGAAAGTTCAGCCTATGCCTAACTGCATTCATTCTAACATGAATGCCTCCCATCGACCTACTACCAGCCAGAACTGGCATTCACTCCATATGATTCTACCCAGGAATACAAAACCCCGACTTAATGCTATTAAACTTACCTGCCAGTGGATTGGGCCATCGCCGACCGCAATCCAAACAGCAGCCTCTCCCAGGACCGCAGGGCATCAGCTCAGTACCGTGCACCGCACTATTCCGTCTCTCTTATATCGTGTCTTTCACGGTAGCGCTCAATGTTCTCCTTAATTCTTAGTATCACCGTGACATATGCACTGAAGATCTTCCAGTTTTTCTCATTATGCACAGCACCCCCTTTTTTTTTTTTTTTTTTACGAGGTGGAAATCTTCAAAAGACACCTCCTGCCCAGGGGAAGAGCAGGAGGTAGTGTCGGATTTTTACCGACTAAAACCACCTCGGTTGCCTCTCCTCTCCGCTGGTTGGGGAGGCCCCGGGAACTCCGAAGATAACTTCCGGTGCCTTTCCACGCCCTGGCTGTCGCAGCCCCTGTCCTCGGGAGGGTCAGAAGGACCCTCCTTTCCTGCACACAGCCGCGCCGGGGGCAACACCCGACGCGGCCCTCGTCCAGGCCGTTGATCGGGACGACTCGGGTCCCCACACGAGCCGCCCACGGCTCTCCGCCGGCCACGCGCGTAGCGAGGGAAAACGTGTTCCCTCTTGGCGGGCCGCCGGTCTACTTGTCAGCGGTGGCGCCATTCCGAGGGGCGGAGGGGGAAACACCTCCGCGCCCCCGGCCACACCACCGCTTTTACCTTTGGGGGGGGGGGGGGGGATCTCGTCGACGGAAAAGGCCAGCGAGTCCAACCCCCCCTTTTACGATACACGCCGCTGCTTCCGGCTATCGGGCAGCCCTGCGGGGTAACAGGAGGACAAGCGTCCTCCCACAGCAGGGCCACCCATCCGCCGGGCAGCGATGACGGTCGCCCGAGAGACGAGGAGGGGGAGCACCTCCAGTCGCCTCCCGGGCCGACACCACTTTTACACCACCACGGGAGGGGCGGCGGACGCGTCCGTGGCCGGCGGGTCCTGCCCCTGCGCCTCTCGCGTCGGGCGGGATCGGATAATTCCCGATCCCGCTCCGCTGCCTCCTTTCTGCGAAGGACGACCTCGCAGAAGGAGGCTATCGCCGTCCAGGCCCTCTCGCTGCCCAGCATCCTGCTGACGATGCTCGGCAGCGAGAGGTCCGCCCCCACATGTGCCCTCAGCTCGCGGCGCTCTGCCGCCCATTCGGGGCACTCCTCCAGCGTGTGCTGCGCCGTGTCCAGCGCAGCACCGCACTCGCAGCACTCCGCCGTCGTCTCCGCCCGTATCCGGCACAGGAACTCACCGAAACATCCATGTCCGGTGAGGACCTGCGTGACCCGGTGGGTAAGGGTCCCTCTGCCGCGGTCCAGCCATTCGTCCTGGCTGGGCAGGACCGCCCCGACCGCCCGCTGCGCGGCTCCCCTATCCAGGAGCTCCGCCCTCCATTTGTTCCGCGCGGCCAGCCGGGCCTGGCGTCTAATGCCCACCTCTTCCTCGACGGACACCATCGCGCCCCCCGTGCGGAGTTCTCGGAGACGCTCGTAAACGTAAGCGTCTCCCTCCGCCAGGAGATCGAAGGGCACGGTGCCCGCCAATGTCAGCGCCGCCTCGTGGGATATCGTGCGGTACCCCCTGGCCACCCTGATGGCTATCCTTCTCTGAACGCGGCGCAGCAAGATTTTACTCCGCCGCCTGACCATCAGGGCAGACGCCCATATCGGGGCGTCGTACAGGGCCATGGACCGCACGATCCCAAGATATAGGCGGCGCACCCTCTCCTCCGGGCCCCCGACGTTGGGGAGTAGGCGACCAAGGCCAGCCGCCGTCCTCTCCAGCCGGGGGACCAGACGGTCGAAGTGGGCTTCGAATCGCCAGTGGCTGTCCAGGAGGAGACCGAGGTAATTCATTCGGTCCCCAACCTGAACGTACTCCCCCCTACCAAGATCCAGGACCGGGGTGGTCCCCCGATCCGAACATGTGGTGAAACCACATGGCCTCGGTTTTCTGCGGGGAGATCTGCAACCCCAGCCCCCGGATACCGTCGACGACGGAGGCCAGTCCCGTCTCAGCTAGACGGACGGTCCTCCTCCAGTCCCTCCCGACGGCCATCAGCAACGTATCGTCGGCGTAGCACGTTATGCTGACGCCAGCCGGGAGGGAAGCCCGCAGCACGGTCGTACCCGATGTCCCACAATATGGGGCCCAGGACCGACCCCTGCGGGACACCGCGGTCGACCACCCTCGAACACATCCGGCCTTCTCTGCCCGGGTACTCCACCCACCTGTCCCTCAGGTAGTCCCTTAGGACCCTCCTCACGTAGAGGGGCATTTTTTTTTTTCATTTTTCATTTAGTTTCCAAATAGTCTGCGGCTCGAGCTTCCGCTCATTACCGCTTTTTTCTTAATAATTTTAAAATTGTTCTTGTTCTATACTTTTTCCTGGGAATTGTCGATTTATTAATTTTTTTTCTCTTCTTCTTAGTTTTATTTCTTTATTTATTTCAATTCAAATTTATCTTGACTCTTCATTTTTTATTTATATTTATACACTTAATTAAATCTCTTTTTATTGTTTGTTTCAGGTTTTCAAGTCTCAGGTGATTTAGATCTCTTAGCCGCTGGAGAGGTCTCCAGCGTTGCCCGTCCCTGCCAACGAGGAGGCGGATCTTCTACTTTCTAGGTGAATAATTATATCTTTTCTTTTACTGAATGCATTTAACGCGAATTTTGAGAACTTTTCAAATTTTTCTTTTGTGTTTATTAATTCCTCTTTTATTGTTTCTGTTAATATTTCTCTGTATCTAAACTCTTCGTACATCTGGCATCTAAAAATAATGTGCTCAATATCTTCTTCCTCTTCTACATCACAAATCAAGCAGTTTTTATTGTCTGTACAGTTTCTTTTATATAGAGTACTATTTATTGGTCCATAGCTTGTTATTAGATAAACACCGAATCTGCTCGGGCAAAACCATTTATTATTGAATTTGAACTTAACATCTTTAATAAATTCAAATGTATTTCTTCCTCTTATTTCATTAATTCATTTTCCTTGCCATTCTGTATATAAAACTTCTTCAATTCTTTTTATTTCTTCTTTAACGCTTCTTGGTTCATCAGCAATTCTTAAATTTTCTTTTTCTGTGTATGAGTAGGTTTTCCAATTTATAGTTTTGTTTTTCTTTATTTTGTTTATAAGTGCCTGTCTTATAATAGAAAGATCAATAGGTAAGATACCTGCAATCACTTGCATTGCGGCGGTAGAAGTTGTTTTACAAGCTTTAGTTATTAAAAGAAGCGTCAATCTTTGCATGGCCGAAAGTTGTTTAAAAACTTGCGTTTTTTGAACTTCGCTGTACCAGATTCCCGATCCATAAGTTACTATTGGTAAAATTACAGCTGAATAAAGTATTTTAATTATGTTTATTTTAATGCCCCAAGTATCGCGTGAGACTCTTTTCAAGGCCATAGTCAATTTTAAAATCTTTTCTCTAATATACTTTGCATGCTCGATAAAGTTTAGTTTATTGTCAATTATAATT
Organism: Nomada lathburiana; assembly: GCA_963667235.1. NCBI lineage: Eukaryota > Metazoa > Arthropoda > Insecta > Hymenoptera > Apidae > Nomada > Nomada lathburiana. The sequence continues at coordinate 1,396,913 of OY763905.1, forward strand.
CCTAGATATTTTGTTTTGTTTGTGTATTTTATATTTTTATCATCTATTTTAATTATTGGTAATCTATTCTCGTTAAGTTTTCCTTTTATTAAGATTGCAATTGTTTTATCTATTGAGATTTTTAATTTATGATTTCTACACCAAAGATTTATCGTATTTATTATTCTATGTGAAACAGTTTCAAGTCCTCGTCTAGAGTCTCCCTTGATTAATATGGCAAGATCGTCTGCATATGCTATGATCTCAGCATCTTCATCATCAAATTCCTCTTGAAATTTCCCTAATAGGGTATCCATACACCAGCCCCACGCCGCGGGGCCGATGATGGAACCCTGGGGGCAGCCTTTTTGCATACTTTTTTCAATTTTTTCAAATTTAGATTCGACATAAACCAGCCTTTTGTTAAAATAATTTTGAATTAACTTGATTAATGTAAAACTGTTTTCTGACTTTATAATTCTATAGATGATGGCTGGCCACCATAGGCCATCAAATGCCGCTTCGATATCGACGAACAAGGCCAAAACATACTTTTTATTTGTGCTTTTAATTCCCGATTTTAATTGAAGTAATGCATCCTCTGTAGATTTTTTCTGCCTGAAGCCGAATTGTCTTGAGTTTTCTAAATTTTTATTTTTATAATTATCCTGAATTCTTTGTGTAATGATTCTCTCAAATAACTTTCCCATTATAGGCAATAAAGCGATTGGCCTATAAGAATTTAATTTTGATTTATCCTTTGTGGGATCTTTTAGGATTATCTTCAATTTTGAGATCTTCCACCTTTTTGGGAATATTCCTTTATACATACAATTGTTAAATAAATTATACAGTATATTATTGTCTATGTGCCATAATTTTTGTATTATTTCGATTTGGAAGCAATCCCAACCTGGTGCTTTCCCGTTTTTGAATCTTTTGATTGAGTTTAAAATTTCATTATATGTAATTTCCGGTTCGATGTTAAAATTTATGTAACTTTTATTATAAACTTTCAATGCTCTTTGCTCTTCTGTCTCATCTTCAACTTCGTCTGCTGGGACACACTTTTCCAATAATTTTGTTACAGTGTCCTTCCAGCTCATAGTTAAGTCTCCAGAAGGGAGTCTTAATGAGTTCAGAAATTCATCTTTGTTCATTTTGTTCCTAATAATTTTATAAATCATACCCCATGGGTCTCTATTACCTTCTTTTGTTACAAAGTTCTTCCAGGATTGCTTTTTATTTTTCCTTATTAATGCAGTAAACTTATTTCTTGTGATTTTGTATTTTTGCTCATAATCTAAAATAATTTGGTTATTAAAATTTAGTCTTCTTGCCCTCAACAATTGTTTTTTATTTTTATTCACTTCTTTCCTTATTTTTTCCAGATCATCACTCCACCATGGGATAGCATTTTCTTTAGACTTCCTTCTGGGTATACTTCTGTTGCAGCACCAGGTTAGTATATTTGTAAATATTTTCTCAGCCTTATTTGGATTATATTCCTTTAATTTCATTTTTATATCCTCATTAAACTTATCTTTTACATATTGTATTATAATATTCTCTAAGTCTATAAACTCTCCAAAACATATATACTTTTCCTTTATCTATAAAATCTTTATAAATCTCGCTGGGGACCTGGACCACCCAATTAACTCTGTCTTCTTTTGTCTTAAAACTATGCCTAAACTCTATTTCTTTTCTTAACTCTTGCATGTTTTTAAAGATATTCTCATTAATGTTTTTGTTTATTAAGCTTTCTAATAATTCTTCCTTCGTATATTCCTTTTCGATGTCATAAATAATAATCGAAGGGTTTATCCTCTTCGGTTTTTCAATTTTAATTCCAATTTGATTTAAGTTACTCTTTTTTATTATTTCGACATCATTTTTATCTTTAACTTGTATGACGATGCCTTTCTGTTTCATCTGTCTAATCCCTTTCACTTTGAGTGTTTTACCTGTTTCTTTTAATTTATTTATAACTTCTTTCTTGATTTCTTCATTGTTCCTTGCGTCATCCTCTTTATCTGGCTTTAATAAGATCACTTCATATTCTTCTTTCTTTGTCTGTTTTATTATATCTTCTTTTGTACCTGGGCCTGAGGGGCCCGGCATTTTAGCTGCCATTTGTGCATACGATATTTTCTGCGTCTCATGATATTTTTCTTTTGTCTTTAAAATTTCTTTTTCCATTATTTCTTTCTGTAATATGTTCTCTAAAATTGCCCACTTGTCTAATATAAATTTGATACTTGATTTCGTAATTTTATTATTTTCGTTAAATAGGTATTCTTCTAACTTAACTCTTTCGTCAAAAACTGATTTTAATCATTTGTTTTCTTGTTTTTCTTTATTTGTTTTTTCATCAAAATTTAATGTATCAAGTCCTAAATCTCCCGTTTTTCTCCTTTTAGTTCTGGGAGTAACGTTTCCGAAGGTCTCCTCGGTGGCAATGGACGAGGCCGAACTTCGCCTACTGTGTCCTTTAATTATTCGCTCGGTAAGCATCTCTACTTCCACAGAGCATTCTCCTATATCTGCTTCATCGATTTGTTTGTTTTTTTGTTTATTTAGATCCATACTGCGTCCCACGAGTAAGGTCGGAAAGGGTGGTCCACCGGGGCAGAGCCGCCATACCCCGGTAAGGCTAAATACAACCGGGTGTCGCCAGGTTCCCGGAGGTTGGTCGCTAACGGCCGGTGCACCCACCGACCACGTCCCGGCGCAAAGTCCGGAACGCCCCTCTTCGCCGCGCACCATAGCTTGGGGTGAGGGATTTTTTATAGAGGTTGTCATCCTCGCGGTCCGGCCGGTTAAGGCAAGACCCCCGTTCCTGCGAAACATGACCACAGGTTTACGGTGTGCAAGAGCTCGGGTACCTTGGGCTCGCTAAGGCCCATACTGTGTCCATCGTTGGCTCGACCGAGGTCGGACCAAGGATAGACACAGCCCCTGAGGGCACGTAGAGGGGCACCCTGTGATCTTCGAGTGCCCCCCCCCCTATACGGCCCCAGGGGAGGGAGTTAAAGGCGTTGGTGATATCCAAACTCACCGCCAACGCCCCCCCCCCCCGGGGGGGGGACGTGGCCGAGTCCGAGAGGGACTTCACGCGGCCGACAGCGTCGACCGTCGATCGTCCCCCTCTGAAGCCAAACTGGGACTCGGCCAGGTCGGGACCTACCCGGGACAGGTGCCCCGAGAGGGGGGAAGCAACTACCCTCTCGAAAAGCTTCCCCACCTCGTCGAGGAGACAGATCGGCCGGTATGCCGAGGGAGAATCGGCGGGCTTTCCCAACTTCTTTAGGAGGACCATCCTGCCCCTCTTCCAGCTGGACGGGACACGCCCCGTCCTCAAGCAGCCGTCGAACAGGCGCCTGAGACGGGGCCCGAGGACGCGCAGGGCCAGGGCCATGGCCCGGTACGCCGTCAGGACCCGATGTTTCGGGCCCCCATCCTCCTGACGGCCACGGCCAGCTCCTCCGCCGTGACCCCATGTCGTCGGACCAGGTGTTCGGGTCCAACTCCCCGAGCCCGGTGCTGGTCCCCCCCCCCCCTCGTCTGGGGGGAACAGGGTGCTCACCACCCTGTCCAGGAACTCGGGGTCCAGGGTCTCCGTCACGGGGGGCGCCCATGGGCGAAGTTTGCCCATCACCATCCTGTACGGGCGCCCCCAGGGGTCACGGTCCAGGTCTTGGAGGAGCTCCGACCAGGCGCCGGCCTACGCCCTTGTTTCGATAGCTGTATGTGATTTTATGTTTTTGAATGCGAGGTAACGGATTAGGACGTTTGCTTTCAATCACACCGTTTATTAACACAAAGAACAAGGCTATAAGTACAGGTAGTTGAGTTTCTTAATTGTACGTGTTTATTACCTTCCGCTCGCTTCGTTAGTTCGCTTGATAGTTCGATAGTTCGATCTCTTACACTAATTGATGTAGATTATTAGAGCTTGGATTGATCACAGAGTTACAAGAGTAGTAAAAGTAGTTTAGCGGTGCAAGAGTTTAGACTTATAAGTTCTGCGGTAGAAGTGACAGTGAGTGTATTAAGGTTTAGTTAGACTTGTACCTATAGGTGAGATTTTAGTATAAAGTGAGCTCTCTGCCCTCGCGCATTGGCATAAATATGCTCGAGCGGGGCAAAGAGACTGAAAGAGAGTAGAGGAAGGGCGCTCTCTCCTGCTGCCGCGAAACAGCGCTTGGCGCGGAGAAAGTTGGCGCCCTTTCCTATAGGCGAATCCGCAACAGCCCTCTTGATGGCCACCACTTGCTCCCGGTAGCCCTCGTACAGGTGACGCTCCCTCGCCAGGTCGCGACGTCGTCTTCGACGGGCCCTCTGGAGCAGTCGCCGGGCGCGTGCGCAGGTGTAGCGCGTCCGCGCTATCTCCGGCGACCACCAATGCGTTGCCCGTCGTTTCGGCGGGCGGGTCCGGGGCATGGCAGCCTCGCATATCGCCACCATACACCTTTGGAACCGCGCCGCTTCCTCCTCGACGTCCACGAGCGACCCAGCCGGGATCTCGGGCCAGGCCACGGCGAGGGACGCTGCCATCAGCGCGTCCTCGTCCAGGCGCTTCAGCGCCCACCTCTTCTTGTTTGAGGGGGGAGAATCAGGGAAACCATTCCCCCACTCCTTCCCCTTCCCGGCGGTCCCCGGCCCCGGGTGGCGCGCACCTCCATTGGGATATAGAGGTGGTCCCTACGCGACTCACAACCGAGGGGGAGGCCCATGTTAGGTCGACAATGGACTCCCCCTGGTAGCGAACGCAGGTGCTGTCGGACCCCCGATTCAACAATCGGAGGTCGGAGCCGGCCGCCCAGTCCAGCACCGCGCCGCCCCTCAGGTCCGTCCCGGGGGATCCCCAGGCCTGGGAGTTGAAATCCCCCAGGACGATAGCCGGACGGGGCCGATACCGCGAGACGCATCTCGCGATCCCGTCCAGAAACTCCTCGAAGGACTCGATGACCCAGGGAGGCGGCGCGTAGACCCTCACCACCAGCAGGTCTCCCCACTGTGCCGCGACGTACCCATCGCCGCTCTCCAGAAGGGAGAACGACAACGGCGCCGAGGTGCCCCCAAGGATTATCGCTACCGAGCCGCCCGAATTACCCACCCAATTCGGGTGGTCCGGGATCCTGTATGGCTCGGCAGCGATCGCCAATCCCGCACCCCACTCAGTCATGGACTGGACAAGCATGTCTTGCGCCCTGGCCGAGTGGTTAAGGTTGGCCTGGAGCAGCAGGGCCATAGCCCCTTCACTGCCCCAGATCCATGGCCCCTTCCTCCACGGGCCTCGTCTCCATCGTTGCGGGAGGAGCCGCTGCTGGCGCCTCTCCTCCCTCCTCAGCCATCTCTGCCACGGGACCAGGACCCTCCGGTACAGCTGCCGCCGCCACCCTCTTCCGTCCGTCCAGGCTCAGGGCAGCCAGTTTGGGGGCCAACTGCGTCTGCTGGGCCCCCTTGGCGCCCTGATTTCTCCTTCCTTTGAGGGGCACACACCCCTTCATCCCCATCCGATAGCCGGAGGGTTTCTCCAGGTCAGCGCACGGGGGGGGGGGGCACCTGGGAGCGCTCCGGCACTCCGCCACCATGTGCTCGGGGCTCCCGCAATTGTGGCAGCGCCCGCTGCGGTCCGCAGTGCCGGTGCACCGCTGCCTTACGTGTCCCATCTCCAGGCAGCGGAAGCACTGCAGCGGGCGGTCCGCCAGCGCCTCCACCCGGGCAGTGGTCCAGCCGACGCGGATCTTCTTTGCGACGACCACTTTCCTGGCAGCTGCCAACGGGCACCTCACCCAGAGGGTGCCGAGTCCCAGCGGAGACGACCGGATTTCTCCGGTCCTCACCTCCGCTGGTGTACAACCTCCGACACCCGCGATGGCCGCGGCCACGTCGCTGGTGGTAGTGGCCGCCTCCAGGTCCCTGACTGGCCCCATCTTACTGGCGGAGCTCATGGCCTCCGCGTACGATATCTTTGCCCCGTCCTTGATGGTCAGAGCGATCGCCGCCGTACGCGGGGGTCTACGCTGGGGGATTTTGGGGGCTGCCTTCGCCCCATTTCCTCCATCCTTCTTCCGCTGTTGATGTTGCTGCTGCTTCTGCGGCCGCTTCTCTTGTTGCAGTTTCGCCGGCAGCCTCTTAACAGCCGCGGGAGCGGCCGGAAACGGGGCCGGGCGTACCTGGGCCCGGGTCGCCGCCCCCGCCCTTTTATCCTTTCCCCCCCGCCACCGTGGCCCACGTATTGGCACCCCTCTGCTCCGGGGTGGGGCTTGGCATCTGGGGTTGAGGGGGAGGGCGCTCCCGGGTGCGGGGTCGCCGCGGGTAACTCCCCGCGACGGCAGGCCGCCTCCACCTCCGCCCTTATCTCCCTGATCCGGACCTCCCCCGGCGTCTCGTCCTTCGTCATCTGCTGCGGGGGGGCTGCCCTCGCCCACTTCTCGGATAGCTCCTTCTTCATGGAGACGATCTTCCTCTCCACCCTCCCCATGAAGGCTTCGAAGAGGGCCTCCAAGCGCTCCTCGCTGACGGACCCTGGCCTTCCTTTGGTGGAGGAGGGGGAGTGGTACGTACGGGCCTTGGCCCTGTCCCCTTCCTCCTTCTCGCCTTTCTCCCTCGACCTCACCGGGACCGCTTTGGCCGCAGCGAGCGCCAACTTGAGGTCGGCCACCTGACTGCGCAGCAGGAGGTTCTCCACCTGCTGGGCATTATTTTTGTTCGACCTCTTCGCCATCTCCGTAGCGGCCGCTCGCACCGTGAGGGCCGCCACGTTGAGGTCCCTGATGTAGGTCCCCTTGAGGTTGGCGCTCCTCGAAGCCACCCTCCTCACCACGTCCATCTGGGCCAAGATCTTAGCGCCCAGGTTGGCCGTGGGCTGCGGCCTGAGGTCGTCCGCCAACTCGTACTCCGTCGGGATGCCCTTTATACGCCTTGCCGACGACGGCGACTCATCCTCCGGGCTCCGCACCCTCCTCCCCTTTGTAGTGGCCCGCCGCTGGTCAGACTCCCCAGAGGATCTTCCTGTGCATGGCGGTGTGCACACTGAAGTCCGTCTCCCCCTCCGTGTCACTTAGGACGCATAACGGAATCTCACTCACCGCCGTTGCTGTAGCCTCCTTCCGTGCGCTGCCCCGAGGGGTAGCCCCCTTCCGTGCGTCACTGCCCCTCGATTTGCCAGGGGTAGCCTCCTTTCCGGTTTCTTTGCCACCGTCCATGGGCTGCACTATGGACGTGGTCCTCCCCGCCGGACTCGCGCTCGGGCGCGACCCCTCCTTCTTCTTCGGTGCTTGTGTTTGTAAATTCATGTTGGCAGGTAATTAAATGAACACTTCGCCCATCATGGGACCCCCACCGCGGTGGGGGCACTTCCCCGTTTAAGTTTGACCCTAGTTATGGATGCCGAAGCCGAGAAGCGGTTTTTCGGATGGTCAGTCCTATCGGCACCAGTTGACTCTACAGAAAAATGTTACGGGATAGGCCCGCGCCATATTTGATGCTAAAGGTTTAACGTCACCCCTATCGAGTGGGCGACACCGGATCCGAGCCGATGCCAGACCCAAACCTCGGGCTAGACGTGCTGCGATTTAACCTACGCAGTGTCGGTTATGAGGAAATACCGACCAAGTAATCCTCCATACCTGCGCCCGAATACCCCACTTCAACCCCGTCATTGGCTCCGGACAGTGAACGCGTGAGCGGTTCTCCCATGTTTAACATACGGGTTCACAGGATCTTTGCCATAATTACAGGACTTACGATTACCCTTATTACTACCGCAGAGGTCAGGTACTAACATCACGCGCCACTCCGGTCGGGGGGCAACTACTGCCCCCTTGGTTAGTCTGCCGGGAATATCCATAGGGCATCGACCGCAGCTCATTCACGCACCACAGTGAGCCGCTGCATAGTTTTCACCGTTCAGCCCAAGCCCTTCCGGCATGGTTGGACCTGCCGGGACTGAAGCTCCCGCCGGCATGACCTTGGGCCTCATCACGGCTACTTAAGCCCCTACACCACGTCAAGGTGGCGGCTCCTAGTAGGGGATGCACAGCACCCCTGAGCAATGTGGGTGGATCAAGGTTCCTCACCCCCGGCGGGAGATTTTTGAGTTTCAAGGGTTCCCAGGGGCATTCAAAGAATGTGCGATACGGATCATTAACTTCCGCCTCACACATCCAGTATTCCGCAGAATTCTCCTTTCCTATGCGGTGGAGGTAACTCCCAAAGCAACCATGCCAGTCAACGCCCGGGTTCACAGTCGCGAGCCGCAAACACTCGAGTACATGAGTAAACACCGGGGCCGTGTACAACAGCACCGACCGTGGTGTGTTCATCACCAGTTTACGGGCCGCGAATTCCGTTTTCCCCAGTCTCTTCATTAGCCCTCCAAGGGCAGCTAGGGTTCCGCTAGCGTGCCTACACGCATCTCCAATGTGGACCTTGAAAGTGAGACCCCCAGGTACCGGACTTCTTCTGCAAGCTGGATATGCCTTCCTCCCAGCTCGATTGACTGAGGGCTTTCCCTCCTTCTGGCTCCTCCCACCATGATAGCCTCATTCTTGTTGTGCGCTAGTTGCATGGCCTTGCTGCTTAGCCAGTGTGCCACCTCCTGATATGCATTGTTAGCCCTTCTGGCCAACACCTGCCGATCCACAGCCGATACCAGGATCGCTAGGTCGTCCGCAAATGCAACAAACCTGACCCGTTCACTATCATGCCTCCTAATTATATCGCCGTAAACGACGTTCCACAGGAACTGTCCAATCACCGACCCTGTCGGAACCCCTGCATAAACTGAGCAGCTGACCGGCTCCCCATCTCCTTGGTACACTATCGTGCGGCTGCTAGAGTATGCTGCAACCATCCGCACCAAATATCTCGGTATTCCTTTGACCATTAGCGCCCTAATTATATCCATCCACCTGACAGTGTTGAAGGCGTTCTTCACATCGACCAGGATCATGACTGCGGTCCGATTCCCGGCCTCGGCTTTCCTGGCGAACTCACGCCCAGTCATGATGGCCGTCCATCATGGCAAGTCCATCCTCGACTTGCCCTCTCGGAACCCGTACTGTTGCTCCGCAAACCCTCCTGCATTTCCCCATTCAGCAGTCAGCTTCTTCTTTATACAGGGTGTCCCGTAACTACCGCAACATCGGGAAATGGGGGGTAGCTGAGTTGATTCTGAACAACTTTCTCCTTGACTAAAATGTTGTTTGAAGCCTTGTTTTTTAGTTATTAACCAAAAACACTGCCAAATTAGAGCGCCTATACAGCGCGCGCTCTGGTGCCTACTTCTGCACTGTGCTCGGTAGTGTACGGGGGCATCGAGGGTATCGAGAAAAGCGTACGGCAAATGTTACATCGTTATTCATTAATAAGATATAAACTAATTATTCTTTTCATCAATCGCGCACGGTCGTGGTCGTTATTCATGAGTAACAAATAATTCCACATTATCCGTAATTTAAAACGATGTAACATTTGCCGTACGCTTTACTCGGTACGCTGTACTTCTGAGGCGCATTTGCCCCCGGCTCACCTTTGGGTAGCAAAGATCAGCTTCTGTATTTCCTAGATGCCCGGGAAGCATCCACGCTGCCAGCACACACATTTTAGGCAATTCTCCTATGACACCGATGGGCATCTGATCCGGTCCAGACGCGTTCCTTGGGCTGATCCTCTTCAGCGCCGCCACCACGTTATAACTGATCATCTGCGGGCACTCTTCTTCATCCTCTGTATTCCGCGGAAATTGGTATTCCTCCTGCGGGGCAGTCACAAAGAGCTCGGCAATCACTCTTCTGACTGTATCGTCTGGGAGTATAGCTGGTCCCTTATATCCTTTCAATGCCTTCATCACCACCTTGAATGGCTTGCCCCACGGATCTTCATTCAGCGTTTCACAGAGGTTCTCCCAGGCCGCTATCTTGGTCCCTCTAATATTACGCCTGAGTATCCTCTTGCTGTCAGCATACATTTTCCTTAATGCATCCAGCTGGGCCGCAGTCATGTTTGTCCGCCGGTAGCCACGATGCAGTCTTCTTCTGGCAGCAGCCAGTGCATCTCGACCCTTCGCTAGTCCGGGCGTCCACCAGTACGCATCCCCGCCTGGTCCACCGTTCGTAGCAATTTCTTCCTTGGGTCACATGCCTCCAGCAGGTACGCCATTCACCCCACAGCGAACTGCTCAGGCTGTTCCGGATTAAGACCATCAACGGCTCACGCACCCGCCCTGAGCACTTCTCGGAGCTCATCCCTGTCAATGCGTCCTGCGTTCCACCTCTGTTTGGCAGCTAGAGTGGTTGTCCGTTCTTCCGTAAAGTCATGTCTAATGTAGCAATGGTCCGAGCCACTGTGCTCATCCAGTACCTCCGAGTACGTGACCTGGCTGCTTATTCCACTCGTGACGGGCATAAAGTCTATAACCGAGGACTTTCGCCCTCTGCGAAACGTTGGCGTCCCCACGTTGCTGGTTGGCAAGAGACTCATGGCCGCCAGCGCATCCACCAGGCAACGACCCCTCCTGTCGCTAATGGCACTTCCCCGCTAGGGTGACTTGACGTCAATGTACTCTGCAACAATACATCCCCCCACCCCACATGTCTATTGACTAGGTCACACAGTGTTCCTAGTGAGTCTTTAAAGTCCGCGATTGTCTTATTTGGCGAAAAGTACACACTGACCACAAGTATTTTGTCAAACACCGCACTAACAAACTCCGTGCTGGGCCATTCCCTGGCCGTCACGGTGTGGTGCGGAATTATCCACAGCGCAGCACCGCAGCTCAGGCTACAGAACCACGTCGGATGCTTGCTATAGTAGTCTGATAAAATGCCAGCATTTATGCCCTCTGACTGTATCTTCTGCTGCATCAAGCTTTGCGCGACGCTGCAGTTGCACTTGCAGTAGTCTCAGTTCTTAGGGCATTACGCAGGCCGTTTATCCCGCACGACAGGGCACATTGCCGAGGCAGCAACGTGCACAAGGTTCCTCTCCGGCGCTCCCCTTTCCAAGCAGAGGCAGCACCTTGGCTTGTTCGTGCATTCATTAATGCCGTGCTCTTTAGATCCGCACCTGCGGCATATTTCCTTAATCGCTTGATCAAGCATACACCCAGCCGCTATGTGCCCCAACCGATGGCAACGATAGCATCTCATGATATCGGGTAACAGCTTTACACTACATGACACAAATCCTATCCTCACTCTGCCCAGAGTGAGGAGCTTTCTTAACTCAGGTCCATCGTCGCAGCTGACGGTGGCCCGCTGCATCCCCCCGTAGCCAGCCCTCAGGGATATAAGCTTACATCCCGAAAGTGATATAAGCCTTCTCTTCTTGCCTTTACCAGGACCACTCTTCTCCCTGGCTAGGCCCGCCAGGATTCTTAAGTTGCTGCCCAGCTCTTTTTTAGCAGTAGCCGACTCCGGCTTTGCAGCTCCCGCCTCCTGGCAGGCATTCTCATACATTTTCTCCAGGCCCCCTAATGCGTTACTTGGCCTCGTCCTCGCCGCTTGCTACACGACTTGATTCGCCATGTTCAACCTGTTCTTTAGCGCAACGAATAGTTGTCCCATTTGCCTGTCCATTCCCATGATGCTGGTAGTGTACTCCTCAACATCCGCTGCCTCTCTTTCCACCTCCCTGAGCAGCTGCTCAAGTGTGTAGTGTCCGTCTACTGCCACCTTCATCCTGTCGAACGCACACTGCCAAGTTAGACTGGCACTGGCAGTCGAACTCCTATATTCCCTCGGGGGTGGAGGAGATTCTCCTTCCCTCTGGGGGGTCCTCTCCGCCGGACGGTTAATCCCAGGAGGCGGGGTCATCTCCATACCAATCTCCACCCTCAGCTCAGGGGAGGGGGTTCTCCTCCACAACGGGGATCCTTGCCTCTCCCCCATCGCACCCTTCTCGCTGCGCGTACTCCTGGCATCCATCACATCACCCTGTCGCACCAGCAGAGCAGCTTCCATGGCTGCTGCCCTTGATCGCGCGATACCTTAACTGCCAGAGATTGACGTGGCCGTGCGAGCCGCCACAACAGCGCTCTAGCGACGGCCAAAAGGGCACTAGCGCTACCGTAGCGTTGTTTGGAAAACTCCCTAGAATGTCCCTAGGAAGTGCCCAAAAAGTACCTAGGAGGGCCCTATGCGGTACCAAAAGGTCCCTAGGCGGCACCTCCCTAGCCCCCAGCACTTGCTTAAAACTTCCTACAAATGTCCCTAAAAAAGTATCTAGGGTCCTTCTCTTTGTTCCCTTACCTTGTTCTGGTGGCAGCGTTACTGCAGCAGCTCACGCCCTCAGTAGGTGCCAGCACCGTCGCGACTTCCGGTGGCCGGTAGATTTGGGCGCCCTGGCCCAAACCGGAACCAACCTTAAAACGCCACGTGCGAACACGCGGCGCGTACACTTACTCAACTTTTCACCACTATAACCCACTGGTTGTTCTCGAAGTGCTAAGTTCAAAAGAAAACCCTGCTGCACGAGGTATCCAATACAACTGTAGTTCGCCTCCGCAGGCGAGCAATCCCGACACGCACCTTGCGCGCCACGCGGCCTAACCTCTTTTGAGGTTAGGATTCTCACGTCAAAAGTTTGTAAGTTCAAATTTCCACTAAAAAGTTGGAAATTTTTAGCTCCATTTGCTTGAGCTTGCTTATTGCAACTGCTGCATTAACTACAATCACAATTAACTCACTTTTCCGGCAATAACAGCCACTTCCGCGGAGCTTGTACGAAACACTTCCGATCTCAACGGCGCTTCAGGCGAAACTCAGAGTACATATATCTGTAATAGGTATAAACCAGACCCCGACGAGTATTAGTTTCGCGGCGACAACACGACTCCAATCCCGCATCAACAAATTTCAAATTGATGCGACCTTTTTAATCATTCCAAACATCACGGATACACTACCATCGCGAATAATTCCAAAGACAAATTTAAATTTTCCATGGAATTTACCACTCGTCGACCCCAATTTTAACGTACCGTCCGAAATCGACGCCCTTATCGGCGCAGAAATCTTCTTACACCTCTTATACGTGGGACAGATTACAGTAGGAAACACAGTCGCCATGCAAAAAACAAAGTCTCAGCTGTATTCTGGCCGGACGAGTTTTATGCGAAGGAAACGCACGGGTCCGTCATTGCAATATAATGCGCGAGTCCCTGCAAAATCAAATCGCGAAATTGTGGGAACTAGAAGAACCACCTCGGAGTATTATACTCTCCGAAGAGGAATCTAACACCGAACAACATTACAGTACAGATACGACACGTAATGCGACAACCGGTCGATACACAGTCAGTTTGCCATTGAAGGAAGGCGCATCAGAATTAGGACGATCATACCTCGTCGCGTTTAAACGATTCCGATCCTTAGAACAAAAATTCGTAAAGAACCCAGAACTAAAGGACAGGTACGTTCAATTTTTAAATGAATACATCGTTTTAGGACACATGACAAACCTTCGGACAAACGCGACAAACGACGGTTACTACCTACAACTTTACGCTGTAATAAAGCAAACCAGCTTGACTACGAAACTTCGGGTCGCTTTTCATGCATCAGCAAGGGCATCGAAGGACAGGTCATTAAATGGCATAATGTTAGTATGGCCGACAATACAAACAGACCTGCACTCTCTCCTCGTACGATTCCGCTCGCATACTTATGTACTTACAGCCGACATCGAAAAACTGTACCGCCAGGTACCAATACCCCGACAATCGGAAACACCAAAAGATTTTCTGGCGGACAGACCCCAACAAACCCAGCGAAACCTACACATTAAATACAATTACGTACGGCTCTTCTGCCACTCCGTTCCTAGCAATTCGAACGCTACATCGGCTTGCAATTGACGAAGGTCGAAACGTTCCGCAAGCCGCGACAATACTTCGCGAGGATCTATATGTAGACGACATGCTGACCGGCCATGACACAGGCACCCAGGCAATTGCGGTTCGCGACCAAATAACTGACCTGTGTAAACAGGGCGCTTTTAGACTTAGACAATGGGCGTCAAACGACAAGACACTCATTGAAACACTGGACGATCAGACCGACGCGACGCACTTACGACTTGACCTGGACAATACAATAAAAACCCTTGGTATACAATGGGACGCAAAAAAGGAAGTAATTACATATGCGATAAAGGAACTTGACAATACGAAATGACTAACGAAACGTACAATGTTGGCACAGATCGCCTCACTATTTGACCCCCCCGGATTACTCGGACCAATAATCATACGCGCAAAGATTCTCATGCAACAACTTCCTAGGGACATAAATATAAATACCACATGATCCGCATTTTGTAGGGATCTACATCTGCTAATAAATGTCGCGGCATACCATATCATACCATAATCCAGCCCGCCCCCGTGTCCTGTAATCGCAATTTTTCGTGTATCTAATTGTATATATTTTTTCTCCGTATATAATAATGTCCATTTGAGTCACAAAGATTAAATTGACGGGAAGCCAATACCCTCTCAAACAGATTTCCCACCTCATCGTGGAGACATATCGGCTGATATGCCGAGGGAGAATCGGCGAGCTTCCCCACCTTCTTCACCAGGACCATCCTGCCTCGCTACCATTGAGACCGGACACGCCCCGTCCTCAGGCATCCATCGAACAGATGCCTGAGACGGAACCCGAGGGCTCCCAAGGCCAGGGCCATGGCTCGGCCCAGGATGCTGTCCGGCCCCAAAGCGGTGTTCCGGGCCTTCATCCGCTTGACCGCCCGGGCCAGCTCCTCCACCGTGACACCCATATCGGCGGACCAGCGGTTCGGGTCCGCTGGTCCGAGCTCCAGGACCGCCCCCCCCCCCCCCCCTCACAGGAAGGGAACAGGGTGTCCACCGCTCTGTCTAGGAACTCGGGGCCCAATCTTTCCGTCACAGGGGGCGCCCAAGGCCGAAGTTTGCCTATCACCACCCTGCATGGGCGACGAGGAAGGGTGGCTCCTCAACGGAGTATCCTCATTGCTGCAGCGGAATCCGTATCTTGTTAGGAATACTCGTCCAACAACTGGTCTCCGGCATCAGATGGGTTATTGCATAGCTAGACACCCCGGTTGCAGCGCGATGCCTGCTGGTCCTCAGGGGTTTGTCAGGAGTCTGGTAAATGGGCGGTGCCACCTCCTCCTGGGAGGGTAAGGGGGATCGCCCATTTTTGTCTTTCTCTCCATCCTTTATCACCTTAGCCGCGAACCCCTGGTCTGGTGATCCGTGAATCCGATAGAAGGTTTCCAGGTGGCGTCTCTCCTCCGCCCAGCGATCACAGTGGAAGATGACGTGGTCTGCGTTATCTCCCGGGTGTCCGCAGTCCCAGGAATCCTCGTTGATCGTCCTCCCTATTCTCCTCCTCAAACTGCCAAACGAGCCTTGTCCCGTTAGGAGCTGCATCGCATGGAAGTCTAGGAAGGGGTGAGGGGGACTTCTGCTCAAAAGTGCTGACTGAGCCGATCAGCTTCCGGGTCCTGTTGTTTGCGTCAAACATCTGCCCTGCCACTAGTCAAGGGCCTCTTTCCATATCCTCTTCTTAAATCTTTGGAGGTAGGTGGGTCCTCCTGCGGGGTCCCCATATTCTCCGTCGGTGGGATGGTGTTTGTCTTCTCCATGTAAATTTTGCAGAGGGCATCGGCTTTTATGTGCCTCGGCATCCTCCCCGCCAACACACATAGTGCATCATATGCCACTGTGCGGTATGCCGTCGTGGTATGAATCAATGCCGCTTTCTGGCTTCTGCGTAGAACCATTGTGTTGAATCGGCGGGCGTTCGCTGCCTGCGCCCCTAATGGGAACGCATACAGGACCACCGACTCTCACACGTTGTCATACAATGTCCTACATTTCCAGGCTGGGCCCTTGGTAATCGGAAGGAGCCCTGCCAGGGCACCCATCATCCTCTTCGCTTTCGCGCTGGTTTTAGCGATGTGGTACCTGTAGTTACGCAGGTTGTGGAGCTCTAGTCCGTGGTATTTCGCAGTGCTGTGCGTCCTCATGGAGATCTCGCCCCATTGCGTGTCCATTATTTCGTGGATTCTTTTCCCCGCCAGTATTAGAACCTCGATCTTTTCGGGCGCTATCGCGAGGTTCGTACGTGCGAACCAGTCTCGGATCTGCATCAGGGCGACGTCTATTAGGAATCTCCCTCCCGAGATGGCGAGCGCCAGGTCGTTCGCATACGCGAACGCTGCAGTGTTCCTCAGGCCGTTCGCGAGCGTCAGAACACCATCGTGCACCAGGTTCCACAGCATTGGCCAAGTACTGCACCTTGTGGAACTCCAGCATAGATCGGCAGGCTCACTGTTCTTCTCAGTGTGTGGACCACCTCTCGCCTATCCTCGGAGTAGTTCCTTATAACACTTATTAGGTCCCCTGAAAGTCCTCTCCGAGCCAGTTCGGCCAGGATGTGTTTCCAAAATAGGCGGCTAAATGCATTCCTTATATCCGTGGTGACTAGCGCACATAGTGCGCCCCTACTTTGACATGTGTCGGCGAACCGAATTACCTTCCTAATTGCCTCCACCGTACCTACGCACCTTCTAAAGCCGTATTGATGGCAGTCGAAGGGGTCGCGTCCAATTTATGCCTCTAAGGCGTCCTTCACTACGTACTCCCAAAGCTTAGAGAGCGCCGGTAGCACGCTGATGAGATAAGAGATTAGAAGATAAGCAGATTTATTTGGAGGATCACCAGTGGTCTAGCCACTACGGGAAATTGGTCCCAGAGATTCACTTCCAAAAGGGGGAGACAGGTGCGAACCCGCTACCACGGAACCAGATCATACCAGAAAGGAAACTCGTAGGACGACCATCGCACGCAACCATAGAGTATGCGAGAGGCTCTACGAAATTCAGCTCGACGGCAGACGAACCGTGCATTCAGTTTGCCGGTCCGCAGGGGCTCACACAGGAGATCGTAGGAATGATACACCATCCCTACGGATATCGTCCAGGAAACGGCGACATTCCAACGGTTTTCCGCCCACACCCCACTATAGAAAGTCCTGAAGTAAACAGGCAAACAAGGTTAAAGTACGATAAACAACAACAAACAACAAGTCACAAACCAAGGTGTAAGGTAACGTGCCAAGGGTTGAATGGCCGCAGTGACTTAAATTATGCGGTCGCAAACGTTCCTGCAGGGCACCTGGGGCCACCACTGCAGTATTTAGTCCCCTTACTCGGATAAGAGGCCCTGTTCGGGTGGACTTCATGCTTCCTCACACCACAACTTAGGGATATAAACCGGACAGGATTTTGTATACGACTCAGGCAATGACAAGGACAACGAGAATTCCCAAGCACCAGATGGAAATGTCAGATCGACAGAAAGTAGTTTACGGTGCAGGGGAGGGATACCCCAGTACCGGTCCGAGGGATGGTGGGCAAGCGGAACCCCCGGATCGTTAACCGACGACCGTACAACAGATAATAATACAAGTACCTCGGCGACATCCACCGTGCTGCAAGATATGCACTACGACAGGATGCGCCAAAAAGAGGAGGACGAGAGGGAAAAATGGGGGCGGACAGAGGAGCAACGGAGCACTCCGCATGCAACCCTCCCGTATACCACGGAGGATCCCGACTCGGAATCGGATGAGAGATCGACGACTCAGTCAATCAGTCTCTGTCTCCACCCGAAAGGGAGGGACTTCAACCATGTCGGACTCCGACACGGAGGAGGAAGCCACCCGTCGGCGCCGGGAGAAGAACTCAGGCAGGACAGCCCACCATGAAGGGGAGATGAAGGTCACGGAAGAAACCTTCCACACGCGGGTTGGGAAATACCCAATGGGATTCATCACGGCCCATTTTAGGGCTACCTCAGGCGGGTCGATGAAGTTGGGTTCGAGTGAAACCCAAAATCCATCCCCACCAACAGGACACCCATGGGGGGTGACTACCCCATAGATGATAAGGAAGGGTTTGAGGAAGTCAAATCCAAACCGGCCGCCTCCACACCACGTTCAGTAAGAAGGGGCTCCCCAAAAACTATGAGCCCCACGGATACGAGACTCAATCTAGGCGCACCAGTGGTCTCTCAGCGTCATCTATGGGCGCTACTGGCCGAAATAGAGGCGCTGAGGGCACAGGCTGAGTCCTCCGCAACGGCGTTTATGGAGTATGCAAACTCCACAAAAAACGTCAAAGCGTCAATGAGGGAGAAGAGCATACAGACTGTTGCTGCGCTTTAAAGGATGAGACGGAAAACCCTGGAGGGCAGAAAAACCCCCAGCGGGACGGTCCCCTCCCCTGCCAAACCCCCGTGGAAGCAACCCCCCCATCTACTGAGGGAAGCGAGGTTAAAGCGAGGGTACATATTGGCACTCAGACGGCGCCACAGGCTGAGAGAAAAGGGAGGTCCAAAACGGGCCATAAGAACCCCCTCCCGCCCCCTACCCGTAGCGGAACGGAGCACAATAGAGCGTTTCGCACTCCAACACAAGAGGAAGGTGAGATCTCCCCCGGAGGAGGGTGCGCCAAAGAAACCCCGCTCGGGAGCGACACCCTCCTATGCTGCGGTGGCGGGCAACCCCCCTCCGACAGAAACTGCGACCGATTCGGACTTTAAGGAAGTCCAGCACAAAAGGAGGAGCAGACGAAGGAGAGGGAAAACGCCCCCTCCGCCCGCTGAAACCATCTCCCAACCCCGACGGAGAATTCCCCTCACGGTTGGACGACAAAAGGCCAATCCTCCCGTGGACCCCAAAGTGGGAACTGCGAAGCGATCCATGCCGCTACGGAGAAAGCCCCCGAAGGTTAAACCGGAGGCCCTCCTTATTAAGGTAAAAGAGGGGTCCACCTACCTGGAAACGGTAAAGGACGTCCTCAGAAAGGGAAAGAAAGCGCAGTAACAAAGACAAGAGAAGGACATGTTCTGATAGAACTGTCCAAAACTGCCAAGGCACAGGGGGTAGCCGAAACGCTGAGCAAAGCGCTCGGGGAAGCACTACCGGTTGCCACACTACAGGCGAGGTCGACACTGGAAATAAAGAATGTCTACTCCACGTCAGAGGCCGTTGATATCGTGGAAGGGACAGACCCCTGGAAGGGACAGACCCCAGACCAGACTCTGGGACTAGACCCCAGCCAGATACACCTAAGAACAACGAGGATGACCCCCTCGGGAACCCAGACGGTGATCCTTGACATACCGTCCGGGGCCATCCCGAAGGACCTTGAATCACGCAGATTCAGGATCGGGTTTACGCTGGTGACGGCGAGGGTGCTACCGAAGGTTGTCCGATGCTTCAGATGCCACGCCCTGGGTCACACAAGCCTGGCCTGCAAAACGCTCCCTCAAGGAAAGGAGAAATGCAGGAAGTGCGGCTCTTTGGAACATTCTATGAAGGAATGCACCAACGAGCCGAGATGCACCCTCTGCGAGGCCCAAGGCCTGGAGGGGAAGAGACTGAATCACGTGGCAGCATCGCTTGGATGCCCGAAGTACCAAAAGGGCGCTCAGGGCCGACGGGGACCATCTACCCGCAATGGCTAAATCAATGGTGATACTACAAATCAACCTGAACAGATCCCGCCTCGCGCAGGAACTCTTGGTGCAATAAGCATCAGAGGTGAATGCCGACGCGGTGATCATTTCTGAACCTCATCCGTCCCGGATATTATGTCCGTGGACAGGATAACCCTAGAAAACCTGCAAAGAAGTGAGGTACTGGACACCTACTCCGCCTCAGACCACCGATACATCTTACACACCTTCAAGGAAGTGAGATGCAGCCGACCACACGCGGCGTGGAGACCATTCTCACTCAAGAACGTGAAACCAGAGGATATCCTCGACTCATACGACGTGTTGAGCAGAGAATCCACGCCGCGACTCGCAAGGAACCTTTCGAAATCTGGAAGAGCAAAGAACAATCGTGGTCCGATTTCTGTGCGATTCTCAATCAGAATCCATGGGCACGACCGTATAGGGCAGTGATGTCCAGATTGAGGAAAGCGAGAGGTGTGACAACCCCCCTCCCGGCGGAAAAGGTGCAAGAGGTGCTCAACGCCCTCTTCACCACCACAAAATCTCCCCAGGAAGTGACACCATGGCTAGATACCACCCCAACGCCCGACCCCCTGTGCACAACCATAATCAGGCAGGAAACTGTGGTGAAAGCGGCTAAAGCACTTAAGCTCGGGAAAGCACAAGGGATAGATTCGGTACCGACGGAAGTGGTCAAGATGATTGCCGAGAAATGGCCAGCTGACCTCACGACGATGTGCCGCCTAACGCTATTCGAGGGAACCATACCACGCATATGGAAGACGACACGAGTGATTCTACTCCCGAAACCAGGAAGGGACCTGTCAACTCCATCGGCATACAGGCCCATCAGCATACTCCCGGCGCTACCCAAGCTATGGAAGTACATGAAGAAAGAGGCCATAGAAGCGCAGATTGGACGCGACCCCTTCCACTGCCGCCAATACGGATTTAGAAAGGGCGTAGGCACCGTGGAAGCAATTAAGGGGGTAACGCGGTTCGCGGATGCATGCCAAAGTAAGGGCGCACTATGTGCGCTCGTGACAACGGACATAAAGAATGCATTTAGCCGCCTACAATGGAAGCACACCCTGGCCGAACTTGCTTGGAGAGGAATTTCCGGAGACCTGATAAGGGTCATACGGAACTACTCCGAGGATAGGCGAGCAGTGGTACATACCCCGGGAAGTACAGTGCGCCTGCCGATTTACGCAAGAGTTCCACAAGGCGCATACTTGCACCGATGCTGTGGAACCTGGTATACGATGGGACACTCGCGAATGGACTCAGGAACACTGCAGCCTTCGCATATGCGGACGACCTGGCGCTCACGATCTCGGCAAGAAATCTCGAAGAACTCCAGTTCCTGATAGATATCGGCCTGAGGCAGATCCAAGAATGGTTCACACGTATGAACCTTGAGATCGCCCCCGAAAAAACCGAGATTTTGATACTGACGGGGAAAAGAATCCATAGAATAATCGACCTTGAATGGGGCGAGACCTCCATGACGACGCAGAGCACTGCGACATACCTCGGAGTAGAACTTGACAACATGCGTAACTACAGGCAGCACATCAGTAAACCTGCGCCAGAGCGGAGAAGATGATGGGTGCCCTGGCGGGACTCCTACCAAATACCAAGGGCCCAGCCAGGAAATGTAGGACGTTGTATTACAACGTGTGAGAGTCGGTGGTCCTGTATGCGTTGCCAATATAGGCGCAGGCAGGAACGCCCGCCGATTCAACACAATCGTACTACGCAGAAGTTGGAGAGCGACATTGATTCATAACCGGAAGCATGGCTCGTTTTTCAGTTTCAGGGAGAGAATGGGAAGGACGATCAACGAGGAGTGCTGGGACTGCGGACACCAGGTGGGTAACGCAGACCACGCCATCTTTCGTTGTGATCGCTGGGCGGAGGAGAGACTTCACCTGGAAATCCTCTATGAAGCTAATCTGACGACCACGAACCTTGTCTCGCGGATCACCTCGTCGCTGGAAGCCTTGGAAGTCTTCCAGTCGTTCGCGGCCAAGGTGATGAATGATAGAGAAACCCAGGAGAGAGAGATAGCAAAAATGGGCGGCACCTTCTCCTCCTCCTGGGAGGATAGGAGGGATCGCCCATTTTTGCTATCTCTCTCTCCTGGGTTTCTTTTCCTGGGTCTCCTGGGTCTCATTTACCACACTCTTGACGGACCCCTGAGGACCAGCGGGCTTCGCACTGCTACCAGGGTGTCCAGCCATAAATAAACCCATCTGATGCCGGCGACCTAGTGTCGATCGATTATTCCTAACACGATAAGGAGCCGCTGCAGCAATTAGGATACTCTGCTGAGGGGGGTGGGGGGGCTAGTTTATAGGGCCGAGGGGGTGAGGGTGCATATCCTATTCGATGGTACGATAGAGGGGCGGTTTATAGTGGGTAGTTGCCACATGACACCTTAGCATGTCAACTGGGTAAGCGTAAATACATTCACCCCTCCTCGAACCGAAAAAAAAAGATCAAGCTCTTGAAGCGAGGACGACTTTAGCCAAAGACGGCCAGTTTCAATCTTGTTTTCTCGTGACTGAGTATCCTGGAAGTCCGGTATTCAACTCTACCCACTTTTTCCGCAAGGCGAGGACAACTTTAGTTAAAGTTGGCCAGTTCTGAAATCCATCATCCTTTACTCCCTTAGATTTCCTATATTCATAATCATTCTGTATTTGCCGTTGGAAGAACAGTCATACTGTCCTACGTTCTTCTGGTACCTACATAATAAATCAGGCAAAACACGTGGCGGCGGCAGTGGTGCTCCATGACAGCGGCTCCCCGCTTATCGCTCGGCGTACCGGAATCACTAGACGCGCAGTACTTCTGCTGAGTGTCACTGTTGCCGCCGCGTGTTTTGCCAAACTATTTCGCTTCGGTATTAAACACGAAAATGATTTTGCAACTTCTGTTGATGCTTTCCTTAGCACAAATGTCTGCTCTATCGCGTGGCATAGTCAGATTTTCTCCTAGACCTTCAGTTTTTGAAACAAATTGAAAAATATCGGCCAAAATGGGTGCGTTTTCGGTGTCCTTTTCACTTTGATCATTATTTAAACATATTTGAATGTTTATAATCAAACAACTATTTATATCATTTTATTCGTGAAACTCCAAAGAATCATTTGGAACCAAGCGGGACTGAATAACTATTACCGGAAAAGCACAAAACACTTTCAAAGTCGAAAATTTGCGATTTTTTTTCAAAATTGATTTTTTCAAAAACGGTACGTTCTGGAGAAAAACGGATTTCAGATTCGTGTTCAGCGCATTAAAGTCTATAAGAAACACCTATTGAAGGTTACAAAATCAAAAAAAAGTTGAAATTTGTTGAACAGTGTTATTTGCCACATGTCCAGATTCATCATTTTACCTCTGTAACTCGAATTTAGAGTAGCCAAACCTCGAAGTTTATAATTTTGGGTCAGAAATCATTCAATTGCTTCCTTTCTCTCAACCGTTAGGATTGTCTCAAAACATAAGACGGGAAACATCAAATGACCACGTGCATATTTTTTCCACGATTTTTCGTCAATTTTCGTAGATAAACAATGTGTTGATAAATTGGCTCAGCAAAATTGCTGACTTTTTGAATAATAAAAAGTCAGTACATATATGTATGTATTGTGACCTAACTTTCATCTTCTGATTACGTTTATACATATATGTATACAATAAAAATGTTATTCGCGTGAAAAAATTTAATTTGCCTTCCTTCCCGTCCTTTTCGTCAATTTTCGCGTGTTAAACCTCTCTTACTCGAACACTCGATAACACGAAATCACCATAAATCGAAGTTTTTTTCTCTTCCCTTGACGTTCATGTTATCGAGGTTCGACTGTAATAAGAAAAGTGATTCAAATAGTTGGGTACATACATATGGTATTTCGAAATCATATAAAATCTAATGTTTGATAATTAGTTGTATATGTTTTGCATAGAATTCCGAATCTGGGGATTACAAGCGAGTGATTATATGATTAATTAAAAGCTGAATATACCGCTAGCGAAGAATATTACTAATATAGGTTTAAATCGAAATATGAATACCATGAGGTGTAGTATGCATTACTGGAGAAAAGACTAGGATAACATCCTTCTATTTTCATATATTGAATCTCCCATTATTATATTAACTATACGTGAATTGGAAAGTAATATTATGGGTACTAGTTTTTTTAACCTTGAAAATATTCATCAGTGTTCCATTCAAAATTGCCGGTTGCCCTGAAAATGTGCAATATCTCAAAATATCTAGTAATTCAAAAATTTTGAACTGTACTGTAGGCTAGTTGATTGTGCTATTATGTTGATGAAATTATATAATAAACATTCCGAGCACTGATCAATACATTTTTTCGTTACCACAATTCGGGCATCGAACTGCCAAATTATGAAATTAAACATCGTTTCTAATTTAAAATACATATATTCAGATTAACAACTTACATTTTATTTTTAAATGGTAGCAAGATTGCGTATATTTACATTTCTACAATATGATGAGTGGTAAATTAATAATAACTACCGGGTTTTTCCGTTAAGAGGCGCACCCAAATATAGACGCATCTGGGCCTATATTTGGATTTTGTTTTCCAAATAGAAGCCCGTGCGCCTTTATTTGGGGACAAATAATAACGCGCTTTCTCGTAATGTATATCGGCGCTCTGCGCGTGGAGCCCGATATCGTCGGCCCGAGATGTCATTGCAATAGATGTTGTTGGAATATTTGGAAACACACTGTTATATTGTTGCTATATTTCACATAAAAATAACCTTTCATTAATCAAATAAATATTCTTTCCAAATAAACCTGTTTCTGTTAAGAAGCCCATGGGTTTTTATGTAGGGACAATATGAGAACCTTAAAAATGCAAAAACCAAATACAAGCCCATGGGCTTCCTAACGGAAAATCCCGGTACCGCGCATACAAGTGTAATGAAATCGAAGAGATCAAAAGCAACATACATAAGTTAGTATTTGGGTTGAATTGAGTTTTACAATGAAATATATTTTTCATATTAAAATACATCAAATGCGCGCAAAAACAGCACAAATCACATACCTATACATACTCGCCAACAATTTCCGGTCAAAATATAATTGTGTTATATCGCTGATATTAGAGATTTTTTAAAACAACCACTCATCATGCAAGTATAGCTTGTATATTAAATTATAAAGTACCACTTGTTAAATCTTTTGCAAAAATAAATGACTGTTTGGCAGGAAATTTTTGGCAGCTGCTTATGTACATGGTATATGATAAAATTGGATTAGGGGCCTAGACTTATACCGTATCAAAATTGATGACGATTTCTAAATTTGCATTAAAATGAAATCATACCAAATCCATTTTCTTATCCATATTTGGAGTAATTCTTATCACTTATAATTAGTCTAAAAATCATAAAAAATGAAAAAGGAAATATCATCAACTACTGTTAGTTAAGGTAATTACATTTCCATTTATTACGTAGAGATATAATAAAAAAATTTTTAAACACATTATGGGCATTAATTTAACAAAGAATACCCCTTCATTGTTACTGCAAAGTTACGTAAAAATGACTGATACCGTTTCTAATGTCATTCATTGATTTTTCTATGCCGAAAGTTAAATCAAACTTGCAACAGCATTTAGTTACCATAGTAGAGTGGGAAAATGAAAAATAAAGGAATTATGAAAATTTACGAGGAAATAACAAGCATATATAGTGTCAGTTGAGGTAGACCTTGGAAAGGGGGCCATATATTTTCATCGAGCGCACTGGTAGCTCTATCCGAGGGAGCGGAAACAACAGGGTATATTATGGAATACTATCCGCAATAGGTTCCACAATCTCGGTAGCCATTGTTTCGTGGTACCTACAGATGTGCTCCATTGTCGGTCTATCGGTACTCTTGCTCGAAAAGGAGAAAGAGAAAGAAAAAAAGAGAGACGTTTACGAAAGGAACGTATCAATTCTTTGTCGTATCAGTATATCTGTAGGCGTATCTAACGGGTGACATACCTCGAAATTATCTTCCTCGTTTTTACCAATAATAATCTCTGTAGTAGACATTATATTCATCATTTTAATTTAGAATACTTTCAATGGCAGTTCCCTTCAAAAGAATTCAACGTACCATTGTGAAATTGCATCTGGACGGGAAACATGATGGTGCTTAGTATTGATTTATTAAACTTGTACACTGTACACTAATTGCTTTCAAATAACACCAATACGGTGTGCCACGTGTTGCAAGCATACATGGGGAGTAACCGAAATAAGAGTTCTAATTTTACTGCAGTGAAATCAAACATTATTTTTCCTTCTACTAATAAAAATTCCTTCTGATATTTCTTATCATATGCAAACATATTTGTTGAATTTAGATTTTCATAATGATTGGACTGACCGTTAACTCCAACAATAGCATTAATGCAATACGATCTGCAATACTTTTTAGTAAAACTCAAATAAATATGAAACACCTGGTGCTTTTTATTAGGATTCCATTGTGGTTTATTAAAGTTAGACGTAAGAATACTGGCGCGTGTACTGTATGCTACGTTGTAACTACAATTATTGCAAGGATAAATATTAAAGGGTGCAATAACTTCAAATTATTACAAAATGTTCAGGAAATACTCTGTCCATATATTTTTATAATTATCAAAACCAATTTCATATGATGGAGAATTTAAAAAAACTTTGATTAATCTGTAGTTAATCTCTGTTTCTTACACGTGTATATGCATATACTATTACTGTGTTAGTGCACGTACAGATATACCCGCATATCGTAAGAGGGGGAAAGAAAGAAAGGGGACAGAAAAATGAAATATCAACGCAGTCGAAATCAATATTCAACGTAAATATTTTTGTGTTCCTCTATAGTAAATAGAGATAATCCATAACAGTATACTACCTCTCCTCTCACAATTCAAAAAACATTTAAAAACATATTTGCCTGCGGTCGTCATTAATATTTTGTTAACAAATCTTCGTCTGCTTGGCAGAAATATAAAAATGGCATTTTGTTTTTTGTATAAAAGGATATCTCCCACGAGTGCTATCCGTCACTGGACACAATTATACGTATACGTCTAAATTTCTGTAAAAATTATTAATAATGAAATTACCACCATAAAATATACAAGTCGATATATCTATATAATGCAAACGAAGTATTCCATTCTTATTTAGCCTTAATTTCATTCTAAACAAATAAAACATTATATTCCACAAAGGGGGCATTTTTCTTTACATGCCTTAACAATGTGCCAAAAAATAATCCCACAGTCACGTCATGAAAAAAATGTGTATCGATCTGTCGACTATCAGTAAATCAAGGTAGCGTATAAGCGATTGGGATTGCAAACTCCGACTCCATTAAAAAAATCTAAATAAACAATCCACATATGTTACTTGGTACAAAGAATACAAATGTATGATAATACAATGAAAAGTCTACTTACAAAGTAACAAATATTCAGGCCTTTTAAGTCCCAACTCAAAAACTTCAAAAGTTCCCAAATTTCATAAACATTAAACTCAGTTTCCTCAGTTTACAAGCTAGTAGAGATAGGAACTGGGGTTAAGAACTGGAGGGACGATTTCTAGAAAGGAATTTATTTACGAATTAAAAAGCTGGCCCGCTGCGATTCGAACGAAATGCCATTACAGGTGAATACTTCAAGAAAATCACCCTGTAGATAGTGGGAATACCTCTCAAGGATAGAATCACGCAATAAGAGGGCGAGTAGTGGCGGTGACGGTGATAGTAGTGGTAGTTGGTTTGATGCCAATGGGCGGGTAGGTTGGCATAGGTTGGGGTAGGTATTCCGTTTGTATAATGTACCTACTCACTCGTATCGGACTGTCTCTCTGTGATGTGAACGCAGCCTCAGGCTTATTATATATCGCAATCTCTGAATACTACTGACTCTGTCGAAATTATGATTACTCGTCATCCCAGAATTTCCGAGTAAGACAAGCGTTCCCCCTTTTCCTACTCCCGCACTTTTCCGCGCCGTCCACACCTGCCTGCATAAAATACGCTTTCGTACAGTCCACTTTCGAAACAGACACTTATTTTTCTACTTTTGTACATTGCTACCACCACCTAGTATGTGATACAGAACAATATTGCTTCGAAATGCTAACAACCCCGACGACTAGATTCGATACGAAATGATTTTTATAACCTTTGCGCAACGCGAAAGAGATTGAGTGGCAAGTAGAAAAAATGGAAAAACAGACGAAGGTTATAAGTATTCGTTGGAACACTGATCATCGCGAATGAAAGGGGGGCTTCGAAAAGCTGATCAAAAAATCAATTCATCGAGGATGACGAATCTCCGCGTCGATAGGCGTTGAAGATGAGAAACAAAAGGCATTGTGTTCGTTTTATCCGCTCGAGCGGTCTACCAAAGAGAAACGTGAAGGTGCTGGTACTGTAGCGGTAGTGAAAATCGAGGAACGATATTCATCGGTGGCTCCGAACGAAGTCTTCCTCGGTTGAAAGTCGACCGATGGAAAATCGTGAAAATGATATGCTGGACAATGGGTATTGTTCGAACCGATCGCCGTGTCTGGCCTCCTACTATAGTTGCTTTTCGTCCCTGGATGCTTAGAATCGGTAGCTCCGCCGAGAAACTGAGATTCGCGAATCGTTCTTCCAGAAAACGACAGTCCAATAGGAATTTTCCTTATTCTCCTTACTCCTTTTCTATCACCGATTTCTGCTCCTTCGCGTTTCGTTTGCGCCAGATAATTGCCTCTTTCCAACAAATCGTTCCAGCTATTATTTTATTTATGTTCACTTAATTTATCGTTATTCTAATTCGTGGATGCAAATATAACCTATATTGAAAGTAAGTTAGTTGCCATTTGAGGAACTGATCCGTTTCTTAAATTTTATTTGAAAGAAAAATAGGAAATGATTTGTTTTTTTTATTAAGCAATTTCAATTTGCATGAGGAAATTATTAAGGGGAGGGATAAGATTTTATTATTCAAACAGTCTCGATACAATTATAATATTATGCTGCTGCATGGCTTAGAAATTTGATCTACTAAATCTCTTCTAGGTCGGTTCAATTTACTTTTGCTCCCAATTTACTTTAAACACTTTATTTAAAGGAAAGCATGCTGCTTGACAATGTGACCCCCTCAAATACTATTTTTATAAAGTAATAGTAATACTTTTCCCGTCAAATGTCACATATCAGTGTATCGTCTAAGTAAGGTAAATATGTACAGATTTGATTTATACCATGAGCATCGAAAGAAAAAGATTGGCGCCGAAATTAGGAGATAAATTAAATATAATTGAACGTTTAAGAAATGGTGAATATGCTTCCAATTTAGCCCAACAATATAATGTTGGAAATTCCAC
Organism: Nomada lathburiana; assembly: GCA_963667235.1. Classification (NCBI taxonomy): domain Eukaryota; kingdom Metazoa; phylum Arthropoda; class Insecta; order Hymenoptera; family Apidae; genus Nomada; species Nomada lathburiana. The sequence goes on from OY763905.1 coordinate 1,425,837, forward strand.
AATACACGATGTTGAAAATACTGAATCCAAAATATTAAAAGTTCAAAAGAAGTTAGATAAAAGCAGCTTTCATCTCCGTAAGGAATTGAAACTGGCAAATGATTATACATTGATTATACTTGATTATACTTGGCAGCGTCTAAGAATGTTTAATTTACTTTTTGGTTCCGAATTTCTCTGTTAGATATGTTGCTTTACGCAATAAACATCCATATTTGGAAGCTGTTTAATTTCTAATTGATTTATGACATGGTCACAAATTTGATTCTTTCTGACCGATTAACCGAAAAATCACTTATCTGGACAAGTTTGTCCCCCCAATTAGATCGGATAATTGACGTTCTACTATAATTAATACGGCACTTGCCATTGAAATGTGTGTGTGGTATTTTGAAGTTATTTAACTCCGTCATTTATTTGAATTCAACCTTTTATCAATTTTTATAATTATCGTTGTTTAAAGATTGTATTGAACAATCGATAAGTTTCAGACGTTTGCGCAGTAAATCTGATATTATATTATATTTTGTTGAAGAAAAAAATGTAAGTAAGTAATCAATGAGTATTGTTAGTAAAGGTCAACATGTGCCACGCTTTAGATACAATTCTCTTTTGGAAAATTGCATACCATTATATTTGATAAAATTGTTATTAAGATATTAGAAGTTCAACTCATAGTGTTGATTGCGAATTAATTTCTCCCTATATTAATTTCTTCATGACATGGCCAGTGTTCTCTATATCCATAATCTTCTCCAGAGGGGCATAAAAATGGAAAAATTTTAGCTAGAACAATGTGAGGCCAAATCTTGAATTTTGATTAGGCTTTTGAGAGATACTAAAACAGATCTTTTGTGTGCCTAGACTACGACGATAAAGACTGAGGTCCAGCCCAATCGTCGTGACTGGGGGATAAGCTACTTCATCTACAATAAATAATGACAGAAGGCCTGAACTAAAACCTCCTTTTAAATAGTACTCTTGCTGTTTTATGGGAGGTTCAGCAACCTCTGAAATGGAAGCTCGTGAAATTTGTTATAAATTATCTGTAATCTTTATAAATTATCCAAACGTGTAATACTAATGTTGTAATACTATTTTTATAATTTAAACGAGTCTTTAATTGCTTCGAAGATACATTTGATTTGTTCGAAATTTAATATACAGGGTGTTGTGCATTACTATATCGGCGACGACAAAATAACGCGGACTTCTTGTACGGAAGTCTACGTGAATAATTAGTAGATTGTATTGGTCAGGGTAGCGTGTATTTCAGAAGAATACAGTTGAATTTACAAAGTATGTCCTCAGAACTCAAGGAACATCAGGGAATGGGGGGTTGCTGTGATGATTCTGAACAACTTCTTCCTTGACCGATATGCTGTCTGCAGCTTCGTTTTTGAGTTATTAACGAACAACACTGGCCAATGAGAGCGCCCGTCGGGTGCGCGCTCAGGCGCGTACCTCTCAGCTGCGCCTGGTCGTGATGGCGGCATCGAGGGTATCGGGGGAAGCGTGCGGCAAATGTTACATCGTCTTAATTAAGAGTAATGTGGAAGTATTCGTTATTCATGAATAAGCGAATGAACTAATAAGTCGTTTAAGAAGTGTGTTCAATACTTTTATTTCTTATCCGAAGGGAATGAAATGTTGTATTACTTATGAAAAAAATGTTTTTTTTAACAGCACATTTTCAGGTGGATTAATTATGTTTTAAGAAAAACGATTTGCATAACTAATGTTAGTGTTGCGGATTCGCCTAATGAGAGGGCGTTCGCTTTCTCCGCGCCTAGCGCTGTTCCATGGCAGCAGGAGAGAGCGCCCTTCCCTACCTTCTTTTCGTTCTCCTTGCCCCGCAGGAGCATATTTAGGCTAATGCGCGAGGGCAATAGAACCAATGTAATATCAGCAGTAATAAGTACCATCTCCAGAAATAGGACACGACGATAAGCGATCAGTCAAGCGCGCGGAAGGTGAAACAATCTCAATTCTAAATAGTTGTAGTTCAATCCTAACTGTTAAGACGAGGTTCCGTCAGCGTACACTACGAGCCTGGCGAGCGATCGCCGTTTGTTCAGAACGGCTTGAGTTTGGACCGTCCGGTCCGATCACTCTCTTGCGTTCGTGATCGCGTTGCGTTAACATCGTGCGTGGATACATATTGTAACATTTATACTTTAACATTAACACTAAATAATTATAAGACACTTCATGATTGTAAAACTTATTTAATCATGTTTCTTAATAAACGGTGTAAATTACAAAAACGTCCTAATCCGTTACTTCACGCCAAAACTAGAACTTAAAACACTGCTATCGTAACAGTTAGAAAAAGCTAGTTAAACTTGCCCATTCGTCCACGAATTAACCTGCTTCGATTCAACAGCTGATGTTACGGCCGGATCGGTGAACACACATCACTGCACGGTCACTTTCACTTGCCACTGTGAAATGTGGGGAGAGCAGGACGTAGTGCCGGATTTTTACCCGCTAAAACCACCCCGGTCAGCCTCCTTGGGCGCTGCGAAGGAGGCTCCGTGACCTCCGGAGATATCTTCCGGTGCCTCTCCGCGCCCTCGCCACTTCGGCCCAAGCTTCGGGAGGGTCATTTGGACCCTCCGATTCTCCTCGATGTGAGGCCGCACCAGGGAGACGCCCAGCCGACCTTCCCCCCTGGAAGCGCCCAGCCCGACTCAGACCCCTAGCCCGAGCGTGAAGTGCCCCTCTACATGAGGGTGGTCCTTTGGGACTGTCTCCCCGATAGGTGGATTGACTATCCTGGCCGGTAGAGCCGGATGTTATGGTGTGTGGGAGCTGGGTTCAGGTAGGGACAGGATGAACTACCTCGGGCTACTCCTGGACAGCCGCGGACGTTTTGAGATTCACTGAGATTCACAAATTTTAGGTGCATCTGCCTGCATTTTCTCAATCTATCCGAGTTTTAGTATGTAGGCGCCCGCCGTAGTTTGGCGTCCTGGGCCCATGTAGCTATTAGGCGCTTAGAGCGGCATTTGAAAGAAGCGGTATGGGATTCCCCGTTAGTCATTTGTTATAATGCTTGGTAATTTATACTGAAGATTATATTGTATTTTGATTGTATTTATATTTTATATATACATATATATATATATATTTCGTTACAATTTTATGTTGTTCTTACTCCGCCATTTTGAATTTTGAATTTTGAATTTTTTGAGTCAGATTCGTTATCAGCAACCTCAAAAACCCTTGATTACCAAATTTCATAAAGTTCCGATGAAGACTTTTCTTTTGGCTTTGACTTTTGGTCATTTTTTCGAGGTTTCCGGACCACTGTGCATCGTAAGGAGGATGGCCTCCTTCTGTGAAGATGTTCTTTGGCAGAAGGCCGCGGAGCGAGATCGGGAGCTATCCGATCGCCCACCGTAAGAATCGGAGGGGGAGAGCTCACCGGCCTCGACGGGGAGGAATTCCCCCCCTTCGGATGTATGCCGCTGCTGACTGTAGACCAGCGACGCGGGGGAGGTGGACCTTCTCGTCCTTCCTGATATAGCGGGGTCGTCAGAGAGCCGCAGATGACTCGATTGGGGTTCGAATCGGCCTAGATTGCGGCCCCGGAAGAAGGCCGCGCTGGGCATCACCCCTGGCGCGGTCTGCCTGAGGTGGATTGGAGGATCGTAAAAGAGCCCCCCCCCCCCCCCCCGGCGAAGTGGCCCTAACGATGATAGCGGGGGGAAGCACCGGATGATATCTGCGGGGATCACGGAGCTTCCCCGCAGCGCCCATGGACGGTGACCGGGGTGGTTGTAGCCAGTAAAAATCCAGCACTACTTCCTGTCCTCTCCAGGATAGGGGGTGTCTTGCAAAGATTTCCACCTGGAAAAAAATAAATAGGAATGTTTCTCTGATGTACCTTTCCAACAGCCTCTCCAAGGTATTTAACAGAAAGGATGTGAGACTGATGGATCTGAAGGACTTGGCTGTTTCATATGTGCCCCTGTCTGGTTTCGGCAGGGACACCACTCAGACTGTTCTACATACTTTGAGAATGTACCACAGGACCATGCAATATTGGAATATCTCGTAGTTATGGTTTACGATCTACTGCATTCGTCAGCGTCTTATGAGAAGCAGTGCACCGCCTTGGGGATTTCCATTTTACCCCAGATCCTCCATATGTGGGTCATCGAGAGGCTCTGTCTGGTCAACTTTTTAAGGATGATGTCAGACTTCTCCGGTGGGCCTGGGAAGACTACATTCATTCTATGCCGTTTGGGAAGGGTCCTTTTCTCCACAATACGTGTTGCGGTCCCCGCCCATGGCTTTATTTTCGGTACAGTGGCTTGTATCCATTGCTTGGACTGTTCGAGCGCGCAGACTAGCCATATCGCAACCCCGCTCCAGCTTCTGTTATCAAAGCAGAGTTTGAGCCCACCTTCTGGAAACCCACACAGCGCCTACACTATTTCTCTCCGGACAAGGTTTCCCAGTTCCCTAGAGGGGATCCAAAAATTCTGGGAGTACCTTCCCTTCTGGTGGTTGCCCATTTCCTGAGCCTCCTTGACCTAGGTTGCCTGCTATCCAGCTTGGTGGCCCACAGTCTGAGCTTTCAAGCTGCACGAACAGCCTTGCATTGCGGGCCCTTTTCGTTTGGACGCATCTGTTCTTCTTACCCCTTTCTATTTTCTCAGGTTGAGAAGTGGGGGGGGGGGGGGGGGGGGATTCTGCTTGCGCCTGCTTAGCATTTCACAAGAATACTCTCCTAGAAAAGAGAGAAAAGTTTATACGAACGCTTTGATTCAGTCCAAAACTTTCGTAATGCATAGTTATATGGCACCACCATGGATATCACTCGCTGGTCAATTACACTGTTCAACACGGGTCTGATTTTGTAACGTTCAATAGGCGTTTCTTGTAGACTTTAACGCGCTGAATACGAATCTGAAATCCGTTTTCCTCCATAACGTACCATTTTTGAAAAAAATCGCAAATTTTCAACTTTGAAAGTGTTTTGTGCTTTTCCGGTAATAGTTATTCAGTTCCGCTTGGGTCCAAATGATTCTTTGGAGTTTCACGAATAAAATGATATAAATAGTTGTTTGATTATAAACATTTAAATATGTTTAAATAATGATCAAAGTGAAAAGGACACCGAAAACGCACCCATTTTGGCCGATATCTTTCAATTTGTTTAAAAAACTGAGGGTCTAGGAGAACATCTGACTATGCCACGCGATAGAACAGACATTTCTGCCAAGGAAAGCATCAACGGAAGTTGCAAAATCATTTTCGTTTTTAATACCGGAGCGAAATAGTTTGGCAAAACACGCGGCGGCAACAGTGACACTCGGCAGAAGTACTGCGCGTCTAGTGATTCCGGTACGCCGAGCGATAAGCGGGGAGCCGCTGTCATAGAGCACCACTGCCGCCGCCTCGTGTTTTGCCAAACTGTTTCGCTTTGATATTGAAATTAAGAATAATTTTGTAACTTCCGTTGATGCTTTCCTTAGCAGAAATGTCTGTTCTAGCGCGTGGCATAGTCAGATTTTCTCCTAGACCCTCAGTTTTTAAAACAAATTGAAAAATATCGGCCAAAATGGGTGCGTTTTCGGTGTTCTTTTCACTTTGATCATTATTTAAACATATTTGAATGTTTATAATCAAACAACAAACAACAAACAGTACGTTCTGGAGAAAAACGGATTTCAGATTCGTATTCAGCGCGTTAAAGTCTACAAGAAACGCCTATTGAAGGATACAAAATCAGACCCGTGTTGAACAGTGTTATCTTATTGTTAGGTGGCCCGATGTATCGATCTCACTAACTACATATACCTCTCCCTGGCTCGTCATATTTCTGCGTATGTAATGCTCAGCTATTATCGCAATACAACAAACAAAACGTGCGCGATGGTTCGTCCTTCGTTTTCTCCGCATATTGAAAATGCAATACCTATCGCTCACAATATTCCAGTATTATCATCACTCAATGACATAGCTAGAGATACTTGTTGTTGGAGTACAGTATTGTCTCGTTAAAATGTCACCGTTGGTTCCATTCAGTGTCAGTTTATCGGGACACTATTGTATAATGCGGACACACGATTGTATGCAGACTATCTGCAGACAACAGAATTTTATTAAAAGGAGCTCAGAGTTACATATCATGTCGTTACGGTGGTTAAGAGAAAAAGTGAAATCGAGTAGTCGGTGCCCATGTATGATCGAAACTAATTGCAAGCGATTAATGTTACGAATCTACCTTAACAAATTGGCTATCGTCGACGTGCATATACATATACATATGTAGATATTTATACATACGGATATATCTCACACGGCCAATCCAAATTCGATGACCTTATGCATGCAATTCAATTTCATTTTTTTTTTGTGGAAGAATCTATGATACTTTCTTGATTTTACCTTGATGTCATGATGATGCATGATGTCTTTGCTTTTGTAAATACAATTTTTTCACGTTAGATATTGATTAAATTTTTAGTGTACAGCTAATTTGAAAAAAAAGTGGAACCCCACTCCCCTACTCTAATGTGTTATGAGTACATTAAAAATACATAACATATTCATTCACCAAACGAATTGCGTGTTAATCACTTTACCTACTTGATAGGGAAAACTTTATTGTATGCAGCTTTTTATAGCGACTACGCTATTGCGCGATATACCCGTCCTGACAAGAGGCGATCGAAAATTATTCTATTTAAAATTTGGACAGAGTTCCGCGCAAATTACATCTGTGTCTTCTAATATACGACTGTGTTCTGTGTTCTAAAGCTCTCTCCGTATTGCTGTTACTTTAATGTTATTGCTGTAACTTTTCGACTTTAAATAAACTTCGAGGTATGCAATAATTCATCCTTGTATTTTGGAAAAGGGTTGAACCTTGGTGATTCAAGGAGCGAAGATACTCCGGATTAGCCTGTTCTGGATTGGCTATTGTAAGTACTTTTAGTGATTAAAAGTCATAAAAGATTGGACATCTAACAACGCCCTTCACCCTCATTGTATTTCCTTAGCCTGTGATAGGGCAATGTCAAATGAGGCGTTTCTTGGAAGATCATTATATACATATCATTTTCAGTTGTTACACTCACTCAGTTTTTACAAGACCTTTATACAATACCCTTAGCATGTTCCCCGCCTGACCGATTTTAATTTCACGCTACGTGTGCCGAAAACGGTACACATTGGGAAGCTTGATAAATGTACATTGAACTTCTGTATAACACGAATTCGTGTAACACGGCAAAAAAAATTGCGGCTAGTACTCCTATAACACGATAAACAGTCCCATATAAGGCGTAAGATACATTTAACATTTAGACATGTTTCTGACTTTTTGTTTAACGTAATATATGTATGCACTTGCCTGTGGTTTATTATAGATTATGCGTGTTAATAATTATTATAATAGTATAGTTAGACATATACATGTACACGTATGCATAGGAAAGGTAATAGTTACGAAAGATATAAAGGTTATAAGAAGCTATAGACTTATTGTAAAACAAATCAAATATTACATTTTTTTAATATACCTCAGCAAGTGATAATTGGAAGTGGGAACAAATAAAAGCGTATCGGTAATTTTTATTCTAAATATTCAATCTGAATCACAGTGATTTTTGATGATTTAAGAAGAAAATGTTTTCGAATTTTCCCAATATATAAAAATAATTTGTTACAAATATTATATTAAAATTAATTAACAATATATTATAAATACAAAACGTGTACATATGTAAGCAACTACTTAGAAAAAATCTGATATCAATCCATTTTTAAATTAAATAAAAAATTGCTTAAAATTTTTTAATAATTTGATTGATAAAAATGTACTGATAAATTTGCAGAAAAAATATATAAATGAAAGTGATACGTGGGATTGTGGAGGAACGTATTTAGTAAATTAACCTCTATCTTGATCATTACAAAGAACAGAATAATATGTAGAGTATAGTGGATTAACGTAATGACACACCCTGGAAGTCAGAGGAGCATGTGCCTACGCGATTAGTTTTCACAGAAGGTGATTTTTAATAGAAGCCCAACTGTTCCCCCGTGTTTTCAACGGCTCCCAGTCAATGACTCTCTTTTCAATTGTTTACCCTACACCAGCAACCCCTCTATCTTCCTTCACAATAGATCGTGCATTACATGAGGAGATTACCATTCAAATTGTATTTTCGGTCGTCCTCTTGTATTTCGGTTAGCAATAGAACGTTACCATTAATCAAACAATCAATCAACCAAACATTGGTATACGCGTATTCAAAATTGAATGCCCTTTGAAATTATTCTAAATTGCAAAATACATGCACTATAGACTATGTAAGTAAGAAATATAATTGATTAATTGTTGATTGCAGAGAAATCTATCAATATATTAATGCAATGCTTTTTATTGCAAACGTAAAAATTAGATATTCCAATAGATATACTATCTTTCTACCAATTGTACTGTTTAATAGCAATGCAATCCGAAACCATCGTTTGATTAGTTTGCAAAAACCAAGACAGTCTATATAAAATATATTCGATATAACACGACTTAATAAACATAGTTGGCGCTCATATGGAACCCATTTTTCATACTAGAAATTCATAGAGGTGAAAGTAGGTCCTCTGATTTGAACGTTACAAAACTAATTGAATTCTCCTTCAGAGAACAAATTTAGCAAACATTGTTGCCCACGCTACGTGTAATTTAAAATACATTTTTAATTATACCGCTTTTATTACACAACTTAATGTTATGCTTTCAACGATTTTAAATGCATCCGTCAAATTGTGCAAAATTAAAACTCGTGTGTATGTACGTACACCAATATTTAAAGATGTAAAAATATACAATAATCAACACAAACAAACACATAGATCGTCAGTAACAAGTCACGCTTACGAATGTCCAACGATAGCATAAGTTGATAGCTTGTTACATGCATACATGTATGGGTCACACTGTATAGTAATTGAATAAAACACTCTCGCAATTATATAAAAATATAGTGAAATCGTGTATCTATAGAGGGTGTTAAAAAAAATGAAGAAATTCACTCACGACATCACATGTTCGTCAATGATAAAAATCGTCATTCCGTCGAAAAGATTGATATCTGGATTCATGTTGATTGGACACTTTTTGCACTTCTTGATGAGTACTATAAACTCTTAAGGTCGTGGACCCTGCTTTTTAACACTCGGTATGTTACGAACACGAGAAAGGTTACACTGCACTATTATTGAAGTCATAAAAACATTTTTTCATCTGTTCAGAATAATCGGATCACCCATTGCATTTTCTGTCCCTATTCTAAATATGTACTTAATTCAAATGTTATGGCATGCAAGATAAAGCATCAAATATTACTATTCTATAAGGCAGTTGTATCGAGTGTCCAAGGCAATCGAAAAATAGATTCACTGTGTCACAGGTTCGCAAAAAAAAAATAGAAGTGGTATGCTAAGAGAGAATAGTGGAGAGCAGTATGTGTTGCTTCGTGAAAAGGAGGATGGTAGATATGCTCCAAATACAAAAGTGCCATCCATACCATGCCTATTGTGTCGACCTGTCAATTCACTAAATACGTGAATGCAAAGTACACTAGGGGCTAGGCTTGGAGTAGGTTCTGTGCAATTACTTATCGCAATATATCGCAATTAACCTTTATGAAATTGGATTTCTACTCGATTCTTAGATATGTTTTTATTTGAGAAGCCAAAGGAGTCAGGTATATAAAAGCATGCTCGTCTTCAATTCTATTTTACTTTAATAAGTTTCTTGTGTGCATTGTAATAAAGTATATGAAATTGTAAAAATGTCCGTCTATAAAGTTACTTTCTGTCACATTGCAATTGTATAACAGATGTAGAAGTACCTTGGTAGATAGAAATCTTGTTTCTAACTACACCATACATGGTGTCCATATATAAATTTACTTCGTCCACCGGTAATATCATATAATATTACAATATAAATCCTGTTAAATTTAACTTTTCCGATTGTTGGATTGTATTAAACAACGCTAGTTTTACGTCATTTGAATATTGTGGCGCCTCTTAGATTGTTTATTACTCCCTTCCGTTATATGTATATGTAAACATGTGTGTTATTGTAGTACGTGTAATAAATAAAGCATATCTAAATCAATCGTGGTCAATAACACTAAATACCATCACCTATTAACATTAATACTTACCTATATCTATTAAGTTAACAACACACAAAGCCCTACAAATATTTTAAAATTACCTACAACTGTTGATCTTCCTCGTGGCTAAAATTTCATCATCAAAATTTTCGACACTGGCTTTGTCCCGAAAATGTGAATGCAGTAATTGGACCACGCGCATGCCACGAATTTTCAGGATGCATACCCTATTGCAGATGGTACATCTGACACTCGAATAGAGATGCGGTGCCTAACATACACTTAATCACGAGACATATGCACGAACCAAATTTTAAATAGCAATTAGTTGCTTTTTGTAAATTATGTCTTGAATGAAAATCAAGCAAATTTCTAAAGTACAATTTGTTACATATAAAAATGCGTTAATAAAGTAGTTATACTGTTATGTTGTTAACATGATTGATCAACCAAGCTAAATAGATCTACATGGTGTCTATAAAAATTGAGGTCGGACTTCAGACGCATATAGTATTCATAAAAAAACATGAATACAGTTAGTTTCGAAGTTACAAAATATCTACACTTCTGAGCCTGTAACAGAATAACAAACTCTATTGCATTTCTGTACAAATTTATCGAATAAGTTGCTAGTTTAAGCATACTAAACACTATAATGGAGCTTATCTGGTAAATAAAATATTTGTATCATCATTGTGAGTAATATTTTTGTTACATGTTAAGGGTTGGAAACATGCTCAGCATTGGACAATTATTACAACGTTTTGTGAACCAACTTTTAAGAATAGCCAACTAACATTTATAATAACTACAAAAATTTATTTCGCAAATAATATCATTGGGCTAACAAAATCGATGTCTTAATTCGGGGATATTTCCGCCGGAATATCTTGACTAATAGCAACGCATGTTATTTTTGTTTTTCGTTTGCAGTATGCAATTTGCAATTTGCTGTTTTATTCTTCATTACGGATTCTTGATACAATGCCGCCAGACAATCCAACACACAGATTTATAGAGGGTGCCCGATTTGAAGTTTCTCACGCAATTATTTCCCAAACTACAGTTGGTTTAAGAATTATTTCAAACAAATCTTACCCTGCTTCGGGTGACGGGGGTGTTATGGTTGCCTGAAATCTAGATTTCATGATGGCCTTTGTTTTTTATACGGAACTGTATGCTTTTATTTAGGTAGGCGCGTAGCCCTATCTGCGACCAATTCAATGACCTATAACACTTTAGTCTTTCATGGTAGTTCAAGGTTATTTACCGTTGTCTAAAATTAATCGTTGTATGTACAGCACGATCTCCGGCATTCAATGCACTGACTTATTCTGTCACCAAATGAAACGTTCCACGTTCTTAACTGTCGCCCTACTAACTTGTAGTCAGGCATCCCTAATAGGGTCCTGCATAATTTCCACGGATTGTGCGTGTTTCTCGGGAAACTGTATCTTTTATAAAGACCCACAAGAAAATTTCGGGAATCAGGATTATTCGAACGTTTTTTCATCTGTTTTGCCTCACAAATATGCTGTATCAATTTGGCATCAGCTTTTAAAACATCCTGTATTCTGTTGCAGCTGACATTGTACTCTTTGGGAAACGATCAGTGTATGCTGACTTATGTAATCACTCATCATCACAATCAAACTAATTTGTTTCACAATTTTAATACTCTTAAGCGTTCATTGAGTTACCCGCAAATATAGGCCAAAAAATGTACAAATGTTCATATTGTATGTAGTTATACGTAAACCCCGGATGTTTACGCAAGTGCATATTTTTATTGAAAATAAATGGTATCAATAAGCTCGGCACTGGAATTGCTTTCCTGACTAGAAGGAATTAATTTTTTAAATTAGAATAGACAAAACATTTTCGATCAAACGCAATAGTAGAAAACGAAGTAAAACGCTAATTATTTATTCCATTATATTTGCTTTCCTATGTGTTTTTATTAAGACGGGGTTCCGTCGGCGTACACTACGAGCCTGGCCAGCGATCGCCGTTTGTTCAGAACGGCTTGAGTTTGGACCGTTCGATCCGATCACGAACGCAAAAGAGTGATCGTGCGTGGATACATATGTACTTTAACATTTATACTTTAATAGTTTCATATTTGTACACTACCATTTTGCACCCCAAAAACCTTACACTATTGCATACTTATTTTTAAGCTGCACTACTTATTACGGCTTGTAATTAATTTCGTATTATGGTAAAAACTGTTTACCAAGAGTAGTAAGTAATCTCGTAGAATACGTCAATAAATCGTATATTTAATTTATTGCACTACGTATTTTTATAAGTTCCTAAATCAGTAATTATTTGTATACAACGGTTCATTGTGATAATTTGCGTAAGTGTGATTTTGGAACTACTAATACATTTAAGTAACATTTATGTATTGTTAATACACATACATAGCCATTTAGCTGGTCGCATTTGAACGATAATGGACATACAGTCGACTCGGAAAGTAAGATAATGAACTTGCCAACAGTTTAAATGTGTAATAATAATTATAATGTATATATTATTATTATAATGTATGCTTCTATGTTTTAATGTATTCTTTATAGTATAAAAAATTTACATATATCGTTCTTCGTTTCCACATAAATGTCAATCGTTAACTTACTATCCGAGGCGACTGTACCTACCCATGTGGTTTGATTGGGACGATCAAGAATTAGTAAAGTTTAATTCAAACACGAGGGCCATTCTTTACGTAGCTGAGTCTGTGAATGTTTAAAAATTAAGAAGCGAAGCATTCGATCTTGTCTAAATAAATTGAATCGCATCCTAACTCTACCAATTTGGTAGGTACATTTATTCGCTTATGCTTTACCTCGCGGCTGCCCCCATTATTAGTAATACAAAAAAATCAGACGGTCAATCAAATTTGCACAACGGCATTATTCTCACAATTATTGTGTGAATGAAAACTAGCGGTGCACTATAAGAGGGTGGTTAAACGGACATTAATAAGAGCGTAAATGGAACAACGTAGTGAACAGGCGCTTGATTAAAATATTAATTGAGATGGAAATAATGATTCGTTACGGTTCGATGACTACATCGTCCTACTGTACTTCATATCTTTGACTTTTTAATATGTGCACTGAATAGATTCTCGGCCCTGATCAATCTAACCAGTGAATCGTCAGCTACTAGAAAGCAACGCCGTTTCTTTATTTGCAGTTGATTGCATTCACAAAATTATTACAATAATATACATAATATCAAAGCGTACTGAAGTAAATAAAGTTTATTATACGCATAAGTTTTAATATCTTTTATCGTATGAAAATATTGTGAACGCTATAAGATATCTGATTTTTTAATCGAGAATAATTCATTTAAAAGCTATAAGTGAAACAATTGCATCAAACTACTCCGCGCAAAGTTATACAATTGAAATGAATCGATTAACAATTTAATCAAATTATAATATTTAGGATATTGCTGTACAAAATACAGTTAAGTTAAAGTTAACGATCATCATTTAATACACACACGTGACACCTTTAAGTAATAATCGCCTGCGTGCTGCAAGAGACATTTTTGGCTGTAAAATGTGTACAGTCAGACCCCTATTAAAATTCGTATATTTTCGTCATTAATTAATTCTATTTCGTTAAAATTTGGTCCAAATAAACTTTATATACGTGTTGATTTATAGTAAAAAATGCAGTGGCAAACCTCGAATGCATCCCTCAATTTCAAGCAAGTTAACAGTGACCTTGTATTGACAGTGAGAGTACGAGTGCATGCATCCATTGCGATATTTTGCGATTTAAAATGTCTTTAATTTCAATTTGTTTCACTTCGAATATTATAATTACCGATTTAAGCTTTGTTTAAAGCCCCTGGCCTTGAACGATTTGTAGCTTGCATACCTCGAAAAATATGAATTGCTTGCGCACACAAATGCTACAGCTTTCATTGCGAATTAGAAAGACGTGTATCTATGTATTTATTTTTGAAGAAGCTACCATATTATGAATTTTACAAGGATTATGAAAAAGATTGTAAAACAACAGCGATAACAATCTAATTTGATCACGATCATGAAGATCACTGGTCCATAACAGACCACATTAAATCTGTACTGCTTACTCAAAACGATAGATAAAGTGACACGTTTCGATGCCTTATCAAAATGCGTCAGTTCAGATAATATATTTTTATACGTACCTTGTATTATACATATTAAACAGAGGAATTAAAATACCTAAAAGACAAGAATAAAACAGGACTCGAAGAGAATACATTTTTTCAAGAAACCAATAGTAATTATGTAAACGGAATGCCATTCTGTAAAGCTAGTTATTGTTAAATACATTTAAGTAACCACCAATATCAAAGTCAATATTCTACTAAACGTTATTAGAAACCGCATAGTTTATATAAGTAGTTACAATTACAAAATAAACATAAATGGTTTAGTAATTCATATTTTTACATTTCAAGATGTAAATTCTTATCTTGCGGCAAATTCTGCACTTTATGGCGTTATCTATTGGTATATTTGTGAGAATATTGTGGCTGATATTATTTCCAGGAAAAATGTATCCTATTTTACGAAATACAATAGTATACAAAACCATTACAGTATACATATATGTAGAATAATTATTTCAATAGTTACATACGTTTTCATACAGAGTCACGTACTGCGCCAACACTTTTATACCCCACAGTATTTAATTATTTACCAAAAATTCACGCAAAAGCCTGCAGAAGTTGCAGCCATTGTTATAAATTACTCATAAGTATACATTTACAATCTATATCTCCAAAACTCTGTTACTAATAAATCAATTACGAAGAACAAAGCAAAATTATTTAAAATTAAAGATTTATTATATTTATTAGACCTTATATCTACGTTATTCGTTTCGTGACAACTTTAGTATAGTTCTGGCATTGTGTGAGTATCGAAGTACATTTGTTATAAATAATAATGTAGGACCCGGAACAGTCCTGACTTGTGCGTATGTGTGCGTATGTGTGCGTATGTGTGCGTATGTTTGCGTATGTGTGCGTATGTTTGCGTATGTGTGTGTGTTTCTTAACAGAATAAAGAACGACGCATGCGAATGACGTAGCCTGTGTGTGCATGTGTGTGTCGTGCGACTGATCAAGAGGCGAATGAACAGTCTGAAAGAAACAACAAACGACGACAGAAGTAGGTTTTGTGTGACGCAAAAGACGAGGCATTTTCCTTTGTTTATTTTAATTATAATAATAGTTGTGTATTTTAACAATAAACTTTATCTATATCCATAGTTGTAATAACAACATTTTAATCCTTGTAGTAATCCTACGATAAATATAGATATTTAACGAAATATTTTTGCAAAACTGGCACATTAAGAAAGAATTGAAAACAGATAGGCTGCGCCAATCAACTTAAAAAATGACTTTGAAGTGTCTTTCCTGTTATACAAAACCGACATTGGTCTATTCTACTTATTTTTAATCAAAGCAGAAATAATTCATGCATCCACAATGAATAAGGTGCTTATATGCAAGAAAATTAACAATTGAGCAATTCCACAATACCAGCAAGTTTAGAAATAAAAATATGAAAAACATGTTGTCAAACGTTTCTTTGGTTCGAATACTTAAGAAACGTTATTTTGGGTAATATTAATAACACAGATGTATTTACAATTCCTACAGAACTTTCGTCGATTCAAATCGATAAAGTAAAGATTAACCAATTTTATTTTCTTTCAGTTAAAATTCCAAATTCAAATATTTATAAGCCGCACAAAGCGACGTTTATGTCAACAGATAATAAACAAGCGGAACATTTACAGTTTTACTTTTTTCAACCCTTCACGTGCACAAGATGTGCACACATACGTAACAATTGCTTAAGATTTGTCAAATTTAGAAATGTAATTATAAGTGCAATTAAAAAATTCATCCGGTAAACAATGTCATCGTAAACTAATTCAAACACCTCAATTTCAATAAGATCTATCTAAGTAATTCAAAAATCTATTCATGAGTAATTCATGAATAACTTATAATTCCACATTATTCTGAATTTAAGACGGTGGAACACGCTGTGCCAATGCGTTGGTTCACGACTACATTCGCGCGCAGTTGAGAGCCACGCGCTCTGCGGGTGCTCTACGGACGCTCCGATTGGCCAGTGTTTTTCGTTAACCATTCAAAAACAAAGCTTCAACCAACATTTTGGCAAAGGAAAAAGTTGTTCAGAATCAACCCGGCAATCCCCATTTCCCGATGCTACCACTAGTTACGGGCCACCCTGTATAATTCATTTCTCACACATCCGCGCCGGGACAGACTAATTCTAAGTACCAAACGCTCTTTTTGGCAATAAAATATATTTTAATTAAGGTATATACGTAATCTCATTTTATCAAGAGGGCAACAAATTATAATAACAAGACTAACGATTGGTCACAGTAAAGTAACTCGTTACTACCTCACTGCAAAAACCGTAATTCAATACTATATGTAAAACATATTCTGTAGGTATGCATTGCTAATAAAAGTATATGTTGAGGGAAGAATGATCTATTTAAATAATATTGAAGTATTTGAAATACTGAGAAACTTCTTTAAATAAATAAAAAATAAAATATTCTCTATTCTTTTGTATTAAGTATTACTAAGATTAACGAGAACCATTTTCAGAAACTCACATTGCAATAGAATAATTAGCAGAGTTGATTAATTAACTGCCTCCATATTCTTGGTGATACCTATTTTTCCCTTTGAATAAAACGAATTTATTGACGCCTAAAACAAGCTTGTAAGAAAATCTATTGTCTTCAGAAAAAGTTGAAAGTAACTGAATTGAATTAGCACTACGATATGTCGCGCTTATTCTTGCAGGAGGTGTTGCATGTATTGGGTTAGTCAAAAAGTAGAGACGGATGCAAAATTTCATCCTTTTATCAACTCTGTTTGTCGTGAAAAACACAAAAGCATCATCGACTGCAGAAATCCCACACTATTTTTCTTACCTTCACCAACCCAATTGACTCTACAGTCTACAGGATGTACAATTTTAATTTCCAGTTTAACATGCCTGCGATACGGTATACAAGTAATCTTGTAATCTTAATCGTCCAAAGCAAACTATTATGATAATGTTTTAAAGGGGATCATGGTTTAACTAACTATGCCAGACGATAGAGCAGACCTTTCTGCAAAGGAAAGCATCAACGGAAGTTACCAAGCTGGCTGTATTTTCGGTGTCCTTTTCACTTTGATCATTATTTAAACACATTTAAATGTTCATAATTTAATTACTAATTATATCATTTTATTCGTGAAACTCCAAAGAATCATTTGGCACCAACCGCAACTGAATAATTATTACCGCAAAAGTACAAAACACTTGCAAAGTTGAAAATTTGCGACTTTTTTCAAAACTGATTTTTTCCAAAATGGTACGTTCTGAACAAAAACGGACTGCAAATTCGTATTCACCAGATTAAAGTCTACAAGGAACGCATATTGAAGGTTACAAAATCAGACCCGTGTTGAACAGTGTAATCAGGTGATCGGATCAGATTACTCTGTTGTTAGTGGGCCTATCGAAAATGTGTATCTGAAGTTGAAATCTCATTAAGCTATGTTTCATCAGATAAACAAGCGATCAAGCCCCTAACACAATAATCCAGGCCTAGGCTGATCACGTTCCGTGGTGCACCCTGTATAATAAGACTACGAAGTATGAACCCCCTTATCAACCTCCAGAATATGGCACTTTGATTAGTACTAATTAACAAGTACTAATTATCTTAGAAACATTCCACTCAAATTTTCCTTATCACTAAAACATGGCACAGATTACGCCAATTCGTACACACATTAGCAAATACAGAGCGCAACCGTAAAACTTGTTAATGAAACATTCTTTAGTTTCCGATGATTCATAGCGGGAAGAATATGCATCGGTCAGCAGTAGGCGATAGTTGTGTTTTCACGATGGTGCGCATAAAGTGGCTTGCAGAAGATTGTAGCGAAAGGGCAGATAGGGAGGAGATGCAGAGTAACGGGAGAAGTGGGAGCAGGAGGGGAAGATGAAAAGCGCATCCGTCGAGATAATGAGAACAAAAGAAGTGGAAATCCTGTAGATCGTTAGGTAGGTGGATCGGTGGATCAGCAAATCAACGGATCAATAGATCGGGGAAACCGGGTTGGAAAAGGACGAGTTTGTACAAGGAACAACCAAATTCGTGTGTTTCGAACTTTCAGCCGTGCCCGAACTTGCTCCGAGGCCAAGTAATTAACGATATTTCAGGGGTAATTAAACGCATCCAATCTAGCTGAAGGGTGGGCTGGTAAAGGCCTTCAGCTTCAGAAGTTCGAAGACGGTACTGCTCGAGGAAACCGCATTTTGTATGCACCCTCCACCCTCCAAGAAACCGCTCTATTGCCAGCTTCCCTTCCATCATACTCTCGTCATCTTTCTTTCTCCACTTCTTTCACCTTTCATTACCTTTCACTTCCATTTCTCCCGCTGCTCATATCAGTATTAATGTTTCTCATTATTTTCAACGATACGCATGTACTTCTATAGGACTGTATCGCTTCCTTGGACCTCCGTTCAAATAAATTATTTCACTGTTTCGTGGTGCTTCAGAAAATGTTTTCGTACTTTATAATTAAGAACATTTCAGTCGTTGCCCCCTGATTTAATAATATGTTTGTGTACGAAAAAGTGAGAAGTAAATTTGCAGTCAGTGATTCTGTTAATGCTTTCCCGTTAAGCTGTGAAGTTCGAATTGCATTAATGAATTAATACAAAATACGCTATACATATATCTATTGTAGGGGGTCAGGGCATATCACACGTAAGTGTCGCCATGAAATTCCAGACTTTACCTTAAAGATCAAAAATTGTTTTACTCAAAAGTCAAAATATATTTAAATGTACAGAACTTCCGTATAGCGAAACTTCCTTCTCTGAGTTCTCTGTTTTCTTTTTAGCAGCGTACTACAGTATTTTCGCACCTGCGATGCGTTTTTTCTTCATACTGGCTATGTGCATTGAAGTTGAAAAGCATTAAAGTACTGTTATGCCGTGGCTGAACAGCGGGGTAGTATAAAGAAATAAGTCTTGGTCGCACACGAAAAATGATCTTTATTTGTTCAACCGAATTTGTTCCAATAATATTAATCTGAACACCCGTAACGACAATCGCCATTTCAACGGTTTCGATTTTCGAACAATCTAAAAGGAAAAGAATAACAAAATATTTCACAACAAAGCAAGAAAGATGGAACAAAGTTGCAAAAGAAATTGAACTTCTAACTATATCATAGACAATTCATACGACGTACAAAATTCTATTGCTTATGTTCTTCATATTTAAACTTGTTATTTCTGTTTGCTTATTCATACAGAGTACCCTCTTATTTATTTATTTCGCTAAACAAAATAATTATTAGGCAGGTCAAAGAAAGAAATGTTCAGCACTACTTACGTTGTAAAGTTATAACATATTAATTATTTGGTACCTCCTTCAAACTCATGGTAATTCATGGCTTGGCGTTGTTAATATTTAAATCATACGATTAAGATGTTTTTCTGCGCAATACAGAATGTTACATGCCACACTACTGTGTACGCTCAGCAAACACTAAATTCCAGCGCAGAACCGCATATTCAATATATATTTTTTTTCTTCCTTCCTGTGCAATCTATCAAGAAGAAGACATTAGGCACCCACTTTGATATACTTTGATTGACTTTGAATGTGTCCAGCTCACGGTGGTGTCATAATACGAAGCAGCTTTACACATTAATTTGTTATTTTACTTAAACCTAGTCGGTAGATGTAAAAAATTGTTTCTGCGCAATCTGTATTAGATTTGGGGCCAGGCTGTTTATGTCGTCTTTGAGTCTTCTGTGATAACGCTTACTGGTACGAGCTATTTCTTCTCTAACAGGTAGTATCCCGGTTAGTTTATTAATTTGTGTATTTGGTATACACCAATTAGCGTTTAAGTATGGGCAGAGAATTTTGTTCTGCAATCTTTCAATAATTTTCACATTTGAGTCATGTGCCGTACCCCATATAGGACAGGCATATGTCCAGATTGGTTTCAGAATCGTTTTGTACACTAATAATTTGTTTGTAGGTTTTAATTGAGATTTTTTACCAAAAGGCCACCATAAATTCTTGTATTTTTCATTACACTGTCACCTTTTTTTCTTGATATGTGCTTTCCATTTAAAAGGTCTATCGATGTGTACACCTAGGTATTTAACAGTATTTTGTTGCAGTATTGTTGTACAATTCAAATTGACTTGTGGGCAAGACTTAAAAGAGTTTACAAAAACATGTTTTTTTTCCAAATTTACCCCCACCACTCATCATTTCTTGAAGTTTGATTTATATTACAGAAAATATTACAGAGCACTACAACTTTAAATTAAAATTTGTTCCTGTATCTTATATAGTTTCTTAAATATTCACGATAACATGAAAAGTCAAGATTTCTTTGTCCAGAAAATTGTACCATTGTCAGTATAACATGAACTATATTTGCGCAAAATTTCAAATTCTTTTGAATTTTCGAGCACCGAACTTCCCGTGTTAGAGCGGGTTGTAAAAGTGAGCTGTACTGACTTGGTGGTGTTTGCTTACATTTTCCATGATTCCAACCAGACTGCAATTTCGTTGAGGTGAGTTTGCAATATTTCCGAGGCTTTGTCGGGATTATCATCGGTAGCTAAGATTGCTGTATCATCAGCATACGATGCAGCATCGGTGTTGCTTTTTTTCAGTATGTCGGCGGTATATGTATACAGTAGGGATGGGTTTCCCGAAACGTCGAAGCCTCGAAAACCCCCGGTACCCGAGAAAGCTTCGAGTTTCGAGAATTCGAAACTTTCCACTGTTTTCGTAATTCGAAACTTTCGAAACTCAAATAAGAAAAGGTATAGAATTAACGAACGAAGAATTATTCGTAGCATGTACCGAGAATGTTCGATGCGTGTGTATACCAAGTATTCGATGCGAGATTTCGGGACTTCGAATTCAGAAACAGAATTACTGTCAGACTACCGACAAGGGAGTCTAGGTTCCAATATACCTAGAAGTGTCACTCCTTCCGCCCTTTGGTAATATTTTCAAGTTTGGGAATGATAATACGACCTATCCAGATTTTTTACAAAATGTGAAAAAAATACCTCATCCGCCACCATCAACGGTATTCTCTGAAAGATTTTTCAGTACATCCGGTACTATAGTCGATAAAAAAAGAAGTAGATTAGATCCATAAAGAGTTCGGATGTTAATATTCTTGAACAAGAATCTGGATTAGACATTTTTGACCATTGTGTTGTGATATTTTTATTGTCCAATTGTCTAACACAAATTTCGACGATATCTGCTATAATATGTTCTATTTCGCCGCCCTATCTCTCGTTTCTACTTTTGCTACTGTTCTAAACTACTCGACTACTGTATCACTACTGTTATACTACTACTACAAATTCTATATACAACTACAAATGTATATTCGACTATCGCGCGCCACTGCGCGGCGGCGAGACACAGTTCTCGCGCCATCACAGCCGCAAAAATTTGAGTGGCTACAATTGCTATGTTTTTCTTTGTATTCTGTTTAAGTATGACCAATAAAGATTTACTGTTGACTTCAAAAATGTTGATTCAGTTCAAAATATTGATTTTGAATTAATGATCAAAATATTCTTCTTACAAAATAAAATCAGCACCTCGAGTGTTTCGGGAGTTTCGAGGGTTTCGAGTTACGAGTTTCGAAACCTTACAAAGTTTCGGATTCGAGTTTCGAGAATTTAAAAATTAGTTTCGAACCCATCCCTAGTATAAAGTATAGAGAACTGGGCCCAACACGTTGCTGTGTGGTACACTGCAGCGTATTGGATATATGTACATAGGTCGGAGGTGACATGTCAAATGTTTACTTTGAATAGTCTGTCGCTCAGGTATGACTTCAAAAGAACCTAGTATGGATGAGGAAGTTGCTTTTTAATTTTAACTAGCAGACCCGTATACCTCACCTTGTCGAATGCCAGCAAAATGTCTAGAAATGCAGCCGAACAGTATTTATGTCATTTTGGGATTCTACGATGTTTTCAGAAACACAGAGTACATATTTACTCTTCGGCGCGCGCACTACGGGCGCTCTGATTGGCCAGTGTTTTTCGTTAATAATTCAAAAACGACAGTTCAACCAACAATTTGGTAAATGAAAAAGTTGTTCAGAGTCATCCCAGCAATCCCCCATTTCCCGATATAAGGGAAACCTAGGAGTCTTTGTCGGGTTACGCCTGTCACGATGCAGCCAGGCCACCCATTATTTGTATACGACAACTGAAAAGGAATTTTTGGTCGTCTTCCATTCCAGACGCAAGCTCGAAAAACGCGCTGAGAACGGCGTACGAGAAATATTCTCCATACGTAACAATCTGATAACGAAGTACTCGAAAATGATTTTCCAACTCATTTATTTTCTTACATTTTAACCGATACACTTTCTTTCACATAACTCAAAGTTTCGAATTTTCTTCAAAGCAATAATAGCTTCATTCAAAATGTAAAAAGCCAAAGCCAACGCCAATGAATAACAAGTGTCTTATCAATGTTTACCTTCAGGAAAAAATAATTGTTATGAAACTTACCCCTCTCTAAACGAAACCATTCGTGATGTAGGCTACTTATTTATACCCACCTAATAAAAACCTATAAAATAGTTCAAAGCTGTACGGTTTGAATGTATCAGGGAACAAAGAATTTAAAACAAATACATATTCCGTTAAAATTTACAAAACCTATTGCAAATAAGCAGTTTCATAAGTAATTTGTTTGATGTTTAAAGGATACTTAACTAATTATTTTAACAGGAATTCTCAAAATGACAATATGATGGGCACAAAATGAGGGGCCGTTTCAACCAGTAACCAGCTACAGTAATGTCTCGATTAGTGTTCAAAATTGTGTCTCCGATTAGTGTTCATTTCTATCCCCACTACTTGGGGTGGTCCCCCCTGGAACCAGCGAAGCGTGAAGCGCCGAGCATCTAATCTGAACCCAGCTCTCTTCTCTGCATAGTTCCTTTATCTAAAAAGTAGATATAAATTCTCACAATTTCTTATCAGTAAAAATTATAAACTCATAAGAACACCGAATGTAATGTCACAGGAACGAGAATAATTCTCGATACAACAATATTTTGCCATTAACTAAATATAGAAATTTAAGATTTAGAGAATTAAGAGACTCTCGATTGGAGAGTTTACTTCCAAATTTACAATCTCACTACTAATTACCTTATTGCTGTTAACTAATATACACATAATCTAGTTGTTATCGAAAACAATTATAAAGGAGAATAAAATTATTAATACCGTGATAAGTAAAAATTGTCCAACCCATATCGTGTTTGGTATCATTTTAATCAGGAGATTGTAACGAACATTTTCGTAAAATTTCATTTAAAACGGACCAAAATTGAACAAGTTTTAATATTAAATTTTGATCGCGGTAGTGTTGTCTCACGTACACGGGCATTTAAACTTGCTTTTTTCCTGGAACGCTGCCCCGTATCTCGGCTGCCACAACATCAAAGGCGACCCGAACTCGCTCGAGAATCGTGTCTGAACACGATTAGTGTTCACATTCGGTCCCGAGCGAGGTACACTAATCGAGACATTACTGTAGTATTTTATGCGTTAACAAACATTAACGTCTAGATTCAATGACTACACTTGTTTAAGGGCGATTGCAGTTGTTTTTTGTAAAATGCAATTAACTGGAACATTATTTACTATTTTCCATCTGTAACTATAAAGAAACTCTATAAACCTACAGGCAATGCCCTAATGGCGATTCCAGAGGTGAAAATTATGGAAATTTTGCTTGCACGTCAACGACTTATAGATGATATCATTTTATACGTACATAAATTATTCAAACTTTTTTTATTTATTGCAATAGGTAAAAGTAAAATTTTGTTTTACACGAAAGGAACTAATCAACAAACACAATTTTTGCTCGCATTAGTATATAATTCGTAAAATTCATTAATAAATAATGGACATTGATTTATACGCGACAATGTGTATATTGTTACGAGTTTATCCTAATGAAATTTTATATCAATTTTTAATCTTGCCTGAATAGAACTCAATAATAATTCATTTTCTGTTAACTGGTTCCCATATTAAAAGCTGCCTGGCACGTCAGCAACTCGATAAATATTATTTATCAATTGTCGGCACGCGCGCAGAGAAAGGTTCGCCACCACTGCCCTAACATTATGAGTTTACTGTAAACAGTGACTACAGAAACAATCGAAACAATCATCTCATCCTTTTAAAAAACCGACATTACTTACGGGTGAAAATTGGCCCATTGTCTGCCTCGTACAAAAGACGACGCGTGCATCTAAGGGAGTTGCCGTCGTGGTTAGCATTTTAGTGTAACGCTTGCGAATATGCAAGCGTGAAACTCTAAGAAGGACACTTACGCGTATGCTCGGTTAAAAGTACGTAACTATTTACTTAAGCACTCGAATCCGCGTGAGGCATCTGATGAGAACAGATTTGCTCGTATGACGTTCGATTGAGGTTACTCGAAATGTGTTTAGATCGCTGCGTCCAATTTTAATTCTAAACTGAAAATGAGCGTGAGTGCGACCCGAATGAGAGGCTTAAGGTCAGTGCAGACACATCCTATAATTTAGTCGAGTAGCAAGTAGCCTCTTGCTCGTAAACGGTGCAGTGCTTAGAAAGTGTCTGGAATTGGTATTGTTGATTTTTCAAAAGAAAAGATCTACCCGACAGAATTCTTTTACAAGAAAACTCGATTAAATTTTAATGTTCGCACACCGTAAGTCACGGAATTGCTTGCCACTCGACTAAATTACAGGACGCGTCTGAACCGGGCTTTACATTGACGTACAGACATCGGTTAGCGCGCACTGATTGGCTCATTCACACTCTGTCTGTCGTCCTTACTGATCGAACGAATGCTCATTGGGCGTTCATCATACAGGAGCCGCTAATGAAATACACCTTGTCCGTTTCAAGAAATCGGAGCGATTATTTGATATGTGTAGCATGGATATTGAATTTTTATATATAAGGGGTTTCGATTTTGAAAAAATCGAATTCGAACATTCGAAGAATACAAGTATTACAGTATGTCCGGTTCCAGTGAAAGCAGCTAAAGATTACGAGAAATATGAAAGATATGACAAAATGATTAGATTCAAAGTTGTAGCATATCAAGAGGCGGATTCTCGACATTTCGGGTTCGGACCGGGACGGAAAAACTCGGACGAGATCGAGCGAGCTCTCGAAATAAGAACTCGTCGAGATCTCGAAAGTATCCGACTGCATACGAACGTTTCGAGATCCCGAAAGGCGTATCGAGATATGGAGATCCGGAGACTGGCTATACAATACAATGTATCGGGATCCCAAAAGTGCTTACATATTCTTATGAACATACAGGCATTAATATTATACACGGTGTCTCAGAACTCAGGGAACATCGGGAAAGGGGGGGCAGCAAGGGTGATTCTGAACAACTCTTTCCTCAACCAAAATGTTGTTTGAAGCTTCGTTTTTGAGTTATTAACGAAAAACCCTGACCAGTTAGAGCGCCCGTAGAGCGCGCGCTCGATCACGCGACTCTCAATTATGTACGCTCGGTCGTGATCGTGCACCAACGCATTAACACAGCGCTCTGACAGGTGAGTGTTCTTGGTTAATAACTCAAAAACGATGCTACAGACAACATTTTGGTCAAGGAAAAAGTTGTTCAGAATCACCCCACCTACCCCCCATTTCCCGATGTTCCCTGGGTTTTGAGCCACCCTGTATATGGGCGAATTCAATAATACACATAATTGCATACATGTATTGTATACAGGGTGGTCCATTTTAGTGGGGCCACCTAAATATCTCGTCGAATTCTGATGATGCAAAACATATTTTTCACGTAATGTGAGTGATATCGCGAATAATTAAGAAACAGTTTAAGATACAGGAAAAAAGCTCTTTATGATCCACAATATGAATGTGAAAAATTTAAGAAAAAATTTTTGTTTACGAATTTTTAAAAAATATTTTGTTTTTCAAAATTTCTCACGCCCGTATTATGCAGCATAAGGAGCCATCCAACTTTTAATTTAACTTTTTTCCTGTATCTTAAACTGTTTCTTAATTATTCGCCATAATATGAAAAGTCGAGATTTCTTTGGAGGGGTCACCCCCAGGACCGTTCTTTTGCAGGAAGCAAAAATTGTTCCGTTGTTAGCATAACATGAACTCCATGTGTGCAAAGTCCCCAATTTTTCTGAATTTTCGAGTTGCCGAACTTTTAAGTTCAAATATCTACTAAACTATCAACTTTTCAACATAAATATGTTAATACTTTTTTATAACGACTGTCGAGCTGCATCGATTGATATATTGCAAAATACATCATTCCATTTAAAAAAACAAAGTTGACCTTCATGTGACCTTTACGCGTCCACTCTCGAAAGAACTAATAAGACCAGAAGATGCCCGACATGACACCATTCAACTCTACACTGAAGTATTTTTCGCTAGGATTAACAAATACCGAGATAATCAGGATGTCAAAATCAAGTGAGACACTCTGTATAAACAAAAACATATACAGGATGGTACGAAACCCAGGGAACATCGGGAAATGGGGTGTAGCTGGGGTGATTCTGAACAACTTTTTCCTTGACCAAAACATTATTTATAGTTTCGTTTTCGAGTTATTAACGAAAAACACTGACCAATGAGAGCGCCCGTGTAGCGCGCGTTCAGGCACCACTGCGCGCGGTCGTGATCGGGTGCATCGAGGGGCAACGTACGGCAAATATTACATCGTCTTAAATTAAGAGTAATGTGTGATTATTCGTTATTCATGAATAACAAATAAACTAATAAGTCGTTTAATAGCTGTTCCATACTTTTATTCGTTATTCGAAACGTATAAAGTGTTTTATTACTTACGAAAAAAATGTTTGGATAATTAATGTTAGAAAAAGATAGTTAAATAAACTTACCCTTTCGTTCGCGAAGTAATCTGCTTCGACGGAAGTTAGTCCTTGGCAGTTGGTCATTGCACCGATCCTGACCTACCTTAACAATTTTATGCCACGAAACGCACGTCCCGGCGATCGATACAGATCTGATTCGCACTTGCACGCGACACGCACAGTAACTAACGTAGGCGTTATTGTAAAGCAAAAGGTCATGGCGGAGGTCTTCTCGTGGCCAACCGATCACGCCGCGCGGCGCGGCGTCCGGGATCCGTTGCGAAGGGTAGGATTCGCACAACGTTAAGCAGGTTAATTCGTGAACGAATGGGTAAGTTTAACTAGCTTCTTCTAACATTAGTTATGCAAATCGTTTTTCTTAAAACATAATTCATCCACCCGAAAACGTACTGTTAAAAAAAAATATTTTTTTCATAAGTAATAAAACACTTTATTCCTTTCGGACAATGAATAAACGTATCGAACACGGTTATTAAATGACTTATTAGCTTATTTGTTTACTATTCTATATTAAGACGATGTAACATTTGCCGCACGCGTCCCTCGATACCCACGCTGCAGTCAGCTGTGCCAATGCGTCGGTCATTGCCTGTTTGTAAGCCTGACATTGCTTACAAACACAAACAGAAATAATATTAGATTGCAGATTTTCACGAACCAACCAAATTATAGCAAGTTCTGTGTCAAGTGCGCGCAAAAGTTTTAATCGTCTTCCTGTAGGCAGTATTGCTATAATGGTTTTTCTGTTTTCGTTGAATATCGATTGACTTATAAATTGTTCTTTTGTCAGAAATATCTGAATATTGATCAAGACGATCGGTAAACCCATAGAAAGAGCCGCGGTGGCTCGATCGGTTGGCGGCTGGACTCGTAATCGAACGGTCTTCGGTTCGAGTCCCGCCGCTCAGCCGATTTCAGCCGGCACCTCTGTACATGTTACATGTGCTTTACGCCGTGGTTCTGGTGGTTCGGATTCCACCTAAAAATGTAGGTCCAACTTAGGCTATAGGTTTTAAACCCATGTTTCAACCTCAACATCACTGTTCCATAAAATCACCGTAGTCGCTAATGACCTCTGCAGTCGATGCGACTTTAAAACAGTCAACAAAAAAAAAAAAAAAAAAAAAAAAAACCCATAGAAACAGAAATAAATCATAACTTAATAAGATAGGTAAATGCTAGGAGAACTTGCCAACTGTCCAGTTGGACAAATTGTAAGGTATAAAAAAACTTAATATGATACGCAGTTCATTTATAGCAATAAGCATCGAAACTTTTATGCTCACCAAATATATTACTAGAAATAGGTATTGGGTCATTCCATGTCAAATCGATAACTTTTGGACGTTATCATCGGCGATTTTGTTCTAAATGAAATATGTTGTAGTCCATGTGAAATTTGGGGAGGTTTAAGTCATCATTTTGGTGGCTTACAATTTGTTTAGAAAATACAGGCCTTTAAAATTTGCAATTTTGGCCATTTTTACACAAACCACTTTGGAATTTTTATCTCGGGAACTGTTTGTCCGATTGAGCTACTTTTTTTTTGTTTTATTCACAAAGGATTGGGCTATAATAAACTAATTTTTTCAACCTCGATAATTAACTTTATAATGTCGAAAAATATAAACAAATTCTATTTTGCGTTTTTCTCAATGATGAGTGACTTATGTGTTGAAAAAAGTATGGCCATATTCCTTAAAGTTTCCCCTTCAAAGTGAGACGTTAAAAATGATGGAGAAATGAAAATTGGCGTCACAGTGAGCTGGAAAAGGACGCGGCGCGTAGTGGGGTGACCCTATTGTATTGTTGGACATAGGGGCAAAAAAAAAATTGTATTTGAAAATTTAACTTTAAAGGCAAGAAACTATGAACCTTTTCCTACGATTTTACTTAAAACTTTTGTTCAGTACATAATCTTGCACGTATAATAAATCCAAAATTTGAAAAAAACTTTAAATTGAAAATGGAGCTTTGTTTCACTTCATAATAAATATCATATAAACATTACTTAATTACGCAAGTTCTCCAGATTTTTCCAGAAAAAGCTCCTCACCATTATATTCTAGAAACTATATAGATTACAATTATCCAAGCACTTTTTGCTTTTAGCTGCTTTTTCGTCAGATATTTAATGTAATTCTCATTGTTGCACTAACTAGAGACCCGAATCTAATCAAACGGGGCGTGTTTGTCATACTTTAAGTAGGATGACTGGACATTAATATATGTACAACTATTAAATAAATAAAATATTGTTATGCTGGAGGAACTATGGAACTATATTTTTATAAATAATGAAGATTTATTTGGCTCGGAAATAGCCAAAAATGCAATAGTGCCGATTGGGCAGTTATCGGAAGATGCTCAAGAAGCAAATCATCTTGTTGTATCATTGTTGTACATAGTAGGAAAAGGTTCATAGTTTCTTGCCTATAAAGTTAAATTTTCAAATTCGAATTCTCTTTTTTTTGCCCCAATGTCCAACGATACAATAGGGTCGCCCCGCTGTACGGCGCGCAGTGCACTGTGGTCTGAAAATCCGTTTTCCCGGGGCCAAAATTATTTTAGCGTTTTATTATATAAATTTTGTTTTATTATTATTATAAAATTATTTCAACGCTTAAGGTCGTTGAATTCGTCTTTATATCAGGTATGACATATAAAGTCAAAAATATATAATGTAAAATGTTATAAATTTTTTAATAAAATTTTAAATTTTTTCTAGTGCATTTGTAGAAGGCTGAATGACGATTAACTTTTATCTGGAACATTTTTTGGTCTCCACTCCATACCGAAGACTTCGGCCCGACCGATACCTCTGCTGCCGCAACGTTAAAATACGGCTACGCATCTAGACGCGCCGAGGACGCCAAAATACCTCGGGATTGACTTATTAAAATCCACACAGAATTATAAGCGGCAAGAAGCGGCACTTAAAATTTATATGGGCTGTTACCAAGTATTTAAGCTTTTATGTAAAACATGTCCGAGCTTGATTACTCTTATTCATTTTTGTATAAGCCTTTTCCTAAAGTTTAAATTGTTATAAAATTTGCTCTATTTGAACATGGATTAAAAAAAGCTTACAACTAGATTAAATATTTGAAGTACACCTGCTGATAGGTGTAAAACATCCAGTTGAACCTATATTCTGATTTATATTGAGTAACTAAAACGTATAGTTTTACTTTAAGTTTTACAATTTTGTCTTGAGAACGCTATATCTCATCAGAGACTTATCTTACGTGAATAAAATTTAGGATTTTGAAGCTTTGAAGGGTTTCAAGTTTATAGGGAAATAATTTTTTTCAAAATATTAAACTTGAAAAATTAATTTTGGCCACGGAAAACGGGTTTCCAGACCACTGTGCAGTGGGACGACTCTATTGTAACGTTGGACATTGGGACAAAAAAAATTTCAAATTTGAAAATTTAACTTTATATGCAAGAAACTATTTCTTTCCATTTTGTCGCACTAGATAATCCAGGGTAACCAATAATAGATACCTATGTAAAAAATATTTTTTTCCTTATTTGTTGGTTAGAACATTTATTTGACGATTTTACTTAAAACTTTTGTGCAGTACATAATCTTGTAGTTATAATAACTCCTAAATTACCAAAAAAATCTTTAAATTGAAAACGGAGCTTTGTTTCACTTCATAATAAATGTCATATAAACATTATTTAATTACGCAAGTTCTTGAAACTTCTCTAGAAGAAACTCTTCGCCATTATTTTCAAGAAACTATATAGATTATAGTTATTCGAGCACCTTTTGCTTTTTTCGTCAGTGTAATTCTCATGGTTGCACTAACTAGAGGCTCGAATCTAATCAAACGGGGGGGTGTTTGTCATATTTTTAGCAGGAGAACTGAATATTGATATATGTATAACTATTAAATAAATACAGTATTGTTATGTTGGAGGAACAATGGAACTTTATTTCCATAAATAATGAAGATTTATTATATAGAACTTAGAAATTACTCTTATAACTCTAAGGTCCAATTACAGATTGTAGAAAATGTTCTTTGTAAACTACCATTAGTAAACCAGTGGTCTTCTGGTCGGGACGTAATAAACAGATCTTCCGTTTTTAATAATGTCCAAATTGTATGCATGTTTCTGGAATCCAACAAGTTTGATGATTTTATTGCTTTCAAACCGATGACCAAACAAATGGATCTCTTCCGCGTCACCTCAGGGTTAAAAACTTAATTAAGAAGGTGTCGTTGGCCAAGAGTGATTACTAATAGTGTTCTCGAGGTATAAAAATGGTCATTTAGCCGTCTTAGAATGGGTGAGATCCAAAAATATCTTATTAATCCTTATTTAGTTATACTAATTTATTAATATTTATAGATCTACACTTATTGAATAATTAGAGTAATAATGGAAATGTTTCTCGGATAAACAAACATCCGTATTAAAAGATATAAAACTTTAGGGTAAAAACCTCGCAACGCTTTCAAACTTAATATGGCGTCGAACAGGCCCCTTTTTTAATAAGACGCAAAGACAAAAATGTCGCATCCCCTCCACTGTACGCATTTCGTCGCATCGGCAAGAACCGGAAGCTCGCGCTGGATAAACTATATTTGAATTTAAATATCCAACAAGTCGTATACGAGGTCTGCTGGTATTGCTTTGAAATCAACGGGTATAGGCAACCGACCACAATAGCGGAAGCGCACGACTCGCCTATCTGAAAAGCTGCGTCCTTTTCCAGCTAATTGTGACGCCAATTTTGAATTCTCAATCATTCTGAACGTCTCACTTTAAGGGGGAAGCTTTAAGGAATATGGCCATATTTTTTTCAAAACTTAAGTCACTCATCATCGAGAAAAACGGAAAAAAAGAGTTTGTTTATATTTTTCGACATTATAAAGTTAATTATCGAGGTTGAAAAAATTAGTTTATTATAGCCCAATCCTTTGTGAATAAAACAAAAAAAGTAGCTCAATCGGACAAACAGTTCCTGGGAACAAAATTCCAAAGTGAAGCCCGTTTTCGTAAAAATGGCCAAAATTGCAAACTTTAAAGGCCCGTATTTTCTAAACAAATTGTAAGCCGCGAAAATGATGACTTAAACCTCCCCTAATTTCACATGGACTACAACATATTTCATTTAGAACCAAATCGCCGGTGTCCTATTACCAAAAGCATAGATAGCAAAAATATTTTAAATTGTATTTTATTCGAAACTAAAATTTCTGCCAGTGGATTTTTATCCAAACGGCATAATAGTTTTACACACTCAAAAATTTCTAAATTTTCCATCTATTAGTTATTAATAAGGGGAATTAAGCTCATTGTACTTTATTCTATTATATTTTTCATCAAATGAAACGATCAACAATAACAATCAGAATATGACCAAATATTTGAACATTAAAACTAATTAATTTATAGCTCATTTAGGTTTTCATTTGTTATTTATAAAACATTCAACAATGTTTGCCACAGTAACGATTGACGATTAACATTTGCGGACAGTTCGACGGTCTTCTTGCACAGTGGTACGTTATTTGCGTCCACGCTCTCTTAAGTTTTCCACGGTATTGTATAATAAATATTTTTTATAAATTTTTTCTATTTCACTTTTCGAAATGCTATACTTCTGGGCTATCACACGGTAACTCAACTTCTTATGGCAGTCCGAAACAATTAAGTGGCGTATTTGAATAGAAATTTCGATGTTATCCTCAAAGAGCCTAAATTGCTATTGATAGACGCCTTTGAGATTATTGCGTGCAAGCATAGCCAATTTGTAAAGTTTGTTTAGATTTCTTGCCCCACTATAGCGTTATTGCTAGGCGTCCACTTATTTTTGTCCACGACTGTACATAGGGTGAGGCACCTAACTTGCCCACCTCGAATAACTTCTGAATTATACGTCTAGTAAATAATTGTTAAACACGAACGTTCCAGGGTACCGTAGGGGAGATCGTGTGGTGTACTTTACTTTTTTTTTATAAGTGGAGGCGTTTAGGAAATCTGAAGGTCAACCTTGTTTCTTTAAATGGAATGCTCCATCTGTTTTACAGCCGTTCGAAGGAACATTAATTTGTAAGTAAAAAAGTATTAAACATTGTTTGTCCTAATGCTAATAATAATTAGCGAGCGAGTTAAGTGCCTCACCCCGTATAATGTTTTTAAATCACAATGGAATGTCACATATTCTGTACAAACTCTTCATTTGTACAGTCGTCGGGCAATGGGGAGGAGAGATACACAGGGTGTCCCACGTAAAACTTTTCACGATTTTTCAAGTACTTGCAATAATCTGACAAAAAAATATTTTAGTATCACAATAAAAAACAGTTCGAAAATTTTTTTTTATTATTATTGTCAAGGCCAGCTTCATGTTCTAAAATGGCACTTTGTATTTTTGACTTAACAGTATTATAGTCCGTATCAGGACGAATTCGACGACTTAGCATACCATGATCTTCGGATGACCTTGGAGGCAAAAATTTGGAGAACATTGGTTGGGCACTTATGGCCCCATTGCTTGGCCACCACCATCCCTTGATTTGTGACCACTTGATTTTTTTTTATGGTGTCATTTACAGTCTATAGTTTATGTTTATGCTGGTCCAATACAAAATAAGGAACATTTAAAGCAGCGAATCCGTACAGCATGCGAAGAGCTTCGCCACGACACACAGTGCTCCGAATGGCATATTTAGGTGGACAAAATTCGGAAAATTCATTTTCGAATTCCGAAAAAAAAATTGTTTCAATGTAATCTAGAATAATCATACATTAAAACTCCAGAATATTAAAACATTAAACCTACTGGTTCAATGTTTACAGAGCGGTCCAAGACTTCTAGCAAACAATTTTTTGAGAATCGATCGAGCACATTTCTTTGGTCAACCGAAATGCTCTGCAATGTTATTAAGATGCATTTAATCTATTTTACCTTAAATAACATTAAATTGTTAATAACTTTTTTGTATTGTTGTATATCGAAGTTCTAGTGAAGCAATTAATTCTTAGTAAAAACAGACATTGTTATGATTCATCAGTCATGGAAAATATGCTCCACGGGGCTCCACGCGCTAAAATTAAGTGTCCGAAAAGTAGTGACTTTAAGCTTTCATTTAAACAATTCGAACATTTGATGTGACTTTTTCATGAAATCGTTCATTTAGTCAAGGTTCCTGAACTGAATGTAATTTCGAGTTTTAATAATGAACACAAGTTATTATCACCCATTCAAGCAGGTAGTCATTTTTGGTTAAAATTTTCATTTCTTTGCCTTCGAGGTCATCCGAAGATCATGGTATGCTAGGTCGTTGAATTCGTCTTGATACGGACTATAATACTGTTAATAATAATATTTGTTAAAATAAATACTTGTCAATAATAATACAAAAAGAATTTTCCAACTTTTTTTATTGCAATGTATAGCCAATCGAAAACTGATCAACTTTTGTTTAAAATATTTTTTTGTCTGATTATCGGAAGTACTTGAAAAATCGTGAAAAGTGTTACGTGGGACACTCTGTATGTCTCTCTTTGTCATATGGACAGAGGCAAGTTTGGAATGGGGTATCGTCCCCTGCATGAATTTGCGGTACATCGGAACAAATCAGTTAAGAAGTCCCCACGGAACACTCTATCCATTAAAATGGATTTTGTTTGTAAAGTTTTATCTTAAACCAATGAAACCGTTATACCGTAATAATATTATCTACATTAACAAATTAATTCCTACAATTTTGCGCGCGTCTATGCTTCACTTGTAATTGTTTTTTTACCCTTAGAATCTGTTACTTGATATCCTATACACCCTTACTAAACGTTATTACTAAAGCCTCTTACAATTAGTGTTTTCAAATTATACCTAGAACAATTATTTTATGGTTATGTCTTGGCTTATTACGAGAGTATCCCGTGCAATATTTAATATAAATTGCAAGAGATTACTGGCAACAATTTTTTCATTACAGAAACGGAACATTATTATAATATACGAGATGAGTCATAGAATTTGAACGGACTGTATCTCGAGTTTGGTTAGATATAGAAAAAAGTTGATGACATGAGAAGGGCTTTTTCGGCCATGTCTTCACTTTTTTCATAAGTGCAGCAGCGCACTTCCAAAATGCAACTGTATTTTGTTCTTACATAAATTGATTGTTCGAAAAATTCTACGTGAAAAGGTATTAGATGACAGTGTTAAAAAAACAATATTTTGCGAGAAATTTCTAACTTCATATAAACTATATGCTTTACAGATGTATAAACGGTCTGCCATCAAGTAATAAATACTTCACAAATTGTTTATTTATGATTTTAATAACAGAATTATGTAACTCAATTCATTTCTTTAAGTATTCCACAAGAAATAAATGGGAGTGGGTACTTTTGATTACTTATCGAATTATTTATTTGCTTCAATCGACGGAAAAATGCAAACACTTAAAATTTTTCATAAGATATCGATTTTCTTTAACATCGTGCGATATACTTTTTCGCGCAGAATATTTCCAAGAATCGATCTACGTAAAGCGATTGTGTTATAGCTCCATTTTTAAAAACTGTTCACTAACATTTTTTAGACGCACTAATACACATGAAACAAGTGAAGTCATAGGAAAATATCTCTTCTTATATCGGTCAACTTTTTCTCAAATTAAACTGGAGATAACCCGTCCCAGTTCCGTGATTGGGCCTGTATAGTACAGTACAATACGAGTAGCAATAATCGATATCCTAATAAAAATATTAACTGCTTCATTGGTCGGTACTCATTCTTTAAAAACATGATCTGTTTGAGTAATACAGAGATGTTATATGTGTATTATTACTAATTAGATAAGTTATTACTCTTCTGAAAGTTGTAAACATAATTATTCCTAGTTAATTCGAATGTAAAAATAATATTTTTAGGAAGCACATGTTCTAAATACTTTTTATCCTACATAACATAGAGAAAAAATATATATGAGCAATGTTACATTACTTTATTGTGCCTTATAAACCTTTTTCATTTGAAGTCGTTAAAGAAACAGTTTACTTTACAATCGCTTGGGTATGGCTCTACGCTGTATGAGTATGTAATATACATTGCTTCTCTTTATTGAACGCAAAATGTTCAGAACATCAAATTGATGCTTCTCACTTTAAAGACGTTGCTCGTTGTTTTGTTAGTGCACGCGAATAAATGCATAAATAGCTTTATGTGCACAGTGGAGCAAAAGTCGCGAAGGGGTTTACATAAATAATAATTTTTAAAATATATGGTTGAAAATTTATTTCCAATCGTTTCGCGACTTTCGAAGCACCCTGTACAATGCCCACTGAAATCTATAGTTGGGTGCCTTAAGGTTAGTATTTTTGTACGCGTGTTTTAACGTAATCTATACACTATGTCCATTTCAAATGTCTACGCGTGATTATTTCTATAATTAGCGGAGATATAAAAAAATTTTTCAGATGAATTTAAATTTTTAAATGGGATCCTATATTTTTTACTGCAGAGTCGTGTAGCCAATATTGAGACGTTTTCCAAACACTACCTACACGTGTATTTTTATAAGCTGTTGGTGAGTAATTAACTTTAAAAATTTATGTTTAACCGGCATTAGCGTTACCCAATGTACACAGTGCCTTTAGAAAGAACCGATTTTGTGTGTATTCGAGCGCTTGTGTATTTAGTAATTCGTGTAATCTAAGGTGGCTATAAGAATTGCTTTTTCACCTGCCTTAGCATTTCAGATGTTACTTTTGCACATGCACTACTTATTCGCCGACCTAATTCTATTATACTTTCGACTGGAGTGCGATAACCTATTTGTTCCCAGCACCCCCATACGGCCATGATACTGGCCCACCACGTCCAAGCCACTTATTTTCGAAATTATCATTTAGCCAGTTTTTACTGCTGACGAGTAATGTGTAAAGTTAATTGAATACAAAATTAAAAACACTCTTTTTGCAAGACGCTTGACGAGTGGTACTTTGTAATATAATATATTGTCGAGTATCTTTTTATGAGGTAGATACGTTCCACAGAAAATCGCACAAAAGAGACTTAACTTAAAAAACAAAAACTGGCAGGACAAAAGCGCGCTAGATGTTGCTTTTGCAGGAAGTAATAATAGACATCCTATGAAATGCAATTATTATGAGGGGCATGTTTGCAAATATTACTCGACACAGAATCATCGTGCAATACGTATGTATAGTCGAAGGGGAAACACCGAAATTGCATGAAATATACACCGTATAAAAAAGAGACGCGACTGTGCAAGCTACATTTGTTGAGATGTTTTCAAACAGCTTTAATATAAGCGATGCAACAAAATTACTACTTTATCTGAATTTTTATACGAATCATAAGTACTGCGAATTGAAACAACATCTGAACCATTTAAACCATGACAAATGAATTACTTCAAAGTCTATTATTGGAAAATGAATCGTTCTGTTGAGAATATTCGACCCTTTTATTTATATGCTTTTAATAAATTAAAAACTACTCGAATTAAATTCTTCGAAGTTTAAACAATGTATCAAATCGTCGAAAGTTTCTGCATTTCGCCAGCATTGTGATTAACTTCACGTGACGGCATATGACCGAATATTTAATTTACATTTGTTTCGAACGTCTTTAACGATTTAAATCAAGCTGGAAATATTTCATTAAACTATACATGGTCTTGCTCCACTCATCAAGGTGTCATCAATTTTTCTCCAAACCCTTAAAAAATTGCATTTCGTCGTCTGTAAAATAAAATAGGGGAAATACCGATTTAAAAAATACAGACATTCGCATGTCTGTGCATAGTATGTATGCAGTAATAGAAACATGCAAAAATTCTGTAAGATTGTTTAGAAGGTCATATGTCGTGTGTAATTGAGAAGAAATGGTGAAAATTAATGACATAATTGTTACAGTAGGTGCAAAAACGCTAATGAGCCGACGCATGAGGAGATGTATGTACAAGTTGTATTAAGGACTTGAAAAGAGAGACAGAATGCTGATTTGAAACATGCACCAACCACTGGTTAACGAAAGAGAAAGAGCCAGGGAAAGAGAAAGAGGGTAGATTGGTAGAGAGAGGAGGGTGGTCTGGTAATGTGACTAAATGAATCCACTAACGGGGTTGGTTTTGCAGTAATGGAAGGGGTAATTAAAACCACCCTTCTGCGGATGCGGACCGAGCTAGATCCACTCTCCAGGGCCGCAATCCCACGATAAACTAAAATTACTTTAGCGATGAAACCTCGTTGGCATTTGTTTGCTATTCTCGTTCTTTTGTAACGTCTCCTTGATTATTTTGCAAGCTGTTTTTTTTTATTTCGCTCAAACCGCCGTTGCACATTTTCTTCCTGTCAGAGTTTTGAAACAGTTTTCCGTGCAAGATTAAAGGTGAAACGGAAAAGCAGTACTCTTAAGTCGAAAACGGATTATATTTATTGCTGCGTGTCTGGAGTATTTCAATTGTGTCGCGAGCATCTCCATAGTAGACATTTGTGCGCTGACATCATATTTCGATATCACTGCAAGAGAAAATATAAACGAACAAGGGTTGAATGGGACATATGGTTGCAACGAAAATAAAATGGCAAGGAGAGTGACAAATGAATAAGAATTCCAATTGCATATGAAATATGAAATAGTTTCTTTCCATTGCAAATGACACACGTGCACTGAATTTTCTCTTCGAGTTTATAAATCATAAATCGTTTAAGTTTAAGACATACAATGGTCAAACAAATAACCGAAATAGATGGCAAGTGAAGCAACGTTATTGAATTAACTGCTATTGACCAATCATTGATTCAAGTAAAGGTCGATTGGCACGAGAATAGAAATAACGATGCACGTACGACGACGAGAAATTCCGGAAGAACCAGCGGCCCTGGAATTCTCGATTCAGTCGTCGAGGGAACTGCGGCACTGATGCTTTGCAAAATGGAACTGATTAACAAAGATTCAGAAAGGCGCGCATCCAATTTCCCCATTCTTCGTAAAACCATCCTCTAATTATCGGTAATTCACTTACTGGCTCATACGATCGAGTCGACACGCTTATTCTCGTCTCCGGGGATGTTCTGTTCTTTGCCGCAGCAGCTATAATTGTAACGAATATATCTCCGGTATGCATGTGCCGTGGTATCTTTCGCAGCGTAGCAAAATAACGATTCCTTCTCGGCCTTCGTTTCTACCGTAATTATCTGATAACTTTAATCATATTAAACCAAATCTTTGCGTTCCCTCGTTAACCCCATCGTCGAAGTATTTGATGAAAAAAATCAACGGTATTGTAAGTTATAGATGAATACGCGATAGCTTTTGTATTGAAATATATCACTGACTGTAGACATTATCGAGTGCACTGTGTCTAAAATTGGCAAATTGTATCTAATATTGCCAATTGCCCCTTCATTTGTGCAGAGAATTAGATAGCGACTAGACTGGGGGTGTTTATGCAAAGTTTATGTATCGACATCTGCGAAATGTATGCAAAATCAGTACAGCATTAATACAAAAATATAATTGCAAAAGATATGTGAAATATGTGAAAAATTTAGTCAAAATAGTACAATATAACATAATATGATAGAAGGTTTGTACAATATTTTACATTGGAATACATATTCTCCAAAGTTCATACGTTTTATATGGAAATATACGATGCAGGAGCCTTTCGAAGAAAAATGATTGAATGTAATTTTGAAAAAATAGGTAATCGATGAAGAAATCAGCTTACGGTTGAACTGATAATACAAGGAACGATAATAACCGTGGTGCATGATTTGTAGAAATCATTTCATTAT
Source organism: Nomada lathburiana (assembly GCA_963667235.1). Classification (NCBI taxonomy): domain Eukaryota; kingdom Metazoa; phylum Arthropoda; class Insecta; order Hymenoptera; family Apidae; genus Nomada; species Nomada lathburiana. The sequence goes on from OY763905.1 coordinate 1,465,880, forward strand.
TGTTGTTTATGATATAACAATAAATTCATTTACCGACCGAAAGTGTTCTTTTAAAACTTCATATTCAAGTATAGAGCAAGTGCTCTTAATTAATTTGAGCAAAAACTCGTTTCACATTTTTATTTCTCTTTTGATCGTTACCATCGATGGATCTGATAAGGCGCAGCATTTCATAAACGTTATCGATTTGACAAATGTATACATATATATTAGAAAAGGCTCACTTTGTTACACTTGCATCTTTTACAAAATAAACTAACAGGACGTCAAATCGAATAGAAAAACTAAATGAATTAGACGCGCAAAGAAACCACTTGCGAGACTAAAGTGATATAATTGTAATTAGCAAAAAATTCAAAACTACGTACTAAATATATGCATATATTATAGCAGCATTGTGCTAAGTATTCGTCATATTTGTTCACGCAAATTTGATAGAAATTGAAGCGGAGGGGGGCGAATAGGGTATATTTTCCTTTATTCGACATCGATGAGCACAAGCTGGTAGAAACATTGTCCGAAGGTACGAATAGCCACTAACTTTTCTCTAGAGGGATGCTCGACAAATACAAGCTCCGTCTAGAGAGGGTCGGGGGTGGATGGGAGGGTGGGGCGTGGAGGCGGGGCGTAATCAATGAATGGACCAGGCGGACAAACCTTCTGTTACAAAAGCCTGACATTTTTCGGCTTTTCAGTGTCATTACCATAATAATGCGAATAAAAGGGAATTCTCAGAGTCCAGACTACTCTCCTTCACTTCCCGCCTGTTCACCTTCAGCCCCGGGAAAAGATGGCACTAATGAATAGATTTCTTCTAGCTGAAGTATGCTCGACGTAATGACGATAAAAAAAAAAAAATAGTACTTTCGTTTTCTGTTTATATTTATTTACGTTTATTCGTTTCCTCGAAAGTAGCCCCGCGATTTTAATGTCGTGCTCCTCCTCCTGGAGCCTCGCGAATTTATACAACGCCGCACTGTACATTTTTTCACGATTATGCAAGAACTTTTAACAACAATCACACTAACAACTGTTTTCTTATAACAGTTATACAAAGGTATGTTAAACAACGATTGGGCGGCAAATTAACAGCGTTTAACCCGTTATACACGAGATTAACTTTGAAGTTGCATACTCATGCCTCATTTTTGTAATAATTAATAAGCAAATTCAGAATCGCAAGTTTTTCTTGACAGCTTCCCGAGGGAGAAAATGAATTGGGGTGCAGAGAATTTAAAACGAATTAAACGACGTTTATAATGAACTATATTTTTCTTGATAATAATATGAAAACGAACTTAGAAAAAGTATACAAAGTTGTTGTTTTGTGATACAGCAAAAACCTTGACGAATGTTAAGAAATATATAATCTGTAAATCAAATGCAACGTATTTGACATTATTTTCACATGCTTTCCACTCAGAACTCATACAGAAATCTGTAATACGTGAAACGAAGTTATCTATATTCACGAATTGTTCCAGTAAAACTTGCAGCAGAAAGTGTAAAAATAAAGTGTAATATAATAACCTGTTCGATAGAGATATAGGCGCATCTGAGCCTATATTTGGATTTTGTTTTCCAAATAGAAGCCCGTGGGCCTTTATTCGGGGACAAATTGTAGTAACGCGTTTTCTCCTAACGTATATCGGCGCTCTGCGCGTGCTGCCAGATATCGTCGGCCCGAAATGTCATTGCAATAAATGTCGTTGGAATATTTGGAAACACACTGTCATATTGTTGCAATATTTTAAATAAAAATAACCTTTCATTAATCAAATAAATATTCTTTCCAAGTAAACCTGTTTCCGTTGAGAAGCCCATGGGCTTCTATTTAGGGACCATATGAGAACCTTAAGAATGCAAAAAGAAATACAAGCCCATGGGCTTCCTAACGGAAAAACCCGGTAGCAAACATGAGGAACATTGAAACATACTATACATATACTGAGTTAATATTTCATTGAGTTCTTGGACAGCTGGGATCCATATAGTGAATTCTTCCCCACCAATATTTTATTTAATCGATCCCCTTTCGGAGGAAAGTTTCCAAATCTAAAATCAGGGAACCTCCTGAATCACATTATTTTTGTCAACGACAGTCTCCTATGCATATTTGTAATTAGGATCTGTATACGAATTTGGCAGTTGATAACAAAATATAATAATGTATACCAAATTTTAGTGAATTGCTCTAAAAGATTCAACAATTTATTTCTAATGCGCCTTACTGTTAGTGGTGATGACAATTCCGATGGCAGTTTGGCAACTTTATAGCTGATACCAGGGATCAAAAACATTAAAGTTAAATATTAATTTACATCCTTTTATTATTTTACGCAAACGAATTGGTTGTAAGGAACCACTGACACGTAGAATATATTCGTGAAAGTAAAGCCATTCGGAAACCCGCGATCCAACCCTTTCCAGTAAATTTACGTTTCGTTCTTAAAATTGAAAGTCTGTTTAAAATAATTGTCGAGCGACACTCGACCAAACTTTTTTGTCATTTTAATACATTAAATGCAATGCTGTAAAAAACATGTTATTTTGTGCTCTGCCATTGCGATATATACGGGATTGGATTTCTACTGCAAAAAATAATTCTGATATTCCGCAGAAGTAAAAAGGTGTTGCTCACTCTGGAGAGATAATTTGCTTTCCTGGTTACTCTGATAAGCCTTCGCCCTGATAATCTATATCGACTACCTATATACACTACCTGGCGATAGTCGCCAGGCTCGCCTATTTTTAACAGGAAATAAATAAATTTATTGCTGGAAGGACGTGCAGTGATTTTGACACGTGCTATTGTTACAAATATATGTACCTATAAAGTACCGTGAAAGTATGCCCTTTGCCACGTTACTATATCTTCTTACTATATTTGTATTAAAATTGCTTCACATTTAATTCGAAAAGTAACAAATGGATCTAGTTAATTCGCAACCCGATTTTTTCGTAATAAGACGAGAGCGACAACTAATGATTGAAGCAACATTTGCAACGCAAAATATCAAAACATATGTATACACATTTTCTCTCGCCACACGTCATCGTCGCACCCCAAATCGTAGGTGCCATTAACACGCATACGTCCGAAGTTACTAGAACTCCTGCCAATAAGAAGGTACGGGACGAGCATGTAAATGAAACGCGGCACAAACATATAAAGAAATGAGTATTCAATAACGATGGAGAGGAGGGAAGTTTTCCAGCTGTTGGGGAAGAGGACAAGAGAGAAAGATGGGTATAGTCGCGGGGAGGGAAGAGGTACGAAGAGCCGAGTACAAGGTGGTAGTTGGTTGGCGATGGAGGTCGAGGGGGCGGGAGGGTTAGTTATGGAAAGGTAGAAACGCAATGCAATTCGTAGTTTTCATTGTCACGCGACAGAGCTACCGTGATTCTGGGGTGGAACGTGGCTTAGGAAGGGTAGCGGTTGGCGAACGAATCACAGTGGCGAGGGGAATGGGGGTTGTACAAGCGGTCCGTGGAATGAGAAAACATTAATCTAGGCATGTTTTGCAATCTCACTGCCACCACCACCACCGCCACCGCCGCCGCCACCACCACCACCACCTCCTCTCCCCCTCAACGGTCTACCTACATATAATGGAACACTGTTATTGCTACGTTATGGCGTGCGCACAATGTTCGTTTCGACGTCAACCCCTTTCCACCTTTCACTCTCTTTCTCTCCCTCTCTCCCTCTCTCCCTCTCTCCCTTTCGCGCCCGTTGGTTTCTCTCTGTCCCCCTCATATTCTAGATCCTACCTATCCTACCCGAAGACTACACGCACATTTATACACGTGCTCTCTCTCTCCCCCTCTCTCTGTGCATATTTACGTACCTTCGTGTACTCGTGGTACACGATTCTGGGCGTTTCTAACCATACGCATGAATATATAGCCTCGTTTGAACATTACATTTTCAAACTTGCATATGCCTTTGTGTTTATGTACGTTTGTGCACGCGCAGGCTGGGTACGGATTGTGCTGGCCCGCGGAGCCCATAGGCGTGAAACACGCTGGTAAGATTAACACATCGAGGATAACGAGAAAATTTCTTCGTCTCGGTACAACGGATGCTTTTGTGTGTGTCTGTGTGTGTGTATGTGTACAGCCTTGACTGATGTTATCGTAATCGAAGAAATTGAAAATCATTCCCGGCGGTATGCTTGGAAGTATTGTCTCGTCTAGTAGAACGGAAATAAATGAAAATCAGAGGGTAGAGATAAAACCATATAATGGGACCCAATGTAAATTGAAATTTTGGAAATGTGTAATAAATACTTTTAGGACGACTGTTAGAGAAGTAGTACAACATTTCACGAAATGACACAATTTATATTTTCGTACATTGATAAAGGATATCTTGACAATGGATGCTTATGTAAATATTATTAAAGACTCTTTCGCACAAAGGACCTAAAGAGAGGGAGCTTCGCTCAAAATTTGTCTAAGCATAAGACGATTGCGAAAATATATCTTTCTATTTTATACACTACTTTTATACAGGGTGACGAACAAGGGATCCATAACTTCGACGATAGATACTACTTGCCAAATGATGCGAAGAAGTAATAAACATGCTTAAAGACACTAATATTTTCAACGCTGTAAGCAATTTTTTGCTTTGGTTAATAACTTGCTCACATTTTGCGAGAGTTTTTTAACATCGTGATGTACTTTTCAGTAGCATTGGCATATATGATTATAAACTAAAATGTTTATTAGGACTTTTCTCCTTCATTTGACGAGTACATACTATTTACCCTAGGAATAATGAATTCTTTTCATCGCCTTCCATATTTTTCATATTTCTTTGATACGTAACTTTAATTAATTCTGAATTACTTGAATTTAGGGGAAGAAAAATTAGAATATCTAGTATGATGTGTTGGTTATGCAAATTGTAATAAATAAAAGAATTAGAATGCATTCTTGAAATAAATATCGGTTTGAGTTGAGTTTAAAACTATGCAGAACTATATTTGTACACAAAAATATCGCAATGTATAGAGAGTTATACTACATCATGAATTTTAACGTGCTACAAGTATTCATTATTGAATAACAAATTCAATAGATTTATAGTAATCGTTTCAAAATAAAAGGAATGCGATGAAATGTTATTAGCATCAATAAACAATAACATTAATATTTTGTACTTCATTGAAAATTTAATTATTAATTAGTAAGCATTTATGCGATTTTGTTCTGCAGCTAAATAATAGCCTATAGTAAAATATAATAGCGTATAGTAATAGTTTATAGTAAAAAAATCAAGCAATAATATTTTCTAAGTGAAGGTAATTGAAGTATGTATGCCTAACAATAAATGATAGCACGTTTAACCCTTTCACGTGCAAACATTTTTCGGAAGGGCACACGGTTTTTGAGTAGGCTTTGTTTGGTAACATAAAAAACTGTGTATTGTATATGTACGTTCCTATATGATTTGATACGTATACTAAACAATAAATACAAAACAGTCTAAAAATGCTATGACTGATTAATAATTTTTAATTCAAAATATAGTATTGAACTTACGCGTAAACATGTTAAGACTCGATTGATCGAATAAATCCTTTCAATACTACGTGTATATCCTGTATATGTTTTGGTATATTTTGCATACTTTGATCTTGTATTACAACTATCCAAATATCCACTACTCTAGTAATGTCTAATGTCATCCCACATGTACATACATGGACACATACTGAGGCATGCATATCTATATACAGGGTGTCCCACGTAACACTTTTCAAGTACTTGCGATAATCTGACAAAAAAATATTTTAAACAAAAGTTGATCAGTTTTCGATTGGTTATACATTGCAATAAAAAAAAATTCGAATATATTTTTTTTATTATTACTGTCAAGGCCACCTTAAGTTTTTCAAATGGCACTGCGTATTTTTGACTTAACAGTGTTATAGTCCGTATCAAGACGTATTCAACGACTTAGGATACCATAATCTTCGGATGACCTTGGAGGCAAAATTTGGGGAACATTGGTTGGGCACTTATGGCCCTATTGCTTGGCCACCACGATCACCTGTTTTGTTACCACTTGATTTTTTTTGTTTATGCTGTTCCAATACAAAATAAGGAATATTTAAAGCAGCGAATTCGTACAGCATGCGAAGAACTTCGCTACGACAATATCGTAAGAGCCTTCAAGGTCATCCGAAGATCATGGTATGCTAGGTCGTTGAATTCGTCTTGATACGGATTATAATACTGTTAAGTCAAAAATACGAAGTGCCATTTAAAAAAATGAAGGTGGACTTGACAATAATAATAATAAAAAAATCAACTACAAACTGATCAACTTTTGTTTAAAATATTTTTTGGTCAGATTATCGCAAGTACTTGCAAAATCGTGAAATGTATTACGTGTGACACCCTGTATACAAGGTGTCCCGGGATTAACAGGGGGTTTAAGTGGAAATATGAAAACAAGTGTTATATGATGTTCGGTTAGAAACGCTTTATTACAAAGTTACAAACAAATGAAATTGAAATAGGTAACAGCTAATTTTCCTTCGCCGAATATGAAAGGTCGGACGTGTTTCTCTTATTATCCAGTTTAACTGATCACCAGATTTATCACCTCTTCATTTTTACCTATGGGGAACTTTAATAGATAAGGTTTACCGTACAGAAGTTACTTCACGTGAAGAATTAGTACAACGAATTAATAACTCAGTTACAGAAATGCAACAAAATTCTCAGGCAATGTGTGCTGTAATAAATTCCATAAGGCATCGATGTCAAGCTTGTATTCACGTACAAGGACGACATTTTGAAATGATAAGATAAACACGTTCAGCTTTTCATATTCTGCGAACAAAAATCCCCTATTACCTATTTTAATTTCATTTATTTATAATTTTGTAATAATGCGTTTCTGACCGATTTTCACGTCACATTTTTTTTCTTATTTCCACTTGTACAACACGCTCCCGCAGTTTTTCCTGAAAGCTCCAGGACACCCTGTATATACATATGTACATACATGTATGCATGTGCAGAAATTAACACTTACGAATTTACGGTACACTTACGAATTCCAAACTGAATATGACAATAGTATTCAAAACTTATTAATATGTATATTATTATCTCTTAATATTTATTGATTTATTGATTTTGTTTTGGACGAACCTAGTGATATCGGGGACATCATCGAAGATGCGGGGTGAGTTGAAGCAGGAAACTAGCACTTTTTCATTTGCTTCGTTTTATTGATTATATGTATATTATATATTTTTCATTATTGTATATGTACAATGTGTCCCATTTCAGTTAACATTATTTCTACCAAGAGGTGTCAAAAAACTCTTATCCAATTTTATCTTGAAATAATTCTCTAAGTATAATCATTTGTCCCCAACTAATTTGACGACTTTTAGTACAATAGCTGTTAAATTCATTCAGCGATATAATTTTCCTCGAGCGCATCCTGGATCGAAAAATATGCACATGGTATACCTATTTCTACCATGAGGTGTCCTTTGACACCTTAAGGATTTCATAACAAATTCTAATTTTAAACCATTTTACATATAAATATCAACACCATTTTACTGTATCATAGCAATCATAATCAGTTTAGAGAATCCCGATTTCTGTTGTAACGGAAAATACAGCTGTTGCTGCATAACTTCGATATTCGCTTGTCTTCCGCCATGTTGCATTTTTGTGTAGATCATTGCAGTGACTAATTCTACACTTTGCAATCTAATTAAATTATCTCCAACAAATATGCATCAATGTATCAATAAATATATTGCTCAAATTATCTATATTTAACTGATAATTTGAAATCCAGACAGTTTTGTGAATTATTTGCATACAGACGCAAAGGTGTCAAAAGACACCTCTTGGCCGAAATAGGTATACATCAAATCGTGGTAGAAATAGTGTTAATTCCCCTGGAATGTCTGCAAAATTATTCGGGATACCGGAAAATCTTACTAATAGAAGTTAAATGTATTCAAGGGAATAGTGTTTTCTTTTTGTACATGAAGACATAGAGGACGTATGGAGGACAACTTTACTTTTTCTACTTGAACCACAGTTTTTTTTTTCTACATTGATGTGGCTCATACCCTGTAAAAAATTATTAATCTATTTATATCAAAAATCCGTTAGCTTAGGAGATATTTTAATTTTAATATTATCAAAATATTAAGTAAGCAATATAAAATAATGATATTAAACAACATCTACAATTTTCCTATATTTTTGTATTTTATGCAAGAGGAGCCTGAGATGGCCATAATACCCCAATTACAATTAGACACTTATTATATGGCTACACTAATTGTAAGCCAATTGTAAGCCAATTGCACTAATTGAACGAATCAAAATTTCCGGTCACTTTCTTCGACTTAAACTATGCAGAAACTACCACGACAATTTGTTAACACAAAAATGTATACCCTTTCTGCACTGCATCTTAAACGTTGCACCTTTTTCTTGATAATAATGGTTTCTGCAGTCTAATAAATATTATATGACATGAAAAAACTGTTGGTCTTGACAACGTGGGGCGCAAACGACCCACGTGGCACAGAACGTGTCATAGAAATGCTAATAAACCCAGCAGACATGCAGAAAGTAATTGACTGTTTAAATGAAAAATCACTGTACTACAAGATCTAATGCAACCATGTCCTTGTTTAGTATATGTATAATCTAATCCTGTTTTTGTTTTTGTTTTCATACGTTACAAGAACTATACATATGTACATACAATGTAATAACACATATGTATGCGATATTGCAATACTCATGTACATTTTATTTCGTGTCGCTTATTGCCTCAGTAGGTGATGCGAGAATACAAATAATAATTCATTTATTAAATAACTTGTGCCATGCTAATGAAAATGAAAACAAGAAATATCGAATTTTTTAAATACCCCCGAAGATTCCAATGCACTGTCGCTACGTATAAGAGATACTGAACTTTATAATATGGAGAGACACTTTTCTCGAAATTTGAATCCATCGTCCTTCTTGCATCCTATAGTGAAACACTAATATTATTATTTCCTCGATAATTTTGAAAATTGCGGGTAGACCCGCGACATACCTGGATGTGCATTTTCTCCTCTTTCGTGGAACAATGACTAGCCCCCTTTTCCGTAGCAAACGGTAACGATAACGAGGAACGCGTTCCTTCGTACCCACTTCTCCTCTCACACCTTTCCTCATTTCCTTTCTGCCTCCGTATTTTTTAATGCAAAACGAGAATGAGACACTGGCGCGCAGGAAGGTGGTGGCAGAGAAGAGATAGTTGAAAAGGGAGCGAGAGGAGGTGTCCATGCGTGGATTTGCGCATCGGCACACCCGTGGATGCAACTCGGAATCGCCTCGATGACGTTAAAAGGAGACTCGATAAACGGGTCGCATTGTCTCATTACGAAGAATGGGGGTTGCTGCCTTTTTTTCTCACCTCCTTTCTTCTCTTTTTCCCATTTTTTATCAGCTACTGCATCACGAAAGTGTGCTTGATGGAAATGCTTTTTCTTTCGACAAATTTCAAACAAGGAAAGGAATTTCTTTAGGGTTCGGTATTAACGTCGGTGAGAAGACGAAGTTGGCCCGGAAATCGTGTTTATTCGTTCACGACAGTCGTGATGCGTGTTTCGATCAAATTGTAAAAAGGAAACAATTTAGGTGCAACTTTGCATTTAACATATTTGCACCGTTGACGTAGTAGTGCGTGGATTTTATATTTTAAGTTCGAATTGGTTAAAATCAATTTTGATTTAAATATCAAACGAATTCGTTTACGTACTTGCAGGGTGGAATGCGAAGAAAGATTGATTCAATGAATTTTGAAAGTTTTTTACTTTTGAGATTCTCATTCTGTTTGTGATACGATACTGCATCCATTTAAATTTGTACGAAGTAAATTTTTTATAATGTCAAAGATGAAGTAGTCACAATCAATTAATTTCATTCATTTACAATGTCTCTAATGTTTTTCTTACTTTAACGTGCATATTTTAAAGTGCCAACCTTCATTGTCAAACTATGTACTTGGCAATTTTGTTCATTAAATCACTTTGTCCTAAAAATTAATCTAAAATAAGTATTTAATTTAGCGATATATGTATATTCTGCAGTATTTTCTAAACACCCTCTGTTTATAATATCACACCAAAATTGGGGATTAATGTTCATAATAGAGGGTAATACAATACGCTTTAAAGAATTTTAGTTCAATAATGAATCATTATTTTATATCATTGATCCCAGATATAATCCTACATCATTTGATAATGACTTGCGAAAACAAAAGTTCCTCTACAAAATTATATTATGCTATCTAAAATAAGAATAATCTCTCATTCTCATAGATAAATGATCTGCCAATTATTTGCAAACAATTTCAAGAAACCACCCTATATTATTTATCGCTATGAGAAATATGTCTTCAGAAAAATGCTTCATTAAGTTACGATAGTGAAACATAATAAATTGAAAAACGTCTCTGAGACGAAAGGTCTTCTATTATGTGTTAAATAAAAATGTCTACGCTTATAAAAATTCTGTACGAAGTACTTGTCTTTTGATGCTTTATAAGGTTGTTGAAAACAAGTATTATACAATATAGGGTTGCATTTTTTTAAATTACCGATGACCGTGAAATCTCGTAAAAGGTGACCTGGAAAAAAAAATTATTCCCCCCGATATATGTGTCCCTTGAAATAGTATAACTGTGCCCTGAAAAGTTTGTCATGCAACAATAGATGAGGCAGATATTTCGATGATCCCATTTAGCCGAGACACCCTGTATATTTACCTGGAATGTTTATTTCTTCAGGAACGTTCCATCACCCTGTACATGTGTATGTTTTAGATTTAAAATACGAATTTCGTCAAAAGCTCCTAAAGTTTCTAGACAATACTATGTAGTTCTAACTTCTAACAAATCTCTTCTTCTCAATACAAGATTTTGGCCAAATCTAGAATGAACTATACGTTCCTATTATAATTAAGGCTATGTATTTAGTATTTCTAGAATTAATACTAGTTTCACCCTTTTGTCGTTCGAAGCAAATATTATTATTATATATATAGCAAAATGCCTACATATAATGAAATATGCATATAAAAATATTTTAATTTACATATTTGAGTACAGTAACTCACAGTGAAAATCGCGCAAGGTACGTTATCAAAGATGTTCATTTGTACCATCACAGGATGGGTATTTTAATCGAATATTAATTATTAATCGCTAATTTAATGCTTGACTATTCTAGCTCAATTTATTTGATCCAGAATCAGTGTATACATACAGTTATTATTAGCTGTTATTACGAATATTCCAATCTGCACCAAATGTACATCGCTAATAGAGATTATTCATTCCTCTATACATATACAGGGTGGTCCACGCCACTTGCACACCTCCATAACTTCCAAAGTATGCATTGTACGAAAAAGTTTTGTATACAAAAGTTGCATGGTTTAAAAGGGTACATTATGTAGTGTATTTATTTTTTGTATACGTTGAAGCATTTCGGAGATATGAAGGTCAACTTTGTATTTTTAAATGGAATAATATATTTTTTCGACCAAAATATGGAAGAATATCGAGCTTCATTAGCGTAAAACATAATAACTAACGAGTAATTTTACATTTTTTCTTGAAAATTGTCTTCGGGTAATATCAAGTTGGAGATTCAACCTTATCACAGATTTCCGCAGGACAGCGAGATGTCTATGTGACAATGTTTATTAACACGAAAACATTTATCATGATCCGCGATCTCGTATCATGTTCGTAATTCAGTATTAAAGTTATGCTCGGCGTTTGTGCGTAATATAATTGTAAGCATTCGTGTATAAATTATTAAAAACAATACGTTCGAGTAAGCGCATGTCCACATTCCATTTTTTCGAACAAGGAACTCCGAATGAAAACAATTTTATTCGATATTTTCAACTTATTTTTACACAAGGAAGTATGTCCTTCTCAATTATTCGGTGATTTAATAAACACCCTATATGTATTAAAATTTGGCACGCAATTCGAAACGACACTTTTTCTATGTACGTTATATGTATTTACTCGTTCTTATTTAATATCTTTTTTTTGGTTTTCTTAATCTTAATTACTTGGAAGGGGTTTTCTAGACAATCTCCAACACCGGCATAAATTTTTGGAAATACCGAAGAGCAACACTTGTTCAAAGCAACACTTTTTTATTTCTGTTTACTTATTTTACTTACTGTTTACTTACTGATATTTTTTAATACTTATATATACATTAGCCAATTAATTTCACTGTTTTATTATTTCAGTTTATTTTACTCTGGCAAACTGAAACCACGACTGATGGAGGTCGGTTAATCATACTAAAGTGTACTAATAAAACAGCGCTCTCCAGGTACAGGTGGCCGAATATTACGAAACTCTAGCATAATGCAGTTTTCCGGAGAGCATTCGACAAGCACAATGATCAGCAAAAGTATTGGCACAGTAAAATACCGATTCAGTACAATAACGTATTATAACTAATGAAATAATTGCTTATTTGTATTTTTATGTATTTTCTTACATAATATTTTATTTCCTTTATATATTATTTTTTTTATGTGGCCTTCGTAAAACAAGGTCTTTTTATTCTCTTATGTTTGTTTAAACTGTATTTCTAGATAGAGGACGCCTCCGTCAGGAATTCTGACTGTGTTTTCATAAATGATTTTGGCGGATTATATTTCCATTACATAAATCTTTCACTAATTAATTGTACAAACTAAAATTTGCTACTTACAAGATGAAACGATTGACAATCGCCTAGCTTCGTGCTTTGAATTTACCTACATAAAGATAAGTTCTATTTGCTACATCATTTAACCATTAAATCTTGAAAGACCTTGCGCACTTAAGAAATCGGTTATTTCATATGAAATCTAATGATATGCGAATATTATTTTAATTACAGAATTTTTATTTATTTCCATACAACTTTACAAGCAAACTTCAATTGCATTTAACTTTTTACTCCTTTATTCCATCTAACAGCCTTAGTCCTTTGTTTTTTCATCAACGTACGGACTGTATTATTTATTACTTGTTTAAATCGAACAATCGCCATCAACTTATAAGGTTTTCTTAAATCGCGTGACAATTACTCAAACGGGAAAGGAAAACATTAAATCTCAATTTATAATACATCTTCTTTTGTGTATGAAAGGCAGACTTAGTATTAAAAGGAACAAGCGTCGTCTGACTTTCAGCTAACTTACAATTAGTGACAACAAAATCTCTGTTTTGGCAATTTATCATCGATGCAGCAGCGAAAATAGGTCGTACATAAAAGTATTAGAACCTAATCCTTTGATGAAGTAGACAAATTCTGCAACTAGACCTGCGGCAGTTTAGACACTAAACCAATCTGCTAGTGGAAAAAGATCAGAATATTTTAGAAAAACAATATTGTTCATAAAAGAAACCGTGCATGGCATCCAATTCTATTCCAACTAATATAATAATATAATAAAAATCAATACACTAATTTATCCAATAGTTGAGTTAATAAAATAAAGTATGCCTTAGAATGGTTCTTATTATATAAAAAAAAGTTTTGTATGTATTTTTTCACGGGACACCCTCTCATATGTTCACCCTTACGAGTAAGCAATTAGGGTATATGTGTTATTTTTCTTAAATGACGTATTAGGGGTGGCTACAAGACATTGAATTTTATGTTTATTAAGGCAAAAATACACCTTTCTTTTCGACGCATTATCATTTCTAAACGTATTTACTTAACATTTAAATATTATTTCAAAGTACATGCGGGGGCAACAATTTCCTAAAATAGCCGCATCATATTTATAAAAATCTATGTCCCACAAAATGCTATTAAGCTAATAGACTAGATTTTTTAATGGAAGGATGCTTTTATCGGAGTATTCGACTAATAGCAACAAATATCGTTTTTGTTCTTCGTTTCTGCTACGTAACTTGCTGTCCTATTCTTCGTGGAGAATTCTTGATACAATGCCAGCCAGACAATCCGATTCCCAGATTCATAGAGAGCCTTCTGCATGAATTCGTAATTGAGAATATTAATAAGCGGATGGCGACCAGCGAAGCATTAAGAAATATTAACCAGATTCGCCTAACAGCACAGAGAACAAAAGAAAAGAAACAATTAAATCGAAACTAGCACTGCGGATATGTGCATAATATCCCGTTGCGAGGAATCGTTAACAGAAAAGTAACAAAAAATAAAAGATATCTTGATGCTTGAACGGGAAGTAAGGGAAGAAGAATAGCACGTTGGCGAGGGACAAGCCGTTGAACAAAAGGTAGAGATTTTTAATCTCCTTTTAGTCGTAAAAACGGAGAATCACCCCCTGCCTTCGTTTATTTATACATTTCATAAAAATACGGCGGACCGGGCCTGCATTATATTCGATTCTCTTGGAGTCTGCCTACCTTTCCTGTTGAGCCTGCGCAGCTCTTCTACAGGGGGGCTCTACGTTAATGTACATATAAATGAATAGAGTACCGGTGCTGTTACTCCCTCTACTACCCTCTTCTTACTCTTACAGAGGGTGGTGCTGATGGTGGCGGCTGACGGGCGGCGGTGCGGTGGTGGGAGTGGCGGTACTGGTGCCGATGACGCTGGTGCTGCTGCTCGTGCTCGTGCTCGTGCTCGTGCTCGCGCTCGTGCTGCTACTGTTACTGATGCTGCTGTTGCTGATGCTGGTAACAGCCGCGATATTGCTGCCGGATGCTGGTGCCAGTACTGCTAACATGCTGGGGAGGGGCGAGGGAGGTTAGCTGGAAAGGGACGAGATATAAAAACCTTTGTGATTTTTCTGACAAAGATTGGATGAGCCTCCACAGAATTCATTCCACGTTTTTCCTTTTTACTTCATAAAAATTAGAAACTCGAATGATTATTAATGTGTTCGCTGGCATAGTCGCGGGGAAGCTGAAAGCAATTAGGGATCGTGTTGCGTGTGTGCGCATATATCGGGCGTGCGTGTAAGCGTGTGTTGTTGATACGTTTTATAAGCGTGTCTGGGAGATGCTACGATTTCGATTCTAGATCATCGCGGCGAAGCTAGCTGTTACTCGAAATGTTTCATTTCTTTCTGTATATTACGGATACGTTTGCAGTACAGTGTAGTCTGCTCAACGGAGAATAGTATTATCACTAAGATGACTGTGTGTATGTGTATCTTAAATAAAGTATATTTTATTGCTAAAGAGGAACGTTTAATAGAGCTGGTCGATACGGAGGTGTAGAAGTGTCATTTTGAAAAAGACGCGTCATCTACGAAGCGCGATAAAAGTATATAGGTACCTAGGCGTGTGCTATCTATTCACAGCAAACTGATAAAGTCAATAGTTTACTTAGAATGTCCGCTTCGAAAGTGAAGGTTTAAAATAATTCCATCCTCTCGTTTAGACTTACCGAAAATAAATCAACTTTCTTCTAAATCTCGCTTTATCTAGCGGCGTGTTAAAAGCAATGTCTTGCAATTAATCGTTTCGTGAAATTTACACAAAAGCTTGCCAACCAACATTAATAAGTAAACGCAGCAGAACAAAGGAAGTGAGTAAAAAACATTGGGGGGGGGGGGGGGAGCAAAACAGAAATAAAGACCAGGTTCTGGTATGAAGTACGGAACACAATGGAAATGTTATAGAAATGATAACATCCGGTTGTCTGGCCCATCCCGTTGATCTCTGTGGTAGCACTATGGTTTCATGTGCACCCTTGTTGTAAGGGGTTGGAGGCGGAGGCGGTAGGGGAAGGACGTGGTTTCGTTGATTAAAATAACCTCGTCAGTGTAGTCGTTCTGTTGTACAACTAGTCGGGGGATGATGAGTAATCGTCTGGCTTAGGAAATCGTCATGACAAGGGCGTCGGACAAAACGGGCAACCGAGGAGGGGAGGGCTGCAGGTCACCCGTTCAACAAGATCAAATGTAATCTGCACAAATTCCGATTATATGAACTTCTGCCTCGGATCGCTGGGTAGTTCCAGAATTATGAGCATTTTCAATCGCGACGCAATTTAACCATGCTTCACCAGCACTAGGATAAAATGATTGATGAGAGAAACATTGGTATTGTACAGTATTGTCTCATTTTTTCCGCAATAATGTTTTCCATTATTCAATACTCCTATTCGAACTTTTACCTCTAGCAGTAGTAATAACATTGCTCTCGCGAATACCATGTATGTAAAAAAAATTGCTTTCAATCTGGTTTGAATAATTTAATAAATTCTTAACATAATTTTTGGTAGCCTGATTTTAATCTGTTTGTAATGATTTAATAATCTGCTTGCAAAATAGCAGATCGCAATAGAGTTTATCAAAACAAATTTTACAACAATAGGTATCTTATTTGAATTTAATTTGAGAAAAAAGCAAAAGCCATTTAATCCCCATCTCCACCCGTTGTAATTTGTAAAGATCGTGTCAATTGTAACAAAATAAAAGGAAATCTCTATAATCAGAACGAAATGAAGGGGTTGAAGGTTGCATCTTTGCTCACAATAGACGCAAGCTCTAGCAGGGGGGAGGCGGGATTAATAGAAGGTAATTGGTTGTATCACGGGGACGGATCTGAACATTAACATCCTATCCTATCCTCTATCACCTACTGTTTATTCTTTATTTATTATTATTTATCTTTAGATTATAATATAACTTTATATTAAGGAAAATTGCATTACATAGTAAGTAAAAAATTAATATCATGACATCGTATTGCATAAAGTTTCTCAATTAAATTAAATCTGAGTTTCCCAAACTTTTGTTTGCTTGCTAGGAAGATGTACTACTTTGTTGTAAACATGCGTATTGGCTATTAATATCTTTTAGATGTTTAACGCGTTTACTTTATTCAATCGGGGTACATCGTAAGCACATGATTTCATTGTTTCGTAGGGCAAGGGTTTAAAAGAAGAGACTGAAATAGAAAAGTAATATAGGAATAAAAAGAAAAATCGTTGCACACTGTTTTGTATCATCTTCTTCACTGAACGTATGTCGTATCTTTCGAATTCGTTGAATCCTCTCGGCAACAAATTAACTCCCCTCGAATAAGAAACAGCCTTTCATGATGAATATCTCAAGCGAGGCAAGTAAAATGCGCATCAAGAACAGTATATTATTCTGATTTGGTCATCGTTTTGATAATAAACTGGGTTAAAGGAATTACTTCGTTTGAAAATATGTATTATGATATAATAATAGCAGCGTACTTGATGATGTAATTCATTAAATTTATTAACATCGTTAGGGAAATAATCTCGCATTATTTTGATAGTAACTCAAATTATTCATTGCTAAATTATTAAACAATTTTCACTAACAAACAGTCCAATTGAATTAACGCTTACGTTTTCGTCAGTAGCATGAAAAATCCAAAAACTGTATAAAAAGCGTCCGCTTCCTCATTGGTGTTAAATAAAACTGCGGTATTAGAATTTTTCATAACGAGAAATATGCATGCGGGTCCAAATGAGTGTAACATCTGCCTCGAGATCGTTTCATTCGCATAAGAAATGCAGCTACATTTCCATCTTTTCGCGAAGACCTTAACTAGGAAAAATCTGAATCACTTTCCGCGCGTTAACTTGTTGACCCAGATTTTGAACGAATTTAATTTCAAACCTGTAAAATGAAAAAGCACATTAATCGTACACGTACAAATATTTTTATACGTGTGCAACCCTATCGATCATAGGTCTGGCTTGCGCGACAAGTTGATTAAACGTTCGTGCACGTTCATAGTGCCACGCCAGCCCTCGCATTTTCATCAAATGCATCGTCCTTCGTAATAGCAAATGTTAAAAACCACAAAACAGAAAAGGTAATAATTCAAAGGGCGAATAGTAAACGCGCGTAAGCTTTGATAATGGGCAGGCCAGATTTTCAATTACAACGATAATCCAGTGCGTCGCGCGACCTGCGCGGTCGGTGCACGCGCGCACATGCGAGCTGCTTTTTTCAAACAATATTACACGTTTAATATAATTATGTGGAAACGTTTCGCCCAGCATTTGGACCATTAAAATGGTGAGAAGGTAAAGAGTCGAGGCAAGGTGGGATAGATAGAGGGAGAGAGAGAGAGAGAGAAAGTGAAAGAAGAGTTGGAAGCTCGAAGTGAGGAAGAGAAAGGGCGAGAATGAGAGAGAAGAAGAGAGATAGCGTCGTCCAGGAAGAAAGGCTCGGCGGACAATCACAGAGAAAATCAGATGGAAAGGGAAAAAGAGAAATACAGCAGCGTAGCGAACAGAAAGGCTCCGTACAGGAGGCGAGCATAGAACGGCAACGAGAGAAAAAGCGAGAGCAAGAGAGGACTGTACTCAGTGCATGCAATCTTTTTAATTATGAAAACACGGCTTTGTGTTTCATTTTGTTTTGTCGTCAGGGGCGCTATTCTATTCGGGCCCTTCTCCTTCCTCATCCGGCTGGTTCTTCCTTTTTTATATTATAACGCGCGCGCACCGCCGAAGCCAGAAGAGGGTGTGCAGGGCTGGGATAGGGTTCAGGAGAGGGGCAGAGATAGGGCAGGGTGAGATTGCTTTAGTAATGAATTACATGGCTTCGGGGTATGTGCCTGTCTGATGCGTTACACGAATACCGAGCATCACTTTCTGGCCTACACTACCGCTTCTATCACTAACGCGTACTCCTGCACCTCTTCCTTTCTTCTTCATCTTCTTTTTCCTCTTCCCCTTTCTCTCCTTCTTCTTCTTCTTCTTCTTCTTCTTCTTCTTCTTCTTTTCCTTCTTCGCCGTGGTCACTCCTTTCTACCTCGTTTTTTCCCTTCTTCCGTTTTATTCTTTCGCCAAAGCTTATTAGGAAATTCAGAAACTTGTTTGATATCGTTAAGAATTCGAATTCCTCGATGATACTAACTTTATTGTACTTTTCAGTAAACAATTGGCACAGGAGGATTGAAATGTGTCCATAGTTGAATAACTATTGTAGTTTTCTATTTACGTCGTACGAGAACCACGTAATGTTATCGCTGCAGCTTTCTTTTATATTATTTTTACATTCAACCGGGAAATAGCAATTGTAAATATTTGATTTGCGTTGTAAAACGTTTCGTTGGTGCGGACAAAGTGGTGAATTTCTACGTTGTTGGAGAAAACTGAATGATATAGCTTCTTAGTGAACGATATTTTTACAGTTCATGTAGAATCCTTTTTCTACTTGGAAACGTTTATCGTGCATCTTATTTTCTTCTTTGTTTTTTTAAAAGAGCAGTAATATAGTAGAAATATAGAATATTCGCGGTTTGATTTAATGAAATGCTGTGATGTTTCGTATTGAGTGACTTTTTGTTCCATCAATTCGAGGTACAGCCGTTTTCATGTGTCGTTTCGCATTCTATCGAAGACCCTGTCAAAAACAGATTACTTGTATTTGTATACCATTATATTATATCCACAACACAGATCACTTTTGAACGATTATAAATTAATTTGGTACGTTCGATCATACGAGTTAACATTTTTCGGCACACTTAATAAGGTCACTCTTTTTACCCTTCATAATGTTCTTCGTACCAAAGAATCTTTTCAATAGTTTCGTAATTAATTTCAACGCAATTTATGACGTTAAGGTAGATAGAAAAATACGGTTCAAAATACCACTAAAGCATCTTTTATTTCATATCAACGATAACATTCTGCGAATAATAGTAATCGAAATTTACATCTTGTACCAAAATAATTTATCTTTGTAATTCTCCGACTCCTTAGAGTCAGTATTGCAACTACTGCACTAATGCAACAGCCGAACGTAATTTATTCATGATCGTAAATTTTTGCTTCTTTGTATTTTATTCGTACACAATATAACAGCATGGTCGAAATTGTTAGCACGGAATTTATTTTATTGCGATCTCGCTTGTTGAGTCCACGCTAATAATGATAAAAGTACCGATACATTAAATAAATAGACTAAAGTCAGTAGCAATTTTTATAGCCACGTCTTCTGGTATCAAAACAACGATTTCATTCTAAAAGTATCATTTGCATTCATTAAATGTATACTAGTATGCTGCACAGTAACTTAAAGTTAATTAAAGTATTACTCTTTCTTTTTTTGAACGTGTCCACGTCTGGTACCTTCAAGTGGATGTTTCCTGCCGACATTTTTCCCCAAGCAGGTGCGGACGTATTGTTCTCTTCAATAGAATTCCACAGTTATCTACGTCTTTCCAAAAACGTATTTATCTTTTTGCTCTAATACTAATCTAAAACAAAACTTGATTTGCGCTTATGTAATGATCACGATTTATAATTCTATTAAACCCATTATATGAAATGCAATCAAATATGGTTACACTCGTCTTCATTTTTTTTTTTTCTTTTCGGAACAACTTCAAGTGCGTGCTTAATACAGTGAAAGTATAATAGTTTATTGATACATATTATATTCTACTTTCAAAATAAGGAATCGGAAAAGTAGTGTTGAAGTTTGTGTAACTTGGAATATTGAAAAGATAATCATAAAAGGAATCTTCGAATCTTGAACCTATGTCGAAGATACAATTGTTTTCATAAACTTTTGAAACTTTTAATCCATCTTTTTGTTTATTCAGTAATAATTATTATACCTGCAGTAGCAAAAAGAGCATTTAACTCTCGAAGTGCAATGTACGTATCGGTTGATGAAAGTCATTGTCAGGAGTGAACGAAGATACATACGTGTAGTTTGTGTTATTATATGTATTACTCAGCTTGTAGCTTCGACTGAAGCTTTAAACACGATTTTCTTGAAACGTCGCGAGGATTTGTCCACACTGAAAAAAATAATATCTCTGGCACTGGGTAAGTTGACCATTGGAAAGTTCTAACCGCGTACCTATATGTATTTCCGGGGATGGAACTAGAATCAACGAAAAATAAAAAATACTTTCTTCGTAACTGTACTTCATAACTATTGCATGGACATTGTTTAACCCTTTAGATCGCAGTGTTAACCCGGAGCACCATTCATTTTAAAAGGGCGGCAAATTCTGTCGACGGTTCATATTTAACTTCTGTCAAACGAATGAACAGTTTCCTTTATGTTAAATAAAATAGCAAGATCAAAATGATAGGTAATCGAAATGACAAGATACAGTATATAAAATCGGTGTCTTTTTGAAGTAACGATTTGGGGGTCTGGGCGTGAAAGGGTTAAAGACAAATCATTCTTTATCTATTTATTTATTTATTCATTAACGGCATACAGCCTCTGTATAAAAACAGTAGAAAGTTAGATATGTTCGCTCGGTATGTGTATACAAATTCAATTAGAGAATTGTTTCTCCTTAGGGTCCTTCCCGGTACGCAAAAATTAATTAGACCTAACAAATCGGAGCAGTTGTAGCCGCTGCTTATAATATCATATAAAAAGAGCAGGTCTTGTATAATTCTTCTTGTAGCGAGAGATCTCAAATTTAGTTGACTGAGTAAAGGTACATAGTCATGATCATAACGAGTCATAGGAGAGTTTAATTTAAGCGATATAAATCGTAGGAATTTATGTTGGATCCTCTCTATTTTTGAAATCTGGGTATTGGTATACGGATTCCAGACCGTCGATGCGTACATTAGTATTGGAACCACCAAGGCGTTATATAGATAAAGCAATTGTACGAACATTTGTAAATTTATATGTTCTTCTCTTCATGAAATTATTATGATCTTGCGAAGGATCACATTTTCCGTAATATTCGATTCGTAATATTCATTCTGGATACAGATGTCACCATTATTAACTGTCAAGTAAATACAAATTTCAGTGAAATTTGTTCGTCCAATAAAGTGAGTGGTGTATTAATATCTTCGCAATACAAAAAAATATGTCACCGGTACTGATATATTACATATGTAATCCTATAACCCATTAAACCATCAATTTATTCGCATTTACAGCAGCCTCTGAAAGGAATGTCCACATACGCATCCCTTTTCCCAAGTGTCTGCGAGAACTCCTTTGAATACTACACGTGATGCATTAAACATCTGGTAAACTCTGAAACAAAGTGACGCAACGAAATTTCGACCCAACGAACGCGAAATTCAATGAGGACAGTTTTCAGCTGCGCAAATCAGAAAAAGAGAAGAAAAATAGAAAATCTGTAAATACCAAAAATCGTGTATCGCCCTTCCTCCTAAGGAAAATTCTGCGCGGTACGATTTAGCGAATTTTCCACCAGAGGGGTGTGTACTTATCTCCATGGCAGTGGTACCGCCCCCCAAAGGGGTGAACCAATCCCGTGGTACAAACCAACCCCCGTACCGAACGTAACTCGGAGCTTGATCGAGGGTGAACTGTCGAAAGGGGACTTCAGTTTCCTCGGTGTCGTCTATCGAGAACGATAAAGCGGTTCTCTCGTGGTGAGAATCCAGGGAAAGGAGAGGAAGAAACGCAAGAACTCACCTCTGCTGATTTCGCGAAGAAAACTTTTTCCGAGAGGATGGCAGGTCCGTATCTATCACCCTTGGGCCCCCAAGCTGATTTACTCACCGAATATATGTTTGGAAGACGTCGTCAGGTCAGTGTACGTTTCTCTTTTGCTGCCCTTTACCTTCTTCTTTGGTTCCCTTATACCCACCACGTGTTCACGCCTGTGTTCAATTATTCGTTAAAAGTCGGTGACATCTTTTTCGCTAATGTCAGTTCATTCGAGACAAATTTTTGTAAACGCGTTTATGACTGCTTCGAACAGTTAAATACCTGGCGAGCTGTTAAGCTGTCATTCTAATTCATGAAATCGTTGAAATCAGAAACGACGTAAGTCAATTTTGTGTACTTTAACTGAGTTACATCATGAATCGTGATGTACGTCAAGTGACTGAAAAAATACCTCAAGTAAAAATATTTTTGTCAGTAATTATTAGTTATTGGAAAGTACACTTTTTATAAAATTCCAATAACAATGCCCAAGAACCAATTCTAACTGGTTTCAAGCGCTGTAAATAGAGGTTGGTTCAAGCTGTGTTAACAAGTGTCGTAAAAGTGATGCTGAAAGGGTTTAGGAAGTACTAAATATTTGTGATGCCTATACACAACATTTGTTGAAATGAAATGTTTAACGGTAGATTGAAATCCACATATTTTTGTTATTAATTACTCAATTTTGTTCAAATTTCGTCTAAATAAGCTTTATACATGCGTTCATGTGTAATGAAAAATTGATTGAAAAATCTCAGATTTATCACTCACTTTCAATTAATTTAATTTTATTAACAGCGAATGTGTGAATACTTATGGGACTTGCTGTATATTAGGGGAACTGTAAAGAAATCACTATTTTTATTAGTAAAAATTTAGGTTCCCTTCGATTAAACGTTCTTTACGACTTATGCTAAAATGTAATTTCCTTCGCTATTGCACCCACTTTGCCACCCTTTCATTATTCAATGCCATTTTTGTAAAAAATAGACCAGCGTAAGAAAGGTACCACAAAATAATGAATTTCCATCCGATTCCCCTAATATTGCAAAATCTTTTCCCGAATACCAGATTCGATAAAGTTATTGCTTACCACTGTACAACTAATGCAATAAGTTACCTAATTCAAGTTACAATGCACGCTATATTTATATAGCAAAATATGTAAAACCTATGTAAAGTGTAATGAAAGTATGTCACATGGGCTTTTGATCATACTAACTATTATGATTTAAGTTGTACTATATCACTGGAGTTCTTTTATCAATGTAGTCATTTATAATTTGAAAACATTTTTTGAAAAATTGGAAAAATATTCTTTGACGACTTTCTAAAGTTAACCAACGTTTCTGTCCTAGTGTTCTTTCTTCCACTTTCTGTAAAAATGGTCCACAATATATGCAATATCTATCTATTTATTATCGTACAGTCTTTCTCAGCTGTATGCAAGGATATATGTAGATACACACTTGTTTCATTGCAGTAAATTATGAAATTTAATATTCCACATAGTATCTACAAAAAAGTAGCTACAGTTGGAAGAAGTTTCTTAAAAGTGTTTAAGAATAGTTCGTAAAGCATGTTTTAAATAATGTTAGATGTAAAACGAACAGAAATTCCTAGAACGAAAAACAATTTCTATGATAGTGAGTATATGTATACATAGAGTACATTATAAATAATATAAAAAGAAACACTCTGTGTTGTTAAAAGTTTGTCAACAAAGTAACAAATAAAAAATGTTCGCGAGATCTAATTCTGGAAAGCACAGTATTCTGCAATAATGTAATCGTGTCTTGACTTTATTTCCACATACCTGTCTATATGTCTGTAAAACAAAAGTAACTGACGTAAAAACTGTCTCAACAATTACTTGACCCATATAGTAACAAAAAAGTTTCAAATGAAAACATTAAACGTAAAATTACGTCTTGCGTATCGATAATTACTTTTCTAAAAGCTAGACCAACATTTGTAGTTTAAATTTTAAACATATAAAAACACCACAAGCTGTGTTCACGCAACAAAAATATAAGGTTCTCCGTTTTAGCCAATTGACTTTTTTTCATTAATATTTTCCTCGGATTGTCCACGGAAAGCCGTATGTGCCTTTTTTAATTATTAATCTCATTAAATTACAATTATCACTGGAATCCCGATTCGTTATTTTAACAAAGTATTGAATACCCTTTTTGCTGCACCTAGCTTCCATACAATACTCCTCTTGCTCTTTGTATCTTGAAACACATACAGTTAGGGATACAAGTGTTTGCACCATTGCAACGTAGGCAATGAGAATGCTTTTGTGCAAACGCAAAAATTACATAAATTAGAATTTTGTACCAACCCCATAATACTATAAATTACCGAGTAAAACACTTCACTGCTACTGCTTGTGCGTGCCACGCCGTTTCGAACAGTGAGTATTGCAATATTTATACGATTGAGTGCATAATGTTTCGGTAAATAAAAATGCACGAAACATTCCAGCTCATTGAAAAAAAAACTGCACGAATACAAGCAAATATTCGTTCAGATAGTGTATTCAAATTTTGTAGAAATTTTACTGCTACGAATAAAATGGAACATTTGATATTGTAATTGCTTGATAATCTATAGGTGCTAATATTACCAAACAATTAGTAGTGTAGCGATACGGAATATGAGGCTCCATAATATTTCACAAGGAAGTACTGCGACACGGCGGAAATCTTTTGAAGTATTAACATTAATGATAACGTCGTCCGCATAAGGTTGTCGTCCACGCGAAAGCAATTGTTTCAGTGAGACGCCATTAAGTTTATTTTTCTCCCGTCGCGAGTTTCATAGTCAATTAGAAAGAAGTTTTGTATAACATTAAAGGTGAGTTGTTTGATCAGTTTCAATATTAGTTAGCATAATACTATTATCGTTCAAATGAAACATTAATAAACTGTCCTCAAATCAATTTAACTTCTCTTTTCGATCTTAAGATGTTCCTAATACGAGACTCTACGCAAAACCACTTGCAACAATTTAGACGACGTGTAAATTGGCAAGGAAAATAGTTCCAAATCGGAATTGGATTGGCAACGTATAATGTTTATTATGTTCGTGTCTCTATTCCGAAGACCATACTGGTCAGCAGTGGGTTCATTGCATCAAATACTACAGATATGGACCCATGAATATTGCGGAACTACTGATGCTGCCTCTCTATGTCCAAATTATTTTCAAGCGAATTAAGACACAAGTGACTTAATTATAAGCGGGGTCTCCTGTAGGAGCGGTTTTTCAAACTCACTAATTTTCTACTCCTCTATATTTTCTCCATTGTTGTAATAAATAAGAGTATCTATGAAACTAATATTTTTCTTGATTATGTATAAATGAATGCCGAATATATTTCTCTTTCTATCCCACGACATTTAATGAAACATAAATGGGCTCTCATATTCGGTGTTCCTACTCTACCTAGCGTGTAAAATCATTTTCGAGACGTTATTCTTCCCAAAGCAAACTCGTACTGACGTTAATTCTCAAAGTTCGAATATTCTTCTTACGTTTTATATGCTCATTGCTCCTATGAATATTTTGTGCTTTGCGTATACGATGTGAAATTTTTCAGACAGTTTACGTACAATTATGTTATGGATATCTAGTAACACGTGCGTAATTTATTTCAATAAATCAGAATGCTTTAAACGACTTACCTGCAGCGAATATTTTCACTATCGTACAATTCAAACCCTTTCATTAATCACTGTATGTGTATACTTGAATATATTTACTGAATAACGTGAAAAATTTATTATAGCTTGCATTAGCTCCACTTTCTCACTGCAGAAATTTTGTTGTCCTTGACTGTGCGTATGTAAGACGGGTGTAATTAATAGTCAAATAAATATACAAATATTGCTTAAAAATCGATCGAATAAATAAGCAAAAAGATATAGATTCAATTAAGTATAAATTGTATTCAATATTCAAATTCATTTATCGTTTCCAAGCATGCGGTCAAAATTATCAGACACGTGAAATTCAAAAACTTTCCGTTCCATGCATATAAGCATTGATACGTGGCAAAAAAATCTACTCGTATTTATAAAAACAAGATGTTTGTGTTCTCTTTCCGATGATTACATAATTAATACAATTACTTTGAAGAAACTTTTAAATTATACAATAAATTATAATCGGATATTAAAGGAACGAATTGCATTAATATCGTAGTTCCGTCTTACGTAATCATACTACAATTTTATCGCGTGTCACTATAGTAATAAACTGTCCCAAATGCAAATAAATTATCCTTATACGAGTACATATGTTATAGAGACAGTACCTATATAGGGTGGAGTACATAATCGGAATTTGTATAAATGTGTTAAAGCGATTTTAGCGAAATTGTTTAAGATTAATGTCAAAAAATTCGAAGCGAGTTGCATAATAAAAATGGTTTTACATTTTTCAATTTTTGTTAATAATATGCAGCTTTAGTAACGGCTGGATCACTTAATTTCCTTTCGCGAAAATCTAAATTTTTTTTATAACGAAAGTCGCACGCAATATTGAACCATTTCAATCGCGTTAATAAACATGAATTTCGAATGACTTTCCATAAGTTCTATAGAAAGAGATAAAAAGTTACATGTGGAATCAGTTGCATTTCAATAAACACACGATAACATACAAATTTCGTAAAAATTGTTATTCAAGAGATTATCCATGTGGTTGCAGTTCAAATACATAAATACATACATATGTGAATTTGTATGCAGTTAATAAAATAAAATTGAATAATCTGCACCCGATGCCAAAAAAATATGTAACGTTTGAAATCCTATTTTCAAAACACTCGTTTAAACACATCTTTAAATAAAAGTAACAGCGAAATAACATTGTTTGCTATTAATTATTCAAAGAATAATATTTCACAGTCCAACACCCCAGTTATTGCATTTGAAATAGTTGAATTTGAAGAAATCTGTGCAATAGTATAGCAGGAGAAATAATTTCTATTACACTTGTTTATTATTTGAATACGCCCTGCTATATTTATCTAAAAATTTAACAAATTGACGAAGTTAATCAAGCAAGAGAAATATTCGCAAAAGTGATCAATGAGCAAAGTAATATGAACAAATTGAATAACAAAGTGAACATCTTTGACGTCAATATGCTTATATTTAATAGTGAAGACCAGTCGCTGCAAATTAGTTTCCTTCGCCTATTATTAGTTTCTTAAGACAGAAATAGGCGAATAAACAAAAAAAGTCGGAATTATTTCCTATAACTATAGTTATCGTAATTATATAAACAAAGTTGCCCTTTAAATTATATAAATTTGAGAAGGAAAATTGTTACAATTAAGATAATCTTTCGTATAACAATATTGCCTCGCTAAATAGACTATTTTAAAAACGTTGATGAAAATTAACTAAACACAACTATGTTAATTCCACAGGTTTCATTGAAGTTGATTAGCTCTATTAATATTTCAGATAACATGTTTCTATATCGAAATATAATAATCTGCACGGACTATTTTTTCATTGCTTGTTACGCTACAAGCTACAGCAAGTGTGAACGTGTATGAATTAAATCGATTCAATGAAACATTATTTCTCAAGGTAATCAAAATACAAGCAGAGTAAATAGTAATTTTTAATTGTTTTCAATTATGTCCAAGCAGAGGCGCAATCGGACGACGTTCACACCACAACAGCTTCAAGAATTGGAGTCCCTCTTCCAGAAAACTCACTATCCGGACGTCTTTCTGAGAGAAGAAGTTGCCCTTAGAATTTCACTTTCCGAGGCTCGTGTTCAGGTTAATAAACATAAATATTTTAATCTCGTTAGACCAATTCTTAGTTCCTTTCTTATTTTCAAGCCACGCTATAAAAAATCCCCAATGTTTCTACTTAAAAATGATCAATTATCTATCAATTTTTTTTAGAAATTCTTTATGTATACCCCACAATTGTACTTTTGTATTTTTCTGTGTGAAACTGTATCACCTTTTACGGTAACAATTGCTAGAATGTACTTAAAACACTTACTGTATAACAAGTGAAAGTAAATTTCGCGAACACATACGTTCTTTGCCTTAAAAAATCATTTACGGAAATTGTGACATTCAAGTAATCCTAAAAGCTTACATACCACACCTGAACTTAAACACTTACGTATTAAAAGAAGTAGACGGGTTTGCGTGATGGTGTAAAAGAAAAATTTGTTAATAAAAATAAAAAAATATTCTGAGCAATGATGAAGTTTGTCATATGTGTTCCTAAAGAGTTTTCGAAATCCTTAGATTTCTCGAAACATTAAAAATTTAAGGGTTGTATGATTACGTTTGTGACCGACTGTATGTACATTGTTATATGGGAGAATGTATTAAATTATATTCTATACGGACGAAAAAATTCACAATACATTACTTGCCCTCTATACAAAGAAAAAGAATTTAATACTCCATACCTTTCCTTTTCCTGTCGAGTCACTTGTAAACCGATTGTCCACAGTTTTACTAGTATGTACTTGTCCTTTCAAAGAGCATGCTTATAAAAATAAAAATTCGCACACGATTGAAAACCGAGCGGTCAAATCAAAATAAAATTATCACGTATATCCATTATCAATAAACAACTTCCGAAGGCAATGCAAATGCGCTTAGTTTGAACCACTTAATTATTATTCTTACTACACTTTTTGGATACAACAAACAATCGAAAGATCACATCAAACATAACGAGTACCTGAAATATTCACGCCGAGAATGATCAATAAATAAATCGATGCCATCCGAATAAACTCACTATGCTTTATTTAAAAAGGATATATCGGATACATTTCCGAATGCCATCGCTAACCGATCGGGATTAAATTTGGTGGATATCATAGGATGAGATAGTAAATCTGAAATACAAAATCTCAGCTTGTAGGATTTGTACGCTGGAAACATACAGAGGCCTATACATACAATAGATCGTGGGGCAGGACTATATATTGTTTGCCCCCAAAGGGTGTCCTACAAGGATAGTCACGACTATCGCAAAGGTCCCATTTAGGAAATATAGATAAAAAATGTGTTCAGCGGGCACTGGCATAGGCCCAACCAACAATAACTCGTTTCTAGATTCAGTTAGTGTGTATGTACTATACATATATGTATACGGGGAGTGCATCTGGCCCAAGGGCCAAATACATACTATAGTACAGCCCGAACGTCTATTATCTACCGTAATCTATTATCTACCGTAATCACCAGGGTCCGTGGCCGCTTGTATCACGAATTTGGTAAGAGGGAAATTAGTATTGTATTAGTATGGTTATTATTGTTGTAATGTCTATATTCCTACGATCGTTTCGTTCATATCTGCAACGATGCAGCCGGAAAATGCAAGTGTAATAGAATTACACATTGGGTTTCACTCCCATCGATTCCTCCGAACATTCTACGTGAAAAAGTATTGGGGTCCCACATTTAAGAAACCAATATTTCGTGAGATATCTTAGGTTTTATGAAGCATGTACTTGTTCGTACGATTCGCCACCACACAGTAAGCAGTTGCAGTTTGTACTTAAACTATGCTGTTCAACATATGGGCTGAAATACACTTTGCCTTTCATGCAACCTCGTAAAATATTGGTTTTAAAAAAACATACAATTCCATTAAGAAGAAAGGTGCATTTGCTTTTTTCGGGTGTTTAGCTACGCTTATGAAAAAAGTGAACACGTCGAAAAGTAAATAGAGCTGGAAAACTGGAGGTACGAACCGCCCGAATTGCCCGACGCGCCCTGTACAGGTGTACAGAGCGCTGTACCTATCTGTCGAACCGATCGTTTCTACGAGCCAATAGTGTATATTTAATATCTACTATCTCGTCCCACGATACCCACCAAATGTCACCTCGATCGGATCGCATAGTCTTTTGAAAGTGGAGCAGAAAGCAACATAAAATGCGACCTGTTTCAGGTATGGTTTCAAAACCGCCGGGCAAAGTGGAGGAAACAGGCGCGACTGCAATTGTTGCAAGACGCATGGAGGATGCGATGTTTGGGATTAGGAAGCGCGGCACCTCTTCTTTTGAGGCCACCGCCTACTGCATCTTTGGAACGACCCGATGCGGCGACACCGCCACCTCCGCCACCGCAACCACCCCCGCCGCAACCCATCTCTGCCACTAGCAATGGACCACCCCCAACGGCAGGCCAGGCTGACAAAATTCCTGATACTCCGACGCTATCGGTTTGCAGAGACTACAGGATTCTTCCCCCACCTCACGGGTAACAAAATCTTCTGTTTTAAATTTTTTGCTACGAAAGGTGCATCGTCGCTACGGTTCTTAACGGTTCTGGCTTCGCTACCTTGTAAACTGAGAAAACTGAGTTTAATGTTTATGAAGTTTGATATTATGAAGGAGAGAGTGCGAATATGGGACACCAAGGTTTTGATTTCTACACAGTACTGACAGCATTGGCAATGATTGCAAATTAAGTATTGTATAAACTGCAATGCTCTCTCGTAGCAGTCGTAGTTCACTGTCGTCCTTTGGCTTAATTGCGTTAAATGGCGTCCTTTGCCTTTCAAATTCAATAATTATTATGGTACAGGTGAGAGCGTGGAATTTACATATCCTGTATTTGTCACTTATGTACACTGTACATCATTAAAAATTTTATCATTAAAGCTTTAACGCAGTTCCGTAATTTAGTTTTTTCCAAAGTTATTTGTTTTGTTTTTTTTACTTATGGTTATTCTAAGACTCTCTAGATTATAAATAAAATGTGTGTCACATATTCGTATCCCCTCGTGTTCGAAGTTTCGAAGTTTCGAATTTGGAACGTAAAAGAACTGAATATTTGTTCCTTTCTAAGTGCATCAAATTGTCATGATTTTATCATTTTCTATTCGATACATCAATGAGACGTACCTGGATTGGTTAATTACATTTTTTGGTTTTATGGATTTAGAACAGTTAGGATCCAAGTCGACGGTATGTACAGTGGCTGCAAGAAGCTTCTGTACGCCGCATTAATGATTCTTTCGTCCTACACTATTTGAAAAGTAATATATTAACAACAGAATAGACATATAATACTTTTAATTAATTACAGTCAGTTTCATGAGTATTCGTACCCTGACAGTCAATAAAAGAAATTAGTTCCAATTGAGTTATGCGTATGGATACTTATGGGTCTGACTGTATGTGTGATAGGTAACACAAAGGTGGGTACTAATCTGATTGTCAGTTTTCATTAAAAATCAATGGTACCAATTACCATCGTACGAAATAATATTGAGCCTGCTATACCTTTAAAATTAGATTAGTAGTATGCAGAAATGCAGTTATTAAAACTAAAGGGAGACCAACTGACCATTAAAAACAGAAAAATAACAATTTAAATGATGTTTTTGTAGCGTACTGACAAAGACTTGTACGCTTATTTTGATTGTTTTCCAGATACAATGAATTTTTTTTGTGGACGAATTATTGAACCTCTATTGGACTGTTATTAGACTTTGTTATACTGGTGAACAAAATATTGCTAAAGAAGATATTGCAGAATATTGCTGTCATGCTTATGGTTTTTCTTTAATATACATATAGCGCGAAAGAAAGTACGATAATCTGGCATTTTGAACAAAACTTTTTACAAAAGTTTCCGTACGCAAAGACTTTCTTATGTAAATAAATGTTTTATTCATAATATTGATGGTTCATATTGTTGAAACAGTATTTTAATATATAAATACAACATTTCTAATGAAACGTTCACATATGTACAAAAAGATTTGTTTCGCATAATTAATATTTCAACGGTCCAGCCTTATTTTTTATTACATTGGCACACCTACGAGACATCGAATCCATCAAACGTGTACAACGTTCAATAAAAGTTAGTCCGTGCTTCAGGATGACTTTATGTTCAGGCCGTACTCTGTGAGATTAACCAGCATTTTTCAGACATTATCGATAATAATCTGCCAAAGAAACGTTTTCGACAACAGTTAATTAGCCTTCAGCGCGCTAGTTTATTTTGATATAAAAAATTTCCAAAAATCTTTGTTACAATGAAAAATCAAGATCATCTTGACTTGTTTTGAGTGGCACCATATATTTTTGACTTCACAGAGTTGTAGCTGACGTCGCGACGCGTCGAGACGAATTCAACGATCCACTATACTATGACCTTGAGATGACCTCAAGTTTCATGATTCTTCGTTATAGCATATCATGCAAAACAGTATTACTGTCGTCGTTGGATTTGTTCAATAAATTGAGTACTTTCACAGTCTTATTGTTAGTCTTATATTGAATATGTAATTTCATTGAAATAAAATAATTTTCCGTATTAACGTTACTGTTGATCGAACCTAAATCTCTGAGTATTAACATCTAAAGTGTGTAACAGACTAAAGTCTAGCCAAGCTTTTGTTTGAAGCATTGGTAGATTATTATCGGGGTGCTGAAAAAAGTGGTTAATCTTAGGGGAACGTAAAGTTTGTCGTAAAAAACTAGTCCAATTTCACATTTTAATTCTAACTTATAACTTATAACACTTCGTGGAATGAAAATGTATGCAAGGGTTGCGAAGTATTGATATAAATGTGAAAATATTTATATGGCTACAGTGTCTACTTTTATGTTTCGCTTCCCTTCTTAATTTTTAGAATCCTATCCACAATCGAATAAATATGCACTGTATGACTTTTTCTAATTTGCAAATGAAAGTGATTATTATGCATATCCCCTTTCATTCGTAAATGCGATAAAGTTAGATAAGGGGCGAACATAGACGTGAATTGTTAAAATAAATTGGAAAATCATACTTATGTAGTTCAATATACGATGTACAGATGTTGTGTGGAACTGTTTGCCCAACTTTCGGTTTAATTATCACAATAGAAAGATGTAAACGTTGTTGATCAATTGAATAATTTTATCTGTACTTTTAATATCACAAACTAAATGTATTAAATTATGGCAGGTATGAAAACTAAGACTTGTAATTTTGTTTTCATATTGTATGCGTTACATTTAATTTGAAAACTGCAACACTTTTAAATTAAATGACTTTCCTATAAAAAGTATAAAATTTCGATATTTGACCACGATATCTTGGTACCGGTAATAATTGCGATTGCGAGTGCCAACAATTCTAACAATACCGGACAGAAGTAATCGGACGAGTACAATATTTGTTTGTGACACACATTGAAAAACTTTAACACTATTTTAAGTTACAAGTTTAATCAACTTGCCACAATTCTTTCTTCAACTATTTGTAATTGAGAGGCTGAAATTCAGAAATAATATTCAAGCCAGTATTTTCCAAATCATATGATTTCCTTTGGAAAACGATTAAAAAGTTTACAGTAACCACGTAGATTCGTGAAAGAAAGAATAAAAATATTTAGGCTTTCCGAATACTTGAATACATATGGTCAGTATATTGTTTTACACTGACGGAAATGTATCTCATAAAATTCACTACGATATCTGGGGCGAGTGATAACGCTGACCATTTGGCAGCCTCAGTATGCTTATCACGAAACCATTGATTCACTAATTCTATATAAATGTGCCTAGAGTATAAGAGCATTATCAACAAAGAATCCTTGTGATCCCATGACACACTCCAACAATTCCAGCACGTTTCCAAAAATAGCCAACATTTTGTAGAATGTTGGTTTCCTTACGCAATTACTAAGTACAGCAAGCTATATCGTAACAGAGCAAAAGGATAAGTGATAATGAGAATAAATCGTTCTTTTTTGGTGGACCGTGATAATAATGTCTACATTTATCTGTTCCACCTATTATATATAGATTGAGCTAGTTTCTGCTGATATTAACTATTTACAAACAATTTTACATTGACACATGATGTTGTCTTACAGTTAGTGCCTCACAATTTTTCTGTGTGCCACTGAAGCATCGCCACCTTGAAATACCTTGAAAATTATGCATCTCTCCAGACATTTATTAAAATTAACACATTTTTTTTAAAAAAGAACCTTTCGCTCTATTTTATTATAAAGATTATTTTGTTTTACACAAAAAGAAGAAACTTATGTTCCGTAGATTAAGGCGTTTAAAAAATGGGTTTTAGAATTTTCGTGCATGTGAAAAGTCGGAGTATCAGCTCAAGGCATTTGTAACAAAGACGACAGAGCCGATATTTCGGCCTCTGGGTACTAACAATGAGAGGGTTAATGTTTGTATTCGGCATGCTATGTATTACTCATCTAATGACCGAAGTCGACGCTGCAGTTTAAACTTATTGTTTATTTTAAATTACAAAGTTTATTTTAAATTAAATTCAAAGTATTCAAAGAAATTAATAACATATGTGTTTACCACTTCTATTGGTTTTCCGCGCAATTTTACTGTTCTTCTTCTTCTAAAGCCTTTACTTTTCTAATTGACACAGCTTTATATTTTCGAACTCATAAACCAAAGAGATTTGTATGTTACTTAAAACAGGAATACAAATCAGAAACACCCGGGGGATGAGTATATAGAATTGCATACGGTGTAACAAACAAAAATGTGTCATACTGATTTCTTATACCCTATATGTACATACACAGGGTGGTAATTTTAACTCTGAAAGTAAGAAAATGACTATATAGGATGTACATACATAGTTTAGCATAGTTTAGTAGCACCTTCCGTGGCACTCCAAGAATTGGTAGCTATTTAACATGTACTATGTCCCCAAACTCATGTCACACCAGGTCACTTCAAGGTCACTTCAAGGTCACTTCAAGGTCATGGTGTGTAGTACCACATCACGTTTCAAAAAAACATGTTAACACCCAAACAAATACGATGACCTTAAAAAAACCGTTAAAATTTTTTCTTACTTTCAATAGCAGCCGAAATAATTTAGGTGCTCCAGTTAAAATTAACACCGTTTATATAATAGATACAGTATTGTATTGACACATTTTCAATAGCGATATGTGCAATATAATGGACATTGCATATTGTTGCTATAAAAGATGTGCCAATATTCTTATACAGGTACCTATACATATAATATTCGTATAGCATATATTAGTTATCTGTGTAATATCTATTTTGTTCATTGTTTTTGCGTGTACGTCAGTAAGATGTTACGAATTAGACGAGACGAAAAATCGGGCAATCGTCTCAATAGTTATTTAATAC
The DNA here is from genome assembly GCA_963667235.1 of Nomada lathburiana. Lineage (NCBI taxonomy): Eukaryota > Metazoa > Arthropoda > Insecta > Hymenoptera > Apidae > Nomada > Nomada lathburiana. The sequence continues at coordinate 1,501,526 of OY763905.1, forward strand.
CGATTCGCGTACTCTGCCAACATTTTTGTCTCCCATTGCACGCTCTAACAGTACTCAAAGGGTTGAAACTCCGATTCTCCATCCTCTACCTACCTTGTAGCGCATTAAAGATCTTATAAAAAGAATTTTGAATAATCATTAAGTAATACCTTTAATAGCAACAAATTTTGATGCTTGCATAAAAAGAACGAATAATCTGTTTCAGGTATTCATTAACCTGTGAAAAATCTCCGGAAAGAATAAAATGTGGCTGTGGTTCTCCACCGAGAATATGCGGTAGTCCTGTAGAGAGAGAGACAAATATAAGTGTTAGAGATAGGCCTCAAGAGGCTGAGATGGATCTGACAGTAAAAGGTCCGCCTCGACACGCAACGATCGCTACTTTATTCCACCACCTGCCCCAACAGGAACTCAGTTCTTCGCAAAATGTAGACGAACCTTTGGACGTTACACTCAACGCCAACAAAAATAATTAATTATCGCTCATCGTTGTAACCTTCCATAATTTTCGGTTTCGTACTCGAAATGCAATAATACGTTCGCGTGTTACTCGTTTAAGTCTCCATTGAAAAATAATAAACGTGGCTCTAGGAGGAACTTCTTCTAATGACACGACATGAAAATTTCAAGGGGAGATTTGTAAAATCATCATTAAAGATTGCAGTGTATCGGTAGTTAGTTTTAAGTTTGTTTATAAAACGTGTGTCCTGCAAGAGTAACCGCCATTTTTCAGGCCTTTTCGATAATTTACCAGAAAAATGATTTGAACAAAAGTTAAAATTAGCATTCAATCTACTACGCATTTGAATATTAAAAATTTCACAGAAATGTTTTTCTCGTTAAATAGTCAAGATGACCTTGACTTTCTTTAACCGTGCCAAATACATGTACATATACATATGCTATACTATGGCCTTTAGATAATCTCGAACCCAGAGATTTGGGTTCGATCAACAGATGCGTTAATATCGAAAATTGTTTCATTTCAATCCAATTACATATTGAATATAAGACGAAGACTATCGAACTAAGAAGTTTATGAAACAAATCCAACGATAGCAGTAATACTGTTTTGTATAATATGCTATAACGAAGAATCATGAAACTTGAGATTCGCGGTCATCTCAAAGTCATAATATGGTATGTAAGATGGCCTTCATTTTTCATTGAAAGAAACATTCGTTGGCAATTTTTAATATCCATATACGTAGCACACTGAAAGCAAACTTTTGTTTAAAAAATTTCTTTGAGGGATTATTGAGAATTTTTTTTATGAATGGTGGTTAATCTTAAAGGATACACCCTATACGTATATCCTTTATGGCGATTTTAGTTTTATATTGATAATATTGTTATTTGGCAAACATACAGCCTCATTATTCGATAATATTTACTATACTATGTCATAAATAACAATTTACTCTCATTGAAATTCCTTAGACTTGTATCGCCTTTCCTTTTACATTTACTTCTTGCTCAACGCTCTACAAAATTGCTAGGTATTTCAATTACTACCAATTGTACGTTATTCAAGTCTCGTCACATATATTTCTGGTCATTGTAAAAAAATATAGTTTACGTTCGTTTTAGTGTAAGCAACAATGGACACATTTATATATTCTTCAAATTGTCTTTATTACCAAAATATATTCGCGAATAAAAGTATTATAATATATAAGCATGAATAATTATTGATTGTACAAAGTGTTACATTGTTAGAAGGTCAAAAAATGTTTTTTCTCAATGTGTACGATTTTAACGCATTGTTGACCGGTCACGGGTAAACTCGTGCCTTCATGCCCAAACGTTGCTGACCGGCCACGAGTAAACTCGTGATCGATGCGCTTTTTTCGACATGAAAGAAGTCGAGCGCGCAGATCAGTATTTGGCGAACAGCAGTATCTTACGAAAAAGTTTAAAGTGGTCAAAGAAATTAGCATTCTGTTTTATAAACTGCACTTTGCTCAATGCATTCAAAATTTACTGTAACTATCAGTCACAAAATAAACTAAGATATAAACAATTTCTACTGGAACTAGCTAGGGAATGGGTAACTGTAGATTCCAATGAATGCAGCATGGTACGTGACGCTTCCTCTCGTATTTCTAAAACGGCTCCTTACAATGATCCACCCTTCAGGCTTTCCGGACAGCCAAGAGACCACGTTTTAGAAAAAATAGTCACTGGCAGAAAAAGAAATCCAGCTAGAACGTGTAGACTATGCTCTTCAGAAGGAAAACGCGGCGAAACAAGATATATTTGCAAAAGCTGTTGTGTACCATTACACGTAGGTGATTGCTACACCGTTTATCATACCAAAAATAGATATTAATAGTTAAATATTAAATCAAATTTATTCAAGTTTATTTATATTGTTTCACTTCCACATACATATATAATACGAAGTAATAGCCGGTAACACGAGATAAATTTTGAGATAAATTGCCGGTCAACAATGTATTAAAAATGAGAAATGTATTGGAAACAATATATTTACACATTCGGAATAGTTTCCATAATTTTCTGTTATCCTTAATTGAAGTTATTAGGAACAATATGACAATTATTAAGATTTTGTTATCAACTGAAGGTATAACAATGATTTTAACAGTCATTTCTACCACTGTCTATACATATAATCGGTTCAATTTTCTGGAAAAAAATAGTATTTTGCAAATCTAAGGATGAAGCAAATATGTTATAAGGTAACATTATATAAATTATTTTGTACATACATTAAGCATGTTTCTGTATGTATCTGTATTATATTTTTTAATTGTTATATTATATTAATAACATTAATAAGGCAAATTAATGTAATATTAATGATAAATCAATAACTGTACAGAGGATTAATGTTTTACTGATCTCAAATGTTGTTCTTCTATAAATAGAAAAATTTGGCAATTCAGCCACAAGCATGTACAAACGTATGCACAAACTAAACATTATAGGCCAGTGGTGGCGAATCTTTTCATGTGCGCGTGCTAAATAATTATAAATAATGTTCATCGAGTTGCTGACGTGCTGGACAATTTTTAATAGGGAAAACAGTTGGCAGGTAATTAATTACTGCTGAATTTTGTTGAGAAACGTTGAAAAATCGTCATAGAATTCTGTCAAGATAAAGCCATGACGTGACGTATACATTGTCGTATACAAGGCAGTACCGATTATTTATAATTTATGCTAACGCGAGGAAAACTTGCATTTGTTGGTCAGTTACTATCGCGTAAAACAAAATTTTGCTTATGCATATTCTAACAATTAGACAAAAATTGGAATAATTTAACATTGTTTAAAACGATGTCGTCTTTAAATCGTTAACGTGCCAGCAAAATTTTCGCAGTTATATACCACCTCTGGCACGTGTGCCATAGGTTCGTCATGCCGGTGTTTTACAATGTAAAACACCGGTCTCCAGTTTATTCGAAGTTCATTTCCAATTTGTTTATTGCTATTACCAATCCAAGAAAAGGCAATAATTAATGCGCGATTCTAACGACGATCCATTTCAAGTGGCATTAACAAAAGCTCATTTACAAAATCATCGTTAGAATTGTAAAAGGCAATGTTTTGTGTTATCGTAGTGTATGTAACAAATATCATTGCCTTATTATAATTGGGAAGGAGAAACACGAAACTATATTTGTAATCGTCGAACAAATCCATACTCAAAATATATAAATGTTGAGAAATTATATTTCGTAATTTCAAATAACAAAGCATTGAGGATTAATAAGTCGGACACAAATTATTTAAAAATATTCGAAATTCAATACTCTATTTACCATATTCTTTGTACAATATGAAACAGTATATGTATTCGCTTCCTGAGATAACTACTTAATTTTATATAACCTGAATAAACAATGTTATTGAAATGAGATGCTTGTTAGCACCTTTGTTCGTGAAACTTCGTAGAAAAGCTTGTATTTCGGTCTACCTTGTACATTATACCATTACTATTAACGAATCCAAAAAATATCCGTAGGGCACAACATGCATTGTTTTATTAAAGTTAGCAAAATTTACATTTTCCACTTTATAGGATCCGCAGGATAAGTTTAAAATGACTATAATGAAATAAATACAATGTATGAGAGACAAGCATTTGAAATAGTGCACTTGAATGTACGCATCACATTCCACTAATAATAAGATAAGATTTTTAGGAAATAAACGATTATTTACAAATATGGATTTAAATTATAATAAATACAATCAAAATTTGCCTCCCGTCTTCACGGTTACTATTCTAATTTTAATTAATTTGCAATTACTATTGGAAAAGTGACCCTTTTTACTTAAAATTTTTTACAATTTTAAGTAAATATTCAAGAAGCCCCCAGGTTAATCTTAACACTAATATCTTTGGAACTAGGTATAAGAAATATTTTTAATGAAACAAGCCTACCTCGCTCATTTATACCGCCATTTTTTAAATTATTTGTTAATTATTAATTATTTAGAAATTACTTGTTATTTTTTTACGTAATATTATAGCTGGAACAAAAAGAATAATGGGCCGTAACATAGCGCAATCATCTCCTTGCAAATTATACATAGAGTGTATAATATTTCGAAAAATATTAAAACAAAATCTTCGAGTAGAATCTATTACGCCTTAATTTAACTTACGTTAACTTAATCCTTAGCATTCCTAAATGAAATGATCGTTATGTTGTACCATGGTGTTCTATCACTTTATTACTTTATACATATAATCGTGCCCCAGGTGTTTTGTTTATGGTCTGAATGAATACTCATTTATTTCTATATTCTACAAAACCTACGATATCGACTCATCAATTATTATTGAACGGAGCAAAAAGAAGAAAACTAAGATAACATGTAAATTATCAAAATGCAACAGAACTCTCTGAATTTTCTTCTCGTTCTGTTCCTGCTTAACAGAATTATCGCAGAATAGAAGAAAAATCACTGAAAACGTATTATATTTCTAACAAATTATGGATAGACACTAAAAGCACATCTACGCTCCCGCTCAAAAGTATGAAGCATCTTTTACTTTTTGTAGAAAACAAATCTTTTGGTACTTTTACAGATGTTTGATTAGATTTATTGCACATAGATATTAAAATAACATACTATACAAGAGGATGTAGGGCACTGGTACTCGCATGAGTTGGATAAAAAAACCATATTATTAACTTGATTGATTAGAGAACTATGTAATTGTCAACGATTTCTGGCTAAACCAAACACTCATCCTTGAATTTACGTTTTATGATTTAGTTCTTTTAAACAATTCAGCGTTGTTAATACTAACATTCTATACATAAATATTATTCTTCCAATAAAATATAAATTATAATTAAACATTAAGTAAAAAGAAAATTAGAATAATTAGTTCCATCAACACATGAAATTGATTAAATCAGTTTCTTGATAAGCAAATTTATTCTGACTATTAAAAATAATGAAAGGCTAACTTCAGAAACTGATAAAACCATATAAATTAAATACATTCATATGGTAATATTAAAAAATGATTATCGTATTCATTCATTCGAAACGGATAAAAAAGGTTTATGTATAAATATAATAATTATTATTAATATTAAAAAAGTAATAATTGAAGTATAATAATTGCAAACTATTTGTAGGTGGATGTACCTATGTACGGAGGAAATGCGAAAAACAACTTCGTTTTCTAAAATGGAATCACATGGCTTTTACTTACCTTTTCATAAGATGTTTTAAGACGCATACGATGATGGCAAGTAACAATTACCTTCACTGAACCAATACAGGAACTATCATGATACAAGGTGTTCAACATAACAATATCTACAGTTTCTTAGCCGCTTCGAATCATTTGACAAAAATAATCGATGCATACAGTTAATTAATTTTTCGTCACCAATTAATTGCAATAAGGAACATTTCCAAAATATTTTTTTTCATTTAAAAAATTGGTAGATCACCTTAATTGTCTTGGCATGGTACTATAAACAAAGTATTATGCTATTATTGCCAAAAAAACCATTAGTTTGGGAGATATTTTAGTTTCAATTTTGTGAATAGGTACTAGTCATAACTAGGTACATGTATGTATGTAGTAGGAAGTAAGTAGTAATACTAGTGGTAAAATACTATCCTTATCATATTATAATATACATATATGTATATATATTAAATCATGCTTTATAATAGTTCATTGTTTGTCAATTGTTTAAAACTCTCCGGAAATTCTTCGATCTGTTTCAGGTACTATTAAGAAATTGCAATATCACAATTATACATAAGTACGTATGCAGGGTGTCCCGTAACTACCGCAACATCGAGAAATGGGGGATAGCTGGGGTGATTCTGAACAACTTTTCTTGACCAAAATGTTGTTTGAAGCTTCGTTTTTGAGTTATTAACCAAAAACACTGCCCAATGAAAACGATCCCAGAGCGCGCGCCCAGGCCCGTACCTCTCTACTGCGCTCGGTCGTGTATGGGGGCATCGAGGGTATCCGAGTAAAGCGTACGGCAAATGTTACATCGTCTTAAATGAAGGATAATGTGGAATTATTCGTTACTCATGAATAACGACCACGACCGTGCGCGATTGATGAAAAGAATAATTAGTTTGTATCTTATTAATGATTAACGATGCAACATTTGCCGTACGCTTTCCTCGATGCCCTCGACGCCCCCGTACACTACCGAGCACAGTACAAAAGTAGGCACCAGAGTGCGCGCTCTACAGGCGCTCTAACTGGCCACTGTTTTTGGTTAATAACTCAAAAACCATGCTTCAATAAACATTTTGGCCAAGGAAAAAGTTATTCAGAAGCACCCCAGCTATTCCCCATTTCCCGATATTGCGGTAGTTACGGGACACCCTGTATGTATAAAAGGTAGGTATGTTAAAATTAGATTAGCTTGAAACTGTTCAGTGTCATTGGAACATCCTCGGGAAATAGATATTCGTCGCAGAAATAATGTAGGTAAATATGTATATTGTTCACGTTTGATTTTTTTAATATAGCTTCGTTGTATTTAATGACATACCAATACTAAACAGGCAGTGTGTATTTGAAGTGATTTAAGATTCATTACAGATAGACAACTACATATCCAAGATATTTATAATACATTATAATATATTATCAAATGAACTATACATATGTATAACTCGGCAGTACGTTTTACATAATATAATTTCAAGTGAAAGTAGTAAATTTAACATTAATGGTCCACGTGCAACATTGTAAATCCTTCTGCAATTTGTACAAAGTACAGCTAAGAAATGTCGCGTAACACAATTTGTATGCGAATAAAGACTATGGTCCAATTTGGGATCCGGTCCAAGGTAGGGAACATTCCTCTAATTGCAAAATTTTTCCAAGATGTATGAAGTATTCTTTCTTATATCATTTGTTGCACGTATGCCTTGTTAAATCCACAATATCAGTGTGATTGCTTAAACAAGTAGTATTTAATTCATTGTCAGTTTTATTCGACCTCTCACACCTTGCAAAATCTGGACCTCCCCTGTTTTTGCACCAAGGTCTTCAATTATACTGTATCTATTGTTTGATTTAAATTGTATGTCAATAATTGATAATAATAAATATATTTATTATGGGAATTGAATTTTTGTTTTATATATTAAGTAATGTAAAATTACATATTAATACTTATTAAAGTTGTATTCTACTTTCCGATGGCTTTCGATCTCGATGATCTTGATATAGGTTGTCAAGGTCAACATTTCGAACTTTTTCCTATACATGTAATTGCCGCTGCATTTTTGCAGCCGGTGGAACAACGGTAGAGTACAAGTGTATAGGAAGAAACGGAACACGAGACAATACTGAGATGTGCCGTGCGTTCGAATCCACATTAGAATCCATTTCCTCATATTTATTTTTTCAGCACGTCGCTGAGGTACGAGTAAAATGTAATGTATAATATGTGCTAAAAGCTTACCTGTGTCCGCGTAAATTCTTACTGGTAAGGTAAGAAGTGTTAAAACTACTTTTATGTACTTATAACTCGAAAACTAAGCCCATATGTATACATGTACATACATACAACCGAAAAAATTACTCAAAATAGTGTCCCTGACAATATACATATACTTCGATGTCATCGAAATCGGTTAGGTGATACCCCTTTTGCATAAATTATCAGAATTATCAAAATTGCAAACATAAGTAAACTTGTTAATTTTGAACGAGCTAGTTGCCAATTTGGATTAGGGGAGAAGGTGTAACACGGAGCAAGTCCTGATTTCTCTGATAAATGCTGCAGTTTGCCGAGAACTGAAATGAACACAATAATTAGTCTTCTAACACCACCAGACAGAACTGCTGTGTACTTTAGCTAATTGTAAGAAGTAGTGAAAGTATACATATACTTTTGTTCGCCTAAAAAGTTTTTCGTGGTAAGATTAATTAATATTTTTGTCATAATAATTGACGAATGTACTATTTTAGTTACACAGGTATCATTAGTCGTAAAGTTGAGCTTCAAAATGCTTTATTTAGTTGTTTGGGAATATCTTTTCCACACCGAGATTCGTAGATTATTTGGAAGGCGGCGGATCAATTTCACTAATTAATCATATTGTTTTCATTGTCAATCTTATTTCTATTGTTTAAATTTTTACACCAAAATAATTTTTCAATTTTACATGTAATTAATACAAATATGAAAACAAATTGATTTTTATGTTAAAATACAAAATCTGTAAAAAAAATCGACTGTTTCTTACGCATTTTTCACCTTTTTAGCTCTGGTTCATATTACCATCCCAATTTCTAGAACCATGTTTTTGATACAATTTAAGCAAAGTCAAAAGTTTAAAAATATTATATAAACCAAGTCGAATTTAATGCCAAAAGCTTGCTTATAAGTAGTCATCGGACCGATACCGAATCAATACCATCGGTATCAGTCCGCCACTAATGATGCTGTATCGAATAGCTGTTTAATACCTCATGAAAGTATTGATATCCATTTAGTAGTCCAAGGGCGTGCACAATATCTGTTATTTGTTTACAATTTTTTCATAGGCAAAAATCACTTTATAATATGAACATTTCCACACTATGACCTTACATAACGAACTAATGCTGCATCCCTTGTATTCCTATTTGTTTATGTGCAATCTGGCTGTCGCTTCTTCCACACGCATACACGCGCGCGCGCGCGGCATTGATGCGGTTGATTCATAAAACGCAAATACGTACTTCTCCTAATAAATTTCGGTGAAGCATCAAATACATGTAGTATAAAATAGCAAATGGGTATCGGCTCTTTCGTTGGGTATCAAACTAGTACCGATACTTTTGTGAGGCATCATACGGGTATTGACTCTGTGTAAGCACTTTTCGATTTGATATCGATTCAAGAAGTATCGGTATTGAATATTGACACCAAGTATGCATATAAACTTTGAACAATTTCCATTTGCTCTTGGTTATAAAAAGTAGATGCTACTGATATAACTTGTATACAGCTTGTTATTTTATTTGGAATTATTGCTGGTACAAACAAAGAGCTACCAGTGTAATGAAATGATATAAGCTATATAACTTGCACTGTAAACTGGCAACAGTTTCGTTAAAAATCAAAGTTGTCACATGTATAGTTTTCATTGTAAAACATAAAATATGTGTATATTTTTATATACAAAAGAATTATGTAGAAAATGCAAAAGCATAATTATCCAATAAAAATTGGTGGCGGAGCAGGTAACCGTTTAAAAATTTCAATTATACGATAAAGTATTTCATAAATAATGTTGCACTTGGTTTTAAAGTTGACGTAATTTTTGTATAACGTGTTTCAATTTTTTAAAATCTTACATGTGTTATAAAAAAACATCAGTTAAAGTTATAACGATTGCATATGCATTTATATTGTGCAATTATTTATCATTGCTTCGTATCATTAGAGAGGCTAATAGCAACTGTAAATAGCTCGCCTGTTAAACAAGTGAATTTAAGTCATTGCAAAAGATTAAATTTGCAGTTTATTATATTATAGTTTCAGTACGGTTAGAAGCATTATAATAATACAAATTACGTAAATAATATCGTAGTAATTATAAAAAGAGTATAAACTGATGTCTATTATCATATACTACAAAGAGTCTAAGAAAACGTTATACACATAGATGTACGAAAAAAATAAAAACTATTTCGGTCGCTAATAACCCACATACCGATGCAACATAAAACCTACATATAAAACGAAAACTGCTTGGAATTAATGTTACTAGTAGGCCTCAAGAAACATTGGCACATTATCCAAATTCTTAAGGTGTTTCGCTTCAGAGTAAACATTATTAGGCCTATTGATTAAGTTTAAATATTTCGATATTAATATAATATTCAGTCTTATGTTGGCTTCTTAACATCTTTCGTATTGTTCTTACTCTCATAAACGTATACGAAAACTCCTAAAAATCAAATATAGATACGTTGAATGAAGTAACAAATTTCCTTTCTTACATCACAGTAAGAAAAACAATGATTAATAAGAATCTTACTTTGAGAAATCACTACTTTTTTCAATTATATGCTCGAATTCAGCAAAGCTAAGTGCACCGTCATCATCCAGATCAGCTTCGTCAAGTATATATTGCAGAACCTGCTGCATATCTGTTTCGTTTAATCTCTGAGGTGCAATAAGTCTATCTACTACTTGCCTCAAGTCTCCGATACCAAGCATATCGTCGCCATCGAAATCTGTTAATCACATATCACAAATGAATCGCTACATAAAATTTTCAAAGGTTGGCAAAATGTACATAAATATTACCAAATATTCTGAAAGCATGTTCTGCTTTTACAGCTTTTGGAGCTGCATCACTAAAAACAGACATCATATCTAAAAAGTCTTCGAAAGTACAATCCCCATCTTGACTAGAACTAAAAACTTTACAAATCCTATCCCCAAAAGGATTTGCTCTTAATTCTGGATATTGTAAAATTTTAGACATTGGGAGCTTTGCGTTTCTATTGTGTCCAACTTTTTCCGGTGCAAGTGCTTTAAATTTTTGATGAGCACTGTTATATAAAATACAAATTATAAGTATTGATTAGTAACTTTTAATTTCTTCTACAAATTATCTATTCTTTAAAAAATTACCAACATTACATGAAGGTACTAGAGAAATTGCTTCACTTGAATATTTAAATTTTAAAAAATTGTATTATAAATTCATGTTACACAATCAGACCTTTAATTTATAATGTGTTTATTGAAATACTAAGAAATATTTGATATATCATAAAATTGTAGTAAGTACCACATCAACTTTATATATTATACAGTGAACAACGTTAAGTTACATTAGATGATACAACAAACTTTTCATAACAAGCAATAGAAGATTTTTATACATATTTAAATCTTGTTTTCACAACATATAATCACACTCAGTGTAAATGTTGCAGGTTGTATAGTAAGAAGTATTGAGTATTCTAGTATTGTTTTCATTCATTAATAAAGAATAATGTTAATTGCTCTTTTTTTCCTAAGAGTAATTACCAAGTACTGACCTACAGATTGGTAATTTATCATCAACCAAATAGCACATTTTATAATTGTACCAAAAATTGTACCAACGCTTTCTACAATACGACCTGCACAATTTTCACAGTGTGTGACTGTATTCTAAATTATATAAAAATTTGTACAGTAACTTATATAAAATACTACAAAGATATATATATGTGCTTAATTCTTACAAATATAAATTGTTTGAAATTATCCAAAGTAATTTCTTTGAAGAAATTAGTATAATATATTTAAAAAATAGGAAAGTAACCTAGTACAGTGTCCGCATAGCGTAATAACCGAAAGGAAAATAAGCTCCTGTACAAGAGTCCCCTTTTCTACGTAAATCACATAAACCTATGAAAAGAACGATAAGAAAATAAAATTTTTGCAAAAAATTTTTTCATACAAATAACATAAGAAAATGTGCAATTGAAAATTATTTATACAAACTTACTGCAAAACTTCTTTCTTGGTAAAATATGTCAAATCCTGCAACATAAAATACCAATAAGTAACGGAGCAAAATTAGAAAATTGTTCAGTTATTAAACAGAATAAAGTAAATACCTGATAATCTTGTAATTCTTCCTCGGTAAATTGACTTTTTCCCACTCCCATTTTTTATATATTGCAAAAATTAATTTTCCGTTCTATATGCTCTTTTAAAACATCAGATATTTATTTTCGAGGATCAAGCTTAGAATACGCCGACTGTTGTGCTTGACTTTAGCGCCCGGAATGGTCGATAAACTATTTTTATCTGAGGATGACATCTTTCATCTGCAGATAACATGACATGATGTCGCTTAGCTTTTAATATAATTTTTAATTATTATGTTGCAGAAAATCGGCGATAACAATTTTTAAATCTGAAAACAACTATTCGTGAAACTGGTACACGAATCGGTTCGTCTATTAGACACGGTTCCATTAACGCCGTGGGTCTCAACCCCTAGTAGCCTACTCTAGTACTAGCACAGGCTACTCTAGTACTAGCCGTGCTGAAGGTCAAAATGGCAACATAGCGAGAGTTCGGCTGTGATATATATATCAGTTTACCTAACTCAACCCACCCTACCAGACTCTCAGTTTCTCCATACCGGCCTCTCACTTTCCCGCTTATTTTTCGAATGTTTGCACACCAATGTGTACTTATTGTCAGTAGCCAATTTTTATATATATATTATATATTATATATATATCACTCCATTAAAGTGAGTTTAAAGATGATTTTATTTCGCTTCATACTTACATTTTCTTAAAACCACTGTAAAACATTTCCAATATTACGTATCACATCACCAAACCACTGCGGCAGTCCATAAAATGTATACCACATTTATAACTATTAGTATACTTTGATATCACTTCTACTTACTATAGTTATAATATTTATATATTACTCAGACATAATTAATCAAGAATTGTATACTTTAACCCTTTGCACTCGAGGCCTTTTTCGCTTGCGCGAACCAGCAACTCGAGACGATTTCGGCCAAATTAGGGATACATGTTATAAGTACTTTAAAATCAGTTATAAACCAACAAACGTATACAAGTAATAAAATTTCACTAATTTATTTATTTTTATATCGAAAACAACAAAATTTGATAAATATTACACTCTATAATTAGTTTTTGTGTGATATCTAATAAAACAATACCCAAGATGCATCCTAGGTTTATCAGGACGCGTATCACAATAATATGTTACTTCCCGCCTACCTCCAGGCGTATTACGGTCAGAGCAAACCTTGCAGTCCCTTTTTGGCCCTTTTAGTACAACGTGAAGCTTCCCATTTAGTCGGATTTCATCGGAACGCGACGTAGACGCTTGCTCACGAGGCTGGCGATATGATCCTCTCAATTGCTCGACAAGTGTTTTTCGAAATTGTAAATGTATCCGAATAGAAAGGAATATAACTGACGATATTCCTCGACCAATATTCTTGCAAATTAGCCAACGGCATTGTGCCCATATTGATTACAACAGCAATAAATGCCCAGAATTCTGCGCTCGTCACATCACGCCAGCTCTGCCATATCGAATTTGCAGATAGCGCCTTCCCTTCCAATTTTTGTTTCGCGTATATATTGGTTTCAGAAACAATGTTTTCCACGAGGTCATTGGTGAAAAACAGTTTAAAAAAATCCATTGGTTGCTTCATATGAGAAACTATTCGTGGTGCTATGGGGTTTTGGCCAGGTATAAATTGTACGTTTGGCGGCACTTCTTCGTACCCACTGCAAAGTACCCATTTTGAACTGCTTGCACCTTCGACTTCACTTTCATCTTCACTTTCGCTCTCTATAATTCGAATTTTTCGGCCTCTCACACCTCTTACTTCCTCACTATCTTCTTCACTGGATTCGTTGGATGCGTGGCGTAATCCGTCGGAAATCAACCTAATTTCTTCATCCAAAGTGGCAAAATTGAATTCGTCCGAACCTGAGCTGATCTGATCATGATCCATATTTTTAGGGCTCAAAAACTTTTCAACTGCTATATTCACTGCCAAGACTTTTTCAAGCGAATGCTAGGCTGAGACTAACTAAACTGAGCTAAGATTTGGTTATAAATGGAAGCCGAGCCTAGTCCACGAAAGTATTTCCGAGAGAAATATCTTATCACACATCGTAAGTAAGCAAATCGAGTAACTAAAGACCGTAACGCCGTAGCAGCGTCGCTCGAGTTGACACTTAAAACAAGCCGGGCGCCGCAGCGGCGCCGCTCGAGTTGGCGCTTCAAATCCGCCGGGCGCTGATTCGGCACCGCTCGAGCGCAAAGAGTTAACATAATTTTCTATGAAAAAAAGCTCACTTGTAATCCCAAGTACAAGACTCCCATTACTGAAAATAGGACTCCCGATCGGTAAACACGCGGTGTTGCCACGTTGTTCAGCACAGCTAGTACTAGAGTAGGCTGTGCTAGTACTAGAGTAGGCTGTGTTGTTACGCTATCGCGTTAGCCAGGCTTAATATCTAGTAATATCGAATCAACGATCGACGATATAACAGTAACTATCGATAGCGATAATAGCTTAGGAGCGAACATACTATTTAGTACATATTATTTAGTACAAGTCGTAGGTAGTTGAATAAAAGGAAAGACAGAGCATTCGGATCTTAGAACACTTCGCTTGGAAGATTCGAAAGGCTGTTGTATTACAGGACATAAAGAATTAACTCTATAGAATAACGTACGACCTCCGGAGGTAGTCGGACCCAACGATACCCTGTGGTGGTCGCCACATGTTCGACCGCTGAACAAAACGGACCCTTCAACAGCCCCTTGACTCCTTGGCGCGCTTTCCCGGATTTTTCCGCATTTCCCCTTAACGAAGCGTTGCGACCTCCACACGCCCAAGGACGAATAGGAACCTCAACGAGACTCAACCCCATTGGACGAGGACGATTTCGAAGGAGGACCAAGGAACTCAGGAAGAGGAACCAGAGCTGTAATGGAAAGAAGAAGAAGCCTCGGAAAACAGTTCAACAGATCAACCTTGACATAGATTAATATAAACTCTCACCGGCGATCAACGTTAGCCTTGAACAGAGCTACTTCGGCAAATTACTTGTACAAATCGACACGATTTCTTGAAATAAACAGTATCCTTTAACTTGAGCAATGAATAAACATAAATCTTTATAAAAGTATAAGTTGTCTTTGAATATTCCGCGCTTCTCCACAAGCAGAGCGGTTCAGCGCTGTACGGGCAACCGAACCTGCACAAACTCCCCATATCCCACCAATAGATACGCAACACTAGATTCTGTTCCCCTTCTTTACTCTTGTTGCGTATGCATTGGTGGGATATGGGGATTTTGGGTAGGTTTGGTTGCCCGTGGAGCGCTGAACCGCTCTGCTTGTGGAGAAGCGCGGAAAAATCAAACATAGGTTGTAAAGTTAACAAGAACGACTATTTATTCTGTAAGTCAACGTAGAAAGTACTGGTTGCAACGAGATATAAAGAAGTTCTCCTTTGCGGCGCTTCTTCTTCTTTCCTAAGATCTGTACTGTAAATAATGTACAGCTTTATTTATCGTGTATCCCCATCCGGTTTCGAATTTCGCTCCTAAGTTATTATCGCTATCGATAGTTATAATTATATTGTCGACTGTTGATTCGATATTACTAGATATTAAGGCTAATAATGCTAACGCGATAGCGTAACACTCTCTATTTGGGAACCAGGGAGTCCCATACGTCAGGGCTCGGAATTAAGTGAACCTTCGTGTCGATTTTCAGAGGCAACGCCTCTTTTGTCCCGCCGCGCGTCTTGGCCAATCGGTTCGAAGCTCCTCAGGCACGTAGCATATGAACCACGCGGGTCGCATTAGGGCGACATTCGTATCAATAGGATTCCACATCGTCCCATGTCCCGTGGACCGCTGTTCATATGCTACGCTCCTTATGAGCTTCGAGCCGCTGGACGATCGCGGGGGCCAAGACGTACCGCGGGAGAAAGGAGGCGATGCCTCTGAAAATCGGCTCGAAAGTTCACTTAATTTCGAGCCCTGCCATACGTCATATGGATATCAGCGGCCATTTTGCTCCTACTTCTGTCAAACCTAATTATGACTTACATAGCGCCATCTATTAATGTGTATTATAGTTTCGTGACATTTGTGTTTCTTTTTGTTCCTGCATTGTATTATATACAATGCTGTATCGCTAATATCAAGTTTTCTGTTCGAAGTCGATTAATTTGGAATATTTTGTGCTCCAATCTTTTTTGAACATTACATAGTGTTGTGCCATTAAACAGTGAATGGGATTAGAAGAGGTTAAAATTGGCTTATTCTAACCTAACACGTTTGTTTATTTGTCGGTTAGTTATTACAGCATCTAATTGGTTGTATTCAATTGAATTAGTTAAAGTATTGTATTTGTATTTATATTGCAGTTTAAGTTAGCGGGCAGTCTTCAAGGAGAGATTGTGATATGGTTCAACAATATCAATCACCCGTGCGGGTATATAAGCATCCCTTTCCACTAGTGATGATGGTGCGTTTACTGTATATTTTCTTATTTCTATAAGTAGTACTCGTAATACAGTTTTTATTTCATTGAAATTCTCATCACTTATATTTCGTTCTGTTGTCATTCAAATCATTCGATCGTGTTTAGTGCATAATTAAGTGTGTGTATTATCCGTATCATTGTGTATATAATACATATATGTATATATATATATATGTGTTATATATATATATTTCAGTTATTATGATAAATAAATAGTTCATTTCATAAAGAAAAATTACACCAAATTGATGTACAGTATTTCATTAATTTTCCAATAATTGGATACTCATATAGGTTAAGATGTAGTCAATATTTTATTATTACAGTAGAATTCCATCTATGTGAACTGATTGAGGAAAGAGCAGAACACAGTTACCTGCTAGTGGATCCAAAGGCAGTGCTGTTAAATAGGCAACTACAGTAACACAGGGTCAATAACATGTGATCTATAGATCACGCATACTTTCGCAGCAGGCTGTTTGGCAACATTATTTTTGAGTCCACTAGCAAGTGGGTCATCCTTTATAATGCAAGTGCTCTAATTTTCCCGAATACGTATGAGATTTTGTTCACAAAGTATGTGTTCATATTCGAAAAAGTACATTCGAGTCTACACATGCCCATTGTTCTTCTTATTAGTATTTCAAAAGATATAAATTTGGGAACGGAGTCCTGATGACAATAACTTTATTATGATGAGTGAATTAAGTTTTGATTTATTTTGTAACAGAGATACATGTATCTTTTAGTAATTACGAAGAAGTTGAGTTAGAATCATGTTCTAGCTATTGTAGATGTTCATATGATTGGAGGGATGCTTGGTTATAGTTCAGATATAATGGGAGTACTGTTCGTAGGAGTTCAGTAAATCGATCATTGAGATGAAATTTCAGTCTGATAAATGGAATTCTACTGTATATACATATATGTTAAATAATATCAAAGTGATATAAACTTTAACTTATATATGTTATGCGTTATACTTGTGTCATAGAAAATATGTTATCAGTCGTTACATCTCACGGATGTAAAAGAAACTGATAATACACTGGCCATTCTTTTCTTTAATGTTTATTATGAATTCTAATATTTACTTTGAATGAAAGTTTGATATTAGCCCGTTAAATGTGTTAAACAATTTTGCAACACCCATAGGAAAATAATGGGAGGAAATATTTTAATATCGTGAATTCAAGAAAGTTTTTCACGAATATGTTCGAAATTTGGATATAATATTTAAGTTTTGACGTTTCAAGTAATCGTTAATGGAAAGATTCCTAGATTTGTTGAATTACGTGGAACTCTCCTGTGTCTTATCTTCAATACATACGTCAATCTAGGTCTCTTATTTTGTGCTCAAAATTTATGTGTTCAAATGTATAATAGTAAAAATATACAAGTTTATGGAATAAAAAAATGTGTTTATATCAATAAAAATCATATACAAATTTTATGCAGAATTTTGATATTATTCGGTCCAGATTGAATTATTTGTAGTGGGGTTTCATGTCTTGAATCAATCTTCAATTTTTTTACATGCCTTGTATATTTTACCCGGTTTTCTTAGGAACTTCTCTACTGTATAAAACAACTATACGACGTAATGTTTATATGTATAGAATATGTCCGTTTTAAATGTCTACACGTGATTATTTGCATAATTATCAGAGATACGAACAATTGTTTCAGATGAAAGTTGTATGGTATTATGGAGGACATATCATGATAATAATTGTATGACTTTATGATAACATTAGAGCAGGGCTCGGAATTAAGTGATCTTAGACCAGGCCTCGGATTTAAGTGATCTTTTGGGCCGATTTTCAGAGCTCCGCAGGCGCGTAGCATATGAACATGGGACATGGGACGATGTGGAATCCTATTGATACGAGTGTGGCCCTAATGCAATGAAAATCGGCACGAAAGATCACTTAAATCCGAGGCCTGCCTTAAACCATCGAGCTCTTAAAGACTGATTTAGTCGTTTGGACTTTGGACCATCGAGCTATTTGCTGAATATGTATATATGTTGGAGAATCTACCGATAAACTAAATTTAAGTTGCGGAAGTTTTGAATAGATTTGATCATGATGTTCAAGATTCACTATATAACAGTCATTCATTAGTTCGTTTCGAAGTTTTATATATTTTATATTTATTTGTCTTACATTTTATTGTTTATTATAAAAATAATTAATAATATGTTTATTATTAACGTTAATACTTTTCAACATGAAATAAATGCACAATCAGCTATAGAATCCTTAAAATCTGAAATTACAACATTATTAAGTAATGAACAAAATTATGAAAATAGATCGACAACTTCCTAATATAGCAATATTTATATCTACCCTAGGAAAAAGAACAAACGACATAAACTTTGATGCATAAAACATTAATTAATGGCGCCGTGTTAAATACATGTCTATTTGATTTTAAAGAATATTTTCAAGAAATGAGTAAAATATTATATATAACCTAATTCGAAATAGTTTGAAAAAGAACCATTCATTATTTACATCAGGGCTTGGAATTAAGTGAACTTTCGAGCCGCTTTAACAGTATATAATTTGTACTGACCAGAAATTGTAAGAATTTATATCTACAACACATATTCTAGTTGTTATCGAAAACAATAATAAAGGAGACTAAAATGATTAATACCACGATAAGTAAAAATTATCCAAAAACCAACATATCGTGTTTGGTATCATTTTAATCAGGAGACTGTAACAAACATTTTGGTAAAATTTCATTTAAAACGGACGAAAAATGAACAAGATTTAATCTTAAATTTTGATCGCGTTAGTATTATCTCACGTACACGGGTATGTAAACTTGCTTCTTTCCTGGAACGCTGGCCCGAGTCCCGGCTGCCACAACATCAAAGGGGACCCGAACTCGCTCGAGAATCGTGTCTGCACACGATTAGTGTTCACATTCGGTCCCGAGCGAGGTACATATGTACACTAATCGAGACATTACTGTACTTGGAACAACTATTTTAGCGCACTCCGATTGAAAGTGTAATAGAATTACGTCTACCGATAAGTAGTGCATATGCAAAAGTAACATCTGAAATGCTAAGGAAGGTGGAAAAGTAATAGCAAAATAGGTTACAGAAATGTATTCTTAATGATGGAGGACATATTAAGGGATAGTCACCTTAGATTACACTAATTACTAAACACACCACACAAAATCGGTTCTTTTTAGACCAGTCATGATGTACAAAATTCGGCCGACAACCTCATCGCGGTGTACATTGAGTGTCGCTAATGCCGGCAGTACGTAAACTTTGAAAGTTATAATAACTCACCAACGGCTTAGGCATAATACATGTGTCGTCTCAATATTAGCTACACGAATCGGCAGTAAGAAATATAGGGTCCCATATAAAAATTTAAATGTGACCTTCACAGGACACTTCAACGTTACATTAAGGTCGTACAATTATCATCACGATATATTCCCCATGATAGCATACAACTTTCATCTGAAACATTTTTTCATATCTATGTTAATTATGTAGAAATAATCAAGTGTAGATACTCTAAATGAACATACTTTACATGTATTTTTTGAAAATGTAATAAATTGTATATTTGCACATTTTCTATTTTGTGTTATTAGTCAGTCTAAGGCAGGCCTCGGATTTAAGTGATCTTTTGGGACGATTTTCAGAGGCAACGCCTCCTTTCCACGACCGCGCGTCTTGGCCCTGCGATCGCCAATCGGCTCGAAGCTCCTCAGGCGCGTAGCATATAGAGTGTAGGGCGACACTCGTATCAATAGGATTCCACATCGTCCCATGTCCCATGGACCCATGGTTCATATGCTACGCGCCTGAGGAGCTTTGAACCGCTAGGCGATCGCTGGGGCCAAGACGTGCGCCGGGGGAAAGGAGGCGTTGGATCTCAAAATCGGCCCAAAAGATCACTTAAATCCGAGGCCTGATCTGAGATATATGAAATTAATTTTTTTTAGTAGTTAAGACTTGTAGTTTCTACTTAAACTAAAAAACTGGTATGAAATTCAGATTATTTTTTAAAACTTTCGCATCGTCTCCTGGGTAAATAATTATACATTTCGAGTTCCTTAAGACATGCAGAACCATGTTTCATAAAAAATGTTCATGTCCATCTAGATCCAAAATTCTCTTTTTTTCTTATGACAAACTACTATTTTTTTCTATCATTATTGACTTCCTTGTTTGGAATACAAGGTACTTGTACTTTTCAAAGAAATGCTTGTTACAATTAAATACCTACAAGTAATTTAAAAGACATATTCAGTGTCCGTTACAACTGCCATATTTTATATATGGAATATAACAATTTACATTCGAACAATACAAAAATTCAATGATATACTTTAAACTTAAAATTTGATAACCATTTCTCCATTCCCTAGTCGAACATTTTGAGTATACAGCTTAGATTCCAGAAAAATGTTCCCTCAATAAAATTGCGTTATGCGATGGTCAGATGGCACACAAAAGGTAGTGTTACGATCGAAAAACAATTTGATAAGGAAAATAATTTGTCTATTTAATTAAGAAAATATATATTTTGATTTATGTCAGCCATTTTCACACACCAACACGTGTACGACAAAGTAAAGAATTAGGACGCTTATGTAAAACCATAGAATGTATTATGTAAGTACTGGAAATAATTGGTGAAACGCATTGTATAAGTCCGCGTTAGACAAGGTAACTTGTTCCAGAAATAATAAATGATGCTAAGAACGGGACTAAAGTTAAAATAAGAAAGAAATGAGCTGACAGGAAAGTTGGGGATTTTTGAAGTTTTGGTAGCATCAATATAAATGCCGGCATGAGCGCATGTAACATTCCTGTATATTTCTCAATATACTTATTTACATCCTCTAAAAATATTTACTAATACTTGTTCCGTAAAATATTAAAGTAATTACATATAGATAACAGTCTCATTTTATGTAACTATCATTGGTACATTGGATAAGAATTAGGACTCCTCATATTCAATATGTAAATAGATAGATGAAAATGCTTACAAGATTGTGTGTGAAAACTGATTGTGAAAATTTGATTCTTCTAAATAATAGGTCTACCGGAAAGTTCAGTCCGTTTTTGAATTCAAAGAAAATGATACATTTTCAATACATTTATTAATACTTACTGAACAATATAATTTCCATCGTTACTAATATAATTTAGAATAGCACATATTTATAAATACAATGGTAAAAACCAAATAATATGCTATAGTCGAAAATGCGTATGGGAAGTGATGTGTCCCTTCAACTCACCTGACGAATTAGACCCGCATTCCCCTCGTGTTTCCCCCTATCGATATACGGTACATTTTCTACTTTCATGTCTAGGATTCTTATAACATTGAAATATATTATAATCTATGTAGCATTTAAGCAAACAAACACACTGAAGACAGTAGAGATTACTTCGTAACGCTGGTTAGTGCCATCCTTTGTTGTTACTAAATGGTTGGGTTTTTTTTTAAACGTTTTTTTATCGTTAATAGTTATCTTTCGCGGTTTAAATGTTTTCGCCGAATACGCAAATGTGACGAAAAACAATGAAATAATGTAGCGTCTTACGGATGTGTCATGAAGCTAAAAGGGCAGTAGACGAATATTTCGCACTTAAACCACAACAATTTGTCACGATAGACATTCAAATATGACCGGAAACGTGAAATATACTCGTTGAAAATAACGGTCAATGAAATTAGCGTACTGCAGTAATCTATGTCAACACGGCATTACTTTCGGAATGATCTAATATTTTTATCAATTGTATGGGTCACGTGGTACTCAATATGTTAAATCATTATTTTCCGAGTTTAAAAATAGTTAAAAAGTTCAAGCTTTCAAATTCAAATAAAAATATTAATGTGCCACAGTAAATTTTGTATGCTTGTCAACTACGCTCAAATGAAATTTAGTTTCTTTCAGTATGATGCACTGCAACATGATATAATAAATAATTGACTTTTTGAAAGAATGAAACTTTAATTTATATTATTATTCGATATCTTTAATGGTATTAGATTTAGACCTATGGCGTTCATTAGAAAGTTGAGGTCCCAGCAGTGATCCCCGCGGAAGTCAACTTGTTAACGAAACTTAATAATTATATCTGCGTTCTATGAGGGAATGTACATTTCATCATTGGTAATATCGTCGTTTTTTCGAACTTGAGAAAGGGATCATGTTATAATTTTTTTCGATCTCATGCACAATATAGGCAAAGGACATTTGTGTAACGAATATTTTATTTCTACGCTTTGCTTTTCTAATAATTTATTTATTTATGTATTTAATGGGATAAGGTCCTCACTATATGTATAGTACTATATAGTATGTCCCACAAACTCTGTCCACCTGAAGTATCTTCGTTATTTTAAACAATACGCGAAAATGTTTCAAATACAAGTTACAGGATGTAAAGCAATTGATAATAATATGATACACTACAGTGTATACATACAAGGCGTTTTAAAAATCTTCACAATATTTTTGTTTCCTTCGGTGTTTGTAGTCGCATCGACTACAGTGACTTGAAGCATATCTATATTATTATACCTACATTGGGACCTCCATTTTTATTTGAAATCTGAACCACCAGAAACCACGGTGTAAAAAGCACTTGTAAACATGTACGCAGGTGCCGGCTGAAATATCGGCAATGGGGGGACTCGAACTAAAGACCGTTCCGAATACGATTCCAGCCGCTAATCGACCGCGCCACCCCATACAATATTTATATGACATCAAGCATCGGTTTTAATAGTATCGGTATATCAACTTTGACGTTTCATATCTAAAAATTGGTTGCTACGAAATACACATATAAGTATAGGGTCCCATTTAAAAACATAAACTTCATTGGAAGGTCAAATAAGCCACTCAGAATAGTTGTATAATAAGCTGTTGCTGTATTTGCCTGTGAAATTTCTCACTTCAAATGTATAACGTGGATTCATTGGTTTTCTGAAATTCTTTGATATCAGATATTGTCTTTTAAATAGAAGGTAAAAAACATAGAGCAAGTATCTAAAAAGTGGGAAGGAGCTGAGAAAAAACATGTACGAAACGTGTATGTCACTATGGACTTGTGGACAAAATGTACACAGTTTCTTAACTGTCGTATACCAGTTTGTGGTAATAATTTCAAATTCATACCATATATAATGCATTAGTATCTGCAACAATTGCAGTTTATCATATAAGTAATGTTATTGGTAATAATTTCAGATATGTATTTCACAATTGGCATTTAAAAAATAAAAAATTAAGTGGAATGTGGGGGCACTTCCCACAGGAATAATACAATGCATCAGATATGAAATTAATCCCTCATTTTTCATATTGGAGATAAATGTCGGCGTGCTCTTCTACTACATACAGGGTGACCCAAAAAGGGTATAAGACCCGTGAAGGGGTTATTACTGTGGTGATTCTGAACAACATTTCCCTTTTGCAAAATGTTAGTTGAGACCTTATTTTTTAATTATTAACAGAAAACACTGGCCATTCGGGGCGCGCGATTCGCGTCGGGCTCAACGTTGACTATGATGCTGGCTCGTGGTCGCGAACAAATGAATCGGCACTGCGTTGGAATACATAGCAGGAAACGTTTGGCAAAAGTTATGTTGAATAACGAATAAAAACGTTAAGAATAATACCGAATAATTCGTTATTCATGTAGAATTTATAAATAGAATATATTCAATACTTTTATTTGTTATCCAAAAGGAATGAGGAATGAATGACGGCAATCTTATCACTTATTACAGAACTGTAAAGAACAAATTAAACTTACTCATTAGTCGAGAAATTACATGTAAGAATGGCCTAATACTCGAATCGAAGTCTCGATTAGGTATTAGAATAATTGCGTAGGCGTATATATATTAACAACGTATTCCGTTTATTAATGCTGTGCTCTCTCGACCGAAGTCTATACAAGAATGCCTCCCTTTGGCAAAAGCATCGGTCGTGAGGACGCCTACGTCACCATGGCCCTCTTTAACCATCTTAGGGTTCTTCCAAGAACCAGCTACGCTAGATAAGGACGACATGCATCTACGAAACGCACATGGCCCGCCTCGGCCGTTCCTGTACCTCGAATATTCTAACATACATTAATTTTTCTTAAAGAATTGGTTTAATTGTTTAATAATGTTTGGTAAACAAACTGTATTGCAATTAAACATTAGATATTTGTAAATATTCATTAAAACGTAGATTTTTCTTTCATTCTAAAGATATCACTTTTGAAAGAAATAGTTACACCGAAAATTGGTTACTTGTATAGTGAGTACAACGTTGGGACCGTATGGCAGACTATTTCTCTCACGCAGCAGCGACTTTATAATCTATCGGATATTTGAGCCAGTCATTGAGCCAGTCATGGGCGAGATATCTCGCGACTAGATACTAGCCGATTAACGCTTTGAACGAGATATATTTTACAACTAATTCTATTATTATGACTAAAAGGAAGAAATGAATGCAACTTTTATTAATTTGGTGAAATTAAGTGTATTAACTTTCTACATGATATAATACGATACATTGTGTTATGCATAAATAAGTAAATACAATATCTAGTGGCGAGATATCTCGTCCATGGGTACGAAGGGGTTAACCGCGCTCGGTCGTGGTCGCTCTGATTGGCTAGTGTTTTTCGTTATTAATTCAAAAACAAAGCTTGAACCAACATTTTGTAAAGAAAGAAGTTGTTCAGACTCACCCCAGCAACTCCCTATTTCCGGGAGTTCCCATAGTTAAGAAACACCCTGTATTTCCAGCTTTTACTGTACACATTGCTGAACATACCTATTGGTTTGTTAATGATTATTTTGGTGATAAATCATCACTCGAAGAAGGAAAAGACGAAACATATCACTTGGATGAGTTTTCCAATTGGCAATATTTCAAAGTTTACTCGAATTTTCGACAATTTTCCCTTCACATGCCGGATAAATAATTACCATTTTGAACTCCTTAAGACTTTTAAAAACATGTCCTGCACAAATTTTTCGTCAGTTCTCAGGTCCAAAATCGACGTATTACATATTTCTACCATGCTCCTTTATTGTAATAAGTATCTACATACATACATACATAGTATTTAAAGCAAATGTGTTCCAACGGGCTTTAATTCAGGAATTCTCCACTAGGGGAAAAGATATGTCAGTAGATTTCTCGCTCATGAAATTAGCCGATATATAATACATAAGGGTAGCTAAAGCTGATATTAGCATCGCTTCTCGGCCTTATGGCTAAGATCAAAGTGTAGTATCTGTTCTTATCAGCTTAATATCTGATACACTCCCCATCGGGGAGTCAGAATATTAAACTGATTTTTGGAATCAGACGGAGCTGTTGGAGCTTGCTCCACCTCTGTCACGAGTCAGCCTGGCATTGCAGTGCCGCCAGGATTGGCTCAATAAATTAATTTACAAACACAAAAAGTATCCTTTTTCATACAAAATATTGTGAAGGTTGGAGTTTTGAAATTGAACATTTCAATACTATTTAAATTTCCCTTCTAGATTCGGGTCCCATCCAATATTTTTTTATTGTTCCGTACCGTGTAAAAATACAAATTTATTTATGAAATCTTGAGACCGCCGACCGACCAATTGTTAAATTTAAATGTAGGGTTTATTTCCTCCCATAACTCAAATCAAGTACACTTAAAACTAGAATAAAAAATAAAAGAAAGTGTTGTTATATACATATGTATAATATTTTGCAAGGAAAGAGTCGTTACAAATTATGATGACAGTTAAA
Organism: Nomada lathburiana; assembly: GCA_963667235.1. Classification (NCBI taxonomy): domain Eukaryota; kingdom Metazoa; phylum Arthropoda; class Insecta; order Hymenoptera; family Apidae; genus Nomada; species Nomada lathburiana. Next base: position 1,527,901 of record OY763905.1, read on the forward strand.
AGTCGTTAACCCATTGACAGTGTATCCCGTGACAGTCACGGGCAGAGCGTCAAGTACCATTCAGCTTATCTCGTGCCACGCACGGGCAGGGTAAGGCGTTCATACTGTTTAGTCTACCAAAGATATCTAAGACTATGGCTAGATTCTTTGGTTCCTCTGTTTTCTAAGATTATTTTAACTTGTTTTATATAAAATTGTGTTTTTGTTATTTGTGACGTCGGCTTATGTATCCCGTGTTTTAAAATCTATCATACACGGACTAATTACTAACAAGGTACATATAAAACACGTACCAAACGAAACCAAACATGCCCTTTTAGAGTATCGCTTACAGTTTGTCCAGAGCTAAATGAAAAAAGTGGTGTGGGGATTTATCACCCCACTAAACGAACTACAAAGCTCGACAAAGCTCAATTTGAAATAGGTGCACATATACAGTATATGATATACTGTTGATCAATGTGTAAATGGTTTGTGACAGTGTCAGTAGAACGGGCCCAATTTCTCCAAGTTCGCGGCTCGCTTTTGCAAAAAAATGGAGAATAGATTTATTTCTAGCTTCTTTTGCATTAGATTTTCTTGAACATACTGTTGAGATTTTTCGGATTAAACTGAGACCAAACATAAGTTGAATCATATTACTTTATTTAACCCTTTGACTACGAAAGGCGTATAACTACATTTTTCATAGGAAGAAGTAGGGTTTTCTAATAAAACATTCTAATATAGAACAAATGTATTGTTCTGTATTATTAGTTTGTATTGTTGGTAATTGTAAGTTTGTATTGTAAGTTTGGTCAGTGGACGATCCAGTTCTCTAGTTTACTTGGGATCCTATAACTGCAAATCGCGACGGCCCACAGTGCACTGCAGTGGAGCGACCCTATTGTAACGTGGACATTGGGGCAAAAAAAATTCTAATTTGAAAATTTAACTTTATAGGCAAGAAACTATGAGCTTTTTCCAATTATGTACAACAATTTTTTTTTCATTTTGTCGCACTAGATAATCCAGGGTAACCAATAATAAATACCTATGTAAAATATATTCTTTTCTTTATTTGTTGTTTAGTACTACTATTTTCGATTTTACTTAGAGGATTTGTGCAGTACATAATCTTGCAGGTATAATAATTTCAAAATTTAAAAAAAACATTAAATTGAAAATGGAGCTTGTTTCACTTTATAATAAATGTCATATAAACATTACTTAATTACGCAAATCGCCTAAGACCTAGCCATTATATTCTAGAAACTATACATATAGATTATAGTTATCCAAGCACTTTTTGCTTTTAGCTGCTTCTTCGTCAGATATTTAATGTAATTCTCATTGTTGCACTAATTAGAGACCCGAATCTAATCAAACGGGGCGTGTTTGTCATATTTTAAGTAGGATGACTGGACATTCGTGTACATATAACTATTAACTAAATAAACTATTTGGTATGTTGGAGGAACAATGGAACTTTATTTTCATAAATAATGAGAATGATTTATTTTTTACAAATGAATAATAATACTCTATATTCTCTTATACTAATGATTTTATCGTATTTAATAATGTACTTAACAATTTTATTTCTCTCTTTCTCCGTTTACCATTTTGACACCCATTGGACCCTTTTGCGGGCACAAGAAATTCGAAATAAAATTTACATTATTTTGCCAGAGTCCCAACAACCAATATATTATAATAATAACTAAGATATTATATTTGCAAATTAATTTATTGAGCCAATCCTGGCGGCACTGCAATGCCAGGCTGACTCGTGACAGAGGTGGAGCAAGCTCCAACAGCTCCGTCTGATTCCAAAAATCAGTTTAATATTCTGACTCCCCGATGGGGAGTGTATCAGATATTAAGCTGATAAGAACAGATACTACACTTTGATCTTAGCCATAAGGCCGAGAAGCGATGCTAAGATTATCTTTAGCTACCCCTATGTACTATATGTCGGCTAATTTCACGAGCGAGAAATCTACTGACATATGTTAGCCCCTAGTGGCGAATTCCTGAATTAAGGCCAATTGGGCCACATTTGTTTTAACCATACATACATATTTATAAATCTTCTGTAGGTATGTACTTACTGCAATAAAGTTGGAAGATATAATAGCATTATAAGAAATAAATTTAGAAATCATCGTTACGAAGAAATTTTATGTCATTTCTGGACGAATGGGTAAGGTTAATTTGTTTTTTTATTTTTTGTATTAAGTAATAAGAATAATTTTCGACAATCTATCCCTCATTCCTCTTGTTTCAACCAACAGTTTCTTTTACGTGTGGCCGCTTTGCACTTCTCCTCGCGCCGCACATGTCGCAGGACAACTTCATGTTTTGAACTCGTGTCCCTCGTTGCCGCCGGCGATCGAAAGACAAAATGACGTCAAAGTCCGTCATAAGCATCTCTGAAAATAGAATAAATAGCTTTTTGTTATAATGTGCTTGACTGTTTAGGCTTCCTTCATATAAATGAAATATGTAACTGTTAATCAGTTTACTAATGAGGCAGGTTAGGCAATCCGAAGATTCAGAAATGTATGGAACTTTGCGTACAAGTAGAATATGTCATCCGTAATACAACCCTGTTTTCCGTTCGTGCCATAATTCGGTTTTAAGTGGTGAAATCAGCCCTTGAAGGAAATTCTGAATGATCCTTTTCGTGAAATATCTCAAGAACAATGAGAGATATTTAAAAAAATTGTAAACATAATTTGCATCACCTTATTGGGTTTACAAGACAGAGTAAAAAAATTTTTTCAAAGTCCATGATTTTTGTCATTTTTTTTCCGTGGGTTTTTCAAACAAAATTATGCAGTTTTGTAGGCGGAATGAAGCGATGCAGGTTCGGGTTGCCTAACCTTCCTTGCAAGTTAATCTAATTTGCAAATGATTACTCATGGCTATTGACGAGTAACAGAAACTATTGTAATTTTTACAAAATATTATGTTGGCTTATAAATCACGTTTTGACAAAATATTATAAAAATAAATAATTATTATGACATACCCACACATGAAAGAATGCAAAACCCAAAATAAAACAAAAGAATACATTTGCAAGTACAATTTTGCACAAATGTTATTTATTTTATTTAATTTATTTATTAAATGTGGAACGTGGTCAAATAATTTAATACTGTTAGTTTACTATACCACCTTATACAGTTAATACAGTTAGTTTAACTGCTGTTAGGACCTTATTTTTATAGTGAAACATTAAGTGAAAATATATATATTTTAAATTTCTTAATAAACGATACCAAAGCTATTCGAAAATACAGCCAGCGTCCATTAACAAAAATACATACATATATTAGAAATCAGATCGAAGAAAATTGTTTTTTGAAATAATGCTTGCACAATAATGCTTTTGGGGTAACTGCCGTATGGATAAATGAGCCGTTTATTTTGAAAGTGGTCTAAGTCCATTTCTCACAAAAATCCAGTTAGTATTTATAATAGTTACAATTCTACGTGATTTTTTCATTTTTAAACAATTTACGGCCAATATGTTCAAACTCACTGAAATTTTGTATAACAGAAAATTGGCTAACTAACGAAATGATAAAAAATTTTATTGTGAAAGTGGCGTAAGTTCATTTATGACCGCAAAAATCGTCTTACTTTTTAAATAATGTTTATTAAGCTGCTTGGGTTAGTAAATTACACATTTTCAGAAAAACCAAAACATACTACATATCATGTTGTTATAATGAAACAAGAGGATTTCATATCAACAAGTTTTTGGAGGACGCAGTTTCTAAAAGAATTTTAATAGAGAAACAATAAATTAGTTAAAAATATGCTGGATGGGTTTTTTGAGAAACGAACCTTATAAAATTTTCTATAAGATATCAATGGATGAGAATGCAGAGTTTAAAATCCTGAATTTATTACCTCGTCGGGGTAGACCAAGAAAATTCGAATATAAAAATATAAGACGAATTACAACAGCGAAGTACAAGGACATGATAAACTTACTACGATATATACCACCGGAGCACCATGACTTCTTCAAATCCCTCCCGCATACACAAAATGTAGATGAGCAGTGAATTTTTATGCAATTTATATAGCTAGGAGATTTCCTGCATTGCATAAACTGTGTTTTTGAAGCGTTGTAAAGAATTATAAAATAAATTGAGTATTGTTTTTTCAATTTGAAGCATTTAAATTATGTCAAATCGACTTGGGCCCTTTCAAATTCTATAACAAATCTCGTTGTTAATTTTGAAAATGGCTTAACTCCATTTGTGGTAAGAAAACACATATTATTCACTTAATAATTGCTATTATTTTAATAGGAATTGCAAATTTAATTATTGGTATCCTATAGTTACATTGTAATTAAATTCGTATCCTATACGTATATTTTTGGTTGGCATTCTTGAAAGGGGAGACACTTATAGTGGCATTTAGTTATGTATATGTTTTATTACACGATAGGAAGATACATATACTAATACAACTTATAGATATGATTAATGTGAATAAGTATGAACTGGATAAACTAGGAGCCACGTGTTAACTATCTGGAATAGTTAGTCGAAGAAGAACGCACGAATGTGATCACACCGCAGTGCCCTCACACAAGACGCACACGCACATTAATGGCGGGAAGAGCAAACTAGCATCAATTCTCTTAACCTTCCCTAACTTTTTCTATTTAATAACCATGTTTAACGACAAATGAACTGATACATGAACCTGTGGTATGATCTCCAAGATATTCAGATTTATCAATATTGTATTCTTCTTTCCTGGGCGTTGTGAAGGACATCGTTGCAATGCACACTCCAGAAATGTAAATTTACGATTTACAGAGAAAACAGACAGAAGTATGTGCATCCATATCTTGAACAACACAACAGATACCACTAAAGGGCAATTTAAAGAGATGAAGAATGCATTCTTGCAAGTCGCATTGAATAAGATATGTATTTAATCTCAAATAAAAGATACAAGTAAACTCAGTGCTTCGAAATATTTAACACGTTCACTGCCGCAGTTTTTCGAGGGGATTTTCCTATTTGTTGGGCGGGCTAAATAGACCCCGTACTAGACTTCTGGATTTGACGGCATACGGTAACTCACAAGGGAAGTTCGGCAACTCAGATATTCAAAAAAAATGAAACCGCACAAATGTAATTCATATTATACTAACGGCGGAACAATTTTTGTTCACCCCTGGGCCCGTTTTTCAGCTGGAAACAAAAATTGTTCGCCTATTAGCATAATATGAACTTCTCTTGTGCAAAATTTCAAATTTTTTTGGATTTTCGAGTTGCCACACTTCCCTTGTCAGTTAGTGCTTACCGCGGCGCGCCGTTAAAATCAGGGGCTTAATACCGGTATTACAATCCAGTGACTTACACCGGTATGGGTTCGGATACCGCTATTAGGCTCGCGAAGCTGCACCGAAGCCGATATAACCGAAAAACCGAAATAAAATACCGGTATTTTTTCCGTTTTTCCACTGTAGAGAGTTGCGTTTTAAGTTGAAGGGTCTCCGAAAGTAGATAGCCCGCCACTATTCTGCTAGAGGGGCGGTTTATGGTAGGATAATTAAGGGGGATAGCAAGCAGTCCGACGTTGCATTGCTTGGCTTGTTGCTAATAGCTGGCTACAGAGTGGGGGACGCCTTTTGTTGTCCCACATGGTATTTACACCAGAACCGATTATTTTCAAAAAACGAACTTTCCTTAAACTCATTTCTGACATGTATATCGGATGCGATGTTTGAAATCCATGTCTACAAATGTTTGTATAATAAAATAAGAAAGGGTTCTATAAGGGTTCTGAGGGTACAACCGGTAAATACTGGTATTTTACATACCGGTATAAATCCCTGGTTAAAATAGTGGAAAGGCGGGGAAATATCGGAAATATTGTAGTTGGAAAAGTTCGTATACGATACGATACGGGGCCTACATGTACATGTATGTCTCGTATCGCAGTGAACGGGTTAAGGTATTTCTTCCATGTTTGATCTCGTACTAATCTTGAAAGTCATTGTGTCGCCTATCGCTGAATTCGTTTTGACAGTTGCTTTCACCTAATATAAAAAACGCTGTAACATTTGTCACGCTGTAGCATCTTTGGATATATTTTAACCGTAGCATTTTTTTTCAATTATTTCTTTCTTCTTCGAATTTTTACCACCTTGAACCTATGCCTTTGATACGTGTGAGCTTTTTTCAGCGATGAGTCACTATCGTACGGTCAAGCATTTGGTTTATAATTTTTTTAGAACGTGACCTAAGTTGACGGATTATTTATTTTATAACAGTAAAACTTTTTCCTCTTTTATTTTTATCGTATACTTATCATTTACGAGGAAAACGCTGCCCAGGCGTTCACATTCACTTTCCTTCAAAGTTGATATTATTCATTAAACATTAAGGGATGCGTATTCATATCCGACAAAAACAGCTAGTTCAAGTGTTCATGTTATAAAACGGTTGGTCAACACATCTGATACCCTTACTAATTTGGAGAAATACGTACATACTCATTTTGGACACTACCGCTTTACTTATTATAACACCTACTACTACTTGCCACCTTACGGCTCAGATTTTCAATTCCGACATAGTATCTGATAAGTTGCAGTACATAAACTCGAATAATACCTAGATAGGATATCATTGTAATTCACTCGCTCTCATTGGTTGTCATTCACATCATCAACTCAGATTCAAGAAACTCGGAGCCATATTGCAGCAGACAATTCCTGAAGTCACTACCTTCATCGTTAAATGTCGTGGAGCGAGCTTCCAAGCTCGTCAAGCTGCGACAACTTAGTAGGCATCATCGAACAATGGATACATCTCTGTAAGCAAACTAAGACATGAAACTGCGACAAATATTGCATGATACAAGTTTCAAGTTAGTTATAGAATTATCTCTACAAATGAGCTTTTGGTGGACGGCAGCTCGTACTTCAGTGTGAAAGAAATAACGCTGGCAATGGTGTTGTGCCTACTGAACAATTGGAATATTGGAATAAGATGTACGAATACACAGAATGTAATCTTTATAAAGTATACAGGGTGAGTCAAGTTACAAGCTTGATTCTCCAGAACTATTAGAAATAGGGACCTATTTTGGTTTTAGAATACGACTGTTTGACGTTCCGTTGCATCCAAGTGACAGTGAGCTACGATTTAAATCAATAAAATTGTATATCCTCGGGTAGTTCCCTGCAATCCTCGCAACATTTTTCTGGAACATTTTTTTTTTATTTTACAAAATAAAAGAGATATAATAAAAAGTGGTCGTCCCGTTTCAATGCTCGGGGACTCAATTGAAGGCCATTGCCACTTGCATAAAAAATAACCGCGAGCAGCAAAATTCCAGAAAATGATTTGGCCGTTATCTTCTATAATTACGGAGAATACATCTTGTAACACTTTATGTGCCTCACCCTATACAAATTTTAAGATCGAAAGAGAGAAATTGATGATATGGCGCTTCGTTTCCAAGAAAAGCTGATTCTGATAACCTGGAAAGTTGAAGACAAGCCAGTTTTTAAAAAATACAGCACAGCTGATTGGGGCGAGTCGTCGCACACTAATACCAATTCGTGCAGTGGAAGCTACACCTGTAAAGATATCACCCTATGTTGGAACGAGGGGCAATGTACAGGGCGTGAATAAATTATATGTCGCGGTCCCCATAGCGTGATTCTACACCCACGATTTAATGAAAATTGATAGTTAAGGAGCAATAAAATTGACCTTGAGCTTGAAAATAAAAGTCACAAATCTTTTTTCTTGATTCGCGTTCTATTCATCGCAAGGGGCAACTTTGTGAACAGGGTACCCGAAAAACGGGCTCGGGCGGTCCCGGAAAAAGTCGATAAAAGGCGGACCCTGAAAAATATTGTAATTTCAAGAAATGGGGAATAAGCAATTATAAAATGTCTCAGGAAGAAATTCTCGCGAAGAAACACTATGTAGTTGCAACCTGTCTAAAAAAATGAATATACATAAACAAACGTTGAGAAGAAACTAACACACGTCAGCTTTTCCAAGATTGCAGGAGTTTCAATATTAATTTGTCAGAGCATTATATTGCTCGATATTGATGAATATTAACAATATAGAGTTTGATAGTTTGTTATAAACTCCATAATATTGCATTAAGACAGGATTTTGTTATTAACCAGAACGTTTAAATCGAATTATCGAAATATGTAAACGTTTTTTGGACTACCTTTTAGAAATATTTGCCATTTAAAAACTACCTAAAGAAACAACATCTGATGTCCATTCGTACGTACAAATAAATATATAATTTAAAAGCTATTTGTTATATTGTAAAGGCAAGTAAGAGTTGGAATATAAGTTAGGAATTAGTGCCGCTAGCCTCTCGCTACGACTAGTACCGATATGTGATACATGTGGCATGTATCGGACGTCCGACTGATTCGATCGGATCGGAAGAAATCGGCTGGGTTCGACTTTGCTTGTGCTTATACATATGCATATGCAGCATGAGCATAGTCGATCCCACCTGACTCCTTCCAAACCGAGTGGAATCTGTCGGTTTCGGACTGCCCAAGTGTCGAATGTTCGGGCACCCGACCAAGCCCGTCCATGCGCGTTTTCTCGGGTACCCACACATACCCAGCTACGACCGTTTTGACTCGCTTTGATTCGTGTGATTGTACGCATATCTTTCTTGCGCAACGCCCCTTGTTCGAATCTAGGGACATATTCTCATATGCGTAAGTTGATATTAGTATGGGAACAAATCTGTTCGCTCAACAATAAATGGATACAAGTCCTGAAATTGGATAGTACAGAATTTGCAAATGAAGTGCTCTTTTTGAAGAACGATAATATTAACAACTGGATCCATAAATTAATGATTTCTGCGTACTACTTTTACTCAAAATATTGCGAATTATATTGGGTTTGAATTTAAGTTTACCAACAACATTTTCTTAGCCCATTAATTACCTTTTGGTTTCAATTTTGTTTTTGTCAATTATCATTTTACGATTTTTGCATGTACTAATATGAACTTATAGAAATGTTTACATTGATTCTCATCAATTTTCATTTTTTGGTAGGCTTATGAACGCCGGTTTCCGACCTGCCCGCAAATTCCAGTTTTTGTTGGATGCGAGATAGTTTCAGATGAAGAAAGTAAGAATAGTGCTATCAGAGTAACGGAACGACGATGTAAGCTAAATGTTGATGCTCCATACATCTTAAAAAAGGTACGTACATCATCATATACAGGGTATAGTGTTTCGATGCATACAATTTTAAAATAGAAATTCCCAAAATGTGTGCCTCGAGTAAAAATGTTTTTTTGCAATTATAATTTATTTTTGCACTTCGAATACTTAGCCAGATAAGTTTTATCGTTTGTGTTGCCAAAGGTTCATTAGAAGAATTATATCTTACAAAAATATGCTTACAAAGGGATACTAGTGTGGGATATGGTGATAGAGTTTGAGAAAGGGGATGGAATAACTTCCCCTTCAATACTCGTACTTAGTAACACTCTTGATTCGCACCTCACGCTACATTCGATACTCCCTGTCACACTACGGTTTTGACCTAAACCTAAAGGTGGGTATAGACGAGCGCTCTGGGGCTGCAACACGGCACGGAACGAACGTGTTTGGGCAAATATTCGTTCGTTTGGACGGCAGCGCGCGGCAGTACTGCAATGCCGCACAACGAACCATAGGATTCCACATCGTCCCATGTCCCATGGACCGCTGTTCATATGCTACGCGCCTGAGGAGCTTCGGGTCACGTGGCGATTGTGGGGACCAAGACGTGTTGCGGGAGAAAGGGGCGTTGCCTCTAAAAATCGGCCCGAAAGTTCACTTAATTCCGAGCCCTGTTGTAAAGGATATCGAGACGAATTCAATTCTTCAACATTATTAATTGCTGATTGAAATACAACGGACTATAAATATCCTCATAAAACATTTAGTAATCTGTTCGGTGTCAAATAATGTTTACACCGTCTCAAAGTCAAATACGACGATAAGCTAAATATTTCACATTTCCACTACTGTAAAGCGAATAATATGTTAGTAAAAATATCATGTGGTATGTGTTTCGAATTCGTCTCGATGTCCTCTACAATATGGTAAAAAAATAAATATGTGTTCCTATTTGTTTTACCCAAGGTGACCTTGATTTCGCTATCAAAATAAACTGTTTAAGCTATATATTACAACTTAATTGTTATTCTCTTCTTTTGTTACAGATCATTGGCGTAGATTTTGTGTACTTTATTCAGAGGAATGTTTTAGACAGGCGAAATAGTATTTTAGAGATAGAAGCATACAACGAAAGCTTCTCGGCCAGAGTCACAGTAATCGAAAAATGCAGGTATTTTGTAAGTATCTGTTATACCTTATACATTATTTAGTATTTAAATTTTTATCATGTATCTTATCACGCGCAAATTACTTGAGCAAATACGAAACTAAACCTATGTATTTGTATGCAACATTTGAAAACTTTGTATCATACTCAAGCATTAAATATTGCTATTACACCATAATGCCTATTATAAAATGTATTGCAAGTGTAGGAACTAATGGACCGCTCTAATTTCTGTCATAAATTCCATTGCTTCAATAGAAAATAATTATTAAATCAGGCCTCGGATTTAAGTGATCTTTCGGGCTGATTTTCGGAGGCAACGCCAATCGGCTCGAAGCTCCGCAGGCGCCTAGCATATAAACCATGGGTCCATGAGACATGGGACGATGTGGAATCCTATTGATACGAGTGTCGCCCTGATGCGACCCGCGCGGTTCATATGCTACGCGCCTGAGGAGCTTCGGGCCACGTGACGATCGCGGGGACCAAGACCTGCGGCGGGAGAAAGGGGGCGTTGCCTCTGAAAATCGGCCCGAAAGTTCATTTAATACCGAGCCCTGATCTAGGTAAAAGAAAATGTGCATTTCCAATAAGAGAAAGAATGCAGTTGTTGTATACTATTGTATTTATACAAAAACATGGCCCCATTCGATCCAAGAATTATGCCGTATGTTTAATAAATTTCGTACTTCGCTGGTAAAGTGGGGTGGAGCTCTATCATGCTAGAAATTATTTCTGGCACAAAAATTAGTTTATGCCAGAAATAAGGAATCGACAGTTCTAAAATTCGTCATTTTGTTTGAGACATCGTGGAAGACACTTTTAGCCATTGATAACTTAAAACAGGGCTCGGAATTAAGTGAACATTCGGGCCGATTTTCAGGGGCAACGCCCCCCTTCTACCGTCGCACGTCTTGGTCCCTGCAATCGCCAAGCGGCCTGAAGCTCCTCGGGCGCGTAGCATATGAACAGGAAATACAGCATATGAATAGGAAAAAGTTCACTTAATTCCGAGCCCTGACTTAAAACTAAATAAATTTGCGTTAACTAAAATATGTATGATTGATGCTTAGCGTAGTATTTTTGGTATTCAGCCTGTACCAAGTCATAAATAAGAGCAGAGTAGCTTGGCGTAAAGAAGCACATTCAGTCAACGCTCGATCTCTTTTAAGCGCACCTGACGGAAATTGAAACACAATTTTTTTGAAGACAAACAAAATATTGTAGTCTAATTTTCGATTAATTCTTGCACAAGGAATACATATTTCATACATATACACCCTGTATATGTATACATACATATATGTATCTTCGAAAAATGGGAGAGTAGGGATAATTAAAGGTTGGGGACAGTGCGTATCGCAAGAAGATTTATATTAGGCTATATATTAGATTATTCGATTATATCTAGAAATAATACATAAATATACTATTAGTAATCTGCAGTGTGATTTTACTACGTAAGAAAAGTGATAATTGCGTTGGTATGTAATATAGAATTGGAAAATTGGTCGAGTATGCTTACACTTATACATATATGATCTCACATATGCATTAGAGAATAAGGGATGTACATTAAAATAAAGGTACGCTTTACCAAAGAATGTAACAAAAATTAGTATTCAATGACAAAGATATAGGCAAGTTCATGCGTACTCGACGAATCTTCTGTTTTGACTTCCGTTTTCACCTAAAATTTAACCGCTTTCGGTTTGTATCGCCAGTTCATATGGCGATGTATAATGATATACTATATAATGAAAAATGTTTATAGATTCATCCTGAAAATTCAGAATGGACGTGCTTCGAACAAACTGCAAGTTTAGATATAAAAAATTTCTTTGGCTTCGAGAATTCAATGGAAAAATTAGCGATGAAACAGTACGCTCAAAACATTGCAAAGGTATTATTTGCACTACAATTTTTTGTAGCTATTCTATATAAAGAGTATAACCTGTAAGAGTAACCACCATTTTCCAGGCATTTCCGATGTTACTTAGCCTTTAGCCCACTACATATTTAGATATTACAAATACCACAAAAATGTTTATTGTAATAGAAAGTCAAGGTTTTTTTTATGGAAAATAAACGTATTTGGAAATTTTTAATAGTACAGTGTGTAGTGGACAGAAAGCTAACTATTTTTTGTTTAACACATTTCTTTAACACATTATCGGAAATGCCTGCAAACTCGTGGTTAATCTTACAGGATATACTCTGTGTACGGTCGTTGTTGGTACACAAGTGACACATTTTTTGGGCATAATATTATAGGGTAAAGAGATAATTGAATATTTTATAAATCAATTGAAAGAAGAGGGTATCGTGCATGTGGCTCCATGGAAGGACTTGACCGAATCATCTGGGAAGGACGAAGGGTAAGTCTACAATTATATAAGTACGCGGCTAATAATAAGTGGCCACATATTTATCGAAAGTTTATAAAAGCTTCAGCAATTGTACTTTTGAACAGTTTTAAAATTGTTACAAAATTTTTAAGATACGTATCTTTGCATTAAAAGTTTTTTCTTCCTATTGTGATAGAAACTCGTGGGGTCACGCCGTATTCTATACAAACATCTAATGACCTAAAACAGGGCTCGGAATTAAGTGAACTTTCGGCCCGATTTTCAGAGGCTACGCCCCCTTTTTCCCTCCACGCGTCTTGGTCCCTTGATCGCCAATCGGCTCGAAGGTCCTCAGGCGCGTAGTATACGAACAGCGGTCCATGGGTCGAAGTGTAATCCTATTGATACGAGTGTCGCCCTAATACAACCCGCGCGGTTCATATGCTACACGCCTGAGGAGCTTCGTTGCCCCTGAAAGGGGGGCGTTGTCCCTGAAAATCGGCCCGAAAGTTCACTTAATTCCGAGCCCTGACCTACAACATAAGCAATGTGAACAAAGATCAATTTTTTCACAATATTTTACTTACATGCGTGTTGTCCTTGGTTAAATTCGATATTCAAGACGATTACAGGAGATCATTCAGTTATTTAGTTTACGAGCAAAATTTAAATAGCAAACGAATCTAATTCTAGAGAGTCCCAGGAGATTTTTATATTATACAAGTTAAATGTATACATATGTCGCTTAAGTGTTGCTGTGACTAACAAATTGTCAGCTTTCGCCAACGAAAATGTCGCAACCGTGCAGAATAATAACGCTAAACTGCATTTCATGAAACCAATATATTTCTTAATTGAACATTAACACAATTTGTTGAAAGAAATATCCAGCATTTGGTAATACGATAGCAATATTGCATTGAGGAAAAAGTAATTTGCATTGATAATTAATTCTATTCCTGTGCTTTCCCCTAACAAATTTCAGAGAATAATGCGTTAAAGCTCGAAATATTCTAATACAATGAATTGCTTCAATTTAGCACAGTGCTGTCCAAGGATGGGTCGCGAGCCGTTTTGGGTTCTCCGACTTTTGATCGAGTTGTCAGAGTAACGCATGACGTTAAGGTGACGGCTGCGACGGACTAGGATCTCCTTTCGTCAAGAGATCGCCCGACGTATGCGGTAGTGGCATTGGTATTAGCGCGCACTACGTGCAAAGCACAGTTGATAGGGAAGCAAGCGTGTGAGGGGCCCTACCGCAGGACAGCACTGGTCTAGCAATTGTTTTGTAGGAGTAACCTAACATGAAGCCGCCATGAGATGCACGGCAATAATCGCCATCTTGATTAACAAATCAGTGAGCCAAGCAACCATTTATGCTTTCATGCTTTCGTCCATCTTAAGACTTTCTAATTTGGAATGGTTTAGAACAATTAACGGGGATTAGGTAGAAAGGTATGATAATCGTTAGACCTGCGATTACGAGCACTAATCCGCGATGAGTTTATCATGTCTTCATTGCTTCTGATGAATACAGGCAAAGCATGAGAGGCCCATCTTTTTAGCAGAAATATGCATGTTTAGTCATCAATTACTCCTTTGGTTAAGAAAGAGATTGAGCAAACTATACACTTATGTTCCCAAATATTACGAAAGCTTGGCGACCGTCTCATAAACCTGTCCCATCAAAAAATCTGTAGGAATAATAATTTTCCTTTACAGTGACATATGTAATATTGTTTGTCTTCAGGGATGCTGCAGAATGTCACGGGTCACTCAACCAAGAGGAAGATTACACTTACACCGACAACGCATTACAAGACAGAGGTATGATATATCTTTCTATTATTCAAAAGTAAGTCAATAATTGTCCGGAATTTATTTACAAAATTGATGAGGATATTAATCCTCTATTGATATAGGGGTGCGGTATAGGGACTGTTACTGGTCATTTTATAAATTTTATGAATATACTCTACAGCTAAAGATAAAGGTATTTTATACACAAGATCTGTTGACTCCCACACTTTAATGAATCAGACTATATGACAAGCAGGAGATACCTGATTTTCCATCATAAAAGATATACATATGTTTGTAGAGTCATTTTAACCCATAGAATTATTTTATAATTGACGTAACTGTATTTAGTTGAACTATTGCTCAGAATTTTGATCTCCCTTCTGCATACGAAATTGTACTCTACGAATTAAAGTAGCTTATTATAGTACTGCGGAAGAAAAAACTTTTGACCTTTATACCTTGATGCTACACAAGGTCATTGTGTAATGTAATACATTTTGCACAATCTTATTTTCTTATGAATAATCGATATTAATTCAACAGTCTGTTCTTACTTTGACAAGCATTAAACATTTAATTCTGCCACATAAACCACCAGATTTTCGTCATTTGTTGAAATAATTGTCCACAAAATAAAGGTTTACATAGAAAATATTAAATTTTCATTTATTAATACTTGATGTTTCAGATATGCAACTCTCTTCGGACTACATAGAGCGGTATTTAGGAAAATTGGACATGATACAAGAGAGCAAACTTATACAATTGCGCCAAAGCATCAAAGAATTAAGGGGAAGTTCGATACCTGGGGACGCAACCCTTTTAAGGTTTCTAAGAGCTACAGAATTTTCAGTTGAAAAAGCAAAGGAAATGTTAACGCAGGCATTGCATTGGAGAAAGAAGCATCAAATTGACAAGTTACTCGAAGAATACGATGTACCACAAGTAGTAAAAGATTATTTTCCTGGTGGCTGGCACCATTTCGATAAAGGTATTTTAGTATTCAGTGTTTTCTGTACCTTTGAACAGCTTTTATGTTCTGGAAGTCCTGAAATTAAATTGCTTCGTGTATGGATCATACACCCCAGTATGGATAGGATCATACACAACGTTGCCCACTTAAGTATCAAATCTTTCCAATAGTAATATTAACTCTTACTGTGCTTTCCTGAAGAAGTGTACCGTGTTTCGATTGAAACTTTTGCAAAATCTTCGGTATCTGTGCTGTCGTAGGCATCTTGGTTAAATTATGTTTCGTATGTCAATTCTACCGTCTGTCCAAAGTCAGAAGCTGACTTGTGAAAATGTGTACGGTTCCCATACAAACAAAAGCAACAAGCATAATAGTAGAATGAATGGAATTACAGTAGTGTCCGGATATATGGCCACGAATCTGTCCGCTTATATGACCGTGATGTATAATTTTGTTACACATAATTGGGAAATAATTATTAATTACCGAGCACGGGCCCCCAATTTTCGTGGAAATGTATTTGGTGACTTTGCTGAGGGAGTTCTTTCACGACTTTACTACAGAGATTATCGCTGGTCTCTTATGGAATGAATACAATCAATAGTGTGTATATTATAAGAACGTGAACTTTCTGGCAACACTCGCTTATTTTGGCGAGGAGGGAAAGGGTCAACAAATAAAATGCAAATTAATTTCTTTTATATTTTTCGTATCTCCCACAGTTTTCGAGATATTTCCACGTTCCCAGATAAAACGGGCACATTGTAGAGTTGTAACTTCGTTCCATAACCCTTTAAATAGTCCTTCTGTTGTTGCTCATGTTTATAAGTTTAACATTGTCATAAATGTAACTTCAGGTGATAATTAACCATAAATTATTATCGTTTAGAGGGTCAACCTTTGTACATATTGCGAATGGGACAAATGGACGTTAAAGGATTGCTCAAATCTATTGGTGAGGACGATTTATTACTGTTGGTAAGTTTCATTTTTATGACGAAGTGTGTACTATTTTAGTTGATACTTCCAATAATCAGGTGCCATGGAAAGTTCTTGCGTTATTTCGAGTCAGCCGCTGCGAAAATCTGTACTTCATGCCTTTGCAACATGTCCATAGATTGGTCTCCTTGAAACTTCAAAATGTTCTACATCGTTCAAGTCAAAGTAGTCTTGGCCACATTACAAAATGTTTTAAATATGGTAGCTACAACGATTTCAAATTGCTTGGCTTTGTTGTACAGATTGAATGTGCAGGGATGGTGAGAGTAACAAGTGAATATTAGTTTATTAATATGCACCGCGCTATGTGTTACGCAAAGTCTCTATGTCTTAACATCGCACTACGTGCTGGGAAAATTGATCCTTACTTTTCAAGCGCACCCATAAATCTATTCTAAAGGCGGGTCCACATTTGTTACCTAGTCCTATTACTGACACCCGTTACCTCACTTTTTGGTAACGAGGTTCGGTGTGGGACCCATTTCCTATACTTCTGCACGTAAAAATGCGTCCACATTTGTTACCGCACCGCGATCTGTTACCTAGTCAAGAGGTCTGGAAGAGATCTGGGATCAAATGTGGACTGTGCCTTGTTACCTCATATCGTTAGACGTTACTTGGTTCGGCTGTTCCATGAACTGTCGGTATAGTGACTCGCTCCAAAGAAGGTACTTGGGTCGTTCTTCAATAGTTATCGTTTTCTTTAAATTTGTATCTTTTTTGGCTACTTTTAGCCCGATTAGGTTGATTAAAGTTTATGATTCTAGTATAAGAGTAATTTCTAAGTTGTATATAATAAATCTTCATTATTTATTAAGAATATAAAAATATTTGTAAAAATATTTCACGAACAAAGTTTTTGTTGATATATTGCGGCATTGATTTCCATCGTGTCTGTCGATCAATACTAATGGCGTTAATTGTATTAAAAAAGGGAAATTGATGTGTCGATTGAAATTGCATGGCTCTTGACCATGTGTTCTTTTATTCTAATCCTTACCTTCTAAATCCTGCAATCAGATGGTCGAAAGGCTAAAAATTGCGTTAGTTTCGACCGCGTCATAAACCTGACCGAGGGCCAAACTAGGCACGCACACGCAACAGCCCTACGTCGCCAAGGGGGTCTGGACTATCTCATAGGCAAGGCCCAATGAGCCCTATCTCCCAAGACTAAACAGTCTACAATACATAGGAACAGCGCCGCACAGACGAGTTCACACATTTACGGCAGTTCATAGGGGAGCTAACACACTGGCAGTGGCGCAAGTACGAGTGCACACATCTACGGCAGTTCACTGGCTCCTTTGGAGCGGGTCACAATACCGACAATTTCTCGATCAGCCGAACCAAGTAACGAGTAACGATATGAGGAAGCAAGAAACACTCCACATTTGCTCCCAAACCTCTTCCAGACCACTTGACTAGGTACTTATCCTGGTAACGGTGTGAGGCGAGGTAACAAGTGTGGACCCGCCTTTACACGCATCGCATTCATCCTTAACCCCCCCCCCCCCCCCCCCAATTCCGGACCCTTCCTAAACAAGCACTGAGCCAGACACTCGACACTTTCGGACTCCAAATGCACTGTCTCAACATTCAATCAGGTCACATGTACAAACTATCGCTCACGCAGTCTTAAGGCGGGTCCACACTTGTTACCTCGCCTCACACTGTTACCGGGATAAATACCTAGTCAAGTGGTGTGGAAGAGGTTTGGGAGCAAATGTGGAGTGTTTCATGCTTCCTCATATCGTTACTCGTTACTTGGTTCGGCTGATCGAGAAATTGTCGGTATTGTGACCCGTTCCAAAGGAGCCAGTGAGCTGCCGTAGATGCGTGAACTCGTCTGTGCGGCGCTGTTCCTATGTATTGCAGACTGTTTAGTCTTAGGAGATAGGGCTCATTGCCTATGAGATAGACCAGACCCCCTTGGCGACGTAGGGCTGTTGCGTGTGCGTGCCGAGTTCGGCCCTCGGTCAGGTTTATGACGCGGTCGGAACTAACGCTATTTTTGCGGAGTAATTTTTAGCCTTTCGACCATCTGAGTGCAGGATTTAGATGGTAAGGATTAGAATAAAAGAACACATGGTAAGGAGCCATGCAATTTCAATCGACACATCACTTTCCCTTTTTTAATACAATTAACGCCATTAATATTGTGTGACAGATATGTAAAAATCAATGCCGCAATATATCAACAAAAAGTTGTTCGTGAAATATTTTTATAAATATTTTTATATTCTTAATAAATAATGAAGATTTATTATATACAACTTAGAAATTACTCTTATACTGGAATCATAAACTTTAATCAACCTAATCGGGCTAAAAGTAGCCAAAAAAGATACAAATTTAAAGAAAACGATAACTATTGAAGAACGACCCAAGTACCTTCTTTGGAGCGAGTCACTATACCAACAGTTCATGGAACAGCCGAACCAAGTAACGTCTAACGATATGAGGTAACAAGGCACAGTCCACATTTGATCCCAGATCTCTTCCAGACCTCTTGACTAGGTAACAGATCGCGGTGCGGTAACAAATGTGGACGCACGTTTACGTGCATAGGTATAGAAACGGGTCCCACGCCGAACCTCGTTGCCAAAAACTTAAGTAACGGGTGTCAGTAATAGGAGTAGGTATCAAATGTGGACCCGCCTCAACAGGCATTCCACAAATATAAGCTAAAAAACGGTTAGACGCAACCAGAAACATTTGAGGAGCTATATGGTTAATGATGATCTTCTCTGGCAGCCAATTGAGTCAGGATCGCAGGCGACATGCGCCGACTTAGCGAAAGATATAGCGAGATCTGTAACCAGGGCCGCTTTTATACTCTTGGGGTCCCTAGGCGTAACGCCATTATGAAACCTCTGAAGATCAAGATTATTTCAGTATGATAATGTGACCCTATAGAGAGTGAGATCCTAGCTTAAGTCTAATGTGCCGTATGATAAATGCGACCTAGTGTGCAACAGAAGCATGAGATCACTTATCCATTTATTTGTCACTTTATTACACTCTGTTACTGAACGCAAAAACTTTCGTCGGAGTCTAACACTTCGAAGGTCTATATATCTTGATAATTATTGATGTAATTGCAGGTGCTACATATTTGTGAGGAAGGTCTACTGTTAATGGAAGAAGCAACTGTTGTTTCTGGTCACCCAGTTTCACAGTGGTGTTTATTAATAGATCTTGAAGGTTTAAACATGCGTCATTTATGGAGACCTGGTATAAAGGTAAGAACTTCATTAAGTTGTGTTTCTTCAAATCCATTCAGTACATTCAGCCAATCGTCTATTCATTTTGCTGGGGTACTTTGCATTTCTTCATGTGTAGAAAGTTTTGTATTATACAAAGTGATGTGTAATTTTTACAAGAGTTGCATAGTGGTAATCGTGCGTGTTATTGGGCATTAAATATTTGACTTATATATGTTAGCCCTTTAGCTACTGGTATACGTATATTCACAAATGTGCCTGTCTAAACGCAAAACAAATATTACTGCTAAACTGGCATTTCTTATGCGCGTTCGGAAATATGGGCCCTAAACGTTCGAGAGGAAGGCAACGTAAACAAATACATGCGGCATACAAAGCGGTGTTTATTATGCGTCTGATACGCAACGAACGAAACATAAACACCCTGCGCATTTTTTTCATCTACGCAAGCTCGATAGGATAAATGAAAATCAATAAGCGACTTCCGTTCGCGGCATAATTCATCAAATCGCTTATTGAAGACGGCCGTATCTCACGAAAGTTTCGTACCGTCGCACAGTGGGGAAAAACGTGCGTCATCTAGTGACGACAGCCGTAGTTAAAGGATTAAAGAAAACATAATTTATTACCATCAAGTTTGCAATATACCTACATATTAAACAAACTGTGTTTTTAAAGAATGGTGCAATTTTATTGTCTGCTACCGCATATGTATATCTATATCTACTGATATATGTAGACAAATAGTTCGAAGAATTTTGTATGAAAAAAACTTGGCGGCTTTGAAGCAAAATGTCACAAAATTGTGCAAGGTGTAACCTGTAGGTACGTTTTGGTACCGGTAGCCCTGAATTGAGCCTTTATGTTACCGATTCGAGTTATATTTATACCTTTCAATTTTTTGACAGAAAATCGTTCTGTTATAAATACCTCTAATACTTACATTTACTTTTTACATTTACTAATTACTTAAGTACATGGGAATTGCCTACAAAAAATATTAAAAGTGATTTCAGCTATTATATCTTTTGTAATTGTTTACTCGTACTATCCGATTCACACGGTTTGGTCTCATTGCATAATGAATGCTAATGATAATAAGAAGTAAATGATTCACATTCATTCGTAATACTTTTCTGTTGCAGGCATTGTTACGTATAATTGAAATTGTTGAAATAAATTATCCAGAAACGATGGGAAGAGTATTGATTATGCGAGCTCCTAGATGTTTTCCAATATTATGGACACTCATTAGCACGTTTATAAGTGAGTAACACATGTTATTTTTTTAACATCGCAACCTGTTATGCCATGGTCCGAGGTACGAGGACTTTCTCAACTTTATGTTGTGAAACTACCGCAACATACATTTTTGTGTCCTGTACATATTGTCAATATAACAGCGTCTGGTGCATACATTCGAATTGCGTATAAGAAATCCCGTCTGAACCCCTTGCCGTACCATTTAGCTCGACGCAATCCAAGCCCAACCGGTGGGAGACCTGTCCTCAATTCCATTCACGTGAGGTTTATAGAAGATAATCTCTATAATATAGCCCGGATTTGATACCACGAGTCGGACTCGTGATGTCCATGTCTGGCCCGCATTTGATTCCACGAGTCGGACTCGTGATATTCATGTTTAGTCAAAAATATGTATCACCGGTCAGACTCGTCAAAATACATCAAGGGATTAAAGCTGAGCCTACTTTAACGCTGTTCAAGGTCAGCTCCATGAACCGTTTGAGGTTCCTCCAATCTCGACCAAGTTGTCAGGAAAGTGTGCAACATAAAGATGGCGGCTACGACAGTTCCGAACAGCGCTATCTAGCGGTGGGATTTCTCCTATGCTTGTTTCAGTCTCCACAGTTATATGCGCGTCGAGTGCTTACATACATCAATGCTACTAATGCATATATCGCGCGCAATATTTCAGATTTATTTGCAGGCTAAGAATATAATCCTAGTCTTTCGTAGCCGCCGTTTAAACATTGTGCGTTCCTTTGGCAACATGGACAAGATCCCCGTCCGTCATAAAATCCCAAAATTTCAGCTCAGTATTATTAATAACATTACTATAAGCAAAAAATATATGAGGGGCCCTACTGTTGAATAACACTGTTCCAGTTTTCCCTCTCATATGTACATTGTACATAATTGCGTTTAATATTATGTATTAATTATAAGAGTCACTTATTTTAGTCACTCATATTTCCAATTACGGAATGTATTCTAATGTTTCTTAATTTATCCTACAGATGAAAATACAAGAAAGAAATTCATATTTTATTGTGGTACCAATTACCAAGATCAGAGCAGTTTAAGTGAATATATCGATCCAGAATTTATTCCAGATTTCCTCGGAGGATCGTCTGAGGTAAGAATAATAAATTATAACGTATTGATACTTAATTTAACATGTAATGCTTTTATGAAATGCAATTTTTATATTTATAAGAATCGTCTTTTCTATAAATGATTACTACTAGCATTGAAATTAAATTATTGGTTTTATTTGATCAATAATATCACGAATAATCAATATAACGACAGAAATACTTGCTACGTAAATATATTTTTATATTCCATTTTATATTCCTGTTTCTTGCGCTAGTTCCTCAGCAAAATCTCTCCCTCTCCCTCTTTCCATTTCTATTTCCTGTATATCCATCAATCTTTGCCTATAGTATGCGTCTCTCATTTCCTCCAATTTCAACTTTTTCACTTCTTGCTTCGCGTCTGTTTCCCTCCAGCATTCTTGAACTATTTTATTCTTCTTTGACCGCTTCGTTTTTTCCTCATATTTTATCGATCATTTCCCCGCTTCTATCCTTACTTTGTCCGTTTTTGTTTCTTCCAAAATTAGATATGATGCTGTGTTGAAATCCAAGCCTAACGTCCAGCTTATGTATCTTCTCTAGTTTTTCCAAACGCACGTTTTGGTCGCTTCTTCTACGGAAATTCAAACAATTCATTATTCAAGCTCATCGAGCCAAATTCGTTTAATTGTGATTGTAATTCGCGTCCGCCGTCATTTTGGTTACATCGTTTCACTTTGTGCGAGCCGTCCTTAAGTGTGAAATAAACGTCAAGTGCCGTAAAATCTTCTTGTGCTTCATTCGCTCGTCCTGCACCACCTTCACGCTCAGCGCTGAGCGATTCCAGAATTCACTCGGATCCCGAAGCCTACCGGTCAAACCGAAACATTGGTCCTTCGAGCCGAATCCGAAACATTGGTTCCGAAACTACGTTCCACTTCTTGATTTTCACTTCCTCTTTCCGTACTGCATTATTTACCTTTTTGACCATTTCTTCTACCATTTCATTTACCTCTGTCCTATTATAGTTTATTTTGTTTAATTCCGTTCGAAACTCTCTCTTACCTACCTGTGTCCACATTCTCCTCTCCCTCCACCTCTCCTCCTGATTTCCCTCCCGTTCTCTCCTTTTATCTCCTCTATATAATTCCACCATCAGCGGCATATGGTCTGACTCCACTCTTTCATCCACTGTGAATTTCCTGGCATCTTCTTTCGTTTCTACATTTGTAATTATACAGGGTGGCCCGTAAGTTTCGCCGTATTCGGAAATGTGGGGTAGCTGAGGTGATTCTGAACAACTTTTTCCTAGACCAAAATATTGTATGAAGCTTCGTTTTCGAGTTATTAATGAAAAACACTGGCCAATGCGAGCGCCCGTATAGCGCGCGCTCAGGTACAACTGCGCGCGGTCGTGATCGGGTGCATCGGGGGGCAACGTACGGCAAATATTACATCGTCTTAAATTAAGAATAATGTTCAATTGTTCGTTATTCATGAATAACAATTAAATTAACAAGTCGTTTAATAACGGTTCCATACTTTTATTCGTTATCCGAAACGTATAAAGTGTTTTATTACTTACGAAAAAAATGTTTGGATAATTAATGTTAGAAAAAGATAGGTAAATAAACTTACCCTTTCGTACGCGATGTAATCTGCTTCGACGGAAGTGGGTCCTTGGCAGTTGGTCATTGCACCGATCCTGACCTATCTTAACAATTTTATGCCACGAAACGCACGTCTCGACGATCGATACCGATCTGATTCGCACTTGTTTCCACAC
Source organism: Nomada lathburiana (assembly GCA_963667235.1). Taxonomy (NCBI): domain Eukaryota; kingdom Metazoa; phylum Arthropoda; class Insecta; order Hymenoptera; family Apidae; genus Nomada; species Nomada lathburiana. Next base: position 1,551,722 of record OY763905.1, read on the forward strand.
GTACACGACACGCACATTAACGATTAGTAGTAACGATTGTAGTTTCTTTTTTCATCTCCCTCCATGTTCCCGTTCAGGATATTCCATCCTCCTTCTTCGACCATCTCCAATAATAACTTTCCCTCCGTGCTTTTAATTTTGTCTTTTGTTCTCCTTACATCATGCTTTTCTTCTATTCTAAAATCGCCCCCTTTTTGTCCAATTCTGACATTGAAATCTCTTCCGATTATCAATTTCTCCATCTCCTTCTCCTCTATTATCTGGTCCTGCTCTTCTGTCGTCTCCTTCATATCTGTGCTATATACTGTTATTATTCTCCTTCTTTCATTTTGTATCCTTACCCTTCTCTGTTGAATATGTGCTGTTCCCTCGGTCGGTCCTTCTTCTATGCCTTTTCTTATACCTGTGATAATTACACATATCGCTCTCCCCTTTTTTTCTCTCTGATGGCATACATATTTACATTTCCATGAGAATTCCTGTGGCAACTTATTCTGCAGTCCTTCCCATTGTTTCCCCTCAACCCATGTTTCTACTAATCATATTACACCGAGAGCTCTTAAAAAATCCCAAAACTGTTTGTGTTTACTGAATAATCCTGCAACATTCCAATATCCATTTTAATTGTGTCTATTGCTCTTAGATTCCTTGTACATTTCCATCTTCCGCGGACCACCCCTCCCCGCATGTCTGCATCCGCAGACGCGCGGTGAGCAGGTGTGGATACTGCATTTTGCCGTGCTTTCGTTGTCCTTGTAAGCTCTGCTTACTGCTTGTAAATCCTCCAATGATTTAGAGCAGGGCTCGGAATTAAGTGAACTTTCGGGCCGATTTTCAGAAGCAACGCCCCCTTTCTCCCGCCGCACGTCTTGGTCCCCGCGATCGCTATGCGGCCCGCAGCTCCTTAGGCGCGTAGCATATGAACAGCGGTCCATGGGACATGGGACGATGTGGAATCCTATTGATACGAGTGTCGCCCTAATGCGACCCGCGCGGTTCATAAGGGGCGTTGCCTCTGAAAATCGGCCCGAAAGTTCACTTAATTCCGAGGCCTGATTTAGAGATTCACCGAGCTTGGCCGGTCCCAAAAATTTACCTCTTTCAACCCCTCATACTCTTTCCTGATAAATGTCTCTTCATTGATTTGAGCTGTCCTGTGCCCTTCTTTCACCTTTGCCCCTTGCTCCCTTTCCGCCTTGGCAATAGATTCAATATTTCTCTGTATCACCCTTTCCTTTTTCGTTAGGTCCTTATCGATGAACAACCTCTTATCTTTCAATGTGTTCTTCTTTAGCATTACTGTTCTTTTCTGTTGCCAGCTCCTCGGCTTCACTATCAGTAGCCTTCTTTTCTCCCCCCGTCCTTTCTTCGATTTCTGCCTCTACCCGCAATTCGTGATTTAACACGTACTCTACCGTTTCCTTCGGTGTCTCTTTACACGGTAGATCTTCTCCCCATAGTGCGATAGTATTTCTCCACTCTCTTTTATCTCTAGCCTCTTCCTTCCTTTTTAGCCCCTCCAGTCTTCCTGCCAGCCTCTCAGACTGATCCTTCTTGGCCTCCAGTACTTCTATCCTTCCTCTCATTTCCTTCCTTTCCCTTTCCCATGTCTCATCCCGCCTGTTCCAGTCGTCCCACAATTCCATTATATCTTGTCTCAAATCTCTGTTGCATATTCCTAGCTCTTCCAAGTCTTCCTTCACTGGCAGTGCAACTCCCATCAATTTATCTCATTTTACCGCATCCATTTCTTTTTCCTGCTGTCTTCTGGCTGTCTGGTGTTTCAGCAGTTCCTATCTCTACCTCTGTTTTCTTCAGCGGAGGCGACCTCTCGGTTATCCTTTCTTTTACCCGCTTCAATGCGTTCTCCTCAGTGTTCGTAGTATTCTCTAGTATTAAATTTTAATGATTAGAAATAATATATTTTAAATAATAGGACAATGTGTACGAGATTTATGGTATGATACCTCGAAGATTTTATATTTTCGACGCAACCACTCATAACGTAAGAACTTCTATATCTTTGTTTTACATGTTGAAAATTGTAGTCACATTTGGTGTTCGTTTTTATGTTTTGTTAGGGTTTCCTTCTTTTTATGAAGTGTTCCTCATCTATGTCATTTAAAATTTTTTAATGCCATAAATCGTATAAGAAGAATACATACAGGGTTTTCTTTGGGAGATGAAAAATCTGGAATTCTGGGGTGACTGTGAACAACGTTTTCCGTTTCCAAAATGTTGGTTGTAGCTTCGTTTTTGAATAATTGCCCTTATATTGGTCGTGAATGGGTGGGCTCTCGTGGTTGAACGTCCACTCTACGCTCGCCCGATGGCCAATGTTTTTCGTTAATAATTCAAAAACGAAGTGTCAACCAACATTTTGGTAACGGAAAACGTTATTTAGGTTGACCCCAGCATCCCCATTTCCGGATTTTTCATCTTCGAAAGAGAACCCTGTAGATTGGAAGTATAGTTTTCGGGGTCATGCAAAAGAGTTCAGTAAAACATTTTTAGTATAGGAAGGACGCAAAATATTATCTTATTATGCAAGTAAATATCATGAACAAGGGTTGTATTGTCTTTCAAAATGTCATCCCTTTGAGTTATTTTTTCTTTATTATAGATTAGCAATTATTGATCTACAAAATTCACATAACAGTGAAACAAAAACCTTATGCTTTATTTGCTAAGTCTATGAAAAACTGTTCTTCTGTTACATTCACACAAAAGTTATCGGAAAAACAGTTTGTGTATAAATGTTAGTATTTTTAAATATTAATATGCCCTTAATTTTTGTATTGTATCATATTTTGTTGTGGAATTTACTTGCAGAAACAATTTCTAATTGTTATAAATTATTGAAAATAAGAGCTTAAATTGTAAAAAATGAGAACTGTAAAATCGGTGGAAGAGTCAATTCTAAATAGTTTTGGAACCGATATAGATTACGAATAAATAGTAACTGAATTTTCAGTTTCCTACAACAGTTATTCAGAATAACAAATCTTCATGTCTCAAAAACGGAAATCTATACGTATAACTGCTTTCAAACCCTGCTACTGATGCATATCGAGTTCCTAACACTAGCCCAACCTTATTCCATGCAACTGCAAATAGGATCCTAGGGCAAATGATTTCACGCGAATGTATCTTGCCCATTGCCCTAGAAACGTACTTTTAGTGACATTAGTAGAGATAAATTTGGATTACAGACTCTATGTGGTTCAACACATTTACTGTGGAAGACGTTAACGTACACGTCATCGGATTGTTCTATACTCCTACGTGTGACACGTACATCTGCATCATGTATCCTCTTCCCAGGAACGTTGTTCCAAAACAGGGCTCGAAATTAAGTGAACTTTCGGGCCGATTTTCAAGGGGCAACGCCCCCCTTCTCCCGCCGCACGTCTTGGTCCCTGCTGTCGCCATGTGGCCCGAAGCTCGTAGCCCAGGCGCGTAGCACATGAACCGCGCGGGTTGCATTAGGGCGACACTCGTATCAATAGAATTCCACTTCGTCCCATGGACCGCTGTTCATATGCTATGCGCCTAAGCAGCTTCAAGCCGATTGGCGATCGCAGGGCCAAGACGCGCGGAGGGCGAAAGGAGGCATGGCCTCTGACAATCGGCCCGAAAGTTCACTTAATTCCGAGCCCTGTTCTAAAAAAAGAGTTTTCCAGGTATCTCGGCGTTTACTTTTTGTGCCGAATTGGACATGTTAATAGTAGTGTTAAATATTTATTTCTGTGTAATATGCCGTGAGCAAAAAAAGAACATTAAGCACTATCGCTAATGTATATACAGACAAGTTCATCCATAAAAATATGTCCCTAAATTTCTCGGGTAATGTGAACGAAAACTGTTAGGTCTATTTAAAGCTATACAGGGTGTTCCGTAACTATGGGAACTCTCGGAAATGGGGCGTTGCTGGAGTAACAACTCTGATCAACTTTTTTCTTTACCAAAATCATGGTTGAGGCATCGTTTTTGAATTATCAACGAAAAACACGTCGTGGTCGTGGACCAGCGCATTGGTACAGTGCCGTCGTCCCGCGCCACCCTTACGCAGCGTGCCCGCGTGTGCCGGCGTCGTGGTCGGACGCAGACCGTTTTCTAACATTAGTTATTCAAATTATATTTCTTAAAACACAATTTATCTACCTGGAAACGGGCTGTTAAAAAACACTTTATTCCTTTCGGATAACGAATAAAAGTATCGAACACAGTTATTAAACGACTTATTACTATATTTGTTACTGATGAATAACGATAAATTCTGCATCATTCTTAATTAAGACGATGTAACATTTGCCGCACTCTTCCCTGGGTACCCGCGCTGCAGTCAGCTGTGCCAAACGCGCTCTGCCAATTCGTTGATCCACGACCACGGCCGACCGTGGTTGAGAGCCATGCGTTCGAGCGGTCTGTTTGGCCAGTGTTTTTCGTTAATAACTCAAAAACGAAGCTTCAACCAACATTTTGATTAAGGAAAAAGTTGTTCAGATTCACCCCAGCAACCCTTCACTTCCGGGAGTTCCCATAGTTAAGAGACACCCTGTACGTCTTTGTATAATTCGGCCGAGCAATTATTAACTTTCTAGTACACATCTTCAGGTGAATAGTAATAAAAAGGATAGGCAAGTTAACGGTCATGGCTCAATTTTACCTTTTGGTTATATGTGTTTATTTTTTTCGTTTCGAACTGTTCTTTCTGCCCCAGGACCATTTTATCTTCTCTCACTATTTACTACATACTGCAAAGTATAGTACTGTAAAGAAATGTTACGTAAAGAGGTACTCGCAGGCCCTTTGGCTAAACCTATCTGCGTTACCATTGACTACTGTAAGTAGAACACTAAATGAACCTTAGAAGATACAATGAATTGAATTGTTTCATAAATATTAACCCTTTTTTGCGGTTCAGTTTGATGCCAATCGGACGTATCAGACGATAGACGTTTAGCCGTGTACACACATATTTTTATTATGGTGTTACTATAGCTGATTCAAAAATGGATTTAAGACATGTATCATACATTGACCTTCAAATGAGTTTGAATGAAGAAATCGTAACAGTTTAAGGGCCACTGAGAAATAGAAGGAAACATTTTTTCACTGCATGATTTGCAGTAGTTAGGCTTATATTGTTTGCAACTAAAGGTCAACGTCATTTGTTGTACATGCTTGAAATCCTTTCTTCGTCCATTTTAAATCCATCCATTCTTGTAAGTGAGGCTTGAAGGCCAAGCGATCGTCGAATTCACTTAGAACGTGTTATAACCGTGTCCAGATGGTCCTTTCATATACCGAACGCTGTTCACTGTTCACAAATGTTTACGCTGCCGGCTAATTTAATTGGCGAAGAACAGTGTGGACGCGGTATTAGCGTTATACGTTTCCGCGGCCACGCTGTTAAGAATGGGGAAGCCCATGCAACTCACGAGCTGTCCTTGGACAGGAAGTGTTCGTGAAAAAATATGCGAAGACAGAATGGCGGAATCGTTCTCCTTTGTACAACCTCTTTCCACTACAAGTCTGTTTTATCATTGAGGTTTCCGTCTTGTTTCAGTTTTTGTAAAATATTATATGTATATTGTATAGCCAACTTTATGTAATAATGTTTTGGAAACATCCAATTTCTGAAAATGTAAAACGCTGATCTAAGGGTACAGAAGGCTAATGTCTATAGGCTTCTTATATTGTGCAACAACCATTTTTAAAATTTGTAATGCCGTTATTTAATAGTATCCAATAATCGAAAGGGGAAAGGAGCTACGTTTCATTTACTAATAGAATATTTCTGCCCCATTTTAATAGATCTCATGTTTATGACACTTGTTCGGTTAATTATTAAAATAACTATTTTATACGTATATTACAGAAACGGTTAAAATCAATATGCTAGTAATATATTTTACAGTATACATATATTATATACATATATATTTATGTATTGCTAGATAATCGAGATTTGTCTGTTTTCTCGAGATCTAGGGTAAGTGCTTTTCTGTTTACCACAGTCCTCTCACTAGAAAGCACCTGTGTCTTTCTAATTTACAAACCAAATTTTCGAACAATCTCTACAAGAAATAAGTTAATTAAAATAGGGTTACTTACTACCCTTAAACACGCTCGTGCTGTCTGGCATTTTCGTATCACTAGCCATATCTATATGTATTGTACATACAGAGGGTTACGTTTAAACGCGAATGGTGCAATATCTCGTCAAGGGTTGAAGGTGTTACGAGCCAGGGCTGTGGGCAACGCCTAGGCCAGCGAGGTTTATATTACCCAAGGGATATGGTTGAGAGTTAGTTAGCGAAATCGGGGAGCCACTAGGAAAGAAGTTTACAGACGAACCTGGTGCGAAACCAGGAAGCTGTAGGAAGGATTAGTTTTCGTGGACGAACTCGATGCGAGATCGGGGAGCTGCTAGGTTGGAGTTGTTTGCTTGTTTGGATAAGGACGTGCGTGCGAACCTGATGCGGGATCAGTCGCAGAAAATGTTAATTTGCCTCGCAACTCTAAATTAATATTTGGTACAACTCGAGCGGTAAAGTTGTATCAGTGGGTACGTTGTTAATATAGAAGGTAATGCGATTCGTCACATCATTCGCTACAATATTGTGTGTAGAAAAATATAGGATGCCACTTAACAAAATTATTTTGACTTTAAAATGTCCTCCACTACATTAATGTCCTACACAAAAATCATGAACAACACGCAATGTGCCCCTTTAAGTCGAACAACTTTTGTAGAAACATTCTCTTGACAGCTTCAATCCTGTACGACAGGCCTCGAATCTGCAGGCGCGTAGCATTAGGGCGACACTCGTATCAATAGGATTCCACATCGTCCCATATCCCATGGACCCCTGGTTCATATGTACGCGCCTGAGGAGCTTCGAGCCGCTTGGCGATCGCGGGGCCCAAGACGTGCGGCAGGAGAAAGGGGGCGTTGCCCCTGAAAATCAGCCCGAAAGATCACTTATGTAAATCCGAGGCCTGCTTTACGAGATACTCCACCATTCGCGTTTGAACGTAACACCCGGTATAATACATATGTATATGTCTGACCAACTTATTACAAGCTTTCTGAACGGGCACGCGCAAAGCAAAAATAAAATCTTACAATAAATTGATCAAAAGCAGAATAGCATTGAGCTGTCTATATTCGAAGGCTCTTAAATATTCGCCATTTTGAACAAATATGTATACGTAACATTTGCATAAAAATATAGCGTTACGTTTTCAACAATTATGTGTGCGTGTAGCAAATCTGCAAATGTCATATACACATTTTTGTAATGTATAAGCTACGATTTACATTTGTATTGTTATTAAATTAAATATTTACCGTATATTGTTTCTTTAATATTAGGCAATTACTGAGGGTGGAATTGTACCGAAGCATCTATATAAAGTGGAACTAGAAAGCGCATCTGCCGATGAAGGACATAATTTGTACCATTCCATTAGTTTAAGTCGTGGTCAAATTCATCGTGTAATAATACGTTCTAACGACCCAGGATCAGTTCTGACATGGGATTTTGATGTAATGCGACATAATATAATGTTTACCGTATTGTATCAAGCTAATGACGATACAAAAAATCTCTCTTCAGGTATGTACAGTTGATTTACAGTAGGTTATCAAATTTGACCCACAGTGCGAAAAATATTATGTTTTTAGTATTTGTGAAGAAGTAATATTACAATTTCAAGGTGTTTAGAGTGGATAGTTTTTAATTAGCAATTGTCCACTGAAAATACATTAAGAAATTAAACTCAGCTTGTGTGATTATAAAAAAATTCATTGTTTTAATGTAAAATCGTCAATTTATGTGGGGGTCTCTAATAATTTGATCACCAACTGTGCACTTTGAAAGAAATTGTCATTATTTATGCATCTATCATATTTTTAACTCTCATCACATTTTATGCATCGGTAAACTTCTGTACAGGGTGCCTCTTAACTATGGAAACTCCCGGAGCGCGATTGAAAGCTGCGTGCTTGGGCGCGCTCTATGGGCGCTCTGATTGGCCAGTGTTTTTCGTTAATAATACATAATAGTTCATAAATATATCGATCCATTTTTAAAAACCGTCAAACGACCTTAAAATGTTGCAAAGAAAAGACAAAAGTGAAAAAAATTCTGCGAATCAGAATATTTGTCCTCTTGAACCATTCATTTTCTCTCTGAACATTATGTTCGTATGATGAAAAGCAAACGAGATATTGTAACTGCTCAAGTTAGGTGGTCTACCCTGTATACATATGTATACTAGATATACATATATATTTATATGTATATTTTGTATTGTATGTGAAAACAAACTGACAAAAATATTAATGAACACTCTTAAAAAACGACAAAGTTGAGACATCAGATTAGCGACACATGATTCCTTAGTTCGCGGACTGTTTGGCATGAAACTTACATCCACTTGCCTGCGAACTTTCTACATATTTATTTTGTTGAAGATTTATCAGCCGAAGAAGAAAACGGCGAACTGTAGAGCTTATTCAATTTGCTTTATATGTAAGCTACAGTATGAGGTATCTTTATCCTTTCGACAAATGTTAATTTACACTTTTGTCAGTTTGTTTTCACATACAATAAAAATATTGACTTTTGGCTAAAAAATAGAGTTTCAATTTGTACACTTCATGCATTTGTTGCGAAACGATAACTTTTTGAAATTAACGATTTCCAATTTTTCGCTCTATGCATTTTTTATTTCGTCTACTTGTTTAACAATTTGCCTATCATTCTGCCGATGATTAATAATGGTGGGTTTACACTTTCTTGGAACCTGAAGAATAACACCTTATCAATATCTTCGGTGTCTGATCTACCCAAAATTTGGCCACTTTTTAACATCCACCTTTAGATAAGATTTGCTATCCATCAACGTATGAGACTATGTGGTTGCAACTTTTCTAAGGACCCCCGTTTGGTGACGATGACACAATGGTGGGAACCAAGCTCGATCATATATCGTAGAGAACTTTTCCAACATCTATTGAATCTTTGCTGTATTTATTTAACTGAATTCTGTATTCCAGTTAATATCAATACGATCAATTTTAACGTAACACTTATTTGACAGTCATGCGTTTTGTCACATGTACATTACATTTTGTGTAACGAAGAAAATAATCAAAATTAATTTTTCAGATTCACTTACGCGTGCGGATGCAGAATTATTAGAGACGAAAGAAATTAAAGGACATTTCATAAAGGTTGAACCAAGTATTATTTGTCATGATGGTGAAAGTATTCAGGTGAGTAAATACGAAAGTAGTTCATACACGCGTGTGCGAGAGCACAATTCATGACTCATCATCATTGAAAATTATGTAATTCTATTTTCGTTAAAACGTATGCCACGATCATAAGACCTCTACAAGTTTAGCTATAGAAAAACTGTCCTCTCCGGAACCACGAAATTTCTCTCTGAACAATTTTTTCATACAGCCGATTTAGATAATTTTACAAAGATGCAGAACTATGCTTTTACACAAAACCATTATAGATATATAAAGTGTTCACCATTAAATCGAGTAGATTCGTTAAAACCTATCTTTACCCCGTAATCCTTATAATATTAGTAGCAACGTTCCCACTGATACAACTTTACCGCTCGAGTTGTATCAAACTTCAATTTAGAGTTACGAGACAAACTAACACTTCCTGCGACTCCCTGATTTCGCATCAGGTTCGTCCGCGCTTGACTCCATTCCTAGAGACTCTCTAATTTCGCATTAGGTTCGTCCGCGCAAATAACTAACAAACTTATAAACCACATTCCTTGGGTAATTATACTCTCGTCGGCCTTGTCGTTGCCCACAACCCTGGCTCGTAACATTTGGAATGACAAACTTAACTACGCAAACAATTTTTCACAATAGCAATTTGTTTAAAAAGTATATTAAAAATTATCAATTTTTGAAATGTTTCTCTTACAACTTTCTTACAAAATTTGCCAATATAAACTATAGATGAACACAAAAAATACTTATCCTTTGACACTTTTAATTTCATCCTTCCAGTCAAGTTAGGATTGTTATAGTATAACAATCTGCGCGGGACAGCAACATATTACGAGAAAAGTGGACAAAAAAATCATAGTCAAAAATTGCCACCGCAGGTAGAAACGGCCCTCATTTTTTATTCTCGTTGTAAGCGGTAAGGTAGGTTTTTACACGAGCGTGATTCGAAAACATTACACTTTGGATCACAATTATGTACGTGCAGTTGTTGTTCAACGAATGATTGCAGATAAAAAAAAATACGTGCCAAACATTTATGTTTTAATCTACCTCGTGTATAAATTTCATTAAAATCGGCGTGGACTGATGAACCTTTGATTTTTCGTTCGTGCCGTAATTCGGTTTTAAGGGGTGAAATTAGCCCCGCAAAAAATTGAGGAAAATCTCAGGAAAGCTGAGAGATATCTGAAAAAGGTTCAAGTAAAACTTGCATCGCTTTTACTGCGTAAACAATTTTTTTGAAAAATCCACGACTTTCGACTTATCCCTGCCCCCACTCGCTTCGCCCTAAGAAAATGTTGTTTCTTTTCTCTTTTCATATCTGTAAATGACTTATGTGTTGAAATTTTTGTGTAAATAAAAAAAAACCATTATTATTGAATTTGTATAATACGTTAGGAGACCTTAGGCGTGTATTGCTGATGACGTAGGTGGAAAAGTCGGCTTATGTTGTAACAAGAAAGCTGTGGAGTTTTGGCAAAACGGAAAACAAAGTCATCGACCGCTTAGCGCTGTACAAAAAAAACTTGTGGATGGTTAAATCCGTGCAGCAGCTGCATAAGTGGGCTACGAGTTTCGAGAAGGGTGGAACAAATGCAGATAAATTTACATTTATTACGGAGTATGTACTGCAAAACTTTGAAGAAGTTTGCGACAGGAGACTTATTGTCCATGACATGAATTTGAGATTATGGGCTTTGGGGGCCAAACAGCAACAACTAGTGGACCTACCCGGAGTCAAGACAAGTCAACATTAGATTAGGAAATTCAGGAATGTCCATGGAGTCGTATCTCGCAAAATACCAACATGCAGAACGCGATCTACGTTTCGAGATATTGGTAACTTGCAAAATGTTGCAGTATCATTAACATTCCAACTATCGGAGTTGAAGAAATTTATAATGCAGATGAGAGTGGCGTCAACCTTGAAATAGATTCGAGATGAACATTGGCAAAATCAGGAGTGAAAACAGTAGAAGCAGTGATTCAATCGGCGTCCGATAGAACACACAGTCATACTATAATGCCCATTATTTCAGCAAGCGGGCGTCATCTATCCCCGTTATACATAGTTTTGAAGGAGCCTACAGAAACATTTGGCCGGAGGGTGCAAGAAACACAATTCCGACCAAGCAATATTTACAGCGGAGCTTTGAAATCACGAAAAACTCGCGTCAGAGCATTTCAAAACTTGGTTTAGCCAAATATATCCGCCCAATGCTGAGCACAAAAACATGCTACTATTCGATTCGTGGTTTGGACACTGCCCAAATCAGTTAAATCAGTTGATTCCAGAAAATCAAGAAGTGACATTTTCAATCCTTTCGGCCTTTATGCGATATGCGTGGTGTGGCGACCATTTCTACGAGGGCAGTCTGAAAAGGTGGTGTTAAACTGTGCAACCGTAATTGTATTTGTAAGTTCCATCCTTTATATAAACACATGAAAAATTTTATTTCGATCTGTCAATTCATTCGAGTAGTAGCAGCTGCTGAATATTGACGTGTCATTGACCTTTTTTAAAATGGAAAAAATTGAATATCGTGCAGTGATTAAATTCTTTGTTTTGGATGGTTTAACACCAACCGAAATTCATCCGAAATTGTTAAATGTATATAAGGATACATCACCTTCACTTTCCACTGTGGAAAAATGGGCTGCTCTTTTTAAATCTGGTCGTACAAGCCTCGAAGATGATTCCCGCGAAGGTGGTCCAAAAACTGCTACAACCCCACAAATCATTCAACAAGTCCATGATGTGGTGTTAGATCAGGGCTCGGAATTAAGTGAACTTTTCGGCCGATTTTCACTTAAAATAATGGATTTTTCAACCAATTTGTTTACGTAGTTTAGTAAATGCAATAAAGCGATGCAAGTTTTGTTTATACTTTTTTTTTAGATACCTATCAGTATTCTTGAGCTATTTCACGAACAAGAAGATTCTGAATTTTCTTCAAAGGCTGATTTCACCCCTTAAACCCGAATTATGGCACCAACGGAAAATATTACGAAAGTATTAAGGATGTTATCGATATTGTATTCATACGTTTCTGAATTTCCGGGTTGTAAATCACTACACCACAATCTTTCAAGTTCTGCATCGTTAAATAATAAATTTGAAAAACCTATAGGCTTTATTCAAGAGCCAAGGGGCTACAGTATAATATAATTATAATCAATAAACAGTAATATTAATGTTTTGTACTTCATTCAAATTAGCATTAGCTTGTTTATTTTATTACATGATGCGATTGTATAACACCGCCAAATAATAGACATTTAATTTCCGGTAAAAGATCACGCAACTATATTTTTCTAGTGCCAATAATACGGGTGGCATAAACTGTTATCAAATGAAGATTAAACTAACAAATATTTATAAGGAAATTACGCAGAACATAAATTTTGTAATTCATCTTGTTTATTTATTCACCAATTTGCAACTATTAACGCATTGGGAAATAACTGTTGCATATTGTAATTTTAATTGTACGTTTATCACAAATTGATTGCAATCTAATTTCAATGTATTTAAAAAATTTGTGTAAGCATTAATCATTAAATTGTTCTTGATCTTGATTTTCAAGGTCAAAATTTGTATCTTACAATTAGTATCATATTCTACTCGTCACAGGGGTCAAGCTATGATCCATGGCTCATTTGGCCAAGGGTGACATTGAAAAAATGTTTAACCTTGAAAATCATGTTCAAGGACGATTTTTGTTGGTCTGAAGGTTTAGAATCACGGTGGTCTTTACCAATCATATTTTTACACCTTGTACAACAGAATATACGCTACATTGTCTAATTATATGGTATCGTGTCAAACACGACGAAGATTAATTTTGAAATTAAAACACATTGCATTTAATTCCAAAGTTAATTTTTTATCGATAGATTTCTCGATGTAGAGTAATATGAATATTGCATGTCAATTCGATTTACATGTACAATACCGTAATGGTATGTTATATTGCTGCAGGGTTCACATATAATGCAAGATGCGGGTATTTATATATTACAATGGCACAATCGGGACGATCCAGGAGAATTTCTTCCATCGATTAGTGGGCATAAAGCCCAACTTATGTATTTCTATGAAACATTGCCCTCAGTTCATTACAGGTATACACATCTTCCTACGTACATACATTTCACAAAATTAGGTACAAATTTATTTTGATTAATAGTTAGAATATAACAATGCTTCTATGATGTTTTTTCTAGGGGATCCATGATGAGTTTGCAATCAGCTATAAGTGCAAAGTCCGAGGCCGTTTCATTTTTATCAAGATGACATGTGAAACGTACATCGTAGTACTTTCACCAATTTTTAGGATTAGAAAACATCGAAGTAGCGCGCAATTTTAGTCGATTTACTAATATTTTGTTGGGAACCCTTCCAAGTAACAATAACTTTGTCGTATTCAAATTCTTTATCTTTTAGTTTGTAATAGTAGTACATTTTAAATTAGCATATTTGCTTTCAACATTGTAAGTAGGAACCACGAATTTTAATTCCAAAGGTGTATAAAACAAATCAACATGTAAGTAAGATTATGCAATGGGAATTAACATAGTACAAACCAATTCTGTTTTATTTTATTCTGCTATTTACCTCGCTCTTCCTCTATTTACTATTAAGGGTTTGTTGTAATATAGAAATCCAAACAATCATTATTTACGTCTTAAATAATAAGTAATGGTTGTTCGTGTTTTATGATACCATTATATAGAATATTGTTAAACATAACACGATGGACACATGGACAGAATAGAAAGAGGAAAAAACGGATGCGTGTGATATAGTGATAAACACACACACACATACCATGTGAGCTAGAAGCACTTGGCAGTACAAATGTGTCAGCAGTGTGTTGAACGTATTTTTATCAAATTCATTTTCATGGTTCTGCGGATTCGAAGATAACGTCAAACAGCTGGTAGCCAAAATTGTACATGTGACCAGGGTTGCCAGAACTAGAGCGAACATACTCGCCTGAAGTCCATATAATGTAGTAGGTAGTAGTGAAGGAGGAACACACTATAGTAGTTGGCGCCGATTGATGATACCACCCTTTGGAATTTCGTAGTACAGTGCATAGCCACTTGCCGATGCTGTTTTACATTTTGTTTCATTGTTTGACGGGAATTATTCACGTTTGAACAAACCAAGAGAGAGAGAGAAGTAAAATGTTATTTCTCGGTTCCGTGTTTAGTAATAAGTTTAGTTAATTTAACTTGATTTACGAAATATGTTAGAATTTATTAAGTGTGGTCCGTGGATCAGGAGTGATATCGCATTAGTTTAAATGGTGCAACTCAAGGTGAAGAAATGTTAAGACAATTATGTTTTTATGCCTTCGGGTAGTGTGGAGAGTGGGGTTTGCCTTTGTCTTAAAACGTTTACGTTTTGCCGATGCAAGCGTTGGTCGCTGTGTTACGACTGGGACTGGGCTTCGTTACAATTGTATAAATAATAACAGTAACTTCTACATTATCATTACGTTTCCTTTTTTAATTTCATGAAAATAACATATATTGGAAGGAACTTCAAAATAAATTCTTGTTTTGGAAAAAAGAGACAGTTGTTGTCCACGATGAATAGAAATATTTCACACACGCATTATTGGTGTCATACACTACATATTGGCAACGAATCAAGGTAGATTGGGACCTGTCAAGTGTTAACACTTTCCTTGTCTGTACAAACAGTGTGCTCCCAGGCCCAGTATCAGTATCACACTCATACTCCTTCTGTCCACTCCCCTCAGTCCAATTCTCAGAAGTTACCCATTCAGATAAATTTCCGAACCGCAATTTGTATATACAGGGTGTTCCGTAACTATGGGAACTCCTGGAAATGGGGGGCTGCTGAGGTGACTCTGAACAATTTTTTCCATTACCACAATGTTGGTGGAAGCTTGGTTTTTGAATTATTAACGAAAAACACTGGCCTATCAGAGCGCCCGTAGAGCGCGCGCTCAAGCACGTAGCTCTCAACCGCACTCGGTCGTAGTCGTGATCGCATTGGCACAGCGCACACTGGGACAAACGCCCGATCTAGGTGGGAAAAATTCATAAATCGGTTTGCGATGATCATAATAGGATAAAATTTTATTTTTAAACTTGGGACCTGGCTTTCTAGTGTTTTTAATGTTAAAAAATAAATTACATACATTAAATACAGGGTTTTTAAATTATAATTTATTTTAATTTTTTAAAATTTAATTATTTTAATTTAATAAATAACACATAATAAAATATAAATAAAATTAATACATAATATGAAAACCTAATGTAATTAGTACATAATAAGTGTATATACAGGATGTTTGAATATACAGGGTATTTCACCTAACTTGACCACCTTAAATATATCGCTTATTTTGTATGATAGAAAAAAATGTCAAGAGTAGAAAATATTCTGTTCGATGGCGCCATTACGGCGATGGGCCGAACTTTTTCCCAAGGTCATTTTTGTTCGAGATTTCAAGGTCATCGTATTTTTTTAAATGGGACTGCATATTTTCACTACAACAGTCTTATAGCTTATAAAAAAACGAATCCAACGAGGTGCAATATGTTGACCTTCACGTGACCTTTAGTCAACGATGTGGTTTCAGCGTGATTGCTGTCCAGCTCATAATTCACTCGTCGCATGCAATGTATTAGACACAATTTTTCCCGATCGTTGGATAGGACGTGGTGCAAAAATTTGTTGGCCAGCTCGATCGCTGGATCTTACGCCACTGGATTTCTTTCTGTGGGGACACCTAAAATGTAAAGTTTACAATGATGTTCCCACAACACCAGAAAACATGCGAAAAAAGGGTTCTACATGAATGTAGGTCTATTACTGTAGAACAACTTAAAAATGTACAGCAACAATTTATTTTCCGCCTTCAAAAATGTATCCAGGTTCATGGTGCACATTTTGAACACCTTCTAAAATAAAGATTAAACTTAAGGCTGTTTCAATGAAATTGAAATTCCTTCATTTACCGTCCCCGAACGCGTACTGAAGTTACTGACAAACATTCCATAATTTCCTCGCTAAAGGTCACGTGAAGGTCAACATATTGCACCTCGTTGGATTCGTTTTTTTATAAGCTATAAGACTGTTGTAGTGAAAATATGCAGTCCCATTTAAAAAAAATACGATGACCTTGAAATCTCGAACAAAAATGACCTTGGGAAAAAATTCGGACCATCGCCGTAATGGCGCCTTCAAACAGAATATTTTCTCCCCCTGACATTTTTTTCTATCATACAAAATAAGCGATATATTTAAGGTGGTCAAGTTAGGTGAAATTCCCTGTATGTGCCGTCTGATGTAGGGTATGGTCACGCCGAAAGCACAGTTTTTCGTATAAACCGATATAAAATTTAGTAAGAACAATCTAGAGATAAATTTTGTATTCTGTATTAAACTATAACGTTAAACTTATAACTATAACTGTATTAAATTAAAGAACTTTAAAACAATACAACTGCAAGGGTAGCAGATATTAGCAGCTAAATTCTTGTGCATTCATTCTACATAGTTCACACTTTAGTACTATAAAAGTTTCAAAGCGGGACCTCCTGGAACTTTTTAGTTCTACTCTATTAAAGTCAGGTAAAAGGCATAAAAAATGCCTTTCAAAGACATCCAATAATTATTGTAAAAGGCATTATTTAAAAAATTTATATATTGCTATGTGAACATTTACTTATGCTAATATACTCCATGTGGCATAAAAGTTTAAAGAATGTTACTTTAAAAGTTTAAAGAATTTCCTGTTATATAATGTTCTTTACAACGAAAATAAATGTACGATTTCGTCGTGATCAGGTTTGGAGTTTTCAGAGGTCGATTTCCATACTTAAATAATCACTAAATTAATTATAATGACCATTATTGGTGTCAGTAAACATTCCTTAACAAGAATAAATTCGTTATTCATGAATAACAAATAAACTAATAAGTCGTTTAATAACTGTGTTCGATACTTTTATTCGTTATCCGAAAGAAATAATGTGTTTTAATACTAGTGGAAAAATCTTTTTTTTAACAACACGTTTCCAGGTGGATAAATTATGCTTTAAGAAAAACGATTTGGATAACTAATGTTAGAAAAAGGTAGTTAAACTTACCCATTCGTTCGCGAATTGTTTACACTGAGTCAATCCTGACCTTTCTAGGCAACCTGCAACAACTGCTATTACGGCAGGGTTGGTGAACTCACTTCAACGCACGGCCACTTTTGCTTTCCACAGTAAGATTTAGGGTCGATTCGACAGGACTTATTATTCCTACGTGTAACCGAGTTGGCCACTCAGTGACGAATGAATGCAGTACAGCAGGGCTCGGAATTAAGTGAACTTTCGGGCCGATTTTCAGAGACAGCGCCCCCCTTCTCCTGCCGCACGTATTGGCCCCCGCGATGGCCAGCGGCTCGAAGCTCCTAAGGCGCGTAGCATATGAACAGCGGTACATGGGACATGGGACGACGTGGAATCCTATTGATACGAGTGTCTTCCTAATGCGACCCGCGCGGTTCATATGCTACGCGCCTGAGGAGCTTCGGGCCGCTTGGCGATCGCGGGGACCAAGATATCCGGCGGGAGAAAGGGGGCGTAGCCTCTGAAAATCGGCCCGGAAGTTCACTTAATTCCGAGCCCCGCAGTACAGAGTCACTGCAGCAACCCCTCATTTCCGGCACTTTCCAGAGTTGCGGAGCACCATGTATACAGTCCGCAGATGTTATTTTAAATATGTAACTTGACGGATTGAACGCAATGTCGACGCATGTGTCGATCGGATCTCTTATCTTTCTAGTTCTCCTGCACGGAGGTCTACAATTAATAAGCTACCGTGCAAGAGAAAGCCCATGCATGCATATATGTGTATACCTATATACTATAACTATACAGTAATTTCTGGATTAACGTTCGCAGCTCGGGACCGGCCGGGAGTCTTACACCCAGAGGTGAACTTTGCCTTCTTAGAAGTTTCAGCCGAATCTCAACAGCCCGGCTTCTTTAGAGCTGCCGATATCGACGGAGACAGAAAGGTACAGCGGGTGAAGTAAATATACAGAATGGCACAAAACCCAGGGAACATCGGAAAATGGGGTGTAGCTGGATTGATTCTGAACAACTTTTTCCTTGACCAAAATATTGTTTGTAGTTTCGTTTTGGAGTTATTAATGAAAAACACTGGCCAATGAGAGCGCCCGCTGAGCGCCCGCTGGCGCGCGCTCAGGCGCGAACCGATCAGCTTCGGTCGGTTGTGATGGGGGCATCGAGGGTCCCGAGGGAAGCGTGCGGCAAATGTTACATTGTCTTAATTAAGAATATTGTCGAATTATTGGTTATTCATGAATAAGGAATTAATTAATTATTCTTTTAATTAATCGCTTACGGTCGTACTCGTGAAATAACGCATTGGCATGGCGTGTTACATCGTCTTTAACACGTTCGGCGCCGCGTCACCCATATTTGGGTGACGGTTATGCTTCCGTGGGGGCCCCGTCACCCAAATATGGGTGACGCTCTTCTTGTTCAAGTTAAATAAGATTTTCAGTTGGATTTTTAAAAGGAATTTAATGGAACAAGCACTGAATTATAAATATAGAATATACAGCATAAAAATATCAAAAATATACATATTATACTATACTTTTTATTAATTTATATTTAGGATAAAATATTACACTATCTACGTCGCATGATATTCGTTGAAACAGTCCAAGCACATCTGTGGCGATTTTGGGCAATTCAAACAATACATTGTCGTTTTTTTAACGTTTTTCCTCGCTGGTTGGCGTTCGACAGTTTGCCTCTTCTTCCGGAAACACAGGACGCACATCCTTCTTACAGGCTTGTCCTGCTGATTCTTACGAATCTCCAAGTGGTGAGACACTTTCCTCCTTTTGTGTCTATTAGTGTCGGGCATAGTATTTTCCGAGGACAAGGATCACTACTCTCCTCACTATCAATTATACTTTCACGCGGTGCAATGAACATTTTGAGTATAAAAAAATTACTGATGTGCTTGTCACAAAAAGTATGCTTCTCGACTGAATGAAGGATCTGGGATAACTGCAGAGAGATCCCTCGCAGTCCTCTTTCCGAAGAGCTTATCGCTTTCCCCATTTTAGAACTAAACACTTTATTCTTTGTAATGGGTCGAAGGTTCTGTAACATTAGATCACCCACAACGCACGGGCCTACTCGAGTTGCATCGTTTCTATTCCCACTTATCGCTCTGTTTACGTTCTGGCGCTCCGACAGTCGGATGTCGGCCCCGCGAGAAACTCAACCGAATCACACTGGGCGCCGAACGTGTTAAGCAAGGATAATATGGAATTTTTTCCTATTCGATAATAAGATATAAACTAATAAGTCGTTTAATAACTGCGTTCGATCCGTTTATTCATTATCCGAAAGGAATAAAGTGTTTCATTACTTATGAAAAACTTACCCATTCGTTCACGAATTGACCTGCTTTACATTGTTTGAATCCTGACCTAGGCAACGCTCAACAGCTGATGTTACGGTCGGCTTAGTATCTTTGCACGATCACTTCACTTTCACATGCTACTGTGAAATGTGGGGATATTTAAAAACAATTTATTGTTCCTGCGTTTGAACATTTCGTAATATTCTGCGTTTGTATGATTCATGTTGCTCGTTCGGTTGGCAGCATGGCTCTGCCAGCTTACACGTTGTGGAAGCGAGTGCGAACGTTTAGGATTGCTTAAAGACGATGTAACACGCCATGCTAATGCGTTCTTTCACGACTACGACCGTAGGCGATTAATTAAAAAAATAATTAATTCATTCCTTATTTATGAACAACGAATAATTCCACATTATACTTAATTAAGACGATGTAACATTTGCCGCACGCTTCCCTCGGGGCCCTCGATGCCCCCATCACGACCGACCGCAGCTGATCGGTTCACGCCTGAGCGCGAGCCAGCAGACGCCCAGGGGGCGCTCTCATTGGCCAGTGTTTTTCGTTAATAACTCAAAAACGAAACTACAAACAACATTTTGGTCAAGAAAAAGTTGTTCAGTATCACCCCAGCTACACCCCATTTCCCGATGTTCCCTGGGTTTTGGGTCACCCTTAGATACTGAAAACCGAGCGTCATTAAAAGATTATTTACTTTCGTATCGATGAGACAACACTAATGCAACGATGAAAATTTCGTAATGAAAATTTTATTAAACTATTGTTGAGACTGTTGTGATTAAAATGGGATGAAACATTTTTTCAAAAGTACCGGGACCTCCAGCCATTCTCTTTTTCTCTCACTGAACCTCTATACGGGTCATTCCACGCCAAATCGATCACTTTTAGGCGTCACCATCGGCGATTTTGAAGTTTCCCCTTCGCAATGAGACTTTCAAAATGATGGAGATTTGAAAATTGGCTTCACAATGAGCTGGAAAAGGACGCAGCGTACCCCCGTTTCAGATAGGCAAGTCGTGCGCTCCCGCTATTATGGTCTGTTACCTACACCCGTTGGCACGACTGTAGTGCTCAAGGCTTGCCGAGTGTTAAACGAGAAATCACTGTATATGTATGTACATGTATACTGATAACTTTTTAGCAGTAGAATTGTTATAATGAAGTTACTAATATTTTTAGAATGAACATAATTCCAAATATAATTGTATTTTCGCAAATATTATAAGTATCGCAGGGTATACAAGATAAATATTGTACACTTTTTTCCACGCCGGCCCCGCGAGATTACAGGATTCCGCTTTTACTATACATATACAGGGTGGCCCATAAGTCTCGCCGTATTTTTAAATTTTGCGTACCTGAGGTGATTCTGAACAACTTTTTCCTTGACCAAAATATTCTACGAAGCTTCGTTTTTGAGTTATTAACGAAAAACACTGGCCAATGCGAGCGCCCGTATAGCGCGCGGCCAGGCACCACCGCGCGCGGTTGTCATCGGGTGCATCGAGGGGCAACGTACGGCAAATATTACATCATCTTAAATTAAGAATAATGTGTAATTATTCATTATTCATGAATAACAGTTTAATTGTCAAGTCGTTTAATAACTGTTCCATACTTTTATTCCTTATCCGAAACGTATAAGGTATTTTATTACTTATGAAAAAAACCTTTAGATAATTAATGTAAGAAAAAGATAGTTAAATAAACTCATCCTTTCGTTCACGAAGTAACCTGCTTCGACGAAAGTTAGTCCTTGGCAGTTGGTCGTTGCACCGATCCTGATCTATCTTAACAATTTTATGCCACGAAACGCGCGTCTCGGCGATCGATACCGATCTGATTCGCACTTGTTTCCACACGTACACGGCACGCACATTAACGATTAGTAGTAACTATTGTAGTGCGTGTGGAAACAAGTGCGAATCAGATCGGTATCGATCGCCGAGACGTGCGTTTCGTGGCATAAAATTGTTAAGATAGGTCAGGATCGGTGCAATGACCAACTGCCAAGGACCCACTTCCGTAGAAGCAGATTACTTCGCGAACGAAAGGGTAAGTTTATTTAACTATCTTTTTCTAACATTAATTATCCAAACATTTTTTTCGTAAGTAATAAAACACTTTAACGTTTCGGAAAAGGAATAAAAGTATGGAACAGTTATTAAACGAGTTGTTAACTTAATTGTTATTCATGAATAACGAATAATTGCACATTATTCTTAATTTAAGACGATGTAATATTTGCCGTACGTTGCCCCTCGATGCACCCGATCACGACGGCGCGCAGTTGCAACTGAGCGCGCGCTATACGGGCGCTCGCATTGGCCAGTGTTTTTCGTTAATAACTCAAAAACGAAGTTTCGTAGAATATTTTGGTCAAGGAAAAAGTTGTTCAGAATCACCTCAGGTACGCAAAATTTAAAAATACGGCGAGACTTATGGGCCACCCTGTATATGTATTAACGTTTATAGGCATTTGCTATCGCTTCCATTTTGTTTGGCAGTTTAAATATAGTGTATTTTCTTGAAATATATACTGTATGGTATTTTGTGGAAATGTAAAAACCTTTTAATGTAATTTCCTTTAAATATTCATTCCTCGTAGGTGGGCAATAGAAATGCCGATATTCATGCTTTGAACAGCTAAAATCTAATCAACTGCGAATATGTTAACATTAATTGTACTAGTAGTAATGTGGGATCGTGTCCTCTATGCAGGGTGTCCCGTAACTACCCTTGCATCGGGAAATGGGGGTAGCTGGGGTGATTCTGAACAACTTTTTCCTTAACCAAAATGTTGTTTGAAGCTTCGTTTTTGAGTTATTAACCAAAAACACTACCAAACGATGTAACATTTGCCGTACGCTTTCCTCGGATACCCTCGATGCCCACGTACACGACCGAGCGCAGTAGCGAGGTACAGACCTGGGCGCGCGCTCTACGGGCGCTCTAATTGGGCAGTGTTTTTGGTTAATAACTCAAAAACGAAGCTTCAAACAACATTTGGTCAAGAAATGAAACATTGAAGCAGAGAAGACCGCTGAGAGGGACCTTGGCAGTAATATGCGAGTCTGATTCTCCGCCAGATGTCACTGATTTCAAATCTTTAGACAAATATACAGTATAATTGTGGGTTTGGCAGGTTTATGCAATCAAGGCCGATGTATGTGTAATATAAAATATATGTATTTCATATAACGAAAGGTGCTACGTTGAGCTAAAGGTATATATCGTAATTTATTCTACACGATACTACGCTCTTCCACACTATTCTATTCCACGCTGTTTGTTCTTCGATCCACACTACTTGACTGCTCAATCTGCACTACTCTGCTCCTCCATCCTACACCAGTGGTTCCCAAAGTGGGTGCCACTGCCCCCTGGGGGTCGTTGCATTAATGTAGAGGGGCGAAATCAAACGAGGAGGCGCTAGGGGGTTGCCGAACGGTAATCATAAGCGATTGTTTGTGGCGACCTTCCTTTACTTTGAAACTACATTGTTCTCCACCCGTCTTACACAAAGCAAATCAGACTCATTCCGTCCGTCATTGAAGCAGTTTCGGATCCATCGCATTAAAACGTTGATTCACAAAAACTTGTTGCTTTATTGAAATGTAGAAATAAAGAAATTATTGAAGAAAAATTGTCGGCCAATTAATTTTTTGTTCATTTATGCGCACATAAGTTCATGCCAAATAAATTGTTGCCTTATTTATTGCAAAATAAATGCAGATTAACTTCCTAAATTGTTCATGTAGTTTGTGATCTTTTTTTTTAGATTACGGGTGCGGGCGTTGGACATGCGTTTGTGCAACGAAGGGGGCGGTGGCTTCGAAAAGTTTGGGCAACACTGATCTGCACTGTTTCACATTTCCATTCGTACATATATGCGTCACGAGTCCCTTAAGGGGGTAGACACGGCTAATGCAGCGACCTGTATACCGACATAATATGGCTCCGAAACATGGGTTAGAAGAATGCATCGTTTGCCCTTATATGAGAAGATTTTGAAGAGGAAGGATCAACGCGGCGCGCTGCACAGCCCGTTCAACGAGATTGTGTTGATATCTAATAATATACGTGTTCAAAGTGTAATCAAACATCGAAAAAATACACCCGCAGAGTATAAGTATTTTTAGGTCACTAAAAGGCTTTTGCGACACAAACGGGACGTGCTGCGCGCCGCGTTGAACCTTCCTCTTTCGAATGAGCCCTTACCGAGCTCAAAATCTTCTCATATAAGGACAAACGATGCATGCTTATAATTGCATTCCCACAGACGAGTTCCGCCGTCCGCTGTTAATATTGCCGTTAAAACAGAGCAAGTGACGTCACAAATGTAGTTCAGGTAGTGGTGACGAGATGGCGTCCACTCAGGAGGACTGTGGCGGTGAAACAAGATGGAAAATGAAACCGCTTTTGCAGTTTTACCGACTCAAATTCTTTATTCGATAACGACACTCACGATCTGTCGTGGTTGAACTCCTTCTTTTTGAGAAGCTCTTTCTAAACTAAAAAGTATGCTAGGCGCTAATGACTAGATTCAGAAACTTAAACCTAGTGTTATAAACCTAAAGTACTTAAACAACTAGAACTAAAGACTAGTGTCTTGAAACTAACTATAATAACACCACTGATGAGATATCTCGTCAGTGATAACACTAACCTAGTTAAACCAAGTTACTCCTGCCGACGGTAACACTGGTCGCAACTTCGCGTTGCGTCGGTAAACCGCGGGCACCACAGGACTGTCAACGTAGAATCATTGCAAAACTGAAGCGTTGGCTTGTTACATGTGCTACAGTAAAAGCGTGATGCAGTCAATGTATACATTTTCGTACGATTGTAGGGTCGGTCATATGCATTTTGGGCATACATTGACTGGGAACTGTATAAATAAACGCTTTTACTGTAACACATACATGACTTAAAATCGCTGTCGAATTTATGTTATAATTATATGGCCATATTATTTAAAATAAAAAAGGGGTGTGTAAGACTAAGTTTAGGGTCAAATTACCCTGCCTCAGTGACGCTGCCTCATGGGCGTCCAAAAGGCGGGCTCGTCGGACCCACGACGTAGTACGTTCAAGAGCCTGCTTTACGGGACCCTTTTTTCTGATTAAAATAAGGCCAAACACAATATAGTTTGAATTATATTTACTTTGTTGATACTGTGGGGTAGTTCTAGGTAGAGGCATTGAAATCACGTCTTACTAGTATGGTGCCTTCATTATATCTGAACGTACCGCGTCTCTGCGATACCGCCCTACGTCGTCAACAGCCGTCGTGCCTGGGGAAGATCCCTAGGGACCAACATCCCTAGGTGTCCCCTACTATACTGATGAAATGCGTACCCCTAAGTCTGTATCAACAAGTAAATATAATTCAAATTATATCGTGTTTGGTCTCATTCGAATCATAAAAATCTCACAGATACATTGGTAAAAGCGACATGTAGAAAAATTAATGAATAAAAAAGTTTCATCGTTGAATGAACACCGATACTCCGGGTGGGATCATTACACCGCTTCCTCGTCGAGCGTCACTATCGCCAAGGGGGTTCCCCCCCGTGGAGGGGATAGTCCATTTCTACAGCCAATCTTTTCTTGCACTTTTGTCATCATAATATTGTCCAAAACTTTCACATGACCATTGAAACATGTGTACGAGACTGCCTAGTCAATTGTGAACAGTTCGAAGAACTTCTGTTTTGCTATGATCCTACGTTAGCAGTCCTCCTGAGTAGGTACCATCTCGTCACACTACATCAACTAAATTTGTGACGTCACGAGCTCTGTTTTAACGGTACAGTAATGTCTCGATTAGTGTTCACAATTGTGTCTACGATTAGTGTTCATTTTTATCCCCACTACTTGGGGTGGTCCCCCCTGGAACCAGCGAAGCGTGAAGCGCCGCGAGCATGTAATCTGAACTCAGATCGAATATCGGTGAGAGCCAACACTGATGCAAGCGAGATTAAAAATTAAAACTTGTTCATTTTTGGTCCGTCTTAAATGAAATTTTACGAAAATGTTCGTTACAATCCCCTGATTAAAATGACACCAAACACGATATGGTTTGGACAATTTTTACTTATCAGGGTATTAATAATTTCATTCTCCTTTATTATTGTTTTCGATAGCAACTAGAATATATGATTTTGGAACTATACATATATTTACTTATTACTATTGATGCGATGAATGACCCAGCTCTCTTCTCCGCGTAGTTCCTTTATCTAAAAAGTAGATATAAATTCTTACAATTTCTTATCCGTTAAAATTATAAACTCTTATGAACACCGAATGTAATGTCACAGGAACGAGAATAATTCTCGATACAACAATATTTTGCCATTAACTAAATATAGCAATTTAAGATTAAGAGAATTAAGAGACTCTCGATTGGAGAGTTTACTTCCAAATTTACAATCTCACTACTAATTACCTTATTGCTGTTAACTAATATACACATAATCTAGTTGTTATCGAAAACAATAATAAAGGAGAATAAAATTATTAATACCGTGATAAGTAAAAATTGTCCAATCCATATCGTGTTTGGTATCATTTTAATCAGGAGATTGTAACGAACATTTTCGTAAAATTTCATTTAAAACGGACCAAAATTGAACAAGTTGTAATATTAAATTTTGATCGCGGTAGTGTTGTTTCATGTACACGGGCATTTAAACTTGCTTGTTTCCTGGAACGCTGCCCCGTATCTCGGTTGCCACAACATCAAAGGCGACCCGACTCGCTCGAGAATCGTGTCTGCACACGATTAGTGT
Organism: Nomada lathburiana; assembly: GCA_963667235.1. NCBI lineage: Eukaryota > Metazoa > Arthropoda > Insecta > Hymenoptera > Apidae > Nomada > Nomada lathburiana. Next base: position 1,578,266 of record OY763905.1, read on the forward strand.
TCACATTCGGTCCCGAGTGCCATATATCTGGCGCACTCCGCTGAATCTTCCTCTTTCGAATGAGCCCTCACCGAGCTCAAAATATTGTCATATAAAGAAATAATTAGAATCCTACTAAACCATGTTTTGGGGCCATATTTTGTCGGTATACAGCTCGCTGCATTACCCGTGTCTACCCCCTTAAATCTAACGGTAATCTTAGAAAACAGGTACACGGTTCTGCAGGCCATCGCTACTCGCCTGCAGTAGCTACTCGCTACTCGGTCGACCATCCGTGTCCCAGGTAGCCCGGTCATAAATGCCCTATAATCTATAGTTAAAAACTACGCACTCCCAGACAATGTATGTATAACAATATATACATCTATTTATCTCATCATCTATATGTACATATATTCCTATTTTTCATATCCCTGTGGCTGGATAATGATAATAACTGTAATAATAATAATGCAATACTTATAGTAAGAATATTAATAAAAGTTAAAATATACAAATTATTTTTTATTAAAATGTTCTATTATAGCTTTAGCATGATTTTCAATCTCCGGCTCTGTTGTCGTCATTTTGTGTAAATTGTGCAGCAGTCTATCAACTTCTTCCGGTTCTATCGAAAAAGGAAACAGTGAATCAGAACATTTTTCTTCAATATTATCTTCTCTGATTATTTCTGCTGCCTCGCATTCATTCATCCATGCACCTACTTCTTCATTAGAAACTTTTGAAAATGATTGTCGGGTATGCGATACTGTCGAATTTTTTGTGGGCAATGTAGTATCTGTTCTTTCCTCGCGATTAAGAATTTTCGCCCAGGATTTAAAAATATTTGTCGTTGTTACATGAGTCCAGGTTTCGTGAATTATATCTATGCAATCTTTTATATCATAATCAGCATAGAATTCTAAAATTCCTTCGTCGTATTCCAGTGCCGATTGGAGTAATTTATGCCTAAAGAGTTTTTTACATTTGGCAATTATGCCCTGCTCCATGGGTTGAACAATAGAGGAAGTATTGGGTGGTAGAAAGATTATTTTAAAATATCTGTCGTTCATTTCCTCCTCAGCCAATTTGTGCCCACTAAAATTGTCTACCAACAGCAGCACTTTGCCGCTACGATTTTGCTCCATTTGATGCTGCCTCACGTATTCTTTAAAATTGTTTTCGTACCACGAACGGAAAATCGTATGATCGACCCAAGCATTTTGTTGATGCGCGTACGTTACGTGTAACATATTTCTACAATGTTTTAGTGCCCTCGGGTTTTCGTATTTGTTAACGAAAAGCAATGGCAGCTTATGACTTCCGGTAGCATTCGCACAAAAGCCCAACATAACTCTGTCCTTCTGTAACTTTCTTCCTGTCGCGCCCCTTTCATCATTAGACGGCAGCATCTTCCAAAAAAGACTAGTCTCATCCATGTTATATAAATTGTCTTCCGTAATTTCATTGTCCTCCAATACTAGTGGTAATTCTTCGACGAATTTATCCGCAGCGAGTTTATCGGCCCCTTCAGCGTGAATGTGACGTGGTATACCGTAATTGATTTTAAAACGAGAAAGCCAGCCCCGACTTCCTGCAAAATTGAACGGACCGCCAATTTCTTCGTGCAGCTGTTTCGCTTTTTCTAGAATAATATTATTGGTTATACAATCCCCACGTGACCGACGCTGCACAAGCCAGTTGTACAGTTGCTTGTCCAATTCGTTGAACGTTGGTACACGAATCCTTTTCCTTTTCAAACGACTTGGATTTTCAGCAAACTGACGAGTTGACAGAGCATTTTGCCTATGTCGCCGTATGCTCCTCTCCGATAATCCGTACTCACGAGCAAGATCTATCACGCTCGCGCCCGCTTCTAATTTATCCAATATGATTAAACGATCTGCTACACTTATCTGTTTGAAATTGCTGGTAGAATCACAAGAAGCCATCGCGAACTTATAAGCTGCTGTCGAATCGTGCGCCTTGCGTAGACTCACTGCAGTCCGCCACGTGCTTCCGGGCCGAGTATCGGTATCTGGCTCGCACTCGTTCTTTCCCCCTCCCTAAGTCGAATTTTTAGGATACGTTTGCAGTGTGGCTGGATGCAAGCTAGCAATCGTGTTTTCTACTGAAAGTGTTTACCTAGAAGCGGCGCGTAGAGCTGTGCGTAGAGAGCATCCACCACCAATAGAAATGGTCTGGTCGACTGTCTCGTAGCTGCTATCGCGGCTCCACTGTAAACGTACCCTTAGGCGCCATTCGCCCAGTTAAGCGTCCAAATATGGCCGCGCACTATGTACATCAAAGCGAACGCTATTGCATAATTCAGTGCAGTACTGTTCAACAGTGTCGCCCCTCGTGCGCTTTCTTCCAACACCAATTGTTCTTTGCACGCAGTACGCTTATACAGTGCCACTAATACATTCGTCGTGTACGGTGTGTAAGATTCTTTGACGAATAGAGGTCCTAGTTCGTCGCAGCGCTGTGTTTCCATGACATCGTGGTCGCTACTGAAAGAACCCAAAGTGGCCTGCTAGCCACTGAACTGCTATAGTTCAATGGCAAGAAAAGGTGGCTATAGTTCAGTCGCAAGACAAGGTGGCGTTACATAGAACTATATAGCCAGGTACGACTTGTGTATTTATTGTGGGCATTAGGTATCGATCGCGGATTGACACGAAATGGGGGGTTGGTAAGTGAGATGGGGTGGACCTTAGATTTAAACTTTTAGCTTCGGGTTTTAATTAGATTCTGAGATATTAATAAAAAGCTTTCAGTACTATACATTGAAAGCTGCACATCCAGATGTTACCAATACAATCACTTCTATTGTGTAGTACCTATACGGTGTCCCAAAACCCAAACATTGGCGGCCCCCTCACGCTTTAAATTCTAGCCCAACCTAACCTCATCACTCTGTAGATATTGCGGCCAACATCGCTATTGTCATCCTCAACACACGACACTACACAGCGAAAATGATTGTTTAATAACATCTGACTAGGCAGCATGCAATGTATTAGTAACGTCCGTATACGCAGCCTTCAATGCATAGTACTGAAAGTTTTTCATTAATATCTTGGAAACTAATAAAAACCTTGGGCTAAAATTTTATATTTGAAGCTCCCCCCCCCCCCCCCCCCCCCCGCCCTTCTGTCTGGTCGATCCGCAACTGGGGCCTTTGAGAATTACAGCCTTTATTCTTAATAAAATAAAGTCGAATATACGTACTTTTTCGGAATGATTAGACGATCCTACATCAAACACTTCGCATCCCACAGATTGGGAACCACTGACGTACAGTAATGTCCGCTTTCCGCTAAGCCTCCTCAGTCCGGGACGCTTATCTGGGTTGAACAACTTCTGAGAATTCGATGGAGGGAGGGGTAAGAACGAGTATACGTGAGATACCAATCCGGCCGCGTAGTGATTGGAGGAAATCGGCCAACCGCATTGTGCGATATTATAGCAGCACACAGTGGTCTGGAAACCTCGAAAAAGTGGAAAAAAGACCAAATTTCGTCGGAATTTTATGAAATTTAGTAATTAAGGGTTACTGGGGGTAAACGACATCCTTGTACTATTTTCGCTATTTGATTAGTTTTGTAGCCATTCTTACAGTATTCTCCTTCTTTACCAATATACCAAGCATTATCACAAACGAGCGGGAAATCCCCTTCCGTTTCTTCTAAATACCGCTCCAAGCGCCTAATAGCTATGTTACGCTATCGCGTTAGCAGGCCTTAATATCTAGTGACATCGAATCAACGGTCGACGATATTATTATAACTATCGATAGCGATAATAACTTAGGAGCGAAATTCGAAACCGGATGGGGATACACGATAAATAAAGCTGTACATTATTTACAGTACACACCTTAGAACACTTCACTTGTGCCGTCGAATCGGTTGAGACTGGATGTTGTTGATAATCGTTTATTCAAAGTTAGCCTCTTGTTACAATAGTTTACAGATCTTAATGTACTTTTAGTTTACGTCGGAGTATTACGACTCCTACTAACTAACTCGTCTTAATTTTTCTACTGAACTGATGTTGGTGTCGCGGGTTCCCTTTTTATATTGGGAAAAGTGCTGGAAAATCGGGAGTGGGAGACAACCTGGGAGGGAATTTTGGGTTCAGGAGTCACGTACATATTTCGGAAATTCTACCTGGGTGAGCGTCTGCTTTAGGATTTAGAAGGGTGATAAGTCGATGCGTGGGAGACAGGATGGGCGAGTCGTTCGACACTTGGAAGTGTCTAAAGGTTATTTATTATGGACCATAAAGAATTGGCTAAAGTTTATTGAAACATGTACGACCTCCGGAGGTTGTCGGACCCCACGATATCATATTCTGGCCGCCAGATATTCTACCGCTGAACAAGGGGACCTCTCAAGAGCCACTTGACTCTTCAGCCCGCTATCTCTGACCTTCGCGCGTTTTCCTTAGTTTGACGCCCTTACCGAGAAGCGTAGCATTGCCACTTCCACGCGCCCAAGGACGAATAGAAACCCAGGGAGACCCAACCCCATTGGACAAGACGAAATCAAAAGGAAGAGCAAGGAACTCGGGAAGAGGAACCAGAGCCGAAAAGGAAAGAGGAAGAAGCCTCGCAGAGGAGAACTTCTTTATCTCTCGTTACAACCAGTACTTTCTACGCTGATTTACAGAATAAATAGTCGTTCTTTTTAACTTTACAACTTGTGTTTGATTTTTCCGCTTCTCCACAAGCAGAGCGGTTCAGCGCTCCACGGGCAACCGAACCTACACAAACTCCCCATATCCCACCAATGGATACGCAACAGCTACATGGGCCCAGGACGCCAAAATGCGGTGGGCGTCTACTTGCTAAAACACGGATAGATTGAGAAGATGCATGCGGTTGCAGCTAAAATTTCTATGATCTCCTTCGTGAATGTCTAAGTTTTCATATAGGACAAATTCCAAGTTGAACACTTTTGAACATTTTCTTAAAAACCTACTCAAAGTTTCAGTTGTTATAAATTATTCACTGCTCGTACATGGATTGAAAAATGCTTACAACGAGATTAAATACCTTAAATACACTTATTGACATGTATAAAACCATCATTTAAACCTTCATTCTGATATTCTATAACGGGTATCTAGAGCTTTTAATTTTACATCAAATGTGACCATTTTGACTTCAGAATTCTATATCTTGTCACACAGGTATGTGAAATGATTAATATTTTGGATTTTGAAGCTTTGAAGGGTTGTCAATTTGTAGGAAAAAATTTTTTTTCAAAACGTTAATGTTGAAAAATTGACTTTTGGCCATTTTTTTGGCGTTTCCAGATCATAATGCAGCGGTCAGACTGCTATTCACGCGTGCGCATCTGAAAGCTGAATAATCCGCACACGACGATTGTCAGTTATCATCAGCCGCGGAATATTTCTCTCTCGGCGATATTCTCCTGCAGCCATAAACATTTGGTGACTGTTTTACCAGTAGTATAGAAGGATTTCGAGGCTTAAAAATTTCGGAAATGATAGTGCATTACCATCCAGTTTTTCCTTATTCATTGTTCTTCAGACATGTTTAACGACTGTTAACACAGTAGGTATTTCTAATCTAAATACAAATTTTTAAAACAACTTAGTTTAAAAAACAAAATAAAATTTGATTAGCACTGTTGGGTACCCCCTTACACGAGCAAATATTTTTAACTATTCCATAGTTTACAATAACTAATTGTAAGTTGATTTTCCTGTGAGCCAATACATGTTTCTCATTTTAATCCGGATTTGGTCGATGTTTTTTGCATATATGCTGTTTCCATGTCAACCGAAAGTCTATGTGCATTCCTAGGTAGATAACTGTTTTTGTTTGGGGTATTGTGGCATTATTGAGAGTTATTGGGGGGGATTTCTTTCCTCAACGTGAAGGTGACATGTTTACATTTTGCGTCTACTTTGATTTTCTATAGCAGGCCTCGGATGTAAGTGACCTTTCGGGCCGATTTTCAGAGGCATATGAACCATGGGTCCATAGGACATGGGACGATGTGGAATCCTATTGATACGAATGTCGCCCTAATGCTACGCGCCTGCGGAGCTTAGAGCCGATTGGCGATCGCAGGCCAAGACGCGCGGCGGGCGAAAGGAAGCGTTGCCTCCGAAAATCGGCCCGAAAGATCACTTAACTCCGAGGCCTGTTCTGTAGGTTTAACCATGCTTCCATTTTACGTACGTGTTGTTGTAAAAAGGATGTGGCTGTCTTGAGTTCTTCGTGGGTGGATAGTATTGCAGTATCATCAGCGAAGGTGTATAGGTCCCTTTCTTGGGTAGTAGGTATGTCGGCAGTATAGAGCGTGTATTGGGCAACCCCTGCGTTGATATTGTAGATGCCCGAGGCTGTGTCTTGAAATTTGACGGAAAATGTTCTACTCTCCAGATTTTAGGAGTTGATAACAGGATGGAGGAAATTTTTAGTTGATTTTGTATAGGAGGCCCTCATGCCACACTTTGTCAAATGCTTTTTCTACGTGAAGAAAACTAGAAGAGCCAAATGGAGGATTGGCACAAAAAAAAGGCGGAACAGAGAATGTGGGACAATGAAGAGAAAAGCAAGGGAACAATCTAGGCGCTGGAAAAACAACATTGGTACGAGAGAATGTTATGTAAAAGCAAGGAAGGAATTCATAGAGAAGTGCAAAGAAAGAGAGATGTCTGTGAGGGAAAAAGAATTAGCAGCAATTAGAAACTTAAAAGGCAGGGTACAGAAATGGAAATATATCAATAAAAGAGAAGGAAAACACAAGGGGAAGTAAGTGAAGAAATCACTCGGGGACAATGGTAAGCGCATTTCACAGAGGTACTTGATGGAGTAGAGGAACTTAGGGGGATGAAGGGGAATAACACAAGAGGAAATGACAGCCTAAAACTCACAGATGATGAGATACTTACACAAGTCAAGAAGCTCGAAATGAAAAAAGCAGCAGTATAAGTGGAAAAGGCCTAGGCAAGCTAATAAAGATAATATAAGAAGTGTGGGATGATAAAGGATTCCCCGGTGAATGTAAGATAGGAATCATCACGCCACTGCACAGAAGGGAGTAAGTAAAGATATTTTCCCAGAGACACAGACCGGATGCTGGAGCAACAGAGGTACAATGGCCCATATATATTCCACAACACGTAATAGAAAAGGAGGTTGCTAAACCCTATATGCTTTCATTGTCAATTTAAGGGCTGCCTTCAATAAGGTGAGCAGAGCAGTGCTGTGGAAGTCAATGGAAAGGAAAGGAATAGAGCCAGAATTGACAGAGAGGACCAGAGAAATGTACACAGAAACGAGGACGTCAAGTAAGGTCAAGTGCAAAGTATCGAACGAGTTCGGAAGAATTAAAGGAGTACATACGTCAAGGTTGCCCGCTGAGACCCACCCTTTTTACGATTTTCACGGCAGATCTATAAGGGGTGCTACGCAAAAGACAAGCAGGAGCAGTAGTCGTAGGGAAAGAAAACTTCTGGTCCCTCGCGTACGCAGTTGATCTAGACTTAGTGACACACAGAAAAAAACGATTTGCAAGATATGATGGGCAGGCTAGAGAAATACCTGGAAAAGATAAAACTCGAGCCAAATACCGAGAAGTCGAAGGTGATGATTTTTGGAAAGGGTCGAAGAAAACCCAAGAGTAGAACCTGGGAGCGGGGAAACCAAAGATTAGAGGAGGTAAATAACTTCAGGTACTTGGGCTATACACTAGTAAGGAATGGAAGAGAGAAGGGACAAATCCAAGAACTGGTAAGGAAAGGTAACTAAGCAGTACGGCAAGTTATCGGATACGGGCCTGAAATATGGTGTTGGAAAGAAAGGGCAGAGGAAGAGAGAATCCAAACTAAATCCATAAAGTGGTCTCTAGGGCTAGAAAGAAGCACCGCCGATTACATAGTCCTGGAAGAGACCAAAAGAGAGAAGCTGAGTATAGACTGGGGAATCAGAGCCTGGAGGTTTGAAACAAAAGCAAAAGGATCAAGGGGAAGAGTCCTACTAAAGGAGTGTATTAAAGAAAGGAAGGCAAAATGTGTAAGTCTAGACAAACAGCAAGAAATGCAGAAAGAACGCTAAAAAAGAAGGACAGAGAAGTACAGAGGCAATTACAGTTTAACAGAATAAATAAAACAAGATACAGTAAAAGATACAAACTCACAATGGAGAACAAGGTACCGGACTACTTAAGAACCACAGAGCAGAAGGACAGCCAAAAGCTGTTACCGAAAGCCGTTTCGGTTAACGAATAAAAGTGTCGGACAGTTATTAAACGACTTAGTAGTTTATTTGTTATTCATGAATAACGAATAATTACACATTATTTTTAATTTAAGACGATGTAAAACGCTGTGCCAATGCGTTGATTCACAACCGTGACCGGGCGGGGTTGAGAGCCACGCGCTGTACGGGCGCCCTCATTGGTCAGTGTTTTCATTAATAATTAAAAAACGAAGCTTCAACCAACATTTTGGTACAGGAAAAAGTTGTTCAGAATCACCCCAGCACCCCCCATTTCCCGATGTTCCCAAGGTTTTGGGCCACCCTGTATATGTAACATACATATACCAAACAGTCAACCGCTCGACGAAGCGGAACTACTAAATCTATTCAACCAATTACCGAAACCCCATGTCATTCTTGGGGATTTCAATAGCCACAATCTTCTTTGGGGATTACACAAGACAGACACACGCGGCACCATTATTGAAAAAATACTAAACACCGGTCTCAACCTGCTAAACACCAACAAACCCACTCATTTCACCATAGCATCTGGCCGATACAGCGCAATAGACTTAACAATGTGCAACCCATCAATTACCCATAACGTAACATGGAATATGTACTCTTAAAGATTTGTACGATAGCGATCATTTCCCTATCATAGTCAAATTTAACCTGAACTTTAGTTGTGAATTTCCAGGCCTTCTAGATGGAAATTCCAACAAACCAATTGGGAGTTATATCGTGAAGAAATAACCATGTCTTCCTCCAAATTTATGGAATTAGATTTATCCAACATCGACAACTTAAATACAGCAATTGAATGCTTCCCCAAAATAATCATCAACGCAGCCAACTTAGCCATTCCGAAAACCAAATCCATCAATAACACCAAAACCAAATTCAATCCATGGTGGACCGAAGATTGCTCGCAGGCTATACGAGATGACAAGCATGCATTCAATAAGTACAAAAAACACAAAACTTCTGAAAATCTCATCAACTTCAAAAAATACAGAGTCATTTCCCGAAAAATCATAAAAAGCAGGAAGAGAAAGTCCTGGACAAAATACGTCTCATCCTTAAATCCGTCCACTCCAACCTCACAAATCTGGAAAACGATAAGTGCAATTAAAGGCAGCAACGCCCATCTTGCAATACCAGCACTAACCAGGGACAACAATTCAATTACCATACACCCAGCTGAAATATCCGAACCCTTAGCAACTACATTCCAAAGGAACGCCAGTGACAGCAACTACACTGTTACGCTATCGCCTGAACCAAGCTTCAATTGCCTAGTAATTCCAAATGAAATGCCGCCAATATAAATTGTAACCGTCTACAGCGATAAATAAATTAGGAGCGAAATTCGAAACCGGAAAAGAAACGTACGCGACACAAAAACTGTACATTACTTAAGTACCAACCATGGGTGGCCGAGAAAAGGGGAAGTCAGAGAAACCAAGTCACAAAACAATCCACTTTGGAAAACTCCAAACCTTATTTACTACAGGACAAAAAAAAGTCTAAGAAGTCACGTACAACCTTCAAAAAGAAGTCGAGTCCTACAACATCCGTGGCTGGTCGCCACATGGCGTACCCCGAGACAAAAAGCCTCTCGAGAGCCCCCACCAACTCTTCGGGGCTCTTTCCCCGACTTTCGCGCGTTTACCTCTGGTTTTCCCGCACTTTTCCCTTAGCTTGCACGCACCCTGACTCGTCACACGGAAACGGAAGCGTTGACACCTCCACGTGCCCAGCCGCAACGATACCCAACCCCATTGGACAAGACGAAATCAAAAGAAGGAGCAAGGAACTGGGGAAGAGGAACCAGAGCCGAAAAGTAAAGAAGAAGAAGCCTCGTAGATCAGAACTTTTTTATCTCTTGATACACCCAGTACTTTCTACGCTGAATTACAGAATAAATAGTCGTCCTTTTTAACTTTACAACTTGTGTTTGATTTTTCCGCGCTTTTCCACAAGCAAAGCGGTTCAGTGCTCCACGGGCAACCGAACCTACACAAACTCCCCATATCCCACCAATAGATACGCAACAACACCACGGAATTTCAAACATATAAATGCGAAACAGAATTCAATCCATTTCTTACCTCATCCCCCGACCATAACTCCACTGCCTTGTCCCCCTTAAACACTCCTTTACAACTCAAAGAATTACAGTACTTCCTTCAATCTAGCCCAGGACCAGATGGAATCCTCGGGTAGGGGATTACAAGGATTCTAACCGATCTGCCAAACGTCGCACCTAACTACCTATTAACACGTTTTAACTTTATCTGGATAAAAAACACCTTTCCTACCAAATGGTGGGAAGCTACAATTATTCTCATTTTGAAACCAGGAAAATACTCAACCGATCCTAATAGCTATCGACCGATCGCCCCCACTAACACAATGTGCTAACTAATGGAAAAAATTGTCAACCTCAGACTCCGTTGGTTCTTAGAAAGCAGGCTCCTCATCTCCAAAAATCAAAGCGGTTTTCGACAGTACCATTCGACTTATGACCACCTCATTGATCTTGAGTCAACTATATGTGACGCCTTCGCCAATAGACATCTTGCAGTACCAGCATGCCTCGATATAGAGAAGGCTTACGATATGGTCTGGAGGAAACGAACATTAAGAATTCTCGACAAGTATGGAGTCGAAGGTGTTACGTATGTAGAATATTCCATACGTCGCTTTCAACGCGTTTTCGAGCTCACGTCGAAAGCGCCCTAAAATTCTTTCGGTTATCGTAAACAGATAAAGGGGTCTTGAGCACAAGTGCGACCAACTGCACTATGACCAAGACGGGCGTGGCCCGACGAAGACTCCTAAATTTCCTTATGTGGAAAGTTCCAATGCGTTCCCGCGCATTTTAGGAGTATATAAACTCTTTGGTTTCTACCCTCGTTGGTTCAGAGTTACACAGTCTGGCGTAGAGTCACGTCGTGTCACGTTCGTACAGAGTCAGTTATATCAAGTGAAATTGGGCTTAGTGCACCTTTCGAATCATAGATTAACCCGTTAGAATCCGCTAGTCCGGTTGAAGTTCTTTCGGTGAACTTTCGGCCACTCTAATAGTGGCTCTCAGACCCCGCATCGCCAGTGCGTCAGCACCGTGCAAATACTTAGGTAACTTATACATTTTATATAATTTCATCGCGACAGAAACATTTGTATTTAACGAGTAGATTCGTTAAATCTATCTTTACCCCGTAATCCTTGCATACTAGTAACAACGTACCCACTTATACAACTTTACCGCTCGAGTTGTATCAAATATTAATTTAGAGTTACGAGGGAAATTAACATTTCCTGCAACTACCTGATCTCGCATCGGGTTCGTTCGCACGTCTTTATCCAAACAAGCAAACAACTCCAACCTAGCAGCTCCCCGATTTCGCATCGGGTTCGTCCTCGCTTACAATAATCCTAGGGGCTCCCTGATTTCGCATCAGGTTCGTCCGCGCACCTTCCTAACAAATTCTTAACCATATTCCTGGAAAATATACCCCTCGCCGGCCTCTCGTACTGTCACACAGCCCGGCACGTAATAAAGGAAATATCTTCAACTTCATTAACAACTTTCTAGCCATAAGAACCATTCAAGTACGAGCCAATTCCCCCCCCCCCCCCCCCCCGCTAGAGACTGGCCGACCCCAAGACTCTGTTCTAAGTGTATCCCTATTTTTGGTTGCCATAAATGACATTCTCGATAATGTGAGGCTCCCAGTTAAAGGTTTACTATTCGCTGACGACCTAACGCTAATCTGCAAATGGAGAAACCCCAATAATATTCAGACCAAGCTCCAAGAAGTATTAGATAATCTTGAGCAATGATCACTTACCTCGTGGCTTTAAATTCTCCACCACTAAATCGGAAATAATAGTTTTCAATACAAACCGAACCCCTGCAAACATTAAACTAACTCTTAATAACCAAAGACTTCATGAAACATCTACTATCAAACTTCTAGGACTAACATTTGACCCGCAACTGACATGGATATCCCACATTAATAAATTAAGATGTCAAAATATAGCGGCCAACAATTGGGGCGCAGACCTGCATACCCTACTATTAACATATAAAGCAATAGTGAGATCAAAAGTGGATTATGGATCAATTGTCTATAACTCTGCGAAGCCTCATATATTTAAAAAAACTTGACCCAATCCATAACAATGCCCTTAGATTATCCACTGGCGCCTTCCGAACTAGTCCAATCAACAGTATCCTTAGAGAAACATCTGAACCACCACTACAAACAAAAAGAAACTACCTATCTATGAAATTTGCAACAATAATTCATCAACTCCCCAATTACACAAAAAAAATTCCTTCACAACTACATTGTAGGATTAATAGCCTTAAGCATGAACTCGATCTAGATATCCAATCCACAATGAGTAAATCAATTCATATCATTCCCCCATGGTCCAACTTGGAAATAAAAATTAACACATCGTTACTCAATTATAGCCATAAGAAATCTGACCCATCCAAACTAAAGGCCTTATTCCAAGAACTAGCAGAAGCATTCACAACCCACACACATATACTATACACAGACGGTTCAAAAACACAAAACGGCTCAGGTTACGCCATAACCAGCGACCAGCTGAAGATAAAAAAAAACTTCACCAAAAATCCCCCCTCGACGTCTATGAACTCTCTGCTCTAAAACAAGCCATCAAACTCACCACTAACTGCCCAAACAAAAACTTCGCCATCTTCTGTGGTTCCACTAATGCTATCTCAGCTATTCAAAACCAATGGACTGGTGAACACAATTCATGAATGCCAAACAGCATATACCAAATCAACCCAAAACAACAATTCGGTCACAATAGTCTGCATCCCCTCCCATGTAGGCATCACAGGGAATGATACAGCGGATGTTCCAGCGAGAGAAGCAGCCAACTCACAAACTGCTGATCAAGAACCAAATAGTCTACCCCCAGAAACTCTGGTCCTTATATTAAAACGCAAAATAGAACACAATTGGAATAAAATATCGAACTCCATACCTAAACCCCGACTATCAGTTACTTCGAACGTGTTCTACAAGAAAGTCACCGACCGCTCTCTACCAAGACGAGACCAAGTTGTAGTATCAAGAATGAGAATCGGCCACACTAAACTCACCCACCAACATCTGCTCAACAAGGAAGAACCCCCGATCTGTGATCTATGCAAAACTCCACTGACGGTGGAACACGTCATCATTCATTGTAGAAGATATAGCACCGAAAAAAGACACTACAAGATAAGAACTACCTTGACCGACAAGCTGAAGGACAGGCAATCGATAAAAAATTTACTAGGATACCTAAAGGACATCAAACTATATGAAAAACTGTAAACCAGATCACTAGGTCGCTAATAACCCGTACCAGTGGTTGATGGGACACTAAATAACTAATATAAGAAAAAAACATTTCTAAGAACGTTCAGTCAATAATATATTTTATATATTTCGCATTATATTATATATATTTTATACTTTCATGATTATAAATATGCGTAATCACATCTTCAATTAACTACCCTATTATTATTCCGTACTTGTTATATTAGGCTAGCCAAAAAATAATATTGGAATATTCAATAAGAAACTATAATCATTTGTTTAAGGATAGAAAATTTTATTAAACAATATAATTTTCTAACTACAATTTTCTGCCATTTCACATTTCAATCGCAATCGCAATGACAATATATCATTGTAAAATAATATTATATATCTTAGTATATTACTGTAATAATTTCAAAATAGCCATTTTAAAATAATTTCAGAACCTGCTGCATAGCTAATAGAGATCCTGTACATGCATATACATCTGAGAGGTCAAAAAGTTTGTTAACAACCCAAGTAGAGCTACTAGGGAGGACTCCAAACTATATATTTGGCTCAAGAAGTCCATAATGGCCAAACCATATCTTCTTGCGAGGGCACATATTTCATTTACCAGTTTTGATTTTTCTTCTCGTTTCATGCCATATATAATTTGTGGCACAGGTTGCAAATCCGATGGTGCATTATAAGCGACTAGAGCGCTACCGATCGCTCCGCCTGAAAAAAAGCAAAAACTTATTTTCAGTTTGACATTTTGCTAATAATAAATACGATTTAATCATCCCAGTACAGTAAATCCAGAATTAAATGACAAAAGTGGTGTGGGGAAAACACACGTTTCCCACCCCACTACACGAACTACAAAGCTCAACCGCCTCGTCGAGCCAAGCGGGACAGTAGGATGACAATTTGAAATCGGTGCACATATGCAGTATATCATACAACTATTGGTCAATGTGTAAATGATTTAAGACAGTGTCCGTAGAACGGACCCCAATTTCTCAAAGTTCGCGGCTCGCTTTTGTCGGTTTCGCTAGGTTGTAATGGAGAACAAGGATAGAATGATGGCCGAGGCAGCCGAAAAATTTAAATGCCCCCGTGTCGGTGTGATTGCCTAGCTAGCCTTCTAGAGACAGACTAGCAGCAGAATTGGCACAAATACTGACAGAGCTTGTGCACAAATCCGAAACATCTGTTACGCCGATTCGGCTGCGACTTGCGAAAATGAATTAAATCTTAAAAAGAAAAAAAAATTGACTGCATTCCTATCACATTTACAGTAATGTCTCGATTAGTGTTCAAAATTGTGTCTACGATTAGTGTTCATTTCTAACCTCACTACTTGGGGTGGTCCCCCCTGTAACTAGCAAAGCGTGAAGCGCCGAGCATGTAATCTGAACCCAGATCGAATATCGGTGAGAGCCAACACTGATGCAAGCGAGATTAAAAATTAAAACTTGTTCATTTTTGGTCCGTTTTAAATGAAATTTTGATCGTGTTAGTATTGTCTCACCTACACAGGTATTTAAATTTGCTTCCTTTCTGGTTGCTGCCTCGAGTCTCGGCTGCAGCAACATTGAAGGCGACCTGACGCTCACGAAACGTGTCTGCACACGATTAGTGCTCACATTCGGTCCCGAGCGAGGTACACTCATCGAGACATTACTGTATACATATAGTTCTCCTTATTCTTAAGCACTCATACTTCGGAAAAAGTTAGATTTTAAATTCCACTTTTCGTGCTAGGTTTGTCGCGCTAATCTGGTCTAACAGGTTTTGTTATCATATAGCCGCCGGTCTGCTGCAATGACTGCACGTAACAGACAACGCATCGAACCCGTGCCCATTCTGCTTAAAAAGCCTTCCAACAGGCATAGGGAACGATCTGCTGTAACAGGTTTGGCTGCCCGGGTATACAAATGCAAAGCGATGTTACAGGGTTTTCCATTAAGGGCGCTCGAACTTTAAATTTAAATAAAACAAGTTGTGTAGGAGATACCATAGGTTCTTTTTTATTTAAAAGTGTATTCGATACGTTATGTATGGAATATAATATCGGTCAAATGGCCGCCGCGGCTTTGCTAGATATCATTGATGACATTGGTTATTTTGCCTTTTAAGGCATCAGTCATCTGCGGCTTACTCGCATAGACCTGTGATTTAAGGTAGCCTCACAAGAAAAAGTTTAATGGCGTTCAATCACACGATCTCGCTGGCTAGTTGACGTCGCTGAAACGCGAGATAATCATGCCGTCGAATTGGTCGTGCAGAAGATCCATTGTTGCATGCGCTGTGTGGCACGTAGCGCCGTCTTGTTGGAACCACATGTCGTTGAGATCCATATCTTCCAATTTGGGCCATAAAAAATTGGTTATCATCCACCTATACCTCTCGTCGATGACAGTTACTGCGACGCCAGCTTCATTTTGCTAGAAGTACGGGCCAATGACCCCGCCGGTCCAAAATCCACACCAAACGGTGGCCTTTTCTGGATGAATTTGCAACTGACGGGTCTCATGTGGATTGTTATCTCCCCAAATGCGACAATTTTGCTTGCTGACATAGCCATTTATCCAAAAATGGACCTCGTCGCTGAAGATGATTTTCCGTCCGAAGTCAGTGAATGCTCGACGCTGCCGATGGTCGTTTGCCTTCAGTTCCTGGGTCAATTAAATTTTGTACGGGTGCAGGCCGAAGTCCCGACGCAAAATTCGACAAGCTGATGTCTGCGAAAGACCAAGTTCTTGGGGGCAACGAGGAATTGACTACCTCGAGTTATCCTGCACACTCCCGTTCATTGCAGCAATGTTTTCTGCAGACCTATATTGTTGAGATTTTTCCGACCAGAATGAGACCGAACATGATTTAAGTTGGATCATATTACTTTATTTAACTCGTAGTGTTCTCATCTGTTTTCTTGGGATCCTACAACTGCGCCCTACAACTTTTCCAAAGACTTGAAGATCAGAATATTAGGCGCGATTCACGCGTCAGATACAGACAGAAATACGCTCGTAGGTCGTATCGCTATGATAACCGATATGAAATTAAATCGTTTCATTTATCACACTCATTCACAATTATCGCTAATGCTCCGCTATAGGGACTTGAAAACCAGTAACCAAGCTTTTACTGCTGCCACTGCAGAAGAAAAAGCACTTAGATTGCGGCAGGAAACCCCACAAAAATGGAATCAATTCAATTCAAAAATTGAAATTCCATAAATCATTCCAAACCAGTTCATTTTACGCAAGGGCCACATAACATAAGAACATTTCCATCAAACTCAAATAAATATGAACAAACTCAAATAAATATAAGCAAACTCAAAATCTTAATACACATGCAAATAATACACAACCCAATAGACAGAACACCCAGTGCAATTATTGCAAAAGATCGGGGCATTCAATCGAAGAATGTGCGAAAAGATTTTTATTTAGTATAAAGAAAAATAGAAACAAACAATACAACCCTAATTCTAATAACCAACGAGCAATTAACTTCCATGTAACAGAAATACAAACTTCTAATTTTAATATAGGACCTCCTAACAATTCAAAATTTAATTTTACATCAGATAACTCATAAAACCGGCATATAGACTCACAACCAAAGCCTAATCATGTAATGACACCCGACTGGTGTCACTATAAACGATGTTACGCCCCTACGTCGAGGCAGGGCCCGATACTTTATTATTATTATTATTATTATTATTGTTATTGTTATTATTATTATTATTATTAACGTATAGTATAGTGTATAAGTGTATATTTGATAATAAATTAGCTTACGAGGAAGGTTAGGCAACCCGAAGATTCAGAAAATTATGAAACTTTGCATACAAGTACAGTATCTCATCCGTAATGCAACCTCATTTTTCGATTGTGCCATAATTCGGGTTTAAGGGGTGATGTCGCGTCGCAATAATGCACCCCGCAGGGGAGGCTAGAGCCCATGGGCAAAGGTTTATGGCACGATCGCAAGCTAAAGCTATTTTTGAGAATAAGGAGTTTTTATATTAATTGTCTTTACAACCTTAGAGTAGGTCCTACCTCAATAGCTTAAAAACATGCCATAAACCGAAGAGTTTCCGAAGGCACATCTGGATGTAACGGTTCGACAGCCGAAACATCAGTCGACGGAAATACCCATGACGGTCACCTCTCCTCACCAGGGCAAGCAGGTAATCTCCCTCCCTTCCAAAAGACAGCACGCTAAGGGCGTATTTGGAAGGGCGGTGATTACTTTTACTAACCACGCTGATTGGCATTTGCAATAATCGAATGTCAACCAATCAGAGTGATAACTACCAAAACCGAAGCTTCATGGAAGCTACCCCGCTGACCAAGATTAGAATTCAAAAAGCATCGAAACAGGAACAACCAAAAACCTCCAGTACTTTAACTATCGTGTCGAACGGAACTTCTCCGAACAATATAAATAACCAATCTTTTACTCTACGAACACGTTGGATCCTTTTGTACAGTTTGTTAAGTTTATAAATACACATGTTTATCTGCATCTACGAACTGTACTTGTCGTTGTGTTTTATTTGGGAATCAGTGCAACCATTGACCTCCCACCTCGCGTTAAACTAAACGTGTGGAAAAAACATGGTCCTTCGAGCCGGATACTAGTATTAAACTGTATCCAGTAATTGTCAAAAAGGGTATCGACGTGTTCAGGAGTGACTATCGAAACTGTCGTGCCGATAGCAAGTGTTGCGCTGTCTGGCAATTCTCGCAGGTAGTCACAAGTAACAAGTGACTATCAAATATTTATCGTTATCGTCAAGAATAGACGTAAAGTGAACGTTCAAATAGTCGTGAATGTTTCAACGTCGAACAAATTAAGGCAACACATTGTGCCACCAACTCGTGAGTGTTTGAAACAAGCTGGGACCATACAACATCCAGATCTAACTGGAACAAGGGGAGAGTCCAAGGAAGAATCATCGCCTATATTATCGAGGCCCAGCTACACATCAGGGGAGGAATAAGAATCCGGATTCCAGACCAAGGACAAACCCGGCCAGTTCATCATACGCCGGACAGGAATCTGCATCCAACCACAAGGGATAAAGGTAGGCAAGTTATTGTACCACCAATTGATTCCATCCAGCAATCCATATCCTCATTCTAACACTTCAATAATCTATTTGTTCGAGTAAACAATTTGTTAAAATCGCTAAAATGGCTGATAGCACACAGCAACTTAAGAGCAAAATCGGCAGCTCCAAGAGAAAGATAACTAATTTCGCAAAGTTTGTCGATGGATACGTCGCGGAGCGTGATTTCCCTAGCCTAGAGAAGAGACTGCACGATATTGATAGGGAATTTGAAGAATTTGGAAAATACTATCCAGAACTGGAAGCGCTCGTGGATGATTCCAACCTCGCGATCACGTGGGCAGAATACGAGGAACTTTATTACTCCGCGCATGGAAAGGCCACGTCCTTCATAAAGGAATTCTCACCCCCGATCATTCAAACGAACTTATCGCTTCGACTAAAAAACCGAAAAGATCCCTCCCGCGAGTAAATTTGCCATGTTTCGACGGATCGTACGAATCATGGTTAAGCTTTCATGATCTATTCAAATCAATCGTGGACGACGATGATGACAGTCCAGACGTAGAAAAATTATACCATCTAAAGGGATGCTTAAGGGATGAAGCCGCGGAACTCCTTTCGTCAATTAAAGTTTCATCGGAAAACTACAAGGTTGCTTGGGGCCTCCTAAAGGCACGATACGATAATCGTAAAGTTATTCGGCAAACACATGTCAGAGCCTTATTGAATCTAAAGACCGTTTCAAAGGATTTTCCCGTGCGTTCCCTACTTAATCAGGTACAAAAACATGTTAAGGCACTCGAAGCCTTAAAAGAACCCGTGGAGTATTGGGATTCCCTATTGGTCGAAATGATCGGGCAAAGGTTAAACAATGTCCTTCTAGAAAAGTGGGAAGAGTCCAGTTGCGAGTCGGCCAAACCCACGCTCGAAGAACTGTTAACATTTTTACAGCGTCGGGCACAACTAGACGAGGCGAAGTCTCATCAAGACCAAGCACCCCAAAAATTGGCAGAAAAAAGAGCACCTCATGCTCACACAAAACAACGTTCGCAGCATACTTTGTCGTCGTCAACTCCAAAATCCTCGTGCCCTCATTGTCAAGGAAAGCACGCAATTTATGATTGCGAAACGTTCAGGAAATTATCACCATCAGCGCGTTTCGAAGCCGCGAAGGGGGCTAATCTCTGCATTAACTGTTCGCGCGCCAGTCATCGCAGTGTCGAATGCAAGAGTACACCTTGCCGTAAGTGCCATAAGAAGCACAATACGTTGTTGCATTTTGAAAGGCAGCCAGACGAGAAGGCTCGCGTTCCCGTACCCGTCTCTGCCAATCAATCGGTAGTCAACTTGCATGCGCAGACCACATCAGAAGGATGCTAGCCACCGCTATCATTGATATAGTAAACCCAGAAGGAAGGTCCAAGACCTGTCGAGCCTTTCTAGACGCGGGGTCACAGGCCCATTTTATAACCGAAAAGGTAGCGTCGTTCTTAAAACTATCCAGAAAACCGGTAGATATCTCGGTCTCTGGGGTCGGAGATACCTCAACAGAGATAAAGCATTCGGTATCGGCAACACTCAAATCGCGTGTTAACAAACAGCTGACATAGAGAAAATGTACAGGCAGATACTAGTGCATCCAGACGATTCTTTATATCAAAGGATCTTATTTCGCAGCCATCCAGATGAAAGGGTCGATGATATTCGTCTCAGCTAGTTACAAGTACTGAATGGGAAGTTATTCCATCCCCTTTCTCGAACCCTATCACCATATCCCACAACTTAAATAATTTACATTTATTTTAAGTTCATTTACATCAAAATTATATTCATATTAAATTTAATTGTGGCAGTATAACAGTTTTTAATAATAAAAGAAGTATTTAAACGTTTCCATTCTCTTTTTGAACATTTTTCCACATTGAAGGGTTGTATAAGTAACAAACGACAAAAATAGTAAAAATAACGGTTTGTAATTGGTACAATAACGATATTGCTGGTAAAAATTTTTGAAAGAAAGGTACTCGCCACACCACACACATCGCATATATAACCACACAATGAAAGTAGAGAAACTTTAACAGCACGTGGATGAAAGTCGTATTCCAGAGCAAACGGGTATGCAGCGGCGTTCGACTGAAGTCGAATATCGCACCGTAAATGTTAAGTTAGCGGAAGTAATAATTACCCAATGCCAAACCCATCCGTCCACCAACTATTCCTCCGATGGCCGCCGAAACTCCTACTATCACTGCACCTGTTGCACTAGACATTGCGGAAGCTTTCATGTGTTGTACTTCCCTAATTTTTACAACTTCGTTTAAAATTGAATCCGGTGATAGCAAGCTCATTGTAACTCGATAAGTATAAACGCGCAATATGTGCTAATTGTAAGCTCTGACGCCCGACTATATTAGTATTCTCCAAGTTTTACT
Source organism: Nomada lathburiana (assembly GCA_963667235.1). NCBI lineage: Eukaryota > Metazoa > Arthropoda > Insecta > Hymenoptera > Apidae > Nomada > Nomada lathburiana. The sequence goes on from OY763905.1 coordinate 1,599,377, forward strand.
TGTGTAAAATATGGGTATTCCCCGAGTCCCCAGGTATCTTACTTGAAGTAGGGGGTGGAATCACAGTGGAGATCTCATCTTACTAGAGGTGGATAAATATCGATGGCACTATCGATATTATCAATCAAAAACTATCGATACTATATTTTTACTAACGATAGTTATCGAAAACGTGGGTTGATAATCGTAATGCCACTGTTACGCTATCGCGTTAGCAGGCCGTAATATCTAGTGATATCGAATCAACGGTCGACGATATAATTATAACTATCGATAGCGATAATAACTTAGGAGCGAAATTCGAAACCGGATGAGGATACACGATAAATAAAGCTATACATTATTTACAGTACAGATCTTAGAACACTTCACTTGAAAGTTTCTAAAGATTATTTATTACGGACCATAACGAATTGGCTAAAGTTTATTGAAACATGTACGACATGATATCTTATTCTGGCCGCCAGATGTTCTACCGCTGAACAAGGGGACCTCTCAAGAGCCACTTGACTCTTCAGCGCGCTATCTCTGACCTTCGCGCGTTTTCCTTAGTTTTTCCCGCGTATTTCCTTAATACGCGTGTACCCTGACGCCCTTACCGAGAAGCGCAGCGTTGCCACGAGGACGAGGACGATTTCGAAGGAGGACCAAGGAACTCAGGAAGAGGAAACAGTGTTGCGTATCCATTGGTGGGATATGTGGAGTTTGTGTAGGTTCGGTTGCCCGTGGAGCGCTGAACCGCTCTGCTTGTGGAGAAGCGCGGAATATTCAAAGACAACTTATATTTTTATAAAGATTTACGTTTATTCGCTGCTCGAGTTTAAAGATACTGTTTATTTCAAGAAATCCTGCCGATTTCTACAAGGAATTTGTCGAAGTAGCTCTGTTCAAGGCTAACTTTGGTCTCCGGTGAGAGTTTATATTAATCTATATCAAGGTTTAAGTTGAACTGTAGAACTGTTTTCCGTGGCTTCTTCTTCTTTCCATTACAGCTCTGGTTCCTCTTCCTGAGTTCCTTGGTCCTCCTTCGAAATCGTCCTCGTTTGGTGAAGTGATACATAATATTGGAAATATTTTACAGTGGTTTTAGGAAAATATAAGTATGAAGCAAAATAGAATCATCTTTGAACTAAAACGCAACATGCGAAAATGATTGATACGAAGTCAAAAAGGTTAAGTGAACACGGAAGGGTTGTGCAGGTAATTATAAAATCTTCATCACAAATGCATGTATCAGAAAATGTTAAATAATGTGCATTTAATTGAATATTAACATATGTTAATTTACATAAGATGTGCTTATGATTTTCAGATTTTAGAAAATCTGATTCCAAATTGGTACCATTTATTATGGCTTCCATTATTGCACACATATGAGTAAATAAGGTTATTACATACTTCTTCTGTAGGAATGGAAAGACTCTTTGTAAGTGATCAAAATATACATTATTTATAGTTGTACCTTTATCCTCCACAATCAATTATTTACATATATTACAATTTAATTTTTTAGCAACGGAATGAGAGCCATAACTGGATATATAAATCTTAATATAATCATCTACAACACACGTGGATAAATATTTGGTATCGAAATTTTGTGAAAATCCATTTAAATCGGCAGAAAGATAATGAAGATCATTAATATTATTCCCTTACAATTGGAAACATAACAACACTGTGGCATTATTAACTAATAAATATAGTATGAAACTTGTGAATTTTTCAAAAATTGTGTATGTATATAATAAATATAAACTTGTAAAAAATTAGTTATGATACTATTAAAATGTTATTAATGTTGGTTTTATCTATTGAATAAAGCCCAGTTGAACAAAAATTATCTCTTATAAGTTCTGGGAATGTATTGTGGAATAGAATGCCACTGATTATACAAGTGTTTATGTTAAAAGGGACCCATAGGGTCCGAATGCTTGACGCTTCTATTCTAAATTCATTCGATAGAGTTTCTCCTTTGAATAAGGACGTACCTTCCCTTTACAATATAATAAAGTATTCTTTTATTAAACTGAACTGTGTATTATACATTATCAAACTTCCTCATAATCTAGTTTTCCAATAATTTTCGCTTTCCGGCACGGACGAAGGGATGTGCGCGCAAAGGGGAGAAATGGGAAAAACCCGGTAAACGCGTGAAAGTCGCATGGTAACGGTAAATGGGGAGCCATGGAAAAAACCTGGAAGAAAACGCTAAAAAGTCGAAGAGTCCTACAGCGTTTTCTAAGAATACGTGTACATTAATTAACTGATGTATAAATCGGGGTAGTCCATATGTTCATCTGACTTTGAATTTCGCTCCCGAGTTCTTATCGCTATCGATAAGTGCGACTTTATTGTCGATCCGTGATTCGATGTTACTAGACATTAAGCCTGGCTAACGCGATAGCGTAACATAAGTAACTACACTCAGTCGAGTGTGCAAAGTTCAAACGACTAAATCAGTCGTTAGTCGATAGTTTTAAAAATCAGTCGACTGAGAATAGTAGTTGGGTACTATCGACTTATCGATAGTTTTAGTCGACGGTGCCCATCACTAATCGCGTACGCGATCGCGATTTATCCGGTTTTGTATTTCGCTCCTAATTTAGGAGTCCTAAGTTATTATTGCTGTGGATAGTTACAATTTTATTGTCGACAGTTGATTCGATGTTACTAGATATCAAGATCTACTAACGCGATAGCGTAACAACACCAAGTGGTTCGAAGAACGATCTCATTTAACAAAGAAAAATTGTTTATTTACAAATAATATGGTGAAATCCGACTGCGGTAAAAGTGATGTTTTGTCACGTATTCAGTACGCGTTTCCTATTTTATACGAAAAGGTTCGTTTATATTTTCCAAATCTTTTACGTTCCGAAATATTTTCGAAATATGCAGATTGCTATTTGTGAATTTGCTGATTTTACTTAAAATGCAATGTATCGGTTTATTTATAAATGCGAACTATTTTTTTACTTTGGATATCAAAAGACAAATTGCTGTTTCAGACTCAAAATGAATGCACAGACGAACAGTTTACTAAGGTGATCGAAGAAATAAGGACCTTAAACTTGACACAGTTTGTGGAAGATGTTGTTATTTATCATATACAATTATATATTCGGCAAAATGTAGCGCCTACATTTTGGAAGAAATTTATGAACAGTGCTGAGGGTCAGCAAGGTTTCGAGCACTTTAAAAGTGCAGTAGATGGATTGTACACAAGTTTGACAGAATTTTTACCGTTACTGAAGAGATTAGAATATCTGACGCAAGAAGAAACACCGGAAGCTGCTATAAATGGAAACAACGTACTCAGTCGATTCAAATTAATTGTACGATCTACATTGTTAAGCCAATTACCACTTCATTACGAACATATAGTTGAACAGTTTTATAAAATTGCATTCAACGTATTCTGTAGTGCGGACAATGCTACTCATGGTAATCATCAACATTGAATATAGAATTTAATATTTATTCAATATATTCATTATCTCTTTTTTTTAGCAACTACATCCACAAGGGATTTGGTTCGCTGCATGGGCTGTTATCGAGAAGTAGACAAATGTCAATGTCAAATGATAGTATTTATGTTCCATGAAACGAATAGGAAATTAATTGAGTTAGAATTATTAGAGAGACTAGTGGGTAATGTTCTTACATCGCTGATACATATACGTATAAAAAATCATGTGAATAGGTCCTGTGATAAAACGTTTGATGTATCCCAATTAACATCCCTGGAGAACGTAAGATTTTGTTATAATGTTTACATTGGTTATTAACTGTGGGACTATTGGAAACAATGTATCCATGAATTCGACTTGTTTTCAGTGGCTAGAAACTATTGTCATGAGTTGGTTAATAAGGATATATTCGGGTGGTTTTTCAAAGATTGTATCTTTAACTGATCAAACTCGTAATGCTATAGACAAATTCAAGCAGAAACTATCTCAGTTTTTATACGAAACGTATACAAGATTTAGGATTGAACAGCTTTTTGACATTATCATAGGTATTCCTCTATACGTTGTCTACAAAAGTAATGTTTTTATTGTGCTTATATTCTTACCTATAATACATATATTTTTTTCCACTTTTAAGAATATCCGGATTCTCAACCCGCGATAGATGATTTGCGTATTTGCTTGGAGCGTACCGATTTGCGGAAGGTTTTGATTGAAAGTCTGCAAGAAGCTTTAAAAACAAGATTACTGCATCCAGGTGTAAACACACCGGACATAATAACAGCTTACATCGCAGCCATAAGAGCGTTGAGACAGTTAGATCCCACAGGTGTACTTCTTGAAACGATAACAGAGCCTATCAAGTAATTATTCCATATAGCTTGAAATTTCTTTAGCGTAATTGTATTAACCTTTTAACGTATTAACCGTTTAACTATTATTTAAGGTACATAGGCCACTTAGTAAATCATCATTGAACTTTTTTCATAACTCATGTGCGTACCATGACATATTTTTTAGAGTTTATTTGCGGACTAGAGAAGACACTGTACGGTGCGTGGTGAGCGATTTGCTCGATGATTCGCCAAGCGATCTGGCAGACGAGTTAGTTAAAGGAGAATCATTACAATTAGACGATGGTTCTGGTGACGAGGAAAACGAAGACTGGGAGAAATGGATGCCAGATCCTGTTGATGCTGATCCTGGTACGTTTAAATTGTAAAGGGTGCATCAAAAATGATGATCAAAACAGTAATTAAAATTTTGTAGACTAAATCTAGCAAAGAAGAGTACACTCATGTGTGTTTGGAAATACTTTTTCAATTGTTTCACTGTTATTATCGCCAAACGATGTACATTGTTCGTTGTGTTATAGAATGAATTCAATGCAACTCTAACACGTTTTAACAAATTCGCCAATTCGTGGCAAGCCGGTTCACGCCGCATGCATGTTAATGTATCCTTCTTATCCTCCTATTTGAAACTTGAATGCAAGAGTTTGGCCAAACTTGTTGATGCATCAATGCTTAGATTTTTTGACGATACAATTATAACATTTTACTTTTTGTAGCAAAATCAGCACAACGGAGAATGTCAGATATAATATCAATGCTAGTAAACGTATACGGCAGTCAAGATCTGTTTGTTAATGAATATCGTACGTTACTAGCAGACAGGTTGTTATCTCAATTAAACTATCACACTGAACGAGAAATTCGTCATTTGGAGTTACTAAAAAGACGTTTCGGAGAGAACCAGCTTCATTACTGCGAAGTTATGTTAAAAGATGTATACGACAGTAAGAGAATAGACGGATATATACAATCAGACACTAGTTACACTTCAGAGAAGGAACAATTTCCTACGTCTGCGTTAGTATTGTCGGCACAATTTTGGCCACCTTTTAAAGAAAACTGGAAATTGGAGTTGCCGAAAGTTGTGCAGGATCAGCTAACTAAATACGTGAAGGCGTTTGAAACTTTAAAAGGAAACAGGACGCTATGTTGGAAACCTCACCTTGGGAACGTTACTCTGGAGATTGAATTAAAAGATCGTAAATTGGATATAAATGTAACGCCGATTCATGCAACAATAATCTTACATTTTCAAGATAAAAGTAAGGAATATGTACAATTTCTTAATATCTAATATTTTAAAATTTCTATAATTCTATATTTTTTGGCTTGATTGAACAATTGAAAATATCGTATTATTTCCTTTACAGAGGAATGGGCTTTAGAAGAGCTTGCAGAAGTAATGCATGCCCCTGCGACTGTTTTACGAAGAAAAATAGCATTTTGGGTTTCGCAAGGTCTCTTAAAGGAAATTTCGAATGATGTTTTTATATTGCAAGAAGAAAGTTCTACTAAAAATAGATCCCTATCGGATATCCTCGAAGAAGAAGAGGCTGAAAGCGCAATGGCGTCTGCGAGCGATCAGAGGGAGGAGGAATTACAAGTGTTTTGGTCTTACATCGTTGGCATGTTGACAAATTTAGATTCGATGCCTTTAGAAAGGATTCATCAGATGTTAAAAATGTTTGCGTCTCAAGGGCCAGGAGCAATGGAATGTGGCTTACCTGAATTGAGGCAATTTCTTGATCGAAAAGTTCGGGAACATCAGCTTTTATTCTCAGGTGGCCTGTACCGCTTACCAAAAACGTGAAACAATAATTATTACTGACGTCTCTGTAAATATGATATATAATGCGTCGTAACTTCAAAAAGATTTAAAAGTTGCATTAATATGTCGAAAGCAAGAATTAAACGACACATAAAATGTATCGATTTTATAAATATTAAGAGGAGCATCAATAGATGGTAACAAATTATTTCGTATTTAAATATTTGATTTCTAGTATAAAACACGTAAGTAACATGCTTCGCCTGAGTTTAAAGAAATCATCAAAAATTGATTATTTATTAATAAATTTAATATTAATTTGCTTGGCTGCACAATGTTGAATTACGAATGTTTATACAAATTTGAAGTAATAATATACGGCGTTACAATGCGGAGTATTAAAAATACATACAACTAAATTAAATATTACAATTTAATTTTGCTCATGTAAAAATGTACTTTTTCCGTGTAAAAATTAACACGAAATATGTAATTTAGTTATAATTTATTTGAATTAATTATTAAATATTCATATACCTAGAAGAACAAAAATACTGGTTATTAGAGGATCTCCTGTGCACCATCTGAATATTTTTCGTTTTAAGATTATGTTGCTTTGTACTCTGGAATATTATAAGTCATTACTGTACCTGCACAATAATTCTCACTCGTTTCCAATACATACGGAACAAAACATTTGTAAATAATTTAAATGAATTTAATAAAAAAATCTCTTGGATAGTTTGAAAATAAAATTATTTTATATTTCTACCTATATTTGCTACATATTTTATATCGTTGACAAAAGTATCAACATTAAAATAAAATATAACACAAATAATTGCAATAAATTTTGACAAGAACTAAGCAACCATTTAGATAAATGAAAATACGAATATACTTGTTAACAGAATTATACATATACATACATACATCCATACGTACACATATCAAAATCTATGTATGTATATGTATATATATAAAGGTACGTACACATGCAGAATAAATTAGTTTTGATTAAAAAATCGTAATAAAGACATTCCTGACATCTTATAATACACATATATTATAAATTGTAATAATACATATAATATAATTTGCTGCAAGAAACATTAAGTTCTTTAATGCAATTACCGATCAGAAATAATTCCAATAAAATTAATGCAAGGATTGAATGCTTTTTTTGCGACTGTCACATACGGACAAATGTTTAATGTTAATACAACTATTTCCTCTAATCTTTGCGAAATTTATTGTTTTCTAATACAATTCGGGTTTACCTTTGTGTATTTCGTAATTTTATATGTGCATTTTAATATATTATCTGTTATATTATAATATATTATGCGTACGTACCTACAGTTCTATACTATTAAAAAGACATGTATGTTCATCTATATATAAACGATCATTGAATATATATTTATATATACCTATATATAATAATTTATCTAACGGTATACTGGAAAGTAAAAAAATGAAGACAATTTTGCCGGGTTTGAGATGTGTTGCATGTTTTACGTCAGATTTAATACAACGCGTATGACGTTTGTAATTATAATGGCATGTTCTTAACGTTTTCAGTTTTTAGTTGCAGGAATAAGTTACAAATTTACAAAATGGCTACTTCAATTAACAACACTTCTAATATACTCTACGTTTGCACTGTTAATATCCGGTTGAAAGTTAATTGCGTTCGAAAGCAATGTGTTCATTCAGTTTAATTTATTTCGGGGCAAATAATAGATATAATAGCATAAAATTACGTTTCATTTCATTTTGCACTACTCTTGCAAAGTGTGACACTTCCCTGAAACCGAAGGAAACAATATGGTGCCCCCGTAGTATAATTTTGCATCGGTCAAAGAAACTGCATCGAATGAAGGGCAAAAGTGTCTCTAACTTTCTACTTTCCAATCTAAACATTTTCTAACGAAATGTCTATCTTTCTTTGCACAACATTTTGAATTACATATATATTATTAAAATATAACGAATATTACTACTTTAAGCTGGAGGACTTAAGTAGATTTCAGATCACTCTTAGTACAACTATTATATCGTGAACTACAATCTATTTACACAAAAATAATAGTTACCTGTTCTGCGATAGTAAACAAAAAGAAAGTTAGAAATGCCTGTTAAAAATACAAGCAATGTTACACAGGCAACTAAAATATACACAAACGAGCATGATAGAAAGTTTCTTATTATTACATGTACATATGGCAAATCTAAAGAATCAACAGAACATTCTTTGATATATCTAATGGTATATTGACTGGTAAATAAATCAATCTCACGTATAAACACTCTCAGCTATATAGATAACTTCATCGTATAACATTATAAGCATAGACGTATTGCGGACGATGAGGATTTTTTCTTCTTCTAATAGATTGCTCATAATTCGTAACAATATAATTTCTAAAAAAAAAACGACTCATTTTACTTGATAAACGATATAATCCTAATCTACATTTTTTCAATATGTTTTTTTCTTCACGCAAGATCGCCTAAATATATAAAATTGAAAATATTCAATAAACGATTAATGTCTATTATTTTACAAATAAATTGCACCGTAACATTATATAATAGAATTTTCGAATTATAAAATATTGAAGTATAATAATATTTCTTTGTTATTAAGAAGTGGAGATTCTTCCTAGCGATGTAACAAATGAATACGTTTGAAGAGACATTGCATATTCTTAATACCTAATTAGCATGTTCAAATATATGTATAATAAATTTCACCATATTTTCTCGATCAAATTCATAAAAGTTATATAAACTCGGGGGGAAAAAAAAAGAAAAGTAAAACAGAATTTTCAATCAAATTTCGTCTCTAAAAATTCGTACGTTCCCTTTTTTACATTTTTTTATAGCTCAATGTGTATCAATATTACACTTCCCGTTAATATGCCATCGTTGATATAAAAACTGCATGCGCGTAAATATTGGCCTCACTTGACATTTAAAAAATAGATACGCTTAACATTTGTGTTTCAAAACTGTTCCTTTTTACCTGAGTCGAACTAAGCTTATCATTACCTTCAATTTCACTTAAAAATATCAAAATGGAAAGAAATTTTGATTTTATATTGCACCTATGACATGCGGACATGTTGTTATACTCTTATCTATATAAAATACATAATATTCTTGAATTTTTTTTTGCCCCTCCTTACACACACACACACACACACACACACACACACACTCTCTCTCTCTCTCTCTCGATTAATTCTCTCGTTCTATAACGAATGTAAGTACTAGAAAAAAAATATTCGTGTAACCATTATGCAGAAGAAATAGTATTTATAGCCTGTGATAATTGTATTCGATATGCAATACGGCGTTCAAATATTACTTGAAATATGTAGGTAATTTAAATGGTGTGATATAAAAGAAAAATGAGATTCTTGTATATTACTAATAAATTAATTGGACGAATAAGTTCTGAAAATAGCAAAAAATATCTCCTACAATTCGCACAACACTTTACTCAAAAGTGTCTTTCTTGCGATAATGATTCGTTAAAATAATTTTAATTATGAATTGCATCAAATATAATTATAAACTTTATAACATATACCTATATAAATATATATATTATTGAAACTTCGATTTCTTACTAGCGTTGGTAACGAAAACATTGAATTAAGCATTTTTAGAGTATTTTAAATCCACTACGAAGTGACACGTAGATGAAATGAAATAAAACATTATGAAATATTAAAAACTCTTAAGGCAAATTTTTCAAAAAGTTACATGCAACCTTTAGCATGTATTTATATGTATACGTATATCCCATGATTGTATTATAGTATATCGTCCGAGCTGCTCGTTTAGGATAAAAACGATTCAAATCGTTTCAATTAATAAGCGTCCCTATTTTCAGTTCGCGAAACTAACTGGAGATCTACCTTTGATTAATCGGACACTGGCAACGCAAGCGATTCTTCTTGGCTTTAGTATAAACGGAAGCTGAGTGTCTACTGTTCCTCAAAAGGAATACATATAAACAGGAAATGTATGATGAAATCGAGACTTCGTAAAAAATGATTAAGTCGAGTGATCTGGTTTAATAATGAAGTGGATTAAAGCGAGTGGATTAAAAAAGAAAATAATATAAAACTGTAGTTCTTGAATGAATATCTACAAATGTAGAGAATATTATTAAATACAACGATATTTCGAAAATTCATCGAGCACATTTATTTCAAGTGTCACGTACCCTGAGAAATAGTTTATACGAGCTTACTTGTTGATCACTTGACGAGCAATAGTTATGTACAAATATTCGAAGTCTCGTTATGGAAAAGATAGAAAGAAACATCATTTTCTGATTATATATATCACTCCTTGTACTCGAACAACGATAGCGAAATTTCGTATCTTAACGATAAATAAGTTACCGCATCGAGGCTAAAAAAAAAAGGAGCAGCTGTTCTTTTTTCGCTGTTTCAAGAATCCAATATTCAAACAGGTCATCCGTTACTCGACGATTCCTCGAATCACGTTAAAACAAAAAAAAATGCAAAATAAGGGGTTGAGTAGCTCTGCGCAAACAGAAAACAAATATCCACGGTCTCGAAGGAGAACAAAGAAAAAGGAACCGATTAAATAAATTACACTTGCATCCCGTTAATTCCGTAAACGTTATATAGCAGCCGATTATACGAAAGATTTGAGAACTGTTTTTCGTTCGCGTCGAAAATACGAAACACGCTCAGCTACGAATAAAAGGAAAGCTAGAAGATATTTTTTGCGTGTCGCGCAAAGGATAGAGAATTGATTTCTATCTCTTTCGCTGGCAAGTAGTTCCAGAGACTTTAATTACCTGGCTGGCGCGAGGGACGCGCGCCAGCGAACAAAAAGAAAATGAAAAGTGAACGCCAGCGAGACGAGCAAAGCAACTTAAACGAAAATATACAATTTAAAAACACGAAGAGGATACAGGATGGATAAAGTTGACGAACAACAGGGCTGGTGATGCGAACGGCGAAGGTGGTCATCTGGTTGGTGAACCGATCGAACGCGGATGTTGTTCCAGAGTCCAGGTGTTAGCACGGGGCGAGTGGTTTCCATTGTTAGCACTCCAAGCCTATAGGCCATGGGCAACCAAGGTTAAAAAGAAAGAAAAGAAAAAACAGATTGTTAGTAATTTAATTATGATCGATTCATGTTAACATTAAGTTTCTGAACAGTTCGATAGTCGAAAGATACGTAGTTAGTGGGAAGCGCTGCCTTTTTTTTTAGATATTTCTTCTTTTTTTTTTTTTTTTAATGATAATAATTAGACAGAATTGATCTTCGTGCTAGTCTACTAAACAAGTTACATTTCATTTCAAATTTCCATTGACATTACATGTTATGAAGAAAAAAAGAATGGGATACGAAAAAATAAGTAGCAATCAACAAGCAACAGGCTTCGCACTACCTTTCGGTAAGTATTAGTGTATAAAGCGGTTTTTTTTATTCGATATAAAACGTAATATTACGACAGGAACGCTGTCGATTATATATTACTGGGCGAATCACGAAACACAATAAGCTCAGATCTTTTATTCCGCCGCAAGTGAGTCGATCGATAATTTGTTTATCTGGTACAGCAGCTTTTAATTAGAGATTTAAGATGATTATAATAAATATTTTTCTTTGGAAAACTGAGGATGACTTTGACACCCTCGAAAAAAAAGGATAATCACTTTGAAGCTCTTATTGAACCAGATTACCACCAGATAAGCAAATTTTTCGATCGACCAATTAACTACAGAATAACGTAAGCTGATCCCGTTTCGCGGTTCACCCGGTACATCGATAGAATGAAGCTCATATTTCGTTACTTGTCTTTCACCATTTATGGTTAATAGCTCTCTAATTACCGAAAAATTATGAACTTCACGTGTGCGCGTGATTTGAGATTTTACGTTCACATTGTTTAGTTAACTACTGTTACAGCATGGAATGATTTTAACAGAGAACAGTTTGGCGACTATGTCCAATTTACATACACAAATAATATGCATCTTGAAGGTGGTTTTCTCTATTTGCAGGCAAAACTCGATCGAACATTAGATGGTTAAACTATGTATTCTGATTGTAAAGCCTGACAAAATCATGTGCCCTCCCCGCTCTTAGGATAGCTGATAGAAGAGATAATTAAGTCAAAATACGTATGTATAATAAACTACTACCGGAAACGATTTGAAATAAAAACATGTGCAAGTATAAAAAAAGGCAGACTTAGAGCAGCAAATGACAACATGATTTTAGTTATTCAAAATGCGAGGAGTTCGTTATTTCCCAACAAAATTGTATCATTCTGTAGGCAGCTTGGGTGTGCACCTGCCACCATATAGCAACGTTAAATAAATGATATTGTACGTGTGTATGATTATGAAATACGTAGTTGCAGCAATATTATATTTCAGTCTTATTAACTATATGTAGAACGATTAATTGTCCTATCAGCAAGCAAGTGTAACAAGGCCAATGAATCGCACGGGTGTTGCGTGAAATTCCAGATAAAATAAATAAAAGGGAAATGGTGGAACTATTTCCTTGCAATCCATAAAAAAATGCATACCGTTGCATAATATTAAAAAGTGCATGTATCGTACAAATACAGAATAGTAATTGTAGCTGCCTGGTGAAGAATGTCAAAGGGGAAACCTAATGCTACGTTTGGATAATACTTTTTCCTTAAATTTATGTACTCTACGACTCGTTGACAGTTAATCGACAAATGCTTAACATTGTTTTCCACTTCCGTTTGAAATAATAGCTTTATCCGAAGTGTTTTAAACGATTCGAAATTGAACGCTACTTCGTATTTACGTTTTTTATAAGCCTTGAGTAGCAAGAGTTAATTACATATCCATGAAATCTGTCAAGGCAACGTATTTAGACTCTATATACACGTTCCTCAATTCATTTTACCCGAGTTATTACTAATTGTAAGTACTTCAAGGTATTTCATGATACGAATTATGTACACTATATAAAAATGTATGTAAATAAAAACATCAAGTTAGTGTCAACTTGGCCATGTGGAGCATTTTGGGTTAGTCTTATATCAGAAAAAAAAGAAAAAAAACAATGCATAGTTATACGATTCCTGTAATATGTGAAGTCGCATGTATAGTGAAGGTGCTATTATAAATTATTATGCGTGGTAATTGTTAGTGGTGATACATAAATAGGACGGGATGCACTTTCAGGATTGAATTACGAAACCTTTTGTTTCTACATAACGAAAAAAAAAAAAGATTGTTACCAAATAAGTTCACGGGCGCGTCGAAAGGAAATTCGAACGAACTAACAAAATTAGTTGATTAACTTTTCCCGTTACATTGAAGAAGTGTTGCGATTAAAATTATTATTATGGTAAAATGCAAGCAAAATTGCGGGTATTTCTAGATTCGCATGTTTTCGTGCTGTGTGAATGATACTCTGGATTCAAGTGGAACAATAGGCATCCGAAATTTAGAAACAATTCATCGATATGGCCGAACTGCGAAATGTTCTTCCTTGATAGTTCAAGCCTTCGCATCAGTACCACCCCTGTGACCATTTATTGTCGAAATAAGAAAGACTAATTTTCTGTTGCTACTTTGTATGAATATTTATTTCAACACACGCCCGTACACACGTATATATACACGCACAAAGAGGCAGACAAAATGGAATGAATAAGTGTTCCACAGGCGCAAGTTGCCAAAAAGAAAGGAAATAAAGAGATCGAAACTTCTGGCAATGTCTGATACTAGAAAAGAAAAAATTGCACACATACATTGGTATTAAAATTATGTAAAAAATATCGGATCGTAGTGCGGCAACATTGCTTTCGAATTTTCTGCATTTCATATTTGCTCCTCTTAGGTTCTCGTGTCTGTTATATTCTGCACGCTCTTCCACTTTTGTTCCTGTTCTTAGTTTACGTGTACCTTACGCCCCTGTTTAGAATCGCTCAACGATAATATCGTTTTCATTTTTTTCGACTGCTGACACGCTTGTGATAGTTGTCTATCATTTAGCATTGCACGACAATTTGAAAGAATTGTCTGGGAAAAGGAAGAAAAAAAAATGGGAAAAATGGGTAGGTGCGCACCCATATCGTACCGTTGCCTCCTCAATTATTTACCTTTATCATGATTGCATGGCAAGAAGGAAAGTAAGTAAAGATATTCTTTCCAAGGTATTTTAAACGTTATACCTAATTGCGGGGAGTTAACATTTCGTGAAAATTATTCAATCAACGATTGTAAAAAGAAATATGCCTCCAATCATTCAACACTTTTACTGATTTCAGTAACTTCGCAATTGCCCCCTCCACTTGGAAATAAGTAGCAACTTCTGGCAAGTCTCGAGGTATTTAGTAACAAATACATATGGAACAGTTGAAGTGTTTCATACGTTATTTATAGCTTACTCTGTTTAATATTCACTGTGAACTTAACCTTTCAATGTTGTTTCTAAGTGAAACTTTTTATTCGAAATTAGAGGACTTTGTATTTGCTAAGGACATTAAAAACCATCGGTTCTAAAGTTGAATAATTCTAAATACAAAGTAATCTGTAAGAAATATAAATTAGAAATGTTATCCTATCTAATATACATATGATTCATTATCAAATCCTTAAGTATCCGCTAAATACTAATTTATTGCAACTTCAAAGTCATGTGTACGAACAGCGCACATTCTATTAAATAAAAATTTGTGTTTGTACATTTTAATTTTTACGACCGATCTAAATGCATGTTTTTTTGTTGCTGCTGTTTGCGGCTTTTATTGAGCAAAGACAATCGCGATACTGATTTTCCATGTAATTCAATATGTACTTTATTGTAACTTGTTATGGATAAAAATATCTCGCTGAAATGTAACAAAACTTTCTTCTAATAACCTAATTGAAATCTCCTTCTTCTAATAACCTAATTGAAAAAAAGGGAATAGGTGTTTGTTAACTAATTTCCGTGACTCTACCCGAATTCTATTCTAGGGCAAAATTTTGTAACCATTTTTTCCGAGAATCTTGTCACCAGCCTGCCTCAGCAAAAAGTGTCTGAATCTACGAGACAATTGTAAAACTTTCTTTTGTTCTATCGAGAAGAAAACTGTTTATAAATGGTTTGCAAAATTTTTTCCTTAAAGATCCACAAAGGAATGTTGTGGTAAATTACCGAGATACACAAGAATTAGGTGAAAATCTTAACACATTGAAAACTTGAATCCACGAACAATTAGCCAAATTCGAAGCTTGCTTAGTTAAAAAATATACACGAACTTTTCAAACGACTCAAGTCCGGAGACTTAATCATTAAGCGTTATCATTATCGAAGTGATCTTACGCCCATTGCATGCTATTTTCACCTAGATTAAGACACTTTAAATGGAGAAAGGCTCGGATTTGAGAAAAAGCCCGCCTTACAGTGGAAGACAAAAGTATTTATGCCGTAAGGATATCGAAATAAGCAAACTCCATTTTGCACATCATCAAATGTAATAAAATATATAAGTATATAATACAGGCGCAAAAGTTGATAGCATCATTTGATAATTCGTAAAAACAAATAGCGTCCATATTCTCTTTCTTGTAACTGTACAAATACTTTTACTCCCATTGCAATGGAATGGAGCCCTCTCTAATGTACTAGATTCTAGATAATCGTACAAATAGTTTGTCCTTCCCTAAAGATTTTAAATGTATATCTGAGTTGCAGTAATTAAAAGTATCTATTTCAAGTAAAATCGATATGTCCTGTAAACAACGTATGAAAAAAAGGACACAGTATAATGCATAAAAGTGTGATATCTATATATCTATATCCCTCGACATAGTGTATATTCTGTAATACATATACGTAGATAGATGTTAGGTGTGCGCCGGTATTTAAGATTACAGATTCAGCTCGGGCGGGAAAATTGAATGAGGCCCGACCAGGCCCATTTCGACTCGACGGGACGCGACCCAACGCGACGATACGCGACGATACCCGACAACACCAAATTCGATGGAACCCGACCTGATACGACCCGACTCGACACAATCCGACGAGTCCTGACGCGTCCCGACTTGACACGACACAATACCTCCGATTACCCGCACATTCCTAACAGATGGAGATATAGATATATCCATAACACAAGAAACTATTGGGACATGATAAAACGAAGAAGGAAATGGAACTTTTGTTTCAGCAAACTAACCTTTTCGCGGAGGCGCGAACGGTATTGCGATTGCGCTCTCCGTATTCACGACAAAGCACCAGCCCTTTGATAAGGGTGCTCGCGTATCTGACCCAAGTGCCTACGTTGTTTCGCAGCGGCTGCTGCACCTGTCCCCAACATACAAATATGTATAATTTATCTGCTTTAACACGCGTTAATCATTTTCCAGTCCTTGGGCAGGTCACTTTACTGCCGCTATAAAACAGTAATGGCAAATTAAACTTATCCACAAGCTGATGATCGAAACGCAAACTAACACTTTTGCCGCTTCTAAACGTTCCATGAAGGGTGGTTTTGCTTTTGTTCGCGCACGGTATATCTTATTCTCAAATATTTCGCGATGCTTTTTATTAGTTTGCGCGTTCAATCCCATTTTTCCTGTAGCAGCTGAAATAAGAGTGTCAGAAAAGCATATCGTATATCTAATTTGCCCCGTGAGTGGGAGCAACGCAACAGCTTTCTATACGCATGCGTGTATTATTACTCGCTTGTTATGTCCCTTTAATTGATTATATTATATTTGCTGTATTAACTTTGTTCTATTTCCATGAGTCATTAAATCGTCAGTATTTTCTAGATGCTTTGAAATCATCAGTGTAGTTATAGAACGAACACGCACACGTATATTCCTGTTTAGAAATGATGTACATTGCAGTTGTTCGTCGACACTTGTTTCTTAAACAATAGATATTGCGAAATAATTCCACGATCGTGATTCCTTTTATCTGCGAAACGTTTTTCTCAAATTACTACGATTCGTTCATTTGTGTTGCAATGTTCAAAGAAATTGTACGTGAACGATAAAAAGAATCCTGGATAAGATAAGGCGACTCCTGTTTGTGAAAATAAATTCAATGTTATCGTTTAAAAATCGTTTTTGGAAGAATGAGAAAAATGAAGAGGAAGTATCGTCACATCACATTAAAAACGATAATCAAACTTTGCCGTACGCATGCCCGACACTAATTCCCGCTAAGAACATTATTAGCAAATTATTAAACGTGTATATTTCGAGTTTTCTTCCTCCACATTCCTTTCTACTATCAACGCAGCATCGAGTATATTCATGTGTAATAAAAATATACATAGCATATACATATAATACGAAAGCATATATCTAGATTTTAAAATCTGTCAGTAAAATATTGTGTATTTACTATTTAGTTGTAACATATTCTAATGTTCTTCACCCTTTGTGGCTATGCGTATGTTAAGACACAAAGTTATATGCTATATATACATATATATGTATAGTGCGCAAGAACTGTTCCTTCATTAACACGTTCCGTGCGGAAGAGTTCCACGAGAGAGGTTCCGATCGGTGTATGTATCGACCCCGCATTCAACGTGTTAAGGACGAATATCAATGATAGATCGTTTCATTTCTCCTTCTTTCGTGGTACTGTGGCGAACCTTAAAGGCCAAGCCAACATAAACTCTATAAAATACTATGCATATACAATAATTTACATAACTATCGCTATACTTCAGGTTGTCGTTCGATATTTTCTAATAAGTGACCGTCGCACCGAATAAAACATATTATTCTATCACTTTAAATTCAATTCCTGATATGGTGTTACTTTGCACAGCTATCCCCATTAGTCAATATATTATTATACTATTGTTATATTGTTCGTTATATTATTCAATTTTAATGAATACTTAATTGCAAGCAATTTCTTAGCAGTCAGTGTTCGTTTACAAAGTACCGTGCCATAAGATGTGTAAAGTTTCCTAGGTAAGTAAACAACTCTTAATGTTTATGAAAATTGTTTCCATGACTCGGTGTATTAAGGGCACTTATTAGAAGTGCAGCTATTGTATTTACATGTACTTATATTATGTGTTCGCACGCAAATGTTTGGTCCCTGAAATATTTCCACTACGGTATCGCTTGCTAATGTAAAACAGTTTTGCGCCAAGGAAATTTGAAAAAATTAAATTCTCTACACATTGGTGGTTCATGTGACTCTGAACAGTTTATTGTTTCGAAAACTGCGCAATCAATGGTTTTTGATTTTTCTTTTTATTTTCGACACACCTCCACACCTTTTATTAATAATCCTAGATTTTTCTGCTTAGATTTTGATGTAGAAGACTCTTCGAATCTGTATCGAAATATGTTTCCGTTTTCAGTAATTTTTTTTCGCAACAAAGATTACGAATTTGGACTTGAAAAATCAAAGAAATAAAATGTCACGAATGTATTCGTTTTATCTCGAAAAATTGAAAAATGTTCGCAGGCTTTGCGTTAAATATTAAAATGCAGCTGACCATCGGTTCATTCAATTTTATTTATTTTACCATCTTTTCAGCTTACTTTGATAGAAAGCCATCAAGAATGTAACTAATCGAAATCTAATACAAATATTTTGAAACAGATATAAATGGTGGAAAAGATTTGATAATTGCAACTATTAGAATATTTATTTAAATATATATGATATTGCAGTCAGTATTCAGTACTTCGGCAAGATTAACATCGTACCCTGATTTCAGTATTCATAACTAGGCATTTTTTCCTTTATATTACTATTTCGTCTTGGCTTTTGCAGGGAAGGAATATTTCATATATAAATTGTGCTCGGGGTTAATATGAAAGTGAAATTGTTATTGAAATTAAAAGTTTTCAGTATTATATAAAAGTTCAATGGTTCCAGTTTCGAAATTCACCAAAATTCTTTAGATCTTTGCAAATGTTGTGCCTATTCCTACTTTTAAGTTTAACCCGCACAAGCAATAGAAAGAAATTCAATCCCACAATTTCCTAAAAACGTCGTACACTATTATTTAGAAAGTCGTGGGGCGAAAGAAGTACATAAATATTTTTTAAATTATCAATAAGAAACTCTTTTTACGAAATTAATAATACGATATATACACAAAATGCTAAGTAAAGTAAAGAATATTTAACTTCAACAAAGACACCGAGCAAGTAAAATATAGTTATCCGAACAGTATTTATTAATAACATGTATATATATTTTGAAAACTCGTTAACTTTTAAGGTCATGCTACAATTTTTTGTCGATATTAGGTTGTGCAAAAGCTACAATGTCTAACGAAGTACTGAACCCTCTGTTGATGCCAAACAGAATTTAAACACTATTAATTTAATGGAAAGAAAATAATTTCACTCCTTTTGGTACAAATAAAAAAGGTCTGAAGTAGCATATCATGAAGTAGTTTCAAACACGCGTATCCGCTGCGATTGTCTTTCAAATTCTACCTTTTGGTACTTAAGTCTACCCATCTTTGTTTAGCATTAGAAATATAGCGATTACTTGAATAACATGGAACTATTCTTAAAACATAACAAATATAGAAATGGATACAATACAGATATATACATATATATGTATATGTTCCAATAGTGCCATATATATATATGTATATCTATTTTTGATTTATAAACGACCACTGTTATTTATGCATAAAAAACAGTTCCTAAATTGATAAATGTCTGCGCTACGTTTCTTTCCCTGTAATAACGTATTTATTTTGCAATACATGTTACTAAAAGTGTTCTTATCATCAACTTCGCTTTCTCGTTAACTTCAAAAATTTCAATTACCGTTCAATTACCGCTCAAGTATAGCTTTTTTTATAAAACAGAATTAACAATTTCCATAGAAAGTGCAAGAAAAAAAACGTTCGAAACAATTAATCGTAAGAGAATAATAGTAATCTGTAAAAAGATTTTTAATTGTTTAACGTAATACTCTAATTCTTTTTTTTGTGTGTGTGTGTTCTTATGTAATAAAATGAAAGTAAGCGCGTGTAATGTTCCCTGCATGGTGGAAAAAAGTTCCTGGCATGCAGCAGCAGAGCCAAAAAACACAGGTGTGCAGTTATATCGAACTCCTGCACACGAAATTTTCCATAAGTTTAATAAGCGTACATTTCAATCTCATTTTTATTCGTTCTGTAAAAATTGAATAAATAATAATATCGTGTACAAATATAAGATTAGGCCTTACCTTTGACTCGAGATATTTTCATTTTCCAAATGCGATACAACCTCTGAAGTTATTTATATCTTGCAAAAGGCCTTAAAATATTTCATGCACTGTAAATAAGCAAATTCCTCGTAACAATTGGAGCAACACCTAGACAAGTTTGTAATAAACATCGTCAGCACGAACCTTCACGTTCTAATCGGTATTTTAATGCAATATAAGTAATGAAATATTAAATAAATGTCGACGATGCGTAGAATACAATTTGAAAATTATCGATTCTTGTTCTAATCGATACGTTATATCACAATTAATATTATATTTTCAGTGCGTTAATTTAGTATCATATTTACCAATATTGTTGGACAAACAAAAACGAAAGATTATAATGCGAAAATGATATTCTTTGCCATCAAAGGGTTATGCGAAAAGAATACAAAGAACTTGTCTGCGAATTTGCTCCAGTGAGAAATTGGCTTAATTCGTTTCATAACTCCCACCCTGTCGATTATATTAATATTCATATTTATATTAAAATTATGGTAATAAATAATATATCATTATTCAATTAAATATATAATCAATATGGCAATGCACCAGAGAATCGGACGTTAAGCACGCAACGATGCGTGCACATTTCTTGTATGTCTCTTTAAATAATACAAATAGAATACGAAGTATGTCATAAAAACCGATATGTTTGAAAAATGAAAATCTCTTTCAACAAACGTAAAATAAAATAGAAAGCAGGAAATGTGGACCAATTCTGTACTGAAAATTAAGTATCAATTCCACGCCCAAGAACATTTGCATCAATTTGACAGAAAACTTTTCCCCTCATGTTTAATACACTACTCAAACTACTGAATTCGGGAGGAAAAATTAATTATCTGCTGTGCGAGAAATTTAATAAAATCTTCGAATATTAAATCGAAATTTTCAATTAAACTGTGTTTGATATCTTAAGTTCGTTTTCCGTAAATACGTGAAGACTAGAACTTTGATAAAAAATGACAGAACTTTAAACGGTTTTGTCTTCTTAAGTATGGATGCTGTTTTGTATTTATAATATTTCGGAGCATATGTAAACTATTGCTTTCAAATTCATAACTTTTAAAAACATACACATTTATCTGTTTTAATTTGTATTACTATTATCTGTATTAATCTCTATATGATTTCACCCGTTTAAGGGTTAAATTAACAAAAAAAAAAAAAATGGCGATACAAATGTTTCGAGCAAATGATCTATGCAGTATCTTCGGATGTATTTAAACGTTCAGATCTATCTGAATCATCTTATCTGCAAGGAGTTTTTTCAATAATACCACACGTACCACCAGTCATTTGTTAACTTAATACGGATCAGTGGAAGAATGTTTATTTGTCGTTTATTCTCGTACTTTTCAATACCACAAGTGCTTCGTTACTTTTAGTAAAAATATCAGACTTTTTCTACTAATAGATCGATTACTTTCTTAAGCAAAATCTAATCTCTTTTCTGATTGCAAATAAAACATTCGCCTATTATACTAAATGCAGTACAAGCACCAATAAAATATAAATATACAAGTCAAGAGAAGCAGAGAGGGAGAGGGGGAGAGAGAGAGAGAGAGAGAGAGAGAGAGAGAGAGAGAGAGAGAGAGAGAGAGAGAGAGAGAGAGAGAGAGACAGACAGACAGACAGACAGACAGACAGACAGACAGCAATTATGGTACATTTTAAAAATCTATACGAATATCGTGAGTTAAAGTAAGAGTGAAGCAAGTGAAAATACCCAATTTGTTGATAGTATTTTCATCAGAGCAAAGATTTGTTATCTTCGACTTATCTTCGTTATCTTTGAATAAGATGAATTCGAAATTTAAAACACCGTATCGAGAGAGTTTTCCATTGTTCAAACATATCATACCTACTGAACACATCGAAGACCCATATTATGTAACGTATTAGAAGTGGTAACGAATGTATAAGTGTACGACTTATCATACGATAACCGAGTATTTCAATTCACAAAGTACAATATATTCGTCTTCCATTTCTCGTCGAAATATTGTCGTGTATGTGTACGATCTGGTTCACATACACTCGCGCACACGCATACATGCACATATAATTATTCCATAACGCGAACAGATCTTTCACATTAAACGCATAAGCGCTTGAATACTGAATGCATTAATAATTCTTGACTGTTCTAAAATGGTTGGCGACATTCAGGTATGTAAACAAAAATAATAATAAAAAATAGAACAAAGGTATTAAATTATTAAAGAAAATCTCAGATGAACGTGGTCAATCACGTTGCAAGTGCTACGATAAACTTTGCACAAAATAAACACGTCAAGTTCTACTTGCTTTTAATATATATGTATACATACTATATTTTTAATAGGCTGGTAATTGTACGAATAATTTGTGCGATTTCAATCAACAATATTACAAACTCTAACAGTAAAAATTTAACAATGTATAATATAAACTTTCTTACGTTTAGCCCCCCGACACTGCCGACAGTTGAAGGGAAAACAATCATGAAAATAATCAAGCAATTGTACTACTTGTTCAATTATTTCCAACATTAACACCACATTTACGGACCTTGCTTGTACAACTATTTTTACTGACACCCGCTATGCCGACAGGCGTTTTTTTTTTTTTTAAATTCATTCACTTGATTTAGAAATAAAATATAATTAATTCTAATTGGACAATCGTAACGACCTTTAATCATTTTTTTTTTGCTTCCGAGATTTGAAATCCGTATATCCGTAAAAATTAAATATGAAATTTTCCTTACGAAATCTAATACCTTTCCTGCGCGAAAAATTTCTTGACTATAAGACGAGTATGCAATGCATACCAGCTGTATAATTTTACGTATTTAAATCTTTATCTACCGACTACTAATGCTCCTTGTGCAACTCCATTATTTACTCCATCGCGATATATCATGTCACATATCTCCATTATTTGTTACTATTTAACTGTTGATTCGGAAATGCGCATTACAGTAACATTCTCTATATATAATATAAAATATATAATCATCGTTAAATAACTATCAAAACTGATACGACTAGCAAATGACTGATGTGATTCTCTTACTATACACGTTTCGTGTTACAATAGAAATAATATCAGCTAATATTTTCACTTGAAACGTTTTCAAGCTTCGAAATTTTTAATAAATCCTTGTATAGCAATATTAAAGTTCTTTCGACCCCCGTGTCAATCATTACTCTTACCTCTACTATAATCAATGACAATTCCGTACAATTCACGAGGCAATGATAAAAATGATTCGCTAACAATAATAAAAATTATAACGATCATGGTACGTATGTGCAACCATAATCAAACTGCATCAATAACAATAATATTGCTAGAACAATTTATAATTGTCATAATATCAATACCAATAACGATGATGATGATGATGAATATGATGATGATGATAATAATAATGATAATAAAAATCGCTCGAAAATGCGATAAAACAATTGGTACTATTGATTACTGTTACGATATAAACCTAAGCAGAAATGTACGCGTATACATATACAAATATACATGTATCCGACATTTTCTTGTTCAGTGGCGCGGAACATTCTTTTACTATTATTGTTTTGAAAAAATAGCAAAACAATTTGTATGTGGAGCAATACAGTTATTACGTTAAGTAATAACTTAACGATATTACACTTTCTTTCAGAAATTCAATAAAAAGGCTAATTCCATGAGAAAATACTGCACTTGAAGGAAAATTCATATCTCACGCTCCTCGATCCTCGTCGTTCTGAAATGACTATCCCCAAGGCCGTGCGAATTTAACCAAACTTAAAATTGTAATTTACCTGCTACGCGTTTCGATTGTTCCGACTGCACGACACGAATAATACGTTTACTAAAACCAGATGACCAACAATACTCGCAGTGTAAAATTAGAATTTCAATCGTTTCTTTCATCTGGCACAGGTATATTATGTAGAAATGTGCCAGCCGCCTCACGCGGCTGGCCCCGATGCGAAGTTAATACTATGCAGATCGAACAAAAAGTACAGTGCAGCCACAGAAGATTCTCCGCAAAGAAACAATGCTAACTCGACAGCTGTATCCCATAAAAAATTATAAAAAAAATAAACAAATGAAACGAACAAATATGTTATATTTCTGTTCTTCGCGTGTCTCTATCGTTCCATTTACTTTCTCTTCCCCTTTTTCCGCAGAGTTTAGCCTTTTCACTTACTTTGTGTTGAAAAATCGAGAAGAGAAGGAAGGGGAAACGTGGTAATAGCGATGTGGTTGATGAAGATGATGATGATGATGAAACTACTAATAGTAGTAATAATAATAATAATAATAATAATAATAATAATAATAATCATAATAATCATAATAATATAGATAATAATAAATGAAAAATATTTATGAAAAAACAGTGTCTCAACTAAGATCAGCGAGCAAACAACCCACCAGAATGATCAGCAGTAGTGTAATCCGTAAGTAGAGGCGAGGCTGCTAGGGCTGCGTAGTTGGTGTAATCGGCGTATGGCGTGTAAATTAACCCATGGGGATCGCCGGCAGAGAGCAGAGATCCTGGTGGTCCTGAGCCGTTCAGAAGCGAGGCCGCGGTCGTTGGTACAGATATCCGTGGCGAGAGTATTAACGGTGCTCCCAACGGGGCACTGGGTGTCCTCATAGGTGTGGCTAAACCCGGAAGAAGCCGCTGCGTTTCTGCCGCGGCCTGTGCCACGCGTCTCCATTCTTCGTCGCAGGCTGAAACATTCAATGATTATCGTATAGTTCGGATCACGATGTAGCGAGGTCGTGAAATTGGACAGGCGTTGAAGTGCAAAAGAATTGGATTAAAGAATGCTTTCAAGTCATTAATTTTTCGTATATCTGTCTACTCTTTTTATACAGACCAACCGCACGGACCATCGAGGGAAAAAGAAAGGAGGAAAATTCATTTCTGTTCGGTGCATTCTTGTAGAGGATGTTCGGTGAGGTAGTGTTTGACATGTCTGAAACGATTGAGGAATCTTCATTCATTTAATGTTCAGGGTTTGTTTAGTAAATATTAAAAAAAATAATAATAGTGTTGCACAAGTGTACTGGAATGAACTTTAAAAAATTTGTCCAAAATAGATAACGAATTATTCGATTTTTTGCTTGTATATACTCTTATGCAAAAATGTACTTTTATGGCCAACTATACTTACAGCGAAACAGCAATTTCTGCTGTTAATTTTATATCGAATTTACAGGTATTCCATTGCAAAAAGTCATTAACTTCAATTTATTTTTATAATAATGCACAAAGTATCAAAAATGAAAGAATTCGTTTTTGATCAAAGTGTAACCCAAACAGTTTTACCTGTGCTCCAATTTTTTGTATTTATTTATGCTACAGTTTTTCTAATATTGCTTAACTATTATTAATTGAGCCGCCCTCTGGCTAAATCGGTTAACTCCCGAAACAAAAGTAACTAAAATTCGAAAACATTCAAAAGGTGGAGTTAATCGATTTGGCTAATGCGCGGCTCAATTATGCTGGGGAGAGCATCAAATTTTGTTCAGCGTTGAGGTGAAGCATGGCCCAAAAAAGGTTGGGAAACACTGATGCAAATGCTAGCCGTATCAATTCCGAAGTTTTAGGAAAGCGTGTAATGGCACAGAATAATAGTGCTCTACTATGCCCATTGCGAAAACTGTATAATATTGAATCAATCATATAGACAAATTCTGCACTTGAAGAAATTCGAGGCATCGTGGACGCTGTCGAACTAATCGAATCAAGTCTAAACCGTAAATTGAATGGCATGTATAAAATTTGCCTTTATGATTGGAAAACGTTTATTCCTGCATTTGAAGCCAGCATGGCAGTGCTTATTTCTCTAGCGGAAGAAAATTACGAAATTGATTGAACACCGCACCTGCATAGCCCCATTTCAGAATTAACTATATTTTCGTCCGGTTGCATATATTTGAACCACTTTTTACTTAGACAGTTTTCAACGCATGATTAATGACTAATGGCGTCTGTCTACTTTAAAATTATCATGAATCAATTTTACGACCTCGAAGAAGTCTAGTCGAATGCCCGAGCTCACCTGCGGTGAATTCAAATGAATTCAATTGCGGAAAAAATCAGCACTGTGTAGTAACTTTAAATGAATCACAGTCCATACTGATTCGTTTTAACAGACTTGTCTACTTTCAAAATAGAATGACCTTCCTTTGTAATTTCATAGCAAATGTCAACGATTGTCACTTAGTCGGTTAATACGTATATCAATTAACAATTAACAGATTTTGCGACTGCGGCAATCATAAGTCCAATAAAGTCAAATAAAGTCAATTGCTTCGCGAAATACCAATTAATGATGTAGTTTTAGAAATATACAAATAGAGTGATCCTTTCCATCAACTGCAGTCAAATTTTCAAAACGAATTTCTCTGAGAAACGCAATTCTACTTTTAAGAGAATCAAATTTAAAAATGCTACGGGCAAGTATACACTGGTCGCGAGTTTGGGACGTCTTATGGAGAATATTTGTTCCACTTTGATCAATTTTTCTTTATAGTATAATCACAATCTGGGGGTGCTACTCGATTATCGCATTGGGTGGATAAGACCGAGATTTCAACTTTGGAGAAGAATATCTTGACATCCGTCTACCAATAATTAAAAAAGGGAACATCTTTGGAACTGTCTGCACCAATAAATTGATTTCTTTCATGTAATTACTATCTGTCACACAATTTCCCTGATTCGAAAATTGCCCATCTACGATATGCCAAATGAATACCTCTTGTGAAACACGCATCAAAAACATCTTTTTTTCTTAAAGTGCCAAATCAGCATCCTCCAAATTTTTTAGCAAGAAATCTTTTGCGCAAAAGTCGTTTTTTTCTAGAACTTACAATTTTTTATAATTTTTTCCAAATAAATTTCTTAATCTTCAATAACCAGAAATTATTCTACAATATTCGAACTTTCCTTCTAAATTTTTTCGACTCGATATCCAGCTTATTTTTTAAACAACAGTTGATTGAACATGTAGATAATGTGTGACAACGGAGGGTTTAAGAACACCCTGTACGTCTCAGATATCCTCTCAATGTATAAGAATGTTGCGATGTAAACGTATAAAGAGGAGGAACGGAAATTGTAAAATTTATACCTGTAGCTGCAGCAACTTTCGTGTTAGAATCCCGATAGGTACCGTTGATAATAGCAAGTTCCATTAATTGCCGTTTCTTAAGCTCATCCTCCCCATCAGCCTGCTAACATTCGACATAATTAATAAGAAATGCAGTAATGGTTAGTAAATAAATTGCATCAATTTGCTAGGTGACTTTTTTGGGGGGCTCTTCCTTAACACGTTCGCGGACGGTTAGAATTTTAACGAGATACAAAAATAGATAGATGATTTATTATTAATAATTTTTTTAATTCCAAAAATTAACGCTGTATAGAATAGAATGCATGATAATGTGGCTTATAAATTCGAATGCTACTGCGATCACGTCCACGAACGTGTTAACCCTTGTACGGAATTTATAAAGGATTCAATCCATATAATATCTGAACATTTTGTAAAATTGCTCACGCAACAGTTCTAGAGTCATAACGATCGTATTTCCTTCCTAGAGAACGATAGATTGAATGGTATTGTATATTAAAAGTGAAGAAATCGTCTTCCTATCCCGGTTTTGAATTAGGCTGACCCGAACTTCCGTATAAGGGTTAAACATTTTCATGGTAATATGTATAATGTGTATTAGTGATTTGAAACAAGTCTTATCGTGTAATATTTATGTAATTAATTATTATCAATACATTCGAGATCGATGAATGGCTATTATCAGTCAGTTATCAGACGACAATTGGAAAGATCATATTGCAAGACAGACGATTGTAGAATAAAGTGAATAAAAAAGAAAATTGTTATTAGTTGTCGGTACAAGTTCAAGATGGATCCAGAAGGCGGCTGAGAAAATATCGAAATAGAAATAATTGTATCAGAAATAATCGGAAAAAAGACAGAAATATTCATAAAGCTGCAACGTAAAGAATATGAACCGCTCGTGTCATAATAAATTACGATACCGTAATTAATTTCAGAATGTGAATACTTGTTGTTATTACTACACAGGTACAATATGTATACTTTTGGATTTATTTAATAACACAATTAATATGGATAATAAAGAAAATATATTTTATCTTATTTCCATATTCTTAATGTACGAATATCTCTGTTCTTCATTGTATACATAAACAGAAAGAAAGTGCTGGCGATACCAGAGAGAAAAAGAGGATGAAAAAGGGAAGGTTACACAATTATTGAGAGTTTTTCCACAAACAGGGTATTCTGCAAATATGTACTGAATTTTTATGCAAACTACGAAGTAGTCAAATATTTAGTTGATATTAAAAAACTTTGCCCAGACAATCTACAGAAATTAAAAAACAAGAAGGAAATAGTACAAACACCATTAAGACAAACAATATTATGATGAGTAAGCCAAACAATGGCATTTTGTAGCCAACAGGCAAAAAATGACAAATAAAATAAATATTTAGACGAGCAATTTTTTAAATGAGACAGAAATTTTGTTTATCTCGAGGGAATTGAAAGCACTGTTCATATAATTAGAAAATATATTAATTAAAGAGCTAATTATATAACTAACTCACAAGGCAAGAAAATTATTTCCAGTGATCCACAACTCACCGTGTGGGTCATGCGACTAAAACACGAATTATCTGAAACATGTTTCTCTTACCTTCGCATTTCTCTCATTCTTTATTATAACCGCGAAAATGTTGTCAGTTTCTGGAAATACCCTTGCAATAATATGCAAGTCGGTCTCGAATGCGTTAACTAATGTTGCTTAAAATTAATTATACTCTACATGAAATATAAAAAAAAAAAAATAATGACGAATTAAGTTAAGATCGAGCGGAAATCATCGAGGATTAGTTATTATGGCTAATAATAGGAACTTTCTCACCACGGGAACAAGCAGTTTTTTGACTTCTTCTACAGCTCTGGCAAGCTTCAATGTGGCACGATTTTCAGTATCGTCAACCGTCAATAAAACATGCAGTTCGTCTGTCAGATGTTCCCAGTTTGGTTTACCTCGATTTAGCTCCTCCTGATAAAGGAATGTACAACACGCGTAAAATAATTATACTTAATTGTACGTACAACAAATTGAACAGATTTCACTATTTTATCAATTACTGATATGTTTTACACTTCATTTATTGTAAATTTCCGAGAAGTATTCCATCAATGATAACATGTACTAGAACGAAATTAAATTTTTCTGATACTGCCACGTGAGCTGATTATCATAAGAAATCAATTTCCGCATGCAATTCTTGCAAAGGAAATTACTTATTCTAGAATATAATCGATTTTATTTACATAATACACAAATACGATACTACTGTGTTTTGAGATACACTCAAAGTGCTGTTAAACGTGTAAAATGTAAAACACAAAGTGTGTACCTCTTTAGAATCTTTTGTTGCGCGTACTTACGATCACATTTTTTCACATTCGCCAAACGCAGCTTGGAAGAAAATGTTTTTTTTAGCAAAGCGATTAGAAATATTGCATTTAGCTGAAAAGTTTCGGTTGCTGGAGTAAAAATATAAATATATGCCGCCACAAGTGTCTATCGATTGTTTCATACTTTCACAAAAATATTAACGAACAACAATGTGAATTAAAAACGTGGTCGAAAAAATGTATGTCAATGGCTTATTAAATTGATTCACTGTTAGGATTACCTTTCGATAAAATATATTAAGTCTATTCAAAGCCAGGTGTTAAAAGAAAAGTGCATTAGGCCGTTTAGAAAATTTCTTAAATTCACGCTTTTTGCTTTCAACTTTCTGGGTTAAGATGCAAGCGTCCTTTCGGTCTCATATATCATTTACTTGACTACTTTCATGAATGTATTTATTTCTATAATTTATTATTTATAATAGACACGAATTCCGATTACGAAATGACGACTGACATTGCTGTTGCATTAAAATATCTTACGAAAAAAGGAAATAATTACTGATAATGAGACAAAAATGATTACTTGTCATGCACGGCTGTCAAAAAGTCTGTCTCTTGTATGACAGCGCAAAACAACTAATTGAAATAATACAAAATAAATCTAGCTTAGCTGTAAGAAATTTATTCAACAAATCCAACACTCATTGCCGACGATTATTATTTTTTCAAGTCTCGCACTTATGAAGACATCAACAGTTTATGAAGACACATGAGAATTTAATAGTAATTGCAGTAACACTAATAAATTTTTAAACGATCAAACGAATAGCTTAGAATTGTGCAATATAACGGAGGGCACACTGATTCGCAAGATTTGTATTGTAAATTTTAAATAGCCTTTTCCTAGTTTCTAATTTAATTGAAATTTTATAAAAATATATATATATATATTAAATTTCTCCAACAATATTGCAATAAATTTACAGCGTCAAAGAAAAGTCATGGGAGGTCAAATTCTTTGGGAATACTTTATATGCAAGCAGCAAGAAACTTTACCTTTTTCTTGTCCCTCATAGAACCCTTGCCTCGAACCATAATTTTGCATCCTGTTTCTTGCTCTAGCTGTTTAGCTGTCATTCCACGTGGCCCGAGAATTCGTCCAACGAAATTGAACTGCAACAAAAGGAATAAATCATAAGGAAATTTGTCAATAACGAATATTGTTTGTAATTTATAATAACAGATAGCGTTCATTCACATTTTCTATGCTACAACTATAAGAACACTTTTGTTCCCTGCACTGTATATCTCTGAAGAATTTTCTACGTATAGATAAAGAAAAAGATTTGGCAAAATAATAAAAAAATCATGTAAATAAACACTTCTACTAGATATACTTTCTGAATTACTTCTCTTTATTGCGATTTCCTACACCAGTATAATCTATTTAATATTTTACGGTGTGCTTTATATTAAACCAATCGTATTTATGAACGAGCAAGTATATGCAGAGTATTAAGTAATATTTATATTGCTTAGATGTGTTAATAAAAACATTTTCTCAACAATTTTTAAACTGCCCTGCATGTATATATAATATTTATAAAATATGTATAAAACATTTAGCCACATGTTTATAATATTTAAATAATTTAAAATCAATCCAAAATGCTTAGATGTATGTACAACCAGTCCAAAAGAAACTTGTACGCTTAAAATATTACTGACAATGAGCCACTATATTGGTGTTTTGCTTTAAACCTGATATTGTGCTCGAGTATGATCCTGAAGTTAAATTAGAATAACTAATTTAAATATAAACTGAATGTGTAGGCTGTGCCATTTTTATTAAAAATGTCTTATTTATTATAGATTCACAAATTCCATATAAGGGTTGATACATCCAACAGCACTTCACTAATAAATAGTTAGTTAACACTAGAACAGCCAAACAATCAAGCTGACTTGTTTCAGATTTTTTCCTTCAAAATTATTAATATAAAGGTATTGTTGCAGCAATTTGATGACTTTTAATAAGACAGAATGACAATTATCTCTATTAAATGTTCATTCAACGAATTTCGTGTTCTTAATCTGTTTAACGTATGCTATCTAAATGGTACCAAAATCTATCGGTAGTTCGAGTGTTAATTGATTACAAAAGTTTTGAATGTGGGCCAACGAAACAGTACTTATCAGTAATGTTCGTCTAAAGTACCGAGAAAATCTATAGTTCGTGTGCAGTCAAAACAAGTGTTAACGAAGTTGCAGACAGGATACAATTCCCTAGTTTTAGCGTTCACAGGTGAATCGAAAGCATGGTAATTAATATCCCCTGTATCTCCTCGCCAGCCATTGAAACTCCTAGCCTTAGCTAGTTTTTATTGTATCAGGAAGGATTAGTAAATAAATTTGAACATGTCCATTGCACAATGGAAGGAAAGTCGTTTGTTTAAAAGAACATTCGGAGGTATTAGACTGGGGCAATTAGGATAATATGTTTTCTTCGCCACAAACTAACTTGCGACATGTCTGTTGGCAGGTTAACAAGAGCCATAAGCAGACCGGGCGTATTTCTATAGGACTAACAAGTTGTAAGATTGAAAGGGTAGGGTAGAGTCAATGTAAACAAATTCGTTCATAAAGGACTACTTTGCACACTGGAAACATAAAGTCATCAAATTGGTTAAGATTCTATTCTTGCGTCGTAGGTCAAGAATCAGTAGCTTATGGAGCAAGTACTATTTATTCCCTTTGGCTGCACTACGTGCCCGCGTATCACATAATAAATATATTAAAATAATTTACATAACAAAGTGAAATTTACGTAATAAAAATATTTTGTAAGACTTGTACGTAGATTCGGACAAAGGGTTCCAAGTTTTCCTTCTCGTGAAAATAGCATGACACACAGAGGGTACGTAGACAAAAGAGGATGCAAGTATTCCGGATGATTTTGGTAATGTCTTGCACATCGTTTTTTTAAATACTTTTTTTAAAATACAAAGAAAGAATGTTCTCTGTTAAATATATTAAAGATTCCAATAATTTGTTTGTAATTTTTATAAAATCGTATACATGTCCTATAACTTGTGAGCCAGGGTGTATGTACTAGGTTGTACAGGAGTTTATTAGTAATGATTAGTAAATTCAACACCCCGGATAATCGAGACCATGGGTAAGCAAGGTTCTACGCGTATACATTGTATACAGGGTGATTCAATTAACTGGGTCGGACTATAACTTTGTTGCACGTAAAGATAGAAAAAAATCGTAGAGAAAAATTTTGCAGTGCTGAACACATTGACTGAAGGATCGATATGTATGTATACATATAGAGCAGAACTTTGGACATTCTTCGTTGTCTGTACTGTCTCGCAGCCAACGTGTTAATAAACTCTACTATTCTGTGACACAACGTTTTTCGCAGGTACAACGGTGCACTTGCAAACTATAATATAATAGAACTTTGTTCTGTAATAGCACTCTATGTTGCTGCTTACAAATATTATAAGGTAGGATAATGAAAAATTCATTACTTAAAGAGTATAGATCATGTACATGAATACCTATTGTAGAGGCTGATTCACATAAAGTTACAGCATTCTTCAAAATAATTAAGCAGCCAAATTTATTTTTAGAATTTTATTGCTCGATGATCCCTTGTATCCAAGTGGCAATGGGCCAAAACTGAACCCACGAATACATGAAAGAAATGGCCAGTTTTTTTTTTAAATAGAATAGTACTTAGTATATGCATTTTTATATATTACATATATCTATATTTTCTACATTATATAAAAAGGTAATCTAGACTTAAAAATTTAATATTCTCATTTTCAAGTATCTTTTGCTCTGGCCTTTTCAAGTATAAAGAATTCTGAACACACTGCAACCAGTATTATACTGATTCTATTTGAATCGATGGGATCAGTAACAGCATAAATTTATTTTTTTTTAATTAAAATATGCAGTGAATCATGTCGCTCGCATTCAAATACATCGCATGACTGCAATGGCAGCACAAACCACATAAGCGTGTATTTAAAAAAGTTACGTTTTCCTTGTTTCTGTAAAATTACTCATTGTCAGGTGTGACTTATGCTGTCTCTGGCCACGTGGATACGATTAATGCTCGTGACGCTCACAATCTAAGCATTTATTCGAAAGAAATAATTTATGTTAATGACTCTCTAATATTTGGCAGACATAAATCGTTTCACAGATGCACTCAATATTGCCAATTTATAAGTATTGTTCTTTTATTGAATATAAATTTAATTGCGAATTTTTTAATATCGTATATATACAATAATACAGGGCGTGAAAATTTTCCTCTTTCAGGGTATTCAATTTGCTTATTCATAACAGAGACCAGTCAGAAAATTTATTAAATGTATAATTACAAATACTTTTATCATTTTCTTTCTAGTACCAAATTTCTCCATTCAACTGACTTTGGCCAAAATGTAGAAGCAAATGCGATCTAGTAGAATTAAATTATTATTAATAATTTAATAGCCAAACAGTTTGAGAATTTGAGACAGAATGTTTTAGGCAAAATATTTTGACAGACAATTTTAGAACCACTGTGGGATGATATATTTAAAATCTTGGAAAAATGCAAAAGCTGTTATTAAGATTTAACCTTCAATATTTATAATCTGAAAACGTTGGAAGCTAAAAATAGTTTACAAGGGCCTGTTATAAAATTATTTCGACAATAAAGCTATGAATTGTCATTTAAAGAGCGTTGATAAGACGCCAACAAGATATAGGACGTGAACATACAAAATAATGATCTCTACATATATCTCGAGTTAATAGAGCAAAGTAAACCCGTTTTACCAGAAGCTTAGTAGGATGCTCAAAAACGACAAAATTTTCCAACAAACTTAATATATGCATATGCATGCAACAAGATTATATTTGTATTGATTTTTTGAACCTCTTGAGATTAAAAAATAAGTGCGTTGGGTACATACGATCGTGGCCATAGAAATTGCACCACCTCCAAAATATTATATTTGTGTTTTACTAATTGCATGAACGGTAATCGTCTGTGTTATTGGGCAATAAGCGTTTGATTTACATTAAACACAACATAATATTAGACCACAAATCTGCAAAGTAGCTGCAGAGTTTGCAATTTAGCTACATATTCGACAACCTGTGTTTTTAAGGAGTCGTGCAATTTCATTGGTCATTGCTGTATGGCGCTTCGAGGAGCAATGGTTTCAGAAAGGTGAGTGATTTTGTGTCCAGTTCAATATAACCTTTAGTTGTAGTAATACAAAAAAATTCATTTCATGTCGAAAAAGATATGTATTGACAGATATAAAATTACTAACTCAATTTTTAGATAAGATAAAAAAGGTATATTACAAGCGTGTTCAAATTTTATTTTGAAGTTCAAATCAACTTCCTAGGAAGCTCGGGAATGATATCTAAATTGATTTTAATTTTCCACAGAATTTGAATATAATACGTGGTAACTTGTTTGCAGTGCATGAAACATATGTAGTCACATTTTGCAAAGACTGCGCGTACGATTTATAATATTATTTCTTATTTGATGTGGTTAAAAGGATGTACAACACAGTGAACTATTTATAATAAAATCAAAATTCAACTAAAAATGAACAAAATTGAAACCATAACTGTATAAGCGACAAATCATTGACAGAATATTTGAGTCCGCCAGCTGAATAAAATCGATGTTATTTTACCATCAGTAGTATCAAAAACATACTCCTAAATAGAAATTTTCGAAATTCAAATTCATATAGCTAATTTATCCATTCCTATTAATTCTTGTACAGCACAAGTAAAAAAAATAGGGGGTTGAGGATACATTTAATTCGGTTTTATTATCTTTTAGGCTTCAGAAACAATTATAGGATTCAAGTGGTAAACGATTTTAGTATAACAAATATTGCAAAATTATTTCCCCCCTGATAGTAACACTAATAATAATAAGAAAAAATTTGCACTTGCAACTCTTATATCATTTATCAATTTGAACTTCTCAATGAAAAAGCCAGAAAAACAGCTGAAAGAAGGTAAAAAAAGCTGCACAGGATAGATGCTATTGAGAAGTACAAATTATTCTCTATGAGATAAAATAATGATTTTGATACTATTTTGAACAACGTTTTTTCCACCGTGGGGAAAAAACAAATGTTTTTGAAACTAATTAAGTTATTCTGTATAGTATGATATACGCATATTTAGCTGCATATAAGCTAAAGATTTAATATGTTCTTAAAATGGAATGCCAGTACAATATTTATTCTAATTCCTGATCTCAATCTTTTAAATTCCTATTAAAGAATATTATTCTTACTAAATATTTAATTAATTCGTAATTATTACAGGATCAAAGGATGTCGCGATTTCTGACATTTCAGAAAAGAATATTTCACTTACAGTCTATTATTGAATGTTATTATTTAATGTTAAGTATAAGTTTAAAAGTACAATGCAGTTAAATATGTATATACAAATATTAAAATATAATAAGAAACATAATAGAGCAATGAGACTGCTTTGCATAATCCTGTACTGAACTATAATTTATTAACGATTAAACGGATGGACAAAATATACTTATCTACTTATTAATGGAATTAATATCTCGCAAAATATCAACCGGAAGATCAATAATTCATTTACATTCGAATGCGATTTTCAATCTTGATTAATCATAAGTATGTAGCACTATCATAAGTAACATCTTGTAAGAATATCTCAAGCATAGATATACATATGTATTTATTGCATTCTGTACTAGTCAATGATGTCTGACAAATGTATCAGCCAAATCAAGATTCTTATCGATCAAATCTAAATAAAGAGATAACTCGTAAGTAGGATAAACTGATAATTATCAAGCGAAATACTATAACACATCTTCGTGTTAATAATGTACCCTCAAATAGAAATTCAGCTGAGCTAATCGTAAAATGCAAAGTTGTATTTCAATAATATACAGAGTGAATGTAATAATTGGATTGGATTATAGATCTGTTACGATAAAAGTTTCTCTTCAATTTTTGTTTTTATATGATGATTTTTGAAAAGAATAACCCACGTAATTTCACAAAACTTATTTAATTATTAAAAAGATTTGTGAAATATTATTCGCATAGAAAGATTATTAAAATAATTTCGAAATGCTCGCATTACATCACTGATATTATAAATGGTGGTCCAGGAGTATCTACCAATTGAAATAAGATTCACAAATTCATCCTTATGTTTCCAAATGCATTTGTAGCCGTTAATTTTTGCCAGTTAATAATCGCCGCAAATTCGTGCAACAAATACGCGAATCAATTTATGTAAAAGAATTTGCATAGCTCCCTCGTGCTTAACAGAAACGATGCAATTGCATTCCGCGAGTTTTTCTCATTATGATACAGAATTTTCTACTTCTTCACCCCTTGCAATAAAATAATAGAGACGATTCATTTAGTAGATTCACCCCGTATTAAAAAGGGAAGTGAGACAACTTACATCTGGATGTTCTTTAACGGGCACATAAACCTTTTCCGTAAGCGTTGTGATTTCGCCTTCTGGTTCTGGTAGGATCAGTGGCTCCTTCTTGACACCACTGATCTGGAAAAGACTCGCCCGCACCTTTGCGATTTCTGTAACAAAAAGTATAAGTACATGTACCACTGCGCCAATTTTAGTTACGTATCTGCAAACATATGTGTATTTAACTCTACGTGTACAAGGGCGCTCCTTGTTTAATCAAAACAAAGGCTTCCTATACTTTTTCGCGAGGCACCCTGTCAGCGTGCTCACCCTTACGAGTGAGTAGCACGGTATTTCTTCCAATTGACTATCAGAGGTTGCTACCAGCCATCGAATATCGCGTTGCTTTTCGGGGGAAAAATGCAATTGTCTTTTTGACGTATTATGAATTATACTCTCATGTACTTATAACATTGGAGTATTTTGGCACAGGAAATTTGTGATCCAACAATTTCTAAGAATAACCAATTCACATTTATGAAAATCTATTTCGCAAATAGCATTATTAGGTTAATAAAGTCGATTTCTTAATCCGAGGGTATCTCTGACGGAATTGCCCAACTAGTATCGACAAACACTGTTTTCATTCTTAGTTTCTGGTATGTAATTTGTTGTTCTATTTTTCATTGGTTATTCCCTCGCAGATTTACAGAGGGCGTAGTGTATTTCAATTCGGCATGGAAAATATTTGAAAAGTTGGATCTCAAGCGCCACCCTAATGTGTATCTAGAAATACATCTAATTAAACGAAAATACAATCAAGCTTCGAAAGAAAGGAACAAAAAATTGCAAATATCAGATCACTCCACAAGTAATATTTTTATACAGATAACTTCAAATCGCTATCAATTACTTATTATCCGTTATGTTTTTTAAAAATACATTCCACCTCTCCGTTATTTTGTTTCCTCCTCTCGTGATTATCTGGGATGTCGAATTTACTAAAAATATATTTATAATACAAAAAAGAGCATTTAAGTCGAGCATTTCAATATTTGGAAAAACTTCATGTCCAATCATTTCTCCTCAGATATTAATTTCCTCTCCATGCCTGTCTACCAAATGAGTAAGCTTAGAGAATAATTAGGGCGGATAGAGCAATAATTCTCAATTATATTCTTGTACTTTATTTCTTCACTTTCTAATTGCTATTGAGATATTGAGCAAAAACTATATTTTTGTTGCATTATAATTATCTACTTATGTAACTGATAAAAAATATAACAGCTAACTAGGCCGTTGGATGAATATTAATAGCAGCAACAATAAGTAGTGTTTTTTCGTCGAAGCGATCTTCAAACGCAAAACATGATACAGATCACCCTATTGTGTATTCAATAGCCTCAAAAATTGCTGAATAGTAAATCCGCAATAGAAATAAATGCAATCATTCGTCTCAGAAGCAACTACAATTCTAATTTAACTATTTAACTGTAAAACCAATAAAGTATCGTTTTTCAGTTTCCTTTTATACGATGTTGTAACGATGATTTGCATTTCGAAAAACTGGCATTCAATGGTGAAAATGGGCAGCGTTTGTCCATAGTAAAGGACAATCTATAATCATTTGTCAAATGAATTAAGCAGTCACACAAGTAATGTCATCCTATCAAGTGATCTTTACTATACATATAATTTATATATAGTTTATGATAATAATATTGTTGTACCTCACCCTCTTGGATTCTTACGCGTTAATTCCGTTGCACTTTGTACTCAGAATCTTTAATATTACCGCATATAATAGATACAGCGTACAATGCTGAAACATTGCTTCTTCATTTACTATCATCTTAAAATTCATAAATTAAAAACAATACATATAAAATTAAATGGCTTTAGTCAACATAAAGGTCAACGTGAATTGTTTTTAACGAGGCCCTATAATTTTATGCTATTAATATTATAAAGGAGTTCTAGACGAATCTTGGACACCTCTGTTAGCTTTATAAAACTTTAATAACAAATAACATTAACTTATTGCGATTCGTTTAGGCAGTTATTACGTTGTCGAACAAGTTAGTTCCATTTTTATTCCACAACGTATTTGTCCCAACACTTGATGTTCAGTGTACAACATTTGATAGCTTTTGTGATCCCTATTTCAAAGTTGCAGCGAATCGACTTTCGCCACTAACAAAGAAAGTGTATAAGCTAAAAAATGTGATGCGTCGAGTTGGCAGAAACTAGATTCCCTAATTCATTTGACACGATGAATTTTGAATCGTGATTCCAAAGCTGTCCAGGCTGACAGAAACACTTGTGCAGACCGTGGTGAAGTTCGTGCTGTTGAAAAAATAGCCTGGGAATGATTTCTGCGCTTCATAAATGGCAATTTTTGCATAAACGATGTTGCAGGCTCTGGACGAGTCTCTCGTTTCGTTTGGCATCGTTTGTAAATCTGTTAACGAATTTATCAATTACATAATTGATCTTCGAGATCATGAATTAGCTTATCGTCACGATGAACGTGTAATCTATTAATGTAATATAATATACTATTATATAATATACCATAATTAATTGGTGTAAAGTGCATTTGAAAATAATAAAACATATTTCGTATTCACAACAAACGGGAAAAACTTATTGGAAAACCTGTATGGTAAGTTGTACAGTTAGTGGAATAGATGAAGGGGCGTCAACCATTTAGCAGTCAATTCGCTGTTTCTGACGTAGCCATTTTGTAAAAAGGCAATTTTTAAGAGAATGCTTAAGACGCGTAGAACGAAAGTTTGCAGTTTCTATGCAATAAAAAAAGAAACTATAAAAGTTCCTGCCACGTTTTTGGAAAATCTGATTTCGAGAAAAATATATTTCGATTTTGAGGAGGGCATAGTAACGCGAGTACTACATATTTCACTTCTGATATCTGTACTACATTGTCGTAATTTTTGCGAACTTCCGTCCCAAATTACTAGAAAACTTGCTTTATATAGCGTTATATAAATGTCAATGGTTTATCAGAAATGTGCATTGAAACTCATTGTCAATCTCTATTTTGTATGCATATGTTTATGTCTATTTGTAATTTTCAACCTCAGTGCACATCTAACTGATTCTATTGTAAATCAGGCAATTATCTGCTGACTAGTATCAATTTTTAAACTTGAATCATGCAGCAAGTGAAAAAAAGGAACCGTGTAATTCCTAAAACGCGAAATACAGAAAGCGGCACGCTTGTCCTTTCCTTACTTCACAAGATGATCTTAATAAACTTATGCACAGCTACATCAACTCCTGAGTGAGTATCGACGATTCTTATATGTGTGAACATGCGGGCGTTCGAGCGTGTATGTGTGAGTACGTGCGTATGCGCTGTGTACATATTTGTCGAAGCACGACTACGTATATACATACATGCACATGTAAGAATGTGAATGAAATGAGGATATGCATGAACACAAGTAAGAAAAACGACGCATCATATCCACTTTTAGCAAGATTGCTCATTACAGCTGACATCAGATGTGTTATATTCTCTCAGCTTTCTCACCTTCCTATTTTCATCTGTTTTCTTGCACGTATTGTCCACGTCGTTCAAATGGTATATTCAAAATGACTTTTATTAATCGAGGTACAGTTGGACAAAAATATTGCCACTGTAATGCCATTAGTTATAATTTATAATTAATACATATTATGTATTCGTAGAGTATACATACCAAATATGTATACAGTAAAAATGCGTCTTATTTATTACTTTGATTGTTGTGATTTAAGTTGCAATATATTCAAATCGTTCTTTAATTATCGTATTTTGTTAAATGAGACAATTTTTTTTATTCAATCAAGTAAAAGTCATTTTACGCAAATTATTTACGAAACATGTGAAATATATAATACGCATAATATAAAATAAAAAAATAAGTATTCATAGCCTGCTAATGGCAAAATAATTTTTCAATCAAGTTCCTCTGCTTTATTCACTTTCCGCAAAAATGGTTCATATTAATATTTTCATAAACATTCGCTATCTAGTTGTACCTATTTGAAAACTTTGCTCCAATCTAACTCGTTCTATTTGCAATATCTTATTAGCCCGTAAAATCAAACGGTCCCACGCAAGCAAAGAGATAATATTTAGGTAAGGAAAATATTTAAAATCTGTTCCAAGCGTCCTATGGAAAACGTTAAACTATACATACATATGATGTGCGTACACACTATTTCGCACAGAGTCATAGAAACATTTTTTTAGGACGAACGAAGAATATCGTGATGGTTATTTCCATTTTATTACTGCAAACTTTTAAGATCGTGTCGACAGCAGTCATTAGGTAAAACTAAAGAAGTGGCACCAGAGGAAGCAAAAATTATACTAAATTTATATAAGCGTTGTATAACTTACATTCGTTGACAGAAGACAAACAATAATTCAAATGAACTCTACGCAGTAACTACTTATGAAATATGTGGCAAAAATTGCTGCACTCAAATGAAGAAGTTAACTATAATAAATGACTGTACGTGGTGTTTTTAGAAATGCTGGGAACTTATTACGCGTTGCTCAAAGAGAATCTTGCAGGCCAATCAAATTGAAGCTTTATCGAGACCTGTTAAATTTCATGAGAAGAGATTAATGTACCACCGATAAATCAAAAAATTAATATACAGAACAATATACAGTCACGGAATTTGGACGAGTTATATCTCGAATTTGATTAAAGATAGTGTAGTATATGCGTGTGTGTGTGTGTGTGTGTGTGAGAGTGAAGCCTAAACCTCGATGTATATGGCCGGTTGGTGCAGCCATCGACGTGGCTGCGTAGCGATGCACTTTTGTTTTTGGGGAGAGCACTGTCGCTCTACGACAGTGCCCGACAAGCAGTTCGGTTACAGACTTTGTATTGTAAAGGTCTAATAAAGAATACTATAGCTTACAATAGGAAAGTGTAAAGAAAAAAGCAGAATAGCACAAGAAAGACATAAAACTTTTTTTACAAAGGTGCAGCTGAAAAATGTAAATAGACTTGTTTATAAAATATCGATTCTGCGAAACATTCTGCGAAAAATAGTAAAGAGTCCATCTAATGTTAGAAAAATCAATAAGTATCAGAACGACATTTAGTGTTAGAAAAAAAATTATAAATACACAAATAAATCTGGTCTATAGCAACTCAGGCAAATGAAATAAAATTAGTAATGTGCATGAACAAAAAAAGTTGCCCATTCAATACCAAATGAGCTAAAAGAGAAACTGAAATTATTTACCTTAGTATTTAATTGTATCATTATTGAAAGTCTGCACTTTTAGACCAGTCGCGGGTAATAATATTTGAAATTAGAAATAAAAATACTTGCACCACCTGTATTCTTAACTGTAGTAGATGTGAGTATTTATTAATAAAATAACAATTTGTTTCTATATTAATACAAATGCCACATGAACTATTACTCGATTTTGCGAATGTGTATCAACCAACCACTTCAATTATACGATAGTTTTGAACATGCATAATTGATAATAAATCCTTTGTTTATCATACGTGCAATGAAATATTTTTCTAAATTATTTTCATGATAATTAATTCAATATTATTGTATTGAACACTATGCTGCAAAATAAATGTTCAAATATGTTTCACGTAAACAAAACTATTCCGATTCTTACTTCAAAAATCGAAAATTTTCAACTTTGGAAGTGTTTTGTACTTTTGCGGTAATAGTTATTATAATAGGTAATAGCCAAATGAGTCTTTTAAGTTTCACGCATACAATGATATAATTAGTAATTAAATTACAAACATTCAAATATGTTTGAATAACGATCAAAGTGAAAAGGACACCGAAAATACACTCATTTTGGCTGATATCTTTCAATTTATTTAAAAAACTAAGGGTCCTGGAGAAAATATAACTATGCCACGCGACAGAGCAGACTTTTCTGCTAAGGAAAGCATCGGTGGAAGTTACAAAATCATTTTTGTATTCAATATACAAGCGAAATAGTTTGGTAAAACATGCGGCGGCAACAGTGACACTCATTGTCAGCAGAAGTACTGCGCGTCTAGTGATTCCGGTACGCTGACAATGAGCTATAAGCGGGGAGCCGCCGTCATAGAGCACCACTGCCGCTGCCACGTGTTTTGCCAAAGTATTTCCCTTTGATATTGATAATGAAAATGATTTTGTAACTTCCGTTCATGCTTTCCTTTGCAGAAAGGTCTGCTCTATCGGGTGGCATAGTTAGATTTTCTACAGGACCCTTAGTTTTTTAAACAAATTGAAAGACATCAGCCAAAATGAGTGTATTTTCGGTGTCCCTTTCACTTTGATCATTATTTAAACACATTTAAATGTTTATAATTTCATTACGAATTATATCATTTTGTTCGTGAAACTTCAAAGAATCATTTGGTACCAAGCGCAACTGAATACCTATTACCGCAAAAGTACAAAGCACTTCCAAAGTTGAAAATTTGCAATTTTTTTCAAAATTGATTTTTTCAAGAATGGTGCGTTCTGGAGAAAAATGGATGGCAGATTCGCATTC
The DNA here is from genome assembly GCA_963667235.1 of Nomada lathburiana. Lineage (NCBI taxonomy): Eukaryota > Metazoa > Arthropoda > Insecta > Hymenoptera > Apidae > Nomada > Nomada lathburiana. Next base: position 1,643,248 of record OY763905.1, read on the forward strand.
AACACATTACAGTCTACAAGAAACGCTATTGAGGGTTACAAAATTAGACCCGTGTTGAACAGTGTAATGTATGCTTAAAATATACTCAGCACTGTTTTACACAAGAGACAGAGACAAAAGAAAGTTTAAAATTGGCAATTGTATACATATGTGATACATATAAGTATTGTATACCTTCCATACTCTCACTTCGTACGATACAGATATTCAGTAGTTCATTTTTGTAAAGTTCTGTATTCCTCTTTTTTGCCTCCTGTTTTTCGTATCCTTTGCCTTATAAACTTCCTTTTGTTCGCCAAGCAAATTATCGCAAATAATGATCCGTATAAAAAAAGAATGAGTAGAATAGAGATCTTTTCAATAATTACAGTATGTAAACTGAAGCTTCTCTGCCAATCGTTTTCCTCGCCACTGTATGAACTCATAGTTTGTTTCAAGTGCTGTTGCACGCCGAATTTTAAGTATAAAATCAGGCAAAAATATAACGGAAGCGAACCTGATTCGCATAAATAACAGCCTTGAGATTGCGAATTTCGTGAGGTTTGAAGCATGTTCAAAAATAATATTTCTCACTTGAGAATGTAGGTTTAGTATTGCTATTTGACTCACATTCTGAGTCACGTAATAGAATCAGCTAATTCGATTCTTAGAAATGTGACTTTTTGTTATACAATAGTTAATACGTTGGTGGTGTCGGGCAGATGACACAAGAAACATCTCTACCTTCTTGTAAAACGAGGATATTCTTCAAAAGCAAGTTACAGTTGCCTAGATTGATTCGATGAGTTGCAGAACAGGGCACCAGTCCAAAACCTCGTTTCGAGATACACTTTAAAACCGCAGCTTTCGTCCCGTGTATCACTAATGTCACTGATTTTGTAGTCCGGTTCCAATTAAAATATGCTCAACTGTTGTTACTTTTTTAAATCAATTTTTGAAGTGATTATTAAATTAAGGCCAACTAGATATTTAAAATATATATATATATGTATTTACTTCGTTTGCATTGTTCTTGGTCTTAATGTGTAGTTTTAGATATTTTGTACTGAACTTTTTGAAATTGTTTGTAACATTTGAACTCACCGATTCAATTATATTTCTATTGTAATAAATTCATTCGCTGTTTATAATGTTACTGGATGTTTTTCTCCTACTTGGCAAATATGAATAAATTTCTACTCGTTAAATATGTACAGAAACTTCCCCCCAAAAAAGATAGTGGGATACTTGTTCGATAAAATTGCGTAGGAAAGGAATACATAGGTGGAACTCAATCCAAAGACACTACAGGCTTGCGCAGTAAGAATATTGGTTACGCGTGAGTATAAAAATTTACCTAAGCGTAGGCTGTGATGTTGGATCGATGCTGGTATTGGTTAGGTGCAGCAACTATGACATCATCGATGGCGTAATCACGAAGACTACAATCCATGACACAGATCAAACGTTCGAAGGAAAATATCGCACTTCGAGGAGACAATTTATTAATGTGAAAATATAATAATTTACTCCTTTACACTTCTGTTCATTTTATAATAAACATTTTAAATATTTTAAATTTTACAACTGGTTTGAAATATTTGCCTGTAGCTGTAGCAAATATACGCATGGCCCGTATTAGGTATTTCAAGAACTGGCATGAACTCAAATTTTGTAGAATTTAAAGTACATATACAGGGTGGTCGACGCGTCAAGAATGTCGTATGGCTTTTCTCATTGAAGTTAGAAAAAAGTGTTAGTAGGAAAGCTTTAATGGTTCAAAGAGGACTATATTCTCGCTACATGCCATGTTATCTTTCACAAGCGTAACGTTGCATTTGCTTGCAAGTATAAACATAAAAGGGGGATATCTGCACTACACCAAAAGAGGATGCATTTTTAAATATAATTTGCAAACGATTTAGCACAAATTTAGAAATGATATGCAAACGATTTGCAAACTATACTCCGCAGATGAAATTTTCATGAACAAAAATTGGGATTCGAGGAATAACGAAATTCGCGTACCGAATCAGGAATTCAATATTTTCAATCCTGTTGCATATAAACATAATATAACGTGGAATCTTATACAATCCTCCGCCATTTTTGTTCTTCTTAGAACTGTATTGTAACGTTATAAACATCACGGTTCCAATCTATAATGTAACACGTGTAAACATATATAAGAAATCAAACCTAGAACGCGGTTTTCGAATGTTCCTAAATACGCATTCACCCAAATGGATTCACAAAATACTGTACGGCGCTATTTTAAAGTGTAGCAAATGAAATATTATCCTGGAAGGAATGCCAGCAGTGTTCAACTTGATAAAGCTGAAATAGAATAGAAAAAAAATGGAATAAAAACTGAAAACCACACGGAAATCGAAAGGTGTGCATACGAGAATAACTCCAAAAATAAAAAAATGAAACATAACTTTTGTACCACCCAAAATTACAACAGACGTTAACACTGCCGAGATAAATAGTATCAGCAACAGTCACAACCTTATCGTTAGTTCGCCTCAGTTGTGGAATATTAACGAGATATCATATGCTCAAGGAACTTTAGCAGAAATATGTTATCAGAATTCCCATGAATTGAAACGAATTATAAGACATTTGCTTGCAGTAGCAACTGAAAAAAATGGTGCTGATTATTGCAGCAATGCTTGCATTCGAGAGTTTCATTACTCTACAATATCTCTTTATATTGCCTGTATCACTGCATTGTATTTTTAAACGGGAATTATACCGAATGTTCATGAACAAATTCTTAGCGATAAATATATAGTGACGTTTCTATCAGCAGCTGTAAATGTTTATTCAAATTGCAAAAATTGTTTCTCATTCGGTAGAAAAGTCATTTGCAGTTTTATTTTTTAATGATTCAACTTTGTTATCTTTCTGAATATAACAAATCTTTGTGTCAAACTTTTTGCCTCATACGCTAATAAGAAAGTACGTAATGTCAATTACGTATGTCAATTCTACTAAATATACGCTGTGAAACGCAACACTGAAGTAAATTTATAAAGGTATTCAAGAAACCTCATTAGACTGCTGGTTTTTCGCTGAGATGAACAGAAAATGAAAGATATACTTAAAAAGTTGTTTACGAAAATTAAATAAATGTATACGCGTAAACTTGTATCTCTATACAGAAATGTAATAGCTGAAAAACTGGAACAGTTATCGCCATTAAAAATCAAGATTTTATAAGAAGACTAATTTACTAATACTACTAATACTAATTCACAATTTATTTTCATTTATTTCCTGTCTAACATAAATTACTTTATTGTTTAAAAGACATTGTTGATTATAAAACCAAAGGTGTGTAATAATTTGTGTCCCATTTCGTACTACTGCAGTTGATCAGATTCTAATAAAGTTAATTATAGTATATAGTGCTATCTGAATATTACATTCTTGCTAATTTATGCATTATTTTTAAAAAACGGGGAATATGAAAATACAATCATTATTTCCATAGTACAACTTTGTTAAGCATTGTAATAATTTGAGCCTCCGAATAAGCAATACAGTAGCACGACAAAACTGAAAACGTTTAAATTAAAAATACTGTATCTTTTTATATATGTATATTGCAAAATTGATAGAAAAGTGTGCCTCAATCTCGTTAGAGATTCCGACTTATGTCGACGTCACGTGTATTAGAGTTATACTTCAGTAGCCAAGCATCTTAAGCAATTCACAACTTATTTTCATACAGTGAGTCACGAGGATATATTTATAAAACGGTGCCCAAGAAATTTTATACCAACACTAAACTGTGACTTCTAACGACCGTTGTACATTTAGACAAATATAATGTTAAAAATACCATAGAATCGAATTTTTCCCGTGTTACTTGCACATTTTTTCTTTTTTTTCTATATTATAAACACAATTACGTTCTTGCTGTTTTTTGTTTAACGTAATGCCCACTAGAATAGATCGAGGAGGTAAAGAAACCGAATTGTATTTTTGAAACCTTCAAATACGGAATGCAGGAAGAATCTTGAACACCATATATTTGGTTATACAGTAAAACGTTCAAACATACCAATCAATTTTATATTTCGAACATTTGATGCTATAGGATGATGCAGAAATTATTTTAGAAAATATACTATATATTGATATTAATTATAAATTGTAATATAACTTATAAATTGTTTGGTGCTTGTTTGATTAATGTAGATACAGGGTGACTAAGTAATCGAACTTTCGTGTTATAATTAAATTTTACACGAAAAATGATACATATATAGAATTGTATGGAAAGTTTGCAGTGAAATATGAGAAACATTGAAAGATAATATGTTTCTCCAGAGATTAAAATTTTAATTAAATGTTTAGACGGTTTATTTCAGCTATTTTTGTAACGATTTACCGAATAAGTATACGACGCGACGCATGTCGTGTTTCTTTCGACTAACAGAATTTATAATTCATTTACTTTCGAAGGAAAGTTTCCCAGTTCTAAAATTGGAGAACCACTTCCACGCAATTCACTCGCCGGACGATACCATATTTATAACCGACACGCGTCGTTTTGTGGCCTGTATGCCAATTCCACTCTTGTTATAACAAGAAAAATTGTAAATGCTAAAAACGGTCTTCGTTGTTCTACAAGTTACAATCGCTTTTCGACAGGCATAATTCAATAATTTATTTATTATCATTTTTTCGTGTGTGCCTTAGAATTGGTAACGATTTAGATAATATTTGCGTGGCACAGCATTAATAACAGTCATCTGACGTATTAAAATTGACATGTGACAAGAACGATACAAACTTTTCAAACGATCCAATGTAACACAATTTGCTGCGTATTTGTGTACAGAGTGTCCCGCATAACTACCGTGGCTAAATTTTAAAGTGTTCTTTAAACTTCAAAAATTAATATTTTTAAATGAAAGTTAAACTGCATTCAAGTCTGCATAATTTCTATTAATCATCATCTTTTTATCTCCATTTTTACAGAAATATGAATCTTTTGTTCCCCAAATGAAACTGTCATTTTTATTAATTTTGTTTACTAGTACAAATAATAAAAAAGTGCAGTGCAATTTGACTTCTTTTTCTTCTATTCATACTCATTCTAAAAGCTCGTATAATCTTTCTCACTCACAATCAGTCCAATGCAATGAACGTATGTGTGACTTGATAAATCATGGCAAATTCACAATTAGATATCAAATGCAGCGAAGAATAAAAGTGATCGTAGAGTAAGCTACATTTTCTACGTTATTAAATGTATTCAAATATACACATATGCAATCGTGTGTTATACACAAACATTAATAATAGGAAAAGAATAGTCAAGCGTAGCATTTTAATTGAGCTATTTTCTAATTTATAATAGCACGTCGTGTTAACACGACCGTCTTCCCATTGTTCACGTTGTAATTGTAGGAACACTTTTGTCCCACACTGCATAATTAAGCAATTCTGCAGGTCACAATTTCTTAAATATTTATGAGACCTATTTAACGAATTAGAATTATTTAAGGCATCGATCTGACTATAAGATACGTTGTGGTTGAAAAAAGACATTCAGCCCATTTCTTTATTTGAAAATTAAAAGTTTGCACAATCATCGTCTTAAAACGATACAAATCTGTGCCCTCGAACGGTTCCCCAAAGAATTATGAAAATATAAGATTTGTTAAAATTTAAGTTAAATCGTGTAATGCTCCTTAGCCTCTTTTTGTACAGCTATTAATCAATAAGAAAATTAGTGTAAATGTGAACAAAAATACATCGACAATGATGCGAATTTCTGTTAGCTGAAATTATTGGTAAGCATTTGTTTACTACTCTTAGAATGCTACAGATTGTTGTAAATTCTTATTAAATATGTTTCCAAAGCTCGTCTTGGATCTATTACTCTCGTATGCATCAGCTGTTTGTTGATGCTGCATAAATAAAAATCAATCTGCGTGTTAAGTCCTGTCACATGAGAAGACAAACAATAATTCATTTCATTTTCTTGAAATTTTGTGACGCACTTATATCCTCAAATAAACTGTATCAACTTTGCTGCAATATTTTCAGACCATCTGCATGTAGTGGAAATTGCTACACGTAGTTTGTGCTTGCTGAAAATTGTTGTATGATGGCCAAGAAACGTCATGGCATTTTTTTATTAACAAAATAAAGCAATAAATGAAATTGTTGTCTGATTAATCAAAAACCACCAGCTCCTTCTACGCAAAGCTCTTCTTGCATTAACGTTTTGAAGAATTTTAATTGAATGTTAAAAACACATATGAGCCGCTCATATTTTTCTTATTTCGTCATATTAAACCCAATAATAAGGAAATTTACTTTAAATATAAGTTAAATTAAGTTAAGTTAAGCGCCTTGACGAAAAAATTTTAAACAATTCAAAAAGTAGAGTTAACTGATTTGGCTAGTGGATCAGTAACACATTATCAAGTGGATATCAAGTGGATCAGTAACACATTAGCAGAGTTAAAATGTAATTTGGAAGGATCCAAGTGTTTTTAGAAAAAATGTAATAAATAAGTCTCTTCAACATTAAGATTAAGATTAAGAATAATAAGATTCGTATATTTTCAATGTAAAACATTTCCTTATGCCAAGCTGATGAGTATAAATAAAATAAGACTTTGCATGAATATTCTGTGCGAAATCGCTTCATCAACTAATATTTCAATCAGGAAAGTCTGCGCATCACTTTGCAATTAGAATATTATATTACAGAAATAAAACAAATGGACAGGTACACAAAAATCGAGTATTTTCTGCTTGGTAACAAGTGTACATTTAACATTTATACCAGCGTTGATCTTTTTTTAGGCTAGTGCACTTTTAAAACATTAAATGTATAAAAAGGTTTAGAACTATATTAAAAGTATATAAATTAAATTTTTTGTTCTTGCTTCTTCAACTTTTATTCAATCTTAAGGGACTCGTTGAACTCCTTTCTTAAATGGCAAATAGGTAAATTGAATTAAACGGGGGAACTTGTTTATTTATGTTTAGACGCCTGTTCCAGGTATTCAATTATTATATAAGACTTACCACAATAAATAACTGCTAGTTCAGAAAACATTGTAACTTATAATGAAGTCTCGATATTCTACGAACAAATTTGATTCATCTTATTTGCTATAATCACTTTCTAGTTAGATTTATCCAATTATTTGTTTAATGGGCTAATTAGCCTTGAATTGGGTAGGCAACTTTACAATTTGTACTAAAAACCTTTTTCAATGATTTAATTACTACTGTAAACTGGAACACCAATAAACAGACTTTGTACTACGCATTTGGATGATTTAATAAATTGACGCAAAAAAGATCTTTTATCTATACATTAATACGTGTAATAAAGAACTAATATCTAGATAATAAAAAATGCAATAATCATTAAAATAATCTTAATTTTCAGAAAAATCTTGAACTTTAAAGCGCACTTGAAGTGAGATATTTATTATAGGATAATTATCTTGATAAGCGTTAATTAATCCTCTATCCACCGGTGTATCATTCAAGCCGCACACTCGATATATGTGCTTTAAATAATTTGGCAAAGTACCACTCCATTGCAACCGATGTGTTTGCTGTACTCAATCACCCATTGCGAATTCAACAAAACCTTTCAGGCGTGAAAATAAATTGGAGTATAAAAGGGTTAAATACTAACAGTTATTAATTGGCAGCAGAAACAAACAGAGACCAAAGATTTCACTTTGAGGGAAAGAAGACTGATAATATTTAAAAAATAATAAAGCAACTAGAAAGTGGTACTTGATTGATTTAACCTCAATGCTAATATGTAAGTATTATACTTTTATCCGCCAGCTATGTACTGTATAGAAAACGAGGACTAACATAAGATTAACAATAAATGAATGTCTCATTGAAAATTAACATAGAGAAGTGCTACTTTTATAATTATTAATCGTACTATATTTTTAAAGTATATCCACTAAACAAAATACCTTCACTTAATGAAGTCCGTCGAGCTTAAACCTTTCTTTAGCATTTTGCCGAGTCGTCCATTTTTAAAACTGCATTCCATAGACAAATCAGCATAATTGCGACTAACAATTATCTATAATGTGTCCCACGAAATATCTTCGTTATTTTAAACATTATGCGAAAGTGTGTAAAATAAAAGTTATAGAATTAAAAGCAATTAATAATATAGTAAAAGCAGTTTTTTGACAAGTGGACTCATAAAAGAGATATGAAGGTGACTTTCGTTTTTTAAAACGGAATGACTTATTTTTTATACGCGATTTCGATAGAGTGGTCAATTTCGTATGAAAATGTACCGAGCTACATTTGTTCTAAAACTTACCGTTTCTGAGATATTAACAATTAACATTTCTCTATACTCATTATTCTCTACACTTTTATGAATACATTTGACCAACAAGCGACTGAATAGCCAAATATGTACATTGGATGCTATGAAATCATAGTAATTTAGAGAAACTTATCTGAGATTTCAATGAAACTTCGGTATCGACAAATAAAATATGACTACGAAATAACCTTTCAAATAAATTCGTAATATTGTACAAATTAAATTGTAATACACGCCGCTTATTATACACATACTAGTCAACTGGCCAGAACTGCTCCTCTCCTGCTTATATCTCTCAACTTGACACTCATCATTCGTCCTACTGAATTAAACATTTATTTTCTAAACTCACAACCTCTGAATACTCTATGAAACTGCATATTTAACACTAAATCTATCAACTGTCTATAAATGCAAACCTATTTCGACCGAACCGGTCAATTTACCGGTCCCCAAATAAAAGTTATAATTTCTGCAACTGAGTGCAGGTCATCAATTTAAATCGATCAATAACCAATAATCAATTTAATGCGATCAATTGTGAACAAACTTTGACAAATGAAAACGTGAAGTCAAGTGACAATGAATGCAGAACTATTTTAGTTCATTTTTTACTGCTAAACGTAATGTAAGTTAGAAAAAGAAAAGACAATTGTTAAATGACATTGATCATTGCCTAATCGAACGATTCTTAAGAATTTCATTCGTCAAATAAATTTAACGAAAGCGGTTACGCTCCGCTGTCGATTATAACAAAATCACGAAAGGCGTTCGATTGCTCGAACGATAGATAGATATGTACATAATAAGCCAAAGGAATCTCGTTGGTGTCCCGAAGTTGCAACTGTAGATGTTGAACCTGCTTCGTCTCGACTCCGAAGCAAAGCTGACCGACTAAGGCCGAGTACAGTACGGGAATACATATACATATACGGTTTGGTATAATGACCCAAGCGCCCATGTACCTGTATGTGTGCATGGCCAACCGAAGGCAAGCATAAAGAATGACGAAGAGAAGAGGCGAAGAGTGCCGCTTGGAAACGGAGACGGTAGAGAATTCCTTTCACCCTACCTACTTTTCGAAGCTTAGCAAGAGACCACCCGATCCACAAGAGGAGGAAAGAGATGGCAAAGTATGGGAGTGGTGAGGGTGGGGGCAAAGAGGGGAAGAAAAAATGCTTGAGAACGACGGAGAACAAAAATCGTGGGAGTGAAACAGGGGGAAAGGAAGGAGAGATTCGAAAATTCGTGCGGAGAAGAAATCGTATGGTAGCAGTTGAAAAAGGCGCAAGATTCTTCCTTTTGCCGTAAAAGAAAAACGCACGGCAAGGCTCTGGGTGAGCGTGGAAAGGAAGAGGATGAAGGTTAAAGAGTATAAATTCGCGAGAGCGAGCAAACGAGCGAAGGAACGAGCGAGCAGAATAGCAGAGGCGAAGAGAGACAGAGAACGACGAGAATGGAACGAAGCAGAAGTGGCACGAGCCCGTTGGTGGATGCCATGCGGCATGAAGCGAACTGCAGGTCAATCCGGTCATCGGCCCCTATGAGTTCCCAAGGGCCGCCGTTAAGGGTTTTATGGGATTCCTCTTTTCTACCTAAATATCTGACTTTTCCCTCGGTTTTCCCAATTGCCTTTTCTCGAGTGCCCCCAATGATCCTTTGTCGTTAGGACTAGGTGCTTCACCCGACAGCAACTATGCACTTCAGAAATTGATATTTTGCTTGCTTTCACCTACTCCGTCTACTACTGTATTCGTTGGCCACAATATAATGTCGGAATTCTCGGTAAAAAAGGCAGTAAACTAGAAGTTTTAAGCGGCGCATTGATTATTTTGGTCCGCAGTGTTTTGTCGGCGCAGAGAATAGTTTCAAGCTTTCAATAATTGTGTTCGACTCTAAAAAATATAAAAAGTGTATATATATAGATATATATTTATTCATTTGTTGCTTGCAATTGCTTGAAGTGCTTTCGGATACCGCAAAAGTATAAGAAATGAATGGAAGTTCTGTCACATACTGTAACACGACAACCAATGAAGGTATTACTCGAGGCGAGACCAGATAAATTGATATTAAAATTCTAATAAGTAATTCAATCCATTTGGAAGCATGCCATGAATTTCCTTATTATCTAAAGTTATTATGTATCGATAAGTTTTGTCCATGCTGTATACTCGTGATAACAGCTTCCGATTTATGAGAAATAATATAATTACATTTATGACAAGTACCGTATTTCCATTCTTGCCACCAAATATTTGATCGAAATACCGTTTCCAGTCAAATAAAAATACATTTTTATATGAAAATTTCAATTGCATGTGACCATACACATATTTATTTTATTAACAAATTTTTAAAAGAACCACCACGTGCTGGCCACCATTAAATATAATCAATCTCATATTTTACCATTGCCCTGACATTCACTGCAAATTTAACAGTTAAAATATCTAACAGTAATAAAAATACTGTATAATCGCAACAAATAATAATCTAGGGCCATTATGTAGTTCCCAATAGATTTTATTTTACGTGCTTTTGTCTCGCATTTGCATCAGTTTGTCGTTACAGTTATACAACAGAATTCCTATTCATTTCTTATGTTACGGAATTCAAAAGCATTTTGCGTAATTTTGGACATTAAATAACACGGATATATGGGGTGTTTATTGCTGATCATTGTTAGTTCAATAAGCTAGCTAATTATATGTATACGTGAATGCATGACCGTATATGTAAAGGGACATTCACAGATAGCTAAGGAATCTATATATGGTAAGCCTTCGGAACACCCTGTATATGCGTGCGTGCGTATATACATAGTGGTCTGCGCGACATAGACGAAAACGACAACAGAGTCGACCACGACGAGGCCCGCGAAAGTGGGGGCGCGTAGGCATTTCCTTATTTAGAAACAGAGAAACGTCTTTGCTAGTATGTACAACGGTTACTCGGAAGAATTTGACAAAACTCGAGAGACAAACTTTTTCCCGTGCATTGCATACGACGAGCGGAAGAGAACTATTTAACGCTACATGAGAATTATAAATCTTTGATAAAAAAGCTGTGACAAAATTGTGTTAATGTATTAACTACGAAAAAGGAAACTGTAATTTTGCAAATATTATTCAAAGTTCCTTCTGTATGCTGCCAATGTTGTACTGTATGTGTTTGGTTTATCAGACTTTAAAGGTATAAAAAGTGGTTTCTGGTTTTTGAAAGGTTTTCTGTGTACGTAGCCAAACCGACAAGTTATAGTCGCACTAAGCTTAATAGCTCCAAAATAATATCCGAAAATGTCTGCAATGAAAATAATCATCTGATACAAATATAATAATTATTGGAGCTGAAATAATCGGTTTAACAAACGTTAAACATACACATTTAATACTTATAGAAAAACAGGAACAAAATTTATATAATTCTGATCGAATATGTATTCCAAGTTTTATTAGGTTTTTCTCTATTACATAATAATGACTCTACGTTCGCACATTATCAAACGTCTTTATATAAACATCTACGTGTGATTTGTAAACACTGCAAATTTTGATGATTTCCTTCGAATTATTTACACTGCCTACGAACTTCTACTCCCTTTGCAAGCACAATTTTTGGTATACAATAATTTTACTTGGCAGAGTATTGAGAAATATCTTCTTAAATAGCTACGTCGAATTTATACAATTCATAAAAGGCTTTGAGAAATATTAGTCTGACGTTCGTTTATCGTTGTTCTAAAATATGTTGTCATGTCAATACCGAGGCCGATTGTAATCTGTTACATTAGTCCAATACCGAATACCCGAGTCCTAACTACAGATAATCGCAATAAAATACATTTCCCTTCTTTTTCGAATTACTTTTGACATTAACCATCGTTCAACGTGTCTCACTGATATATCAGTCGTGATTTCACGCTTGTCTCGCGAAAGTTTTCGTTATCTAAAGCTTATCAAAAAAAAAGAAAAGAAGAGTTGTTATCAAACGATTATGATTTTCGTACTGTTGACACTAAGCGTGTGGTAACACTTGAAAAATTCACATTACAAAGTAGTTATCGAATCAGATAAAATTCGTTCGACATTTAAACAACCGTCGCGCACGAAAGTTTTTAATATACTTGAGAACTTATAGTTGATTATCCGAAGGAAATGCACGGGGATCGAACGAAACGTGTCAACGTGGAAAATATTTAATAAAGTTCTTCTGCCTCGGTAAATATCTATGGTAAACCGTACGTAGGATATCGTTCGCGATCGCTAACGGGTATATGTAACCTCTTCGTAAGTAAAAGGAAGAGAGGCGGTGAGGAGCAAAGAGGAAAGAAGGAATGCGGCCGCTACCGCCTTTGCGGCCACTGCTGCCGCTATTGCGCCTGTCGCCTTGCTACTTAGACGATGCTAAAAGAAACACCCAGAAAAGGAAAAAAGAGTCTACCCAACAGACTCCCCGGTACTCGAGCGATCGCTACGGGCACCGAAGAACCGCCATTGAAGACACTGATTGCGAGAATACTAAAGCGAAACGAAGAAAGTATAAACACGCGATTCCTCTGCTTTCAAGGAAACCACGTTTCCCCTTCGGCAATTTCACCCCTACCAGACATATATGTATACGTATATATACCTGTGTCCAATACGTACACATCGCCGTTCAGGTAAGTCATGTTTACGAATAACACTTGACGCGGATAATATTTTTCATTTTTATGTATCGTCTCCACCTAGGCTTGGAACGCGACCAAGTATGACACACCTTGGTGTTTACTATTTCGCACTGAACGCACTGAACGCACTGAAGGCGATTACACACGCTGTATTCCACTCTGGCCAACCGAGAACTTTCATTTGTTAAGCTAATTTCAGTGTTGGAAAATCACGCGTGGAAATTTACTGAAATCATTGCTCACGCGTACTTTACTATTCAACTGCTAATTTGAGTGCAAGAAAATTTTATTGTTCTTACATTGTGCGAGTGTTCACACGTCTACAACGATTGAGGAATCGTTTTAATCGTTTAATGTTCAGTTATTTGGTAATAAATATTACAAAGTTAGCTTTCATTGTTGTACTATAACAAACCTTACAATATTTGATAAAAACAGATTACGAGTTATTTGATTTTTCACTGGTATATAATTTTCTGTAAAATTGGTGGCTGGATCCTTTTGTGACCAATTTGTATATGTATAAATATAGAAAATTCAGTTTCGAGATATTAAATCTCCATCATTTATAATTTATAATTTATAGCATTTGAAATCTCTGTGCTACGTATGTGTGTAAATCGATATAAATGTGTCGTAAATTACGCTGCTCATTCATTTTATTCCAATGGGGGGATTCGTAGACAGACATTGCCGTAATTAAAGGTAAACATATTCCAGCGGCATAATAAAATCGTGAATGTAAAGGCAAAAAACAGGAAGGGATGTTTTTGTGCACTGGCTCTGCAAGAAGATGGACGAGTTCTATTCGACACAAATTCAACTAACATAAGATTTTGTATCTCATTAGACCGTATGAACAATTACACCTCGTAATTTTTCAACAGCTTGTAAACAGACCAGGGTTAATCTGAAGGCTAGGTTTGGGTTGGATACTATAATTTATTTTCATGCTTGAAAAAATATTAAATAGTTTACTATAAGAAAAAGATTAGGACTTTGAATTCATATTGAATTATTACAATAACCGTAAAGCACATTAAGCAATACTTTGCCAAATTATTTAAGAAAATGAAATGTAATGTACAAAATGTACGTGCGGTGTATGTTACTTCAAAGTTGCACAGTTATATGGTGGATCAAACGCAAGACAAAAATTATATACACATGCATATAGTCAAGACATAAGTACATACATACTAACGAAATATAAGAGCACCATTTTTAAGTTCTGATAACCTGACAAAAAATGGCTATAAAAATGTATTCGTAAAAGGACGCTAACTAAATGAACAAAATAGTGCAACACCTTTTGATTTCTCGTAAAAGTATAACAAAATTTATTTTTCCTGGTTGTGCATTAAAAATTACCCTTCCTATTTATTCTATTATCATTGCATACACATTCAGTCCCACACGAATTCATACCCTCGCCGTTAATACAAAACATTCGATAAAATTAGATGTTTCAAGGTACGTAACAATTTATATATTTTCGCTATTCATTAATCACTCAATTTTCGTAAAATTTCGTCTAAATAAACATTACGTATGCGTTCGTTTATTGTAAAAAATTTATCGGGATACCTTAATTGCATCTCTCAATTTCAACTAATTTCTTTGAAATTAACTAACGTATGTGATGGCACGAATACTTATGAGACTGGCCGTGGAACAAAACGCTAACAGTATGCACAGATAGAAATCGTCCATTCGCTCGAACCACGGTGTTCCCCGATTAAATACGATACGCGACTACCCAATTCGTTGCATTTGAGAACGTGCGTGAATTTCATCCGTTTCCATTTGAAATGATTAAGCACGACGACCTAGTAGCTGAAGAAAACTAGACCTCGTGGTCTGTCCAAGTTTTCGCTAGACAGTTTCGAAAGGACGCGCTTGACAACGAGTTCTATTCACGCCACTAGGTCACCGAGAAAACTTGCTACGTCGTGTTCGAAATAGATCTCTCGGACACGATTGCAATACGGTTGGGGCATCATGGACCATGCACTATCCTAAAACAACATTGTGTATTGTATATTACAAGTTCCAGCTTCGCGTCACATAGCGTTCACTCGACGTTTTCTCCATTCGTGTGTTGCCGTTTTTCTTTCCCCCCTAACAACCAGCTCCCAGCTTTTCCATATGTTTTAGTCATCGTCGAAAGGGACAATTACAGCTTAGGAGAAGACTACTAGATGCGCACCAGCCGTGTTACAGTTTCCAGACACCATATACAGCGTATGAGCGCTTGCATCGGACCATATGCCAGCGTTGCGTTTAAAATGTTACAGACGCGAACAGATTTCAGAGACGACCGGTCTCAGATTGTTCTTAACAAAGTGCATACGAATGATGTCTATACGGGGTGTCCCGGGTTTTTCTCGACAAACCGCGAGAGTTTAATCGACAGGCGAATTGAAGAACAAAAATGTTATATAAAGTTCCTTTTTCTTTTCCTTTCCTATTTTTACCTGTAGATTAAATTCTTGCAATTTGCCTGGAAACTCCGGGACGTCCCCGTATACAATGCAGGCTGTTATCGGTGTATCAGATTGTAATTCACGTATGAAATGCGCTCGCTTTCGGTAACACGTTTGTAGATTTCACTTGGCTCGATTAATTTTTTCTATTCGTTTCGTTGCCAGTTCAACTTTGGACGTTAAATAACAGAGAACGTTATGTCGCAGCAAATCAAAAACGAGGAGCGTAAAATGAAATTCTTTGCATCAGCAGGACTATATCCCCGTAGGAATGCGAGGTCCGAGAGCTTTCGTAAAACCGGTTCTCGGCGTAAACGTCATTTGACACATTTCCTGTGAAACAGACAACACCGATGCATACATGTATACTTAACCTGTGGGTGAAAATCAGGGGGAACCGTGTCTTTGGCCTTTATTTCAAATATATATGTAAATATATGCTAAAATTAATGAAATAAATATATATAAATATTTTACATATATTTGAAATAATGGGCATAGAAACGTTTTCCCTAATTTTCACACATGTATTGAACCACCCATAAATAACATTTTCCTGCTATTACAAATACAGCCTAAAACGTGCAGAGTCCGATTAAAACAGTCTGTCTTTTCTGTGGAAAAGGATATTACCCCCTAAAAGGCAAAATTACTTTTAACTTTTTGTTATCACAAATTCTTTATTTAAGCGTAAATACTAACGTTTCTGTCGTAATTATCGTTAAAAAATGGACATGTACAGGTTCTAATCATGGGTATATAAAATCTCCTTTCACGCAATAAAGATACGTTCTCCAATTATTCTTTTATGAGATTTAAGCACTTGCATTAAGCATAATCTAGCATTTAATGGCAATAAAAAATCGCTCTGCAATTTTGCGCTAATGGATAACATTTACATTTAAATAGTATGTACTAGGTTTGATTTATATTCATTACTATTAATATACATATAAATTAGATCTCCAAATACTTTTGAAGAAGTACTAAACAATATTTCGTAAAATAGTGTTTAATAAGCAAAATATAATACTTGTATCATCTGGATGCTACTAATTACGAATAATTAATGCAATACTTGTGTGTTAAATATAGGTTTAATACTTTCAATATAAAAAATGTAATAATGAACGGCGACTAAAAAAAATCGAATATTACCCGCGAGTGTGGGCGTGCTTAACGTGCAACTAAGCTTCAGTGCACTTTGCTATTTCCACGTGAAAACTTCTAAACGGTAGAAAAAGATAAATATGTAAATACACGCATGAATGAAACAAGCGTACAATATAATTGAAGATGCAGCAGTGATGAAAATACATCTCCGATGATAAATCAACTAACGCGCGCTGTTCTTTCTAGAACATGTTATTTACTAACTCAAATTTGGTATTTTTCGGCTCAAAAAACAATTAATGAAATATGTATAAACCTAGTTCCAACGTACATCAAACGCGTACAAAACTATCGAACCGCTTTGCTTTAACCCGTTATTAAATACTAAATCCGAATTCTCGAGAAGAAAGCCTGGAGCACTGTAAACATGCCGCGAAACCTGCACGGACCGGTGTGTGTGCACGTACGCGTGAATAAGAACTGTCCAAAAATAGAGTGCGAGAAAATGCTGTTCGGTATAGCCGAGACGAGTGTAGCGAATTACTAAAAAGCACGCATAAACTCGTGAAATCCGAGCTTGCAACGTGTATCGCAAGTTTCTCGTGCTATGGAGGAAAGGTTGGCATTATGGCCCCCTGCTGGCAATTTGGCCCCACTTGTGATTTTCATATTTACAACAAAAAAATGTAGCGGCCAATGGTGTCATCTGCTGCAGCTACTGGCTACATGTATGCACAGAAATAACTCTAATGTTAATGTACAGCAAAGAATGGTGTACTTTTTATGAGTATCATTAGGGGGCCATATTACCCTCAATTTTATAACTTTTCCTCACACATAACCTTAATTAGTTTATCTAGATTTTAAGTAAAAATTTCAAGCAGTTTAAACTGCAAAAAAGATTTCTAGAAGAAATATAAAAGTATGTTTCCTCTATCGAAGACACAGTACCCAAACATTTGCTGCGCTTCGTTTTCACTGGCAATACCCCCACCCTCCCCTTCTCGTTACATATCTTGTTTCTCCTCACTGGTATACATATACGCGCATGATTCTGGGTCGAAGAGACGATCCAGAGCAAACCGAATTGTGTCAAGATTAGTATGCACTTTCGATCGGTTACCATGAATCGTAAGTCACATTGTAAATTTGGTAAGTTACTCTGATCGACTTACGGTTGTGTAAAGTTAATTTCCTGTTCCTCTCGGTGCGATGCAGAAAATTGGAAAAATAAAGTGAACGGCAGGGCTCGGCGACACGAAGAGCAGACCGGGGACGCGTAACACGTGACACACGATCGAGATACGATGTTTGCGAACAGTCCGTTGCCGATTATGGCAAACTACGAGACAACAAGAACCGGTCTCTCATGGCACGAGCTGCGTTCCTCGACGTTGCGCATTTCTTTCTTTTTTCCCCCTTTTTCTCGCTTGCGCGACTGCCGTAGCGAAATCCGTCAAGTCTTGGAAACTATGGCGAAAGTTTCGCGGGCATGTATGTAGAAACATGCTTGGACCGCGCTCGATGTAAGTATGTATATATACAAACCGCTGTGGGCGTTAATCATGCAAACCAAAGTAAGGCGTGTCGCGAGTGAGACGGATGCGTTTGCCGAAGGTAACTAAAGATATTAGTGGATTAATGGTTGCTTACCTTCGTCTAGTAGGCGCTCTACATGTATGAAGACATTAGGGAAAGCAGCTAGCTGCTTTCGGTCTTTTAGTAACTGTGACAGGTAGTCCGCTATACTCTGCGTCGTCGTGTTAGTATTATCACACATCGCAATTACTTGATTACTCCTATGGCGGCCACGCGAAAATAGAAAAAGATGTACAAAAAAAGAGTGATGTTGCAAAGAGAGAAACAGAGAGGGGAAAACGGAGAGAAAAGAGTGTACACGTTGAACGTAAACGAGTAAAAGAGAGACAGACGACGATTGCGATTAAGATCCAAAACAACGGCAGTTCTTTCACGTTTACTTTTTCTTCCCCTTTTGCACAACGTTAAACGCAGATTCTTTTCCGTTATTCACTCTTGTATCACTTTGACTTCCTATTTTCTTTACGTTTCTTCGCACAATTATTTATACTGCAATTAATACAACTCTGCTGTTCGTACGTCGCGCCTTCTCACTCGTGGTTTCTCTGGCGCGCTCCTCGCATACGTCGCCACGATTGCGTTACGTTTTTAGAAATAGCGGAGTCAGTATACTATGTGTAAGAAGGAGAAGGAGGTGGTGGAGGAGGCGTAGAAGGAGGACGAAGTGGAGAGGGGGATATGTACGTAGGAGGGACAGAAACAGGGAGTGCAGACAGATAGAGCACGAGAAGGAGAGGATGTGACTGAGGAAAAGAGACAGAAGGCAGAGGAGCAAGGGGCGACTCTGAAGAGGAGAAGTGAAGGAGGGGAAAAGAGAAAGAAAGAAGAGGGAGGAGAAAAGGGGAAAAAAAACAAAGGAGAAGGGAAAGGCAGGGAAATTTGACAGTGAGAGAAAGGAGTGAGAGAGAGAGAGAGGGAAAATAAGCCTCTCTCACGAATTGGACTCCGTTAAGGTTAAAAAATTAGCTCGTAGATCGCGAAATTAAAAACAAACACGCGCTCCGGGATTCTCGGCTCAACTGCACCACCCGTGCATGCGCCGCGGCGAACTACCCGCAGATTCCTGAGTGCCGACGCATGCGCGGAAGCATTGCTGCGCATGCGTACGCGCGCTTTCGTTCTTACGTACTTCTATCGGCGCGCTTCTACCGCCCACTACCATATACGGCCTCTGCGTACGCGCGAGTACTGAGGTACGCGCCATACCATCGTCGCATACAAGTTGGATAATTCAGGGACGAAGTTATCTAGTATTGTACCCTGCATCTTACAGTCTGCGTGATTCACTATTTGGCAAGCGCAAAACTCTTTTTATTAAAGGAACACTAAGAAACACATTTACCATTGTGCGTGGAACTACCAGATTCAAGGACATTGATCTGTACGTGATCAGTGTGTTGCTGAGCTGCATCTGATTAGTCATGTATTATTTGTTACGAAGACGATTCACTTTGTAATAAACAAGTTTACCTACTGGACTATTTCCATCTTAATTCTGTCATTCATGCTTCATTTCTCGGTTGCCGATCACTTTTTTTACCTTTAAGCAAATTAGCCGATCGTCCAAGCAAACATATGTAATGCTTTAAATAAACCGCGTACTAATTTTAGATTTCGACTTTAACTTGATGTTTTAAAGCTGCCCGAAACTTATTTCACACGTAAACTTTATAAACCGAAAAGGTGTATCTACATTTGTGTAGTGCATTTGTGTAGAGCGTTGTATATATTATCGTCTACTATTAGCTGATACGTATAATCCATCATATACGTATAGTTATTTATTGGGAAACATGATAAAAATTTTTTATTGGAAGGTAAGAGTGTAATTCTGAATTATACGTTGATCCTCATCTGGTTTTCAGCATTAGCAGTCTACAGTACAATAATTGAAAAATATAACAATATTTGAACTCTCACTGATAAAATCTATACAACATGATATATAATAGAAATAGAAATGTTTACGAAGCCACCAAGGCTCCACACCCTCCTTGTATTTTTTGTATTTGTTTATAAGTTCGCAGTTTGTATTCTCATATACACGTGCAGTCTAGAAATATTTGAAATGCTTGGGAAATATGAAATTGTTTTCGAAAAATAAAACAAAAACGTTCACATTCATTACGAAACTTGAACCATATTTTTACATTACTTGCGCCACCTGAAAGTAAAAACTTGATTGCCGTTGTTAAGTTACAACGTCAGAGTCTAAATATGATATCTGAGCATCCGTATTGTATAATACTTATTACATGGACCCTTTATTTTGAAAGTAGCACAAGTCACTATTCAGAATATGATCTTGTTATCTAGAAATAGTTTATTCTCAAAATGTTTGCTCTTAGGTTGTTGGAAATTCAGATGTTAACCGTAATTAATTGCAAAGTGGTATTTTATTTTAAATTGATGATATTGTTATGCATACATTGTTTCATACAGTGAAATTGACAACGTAAAAAGAACAAGAAACTTCACGTATCGTGAATTTTATTCCTCCACAAGGGAATAAATAAATAGGAGATATACCGACATAGAAAAAAAATGTATTGTTATTTTATTTAATATACTTAATGATGCATAATAATTATAAAATTATTATGTTTTAGGAATTCGAATGAATTGAAATACTGGAAGATTAAATGTCTTCTATTTATTATGATAATTAAATGATTATGGTTTATTAACGGGCGCAAGCCCTCCGATAACTCATACACAATTATACAAATTCATGTAACAACATAGAGATAAATAACGAAGACTTGTTATTGAAACGTACAATTACGTAGCATTCTGGACATGTACGTTTTGAAGGATGCCACGGATCCATGAAAGAAATGGACATTACCACTAATGGTGTTAGCTATGGCGCAGTCTATTTATGCAGTTGTGTTGGCACTTATGTCGATAAATTATGAATATCACATGTTACTTATATCACTTTAATATCATGATCAAGAACGATTCGTTAACATCGGTAGGAATATAATTGTAGATCTAACTCTTCAACATCAAAAAGCGAAAATAAATTTCTCCGTAGATATAAACATTCAAACATTCATAGATATAAAATATATCACCGTACCAACGTACATTTATTTTTAATTAAAAATACTATAAAATTTACAAACGATTCTCTTTTTACGCATTCGAGATTTTTCAAATCACAAGATTACAGCCTATTTGTGCGTTAAAATGTATTATACTCTTACGGCATTGCGATTTCGAATACATAATTAATAGTTCTACGTACTTTCAATTTATATATACGCAGTACATAATATTGTATCAAAATATCGAACTGCGCATTAATTGATATATCGTGAAAGATGACATTGGCTAAATACATAATCGGCTATGTAAACATAGCTTTCAAATTTTGAATATGTCAAACGTGCATTATACATAATAATTTCTAATAGTTGCAAAAAGTATAATGCTGAACTGACGAATCTCTCCCTATGCCCCGATCAATCAGCAAGACCTTGTCTTTACTTGTATGTACATTTGTACATGCTACGAACTTCAGAATAATGCACAGCGCATAAAATATTTAAAAGATATAACTTCGAAGACTTATTATTGTAAACAATAGGTTATAAAACTTATCATGTACAAGTTTAGGTAAGTTTTAAATTATTACAATCTTACATTACAATCTTACGTTACAATCTTAAATAATTATTATCTCGACAACCATCAGTAATGAATTAAGGTTTTGTGTTATATTTACGCGCTTATTTTATACTACAGTAATTTTTAATTGTATTCAAAGAAAAAATTTCGATAATTAAATTTTTATTTATGCAGAATATGCAACGTAATACGGTTTTACGTTTTAACAATTGTGCACACTCTGGGGCGGCTCTTTTTCTAAGTTTAAATCTCATATTTCATATTCATATTTGATAATATTGCACAATACTCAAAGTGTATAAGTATAAGACAAATTGGATATCGATTAAATGTATCTTATATTCACATAATTCACCATGTTAAGCCAGTTAACAAAGATCATTGTAAAAGATATCGTAGGTATACCATATAAAATGTGTGTATTGTTATACGTAAACAAATTATAGCATCAATGTACTCGCGCAAAATGAAAATTCTCGTAGAATGCGGAAGACAAATAAAGTCAAGTGTCACGTAGATTACAGTTATTGTGTGAGATTATACAGAAACCTTACAGTATATCCTACGTTATACATTTACACATAATCTGTTTACTTTGAAATAAAAAAGCTTCTCATTTAGCTGTTTAACAGAAAATTGTATTAATAATGTTTTTACAATTAAAAGCACATACATATTATGATGCATTAGGCGTTCTTTTGCATGAACTGCGATAAAATTAAAAAATTGTACAATGCATTATTGGCATGTATTATTTATTTATTTTTTTATATCAAATTAGTTTTATTATAAAATGTTGAGATGACTTTGAATTCTCTTTTTATCCGTTTGTCTGTAAAAAATAATGATTTAGAGTGCCAATTTTGTAAGAAACAGTTTTTGGTAGTTTCAATTACCTATGAGATAATTAATTGTTTCCAGTAAAGCTAGGTACATTGTATAATTCATTCATTAATATAATTTTGCTATAGGTTAATTCTGTGTAACTTTCGTCATTTAAAAATTATCAACTCATACATTACGTCTGAAATAAAAGAAAGAAAGAAATGTAAGTTGATAAGAATATTTGGAATTACTATATTTCTATAGATGATATTATTATACACATAAAGTAATGTGTGAACATTTATGTACCTACTTAGATGCAATAAATTGGGGTTCACCATTTTGCTTATAGCCATTCCTTATCTATTCTCTATGGGCCATTGAATATGAGTACTTGCGAGTTATCTTTATCACAATATTTTTCCTCGTTCATGTTGCAAGTTACTGCAAAATTGTCTAATTATCGATCTTTCATTACAAGAATGTCTATGTCATAGTCCACTAGCCTCAAGGATGGTTTCATTGAATTGTCAATTTTGACAAGAAAATGATCATCCTCCAAATAGGTCAGCCTCGAAAAGTACAAAATCGTTTAGCCCTTTATTATTTTTGCTAATAAATTATAATAATCATTTCTACTACTTCTATAACAATTAGTTTTAAGAGGATTGATCTTGATACGGTGTGCAAGGTTTTCGGAACGTCAAATCTTTTATCTGACGCTCCTGCTATTTTAATCAAACGCTAACGTAGTATTATCTTTCAATGATTTCTATTTCCACGCAATTAATATGTACACTTATTGAGGAAACCAAGTTGTAGTTTTGTGGGGAAGTTTCGAACGTTATATTTATATCTACTCCATTTGATTTATTGTTTAAGTAAATAAATTATCTCAGGCTCGTTGTGTGTGAAAGTTAACAAAATGTCAGAACGTTAAAGCGTAATTGTCGAACAAGCTATATTTATATATGGGTTACATTTATCCGAAAATTCTCCATCGTGGAACATTTGCAAATTCCAAAAAAGGGTTAAAGATAACCTGTATCTTACAGTAATCGAACCAACAATTTTGTGAACCACTAACGATGTGTCACATGTTTTAGATGGTCGAACATGTACATTATTTTCTCATTTAGGTCTCAACGGCTTTAGGGCTCCTCTTCCCGTTATTCGATTGAGCCCATGTGTCCCAAATATCGTTTTCTCATAGAGTTCGGGTTAAAGGGAAAACAAATTTCTTCCTCTTGATAGATAAAATGGGGCGAGAATTTTACCTCGTTTTCACCATTGTTTGGAATACTTTATGCTTTCACGCTATTAGGTGTGCTTCCTCGAAATGAAGAAAATTCAATAAAATTCAGTTAAATTTCATCGTTAATTATGGAAATATAAGTCTTTCTGAATCGTTTGATGCAACTTTTATTTTTCTCGTTTTCAGCACTAGGATTTTTTTTAGGACTGTTTATTTTAAAAATTAAATTCCATTTCCGTTTTCCGAAAAATTGGTTCGCCGTAAAATCGTTTTTCTTTTTTTAAGCTTTAACCAAGAAACTGTACGTACTGAACATACTTTACGTAGTTTGTAAAATAATGCCTACATTGTGAGAAAAAGTGATTACTCTAATGTGATTTCACTAATTTTTCACCCATCTTGTCTCACGTATTATAAATTTCTAAAA
Organism: Nomada lathburiana; assembly: GCA_963667235.1. Classification (NCBI taxonomy): domain Eukaryota; kingdom Metazoa; phylum Arthropoda; class Insecta; order Hymenoptera; family Apidae; genus Nomada; species Nomada lathburiana. Next base: position 1,667,596 of record OY763905.1, read on the forward strand.
GATATGTAAAAAAAACGGTTATTGAATTTATCTGGCAGTATTATGGTAGAGTACGTATTCACAGTTTGAATTTGATTGACATTTCTTCAGATGTTTGTGAGGAAAAGGGTCACGGAAAGCAAACAACGTTATGCAAAAATATATTACGTTTAAGCAATGAAATTTTTACAAACCGAAGATCGAAAAACTCGTGGTCCATTGAAGGGGAATAATATAGGTAACAGTAAAAATAATAATAAAAACCTGTGCAAATATAATTTCTCTCGATTGAAAGTAAAGAATAAATTAAGCCATAAATAAATCGAGCTTAGATACTACGTATGTACATGCTAATCAAAACAACCTTGCGCCCATACAGATTTTCACGAGATATGTGTTCAGTAATATTCAGATTGAAAATAATTGAAGTTAGACGAATGGAAAATTTGTCTGATATATTCTTCTTTTAAACTACCCCTTTGGGGTACATTTGTTCGTTCTCTAATTGATGCCACGTGGTCTGAACCAGTGCTGTCCATGGGTGGGGCCCGCCATTCTGCTTCGTTCAGCACCACGTGTTATTTGCCGTGAAACAAAAAATGTTCAGCGGCTACCATTAATTCTGAAAACAGAAGACGATATCTTAGTTAGGTATTGGGTATGGCAAAGTAGGGGATGACCCTTTTTTATTCAAAAGTAAACTGAAACAGCGCTGCCCTTTTCATTTTGGTTCAGCCTGGAAACCTTTCGAGGGATGCGAGACGAAACAAATTCGTCAAAGATTCGGTAACAAATAAGTAAATATATACAGTTACACAAACAATTGTAAGACGAGGAATTGTCAGTCTATTTTGATACTTCACTCGAGTATTACCTGTACCGAAAATACAACAATTCTTAATTAGTGAAAAAGACAATACTACAATGCTTCTTACGATACGACCATGTATCATTTATACGATTTTGACTGAGTGACAAAGTAGCAAGTAGCTCTATTTCGCAGGAAATACATTGGCTTTTCAAGGAGAAACAGGGAACAATCGAAAGGCAAGGAAAAAACTAGAAATGTCAGAAAACATTTGTAACGGGACGATGCACGTGAGAAAAAATAGGAATCGCGCCAGATAAGTAGTCTGAGAGGATGCGACCAGAGCCTCGAAGTGCTTCGAGGCTGTAAAATCACGCGTCAAAGCATGGACACCTGCATGGCTACAGAGCTTGCTGACTGACCGCACATGGCTAGCGCCGACTTGCAATGAATATCGGAGTCGCGAGAGCAAACGGGACATTCCTGCTGCACCTGTGGGAGAGGACGTGGTGAGCCCATCGGCCGCCCACGGGATGAGAGAGTACGAAGACGAAGCATTTCCATCGGTCGCCTGGCAGCATGGGAGAGGACAGTGGTTAGGTTTGAGAAATCCAACCGCCCGCAGAGAGAAGAGAACAGAGGGTGGCTTGGTAACGTGGCGTATAGGTTTGGACTGCTTCGTTATCGTAACATTTTTGAGAGAGCATGGTTGAAAGATCCAATAGTGGTTGGTGGCCATCGGAGCTAGCAAGGTTTGTTTGAGTCCTGCCTGTAATCAGTACTGTACCTCATGGGAGAATATCATCCGTTTGTCCCCAACATCGCCACTACGACCCCCCATGCATGTTTTCATATTTTAGTTCAGAAATAAAGGAGCAAGGTTGAATGAGTTTAACTGTATGGTTCATAAAATGAAGCTTATGCCTGAACTAGAGCAACCCAAAGAGAATGATCAATACGGCAATCATTATTTTACAGTAATTTTAACGTTGTATAATGCTGAAACAAGATAGCAAACTTTATTTTCATTATATTATTAAAAGTTTTATTAATAGTGGTATAATCGCTGTATCTTAGAATCGCAAAATTTGTTTAGGACCATGAAATCTTTATGCTTTGCATTTGAAACGGTTACGATTTCTTTACATACTTCATTTAGAACTTCGAATTCTGTTTTCTTTATTATAGTTTTAGTACTGAAAAAATACTGTGAGCACTTTTTTTTTGTAAACAGTGAGTGAATGTGATTTCTTGGACATTCCTTGTTTTTGTGCAAACATGGGGATACATCAACATGGGGATACATGTCGCTTTTAAAGAAACAACAAATTATTTTCGAATTTTTTTTACGTTTCATATATACAGAGTACTGTAATAGAAGAAGTTTTTGAAATTGGAATGATTGACGAAGTTATAACACTCCAAATGACTGCACATCATATCTAGGCCTGGTGCCATTTCAAGCACGATTTTCTTGAAACTATGTTTCTTGATATACGATTTTTTAAATATTTGAATTCGTTCAATTGTTATGAAATTTCAAAGCTGATTATTTTTTCAATGGCCGTCATTTCCATATTTCAGAAAATTGTTTAAAAATCGTACGGTAAATCGAATAAATATATTTTACTTTAGGTTGGGAAAAAGCATTTTCAAATTTTATATTTCAGCCGCGTTTGCTGCCGAGTGGTAGATGACAAAGTTCTGCTAGACATAACGGTAGGCGATGTCGTGTAACTCCGCCATTTCGTAATTTCAGATACTAAATAACATATTATAATAAAGATAAGATGTTGCTAAACAATACCTAAAAAAATCCCGATACTATATACTATACTAAATAAGTACCCGAGGAAAAAAATGTTAATAAGTTTCCTTACTTTTTTGGGCCTACATTGCGATGAACCCCATTAAATCACCCGTAAAAAGGAGACGAAACTTCGTCCAATAATGAACGTTCCTGTACCTTGTAAGACAGTATATACAGGGATAAAGTCTTCTGCTATTAGTCAATTTCCCATTACTAATATTTACAAATACGTACAATGATGATCATGTTATTACGAACAGATGGAAAAATTACACATTTTATGCTTTTCCGATTTTAATAATAGTGATGTATACCTTTTCTTTTATTCTTAACATATAGAGAAACAATTTGGCCATATTTTTACATGTACGCAAGAGTGTTTTGTTTAATCAGTGTCCAGTAAGACGCATATTTGTCATTCATATGTGTGATTTCATACTGCCAGTTCATGTTGCCTTTCGTTTTGCCTTTCTGGATAATAATAGTGTGTGTACATATTGCGGGATTTTGATAGTACGTAGTTTTGATTTTGCATAATACGACGAATACATTTAGAATTCTTGACATATATCATTAAAAACACACCAATATGTTTTGTAATAAAAAAAGTATCATTATCAGTGTACTTTTAATTCCATTCTTGATCATCCGTCAACCGAGGGGTAATTATGAAGCGTGCATAATAATGCGATCACCCACTGCACATATATGCTTGATATTAACGAAAATTTAATATGCGACGCATAAGTTTCGGCTATCATTGAAAATCCCCAAGCATATACATATTAAGTCTTGACTTTATCGAAAGGTGACTTATTTTACAAAAAGTAACCTGTAGAACGTTTCTCGAAGATAGAGAACGATTCTAAAGTTTGTCGTGTTAGCGTTTCCTACGAACGTTACCTTTTGCGCCATATCCAACGCGCCTACACAGGTATATTGGGTAATGTAAAGTAGCGTTGACGTCATACAACATGTGCCATACATGGTCCTACTCAGAAATAGCGTAGGTGTCGCACGTTATAAAGTGTTTCTCTTATCATTTCTCACCGATCGGACGATACTTTCTAGTTCCACTTTTTTTGAAAATTGAAAGTCAGCCCAAACAATTGGGTTGGACAAGATAGTTTGCGTTATAATATATGAATGCCATATACATTATAGAATAATCATAATCACAATAGTACATGTGGCGCTGAATATTTCATAGCACAGTCCAATCGAACGTACTTAACGAGTTACATTTAAATCAATTAACCTTCAATTATGTGCTTATACCATGGTACCGTAATACGAAGTATCTCCCAATCTTTCCCTGCAGTTGTCTCGTAATCACATCAAAGAATGTGTTACTGTATTGGATAAACAGATTTCTTGAACCCTGTATTCCGATCCTGTTTTTAGATTAGTATGATTTTTTTTCTTTATTTAAAAGTAATGAATTTCAATAAAAACTGGCAAAACAACGTACTTATTGAATTCTTTCGAGATTAAAAAATTTTCTATGAAAAGGTTTTACTAATCTAAAGCCAGATCATACAGAGGCAAATATAATACAACGGTTAATTACACTTATACTTGCTGAAATTAGAAACTTTCGATCACAGCACGAGGAAATTATTGTACGAGACACATTTTATTGTAAAAGCATATTTAATCTTACAGTTGTTGTAACAAAAAAATACGGTACACCCGATTGTTCATTAGCTACGATTTAAAATATTGTCCCAAGTAACTTGATTGTCAATTCCTGACAATTGGGGATCGACGTTTATTTTATTTACAACTTTTATAACATTTTATACAATCTTCGTATCCTGTACACTTGATTGGGCAAATAAGCCGTTGCGTTTTTATACTATCATTGTTTGAGAAATTAGTTTTTCGTTAAATACTATATTCTTGTAAAGATAATATTCTATTTTCAATTTTATAATAATAATAATATTCCTAATAATATTCAATTTTTTCGCATAACATTCATACACAGTTACCTAGCGTATTGCCTATTATCCTTGCCACGTTTATTCACTTGGCGGAAAGTTTTACTGCGTTGTAGTTGCTTCTCTGCATTTTGATTGTTCATGCCTCCATAGCCTCCTCCGCCTAATCTTTTTCGTGGCCTCGAAGCTTTGCTCACTCCCACTTCTATTGCGAGGCAATGTTAAGGAATACATCTGGTATAATACTGCATGCACAATTACGATTCATAAAAATGCAAACCATACATAATTAATTTATTGCCCTATATAAGCAAATCCAGTATACTGATTTCGAGAGGGCTAACTAGATGCATGCATTTTTAGTTTCTTATGTTTTCTATTTATTAAGATATCAAGCTGATCTTGAATTGTTTCAATGGCAATGTGGACTTTCATTACTACTACGTTGTAGTTAATAAAAAGTAAACTGAAAGTCAACAAAGCATTAGCGCTAGAATAAAAAAAAACGTTCTCAGTGCTACCTTTCTGTGAAAAATGATAATAAATATAACATAAAATGCAACGAATGGCCACATTGTAATTGTAAATTATACTCAGGAGTCACGGCAATAACATATGCTCCACGTTGTAAAAATTCATAATAAATGGCATCGTGATACTAAAATTTTGTATTCTTTATAGATATATCCCACACCTTTGTGCATAAATCATATAAAGGATGAAGGACGAAACGTGGACAACTCAGATTATTCTTTGGTATAACATCCTTTAATTAGAGCTTTAAGATGGTTATAACATATTTTTGACATCAAGAACTGAGGGTGACTGTGGATAGTTAGACAAATAGAGTTGATAATTTACTATAATTATTTTGAAGCTCTCATTAAACCATGTTTTATCAGATAAATAAATTTTCGATCGACCCTCTAACTCCAGAATAATGTAAGCTGATCACGTTTCATAGATCGCCGTGTATATTTATATGTACTTCACAAATCTATACTGTTTTTCATTCAGACGCTAATTAATGACACCTTTTTTAAGAACTCGAAAAAAATAATATAATTTAAGATTTTCAGACAAGCAACGTTTTCTTTCTGACGTAAAAACCAAAATATTTGTACATGGGTCCAAAATGACATGATTCCGGCACATGTCTAAGTCCCGAACCCTACACATGTTCGATGGTTAAAAAAGGATACTCAAATCCACAGCTGGTGGTACCAGGAATCCAAACGATTTTGCAACTTTGGCCAAATCCAATGTTTCGATATCAAAGATTTGTTTTAAATGGTGAGAATCGTATGCCCTCACATATGCCTTGAATGCTTCTTTTGCTGACATATTGAGGAAATAGTTCTTCGAGACTAATTTCTCGAGCTGAAACACAAAATAGAGAAAATGGTTAGTTATTTTAATGCTTGAGCCGTCGAGCATTCGAAAATTCCGGAATTTACAACTCGTTAAGAGAATTGGCAAAATGAGAGGACAATAATTAATTAAGTAAAGAACATGTACAACCCAATATTCAAAAGTGAAAATGTCAAAGTTAGTTTAATTCTATTATACATTTTTATGTACTAAATAAATTCATTCAACTTTTTCTTTTTTCAATGAAGACTTGTATTTCTTGTTCCAGTCGACGCAGTCGATTTAATAATGTCATCTAGGAATAGTGAATCCCGTTTATTTTATGGAAAACTTTTTCCACACATTTCGTAATAAATTATCACATATATTTCGATCATGCAATATAATACGAACAATGGAACGAACTCATATCAAAAACATCTCGTATCACTGAAAGAAACATTTCAAAGTTCGAAAAATTATGTATTGCAAAATTTGGAAATTTCTAACGTAGCTACAAGTATCTACATATTTGTGGGTGTGCCTCCCACGCTCGAAATCCAGGGGGCCGCATAAATCACCATTTCTTAAAAGTTGCCGCCCAACAAACTTTCCCCATGGGTACCCCTTGTAACTCGATTCTAGGAACCCCGTATTTAAAAGGTGTGGGTCTGTTAGATGCGTTTCTTAACAGACCCCGAAAAAAAGCATCAATACTGTCAGACATCGGTTACTCGAATCTCGAGGGAAGGACTAACATATTCCAATTATGGAGATTTCGTCTTATCGAAGTTTTCTGTTAAAAGATGTTTAACGAACGAAAATTCGACTCAAAAAGGCTGTACATGGGGTAGTATCAATTTTTTCTAGCCAAACATTGCTAAGATCTAAGGTTATTAGGGCCTAACAACTTAGTAAAAGCCTCAGCTTTTTTGCGTAATATTGGTTTTCCTATGTTAACGTTTTCATTTCTGCACTGTTTAAACTAATAAATACTCCACAACAGCAGGTAATTCAGTACATTTTCTTTTACATTCTAAATTGGGCGCGGCACCTCCAGTCTTAAAGGCAGCTATGGCGAAACTTTGATTTATAGATGCAAACTTCGACTTGCATAGATCGAGCTTCTTTGAAATCGAATTACTGATATAAAATAACGCATCTAAACATAGCAAATAATTCGAGTCGTAGGTGGTTTATATTTCGTGTAGCAGAGGTTTTTTCAGCTCAACGGGAATGAATAACTCTAGCCTTGTAGAGGTTTACAGAGACTCGACTGTATTTTTTATTGATAAAGAAGCATCGATGTCACCGTTATTTAAATGTTATCATATAAAGCCGATTTAATTTTTTGCAGAACGAAGTCGCGTCTACGCGACACCAATGTAAGTCACTGCAAATGTTTCTTCTGCTCCATTCATTTTTCATTTTGTTTTAAGAAAAGAAAATTTAACCACTTACCTGTAATTGGATATCAGCAATTTTATTCCACGAAAAATCAAATTCATTCACAGGCACTCTAGCTTGTTTAAGGTAACGAAGAAAACCAAGTTCCTCTGGCCTTAAAATTAATAAGGCATGGCCACTGCTACCTTCCCCACGAGCTGTTCTGCCAACACGATGAATATATTCCTGAAACGGTATTTAGTCAGCACACTTATCGTCGGTACAAAATAATATTGTTTCGGTAGTGATGTGTGTGTCCAATTTAAATATTATAGAAACATTGGCATACTTCTGAAGCAACTGAAATTGACTAAAACTGAAAAAAATTGTTCCGCGTAACAGGGTAGCAAAGTTAAGCCACTTCTTTTTTTTATCGAATGCACCACTTTTTTATGCACACTCGTAAAATTGATCGTGTGCTAAAACGGTTCGAAAAGTGGTAATTTAGTCTGCTGTGCCAGCTTTTATAATTTTTTTTCAGAATCTCATTTTGCATGTGATCAATTTTTTGAATCACTATATAACATAATAACGCTTGTTGAGTTCAATGAAATTCAACCCTAACAATAAGTCATTCTAATGTATACAATGTCCAAAGAAAAAAATTAATTAATCGATTTACAATTGTAACATAGTTTCCTATTTGTTCTGGATTTTCGAATCATATTTATATCGTACCTTGGGATCATCCGGAGGATCGAATTGTACGATCCAATCAACAGCTGGTATATCAAGACCACGTGCAGCCACATCGGTACAAAGCAGTATACCAGAAGTAGCATTGCAGAATTGGAAAAACGTTGTTGTTCTCTTAGTTTGTTTCTGTTTTCCCTATTGTGCAATTAAAAAATATGTAACACAAGAATAATATACTGTAGCGATTAAATATTTGATACAGAATACAATCGTACATGTATACTTAATACCGGTAGGTCGATATAATTCAAAAGTTCGTGATGATATTTGACAGACATGCAGGAACTAAAGAAAACCATCACTTTCTTCTTCCTGTTCTTCTTCAAAAATGTAAACAGAAGTAAAAATCTTTTTTCACTGGGACACGCTACGTAGCCTTGCTCCAAACCTTCCACCGTTGCCTTTTCCTTATCGTCATCAACACCAACATAAACCGGTTCCTTTTTCACTGCTAAAGCCATCAGCATTTCCGTTTTCTTAGTTTGCGTTGCGCTAAATAACATCGTTTGTCTTTTCTCTACAACAAAATACATCCGAATGAATACCAAGGCTTCCTGTTAAATACCATTTACGTTTGCTGTGTGAAATATTATTGAACCAACTTGGCAGGATGTTAATAATCTGCTTGAGTTCTTCTTCGAAACCTATGTCTAAAATACGATCAGCTTCGTCGATAACAAGGCACTGAAGATTTTTATAGAGAAAATCGGGTGTATTTTGTAAATGATCCAATAATCTACCAGGCGTAGCTACAACGATATTAATCCCTTTCGAAAGTTTTTGCGCTTCAGTTTGTCTGCTAGCACCACCCATTAGCAAACCATACGTGTGATAATGATATTTCATCAACTCTTTTAAAACTCCGAACGTCTGCATAGACAATTCTCTTGTTGGCGATATAATAATACAACCCGTACCTATAAATAACAATATAATATAGTAGATAAATTCAAAACAATTTCTTTTACATTTACTTACCATTGCGAGGCATAAATTTCAACTTATAAATTAGTTCTACAGCTGGTATTAAAAATGCTAAAGTTTTTCCAGATCCTGTTTTCGCAGAACCAACTAAATCTCTTCCCTCTAATAAGGGGGGAATGGATTTTGCTTGTATCTCAGTCATGCTGGTGAAACCCATGTCTTGAATCGCCTTTAAAGTATTTTCACAAACTGTACCTCCTAGTACCTTAAAATTTGTATCGTTTGCTATATTTAAACCTATCGTAGATCCAGGCACTAGACAGGAACAAATCGAATAAACATCTCTCCAACTTTGATTACAATATTTAGAGCTTAACCATAGGATGCTTAAGGTTTTAGAAGGCTTAAGACCAGCTGAAGGAATGGTCATTTTATGTTCACGTAAGAGAAAATGCTAAAAATTTTATTTTTTATGCTCATAGTATGCTTCGTGGGTATCATTGGAAAAATAACGTAGCAAACATTTCTCTTTGTACTGCGTTCTGCACAAATGTATTTCAAGAAACTTGAACATATGATTGCTGATTTGGCTAATACTATTACTACATTGGCTACAATTAGTTAACTGTTATCAGCCTAAATAACTTTACATTGGTTCAAAATCACATTTCATTTTACTCAAACGGTAATACCAACAAAAAGATGGGTCCAATATTTAATTTGCTTCTTTACAATCACGAATGACAAAACGCAATAACTTTCTGACACAAAACCAAACTATTTGCCTTCTACACAAATTCCTCTCTAAAAAAACCTAACGTTTCAAATGCTGTGGACTTTTTCTGACCCTCCCTTAAACATCCTAGGGTTAATAAACCTGCATTATTGTACTTACAGTTTACAATTGCATTATCGACATTTTTTTCTGCTTGTTCCTCTTCTGTTGTACCCTCGTCGTCATCTTCTTCATTCGATATTCTATCATCTTTTGCTTTCTTTCCTTTTTCTGAAACATAACCCAACTTCATATTAGACAGGAAAACATTATAACCAATCCTTATACAATAAGGGGAAAATTCAATTAACACGTTCAAGATCTATGACCCATCATACAGGTCTCCAAAATTTTGTAGAAGTAAAGAATTGTAGAATAAGGCGTACACAAAATCCCTAACAGATGTTTCTGTTTCAATCACACGTTTTAATTTCTTTTAGTTCTTATTGTAAGTACATAAATGTTACTGGTTCCTGATGTGCCTGTTTTAGTACTTGACTATTACGGAATGAATTCATATTTTGTTGTTCTTTTTTGCATTCCCATATAATACAATATTCCGAAGCAATATGATGAATAAAATGTAACATAATATTTTCTTTAAAAATACACAAGCGTAACTAAATATTTACTAGGCATACAAATTTGTAAGTATCAATGCTGTGGCATCAAGTGTCAATATTGATGCTGACAACATCCTAGCATGCATGTAACTAATATAAACTAGAATATAAAAACAATCTGATTCTTGTCTTATACGTGTTTCTCCATCAAAGTACAGGATGATAGACATATGCCAGTCTATTTGGAGGTATTGTTTTTATATTCATTAATAAACGGATCACCCCATATTATACAGTTATGTTCTCGCACAATGTGCGTCATTGCTCTAAAATTTAGAGAACTAAGCCCTAAATTGACATATTACAAGTTTCATTTGTTTACAGATTTAACCATTAATTTGAAAAGATTTTCCATGCTTGAGAAATCAGAGATATCATTTTATATGCCTCAACCCAATTCATTTTATTTATACCGTTGATATAATTGATACAACAATTTCAACTGATTTGACACAATTGCTTTATCGTTTCAAAGAATTTCAACATAAATTTTTGTAAGCATATTTTATAAAAACTGTACTTCAATAAGGAAACTTTTTTGGATAAATGAGACTTTATGCACATAATTCTTTACACTCGTAAGGTGACCCTCACTAGCCATTTAGTTTAATGCAGGTACTCTAAAAGCCTTTGGGCGGTGACAATAACTTTTCTATTATCAGATATCTTTCTCTCTTATATTTTACATATTTGTTCCATCCGCAATTCGTAGTACAGTGTAGTTTATGGTATTACTAATCAAACTTCAGACTATCTTGAGTTACCATTTCTTTGTGCCAGACAAAAATATGTGCAAGTGTAAAGGATTGTACATATCACAATAAATTCATTAATCCCTCTAGTTCTTGATATTTTGAAATGACAATATCAAGTGACTCGTTGAATCAAAAGTTTTAACTCATTAGTGCACTACGTTTCGCTTGAAATTATTAATGGAGGACAATATGAGGCTCCTGAACGTGTAATCTTGGGCACAAAGGTTTGTCACTTGACATGCTAACACAGGAGCAGACAGCACTTTTGCTTTGATTTCAAATGCTTAATACATATAATGCAAAACTTTAAAAAATTATTTCGCATAAATCCCTCAAATAATTTCCATGTCAATCTAATCATGCAAGGTTTAATAGAAGGTTCAGCGTGTTATATATTTTTATGACGTTATGAGTAACACGTGTACCTTAAATGCTGCAGTCAATATTCCAATAATAAGTGATAAATATTTCGTAGCTTACTAGACCATGTAAAATTATATGCTTGGTCAAAAACTATTATAACCTATCCCAGATAACTGTCTAACTTTTTGTAACGAATTCTATACTTTATTTCGTAAATTATCAAAGTACGAATAAAGTATATTGTTAGCAAATAGAAGTCTCTTATAGAGCTTAAATACAAAATTATTTTAACTTACTTTTTACCGGTTCGTCATCTTCGCAATGTTGTTTCAAGCCATTTGAAACGTTTGTTTCGTTTTCCTGAACAGTGTCATCTTTATCTAAAATCGCAGTTTTATCTTTGTTAATTAATTAGTCAATAAATATAAGCACATGTAATGTATCAAATAAACTAAAAAGCTGTATTACAAAATAAGACAAACGACAAATTATCAATCGTGTACGTATTGATTTACCATTTTGTATTTGTTGTTCACGTTCTTTTAATACTTGAAGCTTTCTCTTCTCCCTCTTTTTAATTTTTCGCATCAAAACTTTGTCAGGAACTGACATTTTTATTGAACAACTCGATTATGTTTACGAGTTCGATCCAAATATTCCAGCACGTTTATCCACGTGGTAAACAGCGTTGCCAGAAATGAAAAGAAAATGGCTGCCTAAGGACTCAGTGACGTAGAGGAGTAGTAGAGGGGAGTAGTATAAAATTAGAGTCCAGGGTAGGGATGTCAAATTGACAACCCGCGGGCCACAGGGAGAAAGGCTAGCCGGATAAGGGGGTTAAATGTGCCCCTAAACCAAATACAACTTGTGAGATGCCTTTCGATAGATTATCAAGAAAAACCGGTAAAACTACGGAAGTGGTACTACCTCACCGATTGCGATGATTTTGGAATATGGTGTAGAACTCAGTATTCTGAACAACTTTTTCCTATGCATATAACCGCCGCTCGGCCTTAGTTTTCGAGATATTTGCAAGAAACTATAGCTACTACTGCATTGAATTTTGTATATATGTACGTGCACGTTCGTGCACTTGTGCCAAGTTTGAACAAAAAATTTTGAAAAAATCGGAGACACTTCTATTATGGAGGCACATATCATAGAAGTTTTGCAGATTTTTAAATTGATAACCCGAGCTGCAACAAATAAGAAACGTCAAAAAATGCTGAAAAATGCCGATTTTATATTGAAGGAATGGGGTATATAATTATACTTTTTTTCTAGGTACATATTATTAATACTACTACTCTCAATTTTTTTCTGATTTTTTTATTTCGGTGCGCCGCAGTTAAAAAAATTGAAAACCGATTTTTTCGTTGTTTTTTGCGTGTCACAGTAACTTATACGGCGAACTCCCGTCTATTCTTTGACAAATAAGTATCTAATGCAATGTTCAAAGTTTTTACATACAGCAAACCAACATAGAGATTGAGGAAACTAGATAAACCGAACCAATTGAAATTACGTCACTGCTCTATACTCTCAAGTATTTCAACGATGGCGGTTATCGAAAACAATAATAAAGGAGAATAAAATTATTAATACCCTGATAAGTAAAAATTGTACAACCCATATCGTGTTTGGTGTCATTTTAATCAGAAGACTGTAACGAACATTTTCATAAAATTTCGTTTAAAAGGGACCAAAATTGAACAAGTTTTTATTATTAATTTTAATTTTATATATTAAATTTTTATCGCGATAATATTGTCCACGTACACGGGTATTTAAACTTGCTTCTTTCCTGGTCGCTGCCTCGAGTCTCGGCTGCCACAACATTGAAGGTGACCTGCCGCTCGAGAAACGTGCTGCACATGATTAGTGTTCGCATTCGGTCCGAGCGAGGTACACTAATCGAGACAGCCGATTCGAATTTACTTCCAAATTTATAATCTCAATACTAATTACCTTATTGCTAACAACTAATGTACACGTATTCTAGTTGTCATCGGAAACAATAATAAACGGGAATAAAATTATTAATACCACGATAAGTAAAAATTATCCAAATCATATTGTGTTTGGTGTCATTTTAATCAGGAGATTGTATGAACAAGTTTTAATTTTTAATCTCGCTTGCATCAGTGTTGGCTCTCACCGATATTCGATCTGGGTTCAGATTACATGCTCGGCGCTTCACGCTTCGCAGTTTCCAGGGGGGGCGACCCCAAGTAGTGGGGATAGAAATGAACACTAATCGTAGACACAATTTTGAACACTAATCGAGACATTACTGTAGGTTGTATATACAGGGAGTTCACGCTATTACTAGCCGGCGTTTTTCTTGTAAATAGTAAATATTAGAAAAAAATGGAAAAGGAAAAAGTAGTACCGCTTTTTATAGGCAATACAATGGCGTATGTATTTTTTGTGTGTTTATACTATTTTGTTAGATATGAAGGTGACCTTCAATTTTTTTACATGTAATGCTGTATATATTTTTATGTCACATGAAAGCGTGTGTCTAGACCAATTCATCCGTATACTGCACAGTGACCTTCAAGGTCATGCAAGGTCATGCAAGATCGCTTGGCGATCAGTGCAACGCGATCCTGGATCGGGTATATCGGTGTACTAATACTAATTCGGGAATTCAGGAATCCTTCATACAGGAATTCGGGAAGGGGGACCGGTGTCGAAATGGAACAAAGAAAGATCCATGTCAAGGAGATCTATTTTATTTTTCGAACAGTCAACAACTTTGAGTAAGACAACCAATTGATATTCATGCAAAGTAAACGTTGTTTTAAATCTTATTCTATAGACTAGAAACAGTGTGTTACGCTATCGCGTTAGCAGGCCTTAATATTTAGTAACATCGAATCAACGATCGACATTATAATTGTAACTAACGATAGCGATAATAATTTAGGAGCGAAATTCGAAGTCGGATGAACATACGCGATAGATAAAGCTACATATTGTTTAGGTACCAGTCGTAGGTAGTCGAACAAAAGGAAAGTCAGAGCATTCGGATCTTAGAGCACTTCACTTGGAAGATTCTAAAGGCTATTTTATTACAGGGCATAAAGAATTAACGTAAGTCTATAGAATAACGTAATCTGACCCCACTATACCGTATGCTGTCTGTGGACTTTTGCGCGTTTTCCCGGGTTTTTCCGCATTTCCCCTTATATTAGCAAAGCGTTGCTTACGTCACGCGCCCCAGGACGAATAGGAAACCCAACGAGACCCAACCCCATTGGACGAGGACAATTTTGAAGAAGAACCAAGGAATTCAGGAAGAGGAACCAGAGCTGAAAGAAGAAGCCGCGCAGAACAGATCTTATGTTGATCTGTCTTCAACAGGACTACATTGGCAGATCACTTGTACAGATCAACATTATTTCTTGAAATATCAGTATCTTTTAACTCGGGCAGTGAATAAACAATAAATCTTTATAAAAGTATAAGTTGTCTTTGAATATTCCGCGCTTCTCCACAAGCAGAGCGGTTCAGCGCTCCACGGGCAACCGAACCTACACAAAGTCCCCATACCCCACCAATAGCTACGCCCAATTGCAAAAAATGATTGGTAGGGGATGTTGCGTATCCATTGGTGGGACATGGGTGGGATATTTATGGTGGGAAATTTAGGATATTAAAAAGAACGACTATTTACTCTGTAACTCAGCGTAGAAAGTACTGGTTGCAACGAGATATATAAGAAGTTCTCCTTTGCGACGCTTCTTCTTCTTTCCTTTTCGGCTCTGGTTCCTCTTCCCGAGCTCCTTGCTCCTCCTTTTGACTTCGTCTTGTCCAATGGGGTTGGGTCTGCTTGGGTTTCTATCGGTCCTTGGGCGCGTGGAAGTGGCAATGCTACGCGGAAAGCTAAGGAAAACGCGCGAAGGTCAGAGATAGCGCGCTGAAGAGACAAGTGGCTCTTGAAAGGTCCCCTTGTTCAGCGGTAGAACATCTGACGGCCGGAATACGATATCGCGGTGTCCGACAACCTCCGGAGGTCATACATGTTTCAATAAACTTTAGCCAATTGTTTATGGTCCGTAATAAATAACCTTTAGAAACTTCCAAGTGAAGTGTTCTAAGATCTGTACTGTAAATAATGTACAGCTTTATTTATCGTGTATCCCCATCCGGTTTCGAATTTCGCTCCTAAGATATTATCGCTATCGATAGTTATAATTATATTGTCGACCGTTGATTCGATATCACTAGATACTAAGGCCTGCTAATATGATAGCGTAACACTGTCGACCGTTGATTCGATATCACTAGATATTAAGGCCTGCTAACGCGATAGCGTAACAGGGATGTTGTTGCGTATCTATTGGTGGGATATGGGGAGTTTAAGCCGGTTCGGTTGCCCGTGGAGCGCTGACCGCTCTGCTTGTAGAGAAGCGCGGAAGAATCAAACACAAGTTGTTAAAGTTAAAAAGAACGACTATTTATTCGTTAAATCAGTCTTAAATGTACTGGTTGCAATGAGATATAAAGAAGTACTGCTCAGCGAGGCTTTTCTTCTTTCCTTTTCGGCTCTGGTTCCTCTTCCCGGGCTCGTTGCTCCTCCCTTTTGCTTCGTCTTGTCCAATGGGGTTGTGTCTTGTAGTGGCTGGGCATGTGGAGGTGGCAACGTTGCCGCTTCCGTGTGACGAGTTAGGGTGCGCGCGAGCTAAGGGAAAAGGCGGGAAACCCAGAAGAAAACGCGCGAAATTCAGGAACAGCGCGCCGAAGAGCTGCTGGGGGTTATCAATGGCCCCTTTGTTCCGGGTACGCCGTGTGGCGACCTGTACCGGGTATCGTAGGTCTCGACTTTCCAAGGGTTGTACGTGACTTTTAGACCGCTGCAAGTTTACGCCTGTAGTAAATAAACCTTGGAGTTCTCCAAAGTGGATTGTTTTGGGGCCTGGATTCTCGGACTTTCCCTTTTCTCGGCCCACCCATGGTTGGTACTTAAGAAATATATGGCTTTCGTGTCGCATACATTCCTTTTCCGGTTTCGAATTTCGTTCTTAATTTCGCTGTAGATGGTTACAATTTATATTGGCGGTATCTCATTTGAGATTACTAGGGAATTGAAGCTCGGTTCACGCGATAGCGTAACAATGTAAGTGCGTGAGGGACTAGAACGCAGCTTCCTAGGGAAATGCTTCTGACTGGCGACGGCAGGGGGGAGGTTTTCCCTGCCGTGTACACCATCGTTCGGTTGCACAAATGGCGTCGATCATACATATATATAAAGAAATATTATTATTGGTAATTCACCAATACCACTGGTACTTTAGTTGAAAGTGATATTAACCATAAAATGAAATATGTGTCTTTAATTCCTAACTGACACTTGGGGAACATTGTTATAAATGGTTGTCAGAATTTAATCCACCTTCATATTTAGTTGAATTATAATGGATTTTATGAAAGACGATGATTTATTGCAAGAAGTTTGCAATATTAATGCAGTACAACAGATAAAAGCCTCTGTAGAAAGTACGTTAAAATGTACGGCAATAGTAGGAGCTACAACATTCATTGGTGGTTTAGTTGGTGGACGGATAGGCCTGACGCTTGGTAATAATTACTTGCGATACCCACAAGATCTTAAATTCAGTTGCTATTGATTATTTAAATCATACTTAATAATACTAGTACAGAGTGCCCCATGTAAAACCTGTCTGCTTTAAGCAATGGTCGTTTAGGGATAGGGATTGCTATAAAAGAATTACTTTTCATAGTACGCACAATGAATGGCGCTGGTCTTACCTGGGACACTCTGTATTAAACATTTAAAAATAAATTTCTGCTCTTTTCAGGTGGAATAATTAGCAGCTTTGTAGTAGGTAATGTGGCATCGTCAGATTTGCGACCTGTGCCACTTATTATATATGAAATGGAATGGGAAGGTAAAGTAAAATTGGCAAATGAAATACGTGCTCTTGCCCTTGAACATAAAGTGACAATTAATCAGTTTCTATCTTTAATAAAAGTTGATGATGTCTTAATGAACACTCTACTTGTTCTATTAAGCAACTTTTTGTACAATGAGCTGGGTATGAAAGTAAAGCAGTAGCTATGTATGTAACAGGTTCTGAAATTATTCTAAAATGAGTATTGAAATTAGATGTTGGCGATTGTATATTATGTTAATTATTCTAGTCTTATAATATTATTTTACCATGTTATTTGAGTTGTACAAAACTGATGTTACATTTCTACAAATGATGTTTATATGTTTTTCAAAATAAACACGGATCTGTGAAATGGTCAATGTATTTAATAAAGTTTCATATATTTGAAAAGATTGGTTACTGTTCCTTAGTAAAAGAAACCTACATAGGAAGTGTAGAACGTTACCAGAGTAGTTAATGAAAGATGTGATTGCAAATGTTTATAACTATGAAAGTACGATTTTAATTGTTTCTGTACTATTATATAACGTATAAGATGCAGGTGTCAATCAATTTTCAAATGTATCAAGAAAAGCAGCATTTACAATTACATAATGCATCGAATGTGGTAATTATCAATTTAGGGGTAGCAATTATTTATAAAGGTACCACCATCTTGGATTTCGATGATTTTTTAGTGTGTGTAGGGGACATGATCCTGACAACTTTTTTCTATAGAAGTAACCGCCGTTCGATTTTAGTTTCCGAAATATTCGCAAAAAGCTGTATGTACCAGTGTAGTGATTTCTGCCTGTAATTGTGCGTCCGCAACAACGCATGCGTTAGTATGGCGGCAGGATTTGAAAAGGTAACCCGAACCTAACTCTTATATTTTGTTCGTACAATGTAGTATACGTATAAGAAAGCTGAGTGAGTTTGGACACTCCACGGATCTTTCGGATTGCAGCCCCTGCACAACTGTTTATTAAAAATTAGCAGTAATGGTCTGAGTTAGGTTTGGATTAGACCAATTTTCCCTATCAGCCATCTGGCGACAGACTAGCAGCAGACTGCCGACAAATCCAGGCAATTCCAGACAGATCAGACCAAACTGTATCCACGGTACAGTGGCGATCTGCCAGCAGAGGAAACGACAGATCAGGCATTTAAAAGGGGGAATGTAAGAATGGCCTAATACTCGAATCGAAGTCTCGATTAGATATTAGAATAATTGCGTAGGCGTATCTATATTAACAAAGTATTCCGTTTATTAATACTGTGCTCTCTCGACCGTAGTCTATACAAGAATGCCTTCCTTTGGCAAAAGCATCGGTCGTGAGGACGCCTACGTCACCATGGCCCTCTTTAACCATCTTAGGGTTCTTCCAAGAACCAGCTACGCTAGATAAAGACAGCATGCATCTACGAAATGCACATGGCCCGCCTCGGCCGTTCCTGTACCTCGAATATTCTAACAGGAAGCGCTTCTACTGGGGCATTTAAATGAGCTCAATACAAAATTATTATTATGTGTTTTTATTCATTTATATGACGTATGATATATATACATATACATATATACAGGGTGTCCCGTAACTACCGCAACATCGGGAAATGGGGGGTAGCTGGGGTGATTCTGAACAACTTTTTCCTAGACCAAAATGTTGTTTGAAGCCTTGTTTTTTAGTTATTAACCAAAAACACTGCCAAATTAGACCGCCTGTACAGCACGCGCTCTGGTGCCTACTTCGGTACTGTGCTCGGTAGTGTACGGGGGCATCGAGGGTATCGAGAAAAGCGTACGGCAAATGTTACATCGTTATTCATTAATAAGATATAAACTAATTATTCTTTTCATCAATCGCGCACGGTCGTGGTCGTTATTCACGAGTAACAAATAATTCCACATTATCCTTAATTTAAGATGGTCAGTCGTAGACGACGGTAAACTTAAGACTGTTTCAATGGAATTGAAATTCCTTCATTTACCGTCCCCGAACGCGTACTGAAGTTACTGACAAACATTTCATAATTTCCTCGCTAAAGGTCACGTGAAGGTCAACATATTGCACCTCGTTGGATTCGTTTTTTTATAAGCTATAAGACTGTTGTAGTGAAAATATGCAATCCCATTTAAAAAAAATACGATGACCTTGAAACCTCGAAAAAAATGACCTTGGGAAAAAATTCGGCCTATCACCGTAATGGCGCCTTCGAACAGAATATTTTCTCCCCCTGACATTTTTTTCTATCATACAAAATAAGCGATATATTTAAGGTGATCAAGTTAGGTGAAATACCCTGTATATTAAAAACTCCGTTGCTGTCATCCACCCAGAGCTGTTACGAGCTCCAATTGAGTAAGTCCTTGTATTTTAGTCGCGAGAAAATAAACATCGGTGGTCTACTGCTTCCCGATGCACTATCTGCCATTTCAACTGTAATGAGTGTGCCGCGTTCAGCTGATACCATTGAGCCCACTTGCTTAATGCCTTTCCCCGCAACTACTTTTTTGGCCTTTGGACAGTAAGTACGGTTTCGTCCACATTCCAAATCTTTGAAGGTGGCAAATTATACTTCATCAATATATTGGCAAGCTTAGAAAAAGAGTTATCTACGTTGAATTTATTGAATGATGTAGCTCGATTGCAACTGGTTACTTCAGGAGTTCTTATCGAGAGTCTTGGATTTCTCTTTAACCCTCCGACAGCGATGCCGGAGTCACTGGTTTGGAGACCGATACGCACACAGTAACGCAGCTGTTTGAGTTAGGCGCGAGCGGGCCTTTTTAGCAGTACCCCAAAATTGGAAAAACCCTGAACTCGGTTGGGTGAATGGAAACAAATGTGCAGAGAGGGATTATTCTTGCGACGACCAGCAACTTGAGCGAACCTCTCTTCGAATTCCTTTACAGTTTTCCGTTTTACTTGAGTTTTATACGTTGCCAAAGAAATTTTGTTGTTGTTATTTCTTTGTTGCTTTTATTAACGCAATGTCTGTGTTACGAACAAAGGAGCAAGTTCTTTTTGGTGATTTTCTGGAGGACCCCTACAATTCTGAAGAATCATCGAATAAATTACAAAATGTATTCCATGTAGCAATACAAATTTATAATCAATATGTTTATTACAATTCACGAAATTATTATTTTTCCCTATACGTTTTCCTATACGTAGTAAAGAAAAACATATCTGAACGCAAAGCGAATAGAATACAATGTATCCATGAGGGTCTAGGGACGAGCAACCGTCCCTGGTTAGTACAATATCGGTGAGGGTTTGGGGCCTCGGAAATATGTTGTAGTGAAATATCGGTGTGAGTCAAAATGACTCCACGTTCGCCGTCCGAGTCACCGCTGTCGGAGGGTTAAAAAAGCACTTAGCCAATCAGGACCAGCCGTGCCATCTTCGTGCCAAGAAGATGGAATGTTATTCAGGTTAAACTTGACTGCACATTCATATGACAACTTTCTTACTTCTTTCGGTAGAAGACCAAAATAGATGGAGGAGCATTTCAAAAGGTAGGCTGTCATAATTTTTTCTTTTTGCTCAATAAAAACCAACCTTATTTTCTTGTAGCCCACCGTAGCCTCTTGGCCAGCTTGTATTTTTTTTACAAATCGCGATAACGTCATGTGGCATATATTGAATTGCCTAGCGACACTTTTTATTGTCTGACCTTCTCTAACGGCTTCAGCGGCCTCACGCATAACTTCGATAGACGTGTTGCCCCTTTCCGTCTTTTGTTTATACGTTCGCATTTTAAAGCACTGTAAGTTCTGTTTATACGCGTGAACTATTAAGACTTGTTCGTGTCGACTGCTCTATAGACTTCTGTGTTATGTGGAATGACTAATGACCGATTTCATTTTTTCTACCCATTTTGTTGGAACATTTTTATGACAGGTTCGAAGGCTTTTTTTCGCCTGGAAGACACGTAGTCCAACTCTGGAAAGCCCGGCCATAAAACAGACCGTTCAGCCACGAACACTTGCGGCGGGGCAAGTTGTTACGATCACAATGTGCCCCAAGTCACGGTAACAACTAGACCCGCTTGACTCATGTGGCAATTTGTGAGAATATTTTGTTTATATGTATACTGAAATAGTCTAATAAACACCATTGTAACATATTCTTAAATGTCGTTTGATCCATAAGAACGACACAATCAATCATGTCGACATTAAATAATTGATATAGACCAAAAAATAATGATGGGCAAATATTTACTTACCTGGTACGTGACTAGGTCTTTGTTTAAAACCATATAATTCGCAATTGCGGGCGGTATTAAAATGGATAGCAGCTTGGTGTGATTGACTCACGCTGCGAAAACAATTTAAAGAACAAAAAATATAACCGTTGGAACAACTTATCCCTGGAAATTTTAGCCGCGGTCTCCCCTACCTTTATCCACCACAATTAATAATTTACATATGTTACAATTTAATTTTTTAGCGACAAAATGGGACCCATAAACAGATATATAAATATTAATAGAATCATCTACAACACAATTGGATTCAGTATCGAAAATTTCTGAAAAACCACTTATATCAGTAGAAAGATCATAAAGATCATTACTTCTTCCCTTATACAATTGAGAACACAACAACGCTGTGGCATTATTAACTAATAAATGTAGTATGAAACTTGTGAAAAGAACTATGTAAAACAAATTTTTCGAAAACTCTGTATGTATGTGTGGGTGTACTTTCCACATACACCGGTAGGGGACCAGCACGACGATCCGGCTCTCGAACGTGGTTGGTCCCGTGACCATATATGTATATAACCTCCGACCATTCCCTACTATCCCCGCGTCTAAGGCAGGGCCTTTACTTCTTTTTTTTTGTTTTTTTCGAAGTGGAAATCTTTAAAAGATGCCTCGTGTCCTGGGGGCGGATAGGAAGTAGTGCAAGATTCTGACCGGCTAAAACCGGTCACCTTCCTCGGGCGCCACGGGCGAGGCCCCGTGACCTCCGAATCCGCATTTGCGTCACCATACGAAGACCCATACGAGGTAGTACACGCACTCTGCTCGTTAATAATAAAGATTGTTTTTCCAATGAACGTTGTTAGGGAGCATTATTCACCTGCATTCCGTACATAAGGTGGGATATGGGGACTTTGCGTAGGTTCGGTTGCCCGTGGAGCGCTGAACCGCTCTGCTTGTGGAGATGCCCGGAATATTCAAGGAGAAATTGTACTTTTATAAATATTTACTGCTTTTTTCACTTCTCGCGTTAAAAGATATTAATATTTCAAGAAATAGTGTTGATCCGACGAGTTTACATTGATCTGTCCAAGAGATCCGTTCAAGTTGTTCTGTTCTCTAGTTCTGCTTTCCGAGGCTTCTTCTTTTTTCCATTTCGGCTCTGGTTCCTCTTCCTAAGTTCCTTGGTTCTCCTTCAAAGTGAAAACTGGGACAAAAATGGGAAATCTTTCGCCTTAACGATATCTTGACGATATTATCGATGTACCAAGGTATCAGTAGCATATCGATATTATCGATAACTATATCGGCAGTCACACCTCTAGTATATGGTCAAAATTTAAAAAGTCATCGAAATCCAAGATGACGCAAGTTTCGCTAACCCTATTAGTTCGTAAAACTGGATCGATGGAGCGAGCATCCGCGTTATTTGAGACGCTTTATCGGTAATGACTATAGTAAAACACTATAGTAATACATAGGGTAGGCCCTATGAATGGGCGGTCGCATGTACACATAGGGTAATTACATAGGGTCTTCCATCAAGAGGTGTTATTTTAAATTTCGCGCTACTCCTCATTCGTTAATGTTAAGAGAGATCGCATTCTTGAACGCGTGCATAATAAATACTATACGGTTAACAAAAATGGAACGATACACACTTGCACTTTCAACTGTGGACTTATTCAAACTGTGAAAATTGATTATAACAATGATGAAAATTTCGGGGGGCAGTTTATCTTGTGTAATCTGCGTCAAAACATTTTGTTCACAATTCCAGCATCGTCAATTTGCTTATATCTATATTTCATATACAAAATAATATTAACAACTATATACATATAAATCACTGTTAAATATTGAATATCTAACACCCCCTCTAAAATTTCTTGCTACAACTGAGTATAGAAGACTTCAATACCATCCCAAATAAATGTCATATAAAACGAAAAACCTTCCAAAAAGCAATGTCCTTGTTCCACCGAATTAATCGATCATGGACTCTTATTGTATCTCGGTTGAATATCAAACCAGAATCCATTCTCAGGACTCATAGCAATCCCCTTTTTCAGTTTGATGGGTACGGTAGTCTTGTAACACGGGCTGAATTGGCATCTCGCAAAAATATGGAACAGCAGAACCTTTGTCTCGAGCAATGCAAATCTATTCCCAATACACATCCTTGGACCCATACCAAACGTTAATAACGTGGCAGAATTTAACAGATTCTTAGACTCGTATAGGAATCGATCTGGACTAAATTTATGTGGCTCTGGATAATATTTCGGATCGTGTTGGATGCCATAGATCGGTAGCCATACTAAATCTCCTTTTTTCACGACATGTGGGTTCAATCCGGGCAGCGCTGGAGGCAGTTGGAAAGGTTTCGCGCAAAGTCTGTCGATAACCACGAGCACTGGATACATTCTGAGAGCCTCGTTAATTATAGCGTCCAGAAATTTCATGTTGTTAATAGCCTCATAAGTGACTTCACCGTTACAAGCCTCCAACACGTTATCTATCTCATTCTGCAGCCTTCTCTGAACGTCTTCGTTAACTCCCACCTCGTATGCAGCGAAGCACATCAGGGTAGAAGCACTCTCGAATCCGCCGAGGAAGAAAATGAAAGCTTGGGCAGTCATGTCCTCTATCGAGAGCTCTTTTCCAGGTTCTAGCTTTCCTCTAGTTTCCATCATCAATTGAATCACATCTGGACGAACGATACCTTTCTCGTCTCTTGCCTTAATAGTAGTGGCTACTAGTTCCTTAAAGAATTCTGCAATATCTCGGTTAATGAACTTGATGTCAAGTCTCTCAGCCAACCAGGGAAAGCACCTTACAAAGAAGAACTTCAAAGACTGCCATATTCCAAAGCTGGTCGCTTGTCTTCCGCGCATGTAGAACGTATTCTGTCGGTCCTTCATGGAGTCAACGTTAATGCCAAAGGCACACGTGGCGATTACATCGTTGGTGTACCTGGTAAAGGTGTCTTTGAGCTCCAAAACCCTCTTGTCCTTAGGCATGGGGGTCAAATGGTCGCCATATCGCTCGGCACATTCGCGCATTAGGACGAACATTGCCTTCATCTTGCTAGACGTGAACGCTGGACTCAATGTGGTTCTCACATCCTTCCATCTTTCTCCGCGTAGGTTGAATAGGTTTCTATTGGATAGCGGCTCGTCCGTATCGATTCGAAAGTCTCTGTGTTCCGGGAAATGCTCGAAATGCTTGACAGTGATGCTCTTGACTAGCTCTAAGTCACGAATGGCTATTACTGGTGTACTGAAGTCGAAGAAACCAACGTACTTTGCTTCAGGATGTATATTGTACAGTTCCTCGATCAACCCAGCGAATGTGATTTTTTGGAGCACGGATTTCCACATGCTTCCCAATATTGGTACGGATTTATAGTAGGGTATCCCACATTCCTCGAAGAATTTGTAGATCCTGGAGTGTCGATAGAAGGCTATTAGGAGAACAGCGGCGGAGGCCGCAATTATTGACCACCACTCCATCCTCAACATTTTGCAATCCCTTCACCTGAAAATTTTCGAACAAAGTTTGCTTTTATATGCTCGGCACAGCAGTCTAGAACACTAGAACTACCGATAGGTTTTGGTTATGTATTTGGAAAGTATACGTTAGACCAGTGACGTGCAAACTGCGGCCCGCCAGAACATGTGACACGCGGGCCACGCGTGATTATTGGACAACGATAATATGTATATGTTAAAAAAAAAAAGAGGAGAATTTTGCTATGAATCAAATAAGAAATGGCTAATTGGCGTCCTAAATTAAACTATTTAATTAATATATTTGAGTATTTAATATTGCGGCCCGCGTAAAGTAGTAGATTTCAACTGTTGGCCCACGGCGAGCCAAAGGTTGCTCCCCACTGCGTTAGACACATTATTTTCTCGTAAATTGGTTGAAAGGATATTAAATAGAGATATATAATTGACATTCTGTGTTATTGAAAGTCATCATAAATTGCTGCAACAATACCTATACATTAAAAATTTTATAGCAAGAAATCTGACACCAGTCGTTTTGACTGGCCTGACAGTTCTAGTGTTAATCGATATCAGGAACAGGGTTAGTAATATGTACTTGCTGACTTTGCCAGTCCTCGGAGTAATTTTCTGTTGGATAATCTGATACTTATAGCCGATAATTTTACTTTCGGCGAACCATAGTGTGAAGAAACTTATACAAACCTTATGCGAGACTCATGATAGCGTGAGTAACTAACAATCGGTGATGATTCAATGGCGAAGTTACTCAGGTGTTGACTGTGCATCTACTGCGTGCTACAGGAACGTTTGTGGGAGCACTTTCCACAGACCCCGCCTGCTGACTAGTACAACGAACAGTGCTCCCGAACGTGACCGTCTAGTACATATGCACTTATATGTACCATTCTACGCCCACATGTCATTATCCCCGTGCTAAGTAAATCACGGGTAAGCCTTATCACTGATGAGTCCGCTAGCAGGCCTAGGACGTAACACACTCTCGCTCGTTTAATTCTTTTCCCGTTGCATCCTTACCTCTTGGCAACCTTGTGTATCATCTGCACGTTCCACTCGAATTTTCTTATGCGAACTTACGTATTGAGATGATGAAATTTGCGGTCTCTTTTTGCAAAGGTTGGACAAAACATTCTTATCGAGTTCACCTGGAGTGGTCGATCGATTAGTATGTTCTCAGTTTTATCGTTACACTGATTGTTTGATAACACATATTCTTCACTTTCAACAGAAGAGTAATCCTTCGCATTTGAAATTTCTTGTACAAAATGTATCTCTCTTCGTAGACTGTTATTTCGCTGAATAACTGTAGCAACTAATGCGAGAAAATTTTTACAAAATTCAATTATTATGCGTGGTACATTAAGTCACTACTATCTTTAGTTAGTGCAAACCACAGCAAAGATTGAGAGAATAGAGACTGTTGTATTCCGCAGAGCTTTATTTATTATATTGGATTATAAGTACAATTAAGCTTTACGGACACTTAGACGGAACTACGGAGCGGCGAAGTACTGCTGGTATTTCCCGTAATAGTTTTATTCGAGTAGAACTACGTGGTGTACGGTCTCTAGTCTAAGGGAGCTCTCTGGCTTTGGATGGTGGTCGGATATATTTATGCTTGTAAAAATGGGGGGGAGTAGGAATTACCTGTGGTTTAGTAAAGGATGGAAAAGGGAGTTTGAAGTTCAAGGATCAGAGGATGGTTAATGGGTAAAGGTTGGGGTTGTTGCGTATCGCGAGGAGACTTGGAAAATTTGGTATCGGAGTGGAAAGGACTGTTTATCTAGAACTAGCATGCGCTATGACTAATTCGTGGCTTGTCATATAAGCTGACTAAAAGTAGTGAGTAAGTTGGTATACAACAAGACATCAACAAGAGTTTTTATTTGTGAGACAATAATAATAGTTAGTGGCAGAAGCAAATTCATGAAATTGAACAAACAATGGAGTAATAGATATGGCACACTATCGGAAAGCTTATGAGTAAAGGCGATTTGGATAACTAATGTTAGAAAAGGCACCCCCACGGCGGAGGTGTCGCTTATCAGATTTTCTATTGTAGGAGAAAGGGATTTAGACGAGTACAAACAAACATCCTTGTTTTCACCCATCCCACACTATTAATGACAATCACTTAATTTTTATTGTGTACATATTTAAAATGTAGCGTCATTAATAGAAAATTTGATCCAGTCAAATGGTGGAAGTATTTATTGATTCCAGCAATATCCGTTCCAGGCGACCAATTATTTTCCAAAGCTGGACAGATTCTTTCCGAAAGAATAAGCAGATTACAGCCAACACTAACAAATATCCTATCTGTAATCGGCTCAAATAAAAATAAATAGCTTGAAATGATAAATTATTACGCCCTACACTTTAATCCCATCACTTCTGCCTCTATTCGCCTTACCGATATCTTAACGATATTATCGATATATCATTAACTATCAATAAGATATCGATATGATATGACGATATGACGACCCTACGGACGCGTACGTATAGACAGAATGCAATGTAGTAGTACCGATCTTTTTTGGGAAAAATCTCGAAAACTAAGGCCGTGAGTCGGTTACATGTATAAGAAAAAGTTTGGTAATTATTTAGAAAAGGGGGGGTCTCACCGATTTTGACGATTTTCGAGTATGTTATAGAAATGAACATTTTGAACAACTTTTTCCTATACATATAACCGCCGCTCGGCCTTAGTTTCCGAGATTTTTCCCAAAAAAGATCGGTACTACTACATTGCATTCTGTCTATACGTATAGTGCGTCCAGAGCTAAATGAAAAAAGTGGTGTGGGGATTTCTCACCCCACTAAACGAACTACAAAGCTCGACCGCTCGTCAAACCGAGCAGGGCAGTGCCATGCCAATTTGAAATGGGTGCACATATACAGTATACGATATACTGTTGATCAATGTGTAAATGGTTTGAGACAGCGTCAGTAGAACGGACCCCAATTTCTCGAAGTTCGCGGCTCGCTTTTGTCGGTGTCGCTAGGTTGTAAAGGAAAAAACAAGGATAGAACGATAGCCCAGGCAGCCGAGAAATTTAAATGCCACCGTGTCGGTGTGATTCCGCAAATGCAAAACGATGCTATAATAAAAAGGACAGCTTAACTTTTTCATTTTTAGTTTTTTCGACTTCCAATTTTTTTTAACATGTTATTGAAATTCTTCCGATTATTAACGATTAGTAGTAACGATTGCAGTGCGCGTGGAAAAATTGTTAAGATAGGTCAGGATCGGTGCAACGACCAACTGCCAAGGACTAACTTCCGTCGAAGCAGATTACTTCGCGAACGAATGGGTAAGTTTATTTAACTATCTTTTTCTAACATTAATTATCCAAACATTTTTTTCGTAAGTAATAAAACACTTTAACGTTTCGGAAAACGAATAAAAGTATATAACAGTTATTAAACGACTTGTTAACTTAATTGTTATTCATGAATAACGAATAATTGCACATTATTCTTAATTTAAGACGATGTAATATTTGCCGTGCGTTGCCCCTCGATGCACCCGATCACGACCGCGCGCAGTTGTAACTGAGCGCGCGCTATACGGGCGCTCGCATTGGCCAGTGTTTTTCGTTAATAACTCAAAAACGAAGCTTCGTAGAATATTTTGGTCAAGGAAAAGGTTGTTCAGAATCACCTCAGGTACGCAAAATTTAAAAATACGGCGAGACTTATGGGCCACCCTGTATATAGAAACGATGGACAATTGCCGATCAAACGCTTACGCATACGCTTTCACGGACGCGTACGTATAGACAGAATTCAATGTAGTAGTACCGATCTTTTTTGGGAAAAATCTCGGAAACTAAGGCCGAGCGGCGGTTATATGTATAGGAAAAAGTTGTTCAAAATGTTGATTTCTATAACATACTCGACAATCATCAAAATCGGTGAGACCCCCCTTTTCTAAATAATTACCAAAAGTTCTTCAGAATACTGATTTCTACAACATATTCAAAAATCATCGAAATCGGTGAGGTTGTTCCCCTTCTATACGTTTACTGAGATTTCTTCACTCAAGGCCATTTGAAGAAATTGCGGGAAAAGCTATTACTATTTGTTATTTTGTAGTATACGCGCGCGCGCGCGCGCGTGTGTGTGAGTAAAGCCATCGACGTGGCTGCGTAGCGATGCACTTTTGTTTTTGGGGAGAGCACTGCCGCTCTACGACAGTGCCCCAACCAGCAGGTCGGTTACAGACTGTATTGTAAAGAAGGTCTAATGAAGAATACTATAGCATACAATTTCAGAAGTGGGATAGATTGAACTCAATTTCAGTGATTTTTAAGTAAGATTGACATTAAGCAATCATTATTTGAAACGTGCGACGCTCGCCTTAAGTATAAGTGACTGTAGACAGTAGAGTTTTCCGTACGTGTGTGTGGCATTATTCAGTGACAAGATGGTGCATCCAAGTGAATTTGAGGTCGTGCAGTTAAAGGAGGTACTGCAAAAAATGGGATTGACTACTGCGGGATCAAAGAGTGAACTGATCAGCAGACTTCAGGAAGCAGACCCCTATGGTGAATGGATGAGGAACGTCAGCATGCTGCTGCCGGACGATGTGCCACAACCCGATGTATCGCAGGACAACGCGACGTCCATAGCGACAGGCAGCGAAAATGACAGGTCAGCTTACAATTACGAATTCCTGTTAAGAGAACGGGAACTCGTGGAAAGAGAGCTGAGGGTAATGCAGAGGGAGAACGAATTGTGGCGCAGTTCATCCCGGTCCAGCAATACCACGATTGATACAAGAATTGGCATCAAAGCCGTAAGTGATTTGCTTGGCGATTTCGACGGTGTGAGTGTTGTGTTTAGCAATTGGGAAAAGCAAGTTAGATTGCTGTGCGCATCATACCATCTGGACGACAACGCTGCCAAAATTTTAATTGGCACGCGGCTGAGGGGACGAGCTCTTCGGTGGTTTTTGTATGTGGTACCCGATGATACGATGACAGTTTCGGTAGTATTGGGCAGGGATGTGATGAAAAAGGTCAACATGAAATTGATAGTACCGTCAACAGATTCTGTAGATGAAGCGATCTAGGAAATTTTAAACATTGGCACTGGGAAAAATGGAGTTGAGCGTACTGATAATTTGTTAATTGATACAAAAATACCTGAATCCTGAACTTCCAAAAGTTAAAAGTGAATTAAAAATAGTTGCGACAGAATTGAAACCATTTAATTTTTCTCCGCGCAGACTTTCATATACTGAGCAAACCAGTTTACGGGAAATTTTAGATAAACTACTAACAAAGGGAATAATTCGTGCAAGTGAGTCAGAATACACTTCACCTATTGTATTAGTTAAGAAAAAAATCGGCGAATATAGAATGTGTGTGGATTATAGTACTAATAAGAGTACTAAACAAACAAATTGCGAGGGATAATTATCCGATTCCACTGATTGAAGATCAGTGTTTTAAAAGGAAAAGCTTACTTCAGCCTGCTTGATTTGAAAGATGGGTTTTACCACATACCAGTTGCCGAGGAATCTGTTAAGTATACCTCGTTTATTACTCATTTCGGTCAATTCGAATTTGTAAAAATGCCATTTGGCCTGAAACCAGCGCCTACGAAATTTCAGCGGTTTGTGAATGAGGTATTGGCGGAATTAATTCGTTCGGGTGACGTGATCGCATATATAGATGACTTTTTGATAGCCACCGAATCTATAGAGTATCATTTAAAAGTGCTTAAGCGTGTGTTTAGATTAATGGTTGAGAATAAGTTAGATTTAAGGATCGATAAATGTAAGTTTCTGTCGACGGAAATTGAATATCTAGGATATTTTATTTCTGCGAAAGGAATTGGTCCGTCAAAACCGAGTGAATTTGAGCGAGAGGGGATCATACACGGGAAGATGTGCTGCTGGTGTCCTGCAGTATAACACGAAACAAGTGTTGTTCCGATTGACTACAGCGATGAACAAGGAACCGCCAGTTATTTTGAGCAAAATGGAAAACAGAAGAAACAAAGAAAATAAGCAATCCGCTGAAAAGCTGAAGGCAAAAAGGATTGCGAAGCACGTGCGGAAACAATTTCGTTTGGAAAAGGATTTAAATTACGGACCGAACGCCCAAAAGCCAGATATGGCCAAAAATATTTATGAATTAGAGCAGACAAAACACATGGAAATGTTGCACAATTGGCAAAATAGGAGAGATGCCATTCAGCAAGAAACAATCAAACAAGCCAAAAATCATAAATGGCTAAATTACAAATCAAAGCTTTTGACGGCCTCGAATTTCGGGCGACTATGCCGTCGTCGGATTGGCACGTTCTGTGCAAATGCAGTAAAAACATCCTAGGATACTTAGTGCACCTGCAGTCCAATACGGGCAAGAATACTTTTATAGAAATAAAATGCCCGAAAACGGCAGAGAATTTACTGCCGGAGGAGGCAATAAAAACTATTAAAGTTATTCGCCGTATATTTGAAGATGAAGCAGGAACGAGATTGAACAAAAGACATTATTACTACTACCAAATACAAGGACAGTTACACATAACAAGTAGAAAATACTGCTTGTTTTGTATCTGGACCCGTAAAGGGTTGAAGTACATAAAAGTAGATAAAGACAATAACTTTTGGCAAAACAATATGGAGCCACAGTTAACTCAATTTTATATACAATGCATGTTACCGGAATTAATAGATAGCCGGCATAATAGAGGTATGCCCATTCGGGAGCCTGAATTTATAAAAGAGAAGACAGCAAGCTTAGAAAAGCGAAAAGGGTCTCTCTCGGAAAGAAGTACAATTACTGCTTATGTCCGGCGTCGCACTGTACTGTAAAGTGCAGTACCACTGACTCTGCTAGTGGTTGACAATTGCATGGAATAGCAATTGTACTCGCGGATCAAACGATCTCGCGATTTACGCGACGCCATACACATCTAATCATTATACAGCTAGAGTTTATATTTCCAGTCATTCAATTGAAAAGTGTAAGTATTGAACAAACTGAAAAATATCTTTACTTATTCATACCATTCTTTCTGTTTTATTCAACAAATTTGTTACAGATTATGCAAGGAAGGATTCACGAGGACCGATTTTTAGTAAGTATGGCCATATTTGAAAACCTGGTCTGGAAATCCATTTTCCGTGGCCAAAATCAATTTTTCAAGTTTAACACTAAACCTACCAACACCGGTCAAACTTACCGTTTTCAAACTTTGGTACAACTTTTGCATAACTTTTGGAAAGAAAATTTATTGGTAAATCTACCGTGAGAACTCATCAAAATTGTACCTCTAGAACTAGATATATCATATCAGATTTGGTATTGGCCGAGCTCCTCCCCCTGCACCTCCTCCCCAGAAATTTCTAACCCAGACCTAACCTGAATGTAATTTTCATTTACTCAGATATGAGTTTGGGTTAGGTTTGGGTTAGATTTTTCTTATTCGATGAGAAACTGTATACGCGGTCAACTTATCGGAGAAGTAATGATTTTTTAATACAGGGTTAGATCTGTCCTTCCACCCTGCACGTCCGCAGAACGTCATACCTGCAGTACTACGGGATTCCCCAAGCCCGCGCACATCTGCCAAAAACAACCATAGTAATCCTTCGTTCTTTTTTTTAATTTACTACACGGAATTTTCCACAAGAAACATGCCTCGCTCTCAAAGACTCTGCAAATCATAAATTACCACTTTCCCCAAAAATCCCATTTTCAATTTTGATGAGCTCACCCGGTATACAGATTCTTCACCGGCTGCTGGATAAGCGGCGGCACCGCCCGTTGCCACGAGCGTGCACGTATATACAAAATTCAATGGGGTAGTAGCTACAGTTTTTTGAAAATATTTCAAAAACTAAGGCCGAGCGGCGGTTATATGCAGTTTTACAAAATATTCAAAAATCATCGAAATCGGTGAGGTAGTACCACATCCGTACATATACCTTAACTTTATTATTTTAAATAATTTATTTAGACTTGATCAAATGATAAATAATTATTTCTGCTTTTTATTTGAATGTCCAAAAAACAAATAACTTGTTATTTAAATCTTTATTTAAATGATTATTTATTTAAATATTAAATTTAAGTAAAATTCAAGGTAAACTATACGTTGTAGTTACTCATTATAGAATATCAGAATACAGGTTTAACTGCCGGTTTTATACATATCAGCAGGTGTACCTCAAATATTTAATCTAGTTGAAAGCATTTTTCAATCCATGATCAAATAGAGCAAAGTTTATAACAATTTAAACTTTGGGCGACAAGCTTAAATAGTTGTTAACAAAGCCATATAAATTTAAAGTGCACTCTCCTGCAGTTTATAATTCTGTGTGTATTTTAATAAGTCAACGTTCGTCAAACGTTTGGCGAATCTCACAAAACCATCGCATAGCCTAGGTCAGAGACAACGAACTGGCGGCTCGCGAGCCAGATGTGACTCCTTCCCATATTTCAGGTAATGTTTTACAGCTTCGAAATATACATATATGATTTTATAGTATTAAAAACACATGAATTGGCACATTTATATCATTTATATCAACACCGAAAGGGTGTTATGTACGTCTGATGTACCTAGGACGGGGACAGCAAGATGGGAATGGGTGTGACACCGCAGCAAACTATAGCGCAGGGTGTGAAGGGGCATCATTTGTCTGTAATGTGACGCGCGTGGCCCACGGCTCGCCAGTTGGCGGTTCCTGACCCATGTCAAGCAAAAATAAGAGCCTTCTCTCATGAGTGTTGGATTCCGGGGTTTAGTATTTTAAGAAAATAACTGTTTCTTACTTTTAAAACTAAACTTTAATTAACGAAATCCTACAATTTGCTTTAAAAGACTTGGACGATAGTTCTTAGTGTTAGTTCGAAACTCTTCTTTATCGTGACTCTTCCGAAGACGTTGGAAGTCAAAAAGCTGTCCACAAACCATCGCATGTCCTTTTTAAGGAGTACTGGAAATGGGGGTGCGAGGTAGTGGAAATGGAAAGGGCTTCGGTAGGAAAGTTAGGGTTTTGGCGTATGACTTGGTGTTTATGACTATACCTGGTCAAGGGTCGCCATGCGCCAAAGTGTAGGCAGATGGAAAATAGGAGGTAGGACGGTTTGCTATTACTCATCGTAATTATCTTGTACTATTGCAGTCAAAAATATTTGCTCTCGTAGAGCGGTATCCAACATGAGTTCAAAAAATGATTTTAGAAGAAATTCATTAAATTATATATGTATACATGAAATACATCCAAAATATGAATAAATCGTTTTATTGTTACACATATTAATATTGTTTTATCAATCCGTTTTGTTCAACATGACATATACGAAATCCGACTAATTTACAGAACCGAAGGAAAAGTAAGGAATACCGTATTTTCTAAATGTAACGAAACAGTATTAAAAATAGGACAAACCGCACGTAACGATGTTTCAAATCAAAAGAACTGGACTCCTGTTTCGGGATCCCTTTTCTATCATGCCTCATCTCGCACGACTAACGCCACATTGGAGGCTCTGTTGTGTGAACCGTTTGGACTTTCTAACTAGTGGTCCTTGGTCCTTCGTGACTCAAGGAACAACAACGCGTCAGCGGACTTTACCAAGTCCTATGTTTATGTATTACACATTTATCTATTTTGTATTGCGCGTATTTAGTTCTCTGTAACACCGTGGATGACATTGTAGTGCCAACGGTCACGCTGCGACGCAGGATAACAACAAGAGCCGATGCTGCCCTGTGTGATCGGGTTCTGCCACCGATTCTCCACTAAATGTGGAGTCTGTTGTGCGCGTGCGCGTGGAAGCGAATGCGTGTAAGTTTGGAAGCGAATGCTTGCCAAATCGATCAGATTTGTATCGACCTCCGAGACGATCGGATCGAATGAATAGTGAATAAATCTTGATTTGGGCGTGAGATCAACTTTTCATTACATAGTACTGAATTCATTGGTCAGTGAGTGACCAACTTCGGTACACGTAGGAACAATAAATCCTGTCGCACCATCTCAAAATCTTACAGTGGAAATTAAAGTGGCCCTTCAATGAAAGTGATAGTTAATGAGTTCACCGTTCGGGCCGTAACATCAGCTGTTGATTCGAAGCAGGTTAATTCGTGGACGAATGGGTAAGTTTTTCATAAGTGATAAAACACTTTATTCCTTTCGGATAACAAATAAAAGTAACGAACACAGTTATTAAACGATTCATTAGATTATTTATTATTCCCGAATAACGAAAAATTCCACATTATCCTTGATTAAAGACGATGTAACACGCCGCGGCGTGTTACAACAAAAAAATTGTTGTACATAATAGGAAAAGGTTCATAGTTTCTTACCTATAAAGTTAAATTTTCAAATTCGAATTTTTTTTTTTTTGCCCCAATGTCCAACGATACAATAAGGTCGCCCCACTGTGCGCCGTGCCAAAGCGTTCTTTCACGACCACGACCGTGCGCGATTAATTAAAATAATAATTAATTTATTTCTTATTAATGAATAACCAAAAATTCAACATTATTCTTAATTTAAGGTATAGGCTTGTGTGGGAATGAAAAGAAAAAGAAGTTTACAGCTAAAACAAAATATTCCTCCCCGGCGGGGAATCGAACCCCGGTCTCCCGCGTGACAGGCGGGGATACTGACCACTTTTTTTTTTTTTTATAACATACGTTTATTGTGCCGACAACAGAATAAATACGGTAATATATACAAAAGGAACAATAAACCAAAACGTATAAAAGGATTACAAATGACAGGAGTATTAGTGTTGAGATCGATGGCTCTAGCACTGAGCACTCGCGATCTTGTCACTAAATTTAAACTACCGCGCTTATCGCTAAGTATGAAATAAAATTAAGAATTAGTTTCTAGTTATGGATAGGTTTGCTTATGTATAGAAAGGCACGAAAACTGTACAATGTACTTGGCGTTAGGTGGTAAAATGAGAGCGGGACGAAGTGGGAAGGAAGGGGGAAGTGGAAGAGGAAAGGGATTTTTATTTACAATACTTATGTCTAAAAGAAAATTTTTACATTGAGTCATTATAACTATAGAGCACTACAAAATATCGGCATGTGGGGGAATGAATAGATAAAGAATTTTATAAATGAAGGGAAAAATAAAAAGAATACCTCCCCGGCGGGGAATCGAACCCCGGTCTCCCGCGTGACAGGCGGGGATACTGACCACTTTTTTTTTTTTTTTTTTATAACATACGTTTATTGTGCCGACAACAGAATAAATACGGTAATATATACAAAAGGAACAATAAACCAAAACGTATAAAAGGATTACAAATGACGGAGTATTGATGTTGAGATCGATGGCTCTAGCACTGAGCACTCGCGATCTTGTCACTAAATTTAAACTACCGCGCTTATCGCTAAGTATGAAATTAAATTAAGAATTAGTTTCTAGTTATGGATAGGTTTGCTTATGTATAGAAAGGCACGAAAACTATACAGTGTACTTGGCGTTAGGTGGTAAAATGAGAGCGGGACGAAGTGGGAAGGAAGGGGGAAGTGGAAAGGGATTTTTATTTACAATACTTATGTCTAAAAGAAAATTTTTACATTGAGTCATTATAACTATAGAGCACTACAAAAATATCGGCATGTGGGGGAATGAATAGATAAAGAATTTTATAAATGAAGGGAAAAATAAAAAGAATACCTCCCCGGCGGGGAATCGAACCCCGGTCTCCCGCGTGACAGGCGGGGATACTGACCACTATACTACCGAGGATGGGATGATTGTTTAAATTTTATTATTTGTACATAAATAACTTACTTATATTGTTTCATTCGTTTTATATAATATAGCTATTACGATAGCCACCAGTACTTTTTTATATCCCTGCGATGATGGTCCTTACGATCTACGGCTGACAGTTTGTCGTTGTATCTTATATTATTGTTGGCGGGATTAATGTCTGTTTGTGTGTAGAGAATTTTTTTGTCGTCTGCTTTTCTAAAGAAGTGGTAGAGGAGTGGCATATTTTCATCGTTCTGAATGTATCCTAAGCTATCCAGGTATATAAATGCTTCCGGAGGGATGTATCCAGTGGCGCATGTATTTTTATAATATTGTGGGTTGGGATAAGTGGAACTATTGATAAGGCTATTGCTTTTTATGTTTCGTGAGTTGGCCCAGTGGTTACGGATGAGATTGAGAATGAAAAGGTCTATTCTAATTAGGTCGGCGTATTCGTAAAGTCTTTGGTTCTTAATTAGTTTGGTGTAGTTGGATTCAGGTGATCTGTATTTGTTTAGGCAGGCTCTGAGGCATTTTCTTTCGAAGATCCTCAGTTTTTCCATGGTGCCTGCTGAGATATTGAACCATATGGGACATCCGTATGTTAGTATTGGTCTTATTAATGATTTATAGCATATTATTTTGGCTTTTACATTTAGTATTTTAGAGTAGAAAAGGCGTTTGTGTTTGGCGAAAGCTTTTTGGGCTTTGTCGATTTGAATATGTACATGGTTGGTGTAATTTAGTTTGAAATCTACGTGCACGCCTAAATAGCGCACAATATTTTTGTGGGAAATTTTTTCCAAGTGGTTATTGTTATTATAGAGGTGAAAGTTCTTCGCGTGTTTCCGTACGTCGTGATTCGCGTTTGAAATTTTTGATATGTATGGGCGGAACAATATTGTTTCGCATTTGTCAGTGTTAATTTGTAATTTCCATGTGTGTAAATGTTCTTGTATTTTGACAAAGGTTTCTTGCAATTGTGTTTTTAATACTGAAGGTTTAGTGTGTTTTATGTATATTAGCAGATCATCGGCGAAGGCTATTGCGAATTTGGAGTGTTCTTTGTTTAGACCGTACATGTGGAGCAAGTCGCTTATGTAGATGCTAAATAGGATGGGGGAATTGACCGTTCCCTGTTGTAATCCGTTTTTAATAGAAAAGTTTTTAGTGGAAAATATATTTTTGTCGGCTACTATGAAATTTTTATCGTGGAGCATGTTCCAGATCATTTTTGTGAGATGACGCGGGAATTTTTTATTTATTAATTTAAAGAATAGTCCGTCCAACCAAACCGTGTCGAAGGCTTTCTCGAGATCTATGAAGAGAGCTCCTACGCATTCGTCCGCGTTACGTGCCCAGCAGATGTCTGAAGTGAACTTTGTGAGGGCGTGTACTGTGGAGTGTTGACGTCTAAACCCGAACTGTGTCTCTGGGATAACGTTATTTTCTTTCGCAAATTTTGTAATGGAATCGTTGATGGTTGTCTCGAAGATTTTGCTGATGTTCGCGAGGAGGCTGATTGGGCGATAATCCGCTGGAGAGCTTCCGTCTTTTCCTTTTTTTTTTAGTGTAATTAGTTTGGCTGTTTTCCAAGCCGTCGGAAAATACATTAAGTTAAGGCAATTATTAAATAGAATGGTATAGTTGAATATGTAGTGTGGAGGTAGGTTCTTGAGGGCTATGTTGGGGATGTTGTCGAAGCTGGATGATTTTTTATTGTTGAGTGTTTTGAAGGTGTGGTTTAATTTTGAGAACGATGTAAAGTAGTCTGCAAGTACGTGTTTTTCGTCTGGGCTGTCTGCTGTGTTGGTGCTGTCGAATGTGCACAGCGTATTGTTATTAGCTCTGTCGTGGTGTATTTCTTGTTCAAGTGTCTGTGTTTTCTGGTTGATTATGTTCGTTAGCTGTTCTTTACCCATGTGTAGATTTTGAGTGTGAACCGCTTCGAAGTGTGCTCCGAGGATATTTAGCTTTTGAACTGTATCTGTGATTGTGACATTATCTTGTGCGTCTATTCTTTGAGTGTCGGGATTTATATTTGCTTTTTGGAGAAGTTGCGCATTACTTGTTGGAATTTTGAGAGTTTCTTTGTTATTTATAGTTTTGGGCCTGAATATGCTATTTATCGAGGGGAAGAATTTCGAGGAGCTCTGAGGGGATATTTTGGAGATTTTATTT
Organism: Nomada lathburiana; assembly: GCA_963667235.1. NCBI lineage: Eukaryota > Metazoa > Arthropoda > Insecta > Hymenoptera > Apidae > Nomada > Nomada lathburiana. Next base: position 1,706,661 of record OY763905.1, read on the forward strand.
ATCCAGAATTGGCTGACGGAGTCGTGGAACGCTTTCTTGATCTCGTGCCTCACCGTTTTGAGCGTGTCTTTGAGTGCTGTTATTAGTGTATTATTAGCAGTGGTATAGTTTATAATTTTCGTTAGTCTGTTTATTTGTGTGATCAGGTGGCTCTTTTGTTTCCTTAGTTGCCTGATGTGAGGCGTGATGAATTTATCTGTCGAATTTTGGTTTTTTAATGTGTAGGGGACTGAGTGGTCTATTGCTTTGTTTATGTTTGTGTTTAATACATTTTTCTGTCGTTTGGTAGTGTTACGTTATCGGTGTCTGTGATTAATTTAAAAAATTTTTCCCAGTCTGCTTTAGTGAAATTATATGTTTCGGGTGTCGATAATTCGTCTATCTCCATTGCGTGCATTGATGGAATAGATATTTGTATTTTGACAGCCGTGTGATCGCTGTCGTATTCGAATGAGTCTAGTGTGTGATGTCTGAGTAAGTTATGTAGTTTGATCCGATTGTCTGTGAGGCAGAGTTCTATGAAGGCGCCACTGGTGGGGTAAGATGGCATTGCTGTTCTGTAGAGGGAAATTCTATAAGGTATTTGGTTTTCTTGTGTCCATTTGTTTAAAGAAGTGCCTCTGTTGTTATTTATCGTGTTACCCCAGGATTGATGTTTCGCGTTTAGGTCGCCTGCCAGAATGTAATAGTTGTTTGGTTTGTGTAGTTTTTTTTTTTTTTTTTTTTTTTTTATTAAGCTATAAAACCCCGCATGGGATTATTAGCAGCATGCACATGACTGTGCATGCTAACATTACAAAAATTCCTTATAGACTAGAATAAACAATGTGGTGAAGCGTTATGTAAATTAGCACTATAAATGTAAACAATGAGCCGTAAGAAATTTATGTATATACAGCAAGGGGCACACAGAGGGTCCATACAAAAATACATCTATTGAATAAGGTGGAAAGAATCCCTTGTTACAAAGTTTATGAACCAGAGCATCTCTGTTACTATCGTAGTATGGGCATTGCCATATCACATGATTGGGATCCTGCACCAAACAACCACATAGGCAACTTGTGTCAGCAGCAAGTTTAATCTTAAAAAGGGAGGCATTCAATTGATAGTGTCCAGATCGAAGTCTGTTAACCCAACAAATGAAATCCCTAGGAAGCCTGAGATGAGCAAACCAAGGTCTCGACCCAGAGTGATAAAAAGATCTGAAGAATTTTATACCCTTGCACTTTGCTTCCTCAAGAATGTTGTTAACTGACAGCGTCCTAGCTTGATTTTTGAAACTATGGGAGAAGTCAGAGTAGGGAACTAGAATGTTGGATGAAATAGTCATCAGGGACGCTTGGTTAGCTAGAGCATCTACTTTTTCGTTAAACGTAATTCCAATATGAGAAGGGATCCAAAAGAGAAGCAATTTCTTGGATTTCATACAGTGGGAGTTAATCAAGTTGTTAATATCAAGCAGAAAAGGATTAGATTTAGCATTGCCCGAGTAGTTACTTAATGCTGTTAAAACACTCAGACAGTCAGAATAAATGTAGACATAGTGATGAGAATAGTTAGAAACAAGCTCAAGGGCAATTTTTATAGCAATACATTCGGCAGTAAAGATAGTCATATCCTTGTGCAAACTTATCAGGCGGGATTGATTGAGCTCAGGTGAAAAACAAGCAGCACCAACAGCTCCCATCCTTTCGTTTTTACTTCCATCAGTAAAGATGGAAACAGAGTTGATAGGTCTATTGACGAGGTGATCTTGGAAAATGTAATTTGGATCTGGTGCTTCCTTCAGAAGAGGTCCAAGCTCAGTATTTATTTCAGCCACTGGATTGAGAAGCATGTACTTACAGAGGTATGGACCAAAGTTATTTTCGGTTCTAAGACAAGATATATGATGTTGTAAGTCATCAATCTGACGTGGAAGTAAAGATCGAGCTTTGATAATTAAGTTGGCCCATCCGATGGATCCTATAAGTCTTTGAATTATGTTGTAGAGGGCTGTACCTTTGTTCGAAAGATTTTTTATGAGAAGGTTGTTGCATAAAAAAATTGATCTATGTCGAAGTAGACAGAGCTTGGACTCTCCCAACAGAACATTCGTCGGTGTGCTACTTCTGTAACCCAAGGCAACGCGAAGGGCTGCAAATTGTATTCTCTCTATTCTCAGCCTAAGATCTTCATTTTTTGGAAAATAAATATAAGAACTGTAATCAATAATGGAACGAATAAGGCTTTTATACAGTGTAAGAAGAGTAGATGGATCTGCTCCCCATCTTATGCCACTAATAAATTTTAAAATGTTAAGTCTATCAAAACATTTGTTGCGTATGCATTCAATATGATTAGTAAATTTAAGTTGGTAGTCAAACAGAATGCCCAAAAAGCGAACCTGAGGACTAGATTTGATTCTATGGTTGTCAATTTTTATGGAGCAAACACCTGGGTAGATCCCTTTTTTATTAAAGTGTATTAGGACAGTCTTTTCAGGAGACAGTGAAAGTCCTAAGAGAGCAAGATTTCCACTAATTAAAGAGACTGCATCCTCCAAGACCCTCCTTCCAAAACTTGGAGTAGAGACTTGGCAAGAGATCGCGATATCATCCGCATATTGAGAAATTTGGATGCAACTGTTTAGACCAATGTCTATATTCCGAACGTAAATATTATAGAGAAGGGGGCTTAGGACTCCACCCTGGGGCAGACCCCTAAAAACCTTCCTCGTTACTGTATTTGCCGAGTCAATGATAAATGTAACATGGTTTGTGTAGTTCTAGTTGCTGGAATAATGCTTTCAATTCTAACATGAACTCTTTTTTACAGCTGCTGGTTGCATATCCCGCGATAACAAAGAGTTTGATACTGTTTTGTAATTGAAGTTCAATAGTTGTTGCTTCGAAGCATACGTTATTGTAGGTGTGGTCAATGTTTGAATTATGTTTAGGTAGTTGATGGTAAGTTTATTGCGTGTGTGAGTTTGCTGTGGGATATGGGTGTGCTGCATTATAGCTCGATACCTAAGGATTCTGTTATAACGTTTATACGGGTGGAGTTAAGTTCTACTTTTTCGGCTATGCCAGTCATCTGTTTGTTAATTGAGCTAATTATATGTTTAATTTCTTCCAGTGGGTTTGTGTGGTGTGAGTCTGGTTGTGTGGTTCGTGTGTGCGTTTCTTGTGGGATTGGAGCTGGTTGACTTTTCGCGAGTGTCGGTTATTGTTTGCCTGAGAGCATTGCACTGTAAGATATTGCTGGATTTACTGTTTTTTGTATTAGTTTTAGTTTACGTTCTTTTCCTGACTTGAGAAATTGTACTCTTTCATCTATTTTTTGCTTGAGCTCTTTTAATTTAGGACAACCTCTGTATGATGGTGGGTGGCCAAAGCTTTTGCAGTTTACGCAGTACGGTTGTTCTATGCTTTCTTGGGTACGTGTACATTCTCCCGGGTTGTGGGGGACGTTACATTTAACGCATCTGTATGCCAGATTACAGTTTAGCGCGATGTGTCCTATCCTTTGGCACCTTTTGCATTGGACTCTGTCTTTTTTTATTATTTTCTCCCAGTGTATTAGGGAGTGTAGAACTATTTTTAATGATTTTAAATTTTCGGTGTTGCTGTCCGGAGACAGTTGTACGATATAAATTGGGAGGTTTCTACCTTCTAGCAGTGATTTTTTTGTTTGAAATTTTTTAACTGATATGAAGTGAAGTTTGGGGATATTTTTGCTTTGAAGTTCTTCCAGAACTGTTTCTGGTTCGAAGTTTCCTTCTAAATTTTTTAATAATATTGAAATATTTTTTTCTCCTTTTGGGGTGTAGGAGAAGAAGTTAATCTTGTGTTCCTTAAGAGTTTCGCGCGCTTTTTGGAAATTTTCTCTGTTGTCCATGTGCAAAAGGTGTTTATTTGTGCCTACCTTTTTTGTAAAAAAATTTGTAGTGCTCCTTGATATTAATTTAATTGTCTCGTTGCAGGGTGTGTCTGTTATAATTATGGGGGGAGGTTTCGAACTTTTCGTGTTCGCTGAGGGAACAGGGTCGTTGTCTTGAATCCTGGTTCTTTTTTTGGGGGGTGGGGTGGGTTCGGGGTTTCTTACCGTTTGACGCTGTGTGGTTGTGGGTCCTTTCGCTTGGTGAGTATGGCTGGTGGCTGGGTCTGCGTTCTCCTTTTTTTTTGGCGCTGGTCTCTTGGCTGGAGCTGCTTGTGTCCATGGTGTGGTGTCCATAGGGGTTGCTGTGCCCTCTTGGGGGATCGGTGCGTTTACCTGCGGCCTGGCTTCCTTCGGTGGTGACTCAGGGCGCGATGGTGGTTGGGGTTTTCCCATAATTTCCGCGTTGCGGGCGCGTTCTTCCTCTAATTGTTTCGTTAGCTTTTCCACTGTCTTGTTTAAATTCTCTATTATCGCCATGAAATCCTTGATATTTAAGTTATCTTTATCCATGTTGCCTGTCGTTTTTTGGGTTGATGGTGAACTTTTTTTTGTCGGTGGCATTATTATAGATACGTTTTGATTTTTCAAGACTTGCGTGTTTGGCTTTGGGTTAAGCCTTTTTTTGTTTATTTTTTCCTTCAGGAATACACTGATTTTTTGATGTCGTGTTGCGTCGTTTACTTCTGGCGAGTTTGTATTAGCTATAATTTGAAGCAGGTCTTTTGCGTCTTTGTTTCTTTGAAATGTTGCTCCATGTGGTTTCTAAGGCCACGTTATTCGATGTTTGCGGGGGGCTATCCCCTTGCGCATTATTATTTTTCCACGTATCAATTTTTGCTGCACTACTGTAACTGGGTATTCGTTATTTGAATAACGAAATGAGAAAATTTGCACTGTATATTGAAACTACACTGTGTAGCGTAAAAGAAAACTGCACTGTGTACTACCTCGTATGCTGAAGGCAATTATCTAGCACAGAGGTTTGACAGGACACGTCCGCTTACCACGAAGGACAAGGGACGACTGGGGGGATACTGACCACTATACTACCGAGGATCGGACGATTGTTCAATTTTTGTTAGTGGTACATATATACATTGTTTATTATTAGATTTTTGTCTTGTTTGTAACATTTGCCGTACGGATACCCTCGATGCCCCCGTACACTACCGAGCACAGTACAGAAGTAGGCACCAGAGCGCGCGCTGTACAGGTGTTCTAATTTGGCAGTGTTTTTGGTTAATAACTAAAAAACAAGGCTTCAAACAACATTTTGGTCAAGGAAAAAATTGTTCAGAATCACCTCAGCTACCCCCCATTTCCCGATGTTGCGGTAGTTACGGGACACCCTGTATATTAAAATCAGTTGTTTGTACAAATGTAATTGTCGCGGGTATTTATATAGTGTGTAAGTTGTTACCTAAAACTGCACGGTGTTGACACACTGGCGATGCGGGGTCTGAGAACGGTTACAATAGTATACCGAAAGAACTTCAACCGAACTTGCGGATTCCAATGGGTTAACTTGTGTTCTGACCGGTGCGCTAAGCCCGATCTCACTGAATGTAATCGACTCTGTACGAGCGTAACACGACGCGAATACTCCAGTATTAACTGTGTAGTTATTAACCAAAGATGATCAAAATGGAAGGGTTTATATAGTCCCAAAATGCACGGAGGGGCGTATTTGGGATTTCCATATAAAGTAAGATCACGGAGAGCTGGTCGGGTCGCGCATGTACTTAATCAGTCACGATGCAGCTTATCAATATCAAAGGCCCTTATTGTCTGTACACGATAGTGACAGAAATCTTTGGGCCCTTCGCGGAAGCGCGACTTCCCTTACGCAAGCTTGAGCGGCACGTGCGAGAGCAGCGTATAGAGAGTATTATTCATACGTAACAAGTGTTTGATGTCTAACAATAAATAAGTTATGGAGTTTGATACGGTATCTGTGAGGCAAAGATCTATGAAGGCTTCACTGGTGGGGTAAGATGGGATTGCTGTCCTGTAGAACGAGATTCTATACGTTATTTGGTGTTCTAGCGTACATTTGTTTAGAGAGATGCCCCTGCTCTTATTTATTGCGTTTCTCCGGGACTGGTGTTTCGAATTTAGATCGCCTGCTAGGATGTAGTAGTTGTTTGCTTTATGGAGTTCTAAGTGGTAAAATAATGATTTTGTAGTTCTGTAGTTCTATTATTTGTAATAGATAGGTTACACGGGAAAATAATGTCGGAACAACCTTACTTCAAGACTTGCTTTATTTTAGATTATTTAGACTGGTACGACGGTGACTGATTTGTATCTCGAACTTGTAAAACAGGAGTGCTCCTGAGGAGGACATGATCAAGAATTTATGAAGGATCTGAGATATAGGAGGGGTGATAGGAGAGGCCGAAAATTGGAATGGAAAATAGTTAGGAACATAGGTCAGGAGTTAGGAGTTAGGAGCATAGGTCGGGTGACTAAACGGTGTCGTTAACCCGTTGAATAAGGTATTCCAAAGTGCGAAAAACACTGGCCAATGAGAGCGCCCGTCGAGCGCGCGCTCAGGCGCGTACCTCTCAGCTGCACTCGGTCGTGAAGGGGGCATCGAGGGTACCGAGGAAAGCGTGCGGCAAATGTTACATCGTATTAAATTAAGGATAATGTGGAATTATTTGTTACTCATGAATAACGACCACGACCGTGCGCGATTGATGAAAAGAATAATTAGTTTATATCTTATTAATGAATAACAATGTAACATTTGCCGTACGCTTTTCTCGATACCCTCGATGCCCCCGTACACTACCGAGCACAGTGCAGAAGTAGGCACCAGAGCGCGCGCTGTACAGGCGTTCTAATTTGGCAGTGTTTTTGGTTAATAACTAAAAAACAGGGCTTCAAACAACATTCTGGTCAAGGAAAAAGTTGTTCAGATTCACCTCAGCTACCCCCCATTTCCCGATGTTGCGGTAGTTACGGGACACCCTGTATATAGTATGATACATGAATTACAGAGAATGTTGGTGACGGTTCGCTGTCTTAAAATTAATCCATATTTATGGAAGCGGTTCGGGATGGTGAAGTTCTGAGTCCATGCGGTGCAAAGGACCTGGTTGGTGTGTCACCTCGGCAATATTCGTCGTTCTCATGGACTAATTGTGGGCTGAGCTGACTTTCTTCTGTTCTAGATCTTTCCTCTTCTTCCAGGAGTGGTCTTAATTGGGCCCCCGTTACGGGTCCGGTGTTTATGTTCGTATTGATGGTTTTGCGGCTACTAGTGTCGTTTATTGGCTCCGGTCTTGGCTCTCTAGTGAGGCGCAGTGATTTGGTTATCCGTCGTGGGAAACCACATCGACGCAGGATTTTGGTAATTATATTTATACTAACAATGGTCGCAGTTATACTAAAAACGACTGTAAACCATCGACTGTGTTTGATCACTATAGCTCTGCTTAATTGATCTTGTAACAGGGTCTCTAGTTCTTTAATTTTATGATCGATATATTTAAAATCATCGGTCCTGGTACTTGTAATCTTAATTGGTACTAATTGAATCGGGGTGATTGTGAAGTTCTTGTGGCGTTCGGGACAGCAATCGTCTTCGGTGCTGTCAGGTGTTAGCATCCTGTGGCTGTGATTGGTGACGAAATTTCTTGTCGAATCTAATACAATATTTTGAGTGTATCCCTTGCATTGAGGTTTGAGCTGAATGGCTCCGGCGGATTCTAGTTCACGGTCCTCGATGTGTGTCGGGCAACACGTGAGGGTCAATTTCAAGGGTTGTTTCGTAATGAAGATCGAGGCGTTGTGCCTAAGGTGGTACCAATTTTCGAAGTCTTCCTTAATCGTGTGTATTCGACACGATGGTGGGATCGTCCTGGTGGTGGGTGCGAGAAGCATTGTCTCGCACGTCGGTCGTCCGGTCGTCCGTATCACGTACTTCTTATAGCAGGTATATTCACCGATATCGGCTGTTGGACATACTTCAAGGGTTTCGAGCGGTGCGTAATATACCTTATTTTACTCATCAGGAGGTAGGGAGTACTGGGTTGGGCATAGAAATAAGTGTTTGCGGAGTTTTGAAGGACAGGTAGCGGTAACATTTCGTATAGCTCATACTACATTACGCGAACCTTATTACGCGAACGCGAATATTATTAGGTTAGGCTACTGTTAGCTTATATGTATAATTTTTCGTATTTATGTATGTTGTGGTATGTTACTGGAATAGGCCATTCCCGATCGTTCTGGAGAACGATGCTAGTTAATTTATTAGTAAACTTCTGGAGAGATATTATTTTGTGGGTGTACCGTGTTTTGTTTTGCCAACATAATGGCAGAAATAATGAGACTGTAATATTGGTCTAATTCGGTCGATATTTGTGATAAAATGAATAACTGCTCCAAAATGATTTGTCTCATGATGATAGCGTTTAAGTAGTTAGAAGTGGAATTCGTCAAACTATTGAGTAATTTGATATTTCTATTGAATTGATCTTCGTCTGCACGAAGCCTTTGCGTGGATGAGTTGATATTTTGTATTGTGCTGCTTATAATGCCGATTTGTTGTTTCATTGACAGACTGATGTTCCTATTTTCGAAAATTATGGTTTCAATCGCATCTTTGTAGAATTTAGCATCTGCAGCGGCAGGTATACCGAATAGCCATCGTAAAACGTAAGACGCGCTCTCGAACAATTCCCTTTTTACCATTTCGTTATTCTTATTCGAATTATTATTGGTTATGCTTTTTATTATTTCGATTTTATCTTTAATTGAGGTTACCCGCGATTGCAATTTTTTCCGACAAAAATGTTTGTTATTACTGAATGTTTCTTCTTCAGGAATTTGCATACACAAATCCAAAGATCTTGTGTAGAATTTGCGTAACTGATTATATTTGTGATCAGCGATGGTGAAGTTTATCTGAGTTAGTAGGGTGTATTCAGAATTCGATAATTTCGCGTTACCTAAATGATTATAGTACAATCCTATGTGTTTGTTCAGAGGCAGGTTTTTGTAATAAGGTTTATTGGCTTTGTTAGTATTGTTCGAATTAGTTGTGTTGAAGGTTATCATTAGAAGGAAATAGATGTGGTATTTTCTGTCCATCTTAATTAGTCGCCTGAAACAGAGGGTTTCAACAAATTAGTATGATAAGTTACTAATTTTCTCTTCATTTGTAATTGAACCGTATTGTTCGGATTAATTTTTGTTATTTTGTATGGGCCTTTATAATTCGGTCTGAGTTTCTTGTTTAGTCCCGGTGTACTTTGTTTATTTAAGACATACACTAGGTCGTTGATTTTATATTTGTGCGTTATAATTTTGTTGTCGCAATAGGATTTTGATTTTGCTTTAGAATCGATTAGGTTGTCTCTGGCTATCTTCTGTGTATAATTTAGTTTTTGTTTTAAATTTATAATGTAGTCGTCATATGAGTAGTTAAGTGTGGGTTCCTGAATTATGCTACTGGGTAGGTAAGGTTCGTTACCGAAAAGAGTCTTATATGGCGTAAAGCCGGTAGATTTATGTACGTGGCTATTGTAAGCCATCATCCCAAATATTATGAGTTCGTCCCAGTCTGCCTGTTTCTAGTTTATATAGTGTTTTAAATTGTCTTTCGGAGTTAGGTGTGACCTTTCCAGTGCACCCTTAGTTTGAAGATGGTAGGGAGAAGATAAAATGTGTTTTGTATTGAACAGTCTCGTCAGTTCCATGATTAATTTTGAGGTGAAGTCGGTCCCTTGGTCAGTGAGTATCGTTCTAGGGATTTCGAATAGTGTTATAAACTTTGATAGTTCTACAGCTGTGGTTTGTGCTTCGTGATTTTGTAGGGCTACGGCGTATGAAAATTTAGAAAGGTCGTCTTGCATGGTCAGTATATAGCGGTTATTATTTTGGGTCTGCGGCAAAGGTCCTACAATGTCGAGTGCGAGTCTTTCGAACGGTTTATTGGACGTAGACGTAATTTCCATTGGGGCCTTTGACGGTCGGAAATTTGTTTTGTTGACTTGACAAGACGGGCATCGCTTTGTGTAGTATTTTATGTCTTTTTTCATTGTGTCCCATCTGTAGAATTCCTTAATTTGCTTGTAAGTTCTGAGGAAACCCGAATGACCTGCTAATTTCGAGTCATGGTTCTCTTGGAGGATTTTTATTATTTTATTTTCGGATTTAGGGGTTGTTCGTTCGTTCTCTAAATATAATAGGTACAATATCTGTGTCCTTGAAAATATAATATATTATTTCGCCGAACATATCCTTTTTTATGTTCTTATTGTTAATTGTCCCGTCATGAATATATAGGATTCCGGAATGCTGTTTTTCTTGCAAATACTTACTTAACGATTGCATTGAATAAAATATATCTTTATATTCTAACCTATCGAAGTGAAATACTTTTCCAACACAAATACATGTGACTTTAGAGTCTTTACTGAGTTTGATGGATGAATATAGTTCATCGGGCTCCTTGATTTTGGATATATCGTATTCCTTTCTCAGTATTTCGGAGAGCAGATTGTTATTGTCTAGGTCTTTTGAGTAAAATAAGACGTTTAGAAAATAACGGAATTTATCGCAAGGCATAGATTTAATTTTTTGAATCTCAAGATTTTTATAATGAAATTGAATGACGTTCTCTAAAGAATGATTATTTTGGACTAAATTTACGATTGTCGTCGCTTTCGATGAATCTGGGATGATGTCTTTTTGAATTTCTGAGTTTCGTACTTCAAAAGTTTCTGGTCGCACTTTTAGATTTGTGAGATTTACCTCGTGAATTTCGTGATTTTGAATATTTTGTTGCATCGCGACTGGTACCGATTTAAGAGTTAACGTGCGCGATTGATTTATTGTCGCGGATTCCTTTTCTAAGAAGTCTTTTCCTAATAAGCCGTCAAATGGGACGTTTGTTGCTTGGTTTAGGATATGGAATTTAATGTCAATAATCGTCTCGTGTACCTGGATTGGGATTTTGCAACTACCTACGGTTTCTACAGGGGTATTTGGACTAAGACCGTGCAATAATAATTTGTCTTTACAATCGAAATACGTATCTGGATACAATTTACAAGCTTTAATCAAAGAGACGTTTGCGCCTGTATCTATTAGAAATTTGAGGTGTTTATTGATGTCTTTAGAGTAGCGTGAAAATGTGGAAATGTAGTCTAGATTGCTGTTTGAAATGGATACATTTAATTCTCGAACACCGTTTGTTGAGAAATTTGGTATCCGTCGCTGGGGACTCTTGGAAGTTTAAATGTACCGCAGAATTTTCCGTCCGAGGGGGATCATTGTTAGGCGGCTGCTGCCTACGATTATTATTGTACAGTCTCTTCCTACACTCGTTTATCAAGTGACCTTCGTTTTTGCAGTAATTACAAAACTTTATATGGCTGGTGGTTTGTCTCGAGTTAGCTTGGTTTGAAACCTGATATGAATTTTGCGTTCGTTGTTGTGGGTATTGCGAGAGTTGGTTTCGATAAAGAGGCTGATTTTGGCTAGAATTTTGTACGTGATTAATAACCATGGTATGATTAGGTTGTGATTGGCTTGACCTGCACTGCGACGTTTCGTGATTCGTTCTTCCACAAATACCACAAGATCTGTATAAGCGGTGGTATAAGCGGCGGTATAAGCGGAATTCAAATTATCAAAATCTTTCCATCGAAGCATTTGGGAAATTTGCGGACTACTATGATATACGAATCGGTTTAATGTTGTTTCTTCTACCGATTTCTTCTAAGGGATCGGTTGAGTACTGTTGTATCGCGCCAAATGCTCTAGACGACAAAGTGTGGAGTCTTTGATGAAAATTACATATACTTTCCGAGTGAAGCTGCTTACTATTATAATACCTCTATTATCTAGCAATAATGTTTCTTATCTTGGCAGAGTCTTTTCAGTTGCTCTTTTAACTCTGACCAATTATCAATTCTTTGGCGTTTCCAGAAATTCGCGAAAGAATTAAAAAAGTAGGGGGGTCTTTTGTCTTTGTGATGCGAGTTCGTCAGCGTTATTGCAGTTGGGTATAAACTGTTCGTGCCCGAATCCGTTACCGGAGAATTGTTTGGGGATTAAACTGCATAAGAATTGTATCGGGATATCGGGTGAGGAATTCGATGAGTCTAATATACTATCTGGTGAGTTTGGTTGAGACATGATATTAGGATGTTGAGTCAATAATAAGGCGATCACAAAGCAACGAAACCTGAGAATGTGCTTGCCGAATACCGGCGAAGTCGTTGAATGTGCTGCTGGTTGACTTCCGTTGCCATGTAGATACTCTTGGACTCGTAGACCTTCGGGGTTGACACTTTTTATTTACTGTCACAAAGGGTAAGAATCCACAGGCGAAGAACACTTTGAATAAAGTTTATTTATTCTTGCACCGTTGACGGTCCTACCGACTGCGCCAATTTTTGTGTCGTGAACCCGGTGAACGAAGTATTCCAAGTTGCAAAAAAAGTAAATCGCCTTTATTGTTCACTTTGAAGTGTACAGGTTGAATGTGTTCTTAATTCTATTTGATGTGTACAGTTTGAATATATTCTTGATTCTGAGTGTCGGTGTGGTGTTTGGAAAAATGTAACCTATGCTAAAATACTATTGGTTATTTCTAAGTTGTGAGGGAGAGGAAATATGATTTCTGATTGGCCGTTAATAGGGATGGAAATGGAAGCGGAGGGAGTGCTAGGATTTTTAGGGAAGAAGGTAATTTATGATTTGCAAAATGCCGTGTAGGAAATAAAAAAGGTACGAGGATTGCTATGGTTGTTTTGGCAGATGTGTCTCGGGATTTTCCGTGCTACTGCAGGTATGCGACCTGCGGACGTGAAGGGTAGAAATCAGCTATCTAAAAATATATATAGGAAAACAAGTGGTTTATTATAGAAGAATTAGATTACAAGACTATTACAATAACGTTGCACTTCATCTGTCGCTCTTCACACCTTGCTTTCGACTGACGTTCCTTCGTCAATCGCGTCTTTTGTTCAACGTTTCTGACGCAATTTGTGGCACACGCAACGCCTCACACATGCACCACACACGACGTCTCACATATGCACGCACACACATGCACACACACACACACACACACACACACACACACACACACACACACACACACACACACACACACACACACACACACACACACACACACACATGCACACAAATATATAGGTATTCATCCTACAATCGGCCATCCTGCAATTCATACGCCTCGGATGAATCCTGTTTTTGCCACTGCTTTATAAATTCAGCACATGTCGATGTTGTTTTTGGACCTTCTCCTACACCTATCCTTTCTACGTCATACGTGTCGTTAGGTTTAACTTTTATAATACGGTAAGGTCCTAAAAATTTCGCACGCAATTTTCGACCTGGACCCATTTGGGTGCGTTTTATCGCCACAATATCATTTAACTTATACTTATATGGTTTTTTACGTTTTCTGTTAAATACTTTCCGATTTTCTTCTTGAATTTTACTTAGTTGTGTTTTAGCCTTTTCTCGCAGTTCATCACGATCCTTTTCAAACTGAAGTAGGAGTTCCTTTTCAATTGTTTCTTTTAATAACAAGTCGTCTTTGTCACGCATTTTTACACCAAATAGTAATTCGAAAGGAGTCATCCCGATACTCCGTTGGAACGTGGAATTTAAAACTCTTTGCAATTTATTTATATGTTTAAACCATTTACTAGGGTCTTCTATGGATAATTTTGAAAGTGTAGAAATGATGGTTCTGTTAAGTCTCTCTACTTGTCCGTTAGATCTAGGCAGACCGGTCGTGATTAGAATGTGATTTATATTTTCACTTGTACAATTGTCTTTAAATTCTTGGGAAGTAAAAGCAGTCCCTCTATCGGATATAATTTGCAATGGATTTCCAAATATATTCCTTTGAATTTCTAATTTACTTATAACTTCGCGCGTCGTCGTCGACTTTGTTGGATATAACCAGACAAATTTAGTAAAACTATCAATTACGGCAAAAATGTGATTATAATTTTTATGGGTGGAATCCAAAGGTCCCAAATGATCGACGTGATAAGTATGTAATGGAATGTTTACTTTAATAAGAGGATGTAAAAATCCTTCCTGCTTACACGATTTTCTATTCACCAAAATACATGGGATACAGTTACTGATGTATCGCTCTATCTTTTTATTTAATTCTGGAATAAAATAGTTTTGACTAATAATGTTTTCAGTTCGCATAACTGCAAAATGTCCCTTTTGATGAGCTTCCTGAATAATTTCATTCTGTAAAACTCGCGGCACTACTAATAATTCTCGCCCATCAACAAATTTATAAACTAAACCGTCTCGTATTGCAATTCATCAATATATTAGTGTAGTGTGACTATTTTAGGATGTAAGGAGCCTTGTGAGACAATCGACATATGTACATGAACACATAGAGCGGGTACGACAAATCGCGAAATACGTCGGCGGGGAGGACACCCCCCCCCCCCCCCCCAAGGTGGGTACTACGGTTTTCGGTAGTTGCGATTAGGCGAGTGAGCGATACGCGTAAGCTAATAGCAGAGCGTGTACAACCATTGCGTTAATATTCAATATAATATATGTAGGAGCGAATATTGTTTGAGAAGGATTTGTTCTTCGCGCCCTAAGATCGGCGTGAGGGTGGCGTACCGATCGGCAAGCGAACGGAAGAAAAGAAGAACGGTCAGACGAGAATGGTTTGAGAAGCGTGTGTGATCGAGGGAGGATTCGAACATTGTTAATAAATAGCTAGTAATACAAAACAAAGGGGGTTTAATTAATAAACCCCTGCAAGTGGGGGCTCGAGCCAGGATTGAATCGACAAGGAGTCGTGCAAGGACGAAGAATTTGTGCGTGGCGATATCGGCTTTATACGACGTAAGGCGACGCGTTCTGTATCTGAAGACGTGGGTGCAGACTGCGAAAGACGAGGAGCCGTATCGAAAACGTGCAGAGACCAAGCAGTGACGAGGACGACGTAAAACCACTTCGGAAGACTTCTTCTCAAGGAATATCGAGTTGGAATTTACGAGACGAGGTTGAGGTTAATTCAAGCACGATAGAGTGTTTAAAAGAAAACGCTAGAGTGGAAAAAAACATTACAGTGGCTCCTGTGAAGGTGATTCGAGCGTTTCAACAGTTGGTGTTCGGTGATATCCGAGATCGAAAAAATCGTAGTAGATTGAGAAGCTTCGAAGGGTTCGCATTTCATGACGGAAGTGCCGAGCATTACGATAAAGTGAGGTTTATTCAGGAAACCTTCGAAGAGCGCGATCTAATCGCTATTTGCAACATTCTTTGTTTAGACTACGAAGGGACAAAAGAAGAAATAGCTAAACGCGTTTGCAGCAGTCTGATGAATTTGGACACCCTCTGCCAAAGCGATAATGATGCTGATGGTGATGACGATGAGAACCCTGACGAGGATGATGACGAAAAAGACGATCCGTAATATTTGCTAAGCGATCTCTAACAGGATTGGCCAAACTTTATGTTCAGAGCGAAGGTGTCGTAAAAAATTGGAAGACACTAAAGACCATGTTAAAGGACGAATTTTCCACAAAAGTTGACAGTGCAAGATTGCATCAAATGCTGTCGGAAAGGAGGATGAGGAAGGAGGAAAAATTGCAGGAATACTATTTGATAATGAAAGAGCTGGCAGCCAGAGGTACGATTGAGGACGAAGCACTGATAAGGTATGTGATTCGAGGAATTCCAGACGACGAAGTGAACAAGGCAATCCTCTACGGGGCGAGGAACCTGAGGCACTTCAAGGAGCGTCTACGAGCATACGCAGAGATATGGGACGCAAATCGGACGCGAGGTTCCAGGAACGTCCGAGGAAGAGTGACGACAACTAAAACGGCGCCGCACGAATCATCGAGGAGGTCGGAAACCCGAGTCCAGGTGGTACGATGTTATAACTGTGGTGATCTGGGGCATCCGAGTAATGATTGTCCGTCGAGGAGGTTGGGCCCGAGATGCTTCAACTGTAATCAGTTCGGGCACAGGTCTCTTGAGTACAATATGAATGCGAGAGGTAGGCAAAAGAACAATGACAGAGGCGAAGCAGCCGTGAACAATATTTCTATCACGTTGAACGATGACATGAAGCCTGAAAGTATAGGAGGGCGGGTGAGTGAAAAGGAGAAAAGCGAGATCAGAAGTCTAATTGTTAACTATACTCCTAACAAATGTAAAACGACCAATGTCGAGATGAATATTGTAGTAAAGATAGAGGAACCTATCTGTCAGTGTCCGCGACGGTTACCTTCGGCAGAACGCGATATCGTTGATGAACAGGTGCGCGAGTGGCTGAAAGACGGTGTAGTAGAAGCTTGCTCTTCCGAGTATGCCAGCCCAGTAATCGTTGTAGATAAGAAAGAAGCGGGGAAGAAACGTATCTGCATAGATTATCGGAAGTTGAACCGAATAGTGGTAAAGGATCGGTACCCTTTGCCGCTGATAGAAGATCAGTTGGACAGGTTACAAGATGCGAAAGTGTTTAGTACTGAGGTGGATAAGGTGGTATAAAATAATAACGATTTTCCTCACTTCGTTTATTACAAAATCGGTAAGCGCGACTGTCAGTGCAGTGCTGGTGTTGTAGTCTCGGAGGCCTAAAATCAACTGGCGACTCTCGTTGCATTCTTAAACAAGTCGGAGTTAGAAAAGGCAAAAAGATAGGAGAGAAAAAGAAAAGAGAATAGAAAAGGAAAACTTGAGAAAACAGTGACAGCGATAGGGACAGCGGAAAAGAGTCATAAACAGAGAAAGCTAAGAGGTAGGCGAAGGACCGAGACTAACGAAAACCAGAACTCTGGCGACGTTCTCAAGGATGCATTGGAAATACGTGAAGGGCTGGTCACCAAATGTGCGACTAGCGGACAGGAAACAGAGCATAATAGCGTAACAGAGTTGGAAAGGAAAGAGAAATTCTTAGAAGAAATATATGCATTGGAGTACGTGGTGATGTCGCCACCACAGTACATTAGACTTAAAAAATGAATTCTTTCATGTTAGCGTAGCCACAGATTCCCGAAAATATACGTCGTTCGTTACACATAGCGGACAATACCAGTTTTTAAAAGTCCCTTTCGGGCTGTGTAACTCCCCGTCTGTCTTCCAGAGATTTGTGAATCGTGTTTTCACAGCGGAAATTAAAGAGGGAATCGTCATTCCTTATTTAGATGATTTGATCATACCTGCGTTAGATATAGAAGAAAATATTAAACGACTAAAACGAGTTTTACGAACTGCGAGCGATTATGGACTTGAAATTAATATTAAGAAATGCCAGTTTCTGCAAGAACGTGTTGTGTTTCTAGGCTATGTGATAGAAAGAGGCACATTGCATCCGTCCCCCGATAAGTCACGAGCCGTGGCATTTTTTCCGGAGCCGAAATCAGTAAGAGATGTTCAGAGTTTTCTGGGGCTTACGGGCTATTTCCGTAAGTTCATCGCTAATTATGCCAGTATTGCAAAGCCTTTGACTGATCTTTTGCGCAAAGACGAAAACTTTAAGTTTACCGAAAAGGAGCGAAATGCTTTTTGTTTGTTGAAAGAAGCCGTAGCTAAAAAACCGGTGTTAAAGATTTACCATCCCGCTCATGAGAGTGAATTGCATACAGACGCTAGTCAATGTGGCTATGGAGCTGTGCTTTTACAGAGGTCGCCGGAAGATCAAAAGCTTCATCCGATATACTATTTACGCCGTAAAACAAGTGAAGCGGAACGCAAGTATCTGAGTTATGAATTGGAAGCACTTGCGATCGTCACAGCGTTAAAGAAATTTAGAGTCTAAAAAGAATTATCATTGAGGATAGCACGGTGGGCTTTAAGTCTCGAGGACTATAAGTATACGATTGAGCATCGAGCAGGAAACAAGATGCAACACGTTGACGCACTTAGTAGATACCCTGTTATGTTTGTAACAACCGATGAAGTTACATTGAGAATTAAGAAAGCTTAGCGAAACAACGAGAGAATTGCACCCATACTTAAGATTTTAGAGAGTCAAGCGTATGAGGATTACTTCATAAGGTCAAATCTATTGTATAGATCTCAAAACGGTCTAGATCTTCTAGTAGTTCCCGAGTCAATGCAAAACGAGATTATAAAGACAATTCATCAAAAGGGTCATTACGTAGTTAGAGTCACTGAGGAATTAGTCAAGCAAAGTTATTTCATACCGAAGTTGAGAGTAAAAGTTGAGCAATGCATCTAGAATTGCATTCCGTGTATTTTAGCAGGTAAGAAAAGTGGGAAACAAGAAGGCTTTCTCCACCCGATTACAAAGGGAGATACGCCTTTTCACACGCACCACATCGACCACATGGGTCCGTTGCCCTCTACCTCTAAGAACTATAAGCACATTCTAGCGATTATCGATAGTTTTAGTAAGTTTGTCTGGCTCTACGCTACAAAGTCCACGATGACAAAAGAAGTAATTAATAAGTTAGAACTAGAAAAGACTTGTTTCGGCAATCCAGCCCACATTGTAAGCGACAGGGGGTCTGCGTTTACCTCTTCTGAATTCAAAGAATATTGCGACACCGAAAGTGTAAAGCATGTTGGCCGGTTACAGCAGATAATAAATTCATCTTATCAGCGGAGTATAGGAACTACTCCTTTCGAATTGCTCTTCGGGGTGAAGCTGCGAAGTAAAGATGATTTGCACCTGAAAGATCAATTCCAGAGCGATTGGAACGAACTGCGCCAATCAGCGAAAAAGCAGATATAATCTCCGTCGAAGAAAATCGATTAAATATTGTCTCGATGATCTGGTGGCGATTAAGCGTACTCAACAGGGGCCCGGGTTAAAATTGAGGTCCAAGTTTCTGGGTCCTTATAAAGTAACTAAGGTTAAATCGAACGACACGTATGATGTAACGCGCGTAGGAACACACGAAGGACCTGTGTCCACGTCCACGTGCGCCGAGTATCTTAAGCCATGGACTACTGAAGTGGTACTGCCCGAGGCGGACAGCCGTCAGAATGGCCGAGTGTAGGAGCGAATATTGTTTGAGAAGGATTTGTTCTTCGCGCCCTAAGATCGGCGCGAGGGTGGTGTACCGATCGGCAAGCGAACGAAAGAAAAGAAGAACGGTCAGACGAGAATGGTTTGAGAAGCGTGTGTGATCGAGGGAGGATTCGAACATTGTGAATACATAGCTAGTAATACAAAACAAAGGGGGTTTAATTAATAAATCCCTACATATATATTTCAACGATTTATATTTTAACAATATCAGAAGTGGGATTGCACACAGTCCTAAAGCGGCGAAACTTTAAGTGACCTGGAAAATTCGAGGTGCAGCGAAGACTCCGAAGAAAACGTGGTGGAACATGGAGAAATCACAACTCCGGTGCGGAGGAGCTTCGTTATATTGAGAGTGGTGAGATCGCGGTAGCGCGATTAACGAGGTAAATTACGCATAAATGCACATAATATACATATAACGGATAAAAGAATTGAGACATTCGAACAATGTACAATTGAAAACGGCTTGTTCACGAGGGGCACGAAGGTAACCGAAATAGCTCGGAAACAAGGCTCGGAAATAGCCGAAGAGGAGCGAACGATTCTTGACGTAGCAGAGGGGAACGACAACATAGCGCAGAGGGGAGGTACGGAGACAATGCGACAATTGAAGGAAGTTTATGATGTTTAGGATGTTATGATAAAATCTGATATTATCATCGAAACCTGGATCCATAAGATCGAGGAATACGCGACCTTGTACTCATGGGACGAAGTAGCCGTGATGCATTATGCTTTAGCCAGATTAAAAGGGGTAGCAAAAAAGTGGAGGGCAGTCTCCCTGGGGGCTAGCGGACATGCAGCGAATGGAAGGAGCTACATTGCACATGGGGTAATTGCCGCACAGACGGAAGTGCACGACAAGGACGTCTGTATAGAAGGCGGCATGCGCGAAAATGGGAATCTGATACCCAGGTATCTGGTAAAAGCGGATAAAGAAGGAACGTCAATTGTTCACATACTTAATATTTCAGGCGGCGCGCAGTGGTCCCAAATCGCTAAAACGTGGACAAAATTATTGTAGCGTGATTTGAACACTTAAGGTAATAGTGTAGCAAGTCGTTGAATTCGTATTTGTTCGGTCGCGAAACCGAACACATCAACGGCCACCGTGGCTGAGCGGGCGGTTTTATGGTCGTGCATTCCTGAGTTGAACTACGTCCCTTCCAGGTGACGAAAAGCCTTCGAACCAGCCATAAAACAGTTCCTACAAAATTTTCCTAAGTGTCTCCACCTTTCCCCACCCCTGCCGACAAGGGTAGAAAAAGCCGGCGCCGAGCCGCGGGAAACAACACTCGTCTCGACGAACTCGAAAAGATAACAATTAATTCACTACAACAGTCGAGACATACACATCTCTTAACGCTCCACGAGACCAAGACAAAATACGCGAAGTCACTTATAGATGACACGATTCTTATTAGTTAACACTCGACCATCCCGGTCACCTAACGAGGCTAAAGTGAGAACGTCACGAGAGTCAGCGTCATCGAGCATCATCGCGATCTAGCGGAAGCGGGATTTACGACCCTGAAAAATTCTACCTAAGAATTTCGGTGTGCGAGACGTAACAGTATTGATGTCAGGTATCACATTCTAAAGACAAATATATATAACAACATTTAAAAATTGAGGTGACCTTTAATTTGTTATAAAAAAAAGGATTTTGTATAGTTTTTTATATTGATATTTGTAGAAGGCTGAATACTGATTAAATTTTGTCTCAAACATTTTTTTGTCAAATCATTTTTATTACTCCATACCGAAGACCATTTTCTCCAATTACGAATATAATTGAGAACTTGAAAAAACCAAATGGTCCATTTCAATTTTCATAATAATTCGTAGTAATTGAGAGTCTTGGAGTGTTTATGAATAAAGATTGGGTGCATCTCTTATCTAAATACGTTTATTACAGAAATTGGAAAAATGTGTCTAAAATAAAAATAGCAAATTTGAATTAAACTAAACTTTATGCGTTTACCTTATAAAACACTACACGCAACTACATAATTATGACTCTTCGAAACTCATAACTTTTCATCAAAACACATTTCAATATCATTGAACGCGGTAAAAAATGACTAGCATGAATACGGAAAATGGCGGTAAGTAAATCACAAGTAAGTCTGCCAATATCTGCAGCTAATTTCTTCTCCCATTGCAAGATAACAGTATAAACTAAATGCTAAACAAATTTTGGCGAGATATTGCGGGATATACAACTTTTTACCTACATCTTCACAATTTACTCATCATACTTTATACCTTATTTTGCACAATACACTTACTCAATTACACATTTAATTATCAAATTTAAAATGCAACTGCTCTAAAACATTGTACTTACTTCCACAAACAACATCCATTTTGCAGAATTTAAATTACTTACGCTCACCGTCACGACAAATGCTTCACTAAAAAGATTAATGTTTGCATTTCAACTGCGTGTCAGGTATAAAAATGAGACGTTCTTGCCTTACACCCCACCACATCAATAAAGTATCCTAAGCAACGGTTAAAATGACCATACGAAAAAATTCATTTCTGAGGTTTTGACCCCGTTTTAGCGATTTCGGACCACTGTACGGCGATGTGAAGATCGAAGAAGGAACAGTTCTCGAAGGGCATAGGTATGGATACTAGTCCGTTAACGCGCGAATTACTAGCACTAAACGAGACATTCGATAACGAAGAGAATCGAGGATCAATACACGAACTGTTAAGTAGAAACCGCGATCGAATGAAATTACGCTACGATAAACATCACAAAAAAGGCCGAATGTATAAAGTAGGCGAATTAGTGATGGTTAGAAGCGATACACCCTCCACGGTATAAAGTAGGAAGCTCGAACCGAAGTACAAGGGTTGTGAAGGTATTAGAAATCGATAGATATTCAATTCAAGATATTGAAGGCGAGCAACAAAGTAATCGAATGTACATGGCTCTAGACAGATTAAAAGCGATTAATAGTTCACAAATCACGTGAGAATTAGGAAAAACTAGAGCACAATTTGGATCAGGCAAGTAAAGTAAATTAGAGTAAAAGTAATCATTGTCACGCACCGACGGGGACGTCGTTGAAGTCAGTGTTTTTACGTAATACGTGGCTTCGATGCTACCATCGGATGCAACGAGAGTTTTGGTATACGGAGGTCGTAAGTCTCCGTTTCGAATTCCTTCGACTCCGTCGCGCACGTATGACCCTACGACCGGTTAAGGAGATAGGGGTGGTAGATTGAATAACTGTTCGTTTAACGTAACGAATGATAATTATTTAATGATTTTGAGAAACGAATGATAAAAAGTGTAACAATAAAACGGATCGTACAGTCGTGTTTAGTATACCGTCCGGTGAACAATTTTGTGGGAATATAATGTTTCCCGTTTGGTTTGAAGTAGGAGAGTATGATGGTTTCTCCTGCTTCTGAGTGAAGACAAATTAATGAATGAGAAAAAGACAGACAACTGAAGAAGGAGAGGATACTGTTTCTCCTTTTCAGTGTGCTGGGTAAGACCCTGTCTTGGACTCTGTCTTGGACTGATTTCAACTCGTCGAATGTACTCCATCACATCGACTCGGAAGGGTGTGTTAGGCACGCTGATTGGACATTAGGAAAAATGACTAATTTCCAATCAGCGTGTTTTGGAGGTGTGGTCGCACCCTTCCTTAGCCCCCGAAGCTAAGCGTTGCAGATTATTTGGCAACGCCACGGAATTTCCACCAGGGTCCTAGAGCTTGACCTGGTCGTGCCTGCTGGGTCTCAGCTGCGAGGCCCTTTTGGAAACTCACGTTTATGACGCATACAATTAACTGTTGAGGTCGTATATGCTTAATTTCGCATCCCTCGGTGGATTATGGAATAAAACGACTTCCTCAAGTTCTAACTTCCCAACAGTTCTATTACTTGCGCGTCATAAACGCCTTAGCAATCTGCACGTCGAAGGTTGTTCTTTGTGCCGATTGCTAGCCGCATTTTTATGGGGGTAGCCATCTATTTTTCGTGTGGGTTACGCGGGTTTGCCGCGTAACAGCCAGGAAAAGCCGAATTGAGACAATCGACATATGAACATGTTAGGAATAATATGATTACTTCTATTCGTTGGTAAGATTTAAGAAAAGAATGCTCATTCGATGGAGGTTCTGCGGTAAGTGCCATGGGGTTCATCACAGTCCTCTTACCAAAAGGCATAGCCTTCCCCACTCCGTGGCCAGATCCTCCAGGAAGTCCCTATTCTTTAGCAATGTGACTTCAGGTCGCTTGCCATATTTAAGCACTCTCTCTCTCTTCTACCTAATAAACAATCCCTCGACACTCGATAGTTGGAAGACCCAGAGTGGTTGCCAGTCACCGCCTGCCGACAGGTTGTTTGGTTCCATTCATTCACTTCCAAGACATGCAATAACATAGTCAATCCTCGGACATTCTCAAAACACTCTTCGACAACACGTAGGACTGCGTCCCCATCATAAATTATCCACAGGGTGCGTAGCACTTCCCCACCCGTTTCTATCCCATTCTTTAAAAAATACGCTGTCGCTGACATACATGTACATACAGGGTGTCCCGTAACTACCGCAACATCGGGTAATGGAGGATAGCTGGGGTGATTCTGAACAATTTTTTCCTTGACCAAAATGTTGTTTGAAGCTTCGTTTTTGAGTTATTAACCAAAAACACTGGCTAATCAGAGCGCCCGAAATCCACGGGGTCAGGCGCGTAACGCACTATGGCATATACAGATATATGTATTATTCCTGAATATTTATTAATGGTTTTGAAGCATAATAAATTGAACATTAGTAAACTTTGTTTTTTAATTATATGTAATAAATGCCTTACAATAAAAATAAAGATACAATGTGGGCTGAAATATATCATGTTTGGTCTCATTTTAATCGGAAGAATTTCAACAACATGTTTAAAAAAATTGGAAGTCGAAAAATCTAAAAATAAAAAAGTTAAGCTGTCGTTTTTATTATAGCATCGTTTTGCATTTGTGTAATCACACCGACACGGTGGCATTTAAATTTCTCGGCTGCCTCGGCCATCTTTCTATCCTTGTTTTTTCCTTTACAACCTAGCGACACCGACAAAAGCGAGCCGCGAACTTCGAGAAATTGGGGTCCGTTCTACCGACACTGTCTCAAGCCATTTAGTCATTAATAAACAGTATATCATATGCTGTATATGTGCACCCATTTCAAATTGGCATGGCACTGCCCTGCTCGGTTTGACGAGCAGTCGAGCTTTGCAGTTCGTTTAGTGGGGTGAGAAATCCCCACACCACTTTTTTCACTTGCTCTGGACGCAGTGTACGGGGGCCTCGACGGTATCGAGAGGCAAATGTTTCATCGTCTTTAAGCAGGCCTAATGTGGAATTTTTGGTTATTCAATCGTCAGGAATAAACTAATTATTCTTTTGATTAATCTAGCACAGTCGTTGTCGCGAAAGAGCGCACTGGCACGTTGTGTTGCATCGTCTTTAAGCAAGGATAATGTGTAATTTTTAATTATTCAATCGTAAGAAATAAATAAATTATTCTTTTAATTAATCTAGCACAGTCGTGTCGCGAAAGAACGCACTGGCACGTCGTGTTGCATCGTCTTTAAGCGAGGATAATGTGTAATTTTTGGTTATTCAATCGTAAGAAATAAACTAATAAATCGTTTAATAACTCTGTTCGATACTTTTATTCGTTATCCGAAAGGAATAAAATGTTTTAATACTTATGAAAAATTTACCCATTCGACCACGGACTAAGCTGCTTAACATTATGCGAATCCTGACCTAGGCAACGCTCAACAGCTGATGCTATGGCCGGGTCGGTGAACTCACTTCACTATCACTTTCATTGCACGGCCACTTTAACATCCAATGTAGGATTTTGAGATGGTCCCACAGGATTATTTGTTCCTACGTGTAACGAAGTTGGTCACTCACTGACGAATGAATGCAGTACTGCGTAATGAAATGTTGATCTCACGCCCGAATCAAGATTTATTCACTATTCATTCGATCGTCTCTACGGTCGACGCAAATCTGATCGATTTGCGAAGAATTCGCTTCCACACGCACACGCACAGACACACATGTTCGTTACTGTAGCCGGGCGCGTTCTTTTGGTAGTGGGGACTTTGTGGCCCTTGGAGGAGAAAAAATTCGTTGTCCCCGGCGTTTGTTTATTTACAACTGCCCGTGTCCTACGACGCGGCATTACCGTTGGCACAACAATGTCGGCTACAGTAAAGAACATGCGTGTGTGCGTATGGAAGCGAATTCTTGGCAAATCGATCAGATTTGCGTCGACCGTAGAGACGATCGAATCGTGGCACCATCTCAAAATCTTACATTGGATATTAAAGTGGCCGTGCAATGAAAGTGATAGTGAAGTGAGTTCACCGACCCGGCCGTAGCCTCAGCTGTTGAGCGTTCCTAGGTCAGGATTCGCACAATGTTGGTTAATTCGTGGACGAATGGGTAAGTTTTTCATAAGTATTGAAACACTTTATTCCTTTCGGATAACGAATAAACGTATCGAACACAGTTATTAAACGACTTATTAGTTTATTTCTTATTCATGAATAACGAATAATTCCACATTATTCTTAATTAACATGATGTAACATTTGCCGCACGCTTCCCTCGGTGCCTTCGATGCCCCCCCATCACGACCGACCGCAGCTGATCGGTTCGCGCCTGAGCGCGCGCCAGCGGACGCCCGGGGGGCGCTCTCATTGGCCAGTGTTTTTCGTTAATAACTCAAAAACGAAACTACAAACAACATTTTGGTCAAGGAAAAAGTTGTTCAGAAGCACCCAAGTTACACCCCATTACCCGATGTCCCCCGGTTTTTGGACCACTCTCATTCTATTCATTATTCGTTTTCACTCGTTAGGACCCACACCGACACACACACTCTTGCCACGTGTCACAGTTCGACCACGGGTCACCATGCATCCTAGGCTCCACGTGCATTCTCCGAAACCATTCACTCCTCCTTGAGATAAACAGTCACTCGATGTGCATTCAACATTTCTACTAACGCTCTTCATTCACGCCATGCTTAACATACGACTGCCTCGACAAACCTCGAGACAGTATTGTAAACTAAAAGGCGCCAACAAACCTGGCCCTATCCATTAACATAATCTAATATCCACCAATACCACACTCGTCCATCCTGTCTGGACATATGACCTGATATGTCACTTTCACTTTTCTCACTTCAAGAAACATCACTAATATTTGAAACCCAAGGCTTGAGATGATCAGCCGACGTGGACGTCTGCTGCGGCCCTTCACCATCACCCACTTTCCGTACAATATATCGAGCATTACGCAGTACTTTTACAATTTCATACCGGCCCAAGAACTTCGACGCGAACTTCATTCCCGGCCCTACCTGCGTCCTCTTTATGGCCACCAGTTCGTCCTCGCGATATCGCTACGGCTCCTTCCTTTTCTTACTAAAATGTTTCTCATTCTCCTGCTGCACGTTTAAAATGTTTATTCGCGCCTGCTCCCGCAATTCGTCACGACCTTCCTGGAAAGCAGCCATCCACTCCGATTCTATCATCTCCCGAATTTCCAGGCTGCCCTTCAAACGCATTCTCGTACCAAACAACACATTAAAGGAGGTTGCACCGATACTTCTGTTTGGGGTTGAATTTAGGCATTGCTGTGGTACATTCAGATACTTATGCCATTCTGCCGGCTTCGGCGCCGAAAGCTTCGCAAGTATCGGCATTAACGACCTATTAATCCTCTCTACTTGACCATTGCTCCTGGGTATGCCTGTTGTGGTTAGGATATGTTCAGCGTTCTCCTCTTTGCAATACGCCTGGAATTCTTGCGACGTAAATGCAGTACCTCGATCTGACACGATTCTTCTCGGATTCCCAAAAATCGCGGCCTGCTTTTTCAACCTATTCACAACTTCAACTGTGCCTATTGACCGAGTGGCACACAGCCACACAAACTTAGAAAATGCATCCACCACGACAAATATATAACGATACCTCTTCTTGGTTGACGTCGCGCTAGCATAGAATAATTAAGAACAAATTTCCGGAAATACCCTGTCAAACCTAGGAAACTCTGGATTTGCTTCACAGTTTTCGGTTGAGGATACTTCATAACCGCATCAGTTTTATGTTCCGACGGGCGCACACTACCTCCCTCAATTATGTGCCCTAAAAACTCTATCCGTGTTTGTAAAAAGCTAGACTTCTGCCAATTTATGTTTAGACTGGAATGTTCTGCTACGCACAAGACTTTCTTAAGACTTTGTAAACCCACTTCGCGGTTTAAGGACGGTATCACTAAATCAAACAACTTTTGCGTTAATTAATTCCCGAAACACAGCATTTATAAATTTTTGAAAGACCGCAGGTAAATTGCACAATCCGAACGGCGTATACAAGAATTCGTACTGGCCATCCGGTACTATAAATGCTGTGTATTTCCTACTGTCTGGCTCTACGGGAACATGGAAAAACCCATTCTTCAGATCAAGCGTGCTGAAAATACGTGCACCGCGTCTATTTGGTCGTCAATTAACGGAAGAGGGTATCGGTCTTTGACGATTTTTTTTATTAATTTTCCGGTAATCTATACACAATCTGGATTTCTTGTTCTTTTTTTTTCTTTAACCAATGCTACGGGACTCGTGTATTCAGAAAGAGATGGTTGAATAATTCCGTCACGCAACCATTCATTGACATGAGCATTTACCTCGTCCTTCTCGGAGGGAAATAAGCGTCTTGCCCGCTGATACACTGGTTCGTCATCCTTAAGAATTAAAGCCATCCTTATGCCAACCTCACGGTCCTTCACAGGTTTGTAATTAACAATTAATTTTTTAATGTCATTTCTATCCTCAACAGACGTTATGCTCGACAAATCCACCTCGTTAACCTCATGTATGCAATCAATGTGATATATATCTGGTACATTACTACTCTTAAAATTTTCCGGTTTCTCTATTGAAACTTTTCCCTCGATAATTCTTACATTTACTGTATCTAAAAAGTCAGTCCCAATAAAAAACCCATGCCGCATCAACGTATCTGACCCCACGCAAACTGTAACTGGATATTGATTACCGTCTATCCCTATAACTGCCGAAAATTCACCTGTTTTTACGCAATACGCGGCTTCGATGATACTACAGGATGCGTTGAGAGCCCAGTATATGGAGGTAGTAAATCTGCGTTTCGATTTCTATCGACACCGTTGCACGCGTATGACCCTACGACCTTTTACGGAGGTAGGGGTGATAAATTGATTTGAATGCAGATTTAACTAATGAATTTTATCTTTGACTAAATAGAAATAGACTGATAATAAAGGAAAACGTAATAATGAAACGGATCTATTGAGTGTAATATCTAGTGAAATAATATTAGGGGAAGATAATGTTTCCCGTATGTCTTGAGGTAGGAGATTATAATGTTTCTCTTACTTCTGAGTCAAAGTCGTCAAAGTGTCTTGCAGTGGGAGAGGATACTGTTTCTCGCACTTCAGAGTCAAAGACTGACAGAAGAAGGAGGAGAGGATACTGTTTCTCCTTTTCTAATGTACT
The DNA here is from genome assembly GCA_963667235.1 of Nomada lathburiana. NCBI lineage: Eukaryota > Metazoa > Arthropoda > Insecta > Hymenoptera > Apidae > Nomada > Nomada lathburiana. The sequence goes on from OY763905.1 coordinate 1,735,230, forward strand.
GGGTTCTTGAGGTAGGAGAGTATACTGTTTCTCGTACCGCTGAGTCAAGGACTCAGACAAGAAGAAGGAGAGATACGGTGTCTCCTTTTCTTGCGAAAGACCCTGTCTGAGACTCCTTTAGACGTAGGCTTTAGACTGTTTAGACTCTGAATTTAAAGTATTAGACTCTGAATATTGAACTAAGTCATGGACTCTGAATGGAGTAAGTCAGAACTCTGAATGGAGAGTGTTAGACTTTGAATGGAGTAAGTCAAAACTCTGAATAGAGAGTGTTAGACTTTGAATGGAGTATTAAATTCCGAATGGAGAGTGTCAGACTCTAGATGCAAGTGACAGTTTCTGAACGGAGTGTTAGACTCTAATTACGGACCGTTTGAACTCTAACTCACGACTGACTAAATTCTGAATGTTAACCGACGGAGTTCTAAACGACGACTGTTGGAGTTCTCGTTAACAACTGACTCCTCGTCGAGTGTGTCGTATCACGTCGACTCGGAAGTAACTTTTTGGCACGCTGATTGGACATTAGAAAAAATGACTAAATGCCAATGAGCGTGTTTTGAAGACGGGGACACACCCATCCTTCTTTATGCTCGAAGCACGCCTTCCAAAGGAGGGGGTGCACCCTGGCCGTCTCAGCTGACCTGCCAACGCATGGGAATTTCCACCAGGATCGCAGAGTTTGACCTGGTCTTGCCTGCTGGGGCACAGCTGTGGGCCCTTTTGGAAATTCACGTTTATGACGCATGCAATTGACTGCTGAGGCCGTATATGCTTAATTTCTTGTATCCTGACGGATTATGGACAAAAGTGGCTTCCTCAAAAATAGTTCTATTGCTAGCGCGTCATATACGCTTTAACCATCTGCATGTCGAAAGTTGTTCTTTCTGCAGATTGTTAGCCGACTTTTTATTGGGTGGGTAATTCATTTCGCGTGTTGGTTTCGAGGGTTTGCCGCGGAACATCACCTAAAGTCTCATTTTCGTTCGATCCGACCCCATTAAATCTAATCTCGCGCTGCAACAATTTCGGCGAGCCTATTTTAATATATGGATCCGCACGTATTAGCGTGAGATCGCTACCCGCATCAATTAGCGCTGATATCTGATTACCGTCCAAATCTACATTTTTGTAATACTTTCTTCGCGAAGACTCAGAAACATCACATGTCTCTTTTACTTCTTTTAACCCTCTGGGACATCTCAATGCAATATGGCCCAACTCGTTACATTCAAAGCATTTCATACCATTGTACATCTCTGGACACGCACCATTTAAGTGATCCCTTGCACCACACTTTGTAGTGACACCCGATTTATGTCACTATGCACGATGTTACGCCCCTGCGTCAAGGGAGGACCCGTGCGTCGCGCGTAAAGATCGGCAGTTAGCAACCGAACGTCGAAGAGCAACGTTATGAACCTTATGTACAACTAAATATAAAATAATCTTTTATTCGTTAACCCATTTATTTAACGCCCTTAAATTCAATTTACTACAACTTAAAACATCTTACAACCGCCCTCGGCGCTTCTTCTCTTTGGAACCGTGACCCCCTGCTGTCAACCCTTGGTCACTGTCCGTCACTCGGCCGGTCATCATTCCATCGATTTTCCCTTCAAGCGCTGCACTATAACTGCTTTTGCCCAATCTTCAGATAAACGATACGTACTTCTCAAATACCGAACTTTGCCTGCCCACCCCTCGTACAGCTCATTTCTTCTGTCGAAAAATCCCAGCATATCCGCGATTGCTGACATCTTAAGATGCGGTGATGCTGCCGACGGAAATCCTGGCGACGCCGATGCTTCAACTGCTGGCCCCCTTTCCGCCGCTTCCACAGAACGATTTACATTCGAATTCTATAATCGTAACAGCTCGATCTCACGCTGAGCTATCTCCTTTACCAATACTGCTGCCTCTCTGCGAGACACCTCATTATCTCGCTTCATCGCTGCCATTTCACTCGCGGTCCTCGTCCACGTGACGCACGTGCACGGTACTGAGAAACGAGGAGCGTAATACACGGATAGTATCGGTGGCGATTGCAATGTACTGAGTTTGTATTGTTAACGTGCGGCGGTTGTCGATGTTCTTATCGACCGGCGCGTTCACGGATCCACGGACCGTTGGGCCTGTTCCGGGTGGGGCTGACAATTAGCCCTAAATTAGGCTTCCGCGCCGGTGGTTTTCCTAGTCAACAAGGAACGGAGATGGCCGATCACCGGCGCGACAGAGAGACACAGAGCATCACCCAAGTGCTGATACAAGGTGACGGAAACGGGTAAAGGATTCCCGAACTTTCGTCGCTGTAATTAAAGTAACACTTTCGCCAGCCTTTTTAATTGTGTGTCTTTGTTGCACAATTCATCGCACTATAGACTCAGGCAATTTGAAATCCCTTCCTACAACTGTAAATTTGCCACCACTTTTTACCCTTTCTATAATTTTTAGTTTCTTTTCTAAAGTTACTACATTGCGAATTTTCTTAACCGATTTTTCCCACTGTCTTTTTGACATTTTAAAAATTACGAAGGCTTGTAATAGCACTGTCCAGATGCTGGAAGAGTGGTGTTGATGTGAACTGTTTGATGGTTAAAAAAGATATGAATTCTATAATTCCCGCAATGTTCAAAGTAAGCAGTAATAAGGGGTGTGTTGCGAATAGGAGTGGGTGTTAGTGATGGTTCATTGGTTGCCCTTTTTTGTAATGTGGAATTAGGGAGTGGTAGGAAAAAAGGTGGCAGATGTACATACTGGAGTGTAAGGTGAGGAATGGAAAAGTACGACAAGGTATGGTCAGTAAATGTCAAATTCGGTGGTTTATGATTTGCCTTGTAGTTCGATGTTTTTATGGCGGTGGGAGTTGTCGAGCGGCGGCATGGTTAATATTTTAAGAACTGCAGCTGTCGCCGGAATTTTCCATACATTGGTCATTTGGCAAGCTTCAATTTGTCTGGACGGTTTATGGGACCGTACAGTCGTCACTTTACGTTATGTACATGTGTATGATGCGATTAAGCAAGAACGAAAGCTAGCACGCACGTGCAACTGCATACATATAGTACAGTGTTTCCCAAACTTTTCGAAGCCACCGCCCCCTTCGTTGCACAAATGCATGTCCAACGCCCCCACCCGTAATCTAAAAAAGAAGATCACCGACTACACGAACAAATTAGGAAGTTAATCTGCATTTAGGTTGCAGTAAATAAGGCAACAATTTATTTTGCAAGAACTTATGTGCGCATAATTGAACAAAAAATGAATTGGCCAAAAATTTGTCTTCAATAATTTCATTATTTTTACATTTCAATATAGCAACAAATTTTTGTGAACCAACGTTTTAATGCGATGGATGCGAAACTGCTTCTATGACGGACCGAATGAGTCTGATCTCCTTCAAATGTTTGCCTTGTGTAAGACGGGTGGAGAACAATGTAGTTTCAAGTAAAGGAAGGTTGCCAAAAACAATCGTTTATGATTACCGTTCAGCACCCCCCTAGCGCAATCTCGGTTGGTTTCGCCCCTCTACATTAAAGCAACGCCCCCCAGGGACGGTGGCGCCCTCTTGGGAACCACTGCTCTAGTACATCTCCCACCTTTTTCTAACACTTCCTAATTGCACATTAGAAGTTTCTCCGCACATCACCCCTTATTCCTGCTTTAAGTTATATATAAAGTCTGTTGTGACAGACTCCGCGGATGTGCCGCGGATCATTCTCCCCCCCGTTGAGAGTGTAGCGATCAAGAGTTTTATGTGTGTGTTTTGTGATATAAATGAGGTGAACTGTGCGCTTTAATTGCTACTTCCTTGTCGTTAGTATGTTGTGTCTGCTTCGGCATGTGGTTGATTAGGCACGAGTTTTTTGATCTAGCACGTTCGTGACCGTTCTGATAATGACTGCACGAACAATGCCGTCGGACCGGGATGAACCTTTATGATTCTGCCTAGTGCCCATTCCATTGGTGGGACGTTGTCATCTTCGAGAAGGACGATCGTGCCTTCTTTGATATGATGATCCCCTTCTTCCCACTTGCTGCGGATGGTTAATTCATTTAAATATTCCCAATTCCATCGGGTCCAGAAATGCTGTTTGGATGTGTTGCCAGCTCGAGAGGCGCTGGAATGTCCCTGAAATCTCGCTCCCTCAGACTCATTAATGATTCGGCAATGAGGAAATGGCAAGGTGTGAGGACAAGGAGATCGTTTGGGTCTGAGGAAATTGGAGTAAGTGGTTGGGAATTTAATATTCCTTCTATTTCAATGATGAGAGTGTTGAAGTTTTCAAATGAGAAGAGCTCGTGGTCGGGGACGCGTTTGAGGTGTGATTTAAAGGATTTGACTGCGGCTTCCCAGAGGCCCTCGAAATGAGGGGCGTGAGGAGGGATGAACTGCCAATCAATGGATCGGTCAGTGAGGAAAGCTTGCACCTTTTCGTCGAATTCGTTCGATTTTAGAAGGTCGCGGAGTTCTCGTAATTCATTATTCGCACCGATAAAGTTAGTACCGTTGTCGGAGTGAAAGTGTTTACAGTGCCCTCTTCGAGAAATGAATCTCCGCAGGGCGGTGATGAAGGCTTCGGTTGTGAGGTCGTTTACTAGCTCCAGATGAGGAAATTCATTGGCTTCGGCCAAGATGAATATCTTTCGAGTATCTTGACGTCGACTGGTGTTGAAATTAGGCAGATGTTTTGCCTTTGTGCAGGTACTGGATTGACGGGAGTTAATTCCCACGTTGGCCAATGGGCTTCGTCTTTAGAAAGTCATTCTGGTCCAGGTTGCCAAATAGATGGATGTAGGAAATCTTTGGGTGATTGGCCTCTGGAAATGAGGTCTGCTGGATTGTCGCTGTGCGAACATGACGTCAATCCGTAATTTTTGGGTTTGTTTGAATTTCCGCAATTCTAGATGCAACGAAAGTTTTGAGAGTATTTGCCGGATTATGTAGCCAGTGAAGGACGATTGTGGAGTCTGTCCAGAATGTTGTTCGCTCGAGTTTTATGTGCAGGGCCTGCTGAACGGTTTGCGTCAATAATGTGAGGAGAAGCGCTCCGCATAATTTTAGTCTCGGGATTGTTCGATGTTTTATGGGTACTAATTTTGATTTGGCCGCGACAAGTTCGACTTGAATCTGGCCGAGTGTGTCGATGGATCGGAGCTATACGCAGGCTCCGTATGCCCGCTTGCTTGCATCGCAGGATCCGTGAAGCTCGGTCTTATCCGCGTGTTGTAGGATCGTCTTGCGTTGAAACGTAACGTTGTTCAGCAGGGGCAACTGCGCGTAGTAATTTCCCCATTCGACGTGAATGCTCTGTGGTAAGGATTCGTCCCAGTCGATTTTCATGGTCCAGATTTTCTGGAGTAACATCTTGGCGTGAACAATTAGCGGTGCAAGGAGACCTAACGGGTCGTAGATTTTTGCGATCGGTTTCGGACATGTGCCCGAGATCCAGGTATTCTTGCATGACGGCGTGGTAATCCTTCCGCAGTTCTGTCCCGCGGTGCAGTTTCCGTTCAAGGGAGAAAAAACGTTTCATTGCTAGCGACCTTGATCGGCCTAGGGCAGATTTCCTTTGATTGAAAGGCAGAGCTGCCACATACATATCTCCCGCCGTGTTCGCGAGTGGTGTTTTCTTGAAAATGATCTTCACAGATTTTGTCTGATTCGGAAAGATGCTGTTGCTGTGGTCCCTTCTCTAGTTCCCAGAATCTTGTAAGGTCCGTGTTCAGCTTGGTGGTGGTGTAGTATGGGTTGCTTGCACTCGAGGAGGATGATGATGTGGTTCCCCCCATTACCCAACCGAGCTGTGTCTCCCGGAGGTACAAGTCGGGACCCTTGCGACGCGTAAGATTAATTGGTCCGATGCTCAAGAGCGAAAGCGTGGTTCCGGCGTTCAACAATACATCAATCGGTGCTGGCCGATGAAAGTTCGGATCAGCTAATTTGATGTGTTTGGGTATTCGAATAGTTGGCCGCTTGATTGATTGTTCAGGTATGAGCGGTGAAATAGTCGGTATCACTAGGAAGGTTAGTGTTCGCTCGTATTTATTGGTTGTTGCCTTGACGGTAGGTACTATTGCCCACGTTGCTGTTGTTGATAGAGTGTCGAGGGTTCCGATGGGTCCGAAACATCTCTTTTGTGTGAGGCCGGCCTGATTTGCGAGTCTTTCAGTAATGAAATTTGTGGTCGCACCGGTATCTAATAATGCTCGATAGCGGATTGGTTGTCCGTTGTTGTTTAATAAGTTGACCTGTGCTGTGACTAGTAATACGTTATTTTTTGGAGTTCTATCATAGGCGTTCGCGGTTTCTGATTCGTTGCGGGGGCCCGAGTGTGGTAGTCATAGGGACATTGGCGGCCTTGAATTATATATAACGCTAGACGGATTTTTCTGTTGTCGATGCGTCGATGAATTTGCCGCGTGAGTTGTCGAAGAATCGAAATTTCGCGTGTTTTGCGGATAATCTGCGCTGTGTAGAAGGGTATGGTGTTGTCTATGGCATACCCGGAATGTCCCTCTTTGGCAATTTGCTAAGTTGTGTCCTTTTCCGAGGCAGTTCGAGCATAGAGATGCCTTCGTGACTGCTGCGAATCGATCCTCCACGGATTTTTCCCTGAATATGCTGCAATCCCGAATGCTAAGGGCGCCCTTGGAAATTGAGCACGCAGGGGGTTTTGCGGAGAGGAACGTGTGTCTCCGCGGCGTGTCTTGTTTTGTTCCCTTTAGAACCTTCGGCGATCCTGCCCGGTGTGGAGGTTGTTGTCCGTCAGCGTGAGTTCCCAATGCTACAAGGTGTCGGAATCGATTTTCGATCGGATGGTAAATACAAGGTGAGAATCCCACGACGCGATCGGTTCTCCCAAGGTTTTGAATGGTTGTAAATGCTGCGTTATGGTGTCGACTGGGTTGCCTATGGCTTCGGTCGTGTCGCTTGCCAACTTAGGGAGATCGCGAATTGCGTCGCAGTGTAACAAGATAGTTCGGCGCGGGCAATGGAATTTGGTTTTTTAGGATTTCTATTGCATCGACATAATTGGCCTCGGTGGTACTTAATGATTCGATGCAGGTGGTTGCTTTTCGTGTTAAGGTGGATCGGAGGTAATCAAACTTCTGGATAGCTGTTAAATCATCATTACGATCGATCGATGAACTGAACGCGTTGTAGAACGAAGCCCATTTTTCCACCGTTCCATCGAACGTGGGCAGTCGCAATTCTGGCAGTTTGATAGGCCCCGGAGCGGAAACGATAGACGCGGGTGAGTCAGTGGAACCCCGTGGCGCGGATGATGTTGCTTGTCCTCCATGGAGGAATTCAGACCGACGCACTATGGTCTGGAAACCCCGAAAAAGTGGCCAAAAGTCAATTTTTCAACATTAACATTTTGAAAAAATGTTTGTCCCGGCAAATTGACAACCCTTCAAAGCTTCAAAACGTTCGACTTCCGTTTGTCCCATTTTTTCAATTAGAAATTGGATATCGTCGAAGCGCTTCCACGCTTCTGTTAAGCCGTTTAGGTGGGCTGTCAGTAACAAAATGTCGCGTTGCCCAGATTTTTGATATTCGACCAAGAATTTTGTGAAGAACGTTATCTGACCAATAATATTTCCGCGTTTTCGTCGCAGGGTGCTAAGGCCGATGCCTTGTGTCACGGATTGTGTATGATCCGAATGAACGGAGGTGTTGACCATTATGGTAGAGATTTGAGTATACGGGAGTTGGCGAATCAAAAGATGAGCCTACGTTGGCGTTGCGAGGATGTCGTGCGTTCCTTTTCTTCGGCGATAAATACATCATTCATTAAATTTAGATAGACCTGAGAATTTACTTTTCCTTTTAAAATTACAATTTTGCCTATTCCAATCTCCCGCGGTGGATATAACGAATGTGCCAGAGAGTGAAACGGAATCGGAAAGTGACGTGACCTCAACAGAAGATGAAATGTAGGGTAATGTAAATCTACTCATAAACTTTTTTCTTTTTTTCAAAAATTGTTTATTTAACTTAATTTTTAAATAATTTTTTATATATTTTTTATTTTAAATCTTTTGCTAACATGTTCGTCCAATTAAATAACATCATAAACGTGCATTTGGATGTGTAGATTCTACATCCCATTGTCGAACTATTTCCATAATAACTATATAATTTCGATAAAGTTTTTTTACAAATTATGAATCGCAATGATGAAATCAGTATTGTAAGAGTCGTTATATCGGCTGTAACAAATTTTATTTACTGCTGACCTGAGAGATAACTACACACCACAGAAAATATCAGAACCATTTTCGACCAAACAACATTTTATCAAATATTATTGTTAAAATAATTATAATAGGGGAATCTTTAATTGCAATTATATTCTATAACTCAAGAACTACCTAAAATCTTTCTGTTCATAATGAATAATGTGTAAATAACAGTGCTATGAATTTAGTTCGTGTTTTTACGATTTCGAACCACTGTGCGCCGGCATCAGGTGATTTATAGAATGGCTGGACACCCTGGTAGCAGCGCGAAGCCTGCTGGTCTTTAGGGGTCCGTCAGGATTCTGTTAAATGGGCTGTATTTTCCACACGTTTAGTTTAACGCGAGGTGGGAGGTCAATGGTTGCACTGATTCCCAAAGAAAACACAACGACAAGTACAGCTCGTAGATGCAGATAAATATGTGTATTTATAAACTTAACAAACTGTACAAAAGGATCCAACGTGTTCGTAGAGTAAAAGATTGTTGATTTATATTGTTCGGAGAAGTTCCGTTCGACACGATATTTAAAGTACTGGAGGCTTTTGGTTGTTACTGTTTCGATGTTTTTTTGAATTCTGATCTTGGTCAGCGGTGTAGCTTCCACGAAGCTTCGGTTTTGGTAATTCTCACTCTGATTGGTTGACATTCGATTATTGCAAATGCCAATCAGAGTGGTTAGTAAAAGTAATCACCGCCCTTCCAAATACGCCCTTAGCGTGCTGTCTTTTGGAAGGGAGGAAGGTTACCTGCGTGCCCTGGTGATGAGAGGTGACCGTCATGGGTATTTCCGTCGGCTGATGTTTCGGCTGTCGAACCGTTACATCCAGATGTGCCTTCGGAAACTCTTGGGTTTATGGCATGTTTTTAAGCTATTGAGGTAGGACCTGCTCTAAAGTTGAAAAGTCAATTAATATAAAAACTCCTTATTCTCAAAAATAGCTTTAGCTTGCGATCGTGCCATAAACCTTTGCCCATGGGCTCTAGCCTCCTCTGCGGGGTGCATTACTGGGACGCGACATGGGCGGCGCCTCCTCCTACTGGGAGTGTATGAGGGGTCGCCCATTTTTTCTTTCTCTCTCCTGGTTCTCTTTATCCTTCATCACCTTAGCTGCGAATACCTGGAAGGCTTTCCAGGCTTCCTGCGACGAGGTGATCCGAGAGACCAGGTTCGTGGTCGTCAGACTTTCTTCATAAAAGGTGTCCAAGTGGAGTCTCTCATCTGCCCAGCGATCACAGTGGCAGATGACGTGGTCTTCGTTATCAACCGAGTGTCCGCAGTCCCATCAGTCCTGGCTGATCGGTCTTCCTATTCTCTTCCTGAAACTGCCAAACGAGCCATGCCCCGTTAAGAGCTGCGTCGCATGGAAGTCCAGAAAGAGGGAGGGTGACTTCTGCTCGAAGATCTTGACTGAGGTGACCAGCTTCCGGGTCCAGTTGTTTGAGTCAAAATTGTTCCATCTGCCATGCCACTGGTCTGTGGCCTCTTCCCATATCCTCTTCTGAAATCTTTGGAGCTGGGTAGACCCTCCTGCGGGGTCCTCCTGTTCTCCGTCGGTGGGATTGGTCTTTTCCGCGTGAATTTTCCAGAGGCCATTGGCTTTTATGTGTATCGGCATTCTTCCCGCCAACACACATAATGCATCATACGCCAATGTACGGTATGCCGTCGTGGTATGAATCAATGCCGCTCTCTGGCTTCTGCGTAGGATAATTGTATTGAATAGCCAGGTGTTCGCTGCTTGCGTCCAGATTGGGGACGCATACAGGACCACCGACTCCCACACATTGTAGTACAAGTTTCTACATTTCCTGGTTGGTCTCTTGGTATTTGGTAGGAGTCCCGCCAGGGCACCCATCATCTTCTCCGCTCTCGCGCAGGTTTTGGCTATGTGGTGCCTGTAGTTGCGGCGGTTGTCAAGCTCTACTCCCAGGTATTTCGCAGTGTTCAGCGTCTTCATGGATATCTCGCCCCACTCAAGGTCGATTACCTTGTGTATCCTTTTCCCGGCCAAAATTAAAATCTCGGTCTTTTCCGGCGCGATCTCAAGGTTCGTACGTTCGAACCACTTTCGGATCTGCCTCAAGCCGACGTCTATTAGTAGTTGGAGCTCCTCCATGTTCCTTGCCGTGATCATGAGCGCCAGGTCGTCCGCATATGCGAAGGCTGCAGTATTCCTTAGCCCATTCGCGAGTGTCAGGACCCCATCATATACCAGGTTCCATAGCAAAGGTGCAAGCACTGCACCTTGTGGGACTCCGGCATAGATCGGCACACTCACTGTTTTCCCCAGAGTGTGGACCACCGCCCGCCTATCCTCGGAGTAGTTCCGTATGACCCTTACCAGGTCTCCGGAGACTCCTCTCCGATCAAGTTCGGCCAGGGTATGTTTCCATTCTAAACGTTTGAATGCATTTCTTATGTCCGTAGTGATGAGCGCACAGAGTGCGCCCCTACTTTGGCATGCATCGGCAAACCGTATTACCTCTCTGATAGCCTCTAACGTACCGACGCCCCTTCTAAAGCCGAATTGGCGGCAGTGAAAAGGGTCGCTTTCGATTTGGGCCTCTAAAGGCGGGTCCACACTTGTTACCTCGGCCCGTTACTGACACCCGTTACCTCACTTTTTGGTAACGAGGTTCGGTGTGGGACCCATTTCCTATACTTCTGCACGTAAAAATGCGTCCACATTTGTTACCGTACCGGGATTCGTTACCTAGTCAAGTGGTCTAGAAAAGGTCTAGGAAGAAATGTGAAGTGTGTCCTGATACCTCATGGCGTTACTTTTTACTCGGTTCTGCCGTTCCACCCGCTGTCGGTATTTTGACCCGCTCCAAAGGAAGTACTTGAGTCGCTTTTGAATAGTTATAGCTTTCTTTAAATTTGTATCTTTTCTGGCTACCTTTGGCCGGATTAGGTCGATTAAAGTTGATGATTCTAGTATAACAATAATTTCTAAGTCGCATATAATAAATCTCCATTATTTATAAAAATATAAAAATACTTATAAAAATATTTGACGAAGAACTTTTTGTTGATATATTGAGGCATTGATTTCTATCGTGTCTATCGATCAATACTAATGGCGTTAATTGTATTAAAAAAGGGAAACTGATGTGTCGATTGAAATTGCATGGCTCTTGACCATGTTCTTTTATTCTAATCCTTACCTTCTAAATCCTGCAATTAGATGGTCGAAAAGCTAAAAATTACTCCGCAAAAAGTGCGTTAGTTGCGACCGCGTCATAAACCTGACCGAGGGCCGAACTCGGCACGCACTCGCAACAGCCCTACGTCGCCAAGGGGGTCTGGATTATCATCATAGGCAAGGCCTAACGAGCCCTATCTCCCAAGACTAAACAGTCTACAATACATAGGAACAGCGCCGCACAGACGAGTTCACACATTTACGGCAGTTCATAGAGGAGCTAACACATTGGCAGTGGCGCAAGGACGAGTGCACACATCTACAGCTCCTTTGGAGCGGGTCACAATACCGACCATTTCCCGATCAGCCGAACCAAGTAACGCGTTACGATATGAGGGAGCAAGAAACACTCCACATTTGCTCCCAAACCTCTTCCAGACCACTTGACTAGGTACTTATCGTGGTAACGGTGTGAGGCGAGGTAACAAATGTGGACCCGCCTTAAGACGCCCTTCACCACGTACTCCCAGAGCTTGGATAGCGCTGGGAGAACACTAATGGGTCTGTACGCCGATGGGAGCGTGGGGTCCTTCCCAGGTTTTGGGAGGAGGATCACCCGCGCCGTCTTCCAGATGTGTGGGAGTGTTCCCTCGAGCAGCGTTCTGCGGCACATTGTAGCGAGGTCAGCCGGCCATTTCTCAGCAACCAGCTTTACCACCTCCGTCGGTACAGCATCTATAACTTGTGCTTCGCCGACCTTAACCGGTACGAGTTGCGCTCTTATGGTTATGCCCAGAAGTAGCACAACCCTCCGTTCGGTCTCGTTGCCTCCCCAGGCTGGGGATTTGGCGTTAAAGTCGCCGGCAAGTATTATTGTTCGGCCGCTCCAGGTGGAGTTTCCCAGGACCTCTTGAAGGTCATCCAGGTATTTCTCCACTTCGGGCTGTGGAATGTTCGGGGAGCAGTAGCCGCTTACGAGGGCTGTATCCACAAGCGTTGCTACTGCTATGCCGGTTAGTGGTGTGGAGTTTCCTGGACGCGCCGTGCGACCGTTGAAACCCGTTATCCACACAGCCGCGTCCCCGGTGGAGTCGTTGCACCACTCCCTCCTCTGCCTATGTGGCTCTGAAATGATCACCGCGTCGGCACTTATCTCTGATGCTTGCTGCACCATGAGGTCCTGTGCGAGACGGGATCTGTTCAGATTCATCTGAAGGATCACCAGCTGTTTAGCCATTGCGGCTGGCTGGGCCTCGTCGATCCTGGGTGACCTTTTGGTATTGTGGGCAACCCAGCGGTGCGGCTACATGCCGCAGCCTCTTCCCCTCTAGGCCTTGGGCCTCGCAGAGGGTGCACTTCGGCTCATTTGTGCATTCCTTTATGGAATGCTCCATGGAGCCTCACTTTCTGCATCTCTCCCTCCCCTGTGGGAGAGCTTTGCATCCCTGACTCGTGTGTCCCAGAGCGCGGCATCTAAACCTTTGGCAACACCTTTTCGACATTCCGTATCTCGATGGTCGACCTCGCCTGTAGTAGAGCAACCGGGGTCGCTTCTCCCAGGGCTTTCTTCAGGTTGCTAGCTACACCTTGTGCGCTCGCCGTTTTGGACAGCTCTATTAGGACGTGTCCGTCACGGGTCCTTCTTACCCCGCTCGATTCGGATTAGGACCTCTTTCACAGTCTCCAGGTAGGAGGAGCCCTCCCTGACCTTGATGCGAAGGGCCTCCGGCTTAATCTTAGGGGGCCTTTTCCTCATTGTTTTGGGGGGAATGGTTCCCACCTTGAGTTTCCCGGGATGTTTTTTCCTCTTCTGCTCCTCTGGGACTCCGCATGTTGCCTGGGAGGTATTCTCCGCGGGAGGGGGGGGGTCCCCCTTCGCCCTCTGGTCCTCCTCCTTGGGCGTACCTCCGTAAAGTCGGAGTCGGTCTGCGTTCTCCTTGCGGGGGTTTATGCGTAATGCTGCCACGCTCGACACCCAAACTTTCCAATGCGTTACAACGATTTCTTAGAAGCTTTCATAGATCTTCTATTCGCGGTAACGCGCTGCCGTCGATCGATCTTTCCCATTCTCTCAACGTATTTCTATCTAATTTGGCTGTAATCAAATGTACCAATACCGCGTCCCATGCCTCGGTGGGCTGATCAAGCGCCTTTAACGCTCTTACGAACGTTCTATGCACCTCACGGGGTTGCAGACTACGAAGATGAAAATGGGAAACAAATTGATGGTTCATGGAGAAATGATCCAGGTTTTCGAATTTCCTATATTGCTCGATTAATTTTGTCACTTGCTCTTCAGTCCACTCCATATTAATTATCAACACAACACTTTAATTACGCAGTTAACTTGCTAAAATCAAGGCTCGGCTTGTCTCGAGGGTAGTCGGTAAAGAACTGACTTCCTCGTCGAACGTTTGTCAAAACGTCGACCCAAAAGTAAGCTTCGGTACCGTGATTGGATATTAGGAAAAATTACTAAATGCCAATCAGCATATTTTGGAGGTGTAGCCGCACCCTTCCTTAGCGCTTTTCTAGGAGGTGAGGGTGTGTCTTCAAACATTTCCATAAATTTGGCAATGCAGCGGAATTTCCGCCAGGGTGTCCAAAATTGACCTGCCAGATGTCTGTTGGGCCCAGCTCCGAGGCTTCTTTGAAAGTCCACGTTTATGACACATGCAATTGACTGTTGAGGTCGTGAATAACTTGAAGGCTTGTAACTTCTTCACTAAAGATATAAAACGATTTCCTCAAAAACAGTCAAGTTACTTGCGTGTCATAAAACGTGCTAGCCATCTGCACGTGGAAGGTTTTTCCTGGTGCCGATTGCTAGCCGCCTGGTCTTCGATAATCCCTTGACCGAGGCCCGAGGTGACCGTCGGGCCACCAGCAATCGTGGCTGGACCCTGTCATAAATCGGCTACTCAGTCCTTTTCCATTCTTTAAAAAATACGCTGACTAAAGAAAACACCCGAGTCATTCGTGTCCCCGATGCGCTTTTTCCCGAAACCATCCTGGATGGTTACAATTGTTGTTATTGTTATGATGATGTTATGTCATACAACTAGTTTGATTTTTTCCACTATAAAAATGTTCATTATTTATACATTATATGCATTTTTGGAGTTTTGTCCCGAACGCCCATTTAAAATGCGCACTGTGCCTGGGCTCGAACGCGGCAAACCCACAGAAAACCGTCCACACTGCGGCAACGAATCCCTTTGTGTTCGCGCAAAAAACCGACTCGAAATGGTTCGTTGCGCGGCATTGCAGTACTGCCGTCCACACGAACGAATATGCGCCCAAACACGTTCGGTCCGTGCCGCGTTGCAGCCGCAGCGCGCTCGTCTATACCCACCTTAAGGAACAGAGGAAGAATTCGTAAAGAATTTATTACTTCCTGCGGTGACTTCCAAGTCTTTAAATTTGAAAAGGATCCATCGGTGAATACGCTATTCTTTGGGCCGTAATCAAGCCTAATAGCCCAATGGCAACTGGAATTAGCATCATGCAAACAGGGCTACAATGAAAATGTGCTCTCTTATTCGCAGAAAATCGAAAATTGCTTAATTAAATTAACTAATAGTTTAGAAGACAATCAATCTCCCGTTGAACGTCAAGCATGCGTAAAACTCTTACAAAAACAGGCATTAGATGTATTTGTTATGCGTCTGAAAAGAGAAATCGCTATAATCGTTAAGTCACAAAGACCTAATACTTTAGAGGAGGCGATTCAAATTGCGATAGCGGAAGAAACGGAGCAAAGATCACTGATCGAAATAGCAAGATTTCAGGGATTAAACTTGAGAGAAACTAGGCATTGCACAAATTGTAACCGTACCGGTCACACAACTATTAATTGCTATTTTCGTGATCCTAATACCATTTCACAAAATACACATTTTCGTAGGAAGCCAGTCGTTAGACAACTCGAGACAAATACGTACACAGAAAATCATAACACTTCATACAGCCAAAACGTATACAACTATTGCAAGAAGGTTGGTCATTTGATTAACCAATATAGGAAGCGCGAGTACAATAACTCACTTGCTCGACAAGATGATAGAGCCTCTCCCACTGTTGGTTTTATGCATTGTATAAAACCCAGTTAAACAAAAATTATCTCTTATAGTTCTGAGAATATATTGGGGTATAGATTTCCAATGCTTATACAAAAGTGTTTATACTAAGGGGGACCGGTAGGGTCCGAATGCTCCATGCTTCTCTTCTATATTCATTCGTTAGAGTTTTTCCTTTGAATAAGGACGTGCCTTCTTTTACTATATAAAATAAAGTAGTTTTATTAAACTGAACTGTGTATTATATATTATCGAACTTCCTCATAATCTAGTTTTCCAATACCTACAACATCGTGTCATTCCACTCATCAGGCTAACAATCTATTGCACTTTCCAGGAAATCGTTATTTACCACTAATTAACGAAGAAAAACCATTAATGCATTTGAAGGTAGCAGATTCGCCTGCTCTTGAAAATACCAAATCTACCCAACCTAAAGTAAAACCAATGGAATTTTCAAACGCTATCACCATTCCTACCCGTTCAGAAATGTTAGTTACAGTAAAGGTATTAAACCCAAACGCAAAGGAAGGAATAATTTCGCGAGAAACCATTGGACCCGGTATTTTCCTTTGAGAAAGACTGATCAGAAATAACGGAAATTCTGAAGCTATGACTTCTATTTTAAACGTTACCGATGAAGACATAAAAGTTAATAAGCCTGTAGTAACATTAGAATCATTAGACCAAGCCGTTACCCATATTTTGAATTTCAACTCAGAAAAATCGCCTGAACGGAAAACAAATATTGATTCTCGATCCGAACGCGTGGAAACTCTTATCAAACATCTTCGCTTAGACCACCTCAATGCCGAAGAGAAACGCAGTATCATTGATCTTTGTACCGAATTCAATCATATTGCGTACTTAGAAGGAGATATCTTATCCTGCACAGATGCTATAACACACAACATAGCGACAAATACGCAGACACCTATTTCCGCCAAAACGTATCGCTATCCAGAGTGCCACAAGGAGGAAGTCAATATTCAAATCAGTAAAATGCTAAAAGACAGCATCATTAATGAATCAAATTCTCCATGGAATGCCCCTTTGGATAGTTCCAAAAAAGTCAGATGCATCGGGCCAAACCAAATGGCGCATTGTCATTGACTATAGAAAATTAAATGAGGTTACAGTAGGAGATTCATTCCCACTTCCCAATATAACGGAAATCTTAGATCAATTAGGCAACTCAAAGTATTTTACGACTTTAGATCTCGCGTCAGGTTTCCATCAAATCAAACTTGATCAAGAAGATTATGCAAAGACAGCCTTTTCTACTCCAACTGGACATTATGAGTTTAATCGTATGCCATTCGGGTTGCGAAACGCACGTGCTACATTTCAACGATTAATGAATACAGTTTTAGCGGGTATACAAGGGATTCGATGTCTAGTCTATCTTGAGGTTATTATCGTTTATGCTGATTGTTTAGAAACGCATACAAGGAAACTCCGCGAAGTATTTCAAAGATTATCAGAGCATAACCTAAAGCTGCAATTAAATAAATGCGAATTTTTACGCCGAGAAGTAATGTACCTCGGCCACGTATTATCGGAATCAGGAGTAAAACCAAATCCTTCTAAAGTAGAAGCAGTAAGAGAGCTCCCAACTCCACGGTCACCTAAAGAGATAAAATCGTTCCTAGGTCTTGCTAGCTACTATCGAAGATTCATTCCGGATTTCAGTAAAATTTCTAAGCCCGTAACTTCACTATTAAAGAAAGATACAGCATACCTATGGATTAGCAATCAACCGAATTCCTTTGAAACTCTAAACTCCAAATTAATTTTGGAATCCATATTGCAGTATCCAGACTTCTCAAAAGAATTTATCCTCACGACAGACGCCAGTAATTTTTCCATTGGCGCTGTATTATCACAAGTCTATGGTGCCCAAGACTTACCAATAGCCTACGCTAGCCGTACATTAAGCAGAGCAGAGTCGAACTACTCAACGATAGAACGAGAATCACTAGCAATAGTATGGGCAATGAAACACTTTCGTTCGTATATTTTCGGAAGGAAATTTAAAATAATCACTGACCACAAACCATTAACGTGTGTTTCGACCGTACGTCACCTTTTTGGAACAGTAACGACGGCGCGCGTCTAACAATTATAAGTTGCCTAAACTGCGCTTCCCGACGGCAAATTGATGGCGGCGAGAACTTTTGGGCGATTAGAGAGTCTTTGAAGGACTGTAACCACAGTAGCTCCTAATCAATGTTATGTACTTTATTGAGAACTACAGCTATTATTAGATAGACAACGGTGTTATGGATAGGTACACCTGTTTCTTACGCTGGTTGGTGGTAAACTAAACTAAAGGCTCATCACGCTCTACAAGGTGGATTCCGAGTGGGTGGAGTTCCATATGTTTTTTAAAACACTGTAACTTTATTGGTGCAATACCGGCATAGCTCCCACCAAGGGTGCCAAATAAGACCTTCCCCTAATAATTAGGGGAAGGGAAAAACTCTTCGTGGGAAACCCTACGACGCGGGCGGGCAGCGTCACCGCAGGACCGCTAATTCTGTCATCGGGCCTCACAGGCCCTTATCGCCCGAGTACAAAGAGGCCCTTGACTTAGACTTGCACGCCAGGAAAACTGGCGCCCCGACTATGAAAAGTCTCGCCATACTCAAGAATCCTGGCGCCTTGACATGCTGGCAGTCCGTCCTCTCGAATCAACACAAGATCGTTGACGCTCAGCATCTCGCTGGACCCCTGCTTCCATTTACTGCGAATCCTAATCTCGTTCATATACTCTTTGTGCCATCTAACCCAAAAATGCTGCTTCATTTTTTGAATGTGCTACCATACAGACAGCATGTTAGATGGTACGTCGCTAAAGTCGTGCTCAGGTAGAGCTGTTAATGACCAATAAGGAAGTGTGCTGGGGTTAAAGATTGTAAATCATTTGGATCCGAGGAAAGAGGTGTTCGTGGACAGGATTTTAATACACCTTGTAACGATGGTTGTTTAATGGTTACTTGAGAGGGTCGGGCTGACCACAAAGAAGATCCACTTGTGACTAGTAACGGCAATGATATATTTTACTCGGATTACACTGGTTGGTACTTATAATGTTGTCGCGTACTCGGGAGCCCAAACGTAGGGAGCAAGATGTGCCGTGTGGTCCGGGTATGTCCACACAAGGGAGCAATGCCGGAGCCTGACAGGTATGCTGTTCGTTTGGCGTCTCCTTGACGTCTGCGAAGACGTGGGAGCAAGTGTGTCGTATGGTCCTGGATATGTCCACACAAGGGAGCAATGCCGGAGCCTGACTAGTTCCTTGTCCTTAGATGTCCACATAAGGGAGCGTCTTAGGAGCAGTGAACCCACTTGTCCATAAAAACTATAGGTCGGGCCTCTTTTTATTCCTTGCGGGAGGTCTTGGGCCAGTGCGAGTGGTGGAGGGGGGAGAGTCAGCGCGCAAGCGCACAAGGGTTGGTCAGGTAGCGGGGGTGCAGGTCAAGCAGGGTGACGGGGGCGCTAGTCTGGCGGCCGCCCGGTGCACTACCTCTTAATGCAGGGCGCTACAACCTTCAATTTCAATCACATAGGTATAAAGCTGTTCACACGTTACCAAGGTGTCTCCTACGGCCCTAATCAAATGATATTTAAACGACTTCACCGCAGCTTCCCATAAACCACCGAAATGTGGTGAATTTGGAGGCGAAAACTGCCATAATACTGATCGCTCGTTCAAATAACGAGTCCTTTCTTGACTGTTTCCTTTACGACGAAGAAAATCAAACAATTCTACCAGCTCATTATTCGCGCCGACAAAATTCGAGCCGTTATCGCTATAGACATTTTTAGCTTTGCCGCGCCTCGCGAAAAATCCTTTCAAAGATGCAATAAATGCTTCAGTAGTAAAGTCACTGACTACCTCTAAATGCACCGCCTTTGTTAGAAAACAAATATACACGGCTACATAAACCTTTAGACGCCTTTGACTTCTAAAACGCTTCTCTTTTATGTAGAAAGGGCCGCAATAATCCACCCCTACATTCTCGAACGGACGTGTCGCAACTAACCGATCGCGTGGAAGATCGCCCATCAGGTAGCTTTGGCGGACAGGTCGGTTTTGCTTTGAAACACCGCAGACATTTGCGGATCAAAAATCTTGTGCTGTTTTTCCCATCAATTGGCCAATAAACCTGCCTAACCGCATTCAAAGTCGCTTGTGCACCGGCATGTAAATTCCGAATATGCTCATATCGAATAATCAAAGTCGTAACTGAATGAGACTTCGGTAGCAATATTTGATGCCTTTGACCATACTTCATATCCGCATTTTTCAAACGTCCACTTACCCTAATTATACCGTTCGCATCGACAAAAGGTGCAAGATCCAGTAGCTTGTTCGATGCGTCCAGAGGCTTATCGCCCTTTAGTTGCGCTAGTTCTTTACAAAATACCTGCGCTTGCGTCTGAAAACTATTTAGAATGGGAAGTGGTTCTACAAATTCCTTCCACGCAGTCTAGTTCCTGCATTATAGACTTTGCTGAAATAATGACCGTTTTTGTACTACGCTGTTCTTGCGAATCGACATTGATCACGCACGAAATAAAATCTTGCTTTGCGTTCCAGCAAATCCCTAATGTCTTTTTCGTATCCAAAGCCTTGAACTGCATGGTACTAGGATTAGCCTGCCTTTCAAATCCCGAAATTGACGATTCTTCATTGGAAGGACACTCCTCTAATTCCAAAAACCTGGCCATACTATCCTTCAATCCGAGGCGAGCTAAATAACAATTGCGCTTGGCATTATTGGGTTGCGTACAGCTCGTCCTACCGGACAGAACCCAACCAAAACGCGTCTTCTGTAATACACTTACTTTATTGGGCAATCTAATCTGATTTTTATTTTTAATTTTTTTTTTACAAAAATTTTATTCAAAAGATACAATGGTTAGAGCTATGGATGATTACATTGTATACATGTAGTGAATAATCTACGGTGTACATGATTGGTGTAGCTTAAAAATTAAGTTAGGCTGCCTGGTCGTAGGAGAGACGCTCACGGCCTGTGAGGAGGTGTCGTGTGTTGATGTGGGATCTTTCATTCCAGTTTGCTGCTTGTTGTCACCTTGTGGTGCGATTTTCTAGGACAGAAATGTGTCTGGAGGTTTGTGAGGGGGGATTCCGAAAAAGTATTACCGGGGGGCCCGGGAAAAACGGAATGAGGTGTATCGTAGCTTTAGTTTAGCTGGGTGTGGGGGTTTATATCTAGCATTCATATCGGATTCATTCATTCCTATTTACAGTCATTTACTCGCACATGTGTTCTTATGACAGGGGATGTGGTTTAAAAAAAAACAAAAAAAAAAGAACATTAAGCTATTTACATTATATACAGGGTTTAAGCTTTGGCTGAGGAGGAAATCGTTGCTTAAGATGGTGGATGGGGGGGATTTAGGAAGTGAGGGGGTCTTGGAGGCACCAGTATTTTTTTGTGTTGTGGTGGTAGGTGTTTAGTTTGTCAATTTTTGGGATCTGTGTGTTGAAGTCGGTACGGTAGGTCGTATTTCGGCTGTTGGTGTGGGGGTCATATAGGATTTTTTTATTAGTTGCTGTACACTGTACGGTGTAAGTGATATATTATCGGGATGTTATTATGGTCGGTGATTCTACCTGTTTTGTCGAGGAAGATGAAAGCTTCTGGGGGGATGTGGCCAGATGCGAGTGTCTTTTCGTGGTATAGGTCGTGAGGGTATAGGGAGCTGTTGATGAGGTTGTTGGTGCGGATTTTGTGGATGTTTGAGAAGTAATCTCTGTTAAGTTTGATGATGAAATTGTCTATTCTGGGTATATTAGCTGCGTCGTATAGGGTTCTGTTGCTAGTGAAGTGTTTGAAATTGGATTCTTTGGTTCTATGGAGGCCCGTGCAAGCCCTCAGGCATTTACGTTCGAAGATCCTGATTTTCTCCATCGTTTGGGGGCTTAAGTTGAACCATATTTGGCAGCCGTACGAAATGATGGGTCTGATTAGGAACATATAACAGAGAATTTTTATTTTCGGGTTGAGGTAGCGCGAATAGAATAGTCTGGTTGCTAGTTGCTTAGGAACGCTTTTGAGGCTTTTTCCAATTGTAGCTTAATGTGAGCGTTGAAAAGTAGGCGATCGTCGAGGTGGATTCCAAGGTACTTTACTTTTTTTTTTATGGGGGATTTGGGTGTTAGAGTGGTTTAGCTGGAAGGATTTGTAGGAGTTCATGAAGCTTCTGCTCTGGTGTTTTATGACGCTGCGGAAAAGTATGGTTTCGGATTGATTTTTAATTTCCACGTTAGGTAGTAGTCGTTTATTTTATTCAAAAGATGTTCCGATTTTTTTTTGGAGTTTGAGAATGTTTTTACCTTTGAGGTATACTATTAGGTCGTCCGCGAAGTGGATGGTTTTTATATCTGGGGATTCGGGGATGTTGAAGAGTTTGGATCTGTCGGCGTTAAAGAAATTGAAGAGGTCTGGGGAGGTAACTCTGCCTTGTTGGAGACTGTCTGTCAGATGGTGGATTACGTTACAGTCGGATTTGTTAATGGAGGTGAAGAAACTTTTGCCTAGGGTCATATCCACTACTAATTTTAGGAGGTGGAGCGGGAAACCCCTTTTGGAAAGCTTGTAGTAGAGGCCTTTTAACCAGACTGTGTCGAAGGCTTTTTCTAAGTCGATGAGGCAGGCTGCTATGGATTCCTTGTTGTGGAGGGCGTGTTGTATGTCTGAAGTGAGCGTGTGGTATGCGTGAATAGTGCTGAGTTTATGTCGGAATCCGAATTGGGTGTCAGGTATTAGGTTGTTGCCGCCGTAGAATTTTTCGAGTGCTTTTTTTATTAAAATTTCAAATATTTTGGAGATGTTTGGGAGGAGGCTGATCGGTCTGTAGCTGGATGGGTCAGACGGATTTTAACCCTTTTTTTTATTGGGAGGACTCCTGCTATTTTCCAGGCTGTGGGGAAGTATCTGTTGTTTAAGCAGTTGTTAAAAAGGGTGTTATAGCAGAAAATGATTTTATTGGGTAAATTCTTTAGGATGATGTTTGGGATTTTTTCGGGCCCGGAAGATTTTTTATTATTAAGTTTTTTGAAGAGTTGCGAAGTGCGGTGGTGTGATGTGAAGAAGGTCGGTGTCGAAATTCGGGTTGCTGGCGAGGTTTGTGTCAGAAAAGGGTGAGGGAGTTATTTGTCCGTTTGTCTCAGCCGATGTCAGTCATGAGTTTTTTGTGGTGTTTATCAATTATTTCGGTTAGTCTCGGGTTCCCTAGCGTTGAGTTCTGGGAGTTTGTGGCGGCAAAGTGAGCTCCTAGAACGTTCAGCTTGTCGGAGTCTTTGGCGATGATGAAGTTACCGTCTGGGTCTTTTCGGAGTGAGCCCGTAGGGATCCTGGCTTTATCTAAGAGGTCGAGGTTAATTGGCGGAATTTTGAGGTATGGGATGGAGAGGTTCTCTTTGTTTCTAAAAATTGAGTTTAACTTTGGAAACAATTGGTGGGAGTTGAAGGGGATATTTTTTATTTTATTTTCCCAGTGCGTATTGATGGATTTTAGAACTCTTTTTTTATTGATGCTTTGCAATTGTTTAGTTGGGCTTTGGCTATTTTTATAATTTCCTGGGAGTGGGGGGAAGTGTGTCTGTAGGCGTTGTTGAGTATGGAGAGTAAGGAGGTTTTCGTTTTATGCAGTTTTCTGATTGTGTGGCTAATATATGTATCTGAGGAGTTATAATCAGGGACATTTCGGTCGATTGCTTGTAATATTATTTTTGAGAGGTCGGCTAGATGTGTATCGATTTCGGAGTTTTCGCGATTTCTATTGAGCGCGATTTCCGATCCAGGTTTTTATTTAAGTCGTTTCTGAATTTTGTCCAGTCTGTTTTATTGAAGTTTGGTCGAAGGGGGTTTTATTGAAGGGGGTGGTCGGGGGAGGTGAATACAAGTTTGTCGTCTGTTTGTGGGAGTGAGAGGAGGATCGCCCTGAGGTCACTGTCTAAGTTTAGGGTGGGGATGGTTCCGTCATTGTTTGTGTTGAGAATAGGTAGTCGGCTGTCTAGTAGGCCGATGTCGATAAAGGAGTTGCCTCTGGGGAAGGTGGGGATGTTGGTGTATTTTAGGGAGATTCTGAGGTTAAGTTGGTTGTTGAGGATCCACTTTGCGAGAGTCAGGCCTCTGCTATTGTAGTTGAGGTTATTCCACTGTTGGTGTTTGGCGTTGAGATCCCCGGCTAGGATATAGTAGTTCTTGGGATTTTTTAGGTCGAGGGTGGTAAAGATCTGATTTAGCTCATTTATGAAGTCAGTGGATTGGGCTCCTGCGGCGTAAGCGGCAATAACGAGGAGGTTGTTATTATTTTGGAGGTTGATTTTTATGGCGACCGGTTCAAGGATTGAGGAGGGGGGGTTTAAGGGAACCGCTTCGAATTTTATATTTCTTTTGATTAGGAGAGCTACTCCTCCACCGTTGGCGCTGTCTCTGTCGTTTCGGATGATGTGGTAATTTTTGAATTTGGGGCTGTGGCATGCTGGGTTTTCCGATGTTAGAACTTGGGCCAGGTAAAACCTTCTTTCAGTGGATGCGATTGAATTTATGTTCGCAGGTATTATTTTGAGTTTGGAGGGGTTAAAACCGATGAGGTTTTCGAGTCTACTGATCTGGGGGAGGAAGAGGTTTTTGAGGTCAGTGAAGAGTTTTTCATAGGGGGGTTGGGAGGGGTTTTGGGGAGGCTGGAAAGCGGTAGGAGTTGGGGGGGGGGGGGGTGCTGAGGATGGTTGGGCGGGGGGAGATCGGGGGTGTGAGAGTGTGGGTGTCTTGGGGAAGCTGTGATGGGGGTGTGGTTCGGTTTTTGGCTAAGGGCCCTGGCGTAAGACAGATCCGGTTTTGTTACTGCGGCGTCGAGGTGCGATTTGGATTTGTTTAAGAGGTTGGTTTTTGAAATGGTCTTTGATTCTGCGATGATTCTGAGTCTTTGCTTTAATTCCTTGAATTTTGGGCAACCTTTGTAGGATGCTGGGTGGCCGTAGCCTCTACATCTTAAGCAGTAGATACGAGAGGCTTCTAGTTTCGCGTCGGAGGGGAGTTTGCACTGCCCAGGTTCATGATTATCTGCGCATTTGACGCATCTGAATTCAAGGTTACAGTTTTTTGAAGTGTGACCTGTTCTTTGGCAGCGTGCGCACATTATAGGATCTTTCTTGATTAGTCTCTCCCACGAGATGACTTGATGTAGGAGAAGTTTAGTTTGGCTTAGTGAGTTTATGTCGCTTTCTGGTGAAATTTGACCTATGAAGAAGGGGAGTTTTTTGTTATTTGTGGAGGCGGAGGTCGTGCTGAAGTTTGAAACTTTTGTGAAATGCACGTTTTTTAACTGGAGGTTTTGTAGAGCATCGAGTACTTCTTCGGGGTCAAAACTTGAGTCTAGACCTTTTACGAGGAGGGTTAGGGGTATGATGGATTTGGGCGTGTAGGTGAAAAAACGCATTTTTCTGTCGCGGAGTGTGTTAATCGTGGCGTTGTAGTCGGTCATATTGTCTAATTGTATATACTGCTTGTTGCTGCTTATGTGTTTTATTTTAAAAATGTTGATACTTAGCGTGTTTTTTAGGATCCTGTATGATGATTGTTGGGAGCTCTCCATGATGTTTATTACTGGAGGTTTGGAGAGCGAAATTCTCTAAAGTGCCGGGATTCGGTCCTGCTGGGGTGGTGTTCCTGGTTGGGGTAGGTGGTCCAGTGGTTTCATTTGGTTGGTCGTGGCTGCGTTTTGGTGCGGTACATCTGGAGTGGTTTCGCGTCCTTCCTGGCTGGTTACTCTTTTTCCGCGTCGAGGGCGTTTGGGTACCAGTGTCCAGTCCTCATTTTTCCCCTCAGGTGGGGGGGGGGGGGGTAACGTCCTTGCTTTGGGAGAGCTGGGCCCTTCTCGATCGGGTGAGTTGCGTCCCTTCCCGTCAGGGTGCGGCCGTTTGGAGGGTAGGGATGGCCCTGGCTCGCCTGGGTGTAGGCTTCGGTCGAGACCGGTAGTGGGGGGCTCGTGAGTTTCAGTCGGTGGAGGGGGGTGCGTACCAGCGTGGTCAAGTGACGCTGGGGAGGCTTGGGTTTTCCCCGTTGTTTTCCTGTTTCTTCTAGGACTTCTTCCAATTGCTTGGAGAGCGTTTCGACCGTTTTGTTGAGATTTTCTATTATCTTTAGAAGATGCATCTGGCTATCTTGAGGATTGATGCCTCCACTTTTTGGTTGGGGGGTTGCTGACTTCAGCTTCATACCGTTTTTTGGTGATTGGTTTCCTTCAGCTGGAAGCTTGCTTCTTGAGGCACTTAAATTCGGCTTTGGAATTGGCGATTTACCCTTGGGTGGGTTTTTTATATTGTTGTGTGGTGCTGTTCGAGCCACGCGTTTGCTGGTGTCCTCGGTAACGTTTAATATTAATTTTTGGATGCGCTTTGCGTCGCATGTCCTTTGGGGGCCACGCACTGTGGCTGAGGAAATCTCCTGTGGGGAATCCGTGGTTTCGTTTATTTAGATGCGTTGGGCGGTGTGATGCGGTTTGTATAGATAAACGAATCAGAACTGCACTGGTTTCACATAAAAACTTTCACTTTCGCGATTGTTACACTGAGGTTAAGTATGCAATTAAGAGCCGTAGCACCGAGCGAGGGACACGTTCGTACGCTTCGAAGGACACAGGTAGACACCGCAATCTAATCTGACCAACATCTAGAGCACTATAATAAATGTATTCTCCGAATAATACGTCTACCTCAGCAGGCTTATAAAACTCGGGATCGGCTAACCTTAGCTTTTTTGGAACCGGTACCTTCCCCGGGTCCACCTTACAAGCAGGTAGACGACCCGTAATCACGGGCAATATTAAAAACATTACCGTTTCTGAATAATCCGAACACCTGGATTTAAAGCGTGTTTTCACGTAATACTGTACGCTACTACTATTTGCACCCAATCCCAAAACTGGTACCTCAAACGTGTGCAATTTTAAACTAAGGCATTTCGCGAGTCGCCCCGTCATAAAATTAAACTGAGCACCCGGATCCAGGAGACCCCGGCATCGCCTTTCGTTTTTATCGCGATCTAAGATAATGATATGCGCCGTGGCTAAAAGTACTTCTGACCGCTGGTACGACACTAACACCTTTATTCCTTCCGGCGACCTTGACGCTCGTTCTTCCACCTGCGCTATAGTGCCTCTATCAACTACCGTGGTCTCAAAATGCAATAAGACATGATGTCTTTTGCCATATTTTGAACAATTAGCTTCCCTACATTGAAAGGTCGAATGACCCGACCGAAAGCAATTGTGGCGAATCCTTGCCTTTGTAACCTCTAGCACCCTAGCACGCGGATCCAACGCTAAAAACTGCCCACAGTCCTGTATAAAATGCCCTTTCTGGCAGACTGGACAACCTGCACCCTCTGTACCTTGAACATAAGCATGATGCGGTCGGTCACCACGCTCCGCGAATTTCGGTCTCTCGCGTTGCGTATTCGTGGGTTTCTTTAAATTTATTTAAAAATTCTAATAATTGCTCTAACGTAGGCATGACGCTCTCATCTATCGAACGTTCCCAGTGAATGCGTGTATCTTTGTCTAATTTAGCCCCAACAATATAAATTAGCATTTCGTGCCAATCAGTGGGCTGCCAGCGACTTTAATGCTTTCACATGCATCTCAACTTTGTCCGCTAAACTACCTAATGCGGTTGTCCTATTCGATGGCACTTCCGCTACCTCGAAAAGCACACGAATATGTGCATGAACAATTTTGCGTGGTTTATTAAATCTTTTTGCAACAACTCCCACGCGATCATATAGTGTTCTTCCGAAGCACTAATCGAACCGACCATGGTTAATGCATCTCCGAACAAATATGATTTTAATAAATGAAATTTATGCACTACCGGTAGTGAATCGTTCTCGTGCACCAAATCCCGGAACGTATCATAAAAATGATTCCATTCGGCATAATTCCCATCGAATGGCTTTATTTGTATTTTTGGAAGAATTGACCGTCCGCTCGGCGGTGATGATGACGACGCCACATTAATCGTCGAAAGATTTTTGTGGTTATTCGCGGTTGCTACTCTACCGCGGCCCTTTCTAATGTCATCGCTACATTGATAATAATTTCTTTCGAACTCGGCACGTTCAATCTCGTGCTCTGGATTGTCCTCCAGCGACTCAATTTCTAATTGAATACTCCCGAAACTATTATAAATCTGTTCCAAATTCTGTTGACGTTGATTCAACATATCAACGTCAACCGGATTCTCGACATCGACGACAGCTTTGTGAAGCCGTGAACTGTGCTTTATATGAACCGCGTTGTCGTATTAGCTTCTTCATTAATTCCGCTATGTCAATAGAAATTTGAAGGTATATCCGAAAGTAGTCTTAGGAAAGAAGGAAAAGTGAGTCACCACCTACCTGAGCGTGATTTATGGCGTCTTCAGCCCTGACTTCGAACGCTGCCACGTGGTCCGTCCTGATCGTCCCCTGCAGTGATCGCTGCTGTCCTTGACCCTCCGTTGCACAATATAGGTTGGCGACGTCAACCAGCAAGCGAATCTCTGCGCCAAATCCTCTTGTTGGCACCTGGGTAGACGATGGAGACCCAATAGTAAACAGCTCGCCAGAAGACCCAGAAGCACGAAGTACCTTCCTTTCCGTTGTGAATCACGGCTGCTTCCTCAATAGATGTTGACCACTCTCAAAAGAGTGGATCCGGCTCGAAGGACCAATGTTTCGACCGTACGTCACCTTTTTGGAACAGTAACGACGGCGCGCGTCTAACAATTGTAAGTTGCCTAGACTGCGCTTCCCGACGGCAAATTAATGGCGGCGAGAACTTTTAGGCGATTAGAGAGTCTTTGAAGGACTGTAACCACAGTAGCTCCTAATCAATGTTATATACTTTATTGAGAACTACAGCTATTATTAGATAGACAACGGTGTTATGGATAGGTACACCTGTTTCTTACGCTGGTTAGTGGTAAACTAAACTAAAGGCTTATCACGCCCTACAAGGTGGATTCCGAGTGGGTGGAGTTCCATATGTTTTTTAAAACACTGTAACTTTATTGGTGCAATACCGGCATAGCTCCCACCAAGGGTGCCAAATAAGACCTTCCCCTAATAATTAGGGGAAGGGAAAAACTCGTCGTGGGAAACCCTACGACGCGGGCGGCCAGCGTCACCGCAGGACCGCTAATTCTGTCATCGGGCCTCACAGGCACTTATCGCCTGAGTACAAAGAGGCCCTTGACATAGACTTGCACGCCAGGAAAACTGCCGCCTCTGACAACTACGCAATTTGTATCTCAAAGGATTTAGAAACTCATGACATTAAATTCCAAGAACTAGCGAAATAATACCCACACCATTTAAATGCATTCAAAGACCAAAACGTAGTAAATGAAGAAATAGTTATAGTAAAAGAAAACGACAACCACATATTCTAGCTTATAATCAAGGGAAATTACTGGGACCAAGCATAAAATACTATGCACACTACGGAATCTGTTAATAAAACTAAATCTAAAATCTGTAAGCTTATCCCCACCAGGGACGAAATTCGAAAAATTCAAGTGGGAAAAAGTTAGATCCATACTAAGGTATATATTCAAAGAAATTAATATTCAAATCAAAATATACTTCGATACATACAAACACCAACGACTGACCAAATCATGGACATTCTGAAGGAGAATCACGACTCACCTTCTGCAGGTCACTCAGGGTTTCACCGAACGTATAAAAGAATTAGGGAAAATTACAAGTGACCTTCCATGAAAAAAGGCATCGCGAAATACATTAAATGTTGCAAATCTTGCCAGGAAAATAAATTAGTACGGAAAAGAAATCATGCACCGATGCAAATAACAACCACCTCCACTAAAGCATTCGAGAGAGTAGCTTTAGGCATCGTAGGCCCTTTACCCTTAACAGAAGATGATAATAAATACATTCTCACTATCCAAGACGACCTCAGCAAATCCTCGCAAGCATACGCTATTCCAAATCACGAAGCACGAACAATTGACAAAACCTTCCACCATGAATTTACTTGCAAATATCGCATACCGAACGCGATACTAACAGATCAAGGGAGAGACTTTACATCCCAATTATTGAAAGACGTCGCGAAACTATTTAAAATAAAACAGATCCAAACATCCGCATATCATCCACAAAGTAATGGCGCTTTAGAGAGAAGTCACGCAACATTGGCAGATTATCTGAAACACTACATAAAACCGACACAAACAGATTGGGACGAATGGCTCCATACCGCCATGTATTCTTACAACACTACAATTCATACATCCACGAAACATACCCCTTACGAACTAGTTTTCGGAGAGAAACCTGAAATTTCGTCAGCTCTCACGAAAAAGGTAGAATTCAGATACACGTGCGACGATATTATTACAGACCTCACACTCAAACTTCAAAAGTCACGCGAAATTGCCAGAAACCACGTAATACAGTCGAAGGAACGAAATAAATCATACTATGACCGCAGAACAAATAGAGTACATTATCGCGTAGGAGATTTAGTATATCTGCGCAGAGAGAAAGTCACGAATTCGAAAAAGCTTACCCCTAATTACGAAGGACCGTACAATATAATTAAAATCAATTCATCCGTAAATGTTACGTTACAAATCAAGAATAGACAAACCGTAGTTCACATTGATGGGATCAAACGAGCACATACTTAGTTTAAACCAATATATACATCGCATGTTAAACCCATTTCTGAAATGGAATTATTACTTCACGACACACGTATACTAAAATCTTGTGATACACCAAATCGCAATCAGTGGATATTTGTATTACCCAAATCGAGCGACGTTACAATTAATTGTGGGTTTGATAACCACCCATTTGATGTAAAACTATCAGGTTCAGGAATTTTTCAACTGAACGATAATTGTAAAGCGTATACATCCTCCACAGTGTTAATCGCTCAATCATCCCTCGAAAGTAACTATTCATCTATTGTACCCCGACTCAACATATCCGACGACGATTGTTGTGACGAAATCTATATAAATCTTACTACGATACCTATATTACGGTATAGCACATTACACAACATTAATTTAGATAACCTAGATGTAGCCAGGTACAAACTCAACACTATTTCCGAAACGCTTTATATAATAACAAAACAACGAGAAATCCACCATAAATTGTCAGCTTACTCATATATAGGATACTTACTTGTAATCATCTCTGTTTTATATATAATGTATAAGTGTTGTAAATGTTGTAAACGCCGACGACATCGTCACGATCACAACGACGACGATAACCTAAATTGCACCAAAATTGTAAATTGTTTAACGTTCAAGATAGGACATAACCAGAATACAGCACGTTTTTGTCGAGACCACGCTCTTCGCGCGTTACCCATAGAACAAACCGACTCATCATCGGGTACTAGTGAAGAAACGGAAATCACGCCGTCTACTTCATATCCTAGGTCGGGATCGCGACTTAAAGATAAATTTTAAAAACTCTCGTTTATCTTTAACTAAGGGGGGAGGTGTAATGTATTCGCCCCCAATATATTTGTATTAGTCTTACGATATATATTTCTGTATTAGTCTTATTATCTACTAGTCACCTAAAGGTGACTAGTAACGCGGCAGCAACGCGGCATTACAACGTGTGCCCGGTGTTCCGTTTTTACCACGAACACGCGCCGCGCTTGGAACGAACCCTGAATTTCAACGCGCATTCGCCATCATGGTTCGTTGCGCGGCATTGCAGTATTGCCGCGCGCTACCGTCCAAACGAACGAATATTCGCCCAAACACGTTCTTTCCGTGCCGCGTTGCAACCGCGGTGCGCTCGTCTATACCCACCTTAAGGATTCATGCATGCAAATATTTGTAAGTTTCCGTCGTCACGAAACTCGTCATCGAACCTCATCGCATCTCCGCTTCCAAAACAACTCGTCATACTGTCCTATGATCCCTACCGCTCCCCAGTCCTTCGGAATTCGCTCTCACCATCCCTACTACACCGTTTCCAATATCCTTTAACCAAGTCCCCACTACCAATTAAACAATAAACTGTACCCTACTTCTGTGCAAACCCAAAGGCCGGGCAGGGCACAGAGGCAAGCCGGGGATCGCTGTAACACCGCCAATTGTGCGGATGTAAACAGTTGCAAACTGCACATGCGTCGAATCATTAAAAGGATATTGAAACCCCGAAAAAATGTTATTGAAAATAATGTGACGTTGACATGGCAATCGAGACGAATGGATGTGAGGAGCGTCATTTGCCTGTAAAGTGACTCGCGTGTTTCGTTGGCTGTCTCGTAAATTGGCTGTCCCTGCCCTAATGTAAAAAAAAACCATTTGATACCTGTTAAGCTTAGTAAACCTTAGTATTCTCTGCAACCATAATAGTAACACACGCGATGCACCTTTACTTCCCGAGGAGTAACTTGAAATTTATAAAGTCCAACTTTATAGTGGTTATTGTTGGTTTTATGCATTGTATAAAACCCAGATAAACAAAAATTATCTCTTATAGTACTGAGAATAAATTGGGGTATAGAATTCCAATGCTTATACAAAATTGTTTATACTAACTAAGAGGGACCGATAGGGTCCGAATGCTCCATGCTTCTCTTACTATATAAAATAAAGTACTTTCATTTAAACTGAACAGTGTATTGTTGGATGACCAGCCCTTGAGTCACCGATGACTGTAAGGCCCGCGGATCCTGGCCTAGTCAAAGTCAATATTTTGCACTAGGGCAGTAGTCAGCGATATGACTACTGCCAAGGGCCAGACTCCGCGTCGGCTAAGGCGACAACAACAAGGGCTAAGGTCAGCCTTTCCCCCCTAAAAACCACGATATATATAGTAGCGGAATAGCTACTCCTAGGCAGAATCAGTTTAGTAGAGAACAAGAGCGGAAGCTATGTAAAAGTACTCACCGAATTACTTTGAATAAACTTCTTCTTTAAAGTGCGTAATATATATATAAAACGTGTTGCACTCGATTTCGTTTAACCCCGGAATCCAACATAAAATTGGTGTCAGAAGTGGGATAGTCTAACGTTCATCGACTTCGCTACACTCCTGGATCGAAGAAACATCCAGCACGAACCGTGGACGACAACTTCAGTTGTTAATTAGACCATCGAAAAGTTAAGCCATAAAAGAAGAGGAAACACATTCAAGAAGTCAATTGAGGTAAGTGTTGTTCAAAGATCACTCTTACAATTTGATCAGATCATCTTCTAACTTCCGCTCCCCAAAAATCCAGAAAACCTATTTACATATACCTCCACTTTCTTACTTATAATACACACAACAAGAATCATGCCGCATACACAAAATACTGATACTCAAGCTTCAACTTCAACCCCTAGTTCGATACCGCAACTTTCAATAGAACTACTGATTAAATTATTACCCGATTCCTTCGATGGCGACAGATATAAATTGCGCAGCTTCATAAAACAGGTCGACGCTGTTTTCGAATTAGCTAAACCATTCCAAATTACACCATTAATACTATACAGGGTGTCAGAACACTCAGGGAACATCGGGGTATAAGGTGTAGCTGGGGTGATTTTAAACAACTTTTTGCTTGACCCAAATGTCCTGGATAGTAGCGTTTTTGAGTTATTAACGAAAAACACTGACCAATGAGAGCGCCCGCTGGGCATCGGCTGACGCGCGCTCAGGTGCGAACCGATCACTTGCGGTCGGTCGTGATGGGGGCATCGAGGGTACCGAGGGAAGCGTGCGGCAAATGTTACATCGTCTTAGTTAAGGATAATGTGGAATTATTCGTTATTCGTGAATAAGAAATACACTAATAAGTCGTGTAATAACCGTGTTCGATACGTTTATTCATTATCCGAACGGAATAAACTGTTTTATTACTTATGAAAAAAATATTTTTTTTATCAGTGCGTTTTCAGGTGGATAAATTATGTTTTAAGACAAACGATTTGCATAAATAATGTTAGGAAAAGCTAGTTAAACTTACCCATTCGTTCACGAATTAACCTGCTTAACATTGTGCGAATCCTGACCTAGGCAACGGTCAACAGCTGATGTTACGGCCGACTTAGTATCCAAGCACGATCACTCCATTTCACGCGTCAGCCGATGCCCAGCGGGCGCTCTCATTGGTCAGTGTTTTTCGTTAATAACTCAAAAACGCTACTATCCAGGACATTTGGGTCAAGCAAAAAGTTGTTTAAAATCACCCCAGCTACACCTTATACCCCGATGTTCCCTGAGTGTTCTGACACCCTGTATGTAAAAAATAGAATCACGGGAAAAGCGCGCGAACAAATTGAAGTCCATTGTAGTCTAACCACCTGGGAAGAAATTTCCGAATTATTGATTACGTTATACCAAGACCGGAAATCACTTGATCAACTATTAGAAGAATTAAGTTGCATGAAGCAGGAAACACGTGAAAGTGTATCACAATTTTACCAGAGACTAGAAGATTTACACTCTAAGGTACTAGGCGCAATCCATAACACAGAAAACAACAAAGAAGCTTTAAAAGGGCGGTTACTAATGATCAACGATATCACTTTGAATCGGTTCGTTCATCATACTCACCCTAAAATTTCGCAAATGCTAAGGTATAGAGAATTTAGAAATATTAATAGTGCGTTTACTGCAGCTATTGCGGAGGAAAAAGCCTTACGTCTAACCGACAATAATGACAAACCTCGCCAATGCAAAATTTGTGGTCGTACAAACCACGCTACGCACAATTGTTATAGAAACAGATCCAATCCCTCGACCCACACTTACAGTAACCCCAGATCTGTTAATTTCAATCAAATCCCTGCGACGTCTATGAATCCACAAAACCAGGCACAACCAACTAATCAGTGCCGCTACTGTAAAAAATCGGGCCACAATATAGAAGAATGTAGGCTACGGCAGTATAATAATAACCGTAACAGTAATTACTATAACGACAACCGACAAAACCAACGACAGAACCCAATTAACAATAATCAAGACCGGCAACGTCAATACCCAAATTCTTTCAAGTCGAATCAACAACATTCATTTAACGTCAATCAAGAAAGGTATAGCTTCACCGATGATAGAGGTTCAGATTTTCAACAACAGAATTTTCGTTCGACACCTCATCATCGCGAACCACCAATTTCCATGGAACAAGCAGCAATAGAATTCAACAATTTCAGAATCATTGTTAGATTCAAACGACCTAAAGTACATTCTTTTCGAATCAAAAAACTCTAACTCCAAAGATAAAATTTTAAAATTCTTAATTGACACGGGCGCCTCTGTCTCTTTAATAAAAGCGTCCAGTATCGCCAATTTCGTCCTTAATAACGACGTCCCTGTAGTATTAAATGGAGTAACGCCGAATGCACCAGTCACAACACGTGGTGAAACCGAGATCGAACTTAAAATTCACACAAGTAAGATCGCGGCTAAATTCCAAATTATGGACACTCCGACAAACGTGCCCTTCGACGGACTCTTAGGTGATGATTTTCTGCAATCACAAGGAGCTATAATTAATTATGAGAACTACACTGTCTCTTTAAATTCTTTCTCATCGCAGATCCCTCTGCTTCGGAATACACCGCAACGTTCGAATTTAACGATTCGAATCAACCCACGAACAGAAACGGTTGTTCCAATCAAAGTCCTCAACCCGTATAATGTTAAGGAAGGTATAGTGTTCCCACAAAATGAGAATAAAGCATTGCTAATGCCAAATGCTATTGTTCAAGTCGATGATTATAATAATGCAATCGTCACGATTGTTAATACTTCTACCAAAGTCCA
The DNA here is from genome assembly GCA_963667235.1 of Nomada lathburiana. Lineage (NCBI taxonomy): Eukaryota > Metazoa > Arthropoda > Insecta > Hymenoptera > Apidae > Nomada > Nomada lathburiana. The sequence continues at coordinate 1,770,556 of OY763905.1, forward strand.
AATCGTCTCAATTCCTGAAATACATGTCGAACCCCTTCCAGATGAGTCACATGTATATAGTTTAGCTCCAGATAAATCAGATAACGAGCTCTCAAACAGATTACGCATACTAAACCAAAATCTTAGACTCGACCATCTAAATAAAGAAGAACGACACGCGATATTTCAAATTTGCACAGATTTTAACGATATCTTCCATTTGCCTACCGATTTGCTGAGTCGAACCTCTGCGATGACTCACGATATTCCAACGGTAGACGACGTTCCGATCCATGCCAAAAGTTATAGATATCCTCAAATACATAAAGCTGAGGTTGATAAACAGATCGAAAAAATGCTTAACCAAGGCATTATTAAACCGTCAACTAGCCCTTGGTCCAGCCCCCTCTGGGTTGTTCCGAAAAAATTAGATGCTTCCGGAGAGCGCAAATGGCGCATCGTGGTAGACTATAGGAAGCTCAATGAAAAAACAATAGGTGACGCATACCCGCTTCCAAATATCGAAGATATCCTAGATCAGTTAGGCCATGCGCAATATTTTACCACACTGGACCTTGCGAGCGGTTTCCACCAAATTCCCATGAACCCTAATCATGCTCCTAAGACAGCATTTTCCACTCCCAATGGACATTATGAGTTCACGCGTATGCCATTCGGACTAAAGAATGCACCTTCCTCCTTCCAAAGGACAATGAATAACGTGTTGACAGGATTAACGAACAAGCAATGCTTTGTCTACCTAGACGACGTTGTTTTATACGGATCTACCTTAGAAGACCACAATAGAAAGTTATTAAACGTATTTTCAAGGCTCCGAGAAAACAACTTGAAACTTCAACCCGATAAGTGCGAGTTCTTAAAAAGGTCATGCGAGTACCTGGGGCATGTCATATCCGACAAGGGCGTAGAACCCAATCCCAATAAAGTGGATTGCATCCAACGCGCTATGAAACCCAGAAATCGGAAAGAAATTAAAATGTTCCTAGGCCTTGTAGGTTACTACAAGAAATTTATTAAAAATTTCTCCACTATCGCGAAACCCCTAACATTACTGCTAAAGAAAGACGCTACATTTACTTGGACGGACGTACAAGAACATGCATTTAACACACTAAAAGAAAGATTGATGGGAAAACCGATCCTTCAATATCCAGATTTCTCAAAAAAATTCATTTTAGCGACCGATGCGTCCAACACAGGCATCGGTGGAATACTTTCACAAATAACAAACGATTCAGATCTACCTATAGCGTATTATTCCCGAACTCTTAATAAAGCTGAACAAAACTACTCAACAATTGAAAAGGAATTGCTGGCAATAGTTAATGCAGTAGAACATTTTAGACCTTATTCGTACGGACGAGAATTCCTCATTTACACAGACCATCGTCCATTGCAATGGTTATTCAATTGTCAGAATCCATCGTCTAGATTAGTCAGATGGCGGTTAAGACTCGAAGAATATCAATACCAGATCAAATATAAACCAGGTAGAATAAATTCAAATGCAGATGGTCTGTCCAGATTGCCAGCCGAATCACAAGCACGTGTGAATGTAACGATAAAAACTGTAAGATCTTACGAAGATTTTGTAAAATTCGAAGACACAAATCAGGAAATAGTCACGTATGAAAAAACAGATTCACCATTAAAGAAGCAAGCACATCCCATCCTATTATTTTGGTCTCAAGATCTAAACGAGAACAATCCATATTCAAAACATATCTCGAATAAATTTGACACTAGCAAAATCACGCCCACGATAAACGGTGTTTGCAAATTAGAAAATCAGTGTCGAATCGCGTACATACTATTTCCTACATTCATGCACTTCGACAAAATAGAATTAAAAAACGTATTCGAGTGTTTAATAAACGCGAAGTATCACATTAAAAACGAAACATTCATTTTAATCCCTCCGGATAAAAAACACAATATAAATTCAACGCGACTAACCAATATGTTAAAATTTATATTCTCTAAAAACGACATAAAAATATACGATAGCAGTAGAATAGAACTACAAAATGACGAACAAATTAAAGAAATATTAAAAGAAAACCACGACAGTAAACTCTCGGGGCACTATGGATTCAACAAAACGTACTCCAAAATAAAAAAACATTATCATTGGAACTCCATGAAAGGAGACATCAAGAAATATGTCAGAGCCTGTCCATCTTGCCAAATGAACAAAACCAATTTTAAGCCAACGAAACAGTCCATGGAAATCACGAGCACATCAGAACGACCTTTCGAAAGATTAGCTTTAGACGTAGTAGGACCATTACCTTTAACCGAAGCCGGAAATAAATTCATCTTGACAATGCAAGATGACTTAACGAAATTTAGTTTTGCAGAAGCAATACCTAACCACGAAGCCATAACAATAGCTAAAGTCTTAACGAAAATTATCACGTATTTCGGTATTCCTAGAACCATACTATCAGATCAAGGAGCTGACTTCATGTCCCAACTGATGAAGGACTTAACTAAATTATTTAAGACAAAACACTTATCGACTACACCGTATCATCCACAAACAAACGGAGCGCTCGAACGATCCCATTTAACCCTGAAAGATTATTTGAAACATTATGTAAAACCAGACCAGACCGACTGGGACGAATACCTACCTTTTGCAATGTTCAGCTATAACACGTCGAATCACAAGACAACTAATTTTCCACCTTACGAATTACTATTCGGTTTTAAAGCATACCTACCATCGTCGATCGTCCAAGAGCCTAAATTCCGTTACACATACGACGACTACATTAAATCTTTACAACACAAATTGAACACATCGTTCAAAATTGCAAGAGAAAATATAATCAATTCTAAAAACAAGAGTAAAGAGAACTACGATAAAAGGACGAACCCCAAAGAATTCAGGATAGGTGATCTAGTATGCATATATAATAAACAAGGGAAGAGTCATTTATCAAAAACATTGTGCCCCAATTTCAAAGGTCCCTATAAAATAACCAGGGTCTTCCGTAATAAGACGGCAGAAATCCAAATAGGCACGCGGATAAAAAAGTACCACACTAATTTATTAAAACATTTCGTTTCAGATGGGAATTAACGCACTAGTCGTCCCCTTCCTACTCCTGCCTTGCGTAGTGCCCCATTCTTACACCAACACCCCTTATCTAGAGGCAAGCGGATTATTCTATAACAATTTGGGCGAAGCAAAGATTAGCAATTCAAAATTGACCTTGGTCAGTTATGTAAATTTTACACATTCGAGCCGGGCTTTCGAACGTGCTAATCACTATTTCCTCCAGTCTCAAAACCTTTGCGCATTAGCAATGAAGGAATCGTTGAAACACAGCTATACAAGTTTTCATTGCGAACAAACCTTAAGAGTGATAAAAGACCAATTATCCAGTATAAGTGCTAAGGACGAAACCATATACCATATATCAGGCCAAAAATTGCAATCACGCAATCGTCGCGGACTTATAAACGGCGGGTCATAGATCCTTAATTGGTTGTTCGGTACTCCAGATGCCGACGACGCACAATACTACACCGACAGTATAAATAATTTATTGAATAACAACAAACAAACGCAAACCCTTCTAAAAACGCAAATACAAGTGATTTCCAGTACGATAAAAAATTTCAATAACTCGGTAGTCTCCTTACAACTAAATGAAAATAAATTAAACAAAAATATAGAAATGATAAATAAATTGTCATCAGAAACAAACCAGTATTTAGACGATCTGAAACTGCACACCATCATTACACAACATGTAATGACTCTATCCTTGTTCACCAGTAGATTATCTAGCGAATATGACCAATATATAAATTCTATAAATTTAGGGAAGCATGGTATCTTATCGCCTCCAATTCTTACACCAAAAATTCTATACGAAGAATTAACGAAATATAAGGGTCGCCATGAATTACCCATTCAAGTGGATTACTTAAATATCCACCTCTATTATAAGATTTTGGAATTGCAAGTCATACCAGCCAGGAACATAACTATTTTTGCTATAAAAATTCCCTTAGTCAACAAAGATACATTCAACATATACGAATTGATTCCTCTCCCAATGCAACATAATACTAGTAGCATTTTCTCCTATATTGAGCCTAAGCAACCGTTCCTGCTACTGTCCCAATCCAAAATTTACTCCACTCTTGTCAAAGATCTGTCGAATTGCATCGAGTATTTAGAACAACACTTCATCTGCCGTGGAGTTCACATCAACAAAAGGACCGATCAACTCACGTCTGAAACACAACTCCTATTCACACTACTCAATCGGATGCCCGAAGACTGCAGGACTGAAACCTTCAAGGCTGAAGTGGAGACCTGGAAGTACATTAAGTATAACCAATGGATATACGTACTCCAGAAGCCCATCACGGTGACCATCATCTGCGAGAATCAATTAAATCACATGGAAGATGTGACACTACACCAGACCGGGATCCTTCAATTGAAACCGTCCTGTAAAGGATACACGGATCTTTTCGTATTAGAGACGACCAGCAGTACGAGCCGCAACATATCACACTATGTTCCGAGACTCGACATCACGACCGATGATTGCTGTCTCCTCACACGAAAATTCAATAGGACGACCCCGATCCAGCTAACTCCAATTAAAATAACTAACATAGATCTCTCGGAATTAAAGTATGCCAATAAGAAATTAAGCGAATTCGACCAAATAATACCCGACCAACTAAACAAACCATTTATAGTACGACACACTAAATGGTACACGATAGTATTGTCCACTATCGGGACAATATTATTCTTAACAATTTGTCTAAACTGCTGCCGTCGATTTGGATGGCTCCAACTATTGAAACGAATATCTTGTTTCATGATAAGTTCTCGTAATGGCGACATCATTCCACCAGAAATCAAAAGTACCATAAATCCTCGCAGTTCTCACTCCGACACGCGCCCCGAACACAGCGATTACACTCAAGAAATCGTGGTCTACGATCGCAACCGGGACGCCGCGGTCGCCCGTGTGACATACACCGTTCCAGAAGAAGAAGAAGAAGAAGAAGAAGAAGAAGAAGAAGAAGAAGAAGAAGACGTCCGACCAACAACCAGTCGCGGAAGAATTCCAACACGCAGGAGCAATATACCCATGTGAAATACACGACACAACAATGTGTGTCGTCATCCAAATTTCATACTATATTACTTATTTATTAACATATTCAGCGTAACTATATCCTGTACGCTATCATATCTATTAACTACACTCGTCCAGTAGTTGACTCGTTAAATATTTTGTACCATATTTACTATTTCTATTTTATTATTGTATTCGTTACGTATTCTACATCTTACCATACTCCTTTAGTATATATATTCATTATTTTATCAAGGTCAAATATTTTTTCACGTATATATATATATATATATACATATACGTACACATGTCGATATTCTATACATAAGGTTTTAATCTATTGAAGACTATTCCGTTGTAATAATCTTCAATCTTAATGGGGGGAGGTGTTGGATGACCAGCCCTTGAGTCACCGATGACTGTAAGGCCCGCGGATCCTGGCCTAGTCAAAGTCAATATTTTGCACTAGGGCAGTAGTCAGCGATATGACTACTGCCAAGGGCCAGACTCCGCGTCGGCTAAGGCGACAACAACAAGGGCTAAGGTCAGCCTTTCCCCCCTAAAAACCACGATATATACAGTAGCGGAATAGCTACTCCTAGGCAGAATCAGTTTAGTAGAGAACAAGAGCGGAAGCCATGTAAAAGTACTCACCGAATTACTTTGAATAAACTTCTTCTTTAAAGTGCTTAATATATATATAAAACGTGTTGCACTCGATTTCGTTTAACCCCGGAATCCAACAGTATTATATATTATCACACTTCCTTATAATCTAGTTTTCCAATAGTTATCAGCGTCATCCAGGCACAGGACTGTCTCGAATGTACACTGCAGATATTCCATATGCAGTAATGTCTCCAAATAAGCGAAAGCCTCTGGACTGAACGTTCGCTTATGTAAGAGTTCTCTTTTTTATTCAAACAATATAACAATATAATGATACGCTGGAGAAGGTAGCTGCACGTAAATAGATAAGGCTGCTCTATCTAAGACGCTTATATCAGCTATTCTTTATTAAATGTTCTGCTAAACTACTGTCAGGACTGTTCCGATCGGCGATCGATACAAGAATGTCCTCGTTCGTCGTGATCGCCAAAAAGACGCCCTGTCTGGGTTTTTCCCGGCGCCATGGCTTCAAGGGCCTCGGTCACGTTTTCCCTTCGGCCTATGGTGTCCTCTGGGTACGTGCGCTATCGGGTCCCGCGCCGACATACCCCAGATGCCCAGCTAGAGCACTCGCAGCTCGAAATCTCTTACACTTACATAGGATACTTCCTACATTGTTTGAAATTTGCCGACAGCGTCGGACATAGAAAAGGACAACGAGCAAAAGATAAAGGACCGAGCAGCTTTTCTTTTCTTTTCACTAGCTATCCTTTTCTGCGGTCGAAACTTATTACGGTTAATAAGGCCAGTAAATATAGTCCAAATTATATCGTGTTTTGTGTCATTTTAATCAGAAAAATGTCAGCTATGCTATGTAAAAGTTTCATAACAAAAGGATGAGAAATAGCAAAGTTTCATCGTTGAATTAGTATTAGTTCACCGATATACCCGATCCAGGATCAGGTAACACTATAAGTGACAATCGAACTTCTGGACGCCTCATGGGGTATACCCCCCAGTAGTGGGGATAAACTCTTCGCTTATATGGAGACACTTGTTAGTTGAAATGATAATTTGAAATAACTTTACCTAAATATAGGTTTCTATGCAAATAAATCCCATTATTTAAATTAGTAAAGAAATTACTTCCGTTTTGCTAAATATCTGATTATGTCAAACAGTAATATAAAATAAGTAATAACAATTTTTCGTACATATTAAAAGTAATATCTGTTTGTTGCTGAAAATTATCGCTTTTCAAACAAATCGATATTCAAATATTGTATCGAGTAATTACTTTGGGATTCATTAATCATAGAAACGGAAAGAAACAATTGTGGGAAAAAAATAGTTTTTAAAATCCAAGGATGAATTTCCAACATATCTTCGGTAATCGATGAAATATTATACAAACGTCAGTTTCGAGGAAAGACATCTCTATTGATAGTTAACCCCCGTTCCATTCCATATTTCTAGAGATTTGAAATCATAACAGCCCGGCTAGCTCAGTCGGTAGAGCATGAGACTCTTAATCTCAGGGTCGTGGGTTCGAGCCCCACGTTGGGCGAATATTTTTTTCACAATTTTCTTGGAGTATGATTATCTTTATTATATAAACTATTATATTTGACCTTTTTTTCTTTTCGATGTTTAATATAAAGTCAATTAGTGTCGTCAGGAATAAATCTGAGTAGGTATGTATATCTCAAAATTCCCATATATCTTGAAATGGACTGACAAAAGACCAGTTTGTATGTTAACTACGAGGGCAGTCTGAAAAGTTCTCGGTCTGACACATGGAGATTATATTGAAAAATAAAACATATTTCACGTCAAAAAAAATTTTCTTTTATTGTTAAGTCGAGAACTTTTCAGACTGCCCTCGTACTTCGAGGAATCACAAGTGTACAATTATTCAAGGAAAAGAAAATAAGCTGAAGCCCGATAGTGTTTTTTCATATAATAATGCGAAAAAGGGTGTTGATTTATCAGACCAAATGGCGTCGTACTATAGTTGTTTACAAAAAACCATTAAATTGTACAGAAAAGTTATGATACCACTGATATGCGGCACTTCGCTCGTACATGCGTGGTATATAAATCAAAGATGGGGTAATAAAAATATTAATATTTTAAAATACAGAGAAAGAATTATTGATCAGCTCCTGCAAACCACTGAAAAACAACTTCACAAAAAGGTGCACATCTATTATGCCCTTATTTGGTAATCGGGAGTTCATGCTGTCGAGTCTGCCCCTTCCGCGACGGCGCGATGACGCAACCCTTCAGCGGGACCTTTTGGACTCCCTTGGAAGATTCTGTGCCCCCACCATCTTTTTGGCCCGATTTTGGGGTATAAAGAGGGCACGAAATCTGCTCTAGGCGGCTCGGTATTGAATAATCTAGCTTCGTGTACGTCAGTATCGACTAAATTAATACTCTAGCTCAGCGAGATTGGGTTTTAGTCCCCTTCGAGCAGCTTACATTCGTTTTTACCATACGATATCTTAATATACTGTTAGACATCTTTGACCCTATTTTAACACTTGTATCCGGAAATACTGAGAAAGGTGGATTTTGAGTTCCGCGTCTAGTCTGTATCTTACCATACGAATAACCAAAGAAATAGAGAAAATACATTTTTATACTATTAAACGCATTACAACAATTTCTATTTCCTCTACCAGTAATCAGCAGTAATATGCTACAAATCTAGATACACCTTAACCGCTCGAGGTCTATCAACATACTAAATTTACGAGGTAACATTAACTAACATTCCTAGTGGCTCCCAGTTCTGCAATAAGCTCTGGTTCGTCCACGAAAACCTTCCTACTGAACGGCACCCGGTGACAAAATAAGCACCATTAACCATATGTTCAATAACTAACAAAAACTCTATAAAACAACGGACCCTCGGCTCCGCAGCCGTGCCCCTTTGCCCTCGGCTCGTAACAATGTCAAGAAAACGATGTAAGAAATGTTATAAATCCTTATGTAAAAAAAGAGGTAATGATTTTGCAATGAAGAAAACTCAAAGAGTAAGGACATATTGCCATCGTTGTGAGGGTCAGCCAACACTTTGTTTAACACGTTGACTGCCACGGTGGTCATATATGACCGCAGATTGCTTCTCCTGTGACGACACGGTGGTCATTGGTGACCGGAGTGCTTCAAATGTTTATAATTGTACGAGTTGAATGAAAATTGACAGTTAATGCATAGAAAAGAAAAAAAAAAATACACTTGTGGCGTCCTGAGCCAAACATGTGATTTCGGCGTGGCAGTCAACGTGTTACAATGTTTTGCAAACTTGCATAGAAATAAATCAGCAATTATTGTACTTATTACAAATAAAAATTAAAACTAAATTTTAATCTTACTTTTTTCACTACATTTCCCTTGTTCTAATTTTCAACTACATGGCAATTTTTTTCGAATTACTAAATGAATTTAACAAACTCCATATTGTGGTACACGACGCACGAATCGACATTCAAGCGTGAGCCACCGGTACACGCTGGCGTGAACATGTTAAACAAACAGCTTCATGGTTTATTCATACGGTTTCGAATCTCGCTCCTCATTTATTTATCGCTATCGATAGTTACAATTATATTGTTGTGTCTACCCTCAATTTGCCGTATTTCCCCCCTAATGAGCGTTTTGTAAACCAAAGGGGGCGGAGTTTAAACTGCAATGCTGCGAGGTCAAAGCAATGCGGATGGATTTTGTTTGATTGATCAAGTGTCATTAATTTCATTGCTTTGGCGTTAAATACTCGTTATTTACTGATTAGCTGTCAATCTGAAAATGTTAGCCAATAGGAATTAGTTTTAATTAATTTGTAAAATGAATGTTAAATTTATTTGGCGCCAAACAAAGTCGTAAAATGTTTTAATGTTAAGAGATGAAAGAGACCTTTTTGGACCTTCACTTCTATCGTCAGCTACGAAAGCGAGAGCATGCACATAAAGTTAAAAGTTTTCCTAAAGTTTCTTAAGTTCTTGTTAATCAGTTATTAAAAGTTAATTTCTATTTATATTCTTATTCTTTAATTTTCGTTTTATAAATTAATTTTCTACGACGAGCAGTGCGCTTTAGCGCTCCACGTGTGCACGAACCCAGTATTAAAGAATTCCCCAAGGATAAATTCGCAACAATATTGACGACAATTCGTTCGCTATTAACAGAACATTGGGTCATAGTTCACGCGATAACATAACAACGTAGATTTCAAAGAAAATATCAAACGAGCAATTAAGATTTCAAATACAGTATCTGTAAGTAGAGAAGCCCTAAATGGTCTACTTGATAAACAAAAAAAAGAGTCCCTGTAAATTCACATCAAAAGGAGAATGATAAACAATCTCAAAAAATTACGAATCAGAAGAAACAATCATTATTAAAAACTGTTGCGAATCGGTTTTATTTCTGATTTTCTTTTCGCGCTTCTGTTGGATGACCAACCCTTGAGTCACCGATAAGATGTAAGGCCCGCGGATTCTGCCCAAGTCAGAATCAAGATTACTCACTAAGGTAGTTTTCGATACCAAGGGTCAGACTCCGCGTTGGTTAAGCTGACTCAGCAAGGGCTAAGGTCGACCTTTCCCCCTAAAAATCATGATATATACAAGGAGCAGTATGCTAGTGGCATGCAGAATAGTTTTGGACACGACCCATTCCGTCACTCTTTCGCGCAAGCTTGTCACGGTATTCTTATAGTAAACCTCTTTGCAAAAGTAAATTGTTGCACATGATTTCGTCAACCCCGGAATCCAACACTTCCACATTCTCGCTCTCTCTCTCACACTCCATCGGGCAGGCGGCGAAACCCAGCACATTTCACAAAACAAAAATAAGGAAATATATTTTAAATATCAAAACTTAAGAGCTAAATAAGCGCTTTGACGATAAAAATTAAGAAAAATGAAAAAATAGATGTAACCGTTTTGGTTAATGTGCGGCTCATGTACTACATAATGGCAAATCAAAGTATGTAGCTTAAGACACTTCCCTTACGTATTACCAAAAGCTACCCTAACACAGTGGACCGTAGCCAGTGTTCACCGGGACACTAGTGTTCCGCGAAATTATGAACGCGCAGCGTAGTAGCTAGGAAGCTAACTGCGAATATAATGTATGTTTTTATTGTTACATAATCTGCACTCCATAATTGTTGATAAAATGTATGTTCATGCATCTATCTGTTGTTAGTTTTATGACCGTAGTGGTTCTTCGGTTCCTCAAATGTTCCTCATAATCAAACGGGTTCCCTGTCTTTGAAAAGGTTAAGATCCACAGCCCTAACGTGATACGGGAGTAAGTATGCATTTGTAGTGGCAACCATCAGGGTTAACGTAGGTTCAAGGATTAGTGTCAGTGTAGACAAATTCACTTGCGTATACTGTACCTGACCCTCGGTGCACTGAGGCTAGTTCAGACACGTTCAGTAATTTATTCGAGGAGCGTTTAGCTATTTACTACTAAACGGTTTAGTGCATAGAAAGTGTTCGAATTACTCCGGGTGAGCTTTACGAAAGAAAGTGATCGGGGCACTGTACTAGACCAGACAAATTTTAAGAAACGCATCTAAATCGTACTCGACTAAATCGTTTTACTAACTCAATCGCCTAAATTTTAGTGTATCGTTACTAAATCACTCGCTACACAGGTAAATTACTTTTTGTGGCTGAACCAATCATTACTCGTCGCGTGGAACGATATTCTTGCGCATACTGCACACAATGAAACTAATTTCCAAAGCGTCCAGAGGCACGAACAAGCATGAAAGGGTTAAACTAATCAGCAAAAGAAATAACGCCCCCGGGTGGGCTCGAACCACCAACCTTTCGGTTAACAGCCGAACGCGCTAGCCGATTGCGCCACGGAGGCGTTTTCTTGTAAGATTTTTAATACATTACGTCAGTGCATTTGCCAAACGCGACGACGTACATAGTCGCAAGCTGATACGATAACGATTAATGGAATGACAGTGGGGATTCGCGCGATCATCCGCTCTACTACCGTGGGGCGTTGCAGATCGTAGCACGCGGCGCGATAAAATTATACCTGTTCAACTTTACGCGTCCTTGAATTCGATAGCTGCGAGCTTATTAAGCTCTTGAGTTCTATCGACGGCGATGTACAGGGCGATTCAATTCCTTCGACTGCATAAAACTGCACGTAAACCGATTGCTTCGGCCGAAATTGGTTCGAACCAAATATCATATGGCTTCGCGAGAGTTTTAAGTAGAATATGCAATGTCTCATCCGGCTACTCGAGAGGATATTGAACATTGAGTAAATAACCATCAGACATATGGGATTAAAAACCGTTGTGGAAAATGATCTAAACTTTAATAATTTTTTTGAACAGACACAGTGGCAGTATAATCTGGCGAAAAATCAGGGTATAGACACTGTTTTGTATGTATACATATGCACATATATTAGTGTATATTAATTTAACGTGGAATGATTCGATTACGCATGCTTGAATATTCTGTGATGCAAATCCAAGGATATACATTAATCATGCCTGGAAAATGGTGATTAATCTTTTAGAGAGTACACCCCGTATGTATTCAGTACTTGCTCTGCCCCTTTGTGCATTTGTAATAAAGCGAAGCGGTATGTTTTTAAAGACCACGACACCGGAAGTCTACACATTTGTAAAATTGTCCTTGGTCTTGAAATTTTAGGTGAAATAATTTTTTTATTTTATCTTACTCTACTTGCCACTGGGACAACGAGTGAAAATGAACCATGGTTTACAACTCAGCTGTCCTCTTGAAAAATGATGTTGAAATTCCAATTATTAGCGATAGGATTGCTCATTGAATCATCAGGGAAGTTTTTCGCGTCACTAATGCAACGTAGTGCTTGGAATTATCGTACCAGCGAGTCACTTCATTTTGTTTTCTTGAAATATTATGCAGGTCTGCAGTGACGATATGTGCAAAACCCCATGCATATCCCATCAGATACACAAATATGTATACCTCGTAACTATGGATATGTCTAACGATTTTATTGCGTTTGAAATTGTTGTTCATTAAACGTATGCAGGAGGTGGAAGTGTGCAGTAAATGAGAAAGACTCGTAATGAAATATAAAGATACTTTTATTCAATATATGGATATATGTAACTGACACTTGATTTATAAGCTACGGTTTGTCTAAGACCGCCTGAATGAGACTGAGCCCTTGGGACCCTCGCTGGCGACGGGATGTCATGTCGACCCCTCGCAGGACCATGTGCCCCGATCGCCGCGCGCATAAACAAAGTCCCGTATCGCCCTAAGGTATTTGACAACGACCTCGTATTACCTTAAGGTGGGTATAGACGAGCGGGCTGCGGCTGCAACGCGGCACGGACCGAACGTGTTTGGGCGAATATTCGTTCGTTTGGACGGAGGCGCGCGGCAGTACAGCAATGCCGCGCAACGAACCATTTCGAGTCGGTATTTTGCGCGAACACAAAGGGATTCGTTGCCGCAGTGTGGACGGTTTTCTGTGTGTTTGCCGCGTCGAGCCCAGGCACAGTGCGGCATTTAAATGGGCGTTCGGAACAAAACTCCAAAAATACATGTAATGTATAAACAATGAACATTTTTATAGTGGAAAAGATCAAACTAGTTGTATGACATAACATTATCATAACAATAACAACAATTGTATTCCTTACCCACCGATAAATGATTATTTTGGGTAAAAAGTTCAAAAATCAATCATGATTTTTTCGACTGTGCCAAGTACCGAACACAATAAACCGCTTTATCCGCGCACGTTTCTTTATTTCTGCGAGCGGATCCTTTCCTGTGTTTTCCAGGATGGTTTCGGGAAAAAGCGCAGCGGGGACACGAATGACTCGTGTGTTTTCTCCAGTCAGCGTATTTTTTAAAGAAAGGAAAACTCATAACTCATTGTAAGCTAAAATTATCACTGCACTACTAGCTATAATCAGAGCTTCATCGTCTTTGGCGAATGCGCGCTGAAATTCATGGTTCGTTCCAAGCGCGGTGCGTGTTGGTGGTAAAAACGGAACACCGCGCACACCTTGCAATGCCGCGTTACTGCCGCGTTGCAGCCGCAGCGCGCTCGTCTATACCCACCTTTAGACGATGATCGTCTCCTTGCACAATAGAAATGCTCATATTAAATGTCTCTTTTATCTCTGATCATAATTCGGTACGAAAAGAATGCATGCTCGTGTCGAATTAGTAGCGAAATGCCCGTGTTGTTTTCGGGTAGTTCACGCGGGTTCCACTTTCTTTCTAAATCGGTCTTATCAGGTGAAACTAGCGAGATATGGCACTGTGGTTAACATGTAACTTTCCTGCTAATAGAAAATGCTAGTAGAAAATAAAATTGTAGTGAAATTTTAACAGAAATGTTAAATTATATGCGTGCCAGCGATGGAAACGTTTGCATACCCCTAATACATATTGCAAATTAGTGTAAAAAAACAAAATTTCATAGATTTCTTGGATTGAGCACCAAAATTATAAGCTAATGATTATGAAAGTTGCTTGCGTAATACTTTTTTCGTTTCGACATATTTTAACATTTGGCTTTACATCAGTTAAAACGTATTTCTGGACAGTTTTCGCTGCAAATAATCAACTTTGATAGTTCATAATAATAGAACGAGTTAACCATTTACATCCGCAGGCCAAATAATCCACACACGGCGATTGCCAATTATCACCAGCCGCAGAACATTCCGCTCTCGGCGATCTTGGAACTTATAGCGCAATGCCATCAAGTCTGTTCTTTTTTCTTGTGTTTTTCACAAACATGACACGAGCCGGCTGTCAATTGAACGTCTCAGACGAATGTCGCTAGTAGCGTATTCAGAGCTGTGATGCAAATGGTTGAAAACATAAAAAAATCTGTGTAGATAATTTTTTAATGAAGAATGTGTCAAAATTTGATGTCAATCGGAGGAATGCTTTTGGAGATCTACTGGGTGCCAAATCAAGGAACGTGCTTTCGAGCACGAGGGTTTCGAGCATTGAACCTGCTTTCATTCGACATTTCTTTATCTTCCTGAAAAGGAGAATGTGGTGCCAAAGTATGGACGCCTATTTCAATGTCACCATGTACATTAGTTACGCTATACAGTGTATAGTATGCATAATGTAGGTCAGTCTCAGAACACGAAGCCTTGAAGAACAGGTAAAGTGAAAGGAATTTCGAACATCACGTTCCATGCATTGATCAGCGTTGTTTGAAACTCAGTATAAGCAACACGAAGTTTCCTTGCTGGATTATATCTTCTGACACCTCTGGTGAGTACTAGTTTTATAAATTATACTATTGCCAATTGTTTTTCATTTCTACTTTTATCGTAACGTATGTCTCACTAAAACATTCTATGCTTGTTGTGGTTTAAACTTTGCTGTAATGTAAAATATAAAAAGAGGACTGTGAAATATACATGAATAAACGTAAATTCAATATTAATATTATGATATGTATGTATTATACGTATGTATAATATTTAAAAACATGGGTTGCACCCAGCATAAATATAAAAGATTCGATATCCAGATTTTTCTTACTTGTGCATCAGTAAAGTTCGCAATAATGATGATGATATAACGATCACAAAATCTGCGACATACATATGTACTTGTAATTTTAAGGAGAAAGTAAATAATAT
Organism: Nomada lathburiana; assembly: GCA_963667235.1. Taxonomy (NCBI): domain Eukaryota; kingdom Metazoa; phylum Arthropoda; class Insecta; order Hymenoptera; family Apidae; genus Nomada; species Nomada lathburiana. Next base: position 1,785,955 of record OY763905.1, read on the forward strand.
GTTGTGAATGATTTTGTAATCCGTTTAGATATATTTTATTACTGAACATTACGGAATCAATTTTCGAGTCTATATTAGGGGCAGGTTTAATTAATAGTAAAGTCTATTGCTTCTTGCTACTTTGTGTACGTGAAAAAAAATGTTTGGTAACTGTATAGAAGTAGACAACCTTATCGATTTCGATCATTTTTGAATATATTGTAGAACACAGTATTCTGAACAACTTTTTCCTATGCATATAACCGCCGCTCGGCCTTAGTTTTCGAGATATTTGTAAAAAACTGTAGCTACTACTGCATTCAATTTTGTCTATACGTGCACGCTCGTGGCAACGTTGGGGCCGCCGCTTATCTACTGTATCTACAAACACATCGCGGCGGCCAGGGAACAATCTGTATACCGGGTGAGGTAATCAAAACAAATCCTACCCAACCTTACACATATGATATACATACATATGTATGTGTACCCTCCCTTCTAGTCCATCCTTATGAGCTACAATTTTTATAAGTTTTTTCTAGGTCCTTTGCTGCGGTCGAAACTTATTACCGTCAATTAAACCAGTAAATATACGGGGTGTCCCGTGTCTGCCGCAACATCGGGAAATGGGGGGTAGCTGGGTTGATTCTGAACAACTTTTTCCTTAACCCAAATGTTGTTTGAAGCTTCGTTTTTGAGTTATTAACCAAAAACACTGCCCAATTAGAGCGCCTGTACACCGCACGCTCTGGCGTCTACGTCTGTACTGTACTCGATTGCGTACGGTGGCGTCGAGGGTATCGAGGAAAGCGTACGGCAAATGTTGCATCGTTATTCATTAATAAGATATAAACTAATTATTCTTTTCACTAATCGCGCACGGTCGTTGTCGTTATTCATGAGTAACGAATAATTCCACATTATCCTTAATTTAAGACGATGTAACATGTGCCGTACGCTTTACTCGGATACCCTCGATGCCCCCGTACACGATCGAGCGCAGTAGAGAGGTACGCGCCTGAACCCGCGCTCTACGGGCGCTCTAATTGGCCAGTGCTTTTGGTTAATAACTCAAAAACGAAGCTTCAAACAACATTTTCGTCAAGGAAAAAGTTGTTCAGAATCATCCCAGCTACCCCCCATTTCCCGATGTTGCGCTACTTACGGGACATCCTGTAGTCCAAATTATATCGTGTTTGGTGTCATTTTAATCAGAAAAATGGCACCAATGTCTAGGTAAAAGTTTCATAAGAAAAGAATGAGAAATAGCAAAGTTTCATCCTTGAATTCGTATTAGTACTCGATCCAGGATCACGTGACACTAATTGCCACTCGAACTTCTGGATGTGTTATGGGGTATTCCCCCCAGTGGTGGGTATAAACTTTTCGCTTATATTCAATACCACTTTATCGCTTATGTGCACACCTTACTGTATCTCGATAACTAAGCCCGAGCGGCGGTTATATGTATAGGAAAAAGTTGTTCAGAATACTGATTTCTACAACTAAATCTACATCCTAAATAACATTCTCTTCTATACATTTATCACATATTTATATAAAACGCGTTTATGGTAGTATTAAATACTAGATAGTATTGAAAAGGCACAATGATAAGCAATATATCTTGACCCTGTATTACATAATATAAATATAATCAATCGCAAAAGTGCCTATACAGCCCCGAATATTCCAAATCATTCAAAAGACGACATGGTTTTCAAACATTTTATGAAGAAATATGACAAATTTCCCAACTGTTCGAAGAATTTTTAATTTTATCTTATAACCTATTTATTATCCACCGTATCATGTAAACCCTGTAATATTTCAAATTCGGGAGCTGTATGTACACTTTTGTGACTGACTACATACTATTAAGATAAAAGGTCACCGATGTTAATAGTCGTTACAATTAAACTGAATTCCAACAAAATGTTCCATAAGTAAAGTATATTTTTCACGCAATGCTAAAAAGAAAATACAGTTTGCGATTACTATACGTATACATAGTATGAATTTTAATCCCTTTTGAAATACGGATACATATACAGTCAGTTGCAGTAGTATTCGAACACGGTAGTGAAACATTTAAATATTTTCACGGCATACAAATTGTATAAGACATTGTGATTTACATAAGTAAATAACGTGTAGATTACCAGATGTTCATAGAGTAATCGTATATAAAACTGAACAATTTTACAACTCGTTAAAAAAAATTCAGAACATTTACATAACTTAAACATATCTGCTTGCATGGATTATCGAGGAATGGATTACAAGACGTGATGAACTCAGATTATTCTGTTGTTCAGTGGGCTGATCGAAACTTTGTTTATTTGGTATAGCATCTTCTAATTAGAACTTTCAGACAATTGCAATAAACTGTCTGTATGAAAGACCTGAATGTGACTTTGAAAATTCCGAAAAGAAGAGGTGACAATTTACCAAATAAACAAATGGCCAATCAAGTCGCTAACAGCAGAATAAACTAAATTGATCATGTTTTGTGGTTTACTCCGTATAGCGTTAAAATTTCTAGATAACTTGAACGTATTGTCTAAATTCTAAATGAGCGTTTAATAATGTTCGTGAATTTTTTTTACATATTGAAGCATTTAAATACATGTATTACTAGCCATACGAATACTTTTGTTACTCGCTATAATAATGTAAAGTGTAAAGTATTTCCAAAACTACTTCATTGCCCGTTCTTGGCATAAATAATTCAATAGCTTTTTTTAATACTGGAGAACGAGCTGCATCGATTAGTACTTAAAAAAAAAATGATTCCATTAAAAAACATAAAGGTCACCTATTGCTTTGTAATAAAAAATATCATGTTTTGGAAATCTTGATTACTATAATTTATCAGCAAGTAAAAGTTAATTAATTTTATGTATCAACTCTTTCTGTCAAGTAATTTGAAGCACTTTGAAAATCGTGGATACAGTTACGATGTACACGCTGCGCTGTATGTACATGCCTTTAAACGCTATTAAGCAATTGCTGCTGGTAAATTTAATAAATTCAAATTTGTTTAAACGATAATTTGATTATCATGCAACATTAGCAGATCGTTATTAAGACTAGGTTACAAAAGCGACAGCAGATCACAAATCTTGCATATATCGTACAATTTTACTTTAGATACACAATGAAGCTTTATAGTGTTTCCGATGGACCACCATCTCTCGCATGTCGTCAAGCATTGAAAGCTTTAAGTATTCATTACGAATTGGTCGACGTAGATTTTGGCAAAGGGGAACACATGACAGACGAATATGCACAGGTACATTTTTTATTTTAACGAGCTTGCAATGGAAGGGTAAGGGGAAAACTAGGAATGTTGCAAAGCATCTTTATTGAAAAAATTCCGTTTTTATATTTGGCCCACAAGTAAAGAAAAGGGGTTGGATCAATTTAACTGTGTCATTCATAGAATTCATAGAAACAAAATAAAAAATATCTACTTTATTTCCGTATTATTGTGAAAAAACAGGAGAGCCATGTATTTTATTAATAGTCAGATACTCCACTTTCTACTTACTTGTTATGTATCAGGTAACGTGCCATAAAATCATAATTTCTGTATATATTTTATACGAAGCTTAAATCTTCCTTCCTTTTTTTACAGTTTTAGTACAGAGAAGACATTCTCTGTTTCCAATCACCAAGTCTTTAACTTTACCTTACGGAGGCATTTTGAACTTTATGAACTTCATGATTTGACAATTCTGTTAATTTGCCACAAACAAAATGTGCTAAAAAATGGCCATCCTCGTTTTTCCCCTTACCCTTAAATACTAAACTTTCTTTTATACACATGATAATAATACGTACCGTAATGTAACTATTTTTATAGTTGAATCCACAAAAAGAGATACCTGTGTTAGTAGACGACGATCTTATAATGGGAGAAAGGTACAAATTTTTGTTTCATAAATAGTTTTACATATTTATTTAATATTGCAAATACATATTTCTCTAGGAAACTGATAATAAATTGATTTAATTTGCACTTTTTTTAACTCTTTCGCTTCGGTATGCCCAAAAAGAAAAATGTTTGTTAAAATGTGGGTGAGCACTACAGTTTTTATTAATATCGAAGAGCAATATGTATAAATATTTAGATACTCTGTCTAAATACCTAAGCTATAATTTATATATGTAAATAATTGCAGTAATTATAGACTACTGTAGAGAATGTTTGTACAGACTTTTTGCAAACAATTGTTAAATATTTCCCATGGCAAAACGGTTAAGGTTAAGAATACATTTGCAAAAGTGTATTGCATATTTCATATATGTTTATCATACTTATCTTGCTAAACATCAAAATATTGACTGCATTTTCGAATTTTACTTTAATTACAAAATCGAACGAATTTAATATTCACGGACACATATTTTGAAATACTATCAATTAGTATGAAAAAAAAAATTAGAAACAGAGTTCACTTTTTTAAAGAAATACTAGATTCAGATCCATTTTACGAATCGGCAAAATTTAAAAATATCAGCGAAGGTTGAGAAGCCAGCAGAATCTCTACCTGCGTTGTATTTTCAATTATACATAATACAAAATACATGCGGCATTTATTTTTGTGCTTCTGTTGTTATACCTCTGCATGCGTTCGTATGCTAGGTATATTTTCACGTTTCACATATTTAATATATTACTATTATTTTATTTACATATATCTCCATATTTTAAATGCATAAATTCCGCAGTCTATTAATTACTATAAAAATAAATAAATATTAATAGTATTCATGTTTTCTTCTATCTTAAAAGAGAAATCTAGGGATGGGTTACTTGAAACATCGAAACCCCTCGTTACTCGAGAATGTTTCGAGTTTCGAGAATTCGAAACTTTGCACTTTTTTCATGATTCAAAACTTCCGAAACTCAAATTGTTCGCACCGAGACTGTTAGATTCACGTGTACCCCAAGTATTCGACGCACGATTTCGAGATCGCGAATTTTCGGCGATCGCTCTTTGTTTTTTAGAATATAAATATGTAAGCTGGCGATCGATCGTGGGAGATTTATCGTTGACTTCAGAAATGTTGATTCAGTTCGTAAAACAAAATATTCCTGAGTCTCGTCCCGGCAACCGACGCGAAAGGACGTGTTATCAATTGCTTCGTACCGCTGACGAGTGCCATATACGGAGTTAGTAAATAGTTGACGACACCAAGCTATGTTGGTGTTACTTAAAGCCTCTACTTAAAGAGCGGCCAATAAAAACTAGAATACACAAATTTCGCAAGAAAATTGTTTAAGATCCACCTGAACAATCAGCACTCAACTGGCCATCGGAGGTGGATAGCAACCTATCTAGTTAGGCAACAACTAATTATTACCAAGTAACTTACTAATCAACACCTAGCCACATTATGAAAACAATTATTCAGTGGCACATAAACGGATATTAAGCTCACTACGAACAACTTCAAGTTATTGTTAAACAGCACAATCCAGACATACTATGCCTCCAGGAAACAAATTTCAAAAAGAACCGTAATCCACCACGGAAAAATTACAGTCTCTTTGTCAAGAACAGAGAAAACTTCGAGAACAACTTCGCCAGTGGAGGAGTAGCTATTGCAATCTCAAATAAATATTCAGCCGCAGAATTTCCACTAAAGACAAACTTGGAAGCCATTGCAGTAACCATTCATTTTCCCAACAAAATCAATGTCTGCATTGTATGTTTACCAAATAGCCGACCTCTCCATCTTCAAGGGATATCAAATTTAATAGAACAATTCCCTCTGTTGGGAAGTCACAACCCTCTGTGGGGGTCATCCAGGATTGCAACGTATATTACCAACCTTCGCCAACTTCTAAGTGGAATTTGGACAAAATTGACAGGGAAATATACCAAAATCAGATTAACAAAGCCCTCATTCCAATGAGCGTTCATACAATTAACCCTACTAAAATCAACGATATTGTCAGTGACCTTGAACTAACTATCACCAATGCAGCAAAAGTGGCTTCCGGTTCTACTGCAACAAAAATTCAAAAAACCCTTTAGAATCATCACGCTTTCAACAGATTCAAGAAGAATCCTTCTACCGTAAATGTAATAGAGTACAAGAAACACCGGGCGATATTTCGTAGGATAATCAAAGAAAATAAGAAACAATCTTGGAATGTATATGTTTCAACCATAACAAACCAAACTGCCGCTAAACAAGTGTGGCAAAAAATCAAACAGATAAACGGAAGCAACTCATATTTTGGAATTCAATACCTCCAAACGGATCAAAGCCAAGCAGTGACTAACGCAAAGGAAATCGCCGACACCCTCGCCGAGAAATTTAAATCAAATTCCAGTAATAGAAATTACCCCGCAGTCTTTCTTGCAAACATCATTGAACGTGAAAACGAAGTAAAAGAGAAGCTTTGCCGCAGGGATGAAAAGGCAATTGGTCCAGTAATAAACTCTGATATATCTATGAACAAATTAACCAACTGCCTTCAATTAACGAAAGACTCATCGCCTGGTCCGGATAATATTCCTAACAGATTACTAAAAAACCACCCCATGATCGGGAAAGGCTATCTACTCCAAATATTCAACTGCATATGGGCCCACGAAGTTTTTCCCGATAACTGGAGGAAAGCCATGGTCTCTCAACAATTCTCAAACCTAACAGAAACAAACATAAACCAGTTATCGTTATAGATAAGACAGTTATCGCCCAATAGCCATAACAAATAATATGTGTAAGTTATTTGAAAAAATTATCGATAGAAGACTCAGTTGGTTCTTTGAAAGTAATAACATTCTGTCTCCAACCCAATGGGGATATCGTCAAGATACACGAAAATTAATTTTGAGGAACAATGTAATCAAATTCGTTGAAAATATCAAACTCCTTGAACTAATTGTTGATAGGCGGCTATCCTGGATCTCCCACATAAAACACTTAAGATATGCCTGCCTAAAAAGGTTAAATATTATCAAAATGCTGGCCAGCCACAACTGGCGCTCCGACCAAGAAGTCCTACTCAAAACATACCAAGGTTTAATCAAGTCCAAGATTGATTATGGCTGTATTTTATACAGTTCAGCGAAACCGCATATTCTAAAAATGATCGAACCCATTCATAATGCAGCGCTGCGATAAACCATGGGATTATTCCGCACATGCCCTATTAGTGGTATACTATTTGAAGCTGGTTCAAGAGGTGTCACTAGAACAGAGAAGAAAATTCTTAAGTATAAAATACGCACTCAAAATGTGTTCTACTCCCAGCAATCCGACCTACCATTATATATTCGATAACAGATATTATAAGCTATACACAAAAAAACAAAGCTACCATCACCGCTGAAGGTCACAATTAAGAAATACCTTCCGTCAATTTCGACACAAAAAGCAATTATTATAGAACGGAGGCAAGATAAAATTCCACCCTGGCGTACCAAAATTCCGGAAATAGACACAACTCTTGCCGACTGCAGCAAGAACCTTAGAGCAAGCCTAGAACATAAGACCAAGTTCCTAGAACGTAACAGAAAATACACATCTTGTAAAAAAATTTTTACCAATGCATCTAAATCTAAACCAGGAGTAGGATACGCCAACATTACAGATGATAATATTATCAAGAAACGTCTACCTATACAAACATCCATTTTTACCGCTGAAGTCTATGCAGTACACGACGCTCTAAAACATATATACACTTCTGATTCTCAAGACCACGCAATTTACGCCGATTCCATAAGCGTAATTCAAGCCTTAACAAACACCGCTAAAAGAAACAAAAACGAAATTATTAGAAATACCTTAATACTCTACACGGAACTCGTCCCTACCAACAAGAAGATATCTATTATATGGACCCCTTCACATCAAGGAATAACTGGGAACACACAAGCAGATTTGTGGGCCAAAGAAGCAGCCACCCTCCAGACCGAGCAATATCCAACCCCTATCCTACTTCAAGAAATTATCCATTACAATAAAGAAAAAATTAAAGAAGAATGGAATAACATCTTGAAATCGAAACCAACAAAAATCCACAGCGTTATCACAAATATTTCCCAAGATATTCCACGCGGTCACATGAGCAGGAAAGAAAGAATCGTTCTCTCTCGCCTGAGAACTGGTCATTGCAAAATGACATATGAATTCCTCATAAAGAAGACTGACCCTCCCCTTTGTTGTGAAGCTCCGCTCACAGTACACCACTTTTTGTACGACTGCCAAAAACTTTCTACCCAGCGTCTCAAATTTAAAATCAACTTGGAAACTGCCCTCACGTCTGAAAAGCATGTAAGAAATACTATTGAATTCCTTAATGAAATCAACCGCTTCCACAAAATGACCTCGATGTTGCTGCGACGTAAATCCTAAAAAAAAAAAATATTCCTCTTACAAAATAAAATCAGCACTTCAAGTTTCCAGAGTTTCAAAACCTTACAAAGTTTCGAATTCGAGTTTCGTGAATTAAAAAATTAGTTTCGAACCCATCCCTAGAGAAAACCATTAACACCTTCCGTGCGCGACAAGATCATCAAAGCTTCTGATCGACATACGTATCGATCCCGCGATCAACGTGCTAACAGGATCATCAATTTGTATTAATTACTTTGCAACGGTTAAGTATACAATTCCCACGGTATTGTAATAATCCATATTGTATTTTCCTGTTTTAATACGTGGGACACGCTAGTAATGCCATTCTACAGTATCTCGGAGATAAATACGATAGAACTGGTAAATTGTACCCAAAGGAGCCAAATGCACGGGCAATTGTGAACCATCGTTTATGCTTCAATTTGGCTATGTATTATCGGAATATTTCCGAGTATGTGGTAAGTACAATGCAGATTATCATCTACATACCTTTATCATTTTTCGATTACTTACCTCATTGTCCCTTTGTTCCTAAAGCTACATTTCCAAATAATACAAAAAAATTGTGCAGTAACAAAGCAGATAAACCCGTTTATCTAGTTTTAAACATGTATTCATCAATTATTAATGGCAATTTCAAATGTTTGCACAGATGGCACCTATATTCTTTGATTACCAAAGAACACCTGCTGGTTTAAAGAAAATGAAGATAGCATTGGACATATTCAACACATATTTGCAACGTGACAATTCAGAATATGCGGCTGGCAGTAAGTATCAACAGGTTGAAACCGTTTCTAGGCACTATGGAGATCTTATATGCCGGTGATTATGAAAGCGATGTAATTGTAAGTTGAAAATAAACATAAATTAATTGAACACACTTATTTTGTGTTTGATAATGGGAAATTGAACTGTTAAATTAAGTTAGTAGTTACATTCACGTTTATTTTTGAAACTCGAAATATCTCGAAACGAAATATATATATATAACAGCTTAGGCCACTTAAACAAATGGAAGTAACTCAAAATCACCGGCGTATACATCACTGTGAGCACTTGAAAAATTGTCAAACATTGTACGTAACTTCGATGAATTTCCAAGTAAAAACAAGCACTAGATGAACTAAAAACTATATTATTTTATAAAAAATTGGAACAGACCCAATTGAATTTGTATGGGTTTGTATTAAAATAATTGATTCGTTATACGGCTTTTCATTTTACGGCCAACTTTTGCGGAACGTATCTAAGCCGTAAAGCGAGGTATACAGGGTGTCCCGTAACTACCGTAACATCGGGAAATGGGGGGTAGCTGGGGTGGTTCTGAACAACTTTTTCCTGGACCAAAATGTTGATTGAGGCTTCGTTTTTGAGTTATTAACCAAAAACACTGCCCAATTAGAGCGCGTGTACAGCGCGCGCTGTACTGTGCTCGGTAGTGTACGGGGGCATCGAGGGTATCGAGGAAAGCGTACGGAAAATGGTACATCGTTATTCATTAATATGAAATAAACTAGTTATTCTTTCAATCGATCGCGCACGGCCGTGGTCGTTATTCATGAATAACGAATAATTCCACATTATCCTTAATTTAAGACGACGTACGCTTTCCTCGGATACCCTCGATGCCCCCATACACGACCCAGCGCGGTAGACAGGTACGTGCCTTGGCGTGCGCTCTACGGGCGCTTTCATTTGGGCAGTGTTTTTGGTTAATAACTCAAAAACCAATGCTTCAAACAACATTTTAGTGAAGAAAAAAGTTGTTCAGAATCACCCCAGCTATCCCCCATTTCCTGATGTTGCGGTAGTTATGGGACACCCTGTATAGTAGGTGTATTCGAAACTGAAACAGAATATCATTATGAGCAGAAGAAAAGGGTAAAAAGTGTCTTCATAGCTTCCAAAATCGTACGACGTCTTCGAGACGTTACAGCCCAGCTTAATAATTTGAGTCCCTCATTTAACGAGTGGCGAAAGTCCAAAATTACGAAAAATGAGTTTATTATATCTAGTGACACCCGACTTATGTCACTATGAACGATGTTACGGCCCTGCGTCGAGGCAGGACACGAGCGTGGCGCGTGAAGATCGGCAGGTCGCAACCGAACGGCGAAGAGCAACGTTATGTCTTTTATGAACCTTATGTACACCTAAATATAATATAATCTTTTATTCGTTTAACCCAATTATTTAACGCCCTTAAATTCAATTTACTACATATAAAAGTAATAAATTCTTGTTTTATTTTCTAATTTAACTTCCGCCTATTGTCTTCTACATTAGTAAAAAAGACAAGTCAACTGTACATCGTAGTTAAAGGCGACTGTATAAAGTATTACACGATAGTTGAATTTTTAAGATACTAACAAGGAACAGTCCAACCTATTAGATATATATTCTTTTACACCTATAGTAATTCATGTTTAAGGGATGCAACCACCCTTGAAAGTTGAACCCGTAAAGTGTTATCTCGAAGACGGTTTGAGATAGAAAATATTTGTTTGAATGAGAATTGCATAGTTTTTAACACGTTCCCTGGTACAAAGTTGTATAATATATTATAATATTAGATAGCAAAAATCATTATTATCAAGAAAAAGGAGTAACGTTTAAGATGCAGTACGGCTGAGTACGGAAAGGGCATACATTTTTGTGTTATCAAATTATCGTCGCAGTTTCTGCATAGCTTAAGTAAGTCAAAGAAAGTACCGAAAATCGGTTCAGCAGGGAACGTGTTAATGTTTCGAATGAAAATGCTGAAGTTAATGAAAACTGTTCAATTTTGTTCCAAGTTTGGGGGGTGGCTTCACCCTTTATCAAAAGTTACCGCAGATAAAAAATAATATGTATGCAATATTTTGGACTGTTCCTCAAGTCTGCACAATTTTATTATAAACCGGAGAGTGAAGAAATTATGAAACGAGACTTAATTCACTTGTCAACTGAGGGACTCATCTTAAGGTGAAGGGATAAGCGGTGTCGCTGCCCGATGAATTGGCACGCGATTGAATGAAACTCCGGCCACAGTCCTTTCTGACCTCGCACGGAACCTGCTAAGTAGTAATATTTGTCTATGACATTTTTTTTTTACAGATGCATTGACAATCGCCGATTTCCCATTGGTCACTGCAACCATGTGTCTCGAAGCGATCGATTTCCAATTGAACGCGTGGCCGTGCATCGAGGAATGGTATAACAATTTTAAACGAAAACATCCGGAATTATGGGAGATCGCCGCAGAGGGAATGCGAGAGATTAGTTTCTACGAAAAGAATCCACCCGATTTGTCTGACATGGACCATCCTATTCATCCGGTTCGCAAGAATAATAAATAACCCGATAGTGTGTAATGACTACTTTGCAACAATTCGATGTGAAATGTTGGATCCTTTACAAACTGCTTCCCAAATTTACAGAGTTCATAAGTTAAAGATTTTTATCGACGTATGCAATATTTGTAGGTCCGCCGATATTAATTGTGGGCTAACAGAAACTATGGCGTTTGTACATTTATTTGATAAATACTCTAATAAATAACAGTTGTATGTTTTTATATAAATACACATTGCTAATGATTTGTATAATAATTTACATATACGTCATGAGTTGCAAGATGTTTTAGTTGACATACTATAAATATAAGGTTGGTTCGAGTCAAATATGAATAAATGGAAATGACGATAAACACACAGTTTTCTAACTTTCTACGCAAATCATTTGCAAATAGAAGACTGTCCACCCATAACTAAAAACTAGGATATTATATATTCCGATTAAGAATGCCTGCATAAGTAAGGTATTGTTATTAGAAACAGCACTGGAAAATTCGAATTTTTGTTAAAGAACACCAAATTTTGCAAGATATTTTCTCGTCAATAAAAATTAGGTATATTTCTCTGTTAATATAGAAATATAGTTTTTCTGTTTATTAATGATAAACCTGTAATATCTTTGTTACACTGTATAAATTATGGGTTACGGGGTGGGGTAAGTTATTATTTTTGTAGGCTCAAAATTGATTGAAATATGTTGGCAATTTTTGCCTATTTCTAAAATTCTTCATAAATAAATGTTTTTTTACCGATACCATTAAACATACGAACCTTTCCTGTTTTAAACGTAAGAGGTGAACACTTCACAATACATTCATTTTACATTCCAAGTAATTTCTGGAATATAGAAAATAATGAAAATATTAATTGAAAATAAAGTACTAAATATTTTATTGTTTACGTGTTTAACATGAGTATAATAACATTTACGAGATATCGGAGATTTATGTTCGCGAATTACCAATTTCCCTTACTAAATAAACTTTACATAATAAATATTGCGCTGACTCTTAATAAAATCATGCAAAATCGTCAAACATTTGAACTTTTCTTATTAGTAAGAACGAAGTTATAAATTGGCGGTTTAAATGACATTAGATAATGTGTGTACTATACGTATAATTCGATTGAGCGAATATTCTACATTTTACCATTGATAAGAACACTTTGGTCAAGAATATTCCCCCTTCATTTAATTATACTTACAATTAAAACGTTAAGATATTGAATTCGCACGATGAAAGTAAAGTTCTAAATGTATAATACATTACGTATAATAAGATAAGAATTTGAATATTTTACAAGACTGCTAAGTATGATACTCAATTATGCTGCACAGTAATTGAACTGAAAGGAAAACTTTGTATACTTCATCTACTGATAGAATAAATGATTGTCTTTACAGTGTACAAATCGTGTACTAGGTGACTAACCCTATCTATAAATATACTAATACTGATAATGGAAAGTTTCTAACAGGAGACGAAGATTACTATTAATTTGTCTGTAGAAGATACGTAGAACAATTAAGAGTATAAAAGCAAATTTGTCACAATTAAAGATTACACGGTTTTGCATGAAACTAGAAGTGCCATTACAAATCAGTTTGCACCTGGAAACGATACTAGGTAAGAACATTATAATATACAGGGCGAGTCACGTAACTTGCACAACTCAAATAACTTTTAAATTATACATCTAATACAAAATTGTTAAATAAAAAAGTTGCGTGGTTTTAAGGAGGAAAGTGGTGGCACGAGTATAAACCTAATGGTTAACGATATGTTTTAAGATAAGTCGGTCGGAAGATGAAGGCCGGTTAGGTTTATACTTTTCTACTTAAAATTTAATATTCTTTCGATCTGCGGTAAAAAACATATATCCTTTAATTTAAAAAAGGAAATTGAGTTTGAAATTTCGGAAAAGTACACTACGTACAAAATAAGTTGAAACGTCACCATTTCCCCCTCTTATAATCATACAACTTTGTTACTTAACAATTTTTGATTAGATGTATAATTTAAAAGTTATTTGAGGTGTGCAAGTTACGTGACTTACCCTGTATATGTAATTGCCGAAGGTAAGTTAAGATATACATCTGTATACGTATATCTAATAGCGTACTTTCGAATAACTGTAATTATGTCTTGTTTACTATTGACATAAATTTCGAAATTGAAAGAAATCGAATAAACGGCGCCAATGGAATTTACTTATCAATAAGTAATCGGAAATACGATAAATCGCTAAATTAGTTGACAAAAATTATATTATAAACGTTACAATATTATACGATTCGTGTATTGAATGATACACGGTGAGCAGGTGAGAATTACTATAATTGATCGTCGAAGATAAACAGTACAGTTCAAAAGTTGACATTTCGAAACGTTCTATTAGAAAAGAAAACAATTGAACTGCTTTTGGAGCTTTGATTGCAAAGATTTCCAAAGCTGCCTTAGAATGTTCTTTCCCTTTTTATTTGAATTATATGTCTTTGTGGTGATTGCGGTAATACAAAGTAACTTTTGAGCTACTATTATAATCGCGAATAGTTGGTTAATAGGGATGCAATGTTTAGGAAAATGACTCTTATTTATTTTCTTTTGTGAAGTAAATACATAGGTACTTGCAACCTTTTCGTTTCTTTGGGTGTTGGGGAATCATGGGAACATAAATGATATATTTTTAATAAACATCTCATCGACGTTTTCATTATACGTACTCTGTACAATTTACGAATCCGAACAGACACGAAGTGATATCTCAGTAGTGTTATAAATACTTGCAGGTATAACATTAAGCCAGTACGTTTGTTTAATACGTCACACTTAGAAAATCAATAAGATATGTTTGTCAACATACAGGGACTTCGTGGAAGCATTTGGTCATTTATGTTTGAAATTTTAACAAACGAAATATATTCTACAGTACCAGAAATATAATGTTTATTGCATCACTCGAATATTAAACATCATTTCTCCACTTACCTTTTCTACTATCAGTACTAGGAAAATATATTTAAATGCAGATTTGACGCTAAGTAAAGTGCACAATTCAATGATAATTCCAATGAAGTACAAAATATGAGTATCATTGTTTATTGGCTGTAATATTATTTCATTTTATTCCTTTTACTCTTAAATAAATTCTTTTAATTTATTAATCAACGGTAAGACACATGTATTATTATAACACTAATACTTGGTAACTCTTTGAAAAATTAATTAAAAGAAGTATTTATTGCAAAACTAAAAATGGTAAAATATTATGGATCGGCACAATGAGTAAGTGTCAACGGCCCACTTCCGTCGAAGCAGGTTAATTCGTGGACGAATGGGTAAGTTTATTTAACTACCTTTTTCTAACATTAATTATGCAAACATTTTTTTCATAAGTAATAAGTCACTCTATTCATTTCGGATAACGAATAAAAGTATGGAACAGTTATTAAACGACTTGTTAATTAAATTGTTATTCATGAGTAACGAATAATTACACATTATTCTTAATTTAAGACGATGTAGCATGCTATACCAATGCGTTGGTTTACGACCACGACCGAGTGCAGCTGACTGAGAGATACGCGCCTGAGCGTGCGCTATACGGGCGCCCTCATTGGCCAGTGTTTTTCCTTAATAATTCAAAAACCAGCTTCAACCAACATTTTGGTCAAGAAAAAAGTTGTTCAGAATCATTCTAGCTACCCCTCATTTCCGGAGACTTCACTAGTTACGAGACACCCTGTATGTGTACAGTATTTACAACATACTTATTATTACAAAAATGTTCGAAGGTTCCGTGTACTGTTATATTATTTATCGTTAACAATTATTCTGAGTTAACAGATCATAATACTACTACATACTATCATATACATATACATCATATGCATTTACGCCTATCAAGCTCACTTAATGACACGATTACAAACCCTAACAGCACAGCAGAGTATTGGTCCGCATTATTCTACATCAACAGTCAAGAATAAATAAATACGGACACTAGGTTAATTTTTAACTATAGGAGGGCTAACATGTTTGTTAGAAATTTATGCACAAAGTGCAAAAAAATTTTCTTATTTTACAATAATTAAAAAATAAGTAAATATGAACACCAGAGTACAATAGTTAGTTTTAGATGAGCCAAGATTTTGGTTATTAATTTATCTGTAAGTAGTAGAAGGACGTTTGCTTTATTTTGTGATGTTTTGATATTGACCATGCTGTTTAAAGTCTGTTTTGAATAATTTCGAAGCAGGAATAAGGTATCAAAAAGCATGTCTTAGGCGTATGTCTTTTCTCTTCCATATTTCAATTAAAATTATTCTGCAATTAGATATATACAATAACATGATATTATAATGAAGTGTACAAGTCAATTAAAATAGTCTATTTTAAATAATTTTATTTAGAAATTTCGTTCTACTTTTATTAGTTTTTTTTTTTAGTAAAGTATTATTATATTGACCAACATGATTATTGAATACTGATCTTCTGACGATCTACTGATAATTAAGAATGTAAGCTAAATCAGATACAACACCAACAAGTTAACATTAATCTAAATTTTGAAAAATTTTGTAAATATTTCGTGTTAAATTACTTTTATTGCTGCCGAGAATATAATCACAAATGAACAACCCTTTTGTTTTGCAATATAAAATGTAGATAATGAATGTATGCAATTGCAATCTGTTTATTTTATGTCCGTAATATACATATACTGTACTTTTGTTGCAAAGGAAGAAAGATGGACGAAGAATAGGGTACTATAAAAGAATTTTTCATATGCACTTCTAGCCTAAAATATAGTAAAGTATTTTCTTTGCATTTGAGAAATGTAATATAATATTTCAGTCTAAGAAAATAAATATTAAAAAAATATTATAAATATAAATGCATATTTTGATTTTATGCAAAGGATATGTATGTACGGCTACAGTAAACAGGGATTTATAATGCGAACCTCGTTTGGCCAAGCAATATGAAGTTTACAATTGTATTTTAGAATCTAGAATAAAGAGAGTCCCTAAAATGTTTACTATTAGTGGACACTGATAACAAGTTAGATTTTGATATCTATTGTATAATTGACTCATAATATCACTATCTATACACTATACGTGAATGTAAATTACGTATTTGAAAATTATACCTTTGAAATGCAAAGCGAGCTTCCTTATTTTTTATTTGTTTCATACTAAAATTAACTTTTTCTATGCCTAATAAAAACAGCGGTTTTTTAAAATATTTTTTCACGTGAAATATTTCAAAACATGGCGTTACATGGAAATGTCACAGGTTCTCTTGAATGTGACTTTTGGCTGATAAATGGTACTTTCTTACAGGAAAGTATCCAAATGCTGAACGAAATGATAATTCCTTTTCCAGACTTCCTAGTTTGATGACAAAAATCCAAAGAATCGGACGCGGAGAGATCATGTCGCGAGATATCTCGTCCAAAAATACAATGCGGTGAATAAGATACAAAAATAAGGTGCATCAAATACAATAAAATAAAAAATTGGTTAAATAACACTAACAATAAGCGAACATAAAAGGTAGAAACGCATTAATATCGCGCATTTCATTTGGTCAGTCGGTTAGAAATACTGCAAACTTTTCTATATCATCCCCCTAAACGGAAGAACTACGTATTACTCGATGTTTCACACCACATTGTTTACATTGAATGGATGCGTTATTAAGTACATATACAGCTAATCACAGAATCGAGCGTACAGTGGTAAAAAATGTATATTGTTTCACATGCAAACAATAAAATTGTCACAGTGAAAAAGAGGATTAGAGAAATTGTATGGTACTATACAATGAACACTTATAGTGACCATATTTTTCACTGTGTCAATTTTATTGTTTACGTGTTAAAAAGTTTACATTTCTTATTACTGTACGCTCAATTTTGTGAGTAGCCGTAGTTGTCAATGTATTTAACGCGACACAAGCACATATGTGGCCTAACCGTGACGTTACGTGCTATCATATGCAAAGTGATGGCATGCGATTGATATTGATGTGTTTCTACCTTAATCCGCGTTCACGATACAGGTAGTGCTCTACTCTCAACGGTAGTACAATTACTATTGGATTACGAAATAATATTGTTACGAGCATTCGGTAGATTTCGCTGACTTGCTAGTTTGTTCGCAAATAAAAAGAAGATTACTGGTCCCTGTTGAACGGAAGTATTGATCAATTGATAAACAGTCTTCCACGAGACCACAGCGAGTGAGGACGAGCACACGAAATTCAAAACAGTACGATAATTTATCATTTTAAATAACTTTACATTTAATCGAGAAAATTGGGTCTGCTCTTTCAGTTCTCTTCGAATAGAGATAGAATTGTCAGATGGATATGTTTAGAAGTTGCATACAGTGAAATAAGATTGAAATAGAGGAATAACAATGGAGAGAATTGTGGGAATAAAAGAAAATTGGTATACATATTTAAAGTAGGAGCAATGATAAGGAATTGGAATTATACGGGGGGCTTCGTTAGAAGTGTTACAAACTGATTTGTTTCAAATTGTGGCAAATTGTTTTCGACATCTATGATATACATACCGTTTTGCAACCTTCTCTTACGTTAAAAGAACGACTACCCCTCGCATCTTTAAATAGAAAGCTGTACAAACTGTTATAGACTCGAGTAATCCTATAAAAAGTAGATCGTTTTTGTGTAAATAATTTTTTCAATTGTTCGAAGACATAAAATCGAGTATACATGTACAATTACAATAAACTACTTATAATAACCGAAAAAGAACACGAAACAAAAGATTCACGAAGATGCTAATAACTATTCAGCATAATACTAAAAGGAGAGTTGATATCTGTTTACAATCAACTGAACAACGATTCGAACGTATAATAAAACAATTTTCTGATTTATGCATGAATTTTAATATGGTATATACTCGACGCAAAGAACTTGTCAAAAAATCTCCAGGTATGTGAAAGTATGGAAATCTTATTAAAACAATAAATATTTATGCGTAGTAGGATTGCCCAAACCTGCAACAATTTATATACCGAAGGCCCTATTGTACCAATTCAGTTTGTTAACTTCTTCAATACGAAAAAATTATCAAGTAATTCCAGGAAAACTGCACTACTGTACACAACATGCAAATTATAAATGTGCAACAATATTAACCCTTAAGTAGGCGGGTAAAATTACATATAGATTAATATAATAATAATACAAATAAATGTGAATGCTCTTAAAATACAATTATACAATTGATGTAGGTTCCAAAATGTTGTAAAATCAAAAAAGCAACTATGCTTCAGAATATACGGGTGGGATGGCCATAACACCGTTTAAAGATTAAATGGTAGTAGAAATGTGTTACTGAATATTTCGCCAAGATGCAGCGAGTATCGATAGGATTTGCGGTACCCACTGTGCAGAATAGAAAAAAACAGAAACTATAGTTTATTTGTAAACATCGGTTTAATATTTTCTTGAATTTCGCAGACAACAGTTCTGCGATAATTAATTTTCCCTCGGGTGCAACAATTTAAATGTTAGATTAAAAATGAAGAAAGTGTCCTGGTTTTGGGTCAGATTGACACCAATTTCTGTATTACGGTTTATTACTCTCGAATAACTAATTTTTCGAAGATATGTACGTTTCATAATTCTGATGAAACCGCGACATTTATACAGTTACCTTGATATCAACTTTATCGATTCGGATTCATTCCAAGAAGCTTCCCATAGCTTCAATCTAATGACACTTGGTTATTAATTGCGACAAATAACGCGAACATTTAAACAATTACATAGCGCAACGTTTAAACATATATGAAACGAAAAGGTACTCACTGAATCCCCCTCTCGATGATTGTTTCTCGGATGTAAATAAGTAATTCAACTTAATTGTAGCACACGTTATTTTTAAACTAATTAAAATAGAAAACTAAATAACTTTTTACAAGTTTTCCTTTGCACATACGACTCGTTAAGTCAAATAGTTTAGAACAACTATCAACAAAGATGTTTAATGAACTTTTATTACAATTAAAACTGTTTCCTAAAATTCATTTCCATATCTGTTACTGCAGTTCTTCAGGGATTTTTTCTTTTTTCTTTTTGTTGTTTTTTTTTTATTGAGAGGCAAATGCTTCCAACATTCACGCGCGTTACTTCTGGCATATAAATACTATCTGCAATCGAAGTGACAGTATACATAGTCACCGAACTCTTCCAGAAGGTGAGCGGAGATGCGATTTTATGTATCCGGTGCGATAATCAATCACGTCACGCTGTGTACCACCTGATACGCCATGACCATGTCTCCTACTCCATCTGCAAATTAAATCACAGATTAATCCCATTGTTCTCAGGAATTATGAATTATAGTAAATGCATGCAATGTTATGGTACTCTTATTTTTACCATTTATCAGCAAATCGTAGAAATTTTCCACTAAAACAAATATTCTATTGGAATTATAGTGACGACAACATTTGGCGATCAGTGCGGAAAATATCTACGAAAAACGCTTTTTGAATGAATCAGATATTTGAATTTGCGGACTGTTTCTTTACGATATGGAAAAAAGTGTAGAAGAATTTCGTGACATGGATCAACAGTTGTTTTCCTTCTTATTTGTGTTCATGTCAGTAACACTTCAATTTTTGTCACTGCTTCCAGGATCAATAATGCCTTTTTTTGTACGTAATTATATATTTCATTCTCTTGCATACTATTAATTAACATTGAAATGCACTTGTTGGTACATAATAGTGTAACCGCGAAATATTTTCGTTTGAAAATTACAGTAAAATATGAAATCGCAATGATTACAGTTCAATAGTGGCTAGATTTTTCAAGTATGTATAATATACTGGTAAGAAAAATATGCACTGATGCATATAAACGTGTAATTTGAATATTTATTGTTCTCGTACGATACTTGTAAAAATAACATTACAAACTTTTGCAATCATAATTCACAAAGGAATATAAAAATACTTCATTAATATAACACTATTATGCAATAAAGTAACATTGTAATTTTAATTGTAAGTCGTTATAGTAAGTGTCAGAACTGCCCGACGATCATTCCAATAATTTTCTAAACAATTAAAAAGGTTACAAATACAGTATCATTTATATTTATAATTATTTACAGTTTTATTTATATTTTTAATGTGCAAAGTACTTGATTCGTAATTATATTTTTCAAAAATCGATAATCGTATAAAAACAATTTATTTTAAATTTGTAATTCATTTCTACACATAAAAATCTCTTTCGATCCACCAATGCAACTATTTTTTAATCATTTTGAATGCTTTTGTATTCCGTTTCTTTTGTTACATTTTATGAAAGAGTCCGCAAATTTTCATGACATTTTATAATATTATGAACTATATTATAAACAAAATGACTGACACGCGACACGCCAAGCAACATGACATTAGTCACGATGCTTCATTCCACAAAACGAATAATATAAAATACGTAATACATTAAGGTAAAAGGAGAAATGAATACTAACGATGTCATCTACGGGGAAGATTCTCATTCCTAAATGCAGGCATATTTGCATGTACTCAGTACTAATTTCGATAAGAACACAACGTACTAGGAACTTGCAATTTAATATTAACAAACCTATATATAGCAGAGGGACGTTAATATGTGTAATTTTTTGTATGGAATTCTAGAAAACAACTTTGTTTGTATTGTCCAAAATTACATTATTAGACATTTGTCTATCAACGACAACATTAAATTACTCACAACTTCATTTTATGCAAAAGAAATGTTTCGTTTAACACCACACAATCAAGGGGGCTACTTAGAACAATATTGATGCTAATTTATTTATTTATCGACGTATGATTTACGAGTTGTAATTGTGTTCAATAATATTCCTTGTTTTTTTACGCAAATATAAGGGAAATATGAAAAGCCAAATAAAAATGTGTACACCAGTGTGATTCTTATGTTTTTAAGTTGAAATTCCTCTACCCCCTCACCCCTCAAAAGTGTTTCAATTTGCTGAAAAAATCAAGTATAGAGCACCTAAGTTCAATGGAATAGCAATATAACATACCTCAAAATGATATATTAACTATTTTTTGCTGCGTAGATAATATTTGAACAACCATTTTAGCAAAAATGGATGCGATTCGGTATAGCTTGTAAAGCTTTCTCATTATCTCTCACTTATTGCTTTTCGTGACACTTGTCATTATCCTTTATTTATCTATAGCACATTTTCGAGTAATACAAGGAAATGGATTTTATTTGATCAATTTCGCAGATTAATTTGGCTGTGGAAACTGAAATGAATGGAAAAACTATAATGCTTGGAATCGACTTTGAAAAGAAAGTTTTTTAACGTCATCTTGTCAGTAATAGAAATGTGGAAAAAACAGATGCTAGGTATACACACCAGAAATTATCATGATTCAAAAAGTGTACCATAAGTGTAAATATTGTCAACAGAAATAATAAGTTAAAGAGTAATAAAATATTTATTGTGAAAAGTCTAAAATTGAAAACGTAAAAGAAGAAGATCAAATTCTATCGTGTTATTCGTTTGTACTTGTAATGTTAAAATGTTTTTTGGCATTTGTACTTCAAAGTGTTAAACTTCAAGCGCAGACATTTCTTATCGCTATTCCATTTAATTAACGTATGTGTGTTTTAGAAATTATTTTCTGATAAATGTGAATTTATCTGGATAACCCTTTTGGGGAGTGAGCGTAATAAAGTTATCTCAACTATTATTATTTATTATCACTTATAGCCATTTAAGTCCTATACTAGTGTACATGGAAGCCAAAAGGTAAAATAAATTTTATTTACGAATAGCGCGGCCAGCTATGCACTAATAAGTATATGTATAAAGACAAATGAAACTACCGACAACATTGTGTACGATATTCAAAGTCTCTCCCATGCAGATCTCGATACGATGACAGGTGAAACACGGATGGTTTTCTGAGAACAAAAATGTATGGAATTTGTCTGGCAAGTTGTAAGTAAGTTTTTTTATCGAGTTACTTAAGCAAAGCTAATTCGATAAATGTCTGAATAATTCAATTTAGGACATAAAATTCCATTACCGTATAATCGAAGTACCCAATAGTGATTTTCCATTTGAAGAATCAATTGTTTCCTTCGTATGAATGAAAAAAAAAAGTTCAGGAAACAAAACGACTTATCGTATTGTTTAATAATAAGTACTAGGATACCGTCATAAATCGAGCAGATTGCGAGCCACTGAAGTCATTAGAATAAACGAGTATTTGTAGAACATTGAGACATGTGGTACACTTTAAAGCAGTAAATAGAATTAATCAACGATGAGGTAAAACAACGCTGCGAACCCTCGTTCGAATACGAATAATCGAACAATAATTACTATTATTCGTTAAAAATAATTCTGGAATAATAATCATTTGTTTATCGATATCAATGTGGATTATCACAAGTATTACGCGCAGAAATATTAGGTGCAGAAATGAGTTCTTTCCGATGGATTTCGTTAGTGCAGTCATATTGTTCTGCATATGGTGGGCTATTAAGGAAGTATTGTATCACGAGCTGCTGTATCTAAGATAAGAACTGTCTCTTCAATTTGTGTGATGAACTAGAAAGGTTAGGCAACCCGAAGATTCAGAAACCTATGGAACTTTGCGTACAAGTAAAGTATGTAATCTGTAATGCAACCCTATTTTCCATTCGTGCCATAATTCGGTTTTAAGGGGCGAAATCAGCCCCTGACAAAAATTCAGAAAGTTCTTTTCCGTGAAATATCTCAAGATCGTTGACAGATATTTAAAAAAAAGTCTAATCAAAACTTGCATCACTTTACTGTGTTTACAAGACTGCGTAAACAAATTTGTTGAAAAGTACATGATTCTTCTCATTTTTTTTTCCGGTGGTATGTTCAAAAAAATTTTTACGCAGTTTTGTAGAAGCAATAAAGCGATGCAAGTTTTGTTTATACCTTTTTCAAATATCTCCCAGCGTTCTTGAGATATTTGACGAAAAAGAACTTTCTGAATTTTTTTCAATGGCTGATTTCACCCCTTAAAACCGAATTATGGCACGAACGGAAAATAGGGTTGTGTTACGGATGACATACTTTACTTGTATACAAAGTTTCATACGTTTCTGCATCTTCGGGTTGCCTAATCTTCCTTGCAAGTTGGACGAAGAAGGCCATTATCCGTTCAAGGCAGTCGCAAGAAGCTGATTCTTCTTTACGACAACGCCCTTCCTCATACAGTATAGACCTAAAAAGACGTTATCTTCTCGTTGTGCTGGGAAATTCTACCATATTCGGCGTATTCGCTAGAAATGGACCCATTCGATTTCCACCTGTTTAGATCTCTACAATATCCCTTAGCAGATACATCTTTTAGAACATTTGAGGACGTCCGAAAATGCTTAGATCCGCAAGTTGCCAGAAAAGTGGCGCAATAAAGTCATTGACAACAATGGCGAATATTACAATGATTACTACAAGCCTCGTATATGTAGGATAGACCGTGGGCGGCAGTAACACGTTAAATATCTCAAAACGTACAGGGTGTCTACGGTTGTTCCGCATAAAAAATTGCCCAATTTTCCAGATCAAGCCGTTAAAAATTGGTTGAAAGCCCATTACCCTCAATGGTGGATTGGACGAGGGGGAACGGATGCTTTCTATTATAAATAATATACAGGGTGTCCCGTAACTACCGCAACATCGGGAAATGGGGGGTAGCTGGCATGATTCTGAACAACTTTTTCCTTGACCAAAATGTGGTTTGAAGCCTTGTTTTTTAGTTATTAACCAAAAACACTGCCAAATTAGACCTCCTGTACAGCACGCGCTCTGGTGCCTACTTCTGCACTGTGCTCGGTAGTGTACGGGGGCATCGAGGGTATCGAGAAAAGCGTACGGCAAATGTTACATTGTTATTCATTAATAAGATATAAACTAATTATTCTTTTCATCAATCGCGCACGGTCGTGGTCGTTATTCATGAGTAACAAATAATTCCACATTATCCTTAATTTAAGACGATGTAACATTTGCCGTACGCTTTACTCGGATACCCTCGATGCCCCCGTACACTACCGAGCACAGTACAGAAGTAGGCACCAGAGCGCGTGCTGTACAGGCGTTCTAATTTGGCAGTGTTTTTGGTTAATAACTAAAAAACAGGGCTTCAAACAACATTTTGGTCAAGGAAAAAGTTGTTCAGAATCACCTCAGCTACCCCCCATTTCCCGATGTTGCGGTAGTTACGGGACACCCTGTATATCCTCATCAATGTCCTTTACTTAAATAAAGCTTCCAATTTACCCAGAAATCGGAAAGAATTCATTTCTGCACTTAATATTTCAATGTATTAATATGGATAAAAATCAGCTACGTAATAAAAATGTGTTAGATTCTCCGTTTTAAAATTGATAAATCATTAACGTAACAATTTAAAAAAATTATAAATACATCCTCGTTAAACTGATATCCATGGAGAGTAAAGTACTTTAATATGATTTTTATGTAAGTATTAATAGCAAAGTTGGAACAGCATAAACTTAAACTGAAACATTTATACAGTTCTGAATCATTATTTACCTCTTTGGTCATTCGCAGTTTATGCTAAAATAATAATTCACAAACGTTGCCATGTTTTAACTAATGTTTATTCACGTATCGCATGTATGTAGCTATACAACACTTTTTATGCAACTTTCGAATGATTTGCTATTGCCTTGCAGAAAGACGGTCGACTAAAGAAATATTCTTGCCGGGAGAAGGAAACAATTCGTCTAAACACAGACAAAGAATTTTAAACAATTAGTCGCGTCTAAATAATTGTATCAAAAAGTTGTAATTATTCATCATACTTGAAACTATTTTCCTCCTTATTGCTTATATCAAGTAACGTCATTTTTAGGAAGATTAATTATCGTACACATTACTCGATTTTATGGGGCTTTACGTTTTAGTCATTTTCAACGCTATACAGGTTGGTTCGATAAACCGGAACAAGTGCCTACCTTTTTCTGATTACAATTAGAGGCGAAAATGTTCCAGAATAAAATTGAATGGTGCAAAGTGCACAACATTTTCCAGAGCATACTTTTGTTTAGATCAAGTCCCCTCGACATCGTTAGTAAAGAAACAAATATTAAAGTACAGGAAATATGGTTAGTTAAATTAGTTAGGTCGAATTGATATGACCTATGATATGATCTTCGTCCTCTTTGAACCATTCAACTATTCCCCCAACATTCTATTGCAATTGCCATCGGGAAAGTGGTGCGGCCTGTTCCGATTGTCCTTGGACGATCCAGCGCCAATTGGACCAGCCTGTACAAAACTCGACCGACAAACCGATTACGCTTCTCGCAATCTTCTTATCATCGTTTGCAGCAAGGCTACACGAAGGCTAAGAAGAACGTTATCCCATCCGCAATACCGGAAGCTGTAAATTAGCGTTGCCGATCCGTAGATCGCGTAAACGCCGAACCATGATACGCGGGGCTTTAATATTCAGCCATACCTTGTTATTGGTTCTGAAGGCCAGGGGGGCGGGAACGATGATGATTATTCGTTGTAGTCGAGGTTGTGATCGAGGTCGAGGTCGTGGTCGTGGTCGTGGTCGTGATCGAGGTTGAGATCGGGGTCGAAATGGAGGTTGGAATTTGACGGGTTTGGGATTCGGGAGCCGTGTTGTTGTTCTGCTGGGACGAGTTAGTATGCCGATGTGACAAATTCACAGTCGCTGGCGTCGGTGCATCGCTGCCTGATTGATTGATGTTAGTCTGACTGGTGTTATTGTTGTTCAGCGGCAGCAGCATTTGCCCGTCACCGTGAGAGGACGACACACCATAGCTTCGTAGCCGATATTGTCGCTGCTGCATCGAGGAACAACGGCTTCTAGCAACAGTGCTTCTGCGTTGCTGTCCAGCCGTGGTACTGCGTATATTAATCCCAGGCTTTCATCAGTATTTTCGTTATCTCCTGCAAGGACCTGTGCGTGGCTTCTTTCGGTGGCACCGTGGCCTTAGCGCGTTGTGCTGTCTGTGATCTGTTATTTCGCTTGCACGCGCAATTAAACGAAAGCTGTATGCGTTCGACAGGCTAGTGTACTTTGTAGCTCTCAGTGCCTGTTTTAGTGGTTCATGATAGTTCATACGGATGAATCAGTTGCAAATATCATCGCAGAAATTCAATTCGTATGTTTTTGCGTATCGTTTACCCGCCGCTTTTCCTTATTCGTCAGTTCTGATTTTGGGATCGCAAAGATAGAGCTCTAGTTTACAATCTTTACTTTGATGACAAACAGAGGGCTGCGCTACAGTATTCGGGCCCACGCCAACTTGATGTGCAGCACATCGTTGCGTTCGAAAGCTGACAGATGGAGGTGCCCTACAAAGTGTGGTCACTGTTACCGCAAACGTCCCGTTTAGAAAATATAGATTAAAATGGGTAGATTCGACACTGGCATAAGCGGTCGCATTCATATATTACCTCACTAGTGGTAAGGCGCATATCCCATCAGGGATGGGAATTCTGCTCCGATCGTCATTTTGAACGCATCGCATAAAACACTATCACGCGAGTGACTCCGGCGGCGCCGAACATATAATATATTTTTAAAAATATGTAAAGCGAAAAGGAGAAAATCTAAAAATTTGAAGACCGCGTTATATCGAAATTGCGCGCGCTGTAGGAGGGTTACCTGTATATTAGTAGTTAAGGTAGCAGTGACCACACTTGCTGGGACTAAAACATTTCTACTCGTAACCTTTCCAACGGTGTACCATACAGCATAGTGGGCGTGGGCCTAAATACTATAGCGTAGCCATTAAATTATAATTACCTTGTTTACAATTTTGTAATTAGTCAAAGAACGTAACATAATTTGCCTTCGTAACTAATTTCGAATATACAGGCATCCTGTACGATCCTGAAGCTTGCCGACCGGGGACTCGAGCTCCTGGTCTCCCAATTAAGCGCCAAGTGGCACATTTATTCGTCGTTCATTCAGGTCGAATAACGAATAAAATCGTAATTCGAATAACGGTAGTAACGCTAAATACTATGGTCCTGTCCAAAGGAGCATTGCATGTACATTTTCGTAATATCTAATGGCATCAATGTATGCAATGACGCATGTTTATCATTGCAATTGGTATTTGTAGAATTTCTGCGTTGACTGAACTGACATTTAAGGTCGTAATAAGATAAGTAAACTTAAAAAAGCTGTATACACAATACACTGACGGTGACTACCCTTGTGTCGTAGTTGGTACATTTGCGTCACTTTTTAGTTTGTCAATCTGTTTCGTGAAATACAGGATACGTCACAGTTACATTGGGCAACGACACGTAAAGTAGAGAATGGCATGCTTGGTAATCGAGACGAAGAAGTGCATGCATTGAAAGATTAAGTTGCATCGCTTATATATACACGCATAGAAATTCAAACAGCATAAAGTATTATATCATGCATTTCGTCATATCTTTTATTTGTTACTTATGAAAAATTCATCTGGAAATGTTAAAAGCTTGCTTCTATGTGTAACGTGCTTGCTAGTTCAAAGAATGAAAGTAACAGATTTCCAATACATTCGATTAAATAATATTCGTTGATAACTAAAATAAAAACTTGACTTAAATGTTACATCCATTTTGATAACAGTCTTATTCGTTTAGTACATTGCTGATTCATTTAGTTAAAAATGATAATATAGTAACTTTTTATATCGACTTGCAGAGATAGTAAGACATGATACTGAGGTCCATAGAAACAGATGAATTTTCGATGTAAGTAACACAAAACGAGGGCAATGTAGTTTCTTACCTCGAACTGTGACTCATGAGGACTATGTTTCTGTAACAGCATATAATGGATCCTGATTGTTGGGAAGCGAGTGGTGAAGTGTTGACGTCGATTCACACACAACACAACAAGCAGCTCAAGCAATTTTGTTTTTCTTTTGTTTTCTTTTTTAAATGTAACTGAATGCTTCGATTCATATTGAGAAAAAGTTTAATCAATTTTGGTCAAAATGTGATAAATGCTGAATTAACAAGTAAACTGTATAAATTTTATGTGAACGCTGCAGATCGAAAGACTAAAAGAAGTGTAACACCAAAGCATATGTCATTTCAATTCAGCAAATTGATATTGAAAAGTTGGATATACATCGCTATTTATGTAATCACTAATAGCATGTCAATTGAACAGCTTACATATATACCGTTTAACAAATTTGCATGTACTTTTTTTAGTATGCTATAGGAATTTGATATTTCCAAAAATATATCCACGTCAAGAAAGGCTTGAGCACACGATCGATATTTTGCAATATGTTTAATCAATATTTACTAAAAAAAAAATATGGATGTTCACACAATATTGCTATAGAACAGCGATTTTCAACCTTTTTTTATTTCACGGTACACATAAGCTGATTTGACACTAACAAATACACTATATCTTTTCGTCGATTTGACGAAAAAAGTATACACTTTTGACTGATTAAAGAAAGAAAGTCATGTTTTTACCAGTTTTACTCCAAAGTGGCAATAAAATAACTGTTTTTCACACGATACATTAATAGATAGTTGCAGATTTGATGACAGATTTCCAACCATTGCTGTGACACCGCATTAACTTGTATGAAAGAATCGTAGATCTTTTATCTGTACACCAGTGTTGAAAATCGCTGCAATAGAATATGCTTATAAAAACGTAAACAAGAACCACGATTAAGAATCCTCTTTCACCCTCAAAGGGTTTAATACAGAATCGTAAAAATAGTAATTCGTTTGATCGTTAACAAAAAATAAAGTACCCGTATATAAAAAGAGTAGAGAGCAATGAAGATTTAAAATGACCAAGAAGGATGATACAATGGTAGAATGTAAATGGATAGTATGAAATTGTAAGTAAAAGCAGGTATTTCCTAGAAGTGGTTAAATAGATTTCTTTTAATTGATTATTTTTGTTTCCTTTGAATATGTCTAATAAGTAGAATCTCCAGTACCGGGTGATCTAACTATACAAACGTCTCATATAAACAGTGATCGATATTAAGAATTGCGATAATAATTATGTGAGAGACTGATTTCAACGTGACCTAAACATAGTATCAGCTCGAACTGGCAAAGACATTGTTGGCAACATGTATTTTTAATTCTCATGCTGTGAGAAATCTACTAGACAAAAATGTAGTCGTTAGAAGACCTATAGAAAAGATTTATAAATAGAAACCGAACCCCTCCAATCTTCCCCGATTCTTGATCTCGTTGTCACGGAAACGTGCGGCGTTATGGCAGATTAGAACCACCGTTCGTCAAGTTTCACACCCCATATGTACATAAATAATGTGATACTACGTGTTGGACAGCACTGTTGTAGAACGTTGCTTAATGTAAATCTACGGACATATTTTTTATAATGCACCTGGTCCTTTACGTATGGTCTAATTCAATACAGTTTAAAGTATTGCAAAATTTATATGATATAACAGGGAGGAGACAACATCCAGAAATAATTTAAATAAACGTTACATTTATGTTGTATCTTATTTTTCACAGTTTGTCTTGTATTTTGCTTTTTGAAATATAAAATAATCAATGTGAGAAGAGAGGGGTGTTCCGTTATTCGAAAATTCTTTTATTCGAACATTATACCTCCTCAATAATTTAATATTATATTACTTAATGGATTCAGATACTGGAGGTTCTACTATATCTTGCAAAAATACGTCAATGACTTGTAAATATATTAATAGTAAATAATGTATTACCGGGGATATTTAAGTAAACAGAAATAATTATTTAATTTTATACAACATAATGTCATTATGTTATTAATAAATATGCTAATGCAGTGTTATCCACGGACCTATGTTGCTCACTTTTCTCTATTAAAACTGGACAACGTATTTCTTTGTTCGTTTAACTGAATCTTGCGCAATGATCATGAAGTGGACGGCACCAAACAATGAAAAGTAGAAAACATGCAATAAAATGTCGTTAAATACCAAATTGAATTTTGGTGGTTACTGCAGAGCCATGTACATAAAGGGTGTTTTTAAAATCATGGTACGACCAGAAAAAGTGGTCTCCCTTACGAAACTAATTTGAAAATATAGAGTGAAGTTTTTGTATACATATCCTTGCCTTCTAGAAAATCGAATTTGAACATTTTTAATATAAAATCAGTAAAACGAGTGACAATGTTCTTGAGAAGTTGAGTATCGATCAGTGTAATTATAGATGCTGATACTTATTGCGTCATTACTTTTGATCGATAATTCGAAATAAGATTTTGCATATGGACAGCACAACCAAAATGTATGATACTACATTCTTGTAAAAATGTCAATCTAAGCTGTACGTGTTAATAGCATTTTATTTTGTTAGTGTCAAGCAACACTCCACGATCTTCCATTTAACTTGTTCTATGTACATGTATTGTTGGACAATTTTTTATAAAATTTTCCAACACACGGACAAAGAGATATAAGAAATTATAAATAAACCAATTCAATGATTAATGATTTATATACCACGAGAAATCATAAAATGTACAGTGCGAGAATCGAATCGTGAAACTTGATTAAATTCGAATAGGATTGTGCATAAATAAATAAAGAAAGAAAATAACGCATAAAGTGTTGCAAGATATACTCTATGGATGTATTAAAGATAACGACCAAAATTTATTTTAGAATTTTACTGCACAACATGCCCTTGTATCCAACAGATAGTGGATCGTGATGATATCTATGAGTGGCGAAAATGGTTGGCCACCCATTAAATCATTATTACTTATTATTACATGATGCCAAAATTTATATACTTTCGGCTAGCTTTCTTTAAGTCGAACTTCTTACTTCTGATTTGAAACAGTTGTTGGCATTATAAAAAATTTGGCCCCTATCTTTAATAATTTCGGCGAGTATAGCCTACAACATTTTCTATAATTCACCCTGTGACAACGAACAATATTTCTTCATATTTTCTATTTTCATCGACAACATATAAAGGGTCCAGCAAAACACGCGCCTACATGTATCTTTTTAACAGAACTGTCTAGTTGGAAATAGGCATCAGACACATTAATATGATTCAATTCTGGCCATAAAAAGTCACTCAACATTCGAGTTGCAATTTGTGAAAAAAACTCCAGCAACATGTCGAGAAGTCATTAATAATTTCGATAATCGAATTGATGTCTGCAAACGCAGTCGTGGTGCACATTTGACTGATATACTGTTCCACGTATAGCTGTAATAGATCATACTTTCAATAAATAAAAACAACTTGAAAAAATTCCAAATAGTTTGTCTCTCATTAAAAAGAGACATGTAGGCGGGTGTTTCGGATGACCCTTTACATTGTACTTTTGTACCAACCTTTGTAAACTAATTGGACTTTTCCGCTAATTTAATAATAATAATAATAATATGCAAATAATCAGTCGCTTTCACTGTAAAACAAATTCATTATTCGATTCTACGACTGTACACGACAAACGAAAAGAACTGTGAGATATCGTAATGAATACAGAATACATAATACGTATTTTTAAGTTGAAGGGATCAGGGAATATAAGTGTTGTGTTACAAATTGTATGAAGTTTCGGGTTAAAGGTTAAAATCAATCTGCCTATATTTTCTATTGAATAATAATATGCATTGCTAATACTATTTTGACTACTCCTTGGCACCTATAATTGATATTCGGTCACATAAAACGATTGAGGTATCTTTGTCCATTTAATGTTCACTTACTGTGTAATAAATATTCCAACAACATGTTTCATAATTGTATTAAAATAATTTTTTAAATATTAACCAAAAATATATTACAAGTTATTTGATGTTTCATCGTACATAATCTTGTCTAAAATTTTTGTGGCCGGATACTTTTGTGACCAACTGTATATCAAAAATATTCACAGCAGGGCATTCTGGTGGATGAAGGTGTTATGAGTAGAACAAATTTTGTGAAAGTTTTATGAAAGAACAGTTTAACTTTATACCTCTGTTAGTTGTTATAGTAACTCAATTTTTACAAAATTGTTACGCAACACTGTTGTCCCCTGCATCCATCAATTTCATGTAGGAAATATGTTAATTTATATTAAAAATGAAATTAGTATAAATCGAAATCAACTAGTTAATATTAACGTATTGGTAAACAGAAATCTCTAAACTGGGATTAATTGTACAACAGTTTCTTTGATAAAATATGATTTAAATGAGAAATTCAGAAGAAAGGATAATTCTTGTTCATTGTAAAGTCATTTGTAACGATACCAAATAGTGCATCTATCGTTTGTACTTTGAAAAAGTAGTACATTATATGTTACTCGAAATATTATTATTTATTAAGATTGCATAATTGTGAAAATGTTACAGGTTAACTCTTATCCATGGACTGTCTGTAGACATGTATTGTAAACGTCCATACTGCCGTATTCACTATCTGAGAGCTTTATGTATACATATCTACTATGTTTTTAACGAGACGAAGTAATTTCTCAAACACAATCTGAATAGTCTTACGTTTTTCAAACCTAAACAATTTTAAGTAAATTAAACAAATTACATTTACTTTTATGAAATTTTTAATACGTAATTTGAGTGGTTTCGCACTGTGAAAACAAATATTGATTTCCAAAGCAATTTTCTTTTAACTCAACTCAGTCGCTTGTTGCAACTGAAGATAAATGACTATCAATGTTCTAATAAACAGATAATTGTTGACTCATTTCCATACAGTGTTGGGCAAATTTTTATGTAAGTATTGAATAATAAATAATAACTAAAAACATAATTTTAATTGTCAATAAGCATTCATTTCTTTATTCAGATAAGAGTCATTTAAATAATGCCAGGAATAATATATTTATTATTTTTGATTAGCAAATCAAATTTTACTTTTCATTTGGATTTAAGTGAAGAACAAATAATACATAGGTTTTAATCTTCTCTTAGGCTACGGTTACGGTGGATGCGTATTCGTACGAACTGGCGTTCTGACGAATACATCCGAATGTTCATCGGACAAACGTGAGAAGTAGCGGTTATGGTGGATGCGTTTTCTGACGAACATATCCGAACTGTTACAAAAAGGCAGTAAACATCTGACCAAACGTCCGTCTGTCATAGCTGTAGTATATGTGTATGCATGTGTGAGTGACGCCAAAGCAGCAGCCACCGACGCACAGTGGTGCAAAATCCCCAAATCGTGGCAAAAATTCGTTTTTTATGGAATAATTGTTTTTTTTAACTTTTATCATATAGACATTTTTCAACGCGATTAGTATTTTACTTTAACTTAAAAAATTTAAACAAAATATAAAGTTCACAGCCAATTATTAATTTTTTTGTTTATAACAAAAACCCTTCGAGTCCCACCAAAAATGTTTTTTTTATTAAAACTAGACGCCAATACGAACATTCTAGTCTAAAAAAGTCCTGCAACTTTTTGCAACTTTACTAGAAATACGGTCACAAAGGTAATTAAGAATCACGTTTTTCATCACATTTTTTTTTTTCATCTGACCAAACGGCCGTCTGTCATAGCTGTAGTATATGTGTATGCATGTTTAAGTGACGCCAAAGCAGCAGCCACCTACGTTCCTGCTCAGCGATGAGCTTTTGTTTTTGGGGAGGGCACATGTCGCCCTACGTCTTCAACAACTGTGGATTCCACAGTTGTATCGTTTCCACTTTTCTCCTCTGTATCTGAAAGAATATTCCCGTGCATTTTCCTTGCCAGGAATTGTTCCTTTACAATCATCATGGCCTTAAAGTAGGGCCATGATGATTCAAGCAGGGTTCCTCCTGCATCTCCGGACCTTTTCTACGGGGATTTAGAGCCCCGTAGGCCCTCCACTTAGTTTTGACTATTACAACTGAGAATAATAGCAATGTACAATAAATTACATTTTTTAAATAAACAATGACATGTAGGCATATACAAATAATAATTCATTCTACAATGCATATAAAGGATGCACGTTTCTTGCAGATTTCTTCCAACCGGCCTGTCATTTAGATCACTTAGCTTTTCATATAGAATTGCCCACTGTGCAATAAGACAAATAGTTTACGAGACGTGTCTTTCCATATGGAATTGTTTCTAGGAAGGGCACATGCCTGTACCCAAAATCAGTGATTGCATTGATTCTATAGGTGGTAAACACAGTCGAATTAAATGAAACGATAGAAATTCATTTTTGTACGTCTACAACTCTGTCCATGGCTATCAAATTTCTCTGCGACGTACCACGAATCAAACTCGTTTGATTATTGTAATATGTTCTGACGACTTCGTGCAGGCGAAAAAAACAAAATAATGCAGGCCTATATATAATATTATTATTATTGTCAAGAATTTATTGATTTCAATAGTTACCATGGTAATGTTTGCTTCATATGTGGTAGCTGATCGAATCGTTACACACCACTACATGGAGAGATAGAGTTCGTACGAACGATCGGATATCAAACTGTTGTCACGAATTCGTGCGACATCGGAATAGAAATTGCATGTAGTGTAACCACTCGCATAAGAACTAATGCATTTGATTTTTCGGACGTGTTCGTCAGAACGCCAGTTCGTACGAATGCGCATCCACCGTAACCGTAGCCATATCTGTTCCATTTGGTGCAATGAAAAAATCGTGAAATAAATAAAGTGATTTTTCAATGGACAGTTCGCAGTTGATATTTGCTTTTTAAAATACTCGCTTTTTGGTCAATCAAAAAGATAGAAACCATTTACTTGGCGTCGTTGGATGCAAAAATAAAGCTATATGTAATAAATAATAAATAAATACAAAATAGCAAGTAATAATTAAACAAAAATCAAATTGAATATGTGTATGTAAATAACAATTAAAATAATTTATTCCAACTTGTTTAAATAACAAATAAGTATTTCTGCTTTTTATTTTAATTGTTGACAAATTTTCTATTCAAATAATTACTTAAATGAAAATTTTTTTAATGATGCCCAACACAGCTTTCACACAAATTAATCATTAATCATTTCTTAAAAATCCCATACATTCATCTAGAACAGGCTTCGGATTTAAGTGATCTTTCGGGCCGATTTTCAGAGGCAACGCCTCCTTTCACCCGCCACGCGTCTTGGCCCTGCGATCGAAGCTCCTCAGGCGCGTAGCATATGAACCGCCCGGGGCGCATTAGGGCGACACTCGTATCAATAGGATTCCACATCGTCCCATGTCCCGTGGACCGCTGTTCATATGCTACGCTCCTTATGAGCTTCGAGCCGCTGGGCGATCGCGGGGGCCAAGACGCGCGGCTGGAGGAAGGTGTCTCTGAAAATCGGCCCGAAAGATCACTTAAATCCGAGGCCTGATCTAGAAAAACATATTTGTACGAAAATATAGTTGTCAGAATAAGCTACACTATAGCTGCTATAGTGTACAGTAGTAAATGATTTTGTACATCTATAAGCATACTAATCAATCGCTGATTAAGTAACCAAATATTAAAAAATAATACTGGACTGTTCTGTGGAAAAAGTCGAATAATTGTTTTTCATCTTTGTAGATGTTATCAACAACATAGTGAACACTTAATTAGTTGATAACAATCTTCTGGAAGATCATACTGCGATGCATCTTAATTTTATACCTTTTTTCAAAATATAAACATATTATTAGCCAATTAATCATAGAAGTTTGATAACAGTTGATGTGTCCATATAATAATAGGAAAAGAATACATATATCATATCTAGATAATGCATTAACTTCAGAGTGTAGAACTTTGCAGTATACAGGATGAATGTAGAAATATGTTTTTTCTCACTTTTTATTAACAAATTTGTGCCTAAAAACGAGGGATCATTTGTTCAACAATGTTTTATGCATAGCAGTTGACAATAATTAACATCAATGAGTAATTGTTGTTGAATTAAATTTTTTAATCCATACGAATTTGGAAATGACGCCCGATAATACTGAAGAATTTATTAGTGAAACATTAACAATATATCTTAGGTCTTTCGAAGAAAATTGTGCAAAAAAGAATGTTATATTTACTTGAAAATGAAGAAAATGAAGAAAACGTAACAAAATCGTTTACACGCATTATAAACTTCTTAAATATATATGAAATTAAATATTTAACATTATAAAGAGGAATTATTGTTTTTGTGAAAATGTAATGCATATTCTGAAACAACATATATAGGTTGAATATCACTTTAATAATTATTACAACTCTTCTTTCAATCCAATTTAATTGTAACAATAGTAAGCATTTGTGAAGTGTTCGAAAATATTCGAACGTTATTTAATTGTTATATTTTATTAATCTCCTTTTCCATGAATGTAATCATTTTTAATTTTGCCAATGATTAATTTTTCCCATGTGATTCCAAAATGTTGTACAATTTTATAA
The DNA here is from genome assembly GCA_963667235.1 of Nomada lathburiana. NCBI lineage: Eukaryota > Metazoa > Arthropoda > Insecta > Hymenoptera > Apidae > Nomada > Nomada lathburiana. Next base: position 1,823,126 of record OY763905.1, read on the forward strand.
GGAAAAACTACCAACGGTAAGTGCATATTGGTTCTCCAATATTTCGAAAAGTACAGTGCCATTTCACGCATAATAGTACAATAATTATTCCTCAGAGTTCAAATAAAATTAAATTGAAAAACTTGTCGATTCTATTGCACTGGAAAGTGAAATTGTAGAGGGAGTTCAAAATTAACTTCAATAAAATATTTGCGTAATATATATAACCATAACTAGAATTGAAATAAAATTTGTTTGCAGAATATTAGGTATACCAAACAGTAATTGATATACATTTTCCGAATTTATTATTTGATAATATTCTGAAACAGTTCACGCCTAATAAAAAATAATTGGCGTCATCTTTTTAATCTTTTCTCCATAACAGCATCGTGCTATTAATTCTTTATGTCAACGAAAAGCATTTAGCCCGATAACTGTTTCAGGAATATCAATGTTCTCATGAAGAAAAAGTATTTAATATTCCAGAAAAAATATATGTAAAACATATACATATAAAAGATATAAAATGTATATTGTATAAAAAATATATCATATTTTCCACGAATCAAATCCACGGATAATCCACGAATCAAAAATCAACACAATTGTCTTGAAATATATGAACAAGAAATGGTGGATTACTTTATTGGTATACCTAATACATTGAGTTAAACATTCTCAATTATGTATTATAGATAAGTTTTCTATTTGGATGAACAAAACCAAAATATATTATTTGACAAAAAGTGGAATAAGTATTCACGGCCATGTATTACTTTTTATTTTGATCTGCCGATTAGACCCCACTTTTGTAAATATAAAAAGTATTTTTGCGGAACTTTAAATCGTTTAATACAGTTCAATAATGTTGTTTATAGGACATGTTTGAGCATGATACTGACACAATCCTTTGTGTTGCACAACTAAAATACGCAGTACTTTTTTCTGAAATTCAATTTAATAACAGCAAGTTTAGATATTGAAACATCTTGAAAAATTTCCGCGACATACATATATCGTATTATGCATGAGGGCAGATTACACCTTATTGCTTTAATCACTTTTATACAAATATGTTCATATTTTGTATTGAATAAACCGATATGCACTTAATTTTTCATTATATGGAACACTGAAAGTTAGCAAAATGCATATACAAATGCATAACTATACTATGTAATATCTAAATTTCGATTTGTCTAAAAGCTGCGAAAACGGAACTGTGTATTTTAACTTATTCCATATGTATAACAATGTTAAGCCGTATTATATTTCAAAACCATCATTTCGGTTTACCGAATCCGAGATTATTTAATTTTTTATGCAATCGTATTATCGGTTTCAGCTATAAAAGATAGTCAATTAATTATACTTTAAACCTGTTGCATATTCCAGGCATCCTGTAAAACAATATCAATGCCACTTTTTATCTGTATTAATTTATGAAATACACAAAAATACCTCTAAAATCGCAACGAAAATTTCTACACTCTGCTTCGAACTTTTTCTACACAGCGCAAATATATAAAAACATTGAACGGACCATCACAAGTTTTAATTAGTACTTTAATTAAGCAGCAAAACAATTTTGATGAACCAGTCAATCGATTCAACCGAACTCTTTGATTTACCCCACACACGTGTACGATATGTAGGTCGCGTATGTGTCTCTTTGGAGAAAGAAAATTATTATTTTTGGGGAAAAGATATGACGTAACGTAATTCTGATGTGAAAAGCGTATTATAGTACAAAAAGATTTGGCACTTGTTGGTAAATAAATAATTGGTAATTGTGATGCGGAGAAGCACTACAAGTGTACATAATAATATTATACATAAGGTTAATGTTATGCACAAGTATGTGACCGCATAATTTCGAGAAGAGGTAGCCCGTGGAAATTCTTAATATAAAATCTAATCGTAGAGTGAAGTCTGTGAAGATTTGATATGCTCCAAGGAAATCCAAAAGACAGAATCGAATAATAAAAAGATAGATATTTATAAGCATTTTTGATATAACAAGCATATCCTACATCAGTGAGACTACACGCTGCCTCTATGGTGGTGCAAAACAAGATAAACGACATTTTAATATTCTTGCAAAAGTGAAAAGAAGAAATATATATATTATGTAGATATATGTATGTATGTATACGTAACATACACGCGTACGGGCGTGTATGTAATAATAATAGCAAACATAGGACGCTTAAAAGTACTACGAAACTAAAGACTAAGAAAAAATGATTTCGGAAGTAATAAACATACCACAAAATTATGTTTAGGAAATATATTAAAAATGCATACCGGAGCAGCCTGGTTATGTAATCTGGCCAATTATCTGGGAACATCACAAGGAAAAAGCCCACAGCTATAAAAATCATCCCTGCTAGCTTCATGCCCATGAAATGAGCCCCGTATAAAAGTACGTCCAACGCTGTAAAGCAGTGAAATTATAGTTATTCAATTGGTAATAATCATTTTATGGAGACTTAATTTATCTCATTTTCTACCATACCGGCCGATACAGGTACAGCGGTGATCAATCCTAGTGTAATGAACAGGTCGTAGGTCAGAGCAATACTGAAGTTACCAAGCATGTTCGCAACTACATAACAACAAAATAGAATCTTAATATGTGCCACTGGATCTTTTCTTTAGTTCAAAAGTTCGTACAATTAAGTTAGGTGTCCACTGAAGCAACAACGAGGAACTATTTGTCGTTGTTCCATGTACAGTAAATGTTGGATAGAAGCTCGTGTGCTCGGCACCGACCTCGAGGTTGCATCGCGTACGAGACACCATTCGCTTGTCAGAAATTTCGACCGGTCCTCGGCAGCCTGGTTTCTTTGCAGGTGCCGACATCGACGGCCACAGAAGGCGACAGCAAGTGAAGAAAAGAGAAGGACTGAAAGTCGGGCGTCATTGAAAGATTTAAATGCCTTCGTATCGGTAAAACGCCACTAATGCAACGATGAAACGTCTTTATTGTTACTTATTTCGTTATGAAAATTTTATTAATATATTGCTGGGACTTTTGTGATTAAAAGAGACTAAACGCGATATAATTTGGAACATATTCAGTACATAGAAACAGAAGCAAATGCTCCTCAGGTCTATACGCTTTGTCGCCCAATGACCATAACGCGATGTAGCCGTCGACGTACATAAACGCGGTCTGTATGTACATAGTGACATACAAGAGTGACACGAAACAAAGATATAATTATTAAGTTAATTGAAGAGTACAGAAGATGGAAATGTTTGTGGATCTCTTCGGATAAAAATCTTAAATGCAAAAGAAGTTACAAAATTCTGATTGTCTATCTTGATCGAACACACACTTTTCGTTTCTTCTTTTTTCGCCATTGATAACAATAAATTCTGCATTTGCGAGGAGCAAGTCTTCTTTTGTCACCGTTAGCAGCTTGGAAGATATTGATTTGCGTGTGCACAACTTGCTGTCAGCAGCAACTGTCGTCTTGAAACCGAAACAAAAGCCAAATGTTCCTCAGATTATGTTGCTTCAGTATGGACGAAATGTTTTTGTAAGTTAATGTTTGTTGGAAATGTTTTCGAACTTCCAGCAACAAAAGGCAACACAAAGTTCCTCGTTTCTTCTTGAGTGAGGACATCGCATTGATTATGTCATTTATAACACACGATCGGGTCTTTAAATTATGTCCCCAGTGAAAGTGATTTTAGGTGACAGATAAATTAAAACGGAAGATAATCCATGGATGACCCGCACGGGTCAGGTATAGTACAACGTAGAAGCACAGAAGGTTAATGAAATGACCAGCTTTTGCTTGCCCAAACTTTTAAAATGACTGATCTCGCACGGATCGTTGCACCTTCCGTTTTTAGGGATATCGATAACTACTTCACCCTTTTGTTACTAAAAACGACTATAGTCACCCAATGTCGAGCGCTCACTATATATTAAAGGTGACACCAGCCACCTGTAAAAATCTCGCATCAATTATGTAACCACTTTGTTTGAGCACAGCAATGCGTGATACCCTAGAGTAACTGATGATATTGGGTAAAATATCGCGTTAGACTGCGCCGCACAGTGGTAGTATACTGGTAACCAACACGGTCACAGGGGAAGGGTTAAACAATTGTCAAAGCGACATTTTAGAGAAACTGTTAAGCCCCTTAATAATGCTGTGCTTGCCGGAAAACATAAAATATAATGTTTTCCAGGGTTACAGAAGGGACTGTCTATGCTCTAGAAGAGTTGTAAATGATGCGAAATTTGTATGGGTAACTAGAGTTACCTATAGTATACAGTCCGCTATAGTCCGCTCAATGTTGGCTAACTATAGTCATCTTTAGTATCGAAAGGGTTAATTACAAAGAAATTCAGGTTGAACTGTATTAAAGCTGGTGTACATATATAAGTGTCCATATAACTGGTGTAACGCTCGACAGATAGTGTCGGCATATTGGCCGAGTGAACGACGCGCTGCGCCTCAGGGTTTCCCCCATAGCAGCTTTGCCAGCAAGATGTTGTTAGCGTTTCTAAAACCCTGCTCTCGCCCGCGAGGATTCATTGAGCAAGTTGGATCTACCCGTGAGGGAGGCGGCTCGTTTAGTCAACCCTCCACGTCGCGAGCGACGGGGAGAGCTGTCCAGCGGGGACCACGAGGAGGTAGAGCCGCCAGCTTGCGCTTGATCCCGGCAGGTTGGCATGCGCCGTTAAACCTCACCCTCCACGGCGCCGAGGCGCCGCCTGCATAGGGGGTCGAGGTGTATATAAACATGTGAGACAGTACATGTGAGAGAGAGAGGAAGAGACAGGAGAAGAAAGAGAGAAAGAAAGAAAGAAAGAAAGATACAAACAAAAAACAAAAACCATCAGGGTTATCGTCTACTTCTTGTGCGGGGTGGGGATCGCGTATTAACAGAGGAGGTCCGTGATTGGGTGGTGGCGGATCGCGCCGTGCTTGTTGTCCATTCCTGTTCCTTTTCCCTGAGGATGAGTCTCGCGGTTTTGCTAAATTCTGCGTAACAGTCGCTTTCGCTTATGCGCCGAAGTGTGGGGGGCCATTGCTGGCCTGCTTTCGTGATATGGGTCCGGAGGTCTTCTCGTTCCTTTTCCCACCGGCTGCACTCGAAAAGGACGTGTGTGGGTGTTTCTGCGTTTTCGCCGCATTTGCAGAGTATGCTGGGTTCGAGATTCATTGAATTCAGTTTGGCCGCGAAGTCTCCGTGCCCGGTCAGGAATTGCGTTGTATAATGCGTCAGTGGGAGAAACGGTCGCTCAAGTCTGTCCTTTACATTTGTGAAGATGTTGTGCGTGTGTCCGCCGTCCACGGAGTTATCCCACCTGAGTTGCCATTCGACAATCAGTGAGCTTAGGATGACTTTTGTCCCTTTCCGTGGTTCTGTGTTTTCGGGGAATTGATAGTCTCCAGGGCTGGGGGGGGATTTGTTTCCTGATCTTGTATTTGAGTGCTGCTTGCCTTATTTTTAGGTCGACGGGGAGGGTACCTGCTATGATTGGAAGTGCTTCCGTGGAGACCGTTTTGTATGCTTTTGTGGTTCTGAGAAGTGCTGATCTTTGGGCTCTGAGGAGTTCTTTGATCGAAGATTTATTTAGGAGGTCATACCAGGCGGCTGCTGCGTACGTGGCGATTGGGACGAATAGTCCAGTGTAGAGAATATTTAGGCACTTGTAGTCAAGACCCCATTCCCTTCTCGCTACCGCTGCGAGGGAGTTGCATTTTTGGGCACTTTTATTTTTTATTTGACTCGCGTGGCTGTTGACTTTGAGACCGGTGTCAATGTGGATACCTAGATACCGGACTGTGTTTACGAGTTTCATTTGTTTCCCGTAGATTTTTATATTGGGGGATTCTTTGCGTCGAGCTTGCCTTTTAGGAGGATCATCTCCGATTGCGAGGAAGAAAGGGTCAGTTTCTCGTGGCGACACCATTCCTCGACCACAGAGGCTGCGGCTTGTCCGCCGGTTCCCAGGTCGTTTCTGGAGCTGGCGGGAGCCAGGATGAGAAGGTCGTCGGCATATGCCACGGCTTCGTGTCCTTGGCTTGCCAGGGTGGTGAGGAGGTCGTCGAACACGAGGTTCCATAAGCTAGGGCCTAGGATAGAACCTTGTGGGCAGCCTCTGGAGACTGATTTACGAACTGAGCCGAGTTTACCGATGAGCGCGACCTCCCGGTTTCTGAGGTAATCGGCGATGACGTTATAGATATTGCTGGGACATAGTCTGTTTTTTAGCACGTTGTCGAACGCGCCGGAGATATCAAAAAGAAGGGCGAGTGTGTAGTAGTGGCGCTGGGTCTGGTCGGTGAGCTCCCTGACAGTTAGGATAGCATCTTCCGTTGATTTGCCTCGTTTGAAGCCAACCTGACGGTTGGATGCGAATTGTACATCGTTGAGAAGATGGGAAAGCGTAAGGACGAGAAGTTTTTCGAGGCATTTGCCGAGTATTGGGAGCAAGCAGATAGGTCTATATGAGGAGGAGAGGTTTTCGTTTTTGTCCGGTCCTTTCAGGAGAGCGCGTATGTAGCCGGTCTTCCATACCTTGGGAAAGATTCCCAGGGAGAGGCAGCTATTGAAGAGGGTAAGGAGTTCCTCATGCAGGACACCATATGAGGCCTTCAGAACCTCGACCTCGATTTCGTCGGGCCCTGGGGCCTTTCCATTGTTTAAACTGAAGACGGCGTTGCGGATTTCTGTTTCGTTGAATTCGTTTGCGTTTGGCGTGTCGGGGGAGGTGGGTGTCGCGGGCTTCTCTCATTGATTTTTGTTCATCGGAGTGTAACGCTCGACAGTAGATAATAGGAATTTATAAGCAAACACTCGTCCTGACTGACAGACACTTGTCTACAGACACGTGACTGCATACACGTAAACCCGCAGTGTGCGCGTCTAAAACACGTGCCTGACAATGCCTGCACACAATGTCTGTTAGCGTAGACGAGAAGATTCATGGCAACAAAAGGTTCTTTGAAATAAAATACTTTGAAATGAAATAAAATAAATTATTTGAATAAAATAGAACTTGGCCTACTGTATTTGTTTTATAACATAAGAATGTAGGAGGACATTCAGTTTCATATAAGAAATACGTATTAATTATTGACCACTATGTTTGCACACCAAAATTTTGCACAGGATTTTATAGGATGAACTGTTTTCTTGTGACAACAGTGTTCATATGGCAGAGATTATAATAAACAAGAAAAGGAAAATGTAATTACATAATGCTGGAAATAAACTTTTTTTAATTCTTACAGAATTCGGCTTTCATTTTAAGCTCAAATTTAATTATAAAACAATTTTTGATTCAAAAAAGACATCTAGCTCATTTCTTTAAGTCAGGCCTCGGATTTAAGTGATCTTTTGGGACGATTTTCAGAGGCAACGCCTTTCGACCTTTCCACCACCCCGCGTCTTGGCCCTGCGATCGCCAATCGGCTCGAAGCTCCTCAGGCGCGTAGCATATGAACCGCGCGGGTCGCATTAGGGCGACACTCGTATCAATAGGATTCCACATCGTCCCATGTCCCATGGACCCATGGTTCATATGCTACACGCCTGAGGAGCTTCGAACCGCTAGGCGATCGCGGGGGCTAAGACGTGCGGCGGGGGAAAGGAGGCGTTGCCTCTGAAAATCGGCCCAAAAAATCACTTAAATCCGAGGCCTGCTTTAAGTGATATAAGAAAAGATGTTGCACATTCATAGTTTTCGTATAAAGGGGTAAGGCCGATTTGATAGAAACATGTAATAGTACGAAACAGGGGTTGAATCGGTTGAAGGGGTTGAACTATTACGATATTATATCGTAATAGTTACGATATCGGTTCCGGTTCTTGAAACAGTTATAATAACCGAAAAAAATTAATAACTGTTATGAATATAACGTTTCTCGCTTATATCGGTATCGGTTTCGGTTCTTTCGAACCTATATTATATCGGTTCCATATGGGTTGTATAACTATTATTTTTCGGTTCTGTATCGGTTACGGTTTCAGTTCTTATTCACGAAACAGTATCTTTAAGGACGTGCTGTACAACACCCCCAAGTATGTATCTGCAGTTTCCGCTCGCCTATCGAACCCTCGTAACAAAAGCCAGATGACCATACCGAATGCTCCCAAAACTTTGTATTTTCTTACAATAACTATCTCTCGAAGACTAAAAACTAATATCGGCGACGGATTTACATATGCTACAGTTTACATTACAGCAACCCCCATTAGCACGTCGATTCATTTTTAACTATGTAGTTAACTGTGTACAATGTACTGTACAGTAATTTATCGAAGAACGCTCGGCGAGTCCTGGAGCGAGAACGCTCGCACTTTTCATCCCCAGAACTTGAGCATTTGTTTCCGCAACAATAATTCTAGGTGGTCTACAATTTTGTTTAGATTCCAAAATAGCATCATATTTGGGATATATGTTGCAATGTCTTCTTTTGTTTTCTAATCTAATGTTCACGCATTGCCTCTTGCTCAGATCGTGATCGTACATAGAAGCCAGGGTTTCAGCGATTGATAAAGCAATTTTGCACTATTAGGCCCAATTGTTGATTCTGTTCTTTCGAAAGTGCCGATGCTTCCCATCTTTTTTTATCTCAAAGACTTGTCTTCGAATGATAAACAAGGATGTCTTACAGAATTTACATTTGCATATTTGTCAAGAATGAAATGTTCTCCCCATGCCTCGTATTTTGATCTAAACGTTTTCATTGTTCGGTAGGAACCTTTCCATTTTTCGGCTCATGATCGTAGATCGTAAGATACTTGTTCTGTTCCAAGTTAGCTCATGATACTCTGTATTTCATTTTCAAGGAAATGCGTATGGCCAACCTCGTCTGTGGTTACGTTTATATCGCACATAAGTTTACGCCAGCTATTTCGAATATTTAGAGTACTTCTCTATGTCCACGATGTATACATGAAATCAATGGAATCTTTAATTAGCGTATTTTTTATAAAATTCGGTTATTCCACCTTCATAAGTGAGCACAGACTCCAGCATTTTATGGCCTACAATCCTTTCGTCTTTTCGATCAGTCCTTGGTCCATTGGGTGCAGAATAGACGTTGTATTGGGCGGCATATATATAATTTTGAAATAGTAATAGTAAATAAGTTTTAATAAGTTTTAACTACCTTTTTCTAACATTAATTATCCAAACACTTTTTTCATAAGTAATAAAACACTTTATTCGTTTCGGATAACGAATAAAAGTATGGAGCTGTTATTAAACGACTTGTTAAATAAATTGTTATTGTCGAATAACGAACACATTATTCTTAATTTCAGACGATGTAATATTTGCCGTACGTTGCCCCTCGATGCACCCGATCACGACCGCGCGCAGTTGAGTGGTACGCGCCTGAACGCGCGCTATACGGGCGCACTCATTGGCCAGTGTTTTTCGTTAATAACTCAAAAACGAAGCTTCAAACAATATTTTGGTCTAGGAAAAAGTTGTTCGGAATCACCTCAGCTTCACGAGTTAAAAGACACCCTGTATGTAGTAAGAATTGTTACTATAAACAACACTGTTCAACACGGGTCTGATTTTGTAACCTTCCATAGGCGTTTCTTGTAGACTTTAATGTGCTGAATACGAATCTGCAATCCGTTTTTCTCCAGATCCGGTGTCTGTCTCCGGTTAAAGTTCCGTACGACACAAATGTTAAAGAGCCCACTATGGATCTACCGAAATTTAGTTGGTCTTATGAAGCATGGCCTGGCTTCTCTGATACTTTTAAATCCGCGATTCATAACAACAAGAAATTCCGGAGTTCAGAAAAATTAATGTATCTACAATCTTGTCTCACCGGAAAGGCAGCAGAGAAGGTAGAATCGTTCTCCACCACATCGGCTAACTATCTAGTTGCATGGGACCTACTCGAAAAATCATACTATGACCCAACGGCCCTTATAAATAATCGTGTGAAAGCTTTATTCGTTTTACCAGCGTGTGTAAGAGCTAACACCACCTCGTTAGGGGAATTAGTGAAGGCTGTGTAGTAGCAATACCTGTAGACAATGTAGGGCAAAGCATCATACGCTATTACACAGAGAACCCTCTGCCATTCGTCAACCGCATACGGTTCAGGCAAACGTAGCAACCTTTAGCGTCAATTGTATACCAGAGGTCCTTCTACCCACCGCGGCCATCCACATACAGGACCGGAACGGACTCGTCCAGTCGTGTAGAGTGCTGCTAGACTCCGGGTCACAATCGAACTTTTCCAGTATCGACGTACCTGTGGTAGGAATAAACTACATAACTACCAGAATAAGCTCCATGGTAACCACACATGTCGGATCGCCTATCAACAATTTCAACGACAAATTGACCTTCCTTATATTACCACAAATCACCGAATCATTACCATCTCAGCTACTCACGCGGGCCTATGTACAAATACCCGAAAATCTTCCGCAATCCATCCCAGATAAACGGTATCCTCGGTGTATAGGACAAATAACAATCGCAAAAAGCACCGCGATACTCCAGAAGACTAAGCTTGGCTGGGTCGCCTCAGGCAGAATCGCCCAATCCACTAAATCGCAGAAACGAATCTGCAATTAGTCATTGCAATCGCCAGTATTCGATTTATCTAAGCTATGGGAGTTAGAAGAACCACCGCGACCAGCTGCATTGTCAACCAAAGAATCAGCTTGTGAAATTCACTATTGGCAAAATACGACGCGAAAGCTAACAAATGACAAATACATATGTAGTCGAACTTCCATTCAATAAGAAACAACAGACCTTAGGAAAATCGTATTCAGCAACTTTCCAACGTTTCCACTCACTGGAACGATCATTCAATAGGAACTCAGAGGTAACGATCAAATTATGACTTTATGAACGAATATCGCCAATTAGGTCACATGACAAAATTGATAAGAGATAATCCTCGTGTAACAGAAGGCTATTACCTGCCACACCATGCGGTACTTAAACAATCAAGCGTCACAACAAAACTACGCGTTGTTTTCGATGCCTCCGCCAAATCGTCAAGCGGTGCCTCCTTCAACGATACATTAATGGTAGGCCCAACTATTCAAGACGATCTATGTTCCATATTATCAAGATTCAGAATACACTCCTACGTATTAACGGCGGATATCGAAAAAATGTATCGGCAAATCCTAATCCATCCAAGGGGCCGCATGTATCAAAAGATATTATAGCGTGCGAATCCCCAAGAGCGCTTAGAGACATACGCTCTAAACACCGTCACCTATGGCACGTCCGCAGCCCCCTTCTTAGCGATTCGGTCCTTACATCAGGTGGCCGAACAAGAAGGAGATCAATTCCGTAACACAGCCACCGTATTGCGCAAAGAATTTTTCGTGGACGATTTATTAACGGGCGCAAACACGTATAGCAAGCGAAATGATTCAGCTATGCACTAAAGCAGGTTGCAAAATTCGTCAATGGGCCTCTAATGACGAACGTCTCTTAAATTCCATTACCGATAGGACAGACAACAACCAAGTACGCATAGACTTGGACGAGACAATAAAAACCCTCGGCTTACAGTGGAACGCTAGACAAGACAGTATAATTTGCAATATATCAAACCTAGATTCAAGCGGACGTATAACCAAACCGGCAATCTCATCACAAACTGCATCGTAATTCGATCCATTAGGGCTACTTGGGCCGATAATCATACAAGCAAAAATTATGATTCAAACGTTATGGCAACTGAAACTAGACTGGGATGAATCCGTACCCGCTGCGATACATACCACTTGGACGCAATTTTGTCAGGAATTTCCGTCGCTACGCGCATTAAGTTTGGAAAGACAAGCGACCGCGGAAGAATTCGAAACCATACACCTGCACGGATTTTGCGATGCTAGTCAACGAGCATATGGAGCATGCTTATATTGGATCATTGCATACGTTCGTGCTGGATTTGAAAATAAAACATAAGTGGTTATATTTTGAAGTTAACAATTTTATTATACAATTATATACTCACCACCATTTTCTACATCTTCGATAGGTATGCAACATGACATTAAGACGAACATCTGGGCCGAAGTGCGATAAGGTACCCTACACTTCTGAAAATCGGGCACGAACTTATGCAATGATCTAATCATCTAATGCATACGCTCGGTCGACAAGACAGGTAACATCACGACGCGCCTATTGTGCTCGAAATCACCATTCGCCCCTTTAAAGGCGGTTACGCTGCCCCGACTTGAATTATGCATCCGCACCTACTAGCAAAATTGTACAAGGCCACCAAAGGGGCCTTACGCCAACATTTTGGTCCGATTCTACGATCGCGCTTCATTGAATCACCACGTAACCCCATTTATTGAAAACATTCGTATCCCATCGAATTGCCGACAAACAATCCTTGACCGACTAAAATCATTGGCGACACGTCGCGTCTCAGCACAACCCAGCAGACCTAATCTCTCGCGGTGTCAAACCACGGGAATTCTTAAAAAGCACTTTATGGCCTACCGGTCCTACCTGGTGGAACGAACCGAAATCGACCTGGCCTACATCGATCCCAAAACCTACGGATATACCTGAAACACGCACCACCATCGCGCTATCAGTACAACTCGCACAATGGGACACATTGTCCAAATTCTCCTCCTACCATCGACTAAGACGTGTGCTCGCGTATTGTCTACGGTTCATACGGAACGCTAGACGACAGGAAAAACTAACCGCTCCTTTATCAGTCAACGAGCTCCAATTAACGGAAATTCGAATCATCAGAATTGTACAGCGAGAGGGATTCTCGAAGGAGATACATTCCTTGCAATCCGCGGACTCCTCTTCGAACTCCCTCACACCATTTTGTAGATAATGAATGAATATTGAGAGTTTGTGTCAGATTGTGTCACGCGAACTTCCCTTACCAAACCAAACACCCGATACTCATACCAAGGCACCACACGATTGCTAAGTTAATCATCCACGACGAGCACCTAGAACATTTTCACGCACGGGCATTAGCTACTCTAAACGCGGTGAGACAGATTTTAGATACCCAATGGCAAGGCGTTAACCCGCCATATGATTCATAAATGCATCGCATGTCATAAAGCCAGACCTCCCATGCCCAGTTACATAATGGGCAATTTACCGAAGGGTCGCCTGCAGCAGACGAGACCACTTTTACATACAGACGTTGATTACTGTGGCCCAATATATACGTATAAAGGAAAAGGTCTATAGAAATAAAAACAAAATCATGGTCTAGCTAGCCATATTCATTAGCTTTTCCACAAGGGCTATCCATATTGAAATAGTCAACGATCTAACCACCGAGGCATTCCTAGCAGCACTACTTCGATTATTCTCACAACAAGGCAGAAATTCAAATATATATTGCGATAAAGATTGTCGCCTTGTCGAATGTGAGTCGTGTAGACGTTCCTAATTACGGAAAAGGTTTGGAGCACAAAACTGACGGGTTGATGCAAGCTCTGACTCAATGTTTGAAAGAGATCAAAGATCTCAAAACACAGTAGGAACAACAAAACAATCAACAGCAACAGTTACAGCAACAAATTGTGCAGCAGCAACAAGCATTTCAACAGTTGCAACAGGTTTCTTCCCAACAACGGCACTTTAGACAACGGTCAGGGACGCGTTCACAAACACCTAACCGTGCAGGGATTTGCTTTTATCACCAAAAGTTTGGTGCAAACGCGTTTCGTTGCAATCTACCTTGTAATTTTACCAAACAAGTTCAGGGAAACTAAAAGAGCTGTCATCAGTTAAGGTTAAGGCGGGTCCACACTTGTTACCTCGCCTCACACCGTTACCGGGATAATTACCTAGTCAAGTGGTCTGGAAGAGGTTTGGGAGCAAATGTGGAGTGTTTCATGCTTCCTCATATTGTTACTCGTTACTTGGTTCGGCTGATCGAGAAATTGTCGGTATTGTGACCCGCTCCAAAGGAGCCAGTGAGCTGCCGTGGATGTGTGCACTCGTACTTGCGCCACTGCCAATGTGTTAGCTCTCCTATGAACTGCCGTAAATGTGTGAACTCGTCTGTGCGGCGCTGTTCCTATGTATTGTAGACGGTTTAGTCTTGGGAGATAGGGCTCATTGGGCCTTGCCTATGAGATAGTCCAGACCCCCTTGGCGACGTAGGACTGTTGCGAGTGCGTGCCGAGTTCGGCCCTCGGTCAGGTTTATGACGCGGTCGAAACTAACGCAATTTTTGCGGAGTAATTTTTAGCCTTTCGACCATCTGATTGCAGGATTTAGAAGGTAAGGATTAGAATAAAAGAACACATGGTCAAGAGCCATGCAATTTCAATCGACACATCAGTTTCCCTTTTTTAATACAATTAACGCCATTAGTATTGATCGACAGACACGATAGAAATCAATGCCGCAATATATCAACAAAAAGTTCTTCGTGAAATATTTTTATAAGTATTTTTATATTTTGAAATTTAATAATGAAGATTTATTATATACGACTCAGAAATTATTGTTATACTATAATCATCAACTTTAATCAACCTAATCCGGCCAAAGGTAGCCAGAAAAGATACAAATTTAAAGAAAGCTATAACTATTCAAAAGCGACTCAAGTACCTTCTTTGGAGCGGGTCACGATACCGACAGCGGATGGGACGGCCGAACCAAGTAAAAAGTAACGCCATGAGGTATCAAGACACACTTCACATTTCTTCCTAGACCTTTTCTAGACCACTTGACTAGATAACAAACCCCGGTACGGTAACAAATGTGGACGCACTTTTACGTGCAAAAGAATAGGAAATGGGTCCCACACCGAACCTCGTTACCAAAAACTGAGATAACGGGTATCAGTAACGGGCCTAGGTAACAAGTGTGGACCCGCCTCTAGAGCGCACGGATTTCGAGAACTCTTACCCGAAAATAAGCAAGCATATTATTAGATAACCGAACCTTGTACTCTGCACATCCGCAGAACGCGTACCTACAATGCCTCGGAAACCCCCAAGTCCGCGCACATCTGGCTAAAATAACCATCCTAATCCTTCGTCCCTTTTTCATTTACAACATCTCCAAACTGAACTTTCTCCAAAAAACCTAACACTCCTTCCACCCTCATTTCCACTCCCACAACATAGTAATGACCAATAGTATTTTAGTAATATGTACATAGTTTACTTTTTTCCTCACGCCACATCGAGAAGTCAGAATGAACTTTACATTCAAACAGTACGCATCAACCGAGTAATAAAGGCGACTTATACTTTTTATACTTATACTTTATTGAACGGGTTCACGACAATTGTTTGCAATGTCCAAAAGGAAAATCAAAGTGTCAGTTCCTAGTGAGTCATGTAGCAGTGAAGAAGAACTTTGTTACGAGGCTTTCAAAAATTCGGATAGTAGTGATGTGGGGGCACTTCCCACATACACCGCTAGGGGACGAGCACGACGATCCGGCTCCCGAAAGTGGTTATATAAGTCCCTCCGACTATATATATAACCTCCGACCATTCCCTGCTATCCCTGTGTCTAAGGCAGGGCCTGCTAGTACGCCTTACTGAGGGAGACGCTCCGTGACCTTCGAAGGGAACGGACGTGCCTATGCAGAGACGCAAAGTAGCTGCGACTCACTACCATAGTGCAATTACCGCCTGCGAAAAATGTGTTGTGTACATATTCACAGGCCAAGTGCCTTTACGAAGTCTATTAATCTATAACGGATCAGTTTAGCTGTTCTCGTGAAGTGAAAAAAGTGCAAAAATTTACAGAATTCGGGAACCCACGGAGGGGATCGCTCCCCCGGCCAATTCAAACGAGACCGCAAAATTATGTGAACCATCAAGCGGAATTAGCCAAAAAAGCATTCATAAAATAGCCAAACTAGTCAATGAAACTGGGCCAAACCAGAGAGGAAAACCAATACACGAGCAGTATTTACAAGCGTTAAGGGAACCAAAAACCACGCCACGACCGAACCTGGTACGTAAAAGTCTGAACACCTACGAGAAAGAGCCTCTACAATATACGAAAATGAAGCCGAATACACCGAGCCAACAGAAGAAAAAAAGCAGCAGCAGCCACCAACCAGATTGCCCAGAAGAAAAAAACTGTGAGTTGATTAAAATTATGGAAAACTTAAGCACCCAGCAAGCAACCTTCAGATTAATAAAAGAATCGCTAAGTATAAACAGCTTTAAAATTAAACATATAAACTCCACAAAACATTACGTCCAACTAGACAACCTACAAGATTATAACAGCACGATCAACGCACTAACGACCAGACAAATTAGATTCTTTACATACACACCAAAATCCCTAAAACCGCAAACATTCCTAATTAAAGGATTCGACGCCAGTTTCGACCCACAAGGCATCCTAACAGAACTAACCAACCTCTGACTGACCAGAGTCCAATTTATAAAAGTAGCGAATTTCTCCTCAAACAATACAGACAAAAAAAAACCGAAAACTCCCCTTCCTCCTCGGACAAATTACCCCCGATAGCGACAGCAACCAATTAACCACGACAAATAGACTCCTCCACCAAGTCATCTCATGGGATAAACTCCGAAAAACAGATCCCACAATGTGCGCCCGCTGCCAAAGAACGGGCCACACATCCAGACACTGTAATTTAGAATTCAATTGCGTAAAATGCGCAGGCAAGCACGAACCAGGTCAGTGCAAAATCGCGAGCGACTCCAAACTTCCAGCACTACAAATTTACTGCATCAGATGCAGAGAATTCGGACACCCAGCATCCTATAAAGGCTGCCCAAAATTCAAGGAATTAAAAACGAGAATCAGAAACGCGACCATAGCAAAGACAAACTCAAAGCTAGAAGCCCTTACAATATCAAAAAATATCTTAAATAGTAACAAAACAAGACCGAACACTTCTTTCGCAATGGCGCTGGCTCACACAAAACCTCACTCCCCCACCCACACCCTACCAATTCCACTCCCCACCCCCCACCCAACCCCCACTCCAACCACCAAAAGCCCAAATACAAAACCAAACAAACCAGCCTTAAAATAACCAGACACACATCCCTTACGAAAAACTACTCAACGACCTAAAGAACTTCATCCTACCCCAAATAAACAGACTGGAAAACATAATAGAAATCAACTCAACCCGGATCAACAAACTACACGACCTATACTTCGGTATTTCCGCTGAGCAAAATATCATAGACATAACCTCGAACTCCTATGAATAACACAGCCACCAGAAAACTCACACTAATATCAGCGAATGTCAACTCCATCGCATCAAACGAAAGGAGATACAACTTAACAGAAATTTTAAAAACAGAAAACCCTGATTTCGCTTTACTAAACGAGACAAAATTAAAAGCACATCACAGCCCAAGATTTGAAAATTACTATCTGATAAGAAAAGACAGAGAAAACAGTAACGGAGGAGGCGTTGCACTTCTTATAAAAAAACACATAGCCTACGAACTCATCCCCCTAACGACAGACACGGAAATAATAGAAAGTATCACCATAAAAATCAAACTCCAGAATAACAACAACCTGTTCATCATAGCAGGTTATGCGGCAGGAACACAATCTAACGATTTCATAAAAGAAGTCTCACAAATATTCACTCATCTCACACTCAGAAACCCGAACAATTACTACATATTAGCTGGCGACCTAAACGCAAAACACCAAAATTGGAACAACAGTTACTACAACGGCCAAGGCCTAGCCCTAGCAAACTGGATAGGCAAAACCACCATAGAACACAGAATTTCACTACTTTACACCAACCCCCCACCTACCCAAGAAGCAACGCCTTCCTAGATATCTGCCTACTAGATAGTAGAATACATATTCTTAACAAAAACTCAGACAACCCTATACCCACCCTGAACACGGACAGCGACCATAAGGCGATCAAGATTCAGTTCACTCTCCCCGAAAAAGACGATCAAATTCCTATTAACACACCCTCATTTCCATTAAACTACAATAAAACAGACTGGGCAAAACTGCAAAAAGACATAAACCAAATCTGGACGACAAAAATACCCATAAACAGAAACCTATCAAACGAAGAAATAGACAACCACCTTACCAATATGAATAAGATTATACTAAACGCAATCCACAGAACGGTACCCATCCTCCCCGACTATAGCTCAGCAGAACTATACGTAAACAGAGAAAAAAAAATCTACAGAAAACCAAAAGCAAGCTACTGACAACGCTACATAATGAATACAGACGCCCAACCCACCTCTCCACAATCAAAGCAAAGGACACCCTTACACAGTTCTCTGACACTAACCAAGCCATCAACCCAAACTACGAAACAAACAATAAATTCTTCACCAAGCCCACGCACAAATTACAACTCTTCAGGAAACTGAATAACAAAAAATCCACGGGTCCAGACAATATCCCAAACATAATTCTAAAAAACCTATCCCCGAAACTCGTCGACAGCTACAACACCCTCTTTAACAACTGTCTCAACAACCAACAACCACTATACAACAAACTTCAGACAGGATACAAACAACAGAATACTATACGATACGGCAAATATACCGAGAATAGACAACCACATCATAAAATTATCCAGGGACTATTAAGCCAATATTCCGAAAATAAAACACAATCACCTAATTAACAGTTCATTATATCCACACGACGAATTCCACAAAAAGACTCTAACATCCGGATACATCCCCCCAGAAGCCTTCCTGCTACTTGACGGAACTGGCAGAGTCACCGACCAGCACAACATACCAATAATATACCATATCCAACGCCAAATAAATAACAGAAAAATACTATACGAGCCTCACGTTAATAGTAAAAGTACCACGCTCCGGATAGACTTCAGCACTGACATACCAAAACTCGACAGAAATAATAAATACCATCATAATACAAAAAAATACTGGTGGCTACCCAAGCCCAGCGCTGGCACCTAATATAAGTCCGAATAAAACTACTTCTATCTACAGTCTGTCCCTCAAGAGCGTGTCGGCGATATCTTCGAAACTAGATAACTAATGAAGGGGAGATAAGGCTAATATAAACATCTACAGTCCTCTCTAATACGCGTTAGCTAAGTTTCTTTCACATTCGTTTGTGACGTTGAAGAGAACAGAGGTTTCCAAGATGAGTGCGGCGTATGCAAAACGGTTTGAGGCGGTGTTCCTGTGTTGGCACCCAAAAGGGCCAAAAATGAGTTTTACAAGTGCTGCTAAATACATGCATAAGTCGCCGCAATTCGTTAAGAAGTGGGTAGAACGATACCTACAAACAAAAAGTGTCGATGACCTTCCAAATCGCGGTTCCAGCCGAAGAACTGACATCAGGGAAGATAAAGTGATTCAACGACTTTTTGCAAAAAATCCGACACTTTCGTTACGAAAAGGACAAGCATTTTTAGCAAAAAAAAGGTATAAACATCGGTATAATGACACTGAAAGGTCGTTTGGAAGAACATGGTGTCAAATGGCGTAGTACAATGTCGAAGCCGTTACTTTCAAAAAGACATGTCGAAAGTCGGCTGGCGTGGGCTCATCAAAATATCGATCGTGATTGGAGCAAAGTTGTGTTCTGTGATGAATCTTCTTTTTGGGCCTGGTGTCCTATTGGACATGCTTGGTCTGCCTATGGAAAACCATTCATGCAGAGAAGCACGAAACACCCGATAAAAGTGCATGTTTGGGGTTGTTTTAACGCACGGGGTTTTGGGAGTTTATGCATCTTCACAGACAATTTGAATGCACAAAAAATGTTAAAATTGTATCAAAGGGGGCTTCTCACATCAGTAAAACGCTGGTTTAATCAAACTGAGGACAAATGGATTTTGCAAGAAGACAACGACCCAAAACACCGAAGTCGGATCTGCACCGAGTGGAAAGCAAAAAACGGCATCACCGTATTGCATTGGCCATCCCAGTCTCCTGACGCAAATCCGATAGAAAATGTGTGGTCCCTAATGAAGCACAAACTTAAGGGAAAACGTATACTAAAATTAAGAACACTAACGGACCGTATTCGAGAAGTATGGAGATCATTATCTCCATCATACGCCGAAAAGTTGGTAGAGAGCATGCTATAATTCCAAACGGAGGCGATTGGACCTCTTATTAAAGCAAGAGCGCATTAGTGTTTAACTCTACAATTCGATTTACATCAAGTTTTTTGCAAAGAAAGTTATATTTACAGAGATATCACCGACACGCTCTTGTGGGACAGACTGTACGCCTTACTGACGAGTCCGCTAGCAGGCCTAGGACGAAACGCAACCTTCTCCCTTTCCTCTCTTTTTCCTCGACGTTACCTACATCCACCATCCATACGACGAAGCAAACGCCCCCCCCCCCCCCCCCGTGATGAGGAAGAACTGACATTTCCTAGGAGAAAAAATATAAATAGAATGGCTTCGTCGGATTCTGATTCGGAAACCAATAAGTACACTAGTTGTGATAGTGAATTTGATGCAGATACGATTGATCGGATTTTGCAAAAACTAATTTTTGCGGAAGATATTGATGTCGATGGTGACGAAGAAATTGCAGTTGAGAGTGGTACATGGAGTGAATTTACAAACCGAAACAGCCGGCGTCAACAGGCAACTATCTGATACTATCACTCCGTATGATGCGTTTACTCTATTCATTGATAACGAAATTATACATAGATTTACTTGTAGTGGAAACTAATAGATATGCGTAACAAAAATTAAATAAGTCTGAACTAACTACATCTGCACGAATGCGTCAATGGACAGACCCAAATTCGGATGAAATAAAACAATTTTTGGGATTGCTTTTGTGGATGGGTTTCGTAAGAGCAAATCCTATAGACAATTATTGGTCAAGAAACCCATTGTATAATTTTGATTTACCGCATAGCACTATGTCGCGGAACAGATTTGAATTGCTTCTTAGTAATTTTCATTTTGCTGACAACTCCACTATAGCTGGAAGTGATCGTCTTGGAGAAATATTACCACTGTTCAACAAACTGCAAAAAAAGTATCAAGACATATTCACGCCTGGAGAAAACATTGTCATTGATGAAACGTTGATTCCATGGCGCAGAAGACTCATCTTCAAACAATATATACCAAATAAAGCACATAAATACGGGATCAAATTATTCAAATTATGCTCAAGCGAAGGATATACGTGGTCAATGAAAATTTACGCTGGAGAGTCAGCTGACGGTATTAGGGAAACCGGATTGGCACACAATGTATGTCTACAACTTGCAGATAAACTTTTCAACCAAGGACGAACGTTAAATATTGATAACTTTTATACAAGCTATGAATTAGCTATCTCATGTCTAAACCGCAAGACTCATGTAGTGGGAACACTTAGAAATAAAAAAAAATTCATCCCAAAAGATATCGTTGAGTCTAAACTAAAAAAGGGAGAGATGGTAACCAAAGAGTATGATAACGGTATTGTCGTACTCAAATGGAGAGACTCGCGGGATGTGAGAATGTTATCAACAAAACATGCTCCCGTCATGGTACCAAGTACAAGAAACATTCCTAACATTCGTGCTGCTTCTACAAGCCAACTGTTAAGACTTCGGCGATTCCACCATCGGCCTCTAGCTTTACGATGCGATACCTGACAATTCTATTCAGAGACATCTGTCATATTAACCTGAGCTCCTCGGTTGTTTTACTAATAAAGTAACACCAGGCCTAAAAATATGCACACTGTACGCCTTCCGTCTCTGAATAGAATTACCGTATCATAAAACCTGCGCCGCTCCAGTGGACAAAACCACGTCCAACCCTTGGGCCCACGCGGCTGATGCCGTTAACCGGGGCGAGCATGCCTTGCTACCCCAAACTTGCCAGCGAGGCCACTGATTGGACGACACTGCGTGTTCACTATTAGTATATAAGGAAGCACCTTTTTAATAAAGTCATTATTCACAAAGAAGTACGAAACGAACATCAACTCTCTTTCCTTCCGCAACTATACACGTGCCGGGAATTGAACATACCGGCTGGTCCTTCGAGAAGCAACCACATACAAATATTAGTCGGCACACACCTCGTGCAAATTACCAACAAAACCAGAACGATCGCAAGATCAACCGCTGGTATTTAACACCAACAGTCAGCCGAAAAATTGAAATCACTTGCTGTTCTTGCCTATAATAAAGGAAAGTGCGGCATAGATTATTCGGATCAAATTGTATCTTATGCTACTACAATGAGAAAAGGAATAAAATGGTACCGAAAACTTGCAATTCAACTTCTCCTGGGAATTTCAGTTGTAAACGCTTTGATAGTTTACAACATGGCAACAAATAAGAATATAAATGTTAGAAGATATAGAGAACTATTAGCCACACAATTATCAGGCCTGCCCGAAAATATAATGAAGACTTCTTCTCAACGTAGTCAACATAATATTGCCGTTAGAAAAAATGCTTCTGGCAGAAGCGTTGTACGCGCTTGCAAATTATGCTATACTAATAAAAGACGTCATACGGACCGATCAAAGGCACGAGAAAACGTAAAGAAGACAACAACTTTTTGTCCAAATTGCCCTGACCAACCTCAACTTTGTATAGAATGTTTTAAAGTTTTGCATTCTAAATAATTTGTTTAATAAATCATGTTTTTATATTGCTTTTATAACAATCCAATAGTTTCATTATATCCTGTGAAATATCTTTCCAAATAGCGTGTAAGATCTTTCGTACATAAGTAGTCAAATAAGCGTCACCCGAATACGGGTGACGCGGCCTGATTGGAACCTTAATTGGAAAAAAAATTTTAAATACGAACGGTCACCGTAAAAACCTCACACGGTGCGTATAAGCGGTGCGTCAAAAAACTCTTCCGCTTGATGACCAACAGGAGTGTTCCATGTTTGAAAAAATCAATTTTGAAAAAATCCCAAATTTTCAACTTTGGACGTGTTTTATACTTTTGCGGTAATACTTCGGCGTTGGTCGTTACCCAAATCTGAGTGACGCACAGTGGGGCATAACGCCAATTTAGGATTGGAAAATTAATAAAAAGATGATTAGGACCTTAATGGTATTTCTATTTACAGAAACTGCATCAACAAGGATTAAGTACGTTCTCCGCATCGAACTATTTTAGAAAAAATGAAATAATTGGTTCAGCTGCAGTCGGCTGCAGCCAAATTTGATAATACATAAACTATACACCCCATTCTACATGTGTATAGAAAATTTAACGCGAATTCAGGTGAATTTCGGAAGTATTTCATAAAGGAAAGTTTAGAAAATTGGTTTGTTAAAACCTGCTTGAAATAAATTATTTAAACATTTCCGGAAAATGTATCTTTTGAATTTTATACATTCCTAATCCTTGTTGATGCAGTTTCTGCAAATATAACTGCCATTAAGGTCCTAAGTATTAGATAACCGGTGAAAATAATATTCCTCATTTTTATGCCATCTTTAATTTTTAACTTTTGTATCCCTTGCCACGCTTAAAACCAATGGATTTGAGAAATGAAAATGTCGTTTTTAGCTCCTACGGACATCTATATTGATATTCGAAATAGCATCAAGGACCTACTTCGTGTTTCGTTTTTTAATTTTGCAACCCTAAATTGGCGTTTTGCCCCACTCTGTGGCGCGGTGGTCAACGTGAACACACAACTATGGACAAGAACCAGGTGGTCACATGCGTTTCTCATGGTTCGAGAAGTCTCACTCGCGACCGGTCTCAAGCTGCGACCGTTCTTCGATAAATTACTGAATCTCTAATTTTTAGAGAAGTTTAGAATTCAAATATGTACATAATGTTTTAATACTGTATGTGTTCGGGCCTAAAAACCCACCGCGCGAAGGGATGAGCGCATGACTAGGGTTAGTTAGGGCAGCCAGATGGCTGACTGACCGCGAACGTCATAAACGACGAAGATCGCGTTAGAACCCTAGAAACACCAAATGTACCTGGTACCGTTAGCCAAGGTGTGCAGGCCTTGCACACCTACTGTTAGCGGGCAAAGGCGCTGATTGGTTGATCACTGCGTCCCTTTTTTGCATATAAGCCGCCAACTTTAGTTATTAAGGGGAGACGTTACTGAGGAGCTGGAGCGATCAGTCGTCGAGGGGTACTCTACAGATTTGAAGAACATCAAGGGTCGTGGTCTGACCGCCGGACACGATACAGCAACCAAGGGTGTGGTCTTCGATCTCTACGAGTACCAAGAGTCATGGTCTGACTGCCGGACACGACAGAACATTACAACATAATCATCTATAGAAGGGACCGTCCGTTAATATTCAACGCAACCAACTACAGAAATACAGTCCACTATTTTACAACAACTCTTTGGCTATACATTCATTCCTCCATCAACCCGTTCACGAGCCTGCGAGTGTTCGGACGCGTACAGTATGTATTTACAAAACTATTAACAGTTAATTTGTAAAATTATTAAAAGTATAATTTAATTTTTTAATATTGGTAGTAATACAGTAATCCCTCGAACAACGCGGTTTCGGTTATACGCGGTTTTTGTTTGTGATGGTGGAGGGTGTAAAATTGGGGATGGTGGGGGTACAATGGGGGGGGGGGGTTGTAAATCGGGGGTGGTGGGTGGTGCTCCGAAACTACGCGATTTCACTCTACGCGGTCGGTGGCTGTCCCGAACCCCCGCGTTTTTCGAGGGACTACTGTAGTTCAATATACAGTAGTAATAATTAAATACATAGTTTAAGTTAGTGTTAGTGTGTTAGTGTGAATATTAATAATAAAGACAACTAAACTCTAAGAACCGAAATTGAACCGATATAAGAATATACAGTAGAAACTCGATAACTCGTAAACTTCTATAAGACGAAAATTTTCTTAATTCCCTTCCTCTCTGCTGAAAAAACCTCTATAAGTCGAAATAAAACTTACTTTGACTCGAATTATTTGCTACATGTCCAGATGCATTATTTTACCTCTGTAATTTAGAATAGCCAAACGTCTACAGCTCGAAGTTTACCTCTATAAGTCGCTTCTATCGCTGCTGCATCTGCAACTCGAAGTTTATAACTTTGTGTCAGAAAGTATTCAATTGTTTCCGCCCTTTCAACTGTTAGGATTACCTCAAACCATAAGCCGGTAAACATAATCGACCACGAGCACGCGTAGTACTTACTTACTAAAGTGAGACAAAAGTGATTTTTGTATTATACATATATACATATATGCATATACGGTATTACATGTATAACCGTCGCCACTAAAGTTTTGGGCTTTCCGTAAACTTCAAGAAATTGCATTAAATGAAAGTTAAACTGTATTTAAGACATAACTTGTCTTAAATAAGACACAAGCACGATTAGCTGCATGATGACCGAGACGGGCGTGGCCCGACGAAGACTCCTAAACTTCCTTATATGGAAAGTTCTAGTGCGTTCCCGCTCATTTTAGGACTATTCCATAAACCCTTTGGTTTCTACCCTCGTGGGTTCAGAGTTATACAGTCACGCGTAGAGTCACGCCGTGTCACGCTCGTACAGAGTCAGTTCTATCAAGTGAGATTGGGCTTAGTGCACCTTTCGAATCATAGATTAACCCGTTAGAATCCGCTAGTCCGGTTGAAGTTCTTTCGGTATACTCTAGTAGCGGCTCTCAGACCCCGCATCGCCAGTGCGTCAACACCGTGCAAATACTTAGGTAACTTACACATTTTATATTATTTCAACCCGACAGGAACATTTGTATTTATACTGATATTCAGAATATAAACTTTAATACGTTCACTTATAAATCGAGTAGATTCGTTACACCTATCTTTACTCCGTAATCCTTTATATTGGTAGTAACGTACCCACTGACACAACTTTACCGCTCGAGTTGTATCAAATATTAATTTAGAGTTACGAGACAAATTAACATTTTCTGCGACTACACCTGATCTCGCATCAGGTTCGTTCGCACGTCTTTATCCAAACAAGCAAACTATTTCAACCTAGTGGCCCCCGATTTCGCATCGGGTTCGTCCGCGCACCTAACTAACAAACTGATAACCATATTCCTGGGTAATATACCCCTCGCCGGCCTCTCGTGCTGCCACACAGCCCGGCTCGTAACAATATTATTGATATTTGTTATTAGTGCAAATAGTTAAGAATATAGCGACTGAAATTATTTTAGAAGAGGAAATACAAATAACGTATAAAAAAGCTACGCAACTTGTGCAGTGTCGAACACTTACAATATTGAACTACAGTAGTCGAACGACTTGGTGTACCGTGACGCTGTACAAGTTGCGTTAATTTTTCATACGTTATACGTACTTCCCTTATTAACGTAAATGCAGTCGTTATATTTCTTATGATGGGTACTAATAAAAAATATTATGTTTCCATTTAGAAATCAAAAGTGGACATTCAATGTTCAAAAAAATTCGGATTTATTGAAATTATACAGGGTTAAATACGGTTTAATTTTTATTTAACATAATTTTTTGTAAGGTTTAAGGTAAGCTCTGAAATTTAGTAGCGACAGATACATGGGACGCTCTCGATAATTTATATTTCAAGAGATAGCAGCGGTTTACTGTTTTAGAGCCACAAGTATCATATCCTTCAAGGAATATAACTTGTAAATCAAATTTATATTTCTATATAGGATGTTTCATTTGCTCCTACAAAATGTACTTACAAAAGTTTGGTATAAAAGGGGACATTATGTGGTATAGGTATAAGTTATTTTTGTGTAGGTGGAGTAGTAGGAGACACTTTAAGGAAAAGTTATTTTTTCTAAATTGAACCCTATATTTTGTTATTCATAACATGATGGCGTTTGTTGAGATGAATTTTTCTGAATTTATTGTTGTCCAACTTTTTTGTAATAGTTCCCATAAATGTTTCTTTGATTTTGGACACACTTTGCGTACGTTTCTGTCTATTTCTTCCCATAATTTCTCTATTGGATTAAGATCGGGTGATTGCGGAGGCCATACCATAATTTTCAATTCATGACTATTTTCTAGGTCTTTTAAATAATTAGTACAAATTTTTGCGGTGTGTTTGGGATCATTGTCCTGCATAAATATAAAGTTTCGTCCTATTAAGCGTTTACCAGACGGCACTGCATGGTCACGTAAAATTTGCAAATACTGTTCTTTTTTTAAAATTCCCTCGATTTGCACTAAATCGCCAGTTTGATTTGCCCCAAAACAACCCCATACCATCACAGACTGACCCCCATGCTTAACGGTTGGTACAATACAATCGGGAATTAATTTTTCAGTTGGTTTCCTACGCACATGGATTCGTCGTTTTGTACCAAACACCTCAAATTTCGACTCATCGGTCCACAACACCTTTTCCCAATTTTCAGTAGTGTAATCTTTATATAATTTTGCCCACTGCAGTCTTTTTTTCTTATTTTGAGTCCTCAATAACGGTTTTTTAACTGCAACACACCCGCGAAGCCCTGCTTGCAAAAGACGTCGCTTAACTGTCGTCGTACCAATTGGATCCTCTCGATCTTTGTTAACTTCTGCCGCAATTTCTGTTGCTGTCATCCTCCTGTTTCGTTTACTTAACGTTTGTATATAGCGGTCTTCATTTTCTGTTGTTTTTTTGGCCGTCCAGTTCGTTTTTTATATTCAAAAGTATTAGTATCTGTTAATTTTTTCATTGTATCATGCACTGTTGATTTCGGAATTTCAATTTTTATCGCAATTTCCCGCACAGAATAGCCTTCTTTAGCAAGAGTAATAATACTCGAACGCTTTTGAATAGATAATTCTTTTCTAGAACTGCTCATACTGATCACATGCACTGTCAAACTCGAAATAAAGAAGAAACAGCGACATCGCCTTCGCAGCTCCATGCTTATCTCTGTTTAGTCGAGAACTCCTCTTACAGTGTTTATAAACTCTTCATAATGTTCCAAATATAATCCTATGATGGTCTTGAACGTCCAAAGCGAACAAAATGTCCCAACATGTACCGAATGAAAACCTTACGAAATGAGTGTTTACGCATGTAGTTCCTTTTTTAAACGTTTATTTAAATAACTAATATTTATTTCTATTTTTTCATACCGAAATTATCGTAAAATACCTAAATATTACAATATCAACAATAAAATCAAGGTAGAGGGTTGTATCTGTGTTTTAATAATTATTTTGCTGAAAACGAGTAAGTGTCCGGTGACTTATGGACGGGAGTGTATGTAGCTACAGACCCTCGCCATTGAATTAGGATCACTAAAAACTGTCAACATTTTTTATAAACACGATATGGTTTGGATAATTTTTACTTATCATGGTATTAATAATTTTATTCTCCTTTATTATTGTTTTTTATAACAACTAAAATATATGTAGCAGATATAAATTCTTACAATTTGTTATCAGTACAAATTATATACTGTTATGAACACCGAATCTAATGTCACAGGAACGAGAATAATTCTCGATACAACAATATTTTGCCATTAACTAAATATAGCAATTTAAGATTAAGAGAATTAAGAGACTCTCGATTCGAGAGTTTACTTCCAAATTTATAATCTCACTACTAATTACCTTATTGCTGTTAACTAATATACACATATTCTAGTTGTTATCGAAAACGATAATAAAGGAGAATAAAATTATTAATACCATGACAAGTAAAAGTTATCCAAACCATATCGTGCTTGGTGTCATTTTAATCAGGAGACTGTAACAAACATTTTGGTAAAATTTCATTTAAAACGGACCAAAAATGAACAAGTTTAAATCTTAAATTTTGATCGCGTTAGTATTGTCTCACGTACACGGGTATTTAAACTTGCTTTTCTCCTGGAACGCTGCCCCGAGTCTCGGCTGCCACAACATCAAGGGGGACCCGAACTCGCTCGAGAATCGTGTCACATTCGGTCCCGAGCGAGGTACACTAATCGAGACATTACTGTATTTACTTTCGTCTGTGAAAATAACTTTATTCCACAAATCTTTTCCAGGATTGCCGTACTTTTTGGCGAATTCTAAACGCTTGCGTCAGTTGTGCGCATTTATTAACGGCATTTCTTGGGTATCCAACTTTTAAATCCTGTTTCGTGTAAAACCCTACGTACTAGCTTATAGATTTATTACATCTGCCTTGTAATTGTGCAGTTAATTTAACTGCAGTACATGCAGGTTTTTGGGTCGGCCACTTCTTCTTATGTTTACTATAATAGCGTTTCTCTTTTTAGATTTGTCGATAATATATTGCATTGTTGCCAAACTACTGTGCACAATTTTTACGATTTCTCTTAGAGATTTCTTTTCTTACAATTAGTGCAATCTAATTATGATCTCTCTCTCTCTCTCCCCCTGCAATAGTTGTTTCTCTTGACTTCCGACATATCAGAGCAAGTTTCTGTTCCAATGCTTAAATACTACGGATCGGATAATGTGGAATATCCGAATATACTCGCATTCAATTGATTTTACATTCTCAACTGCTTAGAGTATACACATAGAAAGAAGTATTTCCCCGAAACGTACATAGATGAATACTTTTGCGTTGCGTCATTGTCCTATTTTTTCAGAATAAAAATATTAGTACTATATTAGTACTTTTTTATCATTTATATGGGTGTATGAATACTTTTTCCGCGTACTGTACGTGCATCATCGGTTAATACATCGTTTATCCCTCCACATCTTGCCTTGATTACATGTCGTATACTTTCCCGTATTCTCTGTATTGTATAGTGGGTTACTATATACTTTATGTCTTCATTATTTTGTCGAATATCTACTATTTTCATGTTTTTATATGGGGTAATGTAGTAGTGACCAGTCACAAGTAGACAACCGATCGATTGTACGTAGTAGCCTTAAAAAGAGTACACCGTCACAGTAGCAATGTGTAAATTACTATGTGTACATGGTCGTCTACGTATGTATTCGGTATAATAATTCGGACAACTAAGGTCAATTCATCATTTACGTCAGAGTATGTATTGTAGTGAGACAGGTGAAATTTTTCGCACGTGGTCCTAATTCAATGGCCAAAGGATTTGAACGTTTAATGTACGCGGATCATATCTGTATCAAGGTTTCGAGTTGAATTAGGATAGAGAATTGACGTAATTCAATAAAAATACTAACCCAAATGCAGAATGCTTGCAGAAAGTAACGCTGTCCATGGTAACCGTCCCCATTGCACACTCTCTGCCCCCGAAAAGTAAAGCGCCAAACAAACTGGCCATAACAACGCCGCGTTGCACAGCCCAATAAGGGAAAAGAATAAAGACATTTGACCGAATGTGGTTTCTCCTATGACTTTCTTAAACAGCACCTAATTTAAAATTACATTCATTTTTTTTTACATAAGAATAATGTTACATGTGTCTTGCCATGTCGTTTTAAATATTCGCTCAAAAATTATTTAACTCTCTTAATACCTTACAATTTGTCTGTGTACCATGTAGGAATATCTTGAAAAATATGCGTTTTTAAAGACATTTATTCAAATTGACACATCATTTAAAAAAATAAGAATAGCTACATTTTTTTCTATTTTATTGTAAAATGTATTCAGTGTTACACAAGAGAAATTAACTTATTGACCATACATCAAAGCGCACCTGCTTAAGCGCAGACCGCGGGACCGATATTTCGGTTATTAGGTACTAAAAGCGTTAAACAATAATAATTTAAATAGTTCTAATTTTGAATATCATTCGAAAGTATTAAATGTATAAAAATGTTGATTCCTACCTTATAAACTGCTGAACCTGCTGCTGCTGACGTTGCCAAAACTACACCGCCTAATGTTGGACTCCCGGTTATGCCGTCCATGTATGCTAAAAGTGCAATACCAGTATTGCATAATATCACTGCTACTATCTGCAATTAATTATTTGATATAACAAAAGTAATTAAAAAGTGCTACAATAGAATCGTCGTTATCCGAACTAATAAGGCGACGCAAATGTACGGGTAAGCGAATTTTCGCATATCAGGAGAATAACTGAATTTGCCGTTCATTTCGTGTACAATATTTCCCCGACTTCTAGTTTTTTTCTAATTTTATGATATGGGTTCGAGATTCTTATCTTATTGCAAATCATGTATCGAAACAGAAAGGTGTCATATGTATATTATTTTTTTGTCTAGCATAAATAAAATAAAACGTAGAAACACAGTATAAACGAAGTGCAAACATCTATATTTACTTTACATAATAAACTTGTTGCGAAAGATAGAATATGAATTAAGTTTTTCCGTGTTCTAACGATGTTACATGAAATTGATATTGTTTTTATAAAACCAATAACAGCATTTTCCTTCTATAATAATTTATTATGAGGTTTGCATGCAATGGTTTTTCATTTGCCATATTACAGTCGCGCGCAACAGTATCAATAAAATTCATAAATAAAGATAAAGATTAGGCTCTTCAGTACATGGGTCAAAGTAGGCCCAGGTACGGCTGCCAGAAGGTTCATTGTTTCATGTTCATTTGAATTGTTAAAATTGAAATAAATGCTATTCGGATAATAGGATGTTTCTACATATAACGGGCGTTCGGATAATGAAGGTTCTACTGTAGCCATTATTTATTTATTGTATTTCCTATTGTACTCTGCTACTAACCCTTACTCCAACAAACTGTTCATGGAGAATGACCCACGATAACAAATAGACACAAGAGACGTTCGTTGCGAACAGAGCCATTACGTCGGTAGCTAACAATATCCTCAGCGAATAAATGTACATATAATTTGTGACTACCCAAAGTCCGCAGAAAAGACTACATCTAATTAAAAACCGTCCACCGGTAAAGCCTTTGTCACGAAAGCCTCGCAAACTGTCTGCTATTATTTCGGATGGAGTATTACATTTAATTCTTGCGGATTGACAAACAAAATAAACTGGGAAGTAAAGGATTTCCCAATTCGTACAAAACCAGGTTGTGAAGAACGGAGCATTGTATGGAACCACCTGTAAAATATATAAAAAAAAGTCTAATTGTAGGATCACGCTATGCCAATAATATACAAGGTGTCTAAGTAATTCGGTCCGCCTCAAATATCGCCATTGTTTTAAGCGATAAGCGAATACAGAATGTGCACAAATTTAATTGGAAAATTATGAAACATGAGATTAACATTTGCGAAATCATCACAACATTATCTGAATGTAAAACCAAATGTATTGGGTTGTCCGGAAAGTTCGTGCCGTTTTTCGGTAGGTGGAATTAGGACAGGTCTGAATACATCAGAATGATTGAAAACATTACCCGTGTAAAGGTTCTAAAAGGTGATATGTCAGGCATCTTTAGAAAAAAGTTTGATTAGGATACATTATTTTTCGTATTTTCGCCGAAAAATTTGAAAAACTTTCCAATATGATTTTTTCTAAAGACCAAAGTGTTTGGCATTAAGGGAATAGTGTAAGTACCTAAATAAGTGGAAATCTGAGGTAGCACATCCCAACTAAGCTCCAACAACTTCCGCTAGAAGAAAAGCATCAAATGCCTATAATTCACTTTGTTTCCTTCCATATTCAGGAGCGTGTAAAACTGACGAAAAATAATGTATCCTCATGAAACTTTTTTCTAAAGATGCCTGAAATATCACCTTTTAGAATATGTACACATGTAATATGTTTTCAATCAATCTGATGTATTCAGACCTGTCCTAATTCCACCTACAGAAAAAACGGCACGAACTTTCCGGACAACCCAATAGCACCTATAGAGAAGTAAACAACTTTATTCAAGGCTGCTTCAAGTAACGATATTTCTACAAAGAAGAGATCCAATAACACATACAATATTGAAAGGAAGTACCAGAGAATGACGGACCTACCTAGTATCATTGATTTAACAAGTTAATCTGTCCGATACTCAATAAAATGAAAAACGCAAGAACTTTTCGTTCTACTTTCGTTCTAATACTGTTGCAAACTCATGTTGGTTTGTATGTAGAACTCGGTTTAGAGATTAATCGTATATAGCAAAACTGGTTTACTATTTTAAAATAACATTGATGTTTAATGAACTTACGTGTTGATGGCGTCCCGTAACAGATGAGTTCGAAATTGGTGGGTAAGTCGTAGTTTCGTGTTTGTGAAAATATAAATATTTGATGCAATGCGTTGCACCGACCCAACTTGCCGTGACACATATCGTAACACACACTCCAAAATATATCTAAAATCAAAATAATACGTCGCTGAATTATTATAAAATAAACAGTATATACCGCATACAAAACAAACTTTATTATGACTGAAAAATAAACGATTTCATCTTGGTCAATAATTTTGTAGGTCTAGTAAAATCGATCGAAATTACGTATATCCTGGTAGATTTTTGCATACAAAATTATTACTTTCTATAAATATAAGTATAAATAACTTTATTGACACCGCTTCTGTAATGTCCTCTAATGGGTTATTTTCGATCCCATACGTATCTCCTCCTTTTTTTATTACTTAGGTATGTCATTCTTAGTCTGTATAATCTAGTATTTCTAATTCTAAAGAGTGTGCTTTCAAAAAATATAAATAAACAAACCATAATTTTTTACATTATTTTCAAGAAATCATAAATAGACAACAAAAAGTGAGTAAATTAGAATCGAAATTTCTATATATTCCTCAAGTACCTAATCAAAGAAAACATGCAGTCATGATCCACCTGCCACGGTCGTCCGATTGAATGGAATCAAGGGGGACTAAAGAAGATTAAAGCAGAAGCAAAACTTTTCAGTCAATCCTCGTATCTTTAGCAAGCATTTTCAAATGTGACTACAAAAGGATTAATCTTTCTACCAATTGTAAATGAAAAGTTCATAAACCTTTTTTGCAGATTCGGCGCAGCAGGATGCATAGCAAGCGGACAACGAGTTAGACCTTTGGTGATAAGTAACTGGAGGCGCTGCCACATGGGATTGAACTTGAGTTTGACTGGTATTATGCCCTTGATTATCTGCAGCTCCACCAGAGCCTACTCCGCTACCACTAGTCTCCACGGGACGACAACTCGGTACGGAATCACCACAGCCACCGCTAATACCACATCCTTGTTGTTGCTCACAGCCTAAATATTTCAAATCATTAATTAAAATTTTAAATAAATATATGTCAAAGCTGTAATAGATAGATTCGTATGCAGTAGAATTCCGTGTATCGAAGCGAAATTTTAATTTGTGCTCGATTATTTGAACACTTAAGACTTGTCCATATTGACAGACAATTGTCTTCAGACACGCGGTGTGCAGAGTGGGCCAAATACCCAATCTAGGTGGAAAAAATTCATGTCGCGAAACAGGCGTATCTTCATTTATTCTTGTTAAGGAATGTTTACGGACACTAATAATGGTCATAATTATTCGTTTAGTGATTATTTAAGTATGGAAATCAACCTCTGAAAACTGCAAACTTGATCACGACGAAATCGTACATTTACTTTCGTTGTAAAGAAAATTATATGAAAGCAAGTGGTAACATTCTTTAAACCTCTATGCATCATGGAGTATATTAGCATAAGTGAATGTTCACATAGCAATATATAAATTTGTTAAATAATGCCTTTGTTTCGATGGCAGTGTTTGAGGTTTTGGCGTAAGGTAACGGATTAGAACGTTTTGTGTTTTACACCGTTTATTAAGAATTAAGAATTAAGAAGTTTTGCAAGTATTTAAGAGTGTCTTATAATTATTAAGATTGAATTACAACTATTTAGACTGGTGATGGGTTTACCATCATTTAGAAGTAAGGTAGAGAGTTTTTCACCTTCCGCGCGCTTGGCTGATCGCTTATGAGATGTTACTGATTTCACTGATTATTCTAATTACTCTGATTACTCTGTTTACTCTGGTTACTCTGATTACTCTGCTTACTCTGCTTACTCTGTTTGCTCTGCTCTCCTTGCCCTAGCGCATTAGCATAAATACGCTCTTGCGGGGCAAGGAGAACGAAAAGAAGATAGGGAAGGGCGCTCTCTCCTGCTGCCTAGGAATAGCGCTAGGCGCGGAGAAAGCGAGCGCCCTCCTCTTCAGCGAATCCGCAACACCTTTTACAATAATTATTGGATGTTTTTCAAATGCATTTTTTTATGCCGCTTACCTGACTTTAAGAGAGTAGAACTAACAAGTTCCCAGAGGTCCCGCCTTAAAACTTGTATGGTACTAAAGTTTGAACTATGTAGAACGCATGTACAAGAATTTAGCTGCTAATATCTGCTACCCTTGCAGTTGTGTTGTTTTAAAGTTCTTGTAAATTTCGAGACATGCCACCACATTTTGTGATATAACTTAACAAAAAATGAAAGTGTCAGGCTAAAAACTTTGTCAAAGTAAAGCATAATAGTTATAGCTTAACACAGAATAAAAAAGGTATCTCTAGATTGTTCTTCCTACATTTTATATACGTTTATACGAAAAACGAGGGCTTTCGGCGCTACCATACCGCGCCCATACGGCACATATCTTGAAACACCCTGTATATACACTTCTTATGTACTAATTACATTATGTTTTCATATTATGTATTGATTTTATTTATATTTTGTTATGTGTTATTTATTAAATTAAAATAATTAAATTTAATTAATTAAAAATAAATTATAAATTAAAAATCCTGTATTTAATGTATGTAATTTATTTTTCAACATTAAAAACACTAGAAAACCAGGTCCCAAGTATAAAAATAAAATTTCATTGTATTATGAACATCGTAAAACGATTTATGAGTTTTTTCCACCTAGATTGGGCATTTGGCCCACACAGTTGTGTGCGCCGTTAAAATGTACGTGCTGCAGGCAGTCCATGGACTGGAGTATTGGCCTCTATTTCGTTTCTCGTTTTTCGTTGAAATGGAAAACACGGGACAATTTTTTAGGACTTTTTCGGCTCTCGATGGATATGTGTCTGTAAACAATGTCTGTCAGTGAACAGGCGAGGCTTTACTGACTGTGAGTTGCTATTACAGTAATGTCTCGATTAGTGTTCATTTCTATCCCCACTACTTGGGGTGGTCCCCCCTGGAACCAGCGAAGCGTGAAGCGTCGAGCATGTTATCTGAACCCAGATCGAATATCGGTGAGAGCCAACACTGATGCAAGCGAGATTAAAAATTAAAACTTGTTCATTTTTGGTCCGTTTTAAATCAAATTTCACCAAAATGTTGGTTACAATCTCCTGATTAAAATGACACCAAACACAATATGATTTGGATAATTTTCACTTATCGTGGTATTAATAATTCTATTCCCCTTTATTATTGTTTCCAATGACAACTAGAATATATGTATATTAGTTGTTAGCAATAAGGTAATTAGTATCAAGATTATAAATCTGGAAGTAAATTCGAATCGGCTGTCACGATTAGTGTACCTCGCTCGGACCGAATGCAAACACTAAGCGTGTGCAGACACGTTTCTCGAGCGGCAGGTCACCTTCAATGCCACCGAGTTGTGGCAGCCGAGACTCGAGGCAGCGACCAGGAAGAAGCAAGTTTAAATAGCCGTGTACGTGAGACAATACTAACACGATAAAAATTAGGATTAAAACTTGTTCAATCTCCTGATTAAAATGACACCAAACACGATATGGTTTGTACAATTTTTACTTATCAGGGTATTAATAATTTCATTCTCCTTGCGTCCCGAGCGAGGTACACTAATCGAGACATTACTGTATGTACTATCGAGCGTCAATACAGTTATATCAACGCTTACAACAGCTAGAATACAGTTCTAGCTCAATCTCTTCGTAATTAATCCTTCCGTTAGTAAAGGTGACTATAGTCAACCAACGTTTAGCGGTACGCTGTAGATGACTTTAATTGCCCGTAAATTTTTCACATTGATTAACAACACTGCCTGGCATATCTAAATAACTGATGCTGTTTTGTAAAATTGTTCCATACAATTTGCTTAGCAAATTTGCTACATGGCACAAAGTGTAAAGGCGTATGTCAGTGCACCTGCCACGACACGTGGTTGTATACTGGTGACTAACCCGACCGTAACGACACGGTTAATAAAAAGTACATTTAACTTTATTACGACATATATAAACACTTAAATCAGTAATCATTACAAAATCCTTGTTTCCGTAACTTCATTTCCAAATTTAGCATATACAGTACAGTAAATTATATGAGCTACCCAGTTATATGAACTGTTTGTTCTCTCAGGGTTCGCATTTCTATATTTTGTGTACTCAAGGTCACCTGAAGGTCATATGATTGTAGGTCTTTGAATAGATCCTGACCACAGCTGTTACGTCATAATGATAAAAATATGTACTCTCAATTAAGGAAACATCGGTGACCTTGAAATCTTCAAAAATACGGCCTTGAGAAAAGTTTTCTGTTTTTTCTACTATTGTCCCCTTCAAACCAAACAATGTTGGTTTCCTTTGACATTTTTCTATACTATCAAAAACAAGTGAGATATTCGATATGAGCAAGTTAGTTTGTTCACCCTGTATACTTGAGAGATCTAGGTGAGATTCTATATAAATTATTTAAAAGTTTCACTAGTTATCATCATTTAAGTGCACAATGTTGGATATTTGCTATTGATAGTAAATATAAAATATGCTACGGCAAAATTGCCTCAACGTTCTTAGAAATGGTTTACTAATAAAGATAGTAAGAGAACCAGATGGGCCTGTACTTGGCGAGTCAAAAGGGCCTGGGCTGTAAAATGAGCCGATGCGCATTCGTAGGTATAAGTGGACCCCAGTTCTTCTGGGTGTTTTCATTCAGTTCTAGAGAGCATTTCATAGAGAAAGGACATTCCTCCAGAGCTAGTTTAAATACACGTATTGAGAAAAATATAATAGTTATTTTATTTAACACACCATTTCCAATACACAATTCTTTAAGCTATAACGATACAGTCAATTTGTTTTGTATAACTTTGCCGGCGTTTTACGTCGTCTAATAATAATTGTGTACTATATTGGATTGTATACCCAATACATTTGGTCTTGTTATATACGGAAGAACTAACAATCTTTTATTTTTAATGTTTAATGTATTTCTGTTTTTTGGCAATATTACAATAAAAGTCATTGAATTTATTTGTTCCTGCAGTATAAGGATATCAAAAAGAAACGAATCATCCTTAATTCTTGAACAACAAAAAAATGATCATAAGAAAAATCTTTGCGCCGTTACACGTGCCCCTGATATTGTGTCGCTTTGCTCTGAGAAATATTTTTCGTACAACAATAAATAAGACAGATATTTATGTGATTCCGTTTAGCTGTGAGCCACAGTGTATAATAATATTCGCTGCAAACGTATGCTTGTAATAATTTTTAGCACCCTTCTTCGTGAAATTAAAAAACAAAGGGGGTGTAAAAGACTTGTTTTACACAAGTCTTCTATTTTACAAAGAGTAATCTCGATATATGTATGTCAGAAATAATATGATAATTTCTATAAGTTTGTTAGGTTTACTAAAAGAATGCTTATTCGGTGGAGGTTCTGGGGTAAGTGCCATGGGGTTCATCACAGTCCTGTTACCAAAAGGGTGGCCTTCCCCACTCCGTGGTCAGATCCTCCAGGAACAGAGTCCCTATTCTTTAGCAATCGCGACGTCGGGTCGCTTGCCATATTTAAACTCTCTCTCTTCTACCTAATAAACAATCCCTCGACACTCGATAGTTGGAAGACCCAGAGTGGTCGCCAGCCACCACCTGCGAAAGGATGTTTGGTTCCATTCATTCACTTCCAAGACGTGCAATAACCTAGTCAATCCTTGGAAATTCCCAAAACACTCTTCCACCACACGTAGGACTGCGTCCTCATCATAAATTATCCACAGGGTGCGTAGCACTTCGCCACCCAATTCTATTTCTTTCTTTAAAAATACGTTGTCGCTAACATGTACATATGAATAAATTCAAATTAGAATGCTTCCTTTAACAACATTTCGTAACTCTTTAGCTTTCTCCCAATTTCAGCCCATAGATTCTCTATTGGATTAAATATGTGGGGTCTGTGGAGGAGAGTGTAATGTATGAGGGCTGTCATACATATAATATCCACCCCTGTATAACCCGAGCGGTGTGCTTCGGGTCGTTATCTTGTTGGAAGTCAAAATCTTCCAACAAATCCAGTTTGATTGCACTTTCGTAAGATTATTTTTAAAAATATTGAGATATTTGTACTTGTCTAAAATTCCGTCAATAAAAACCAGGTTTTCAGTTCCTCTTGCTGACATACACCCCCATACCATAACGGAGACGCGCGCATCCGTGTTTCACGGTGGGATTATATTTTGAGTGTCGAGTTGTCTATTGGGCTTTCTCCATACATAATGCTGCCCGTCTGATCCGAAAATATTGAATTTACTTTCGTCCGAAAATATTATTTTATCCCAGAACGAATTATCTTTGTCAATATAGCTTTTTGCAACAGCTAACCTTTTCTGTCAATTCACTTTAATTATATACGGCTTTTCGGTGGTACTCTGCCATTAACCCGTTTCTTTGTAAAACTAAGAGTTCCAGATGCACATCCATTCCAAACATGTTAGCCACCATTCCTGCAAGTTTTGGTGCAGAAACACATGGATATTTTTTCTCGCACAATGGTCTTGTCTTCCCTCGACATTCACTTTTTTGGACGACCTGTACGACCTTTATTTGTGATGTTTCCATCAGTTTTCCATTTGTTATAATACAATGCACGGTAGACTTGCTTCTACTTACAATTAGATGGTCCGCGATTCCTTTACAAGATTTTCCTTCTTGATGCATTTTCAATACCTGTTTACGCTCGAACTTAATACTTTCTGATTTTTTCGCACTCATAATTAATATTTACTGAAATTACTGTACCTACAATTGTTATTTTCACTGACTCTGTAGTACTCAAACGATGTATTAGTACCGACTAAAATCTACTCTATTGCTGAACTCTACACGTTCGAATACATTTGTGACCCTCATAAACGGTATGTATACACAAAGTGTTGTACCAATTCTCTATAGAGTCTCGGATTTTCTTCTAATTTCGGCTATACATTCTCAAGACTTGAATCTTACTTTAATTATAGTATCGGTTTGAAAACTCAAAACTACTGTGTGTTTTTTGTTTCTTAAAGGCTTAGTATATAAGCGTCCGAATACTGTCGCGAGCAACTGTATACACATTGTATAAAACAAAATATTTTTCAGGAAATCAACATTTTTGTATTTTAGCCCACTTTACACGTCTCTAGGCGTATGCAGCATCTTAAAATAACTATATATTCGATATAATATTATCGAAATTCAAATCACTTATTCTTATTTTTAATGCTTCAAGAAATAGAAGCGATTTTCAACCGTTTTTAATCTTACGACACACATAAACTAATTACTAGGATTCTATAGCACACCAAACAATATCCCAGTTAGCTAAACCTGCAATAGCAGATTCTGTGAGCAGGTTTTGTAGACAGAATGGCTGCAGATATAATCTAGAACCTGCTGAACAGAATCTGATGGGAGATTGGCAGTAGGAACTGAGAAGATCCTGCAACTTGAGCCATTCAAATGTATTTCGATGGCCATTTAAATGGCTCAAGTTGCAGGATCTGCTCGGTTTCTGCTACCAATCTGCCATCAGATTCTTTTTAGCAGGTTCTGTTTGCAGAAGCCAAGCCAAATGCGGACGCTGATAGCTCCGGATCTGTAGACAGAATCTGTCAGTTCTGTTGCCAATCTGCTGTCAATCTGCAGGCAGATGGCTGTTAGGGATATTATATATTTTCGGGCATCCAACAAAAATACCCTCTTAAAAAAAACCTTTTTCAATATCTCATTTATTTATGCTATTTGGGGCACACTTGTAAAAATCGCCAAGTTATAGGAAAATGCAGAAGATTCTTTCCAGGTGAATTGAGGATATCCTATAAGCAACTTAAGGTATCAGAAAATTGTTCGCCAGGAACGGGAACATAAACGTTACGTGGCATAAATAGTTTTCTAAAAGCTGTTCAAGAAGATTACAAAGGCACTGCACATATTTTGTACGAAGGGTGGGTATACTATATATTTTTTGGGCATTATATCATTGCATGTATTAAAGCGAGTTTATGTATGGTCAGAGCCCGAAGGTGGAAGTATCCATAACGTTGGGGGACCACCCGACCGTCTTCCAGGCTGAAGTGCAAGCCATTTGGTCCTGTGCCGCAATGAATGTAGCAAAGGGATACAAAGGGAAACGAATAAGCATATGCAGTGACAGCCAGGCGGCACTGAAAGCTATTCGCTCATACGTGACCAGATCTAAGCTGGTGCTGCAATGCTGTGGGACTCTGGAGGAACTATCCCAAGAGAACCACGTGGAAGTAATCTGGGTGCCAGGACACAGTGGTGTCAGGGGCAACGAGAGGGCGAATATGCTAGCCCAGAAGGGAGCGGCAGGCATAGGGTCACCCCCCTCACAAAGTATAGGTTACGCACCGGGGCACATCAGGAATACGGTGGAAGCCTGGTCTAAGGAACAGACCAACCGACTCCTGCAGGAGACCCCGGGGCTAAAACATTTTAAGGCCATGACTGGGAAACCAGAACCTGCCCGGACTTCTGCAAAAAGTCCGCAGAGTTCTGCAAAATGGACAGGGGCGATATGCGCTTGGCAGTGGGCCTGTTAACGGGACACTGGCTAACAAAGAAGCACCTACATGTAATGGGTCTTAGCGAAGGAACGACTTGTAGGTGGTGTGACGGAGAGGAGGAAACCCCTCTACATCTCGTCACAAAATGCGAGCGAGTGGTAACTGCACGGCTCAAACACTTGGGCTCCCCACTCCTAGAATTACAGGAGTGCAGGAAGATTCCAACAGGCAGGCTTCTCAAATTTGCTAAGGAGGTCGGTCTGGAGGAGAACTACTGCACCCTGGGTTGACTGTCTCCGAAAAGGAGACCCGGGCACAATGGTCCAGAGGGACTGAGCGCCCGGTGAAGCCCCCCTTAACTTACAAAGCGAGTTTAAAAATATACAAAGCTAAATAATTTTGTTTCCTGGACAGGCATGACTATGACATTGCGTAACTTATTGTTAGTGTATGCAGTCAGGTGAACACGTGGCACTTATTGTTGGACAGTAAAATCGTGTTTGGTCGTGATCGTGATTCAAATTATAGCATTCGATTTAACTTCCGGGTTATTAATTTATAAATATATATGAAGGTCCTTAATTTCTGCATTTTTTCCTAAATCAGTCTCAAGTTAATGGGCTATAAGCCTGTAGTTTTTGAAAAATTGTCTAATATACAGGACAGCTTAAATAAAGTTTATAAGCTGTTTTCTGCGTAACTATTAAAATAGCGACCAAGAATAACTTTCTAGAATAACTTTTCTGTCCGTTGTTGCCTTCTATACAAATGGCAATGCTCCGTCGTTAAACCTCCAGGAAACATTTTTGTTGTATTTTGCACAAACAGGGATGCAATAACACACGCTGCAAATAAAATATTTATGTATTGTTTGCTAATATTTAATACTTTTGAAGAATATAGCTTGGAACATTTTATTAACTTTATTTAACTCAGACTATACATATAATACGCTAACCGAAATAACTGATTTTTTCAAAGAACGTTGTTGTTTATAACTGCCTTTATAGAAAAATAAGGGACTTATATCTTGTGAAAAACTGCTTTCTATTAAAATATTAAAATCTG
This sequence comes from Nomada lathburiana, assembly GCA_963667235.1. NCBI lineage: Eukaryota > Metazoa > Arthropoda > Insecta > Hymenoptera > Apidae > Nomada > Nomada lathburiana. The sequence continues at coordinate 1,865,724 of OY763905.1, forward strand.
GCTTATTGTAAGGTCAATTCTTTTACGAAGCACTTTCACCTGCTTATTTGACTGCCTTCTTTGTCTGGCCATCCAGGTAATTAAAGCATAAAAGCAAATCGCTCTTGATTTAGAAAAAACTAATCAGTCGTGCTGGATTATGATTATAGCGCGTCAATCGAATCCCGGCTCAGCTACTCACGAAGAATGAATATTAATCAATTTAACGGACCTTCATTAATTTTTGTCTTTCGATTTCTGGAATGCATCAAATTGACGCGTTCCGTAAACCTAGTGTTAAATGTAAAAATTGACAAGCAAACGTTGTTTCCAAAAGCAATTCTAAATTAGTTTTATTGTTAGAACTGTTTGGAAGTTTTGAGACCAAACGATCTCAGAGTTTGCGTGATTACAAACTGTCTTCAGCAATATACCACTTTTTACTGAGAACAAACGAAGATCTATCTTAGCTCAGATTTAACCTTTTGTACTTGTTATGGTACCTTTTGATACCACGGAAGTGGTATCTCGAAATAGACTAAATTTAAAATAACATTAAGAATTGCGGTGAGCCACGAATTACGTATAGATTAAACAGCTACAATATAAAAACAAAAGATATCTGCTGATAGGGTTAAGAACTCAGGACTAATAATATTTAAGATCAGGCTAATTAAAACCAATTACGTAGATTTCAAGAAACATGTTACAATGCTTTTAATTGTGTTAACCACACTGTTAACAAGGCGTCAATTTATTATACATGCACATTCTTTTCCTTTGAATAAGAACGCGGAAAAAGCGATTAATAACAATGATCAGAAAAACAAATTCTTTCAAGGACACTTGCTGGCCAACAGTAAGATAAAAAACATAAGGGAATAAAGAAAAAAGTGCCGCGCCGCGGTGCACCGTAGGAATTTAAACCTGGGCCGGCAGCTTCATTGCATAATAAAAGTAGTATTACTCCATACTCCACGGCCACGGCCACGATAGCTTCATTGGCCGACTTATTAACTTATACATATACCTGCATTATTAGCTCTATACAAACTTCAACTCAACATATCTAAAAACGATGGTCCATTCATAAAAAAAACTGAAGCTTTTATAACACGACATGCATACTACAACTTCTATACAACACCGTATCAAAAGCGATTTCCCATATCGTGTCTTCCCCTTGCGAGTCAAACAACCATGTCCTCACACATTTTGTTGTATCAGCAAAAATGACGGAATTATTACGATCTACGTCAAAAACGAAACACTCTGCGTCGATAGAAATAAGTATTATTTCTAGTGAACCGATTTTTAAATAAATATTTTACTTTACGCAAATTTAGTACGGGTAATAATGAACAAAATAACTTGTAGTCGTGAATTTCTGTAGTGAAGTGTCGAAAGCGATAACAACAAATGCAGAATTTGTATTCAACAGTTTGAAACTAGTCATTTGATCAGTCGTAGTGCCATTAGTGTTAAATACTTTCAGTCAAGTAAATTGATTCGCCATTCCTATTTTGTTTCCACTTTTGTTTTTTTTGTCACCTAAATATATTTTTTTCAATCTCTTATTTAACGTGGTATTGTTATATGTAGTGGAATTCATCTGGATCAGATAATATTGTATACAAAAAGGTTGATAATTTAATAATTTCTGGTAAGAGAACCTCTCTAGAGCTCTTTCTATTATGATCAGATTTTGAATTATGCAAACAGTACTAGTCGTTTTTTCATACTTTTCATAGCAATACAAACAACTTTTATAATCATAACAAAGTGGGACACTTTACATTTACTATTTATAAAAACAGGTTTAATTTGTTCTCATTACCACTAATCATAAGCATAAAGCTGAATACGATATGAAATAAATTAGTGAATTGTAAGATGAACCTACATAAAACAACAATTATTGCTAATCCAAAGGATGCATATATTTGATATACAATGAAAGTCATTTTCCAAGAAAAAGGAGTAGTCTTTAATATTAAATAACAATATTTATTGCAATTTGAAAATCTGAACAGCTCTTTTAACACATTGAACACCACATAAGTTATATTTAAGTCAGACTGTATTTGATGAAGAGGTTGCATGAACTAAATATGACTCGAATTGTGAACTGAATTCTGCGTGTCCCAAGAAATATGTAGCCCAGAGGGTTGATCTTTTTTTTCTAATTTCACAGTCAATGTGATAACTTTCCTACCATTATATCATTCCTACCTTTTTGTTTCTCCTATCTATCTTCCCTTTAGACCTAAACCCTTATCAAACCATAAGCCCTTATATTTATGCAGAAGACATGTACCACAGAAAAGAACATATAAAGAAAATGCACAAAATAGCATAACTTATGCTTAAAAATTGGGTATACGTTCTAGTAAACAAAGCAGTGAGCTAAAATAAACCTAAAATCGGACAAAAAAGTGGATAGGAACTCAGGAAAATAAGAATGCATAAAAAATTCCTTCGAAGATCTGAAAACAATTGATATGGAACTTAAAATACTTTTGTTTTAAAACTTTATTCATTTAATTTGATTGAAAAGTAACAATTCTTTTTACATTTTTGCATTAGATTTATCATTGCTATATGACAGTGTTAGGCGATATGTGTAAATATGCATCGCATAACTTTAAAACCAAATATAAAACATTTTTTATTTCTAAACAGGATCAATGCAAGTATTGAAGTTTATACTTGAAATTTCAGGAAACAAATAAAACATAAACCATACTTACACCACAATTAAAATATTATTTACTGTAATAAACTAATACTGTACATAACTATCTTTCCACCTTTATTTTATTTTATGACTGTATACAAATATTTTTAAATTCACCCGTTTTAAAAGTCAGTTTGGTAAAGCTAATGTATGTAATATTCGTAAATTAACGTACTCTAAAAACGCATGTGCATCATACTTGGTATCAGCAAAATAAATAGATATTTAACATGTACTTACCAGAATTGTCATGAGTAACTTGACCAGCAGTGTTTTGAGGCCCATGGTTCTGCTGATTGTCACCGAGAATAATACTTTGGGCATGGGTCTGCTGGGGATGAAATATAGTTGGTATGTCCCCAACTCCTCTGCTACCCATGTTTAGCTTTGTTCTTTGAAACATGGAACATCTGTTTCCGTCACAATTGCAGAAACGGGCAACATTCTTCTATATTAACTGGTAAGAAATACTTTTCAGTAATGACTGAAGTATATTTCACAGAAAATACTAATAAGATATATTGATGTAAGTATTGCAACTCGTACTTATTTAGAATTACAATATCAAGATATAATACACTAATGTCCCTGGTTTACAACTAACCCACAATTCAGAACGTGGAATCTGAGAGACTCCAAACTTTATCATTTTATTAACAAAAAAAAACAACTGCTCAAACAGTCCCACTTATAAGATGCAATTTAACTTTTATTATCCCTTAGGAAGGTACTAGAAACAACGTTTTTGAAAGGGTAAGCGCTTAATTGTTACATAAAAACAATTATTCTCCAGAAGTCCCTCAAACCTCGCCATTGGTAACGTGTTAATATATTATTTTCATAAATACAAGCTTTGGAAACTAAACATAGTTGATATTGATTCTTCAACTATTACAAGCAAGACAAGCTTATTAACTTTAAAATATCAATCTTTGATACGTCCCTTTTCAAAACTAATCCCGATTGCAATTTATTTGCCTTGCAATTTGAACGATACCACATAATTATATAAATTTCCACTCAATGTCCACATTCCAAGAACAGAATACAATATATACATTTTGATAGAGTCGCAAAGAATCTATTGGAACTGTACTGGTTAAATGCATAAGTTTGTAAAAACATAATTCTTAGTAAATTGCAAATAATTAAATTCAATGAATTGTTTAATGTCCATATGTAGCAAAATATTCAATGTAGTGTATTAAAAATCTATGTAATATCAATGGAAAGAAACCATTTAGTTTCACTATGTAATGCATTAAAATACAAAGTAATGATTGCATTGATCTCCTAATTTGTTGATTTATTGAAAATGCTACGATCCAATGTGTTTACGTTTATATTAACTATTCAAAGAATTAACTTCAAAGTTATAAAAAAGAAGTTGCAATATCATTGTACGTTCTAACAATTATACTTTCAACATGCAAACTACTTATCGCATAGCTATTTAACTGCTTACTTTCAATTCATAAGTCTTAGAATGAAAATCATTCAACTAACGAAGACCGTACACTGTTGTACAATGCAAACCGATATAGCTATGAATTTGAGAGAAATCAGTTCCTCTTTTAGTAATAAACTGAATACTTGGAAAATTTTTTACTCACAAACTGGTACACATTAGTTTGAAAAAAAGCACACCCCCACTTATAAAGATATACATTGACGTTCCATACGTGCATTTTTTCAAATCATCGAATATTTCATACCTTCTTCACATTTTTTTATCGGAGCTTATAACATTATTTATATTTAATATATACATTCTTCACGGTATATTTAACTGATCATTATGCATCGCATACACTGTCATTTTAATTTTACTGCGATTATATCACGGGATCGTTTCACTCTTCTATGCTTCATCAGTTCGTTAAAATCAAGTGTTTTATGGCTGCCCTATTAACGAAATCTAATAATGCAGTAACCAGCAGAATATTTGTATTCCACTGTTACCCAGCTTATTAAGTTGTTACTTATTAAGTTCAATAGAATGCATTATTTATGTTACAGATTAAGAGTTATAGTTTTGAACTATTCGTTTATTTGGTTACGATGAAATGTAACATCGTTATAGAGGGATGAAATCAGCGTTACTTTTCATGTAAATTCAACACAGCCTACACTAATGATCTTCAAGGGGTTTTAAGTACGCTATGTCACGCCATTGATTACTAGTAAACTTCGTACTACCACCCGTTTTGAGCACCCTAGTCGCGTCTGCGCTTAGCTTTCTACTATATCTGCTTCATTGGAATTTCAAAGTATTCAATATTTTGAATTATATATTTATGTTTAATTATAATATACTACACAAATATTCAAATGGACCGGCATACAAAGAGATCAGCTCTGTTGATTTCGAATTTGCGATCCTGAGTCATCAAACAATTGAAACATAAATAAATGATTGAACGAATAATTCTATCAATAACTTTCATGCAGAAACTACTAATTACTTTAACAATATTAATTCATTGGGAGCGATACAATGAAAGCAAGATATTACAGGAAGGAAAACGGGTATTACAATAATAATTGCAACAATATATCTATGTAGATATATCTACATATAAATGGCCTATTTTTTATTTGTTCTCAATTCGTAGCATTGCATTAGTCTGAATTTTCGCCGAATACATTAGTATTTGAAGTGATAATACAGTGAAGTCTCGATATAAGGGAAAAAGTGGTATGCGATATAAGCGAAGAGTTTATCCCCACCACTGAGAGGAAAACCCTGGAGGCGCCCGAAGTTCGCTTGGCGATCAGTGTACGCGATCCGGGCTCGGTGAACTAATCCTAATTCAACGATGGAACTTTGCTATTTCTGACCCTTTTCTTATGAAACTTTTACTTAGCCATTGGTGACATTTTTCTGATTAAAATGACACCAAATACGATATAATTTGGACTATATTTACTGGCTTAATTAACGGTAATAAGTTTCGACCGCAGAAAAGGATAGCTAGTGAACAGAAAAGATAAGCTGCTCGTCCCTTTTTCTTTACTCGCTGTCTCTCTCTACGTTCGACACTGTCGGCTTTCAAACAATGTAGGAAGTATGCGATATAAGCGAATGTTCAGTCCCGAGGCTTTAGCTTATTTCGAGTCTTCACTGTACAATTATCGATATTCTTTCAAACAAATCTCGCAAAGTGCGAATTTTTGTAGTAATTATAAAGAGAGAAGGTGGCAATTGTTTATGATCAAGTAACTTCAACTCTGAAGTTCTGAGATTAACAAATGGAAGTTAAAATAACGTGGAAAGGATTTTGTTACTACATACGTGCCAGCTTTTCTAAATTACGTTCGCAAAGTTTAAACGCATTTTACTCGGAACCGTTCTTTTCAAAACGGTGTACAAGATATCTTGAGTTTTATCTTATCAATCACATTCAAGTTTGACAGTGAACTTTTTTATAATATTTATTAGCTACTGACCATCGATTTTAAACAATTTTCTCATATTTTTGCAAAATATAAACAAAAAACTTACATATTTCTTGTCGAGAGAACAATCTTTAATTTAACATATCTTTAACATATCTACCATTTTGTTAATTTTTACAAAAATTTAAATCTGGGATCGTCAATGCCTAGAGAATACATTATAGTTAATAACATTTTTAGGAATTTTGTTATAGTTAATCCGATTTCGCAGAATCCTGTACACCAGCTGGCCATCCAGAAAAAAAGATATTCGGAGCGATTACGGCGTACGGTATAAAAACAAACTATTTTTTAAATATTACAATTGCTTTTTGAACTTCATATGGTATTAAAATAAGATACAAAATCTCATATTATACGGGTGGCCCGTAACTCGTGCCGTATCCGGAAATGGGGGGTAGCTGAGGCGATTCTGAACAACTTTTTCCTTAACCAAAATATTGTTTGAACCTTCGTTTTTGAGTTATTAACGAAAAACACTGTCCATTGAGCGCGCCCGTATAGCGCGCGGCCAGGCACCACCGCGCGCGGTTGTCATCAGGTGCATCGAGGGGCAACGTACGGCAAATATTACATCGCCTTAAATTAAGAATAATGTGTAATTATTCGTTATTCATGAATAACAATTTAATTAACAAGTCGTTTAATAACTGTTCCATACTTTTATTCCTTATTCGAAACCTATAAAGTGTTTTATTATTTATGAAAAAATGTTTGGTTAATTATTGTTAGAAAAGCCCTTTCGTTCACGAATCTGCTTCGACGGAAGCGGGTCCTTGGCAGTTGGTTATTGTACCATTTTTATGCCAATTTTATGCCACGAAACGCACGTCTCGGCGATCGATATTGATCTGATTCGCACTTGTTCCCACACGTACACGACACTCACATTAAGGAACGTAGGAGAGATGTAGTCGCGTACAAACAAGTGCGAATCATTCAAAGTTGTTTAACGATTCATTCTTAAGGACCCTTCGGAAAGTTGCTTTATACCCTTGTTAAAGTGAAAACAATTTTTAACTTCTAATAATGAAATCTCTGAAATTTATTAAAAATGATATATAAAGGTAGTCGGCATTTTATGATTAATTAAAAACAGTAACTTACAACAGTCCAAAATAAAAAATACACTTTTTTCGCCTCTATTCATGCAAATAATAAGTAAAACACATTATAATTTTCAAAATTGAGAACAAAACAAATTTTATATTTTTTATATTTTTTTCTTTTTTTTCGAAAACCGTTCATTGTACGAAAAAGTAATAACGCATAAAAAATGTGTACTATCTAGGTTTTCAAGTTTTGTCTGACATATTTTTCTATATGTAGAATCAATAGTTAGAAGATAATCGGAAGCAATTGATGTGATGAGCATTTAATTAATTATTTCAATGTTTACGGGTTAGGAGGCAGGTTTTCCCGTTATCAGATCGAGCTCAATTTTGGCATAGACTATTTTTTTGTTAATTAGAACTATTTCGGGTAGGGCCGCGGGAAAAATGTTGAACAAAATTTTCATCAAAAGTAAATAAGAACCACCCTAATGTAATACATATAGTGAGTCCAGAATTATAGTAAAAAAGTAGTTTCTTTCTACGTGTGACTTACACAACCTTATTTATGCAAAACTGTAACAATTTATATTGAGCGAACGGTGCATATGTGACATATGATTTCACTCAGATTTTTTATCCTTGTAATGGCTAGAATACAATGCAATACAAAAAAGTTTGATCTTCAGTTTCAAGGTCAAGAACAATTTTACACCAACTTTTGTTTACAAATCTCCACCGATCCAGAGGTGTAGAATCACGCTACAATGATCTATACACTTACATTCTTTCCACCCTATACATATGCACGCAATATGCAATATGTTTAACAATGTGCTCGTAAAAAATAAATGGGCCAAGCATTATGTAATGCATACAAAATAAAAAACACACATTAAGGATCTCCTAATGACGAATAAATTTCTGTCAATGTTGCGAATTTTTATCTACATTCTGTCAACATATACACTTGCATGAACATCCGGATTCAACTGATGTTATTGAAAACGCTAGTATAGAATCCACTAAAGAAAAATAATAACTCGTTCCAAGCGTATTTAAATTAATATTTTATTTTGTACCAACAATATTATATCTATTCCACATCGTACGTTATTTATGTCAATATTGGATTAAACGTATGCATTACTAAGTAATATTATACAATGATCTTGGGAGTACATTACTTTTTGTGGCGCATTCGTCCTTTGATACAGTCGTTACGAGACGAGGGCAGATGCGCGAAAGAGGTATTTTACCTGTGTAGACCATGCTATATCGACACCGGAGATAGTGAGTTTGAGATCATCTCGGGGCCTAACCTTCCTTGAGAAGAGTATGGCTTGGGTCTTTAACGGGTTTACTGTCAGTTTCCAGTCTCGGAAGATGGAGGTGACCGTGCTTAGTTGGGACTGGAGTTTTCTGACCAGTTGCGGGAAAGACCAGGAGGACTCCAGCAGAGGCACCGACTTCGGGAGGCTTTGGAGATCGGAGTTTCGACACCGCATTGCGAGTTTTGGTGAATTCTTGGGCAAGTGCGTTGGTAATATTCCAAAGCTTTCTACGGTCGGACACGTAGCATTTTAGGGTTTTGCCTGTGTTTAATGGGGTGGTGTCAATTTTTTCCTGATAGGTGGAGGCCTGTTTCCGGCAGTTAATTAGGTACGGGTGTAATGTCGTGATAGATGTGTCGATTTCAATCTCATTTTCGAGATGGCTATTTAATCTGATGGCTTCTGCGAGATTACGGTATGCCTCCCTGTTTACTTGTCAAACTTTATTTGGGGAATGAAAGGTTCCCAGGCTGGTGTTTAGAAGGACGGGTCGGTGTTGAGTGGCTGGGTCGTCTGTTGTAGTGCACTCGAAATTGGATTGGTGGTTTATTAGGTAGAAATCTAGCATTGAGGGGCGTTGTCTGGACCCCCCGTGGAAGGTGAAGGTGTCTGGCGAGATGATCCTGTAAGGTGAAACCAGGCCTGTCAAACCGTACTAAGTTGTATTCAGGCAGGGAGAAGGTAATACCAGAGTGAAGCCAGGTTTCAGTAAAAAGTGCAACGTGGACTTCATATTTCTGGAGCATAAGGATTGGAGTTTGTGTTCCAGAGCATTATCGAGGGAAGATGCTATCGACATGAATGCCTGGAATTGATCCCGCTTGTGAGGAGCATGTGCGAAGTTTTTGTAGGAGTTCGGCTGCGCGATACATTTTCCCTACATCGCAGATTTCAGAAATTTGTTTGAAAATATTTAGGGCTCCATAAATGGTACACGTGGCACGGAACGTGTTAAAAAGGCGGCCAGCAATCTGCACAAGGGATAACCTTCGACGTGCAGATGGCTAGTGCGTTTATGACGCGCAAGTTCCAGATCTGTTTTTGAGGAATCTTTACTCACTAATCCGAAAAGGTACAACAAATTCGGCATACGCGACAGAAGGCTCGACCAGGGCAAGCTCTAGGACCTTGGCTACAGACAAGTGTAACGCGATGAAGTAACAGTGGAGAGTAACAGTACGTAGGTTTAGAAACGGGTCCCACACCGAACTTCGTTACCAAAAAATGAAGTAACGGGTGTCAGTAACAAGACTAAGTTACAAAGGTGTACCCACCCTAACGGTTACCCGAAGGGCCTGAGTCATTGCACTACCGCGGAAGGGGTAGCTCGACTGCATGCGCTCCGATGATCAAATAAGGGCACAAATCGAAAGAAACGAAGGAACCGGAGGCTTCCTACGACACACCATTCAAATTGCATATAAACTAATTTTATGTGCGACAACGTGTATGGTATAGTACTATTATTATAGTGGAACAATACAAAGATTGTGTTAAAAAATATTTGAGTTTTGAATGGGATGAAATATTATTATATAAACAGAAAAAGAGTGTAATTCTTTTAAATATTTGAATGAATCAATCGAATAACATAGTTTACATGTTTAAGTAACATTTATGCGTTGCTATTACACATTTCGGTTCGTTCACTAAATGGCCGAATACTTTTGAGCGGCAGTTTGGAAATGAAATTGCCAGAACGATAATTTCATAATGCTTAGTGAATTAAATCTTAAATCATTTTGTTACAATGATAATGATGAATGTACTTTCTATTAATTACTAAGAAATTGAGTTCTAAATGAATACTGGAGATGTTCATATAACTAGAGTGATGCTCGACAGGACTTCAGGTAAATAGGTATTAATTAACCCTCTATGGGCCGAATTTTTGTTTTAACTCCGAAAAAATTGTGGGAACGAAAAATCAGAAATTATAAACATATATATGCAAATGAAAACAAATTTTTGCGTTTAAACAATTTTATTGCGATATATTCACTATGTGACTTTCAATCCACACCGGCCTATAAAGTTTGCACTTCTGTGTATAATAACTCTGACGTGGAATTCCATAAAACAATTTGCATTTAGTGTTAAGCATAAATGTACATTACACTTTGAACATTTTATTTTCGGAACTCCTTTGCATTTTTTTTTCTCATGAAAAAAGCTATAATTATTTTGTAAAATGTCGATAAATTAAAATGTGACCTGAAAGTTACACGAGCCCATAGAGGGTTAAATGGAGGATTAATAATGGAAATCGTGAATTTTACTGACCTCTTCCAACTATTGTTGAAATACAATAGCGGATCCTATTTGGCCTCATAGCACTATTTGGCGTCATAGCAAATAGTCTGCACCTTAATCATATTTTCAATGTAGGTACTTACAGTTCATGATGGTTGGAAATATTTTGCACCAGCATTATTAGTATCATACTACATACATACCGGCAAAAAATCAGGATAGCTTTGAACCTGTCAGGTTTTAACAACTTCCTTATCAGTAACGTGAAAAATTGTGACAGTTGACAATTCACTAATACATAGGACCACTGCGAGAACAAGTGGCTTCAATATAAAAATTAGTCTAAGCTTTAAATTCTACTAAAAGTATAAACAAATCATAGAACCTTATTCATTAATTAACAAACATTTTTAGAAAAAGTTGTCTTCACGACAAGTTATTATTTTACACAAGAGAATCATAGAAAAGTAACGAAACAAGAACCTTAAAAATACATTTCCATGAGCGGTAAATAAAAAAAAATATTTTTAATTAAAATGGGGAGGATACACAGTTCTTAATACTCAACACTTAAAAAATGTTGTCGACAAAATAATAATATAAAATCAGTATTTCGTGCTATGTCAAAACGCAGCATTTCACTTACCATATGCAAAGTGACAATTAATTATAATTTATTCACTCGAAAGGTTTCACGTAATTAATTAAATAAGAACCTTATTCTCTTCGGTGGTATCACGAAATAATGATATTGTAATATTTTATATCAAAGAACTAAATTACAACAGCTGCGCACACTTCGCATAGGGTTCAGGGTGATAAAAATAAGACTAAACAATTAAGTGGAAAATATTTTATTTTTATATTTTTCTGAAATGAGAGTTTTGATTTATTTCAAATGCTATATGAATTAAATATCACTGTACTTGCTTTATATTAATATTTGATGTTTGTATTGAGTTATGTCTGAACAGTCTAAAACCTATGTGTAAAAAAATGTAAGTACAAGTACATGATTATACAAATAGTACAGCCATACGCAATGATAAGAATAATTTATATAGTAAATTACAGACGGATAAAATTAGTGAAATAATTTACACACATAGTACTGGAAATCTATATAAATACATATATCATTATAATGAATCGTTAATAAAGACATGTACATACGATGTTTATTTTTATCGAATAATTTTCGAATAATTTCGAAGATCCATCTGTATTTACTACAATGACAGAAATTAGATAAACAAACCAAACATCATAACACCAGTGATTAAACTTAGATTTATTTACTGTCTTATTATAGAATAACACTGAGAAGCGAAAAATCGTGAAAGAAATGTAGCTGCACCCATGGTTAAAAAATATTTGGGTGTGCAGTAACTTGACCTACTTTGCAGCGACGACATGTACATTATGCACACAGATTTGCAAGAAAAGAAAATAATAATCAAAATATATAAGACAAAACGAATTATTATCGAACAACGATTTCAGTTAATAAAATGTGCGTTACGTTTTATGACTTATTTTGCAGGAGGATTTAAGGGATTGCGCGTGTTATTCTAAAATAAGTAATTCGCTTATCGTTAAATAAGACTGTAAAAGTCTTGGTGTATATCACATTTTGTACGATAGATAAATTCAACAATTTCAAGTCTTTTGAGTTCTTTTATATTTATAACAACAACGTGTCTACTATTCAACTCCTGGAGTTGACATTTAAAGTACATGCGTACAGGCATATATCTATAAGTGAAAGACTATAAGAAACATAGCACAACTGGCGCAAATCATTATGCTCTTGCCTTCCTTTGGCACACTTAAAATTATATCATTATGATATGACCAAAGAAATAAAAATCATAGCACGCATGTAATGATTTCAAGTATTGCTTTTTTCTACACAACGTTAGAATCGTATATATTCGATTTGCACTAGAGGTTTCGCAACATCGCTAATATCAAAATTTCAGTCAAAAAAGTTCATATAAATGTAGTCGGCATTTTATGTTTACTTTATTCAATTAAAAGTGATATTTACATCTTCATAGATACTATGAAGTATGCTATCTCGTATATCAAATATAATATTTCAAGTAATCTAAACTTACGTCGGTAAGTATATGGGTTACTAGATCTGCATACTGGTAACACATGTTTGATCATTTACTATGCTAGTCATAAAAAAAATAATGCAATTGTTAAACACACTCTTGATTAATGCTACGTAAAATACAGGACAATCAAATCTTGTCTGTACCGTAATAGACTATCCAACGCTAAAGCAGAATATATTAAACTATTATCATAATTCACTGAATAACTGCAATTCTGAAAATCTATGTACCTCATATAACTGAATTATAATACTATTGTAATAATTGTATATGTAACATCTACGTATGGGCACATGTGAGAAATGATTTAATATAGCTTCTTACATTTGTTTAAGTATAATAGTAAATTTGCACTGTGCATCATAATTTGAATATAAAGTAACAAGTATAGAGAAGCCATTTCAAACTTTACTGCGTTTACTAATCGTCTCTTGAAAAATTCGGGTTTTTGTTGCTTTCGAACTATATTAGTGTAAAAAATATATTTCAATAAAATCACTCTTCTGTCGCTATAGGTCACTTTATGTAGTATAATCAATGCCTTAATAGTAACTCAATTTACACGATATACAACTTATTCCCTCGCACTAGACGCGCTTAGTAACAATATTGAATATTTACAAACGGTCGATCCATTAACATAAAATTTTTTTTTCTTTTTTTAGATACTAGTATTATATAATTAGGTTTACAAAAGGTGACTTTGGGATTATTAATTGATGCTTATTTATTAAATGAGTGACTGATGTAAATTATTTACAAATACTTCAACACAACAAATGATTTAATATAATCACATGTAATCAACTATTTACGATAACGCTTAACAATAAATAATTAGATACAATCATACATAAAATATCTTGAAATATCGATATTGTCTAGAAGAATGTTATCTTTCCTTATTTTTCTTTATGTTAGGTCACAGACCAAATAAAACGGATATCTCTTCTACGTGAGTGCAATCTTTGATACAACTAAAACTTTTATTATAGCTTATTGATCCTATGTAGATAATAAAATAGGAGGTAAGATGAACAGCTACACACTCTTCATATAAATATGCAATCAGGAGAACACACGTTTAGTCTATTCCTAAACAAAAAAAAACAACACATAGATTTATCGTCTCCTAATAGAAATTATATCGATTTAAATCTATCCATTTCACAACTTTGACATTTTTACTATGAAAAAGAAACGGCTAAACTGATATACTTTTTAAATAACGTCCGTTTATCACTTATTTCAGATTTATCCTGCTTTGCATTTATTTATAATAAAACAAGTTCTATATTCTTGAATTATCTTAAAAAACGCAGTGTATATGAATTGTGTGGTCGAGCGTATGTGTGCGAATTGTCACTCAATGCGTAACTATAATATCTAATTATTTATTTATTTACAAAAAGGAAGTGAAAAAATTATGTCAAATAAACACTTGAAACAAAATAATCGTATAAAAATAAGCTATAGCATTTTTATTCTATTGGAAATCATAAAATTAGCAATTCGAATATACTAGAGTCATTATAAGGACACAATTCAATAAATATTTTTATACATTTTTCTTTATTTTTATTCGTATGTACGGCTATGTTATAAGTTTGTTTAAAAAGGTAGCCTATGTTATTGAAAACCGTTCAAATTTCAATAACTGCATCATCGAGTTTAATAGTTCTGTTCTCAAATTTTCCTACTTTCCAGGAGACATTAAAATCTGCAACAACCAAGGACTGATATAAACGTTCGTGATTCCAGAAATGGAACGGTGAATGCCTAATAATATCAATTGGAAACCCAGTTAAAACGACACACTCTCCTAGTCCGCGTCGGAGAGTTTTTTTATTTAATTCTCTCAATTAGTATCTTTTCAATGACTTCTCTGTGCACATACAAAAGGGTGGGGCTTAAAATTGAACTTTTAACATATTACTGGGTTACCTTAATATTGTGTTCTCTATGCTGAGAAACGGGCTTCGGCCAAAATTTATTATCATACATTTGATAATATTTTAAAGGTTGCTACTCGCTTGTTAATATTTTCATTGACGAATTCATTGGGCTTTGCGAATATAAAAAATTCCCAATGAAGAATAGAATAATAAATTAGATAGCACAATCAATGAACAAAAACGGTATTTGTGGCTATTAGTCAAGCTAGTCCGATAAAGATATCCATGCATTAAAAAATCGACTTTATTAATCTAATGATGTTATTTGGGAAATAGATTTTTATAAATGAAAAATGACTATCCTCAAAAGTTGATGATTCACAAATATACTTTGCAATAATATTCCAACGTGAAGTAAGTGTGCTCAACAATCATACTATTTCAAAAAGAAAATTAAGTTTTTGTTATTGAGATACACAAAATTCATTGTCTGGTAACAACCCTTAATATGCAACTGGAAAAAATATAAAAATACCCTATTACTTACTCATAAGGGTAAACACCTAAACAGATTACCCCTTGTACGTCTACAAAAATAATTGTTTTATTAAATAAGCACCACTCTACTCATAAACAGACTACACTAAAATCATCTCCTAGTCAATATGAAAAGTGGACTCATTTCCACCCAAATATTCAATCTAGAACAACATTGTGGGTTTGCTGACGGATCACAAAATTTAGAAATTGCTTTCAGACAAATATTAGTATATTGATTCTGCTAATTAGCCTGTCAATTTATGAAATGGCTAAAGTAAGAAAGTTCTGTTAATCATTTTACAACCATCTTGGGTCACCGATGATCCACTATATCATGAATCTGTATTTTATTTACTAATTCGCTATATTATTTCCATCAACTATACCCTAAAAATTGGCCGATTCAAAAAGAGGGACGGGGGTTGCTTAATTAATAATAACTGTGTGCTATTGTAAAAGGAATCGATTTTGCATTTTTAGTCCATCAATTAAACAACACTATCACCGAATTCACGCGTATATAAGTTTCAATAAGGAAATAATTCAAATTGTCGGCAATAGTTACGTGCAATTATTTTTTTTTAAATTGTGGACATTAAACATTTTACCTAGATTGTTATTACAAATGTTTGAGGCAGCACTAATTCCATTCACCTGCCATGATTGCGATTCAAACTTGATGAACAAATAACAGTCACTAGGATTTATAAAATTTGGGGCCAGGTTGATTAAAATCGATGATGCACTTTTTACATCGAAAAGTGTTTTCAGTTACACGATTCAATGTTTAGTGTTTAAAAATTATTTATACTATTACAAAAGTCTCTATTTGAAAATACCATATTTAAAATGCTAATATTTGAAGCAGCACTAATAAATTTTGACTGCGATATTATGTAACTGGAATATCAACAGCAGAAAGAAGAGTGATTCTGACTGCACATGCGTATTCAAAAATATGTCGTTTGAAAATTTATATGTATAATGCTAAAACAGTGTACTGTCAGTAATGTAAATAATTGCTATTGATATGTACATATTTTATTCACATTACGTATTATAGTCTTTCCAACATTCATGGACCAATGACATTTCAAATCTTTTTCTTTTTAAATAGTACTAAACAGAATTTTTTAAATAGTTCTTTATATAATAGGCTTTCTTTCAAAATTACTATAGATTTCCAATGACGAATAAACAAGAAAAAAATCGATGTTAATAATTGTAATAAAAATACAATTTTTCACTTTTTCTCTCTAATGTAGGAAATCTATGTACAGTGTCCTAAGTATCTTTGAAATCATAAAAGACAGCAAAATATTACAATTATAAATTAAGTATAAATCAGAAATAAACATGTTAAATATGTTTTTCAAATATATCCTATTACACTATGTAATGTAAAATCTGTATTAGGAGCAGAACTAAGGCTTTATCGAGCGTTTAAATGCTCTCATACGAACATGAGCTATATTTAATTCAATTTTTAATATTAATTTTTTTTAGATTAATAATAATCTAAAAACAAAAATAAGACTTACTTCATAAATGTTTCCACTCATAAATGTATTATTATCGAGTAGTAACTGTTTAAATATGCATCGAGTGTTATCATTTTTGTATTATAATATCAAATACGTTTATGTTGTCATATTTCCATGCATAGAAGAATTATGTAAGTG
Source organism: Nomada lathburiana (assembly GCA_963667235.1). Lineage (NCBI taxonomy): Eukaryota > Metazoa > Arthropoda > Insecta > Hymenoptera > Apidae > Nomada > Nomada lathburiana. The sequence goes on from OY763905.1 coordinate 1,882,781, forward strand.
ATTCGAAATGATGAATCAAGACTACACAATTTTGTTATTTTCCGACATTACAAATTTACACGCGATGTAACATCATCTGATTAAAGGAAAAAGTATAAAATATAAACTTACAAATTTTTTCTCCACGGCTACAAAAAATATAAATAAAAATATTTTCAGAACTCGCTATCATCTTTACCATAACGGTACTACCAAATCAGTTATATTTTTTTTATCTGCAATGTGACAGAAATTTCTACATACATTTTTTTTACTGGTAATATAAAATAAATTTATTTAGTTCACTAAATTATTATATTTCTAACTATTAAGGATATTAACAGCTGGTCGTAATACTTAAATTATTAAATACAATTAATTGGACAAAACTCAAGAATACTGGCAAGTTGGAACCCTCAGAATTAAGCATACACGATATTAAACTTAAACGTAAATATTATGCTTTTAAAAGAATTTGAGTATGTGAGTTATGTACATTTAGTAGGATGTAGCCTTCATACTATAAAATATGTTCATTATTTGTTACAGTCAAATTGACTTTGTGTTTTACCTTACGACCCTGCCTTTTAGATGCCTTTCGTGAAGTTTTTGACTCCCTGGTGTCTTGCACTTGCTTATTGAGACCCAATCTAAACCGCACAGGCACCTTGGAATCTAGAGTACTTTCATCTGTAAACAAATAATATTTATTTTTAGTGATATTGCATGCATAAATGGTAATCCTGAAATTGCTGATTAAAACCTCACGTCATTACGTGATGTTCAATAACATCTCATCAAAATTTATCACATTTTTCAATAATTAATTGTGAGGACACTCAAGATGATAATAATACTTTTCCCATATACAGTTTGGAGTGATAAATTATAGAAATTGAGATTTTCAAATATACAGGGTGTACAGCATAACAGTATTAACGATTTTTAACTGGTTCGAAGTACTTAGCAAAAAAAGTTGATACATAAAATTAATTAACTTTTAATCCCCAATAAATGACACTAATTAAAATTACCAAACTATTCTTTTGAACTAAATAAAAAAGATAGGTCATCTTAATTTTGGTTAACTAAACTCTCGGTATACAACATTTTTAAGCTATTTATCGCAAGGAACCATTAGTTTTGGTGACATTTTAATTTCAATATCTCGAAATGATGCTAGTGATAATCTACCATCCTCGTCATACTATAATAATATTATGTGCTGTAACATGCTTCTTTATAATAGTTCTACTTATTTCATTTATGCCTATCGCTTACGTTTGTCGTTCGTAAACTGTTTTAAGTTTATCCTCCGAAAACTATATGATCTATTCAAAGTGCTACTACCAAATTCAGTTACAATATCCTATGTTTCATGATTCTATAATACGTTGTGATATGTTAAGAAAAATGACACTGTTATTGTCGTTGGATTTGTTGTATGCTCCTTTGCAATATGAAAAGGAATATCTTTTTATCTGAATATCTGTATATCTTTTTAAGGATATAAAAAATTAGTCATTCATCAAAGTGACGGATTTCTAACATCAAGGCTTATAAAGAAGTTTTAATATAAGGCATGATATATTAATAATATAGTAATATACAAACCTTCAGAATCGTGTATGTCAGATATTGGTCTATGAAGAACAGTAACCCGTCTGACTTCTTTTTGATTAGCTGGAATGTATAATAACACGCAATGAACAAATAATGCCAAAAATTCGACTACGATAAAGAATATGAGATTTAAATCAATATCTTTTTACAAGTTAATCTTTTTAAATGGAATGGCATATATTTTTTGTCCATGATCTGATAACATTTGTTGAGGCGAGTTGAACGATTTGCTCAATTAACAATCACATCATGACTGAAAACTATAGCATTTTATTGCAAAGAAATGAACTTAATCTTCAAGTCTCTCCCACTACTGTACAATGTCCTCATCCATACGAAACAAATCTTAATAGAAACATTTTTTTCTATCTCCAACAGCTTAGAAAATATTCCTACTTTCTGCTTAAAAGAAACCCTGTATATAAATTGAATATAAATTAACAAGTCCTTCGTATCACGCTTTACTAATCAGCATGCATGTGCACATATATTGTAAACCCTATTTTCACTCTAAATTCATCATGGAAAAATGTGATTGAAAATGATGCTGTGACCTCTGATTATTAAACCTTTTGCAGCTGACAACTTTCTCACTCAGTGCAACGCAAAATGGAGAATGTTTACAGGTATGCGATACGAAAAAGTAACACATTTTTATAACAAGGAAATAAGGATTATTACCCATATGTTATAGAGTAAAGGAATATCTCTAAATAAATTGGGGCTACTAATTCGATATAAAATATGTATTAGGGAAGTTACTAATACTCATGCGCACAAATACCCAATTTAAACTTTCTTTCATCCGCACTGTACAATATCGAAATTCAAATCCAAAATAAGTCCAAAACTAGATATTATTATTCACTTTTTACTCCCCTCGGTAAGTACTATAAGTCCATAAACACCCTACATATTTACTTACATACCGTACACAAAAAGACTAAAATCGATTGCAAAACATAAATATTTTTACGTCACAGCTGCAAAAGTATTAATAGAAATTAGCATCTCAGTTTTAAAAATATACTACTCACCTTTTTCATCCGCCTTAACTAAGTGTCTTTGATTCACTTTTGCATTACTCTTGACCACTCTGAAAGAGGAAATAATTATTATTTATTAAACTTTTATGTTTATATCTATGTTTGAATAGTCGTGCATTGTCTTTGTTAGAATGTTTTTAATATTTTTCTAATCCGCATAAAGTCATGTTATTCTAACTAAATTTTGATTAGTGTTGCACGTTTGATTTTGCATAAATTTACGTTTTCGTTTTATCCTGTTATCATGATGATCACCTTGTGATTAAGTTTTATTTTGTCACCAGTGCCGAACAACATAGTTAATAGCCAATACATATACAGGGTATCCAAGAAGGTCAGGGCTAAGCTTATATTACGTGTCAATGTGGTTGAGTAGGTAATAAAGTTCACATGAACTTATGTCTAGAAATGTCTGATTGAAAAGTTATAAGTGTCCAAGGGTTATCCAACTGTTATATGATAGTAGTTATTATGTATGTTTGAAATTTATACTTTCTGCAAGTATAGAGACTTTCATTCATCGAACTAATCAATGTCACTCTTCAAAAAATTCCTACTGTATTAGAAATAGTGGTAAATGCATTGTGCATACATTCTAAAAGTTGGAGTTCTGTTTCTATAATATTTTTACAAATCAACCGTTTTGCATCAACAAGAATTATCTATCTGTCTGCGATTTTGTATATTAAGTTGTAAGAACACATTTCCTACCAAATCTTCAAACGCTTATAACTTTGAAATACAATATTCTCGGCCATACCTTTTTTCATTTGTTTTGTATCATTAACACATGGTCTAAGTTTGGTTCTGATCTTCTTGGACACCTTGTGGCTTAAGTAATTTAATAAAACCATTTTTTGTGTTGATGAAAAGGATGTTTCTACTTTCTCCTCAATTAAAAGTAAAGTGTAAATGTCGTTTAAAGCAACACTTGTACGTTTTACAACTAACACGCTGAGTGCCCAACCAAATTCACAAATATTTATAAAATCGGAAAAATATTAAAATATTTCATGATAATCAATTTTTATATCGAAGTAAATAAAATTGTCCAAGTAGAAAATTCAGCATGGGCCACCAACGTGTTAGAAAATATGCAATGCATCTTTGTTTGTTAAAGTATAAACATAGAAAATTGAATTTGCATTCAATATCGTAAACACTTACTCGTTAACCACTCCTTTAAAAGCTGACTGCACTAATCTTGCAGACTGAATTGGCACTGTCCTATTTAACCTTTCTGCACGTCTCCTACTTAACTCAGTTCTTAAATCACTTTCTTTATCAACTACCAAATCTTCAAAAATTGCTTCCATATCTTCGCTCGATCCATCCGAAATAACATCCTTGCGCCTTTTACACTTCTTATCTTTCCCAATACGTTCAGAGAGGGGAAGTTCATTTTTTAATTTCCCAACCTGATACAATTCTTTATCACGTTTCTTCTTCTTCTTCGAAGATCTCTCTTTCTCTACTTTCTGGCTTTCCACATCCACGCATGAATTAATTGAACTCGCAATAGTAATAGGCGAAGTATTTTCCATACTTTCTTCAAATTCTTCGATCTCATAATGAGTGTCTAAACACAAATCTGCTTCTTGTATATCGTACTCCTCCGCAAGTTTGTTTACCTTTCTTAAATTCCCCGTTTGTGTATCCCCCTCATCTGGAGATTCGACTTTTCTACTCGTGTTCTCCTTTTTACTTAATTTAATCTTTTTATTCGCATTTATCGGGTCGATAGGCCTCGTGGATTCGAACTTTCGTCGCCTGGCTTCCAGTACAGGGTCATTAATTACATCAAAAGTTTCTTTCTCCGTTGAACCAGTCTTCTCTATATTCTCTTCTCTCTGTTTCGTTTTCGTACGATTCCCTTCGGGCGATACTCTGCTTTTAACTACCGGCGACGACTCTTTCACATACGACAGACTACCAGGTTCGTCTGGACTAACAGATCGTGGTCCATGCTTCCGTGACAACTCCTTGGGGGACCATCTCGGAGATCTCTTTCGTTTAGGAGACAGACGAGGTGAATGTCTTGGCGACGACCACGGTGACTTATGTGGCGATAATCTTGGCGATCTTGAGCGCGACTTTCTTCGCGGGGATATCTTTGGTGATATTAAACGCAACGATCCCCTCCGCGGGGACAGCCCAGGGGATTTAGACTTGGGCGACAACCTACGGGCGGGTGATATTCGTCTTGGGGATAATTTAGGTGACCTTGATCGTAAAGGTGACCTAGACTGGGGAGATAACCTGAGCGGTAAAAATTTTGGAGAACGAGATCGCGCCAATCTCGGTGATTTGGTTAAGGACGTTTTAGGCGAACGTATGGGTCTGGGAGATCTGGAATGCGGCGAAAGTTTTGGAGATCTCCCTCTCGGGGACAACCTTCTAACGGGTGACCTTCTTGCTGGGGACTTGTTTGGAGACCTGCGTGGAGATAATCGTGGTGATCTCGATCGAGACGAAAGCTTCGGTGATCTTGAACGCGGAGAATATCGTACTGGCGATTTTCGTGGTGATCTGTACCTCGTTATTTCCCGTTGAGACTTTTTCGATTGTCTAATGGGTGATCGCCTAGGAGATCTTCTAGGTGACTTTTTCCTTGATCGTGATCTTGGCGATAACGATCTACGCTTCTGTGAAATACGAGTGACTGCGTGAGGAGATATAGACCGTCTTTCATTTTTTAACACCGTTGCTGCTGGTACTGGACTATAACTCTCTTTTCGGATACTACTCTCCTCCGTTCTATTTTTCTGGTTCGTACTTCTACCTGTCTCGTCCTTTTTCATTGATTCTTTCATTTCTTTTCTACTTGCCTTCTTTTCTTTCCTTTCGGACGGCTTATCGACATTCATTTCTCGTTCCATTTCGTCCATTAAACGTTCTAAACTATCTTCCTCTTCGAGATCTGCCATTAAAAGTATGTCATCGTCGTCGTCATTAATACCATCCGGATTTTCTTCTGATTTTTTCAAGGTTTCCGCGGTTTCTATTTGATTTTCATCGATTGCTGAAGACGTTTTAACGTCTATGCTATCTTTCTCAATATCTTCTGTTTTTATAACTGTACTTTTCTGTTCCTTATTATCATCGTCATCTGAACCACTCCCGACGTCCTTGAAGCGATGAAACTTTGATACTTCTGTAAAATATTTTTGTAAAATATATTAAGATAGGGAGAAAAAATATGAATTTTAGATTGTTTTAAATATATAAAATAAAAGATTTAATTCACGTACATATGATATCATATATCTATAGAACATGAAATTTCATTTACCTGTAGAATAAGATTTAATGCTTGGAGTAGTCTTTTCTACTGAAGGTATTGCCTCAGTCTGTTGCAGCACAGAACGTTCATCCACAGGAACTATTGCTATCAAATTTGGATGACGTGGACTCTGGTAATACAAATTCTGTAAAACGAATATATATGCACAATGTCAACAACAAAAAATGTAGCTATTATTAAATAAAATTAAGGAAAACTAATTCATTTCTCAATTACGAATGTGCTAGCATCTTAGCAGGGCTGATACTTGACACCTCTTGAACAGTATAGTATAAAAAATAGAAGTGCATGCAATTTTGAATGTTGAAGCTTTAATAGCAAACGCTGCAATTCGATTGTATTATATAATCCAATAGACGATCACATAGACAAAAAATATTCCTGCATAAGAAATATCCTGACCGTAACTTTATAAAACATAGATATTTCTTTAAATACATATAATACTGAGACGTTCGTACAGTTCATAATGTGTCGGATAACTGTTATTGTACATGTCATAGCGTTCAAAGCCAGTTTAAATTATTGTCACTCTTATGTTTCATTGAACGAAATTGTTGAATTACGTCTGTCAAATAGTAAATAAGAGTTATAGAACAGTTAAGCTTTGTGTCTAGCATTTATTATTTTTGCCACTATCGTAAGCATAACACTGCTAAACTTATTTAAAGATCATGAAATTCCTGATGACTGCATTGTTGGTTAAGGCATTGCACACAATTATTGTAGCTCTAATTTTGGAATTGGTAATTTTTCGGGTAAAGAAATACAATTGAATAAAATTTTAGTTAATCATGAAAAACCAACAAACTGAACAATGTAACCATTGAATAAAATGTAACTGAAATGTTAACCCTGAATAAGTACATTATCTTTATATTTCTTGCAGAACTTCAAATTAATATTTCTTAATAATTTGTTATGTGGTAGAAATATAGATTTAATACAAAATCAAACTTTATATACAATTATACCACTCCCATTATTCATTCATTCATATAATACGATAATCAAGCATATTTATGCGAAATTATAAACTGATAAACTATGCAAAGAACTTTAGGAACAATAATCCTATACAGGGATAACCCAAAACTTAACAAATTCCGAATACATTAAATTTAAAATTAAAAGACCACTCTGTACTACAAATGGTACATACACGAAACATGTAAAATATAAAAGGAAAAAATTTCTGTTGATAAAAGTTCTTATTGCCTCTCAGTCTCCTTTTGATTTCCTGTGATAAAACAAGTAGCAAGTGAGGATGAGTGCAAAGATTTAAATGTATTTACTATTAGTATAAAAAGTAGGTAACATTTGTCACAACTGCAAGAAATATATGAAAGCATGCCCTAAATTTGTGGAATTTTTGCAAAACTTATATACTTGTTAATGGATACAGTTGAATCAATGCTTGCACATATTTGAAGAAAAATGAAAGGAAACCTGTAGTTTCAATGCAATGTAATTTCATTGCAGTTATATCGTAAATAATTTATTCCTTATAGAACTTTATTTAGTTGCAGATTTCTCATTTCAAGTTATATACGTCTCCTTTTCATGTATTTTACATCAGACTATAAATAAGAAAAACAAAGAACTATTGCTGCAAAATTTGTATTAGGACTCTCTTAGATCTTTTAATAGATGCATGCATTATTCTCGCGTAGTTTATTTTATTCCGTGTGAACGTAAAATCTCTTAAATATGAGTTTTGAAATAATGAAAACTTACGCCATTCTGTCGCTGTTGCATTCGGTTATGAAAATATCCTCTTCTTAAAGACCGCTGGCCTTTGTACGATGGGTGAGATGTATGAGTTACATCTGAAATTATTTTCTGCACCTGTGGTGGGGGCAGCTTTTTGTTCTGCACAGTATCTTTTGGTCTTAGCGACTGAAGAGCTGCTAATCGTAAAGCTTCCAAATCTTCGTCATCTTCATCATCGTTCTTTGTACTTGGATGTGAAGGTATAATCATCTAAAAGTAAAAATAACATTCATTTCAATGTACCCAGAAACTATTTAATGTTTGTATTGGCACTTTGTCGCCTAGAGACTAGTTTTACAGTCAGAAGCCTATTGACTTGTAAGGACTTGGTTCTTATGACTCATGCTGGTGCTCTCTCATTCTCACATCGCTTTGGGCTTTTTAGTAATAAAATTTTGCTACTCTAGAAATCACTGATCCGCCAAGCGTATCACTATGTGAATTTGCTCGGGTTTGCCCACTGCAGATGCAAGACGCACGAAGAATAGCCCGACATCAAAGTGTTAAGAGACACTTCACAATTAGAAGTTAACGATTGCAATAAAACAAACATTACTATAAATATGAAGTTTTTAGAAAGCTTGCGTCCGGATTTTGTACAGATAATCGAACCAAATTTTAACCCAGATTCCTTCACATCATGCTGCCCGTAATATTTTTTAAAGAAATACTATATCTGTTCAATCAAATTCAGAAATTATTGGTGCCACAAGTAACCAATAACTACTTAATGCACTATTAACATTCTGAGATCTTTGGAGTAACATTTCCATACAATACGTCGTAGTACTTAAGACGATTAAATTATAAATTAGTAATAGATATCATGCTGATGTTTAAATAACAAGTTAAACTAATTTGTTAATTACTACACTGTGTTTATGCTTACCTTTTGACGATAATCCATTTTATCCGATTTACAATCGTAGGAAAACCTGCAGTTATCACCACTAACACGGAGGTCTAGCAATAGCATTAATAACCTTGTACAATATTCCACAACAATAAGATTCTATCTTACGGACAATCACAATTCATATTATAACTACATCGCAAGAAACAAACGTTAATTTTGATGAACTTTTTGATAATTATAAATCCCACGGACAAATGTTGCACACTTTGTTACCCCCCACCACATATAAATAAAAATGGCGTGAGCGCACATAAAATCAAAGGCCTTCGAACTACGTAACATATGATGTGCAACTAAGTCCAAATTTCACAGCACAACCAACGGAATAAACCAGGTCATTAACATACGTAGGGAAAGCTTATCGCTAGAGAATATCCCTATATTTATGTCGGATATGAAAGATTGTAGGTCCTAAACTCAATTACGAATAAACGGAAAGCTAACGCAAGCCTAACCTAACACAGGAATCACGTCGCCTTGCGCTGCTGTTCGCGGTAGAATGTAGAATGACTTCACGAACATCTTTCTTTTGCATGGCTCAATTTTAATGTAGTGACATAATTGTAGTGGTGGACCTGCTTCTATAGCCATTACTAGGGATGGCAAAAGATGGTGTTACGCCGTCGCGTGAACTGGGCTTAATATTCTAATAACATCGAATCAACGATCGACAATATAATCGAAACTATCGGTAGCGATAATAACTCGGGAGCGAAACTCTAAGCCAGATGAACGTACGCGATACACCGATCTGTACATGCTTTAATTATTGTACGCGTATTCTTCCAAAACGCTGTAAAACTCTTACCCTTCCGCATATTTTCTCAGGCTTTTTCCACGACTTTCCATTTACCATTATCCAACGACTTTCACGCGTTTCTTGGGTTTTTTCCCCATCGCCCCTTTTTGCACACTTCCTTTCGAGGTTCAGCATTTTCTCGGGTTTTTCCCACTCTTCCCTTTGCGCGCGCAACCCTACATCCTTACCGGAAAGCGAAAATGTTTCCACCTCCACGCGCTCAAGGACGATTCAAGGCCCAGTATGACAGAACCCCATTGGCCGCTACCAAGGAGAGGGGGGAACAAGGATCTCAGGAAGAAGAACCAGGGCCGTAATGGAAAGAAGAAGCCACACTCATCTGAACTTCTTTATTTCTTGAACCACCAGTATCTTTTACGATGAATAATACAATCACGACCGCGCGCAGTTCTACCTGAGCGCGCGCTATACGGGCGCTCGCATTGGCCAGTGTTTTTCGTTAATAACTCAAAAACGAAACTTCATACAATATTTTGGTCAAGGAAAAAGTTGTTCAGAATCGCCTCAGCTACCTCACATTTCCGAATACTGCGAGACATACGGGCCACCCTGTATATATCATATGTTATATAAATGAATAAAAACACATAATAATAATTTTGTATTGAGCTCATTTAAATGCCCCAGTAGAAGCGCTTCCCCTTAAATTTATATGCCTGGTCTGTCGCTTTCTTTGCTGGCAGATCGTCACTGTACCGCGGATACAGTTTGGTCTGATCTGGCGACAGGATCTGTCTGGAATTGCCTGGATTTGTCGGCAGTCTGCTGCTAGTCTGTCGCCAGATGGCTGATAGGCTGATATCGACACAAATCTGATTCGCACTTGTTTCTACACGATCATGGAACGCACATTAACGAACGTAGGCCTCATTGTAGTGCAAACGGTCATGGCTCGTCAGAGGTGTTCTCGTGGCCAACCGATCATGCTGCACGCAGAACACGCCATCAAGGGCCGAAGCCGCCCTGATGATCGGTTTCTGTCGCCGATTCTCCACTAAACGTGGAAACGAGAAATCGGCCCTTGATGTCGTGTTCTGCGTGCAACATGATCGGTTGGCCACGAGAAGACTTCTGACGAGGCATGACCGTTTGCACTACAATGGGGTACGTTCGTTAATGTGCGTTCCGTGTTCGTGTGGAAACAAGTGCGAATCAGATTTGTATATATCGCCGAGACGTGCTTTTCGTGACTAAGAGACATTTAAATCCTGAGCGCCGGCAACGTATCGGGCACTTAAACCCCGAACGCCGGTCTTATTCGCTTGTTTCTGATCACTGAATAGCCAAAAAAAATATTTAAAACATTATATATTTTCGTAAAATAGTACATTTTATTTGCATATTCGTGATATACAAATTAACGGTAATTAAAAATTTAAACAAAATCGAAATTTTTAATTTATAATTATGAAAAAAATACAGTTTCTCATTTCATGGTGGATTATTACCTATATATATAACGTAAACCGGAAACAAAAGTTTTAATATTTAAGGCAAGTGTGGTATTCCTCGAAACATTGTCCAAGATGTAAAGGTACTAAGCATTCAGCACACATAAAGCTACTCTCGCTTCTTTTTTTACCAGCAGAACAAACTTTACACGGACGTCGTATGTATCGGTTTTTTTTCCCCTGATTCAAGAATTCTGGTAACTTTATGTTTCTTCATATCACCCGAAAATCTCTGGGGTCTATCAAATTTTTGTGTGCGAGGTGTAGGAACAAGTACAGAAGTACTTGAAGTATTAGATTGAGAAGTACTAGAAGTATCATTTAATACATCTTGAGTATTTGCGAATTCCTCGATCCAAGAACGTCCAACAGTATATAAAAATTGTTTATATTTTATAATGTTACCATTCAATTCAATATATAATCTAAATGCATTAAACATTGCGCAATTTAAAAGAAACAAGACTGTCTTCTTTGTCCACTTCACTGTTTTTCTCATGATGGAATAATATGATAAATATTGATCTGCCAAATCTACACCCATCATATATTTATTATACTCTATGACGGAATGCGGTTTTATCATTTCTTGTTTCGTTTTCCAGTGTATTTTATTTGTTTTCATTAATTCTCCCGAATGTATCGTGGAAACCATGTATACAACCTTCTGTTTCGGCTTCCACGCCTGTACCAAAACTTCACCCTTTCTTTTACATCTATATTCTCCAGTTTTCAATCTGAGATGGCGTAAAGACTCGGGAACACCCCTATTTGGTCTAATTGTACCACAAACTCGTGTAGCATTTGTCATAAGCAATTCTAAGGTTTTAAGGGTCCCGACTCCTTTGGAGCCAACTCCGAATCGATCTAAGCGCCATTGCAAAGAAACGGGCATTAGTGAAAACAAAAAATTGGCAGCTTCGACATTTGACGGGGTGACATCTAAAGACATTATACAGAGTTATAAACTCACGGTGTGACATCTAACGTCATTAGGCATAATTATAAACGGAGAGTGGGAGGCCATAGTTGCCAAATCACATAATTTGGGAGTTCTGTCGCACTGTTGCCACATCTGTTACAATCCTGGCCATCAGCAAAATGAATCGGCTCAAGCTGATGAGATTTCGATTCCTGCCATACGTAGCCATTGCTTCTGAACCGTTGCAAACTTTTTTGTAGGTTCGATCCCCCTCGTGTATATTTTTTTACATTAATTTTTTTTTTAATTCCTATCTATATGACAATGATCAATATTTGCTTACCAATATTTTAAAAACATTTTTTAAATATTTTCATTAAATATACGTATGTAAATCTGAACTTACAAGGGAAGACTCTTAACTGGTCGACTCGGATTTTAATGTACTTTTGCAGGTGATATTACACAGGCTCCTGATGGTCTACGTAAAATATTAGGTGTAGTCATTCAGAAACTTTAAAGATATTAACAATTAAAGTTACATACCTTCTATGTGATGTCCATATCTTCTATAAATAGAAAACAAGCTTCAAAAAGATTGGTAGCTAAGGGAGATTGTTTATAGCTTGTAAGGTAGAGGTCCCGGGTTCGATTTCTGGTTAATTGTTTTTTTTTTCATTCATGATTTCATTTTGGCCACATATTCGAATAATGTCCACAAATCACAAAAATTAAATGACATTGTACATACACCAAACACAATAAAAAATCGAACTGAAGAGGAATACCTTTCGCTAGGCTACAAAAACTACACTGATTCCTACAGGACTAGCTATGCATCTTGGAGCGACTTCGAAAACTTGTTTCAAAGTTATTAACATTTGAAAAGAACTAGTTATAATTTAGAAACGTGCACAGTGTCGCCAAAATGAAACCATAAATAAAAAAAAAAGTTAATTAACCGCGAATCGAACCTAGGGCCTCTACGGTACAAGCCATACACCATCTCGCTTGGTTACCAATCTTCTTGAAGAGTCCTCTCTATCTATAGAAGATATGGACATCACATAGAAGGTATGTAACTTTAATTGTTAATATCTTTAAAGTTTCTGAATAACTACACCTAATATTTTACCATAGTAGATAGTAGACCATCAGGAGCCTCTGTAATAGCAACCTGCAAAAGTACATTAAAATCCGAGTCGACCAGTTAAGAGTCTTCCCTTGTTAGAGCGCTTTTCGTGCTACCGTATCAAACAGTGGGATGTTTCACTACTATTTCGGCTTTCTTTTAGAACACACAATTATTTTTTTTACAAATATAAATAAATATATATTATGTAAAGAAAGTATACTTTCTTTAGTTTTGGACTTGTCGCGCTTCTCATGCTCCGCGCGCCTCATATTTTAATCCCCGATAGATGGGGCGACGATTAACAAAAGAATTGAGGAGAGACACGATATCGAAATCCGGTACCATGGTGGGATACGGAATGTGACAGGGCAGTGCGGTGTAGGAAAGCTACGTTCCTCAAATGGCGCCACACGGGTTCATCACTAGACTGGGAAGCCTATATGAAGCAGGCAGCAAAAACAAAAAAATTCCTCAAAAGCAAAAAAATATCCAGCTTTCAGAAAATGACAGAAGAACTAAACCAAAATACAGACACGGCTAGCTTCTGGAAGAAAATTAAAATATTCAAGAACAAATGGACCAACACGGCAACCCAAGACAGAACAACTCCATCAACCAGAGCAATACACACACAAATCGACAAGCTATGCCCCCCCTGGGTTGCAAATAAGCCTGCAAACCTTGAACAGGCCTCAGCTGACTCATTCCTCGACACAGGATTTACCTTCCACGAGCTCAACCACACCATCAGCAAACTGAACTCCAAATCGGCACCAGGCTTAGACAGCCTTGACAACAATATGTTTAAGAACCTCCCGAATATGTGGAGACTGGTACTCTTAGATATTCTCAACAATATCTACACACACAACACGTATCCTGACACTTGGAGGGACAGCAGTCTATTTTTTATCCCGAAACCGGGACAAACAAACGTAAGACCTATAGCGTTAACCTCTTGCGCGTGCAAGCTCCTGGAAAGACTTCTCTCTCGGAGGCTAACCTATTGGCTAGAGCACAACAACAAACTTCCCACAGGCCAGTCTGGATTCCGGAAGAACCGCTCCACGGCTGACAACATCCTCAGCTTAAGCACACAAGTGGACGCCGGACTTCTTCTTGGCCAATCCACTGCAGCAATTTTCCTTGATGTTAAATCTGCATTCGACAATATTATTCCAAATATTCTGATTTCCAAACTCCTCCAACTTGGAATCTCCAAAATCCCTGCACAATTCATACAGAACGTAACATCCTTCAGAAGAGCAAATTTTCGCATTTGGAATGACGATGGGCAACAGCAAACCATTACACGACACGTGTTTAAGGGAGTTCCGCAAGGGGGCGTGCTGAGCCCGTTACTGTACACCCTGTATACGGCGAACTTAGACACAGGCACGCCAGAACACACTAAACTCCTTCAATACGCAGATGACGTAGCAATATACGCTACCAACCCTAACCAACGGACAGCATGCCAACAAGTGACGGAAGCAGCTAACAACTGTCTTCTGAGACTACACACAATTGGACTGGACATTGCTCCGGCCAAATCAGAGTTTGTAATGTTCAATGGCAAAACCAACCCCGCCGGTTCTCTCTCCATCCAACTAGGAAACACCTCCATTGGTAATACACAAACTGCAAAATTTCTAGGCGTGCTCATTGACCAGAAATTAACCTTCCAACAACACACAGAGAAGATCTGTACAATTGCACGCAGATCGCTCAACATCATCAGGTTCCTTCGGGGCACCTGGTGGGGTGCAGAGCCAAACACCCTGCTTACTATATACAAGAGCCTCATACGCTCGAAAATTGAATACTGTCTACATATAACTCTGCCAAAAAACAGCGACTCGCTGCTAAAACTGGAAAGAATCCAACTAGCAGCAGCCAGGCTCGCCCTTGGCTTAAGAAATACCACACCAGTTAATGTCACTCTAGCAGAGTCCAAATTACCACCCCTGGAACAACGCGCACTGTTCACAGGGAAAAAGCACCTAATCAAAACCATTTCAAATCCACAACACTTTTTAAGAGAACAACTTGAGCACTACCACGATTCACTAATCCAGACACAAGGGCGAGCACCGTCCTTAGAAACCATAGCGGACGCACTGGACAGGGTATGGCCGCTGCGCCATAAGGTAGCCCTGGACACCAGCTTCCAACTAAATCCCACTCGTACTTTTGTCGCTCCTGAAACAGACATGTTCAACCTAGAGGACGGTACAAGGTTAAGAAATAGCTCTGACATCAACAAAGAATTTGACAAGTTACTAAGAACAAAATACCAAGGATTTATTCCCATATTCACGGATGGATCCAAAATACCCAATGGGATCTCCACAGGACTCGCATGGTTGTGTCGCGAACTGGCACAGGCAGAGGCAGTCAGTGTTGATGAGCACTGCTCAGTGTTCACTGCTGAATGCCTGGCCATAAGTAGGGCTCTGGACATGGCAGCAAACCACCCCGACCAAGACTTCCTGATCTGCACAGATTCACTCAGCGTCTTGCAGATCCTTACTCAAATGGACAACAATCACAAAAACAGGTACATTACAGAAACCATCTCTAAGATCAATATGGCCACTCGAAGCAGCCAACGAGCAAACAGGATCAAGCTCATGTGGATACCTGCCCACAAGGGCCTAAATGGAAATGAAGAAGTAGACAAGCTGGCCAAGGACGCCACGCAGAACCACCCGCACTTATATTGGAAAGTGGCAGCGTGCGACCTCTTCACAGTCTTCAGGGAAGAAATGTGGTCCAACTCCCTGAACACATGGCTCCGGAGAGCCCACACACCCTTTAACACGGGCACCAAGTACTTCAACACGCACTTTACCAATAGCACCAAACCCTGGTTCCACAAAAAATCACTACCACGTAAAAGCACCTCGTGGATTTGTCGCGCCCGAACGGACCACTACAACCTCAACGCATCACTCCACAAGGTCAAAATAATTAACAACCCAATGTGTGGTTGTGGGGCAACAGAGCAGAATTTGAACCACATTATCTGGCAGTGCCCCGGAACCGCCTCTCACCGCCAACAACTAGTGAAAGACTTGAAACGCAGAGGACACCAACTCCCCCTCTGCATAGACATGTTTTTGATGTCTCCGCGAATCTGCGAATGCCGTATGATTGGCAGGTTCCTAGAAAAGTGCAATATTTTCATTTAGGTTAAGTAGAAAATACGTTTAGACATAAGTAACTATATAAGTATAATTAAATCTATGCTCAAGACTGAACAACGATCAATGTGATAAGCGCAATTATGTATTTAGTGGCACTCAGCACACGCCCCTTGTGTCATCCGACACATGGGTAACTAGATAACCTAAGACTACCAAAGAACTACACTTAAATAAGATAGGTTAAGATATGCTCTTACGCCACTACTAGCCACGAGATAGCGCTGGCAATCGACCAAATATACTACATGTAACCTCGGCCATGGGCTGCAACAAGCCTAGGTCTCATTGAAATAAATAAATGAGGAGAGACAGTCATTACGCAATACAGCACACGTGCAAAATACAAAGACAAAAATTATAAACGGAATAAGTAGTGTAGATAGAGAAGGGATAGTAGTAAACTTTAATTGTCGTTTCTTTGTTTACATGTAAGGTTGTAAATAGGGTAAATAATAATAATAACGAATAAAGACAAAATTTTCTTTGTTTACAGAGAAACATATTTCCGTTTGCTTTATCCTCCCAAAAAAATAATAATAGTCTTATATATATACATATATATATTTTTTTACATCATAAATAAATATATATTTATAAATCATTACGTGTTTTTATTGTTTATTCCTTCCTCTTATTCCATTTTCAAATATAGGTAATTGCCATATAGTTAGTAATTAAAAAAAAATTATGGAAAAAAAATTAACCCGAGGGGGGCACGAACCTACAAAAAAGTTTTTGCAACGGCTCGAATCAACATCTCGGCTCGAGCCGATTCATTTTGCTGATGGTTATAATTGTAACAGATGTGACAACAGCGTCACAGAGTTATTGATACGTTGCGGCAACTATGTTTTACTTGCGTCTGTGTTCACGCATCACGTATTCACGTATGAATCGCCGTTCGTGGTGTAAAATTATAACTTACATTTACCGACTGATTTGTATTTTTATCGACTCTGACGATAATCTGGCCAAATTAGCTAAAATGTGTCATAAGCGCCTCCGACGGAAAATCATTGAACTATTCTTACGTCGGATGCGTGCAAATCGTAATACTGTTCCTCCGCTTTCCAGAAGTGATAGATTGTGAAAAATAGAATTTCTGTGATCTTGTGCTAGTTCAAGGAAGCCCGGTTGGTGGTTTTAGCAGTGAATAAACTATTAAATCGTTCAATATTTGCGAAATGTGAAATGTGTCAAGATGCAGCGGCCATATTGTTGCCTACATCGATGTCTGTCTCAAGCTTGCCAGTTTCAGAAATAGCGTTCTCCTGAACGAATGATGAATTTATTGGCGTTCAGACATAGCAACCGGGCTGTGGTGAAGTCTACCCGTGTGTGGTATACCCGTGAAAGTTTCATTAATGCAATTATAGAGACGCGGGATCGATTCTACGAAATCGAGCCTCTCTCTCGCGCATGGCGTATATGTGCATGCTTTCCTTTGTTTGTGTGAGTGCACGCACACAGGTCATGGCGCCTGGAGTCGGGGCCCTTAATGCTATTATAATAGTTGTCCATGTATAAGTGGTGTCCCAAACATATATATTTATTAAGTAATGATATAATTGTCTGGTCCAATTTTTTACCTTCCGCACAGTATATTTCTATGTTGGAAACATATCCGGTTCTAGCTTCGTATAGCATACGGCAAAGTAGGCCGTACTTTATTATTTTTGCCGGATTGTATGTTTTTATAGATAATTCTCCACGCCATGGAATTATGGATTCATCAAGCGAAAGTTCTTTCCTAGGCGTATATATGTGGGGGGTTCGTTCGTTTGCTTGCTTCGTCGTATGGATGATGGATGCATGGTAACGTCGAGGAAAAAGAGAGGAAAGGGAGGAGGTTGCGTTTCGTCCTAGGCCTGCTAGCGGACTCGTCAGTAAGGCGTGCTGGCAGGCCCTTTTTTTTTTTTTTTAAATATATAATTTATTCATATGCCAATGATACAAGTGATAAGCATTTGTTTTTACACATTGATGAGATGTAGTGAATAATCTACTTATAATAATTTGGTGGTGGATGACTGCCTGGTCGTTGCAGCGACGCTCGCAGTCTAATGGGGTTTATTATGTCTTAAAATTATTATGGGGTTTTGGTCCCTTTTTGTAGCGTCTTTTTTTTTTTTTTTCTTCCCTTTACGTTTGTAATTTGGGGATAGGCTGTAATATTTCCCTATAATTTTTGGTGGATCCCGGAAAAAATGGTTAAAACGGGATGTTCCGTGAGGTTGCCTCTAGTGACGGGCAGGGGTACTTATTTCTATATACAATTCACTCGCTGCTCATTCATACCTATATACAGACATTCATTCATTTTTATATACACACTTATTATTATTACTAGTTAATAACTACGTTTATTTTGAGTTATTTACAATAATGTGATATTACTATGACTACGGCCGTTGGGTGGTTTTTTAGTTCCGGGTGGTCTCTGTTAGCCACCAGTATTTTTGGTTTTTGATGTGATATTTGTTGGTTTTGTCTTTTTTGGGGATGGTCGTATTGTATACTAATCGTAGATTAGTGTTCTGTCCGGTTATGTGGGGTTCATACGTGATTTTTTTGTCCTTAGATTTTCGATGTATATGGTATAGTATTGGGATGTTATTTTCGTCGGTTATTCTACCTGTTTTGTCCAGGAAGGGGAAGGCTTCTGGGGGGATGTTTCCTGAATGTAGTGTTTTTTTATGGTGTTCGTCGTTTGGGTACAGATAGCTGTTTATGAGGCTGTTGTTTTCTATTTTTGGAATGTTTGCGAAGTAGTCTCTGCAAAGTTTTATTATGAAGCTGTCTATTCTGGGAGTGTTAGCGGTGTTATATATGGGTTTGTTGCTAATGTGGTGTTTGAAGTTTGTGTTTGCGTTTCTGTAGAGGCCCGTGCATGCTCTCAGGCATTTCCGTTCGAAGATGCGGAGTTTTTCCATTAGTGCGGGACTAATGTTGTACCAAATTGGGCAGCCATATGTAATTATTGGCCTAATTAGGAGTATGTAGCATATTGTTTTGATTCTATTATTTAGGTAATTGGAGAAGAATATCTTCGCGTTATTGAAGAATGCTTTTTTGGCTTTCTCTAGCTGTAATTCTACGTGGCTGTTGAGGTATAGGAGTTCGTCTAGGTGGATGCCAAGGTATTTGACTACTTTTTTGTGTGGTATTTTTTCGTTATTTGTTTCCAGTTGGAATGTTTTGTAGGTTTTTTTGAAAATTTTGCTACTGTTTGTTAGTTTGTTCCTAAAGAGTATTGTTTCTGATTTTAGGGGGTTTATTTTCAGCTTCCACGTCTGGTAGTAGTCGTTGATTTTGTCGAACAGTGATTGTAATTTCTTTTGAAGTCGGGCTACGTTTTTCCCCTTGATATATACTATCAGGTCGTCTGCGAATTGAAGTGATTTGATTTCCGAGGAATCTGGTATCCCAAAAGAGGTTTGGTATATCTGCGTTGTAAAAATTAAAGAGTTCGGGCGATGTGACCGTTCCTTGCTGTAGGCCGTCTGACAATTGAAGTACGAGGTCTGATTTTGTTTTATTTATGGATGTGTAGAAGCTTTTTCCTTGGGTCATACTTGCTATGATCTTTAGAAGGTGGGACGGACACCCTTTTTTGTGGAGTTTATAAAGCAGACCTTTAATCCAGACTGTATCGAAGGCTTTCTCTAGATCTATGAGGCAGGCTGCTATGTTCTCGTTGTTGCGTAATGCATGGTGTATGTCTGATGTTAGTGTGTGGATTGCGTGGATTGTGCTAAGTTTATGGCGGAACCCAAATTGGGTATCAGGGATTATGGAGTGCGATTTGTGGAATCTTTCTAGCGCTTTTTTTATTAGGACTTCGAATATTTTTGACACGTTCGGTAGGAGACTAATTGGTCTGTAGCTGGCTGGATCGTCGGGGTTTTTTCCTTTTTTTTTTATCGGTATAACTCTGGCTATTTTCCAGGCTACGGGGAAGTATTGGTTATTTATGCAGTTGTTAAATAGGATGTTGTAGTTTAATATGAATTCGGGGGGGAGTTTTTTCAGCACTATATTGGTAATGTTGTCGGGCCCGGAGGATTTTTTACTGTTAAGTTTTCTGAAAAGCTTGAGTGTCAAAGTGGGGTTGGTGAACAGTTCGCTGTCTGTGTCGTATAGTGGATTGCTTGCTATGTTTGTGTCGGTGAATTGGGTAAGGGTGAACGATGAAGAGTTATCTTTGTCTATATCGTTCATGATGCTGTGGTATTGTCTTTCTACTATTTCTGTCAGTCTGGGTTTGCCTAACTTTGCATTTTGGGAGTTGGATGCTGCGAAGTGGGCTCCCAGTATGTTGAGTTTGTCCGTTTCGTTGGTAATTATGTAGTTATTGTCTCTGTCTTGGTGGAGGGTGCTTGGGTCGATTTGTGCGTCTGTTAGTAGTTTGAGCTTGTTCGCCTTAATCTTTAAGCTTGGTAAGTCGGGGCCTGGCTTCTTTTTTTTGAAAATCGAATTTAGCTGTGGGAACATTTGGTGGGAGTTTAGTGGTATTTTTCTGATTTTGTTTTCCCAGAAGATGTTAACCGATTTTTGGAATTCTTGGTTAATTTTTGTTTTGCATTGTTTGATCTGGCTTTTTGCGGATTTTATAATGACTTGCGCTTGGGGAGATGGATGTCGGTATTCGTCGTTCAGTATTGTTAAGAGCATGCTTTTAGTCTTTTGAAGATTTGTGATTTTTTGGTTTACGTACAGTTCGGCTGAGTTGTAGTCGGGGAGGATGGGTACATTGTGTTCTATTGCTTTGCGAATTACGTTGGACATGTTTGTTAGGTGAAGGTCTATTTCTTGGTTGGTGAGGTTTCTGTTGAGAGGTATTGGAGTTGACTAGTTTCTGTTTGTCTTTTTGGAAATTTTTCCAGTTCGTCTTATTGAAGTTCAGGGGGTTATGGGGTGTGTTAAATACGATTTGGTCGTTTTTATCTGGGAGTGAGAAGAGGATAGTGATGGCTCTGTGGTCGCTGTCTACGTTTAGGGTGGGAATGGTACTGTCCGGATTTAGGTTTTAGATGTTGATTCTGCTGTCGAGGAGGCAGATATCGATGTAGGCATTACTTCGTGGATAGGTGGGGATGTTTGTGCCCTTCAGGATGGTTTTGTATTCGGTACTGTTTTTGTCTATCCAATTGGCTAAGGCACGACCTCTAGTGTTGTAGTGCGGGTTGTTCCATGACTGGTGTTTTGCATTTAGATCTCCGGCCATGATATAGTAGTTTTTCGGGCTGTTCAGGGCGAGATGGTTAAAAATGAAGTCTAAGTCTTTTACGAAGGGAGTCGATTGGGTCCCCGTTGCGTATCCCGCTATGATGTATAGGTTCCTGTTGCTTTGGAGCTTTATTTTAATGATAGATGTTTCTAGGATAGTTGTGGTTTTGTTTAGAGAGACTAGTTCGTAGTTTATGTCTTTTTTTATTAGTATTGCTACTCCTCCTCCGTTGCTGTTTTTTCTGTCGTTTCTTATTAGGGAAAAGTTTTTAAACTTGAGGTTGTGGTGGGTTTTGAGTTTGGTCTCGTTGAGTAGGACTAGATCTGGCTTTTTTGAATTTAGCAATTGGGTTAGGTTATACCTTCTTTCGTTAGACGCGATTGAGTTTACGTTCGCCGATATTATTTTGAGGGGCCTCTATGGCTTGGCCCTGCTTGGCTGGAGGGGGTTTGGGCCTGACCCTGGCGCGGTCTGTTTGAGGGCCCGCTGGTTGCTTGGTCCTCTCTTGCCGTATGTGAGTTTGGTCGTGGACTTGGTGGCCGATCCTGTGGGTTATTTTTTTTTTTCTTTCTTCCGTGTCCAAGGGGCTTGTGCCTTTTATTGCTGAGTGGGGCCTTTTCGCAGGTATGACCGACCATGATTCCGCGGTGCTTGCATTTTTGCTGGTGGTAAGGGAGCACGGTGGTTTCCGCTCGATCGCGGTGCGCTGGCTTTCGGTACCTGGGCCCTTTTTGTCGGGCTCTAGGGTTTTCCCCGGTAGGGGTGCGTTTTTGCGCCTCTCTTCCTCGAGCTGGCGTGAGAGGTTTTCGATCGTTTTGTTCAGATTTTCGATCGTTTTAACGAGCTCGCTGAATTTGGCATCGTTTTCTTTAATGTTTTTCCTTGGTGTAGTGAGCTGGTTAGAAGGCTTCATTTCTGGTGGCCTTTGAACAGGGTTCGTTAGAATAGTTCGCCTTGCTGGTAGCGAAGGTGAGGGGTTGATTCTCTTCCGCGTTGTCGCATGCCTGATTTGGGCGTGAAGTGAGGTGATGGTCTCGCTGGTGATTGCACTATCACTAACGGATCTTATTAGTTTGTCGATGCCGCTTTGGCTAATTTTGCTTCTTGTTGAGCCTGGTGCGGGATAGCATGATGGTGCGGGGGATAATCGCCCC
Organism: Nomada lathburiana; assembly: GCA_963667235.1. NCBI lineage: Eukaryota > Metazoa > Arthropoda > Insecta > Hymenoptera > Apidae > Nomada > Nomada lathburiana. The sequence continues at coordinate 1,905,343 of OY763905.1, forward strand.
TGCGCGTTTATCGTTCTTCTGCTTATTTTGCCGGTTTATTTTTCCTTCTTTATATTTAATAAAAAAAGGGGTTTACCCAGTGTACACTATTTTATTCACTAGTTACGCACTTAACTAGCCATAAACTTTAGCTTTTTGGATACACTTTGTAATTGTTTGCACTTTGCGGTGGAGGCTTTGGACGGGCACGTCCGGCGTCTACGAAGGTCCCGTGCTCTCTTGCGTCTCTGCTAGGAGGCCCTTGCCTTAGACACAGGGATAGTAGGGAATGGTCGGAGGTTATATATATAGTCGCGGGGACTTATATAACCACTTTCGGGAGCCGGATCGTCGTGCTCGTCCCCTAGTGGTGTATGTGGGAAGTGCCCCCACATATACCGATTTAAATTTATCTAATAAATAGCTCAGAATGGGCTGAATCTTCTCGAGCTTATTAGAACCGGTTATTGTTTGATTGTTTGAAAAATGCCACGTCCTCCAAATCTGGCGAAATCTATTACGTGGAATTATAGTGGAGAACGATGGGGTTCTCGTATAAAAATCGGAGCACCAGTAATCATCTTTTACATCTTTCTTTACCTGGCCCATCATTATAATTATACCAAGAAATTTTTTCATCTCGGCTAGAGTAATATCACGCCACTTTGACATTTTCTTCCTCTCACTCATCTTGTCCTTATTTTGCTGGTAATAGATGTTGGATTCATTGATCATTAATTGAAACAAATCATTGCCAATAAATAATTCGACGACTTCTTTTATGCTTTTCTTATTAGTAGGCAAAATCTTTGGGCCGGGCACACCAGTAAAATCTGGTATGTTAGGAATTTCATCGACATCTGACCATACTTCACTGTAACTATGCGATTCTGTGGACATTTCACAATCACTGGAATCATCGGAATCACTTGAATGCTGTAGTGGAATAGCTCTTGATCTTCTTCTTGGACCCACATCACTATCGCTGTCCTCGACTTCTATATCAGAATCTTCTGAGTGTATCGAATAATCCGATAGAGAGTCAGCAATATGCTCATTAATAATTTCACTCATATTATATGGGTAAAAAGTTACAGAAGAAAAAAACTTGTTATACTGTTCAACCAAAAACATAAGGGTACGAAAGATATACTGTGCGCGGAATACACTGATCGAGAGTGATTCCTGCCTGGATTGTTTCTGAACAATCGTATACGTTTTATCTTTAGAGTATGACAAATGAAGATCGGCGTAACCATGGCAAGTAAATACAAATCGTGTTTTTCGTTAATAACTCAGAAACGAAGCTTTATACGATATTTTGGTCAAGGAAAAAGTAGTTCAGAATCACCTCAGCTACCCCCCAGTTCCGGATACTTCACTAGTTAAGAGACACACTGTATAGTATTGCGTTTCGTTCTTAGCATATTGCGTTGTTCGTAATAAGTGTGTAATATTTAGGTAATAAGATTGATAATCCATTTAATCCATTTTAAGTACTCATAGGTGGGTTACAGTATTATTTCTAATTACATGAAATTATAATTTAGTTCACACAGAATTTACTTCAGCGTAAATTTTGAATATAGTTTTTATAACCTAAAAATGTTTGTCGTTAAAGAGTTAGTATACAGACTTCCATTAAAAATTTTTATTTCACAGAATAAAACAGATATAATTTTTGTAAGAGACTTCGAGCTGCGAGCGCCCTAGCTGGGCATCTGGGGTACGTCAGCGCGGGACCCGATAGCGCACGTACCCAGCGGACACCGTAGGATACCATAAAGAAGGCCCTTGAAGGCATTGCGTCGTGGGAACATGTCGCCTTTTTGGCGACCACGATGCAGCATGGCATTCTTGTATCGATCGCCGATCGGAACGGTCCTGACAGTAGTTAAGCAGAGCATTTAATAAAGAATAGCTGATATAAGCGTCTTAGATAGAGCGGCATTATCTATTTACGTGCAGCTACCTTTTCCAGCGCATTATAATATTGTTATATTAATTGTAATAAAAAGAGAACTCTTACATTTTACTTTTTGATACAATTTGTCATCTTCATTCCAATGCTTGTCTTTATTTAATAATAAAAAATTAAGGTAAAACTACGGAAGTGCTCCGACCTCTCCGATTTCGATGATTTGCATATAACCGCCGCTCGGCCTTAGTTTTCGAGATATTTTCCAAAAACTATAGCTACTACTACATTGAATTTTGTATATACGTGCACGCTCGTGGCAACGTGTTAAGCTGCCGCTTTTCCGGCGGCCGGCGAAGAATCTGTATACCGGGTGACCTCATAAAAATTGTACCTCTAGAACTAGATATATCATATCAGATTTGGTATTGGCGGGGGAGGGGCCGTGACCCTCCCCCTGCACCCCCTCCCCACAAAATCAAACCCAAACCTAACCCGAATCTAATTTTTATTTAATCAAATATGAATTTGGGTTAGAATTTTCTTTTCCGATGAGAAACTGTATACTCGGTCAACTCATCGAAAAAGTAATGATTTTTTAACACATGGTTAGATACCTGACCTTCCACCCTTCACGTCCGCAGAACGTCATACCTGCAGTACCACGGGAATCCCCAAGTACGTGCACATCTGCCAAAAACAACCATAGTAATCCTTCGTCCTTTTTTTAATTTCCTACACGGAATTTTCGACAAGAAACATGCCTCGCCCTCATAAACCATAAATTACCACCTTCCCCAAAAATCCTATTCCCACTCCCTCGCAAAATAGCAATGACCAATAGTATTTCAGCAAAAGTCACTTCATTCACCGGGTTCACGACAACATTTAGTAAAGATCCTACTTTCTTACGCATCGTATAGTAAAAAGTAACCATGAAATTGTACGAGTTTTTAAATATATGCAATGACTATGATAAGCTAGTTGACTTTTTAATTGAGCGAAATACACAGTCGAATGGATTGTCCAAAGTGTGGAAAAGTGATGAAGTTCAATCGGGAACAATTAGTATTAAAGTGCGACAAAGTGAATTATATTAAAAATAGAAATAAGAAACGCACAAAAGTGAAATGCAGTGGAATGATTAGTGCCTATACAGGCACTTGGTTTCAACACGCGCACCTTCCTCTGCAAACGATTTGTCGGTATGTAGCATACCACATAATGCTGAAACCTCCGCGGCATAATTTTATACACAGTGAACTAGGTATAGGCCAAAATGCCATGATTGACTGGGCCAGTTTTTGCCGCGAACTGTGTATTTTATGGATGGAGAAAAAAGCTGTCCAGATTGGCGGCGAAAATGAAGTGGTGGAAATTGACGAGGCAAAAATAGGCAAAAGGAAATATAATAAGGGCCGACTTATTACTGGACACTGGGTTTTTGGGGGCATCGAACGGTCTACCAAAACGTTATTTATTGAAGCAGTGCCGAATAGATCCACAGAAACACTGCTTGCTTGTATAAAAACTACAATTATGTCTGATTGTTGGCGCTCGTACAATTGTTTAAACGATGAGGGATATAAACACTTAGCCGTCAACCATAAAATTCATTTCGTTGATCCCGATAGTGGAGCACATACCCAACACATAGAACGTGCCTGGCGGGAAACCAGGGCAAATATTCCACGGTTCGGTACGAGAAAGGAACACTGTGCTGGCTATATTGCCGAATTTTTATTTAGACGGCAATTCGATCACGACAGCCGCCTAATTGAATTTTTTAATGTTATGGCTGAGGTATTTCCCCTCACTATGAATAATAAATCATTATAACATTCAATTTAATTGTATTTTCATTTATTATTTACCACCCTCTGCGCAGAACAATCTAACCCAAAATCATATTTGATTAAATAAAAATTAGATTCGGGTTAGGTTTGGGTTTGATTTTGTGGGGAGGGGGTGCAGGGGGAGGGGCACGGCCCCAAGGATAGCGACGTTAGAAGAAAAAGTAAAAACATTAGAAGACGCATTCGAGGCGGTACTATTAATTGAGCGGCGGCTGAGGAATCGTCGTCAAGTTATAGAAGATCGACCGTCGAGGGATGATTTCGAAAGAAGAGATTCTCACGAACGAGAATACCGATCGCCGGCACGGTATCCGCGATCACCATCTCCGGTTTACTATCGGAAAAATCAGGACAGGAGCACCTCCCCATCCGAGACGGAGTATGAAGGACGTAGGAAAACTGCAGCGGCAATGACTTTGCGTAGTCGACACAAGTCACCTTTCCATAAAGGTAAGGCTTTCCATAAAAGCCCAGACTCGTCCATGTTATACACATTGTCTTCGTCAATATTGTCATCTTCCAATACTTTTATAAATTTATCGCAGAATTCTTTCGCTGAATCTTTATCAGCACTTGCACTTTCCCCATACACTCTTACTAGTCGTATATTTTGTCTTTTTTAAAACCCATCTAGCCAGCCTCTACTAACTTTAAACTCCGACGACAACCCCTTATTGTCCCTTAATTCTGTTGCTTTTTGCATAAGCACAAGTCGCCAAGAGTTCTTCTTTCGATGAACCAAGCCATCAAACTTTGCTCCCATGCGTCGTACAAGGATGACCGGATCCTCCGTCGTTTTTGCTGCATCTTCCCTTTGTTCACGAATTGCATAACTTTTGGTGCGTTAATTTTTATCCGCGAAATCGTTAGCGGATGCACGTTGCATTTTTTTGCAACGGTGGAAATATTGAACGTTTTCAAGTCATCTAAGACTTTCAATCGTTCGTCCATGGGTAAAGTGATTTTTTTCGTTTTCCCTGCGGACTTACGCGTGTAGCGGGCGTTTTTTCGACAAACTAAACTTCTAGAAAGAATTAAAGTGAAAGTATTAAAAAATCTTTAGAGGAATTTAAGTTTATACAACGGAAGGCTCGCGAATCAAGTGTAGGAACTATAGAAAGACGGGGCACATAGAAGCAAACTGTTATAACAAAAATGGGGAGCAAAATGGGAGCAACCACAACCCGAAACAACTAAAGTCACAAAAAGCCGGGATGATTTAAACATAAAAGGGGGACCACAGGGCGGGGCGAGGTGGAACAAAACTCCCCTAATTGCACGCACCGTACTATTTGCTACAATCCTGCATCACGATAGAATTGAATATAAGAATATTTTCGAATGTTTAACGACATTAAAGAATATGATTAAAGGGAAGTCTTTCGTTTTAGTCCCTCTAGAAAAAGGAAATAGCATTAAACCACATATGCTAAATGAAATGATAACATTTATTTTCTCTCGTAATGAAGTGAAATTCTTTAACACGGCAAAACTAGTTCCAAAGGATCAAGATGAAGTAAAGTTTATATTAAAAGAATGTCACGATAGTAAACTAGCAGGACATTTTGGTTTTAATAAAACATATTCTAAAATTAAAGAGCGCTATTATTGGTCTACAATGAAGCAAGATATTAAAAACTACATTAAAACTTGCCGCTCTTTCAGTTAAACAAAACTAACTTCAATCCAACAAAACAACCAATGGAAATTACAACCACTTCTGAAACTCCATTCGAGAGACTAGCTATCGATGTAGTAGGACCTCTTCCATTGACCGAAAAGGGAAACCGCTTTATAATCACTGCACAGGACGATTTGACCAAATTCTCATTCGCATTTCCTGTACCGAATCATGAAGCTAAAACTGTAGCAGAAACCATTCTATTAATATTCCTCAATTTGAGAATTCCTCAGAAACTTTTATCTGATCAAGGGTCTGACTTTATGTCCAACCTAATTAAGGAATTCAACAGGCTATTCCAAACAAAGCACATATCTAGTACCCCTTATCATCCACAAACTAACGGTGCCCTTGAAAGATCTCATCTAACTCTTAAGGATTACTTAACACACTATGTAAACAATAAACAACAAAACTGGGACGGATTTGTACCATTTGCAATGTTTAGTTAAATACATCGACCCATAAAACCACTAAATACACGCCATACGAAATACTCTATGGTAGAAAAGCCTACTTACCTTCCTCAATCACGAGAGATCCAGAATTTCATTATACCTATGACGACTACATTCGATCTCTCCAAAATAAATTAAATACAGGATTTAAATATGCACGCGAAAACATTCTTGAATCAAAGAAATCGAGTAAAAGATACTACGATCGTGATGCCAAACCTGCAAAATTTAAGGTAAACGATCTAGTCAAGATTAAAAATATACTGTAGCGCCCTGCATAAAGAGGTAGTGCACCGGGCGGCCGCCAGACTAGCGCTCCCGTCACCCTGCTTGACCTGCACCCCCGCTACCTGACCAACCCTTGTGCGCTTGCGCCCTGACTCACCCCCTCCACCACTCGCACGGGCCCAAGACCTCCCGCAACGAATAAAAAGAGGCCCGGCCGATAGTTTTATGGACAAGTGGGTTCACTGCTCCTAAGACGCTCCCTTGTGTGGACATCTAAGGACAAGGAACTAGTCAGGCTCCGGCATTGCTCCCTTGTGTGGACATATGCAGGACCATACGACACACTTGCTCCACGTCTTCGCAGACGTCAAGGAGACGCCAAACGAACAGCATACCTGCCAGGCTCCGGCATTGCTCCCTTGTGTGGACATACCCGGACCACACGGTACATCTTGCTCCCTACGTTTGGGCTCACGATTACGCGAAACCATTTATAAGTACCAACCAGTGTATCAAAGTAAAATATATCATTGTCGTTACTACTCACAAGTGGATCTTCTTTGTGGTCAGCCCGACCCTTTCAAGTAACAATTAAAACCCATCGTTACAATACAAATTAAATTAGGCTTATCGAAGAAACTATCTCGGAAAGCAAACGGACCTTATCGAATAACTCGTTTTTTCCCTAACAAAACCGTAGAACTCCACATCGGAAAGAAAAGGAAGAAACATCATACTAATCTCCTTAATTTATATTTTCCAGATGAATCTGACGATTCTATTCCTCCTTCTATTACCTCTCCTAGCATCTAGTCATTATTATCATAATCAACCCCTCACTAATTCTAGTGGGATTTTCTATAATAAAAAGGGTATTGCCCAAATCACTAATTCTAAACTAACTCTATTAACCCATGTTAATATTACATATCTAAATGATGCTACCCGTGTATTACACGAATATTTTATAAAAACCCAAGGTATCTGTTCATTAACCATTAAAGATACCTCGCAAACCCATGCCATCCGTTATCATTGCGAACGAACTCTCAAGTTAATCGAGAACGAACTAGACGAAATAGATAGAAAACAAAATATTTTACAATAATTAAGTCAACAATCTTCAATAAGGGAAAAGCGGGGACTTATAAACGGTGTCTCGTACGCACTCAAATGGATCTTCGGCACACCCGATGCAGCCGATGCTCAGTACTACGAAGATAGTATAAAAACTCTAATGAATAATACTAATCAACAGACATAAACGCTCCTCAAGTCACAGGTACAAGTGATCGCTAGCACAATTAGAAACTTCAATAATTCCATAAAGTCCTTGAAATACCAAGAAGCAATCATGAACGAGAATGTCGAGAAAATTAATCAGTACTCGATTCAAGTAAATTCATACATAACTCGACTTTCCATAGAAACAACGATAACGCAACAAATTACCTCACTTCTTGCTTTAACAAATCGCATTACTCGCGAATATACGCAATATATTGAAGCGGTTAATTTGGCCGAACATAACATAATATCCCCACTAGTAATAACTCCCGAAATTTTACTAGAAGAAATAAAAAATTACAAGGGCGAATTAAGTTTAATTCTGAGACCAGAACGACAAAACATTCGATCATTTTATAAGTTAATCCAACTTCAAATGATCACCTCTAACGATGTCATTATTTTCGCTTTTAATATACCACTTGTCAAGAAAATGGCCTTTGATGTATATGAATTAATTCCACTTCCAATTCAACACAACCATACACCCGTCTATTCGTATATCATCCCACGAAACAACCATATCCTTTTATCACAATCCAAAACTAGAGTTGCCTTCCTTAAAGTATTGTCAGACTGTATAGAGTATTTAAATCAGCTGTACCTCTGCTACGATATTCACACGACTCAAGTGACGAGTCAGCCAATCTGCGAGATCAGCATGCTATCACCACACATGAATAAGATACCGGACGATTGTGAAACTGAAACAATAAAGGCCACAATCGAAACCTGGAAATATACATCAGACAACGAATGGATCTACGTTCTTCAGAACCCAACAAAGCTGACGTTAATTTGTAACGAAAATCGGATGGAAGACGTCACATTGGAGAAAACAGGGATCATCCATCTCCAAAGCAATTGCAAGGGTTACAAAAACCTTTTTGTTGTTCCAACAAACTTTGTTGCAATAATGTTGTTCCAACAATCAACATTATAAATGACGACTGCTGTATTTTAACCCCACATGTAGAGAAAATGAAATCTCCAGATCTAAAGACCATACACCTGGGTAATATGGATCTTTCCGATCTAAAATACGCCAGCAAGAAACTCGATGAATTTGACGAAATAATTACGAAGCAGATTAACCAACCCATCTTGATAGCGCACGCTAAGTGGTATACCATTGCACTTGGCTAATTGGTGCAGTTATTCTATTTATAATCTTGTGGAATTGTTCCGGATGTCTTCAGTGGATTCGACGATTGTGTTGCTCCACTATCCATACGGGACAATTAATACCTCCAATCGTGAAAAGTTTCATCAACTGCAATTTGGATTCAACGGTAGCACCCGGTGATACTGTGACTTATACAGTATCATCGAGACCTCAACCAACAACGGAGGCAATATCAACAATCTCTGAGGAAGAGGAAGAATCACCGCGGCCTGTCAGATATATGACAAGATCAAGAAGCCGAAAGAGTACAACTCCAATACAATAAACCATTCCTAATTAAGAATATAGTAAGGAACCAAAAATGTCTGCAACACAATATTACGATTTAGAAACCATATATTTTATGTTGTACCGAAAAGGTTTCCACCGATACATGCTCTGGTGAGAGCTCAGCGCAAGCGAGGGAGTTGGTGCGCTCGGTCGTGCTCTCGCACTTGAGAGTGTCATAAAAAACGGTTCGCGCTATCCGCTCGTTGGTTGGTGTATGTACCCAAAAATCGTATAAAAGGGGCTGCATTTTGATAAAGCAGTAAGTGAAAATCGACAAGCCAAAATATTACTGTTACCTGGACCTAACTTGTGTACTGGCACGGTCGTCCTGCGGTCTAGCGAGTTTTTTTTATAGCAGTCTCGATTCTCGGAATTGTTTCCCGGCCCCATTTGGTGCACCGGAACGGTTTCTGGTCTCAGACGACTGAACTTACGCGTACGAACGAGTAAGATTTGACGTAACGTGCCAACGGGCTCCTTTTCCGAAGGCCCGTTTCGGCTATACAAGCGTTTTGACGACGAACCACGAAAAACGTAACGCTGGTATAACGATACCACCGGGGACGCGGCCGTTTGGATAACAGGCTTCGGCATAGCAGTAGCGATATTCGAAGACACGACCCTCATAAGCGGCTACTGCTCCCCGAACATCTCACAGCCAGAGGTAGATGAATACCTAGATCACCTTCAAAAGGTCCTCGGAAACTCCACCATACAGGACAGTCGAGTAATTCTGGCTTGCGATTTCAACGCCTAATTCCCGGCTTGGGGAGGATGCAAGACCGAGCGGAGAGGGGCGCGGGATCTCTTTCCCGGATATTATTTCCGTACACAGGATAACCAGGAAACCATGATTTATTTTACAGACTTCCTTTGACATCTGATCCGTATGTAGCTTTAACACGTTATAAATGTCGTAATCAAAGAAGTCAAGAACTGGATGCAGGAGCAGCACAATTAATTATCGAGTAATAATAAAATAAAGCCTGTTCAGGATTGGAGGACAAAATTCAAACCGCTAGATGCAAATTAAAACGAACGATAAATGTATTGGAACAAAGGCGGGCGCGTTACATAAAAAAGGGCCGCTGGCCCCCCACAGGCCCATACCTTCCGAGCAACGTCACGCACGCACACAAAGTTGACAAATTTCTTGTAATAACTGAATACCGTCTTTAAGTTTATGTTTAAACCTAAACTCTGTCACAAATCAACGGGCATCGCGGCATAATATTGCTGTTGAACCAGCGGTTGCAACTACTCGTTTGCAGTGGGATTATTCCCTCATACAGCCTAAGAACATTTTTATTTGTTAATGTTTTTATGGCTAAAATATATAATTATTGTTGTACTGTTTTTAACCTATCTGTAAAATAAGGGAGGGGGGGGGGGGGGGGCTCGCCCCGCCGAGGGCGATCGAACAACCATATCACCTCGGTCTTGTGAAGCGCTACCCTCAGCTCCAGCCTTTCCACCTCGGAGACGACGCATGCCACGCCACACTCCGCGAGGCGCAAGGTCCTTCCATAGTCCACCCCCGTGGCCAGCATCAACTTGTCATCCGCGTAACACGTGACGCTGACACCCCCCCCCCCGGGGGGGGCGGAGTCGTACACGAGATCCCGCAGCAGCGGGCCCAGTACCTAGTCCTGCATTCCACACCCCTTTCCTCTACTCCGCCCCTTTCCGGGTACTCTATCCATCTCCTGGACATGTAAGACCCGACAATCCTTTCGAGGTTATGACACACGGTGATGTATCAGTGCCCCACTGATTGCCCGGGCCGGGCAGAGAGTTGATGGCATTGACGATATCAAGTGATACAGCCGACGACGCCACGGACTGGACGCGGTCGACCGGGTCCAGAGTTGACCGGCCCCGACAGAAGCAAAACTGGCAATCGTTCAGATCGGGCCCTATCCGGGAAAGATGCTCAACGAGACGGGACGCGATTACCCTCGAACTCATGCGTAGCCTCCCTTGTTTCTAACTCAACACAAAAACACCCGAACCCTCTTGTCCGGCGAACGGGACTCAACAAGGAATCCTCCATCCCATACATCCCCAAAATCAAATTCCCTGGGTCAAACCCTCTTGACCCTGGTTAATTTTGTATTTAACGATTACATCTTTGCTGTTCAGATATTATAATGGGGGCTTTTCGTAAAAAGAAAGATTTATTTTTCTTGTTACGGAATAGTTGTAAAAATCTGGGTGATTATTCTTTCCTGTTGGAAAACATACACGAACAAATTGTTCTTTCTGGAGAAAATTCAGAAATATTGAAGAAAAGTTTGAAAGTATTTGTCTATAAACTGAAAGAAAAATGGATACAGTCTCATTACAGAGAACATTTCTTAAACGAAATGAGGTATGGCTTGACAAAGATTTTCCGTATTCAAACGCAATGTTAGAAACCAATGCAGAAGAAAGGCAATCTTCTTCAATCCGGAACGCAGATAAAGATTTTAACAATCTCTCTACAAGTTCTAAAAGAAGCTCTTTCATTATTCATTGATGGTGATTTTTTGAAAAATACATATAATTTAATGTGAAAGGGTGCTAACGGTAGAAACGCGAATATTTATCCTCCGTACAACTGCCTCCTTCAAGCAAAAAGGAATTGTTACCCCTTCACGTGCTATTGAACTGTCTGATATTTCTGCAGAAATTGACATTCAGCATCTTGCTGATCACACTGTGGGAGCTTCATGTATCGCGGTAGATACGATGGTGGATGAAAGAAGCGACGGAAACAGAAAGGGAGGAAGAAAGTTGTGTTTCGTCCTAGGCCCGCTAGCGGACTCGTCAGTAAGGCATGCTAGCAGGCCCTGCCTTAGACACAGCGATACTAGGAAATGGTCGGACGTTATACAGTAGCGGACAAAAAAGTGACCACTTTTCGGATTTCTTGTATTTCTGTTATTTCTCAACTTCAAATCTAAACTTTTATGTATATTTAATATATATTTTGATAGAGGATTAAGGATTATATAAACCAAGATAAAATTGTACATATTTAAGTAAAAAGCAAAAATTGTATTCCAAATTAAACAAAAATAGTACATTTTGAAAAGCAATAAGCAATAAGAAATGGGTGCACCTTTAGTATTTAGGGCGGCCTTACATCTGTTAGGCATTGTATTGTTACGCTATCGCGTTAGCCAGGCTTAATGCCTGGTAACATCGAATCACGGATCGACAATAAAGTCGCACTTATCGATAGCGATAAGAACTCGGGAGCGAAATTCAAAGTCAGATGAACATATGGACTACCCCGATTTATACATCAGTTAATTAATGTACGCGTATTCTTAGAAAACGCTGTAAGACTCTTCGACTTTTTAGCGTTTTCTTCCAGGTTTTTTTCCATGACTCCCCATTTACCGTTACCATGCGACTTTCACGCGTTTACCGGGTTTTTCCCATTTCTCCCGTTTGCGCGCACACCCCTTCGTCCGTACCGGAAAGCGAAAATGTTACCACCTCCACGCGCCCGAGGGCGATCCAAGGCCCAACAAGACTCAACCTCATTGGCCGCTACCAAAGGAGAGGGGGAAAACAGGAACTCAAGAAGAAGAACCAGAGCCGTAATGGAAAGAAGAAGAAGCCACATTCAGGAGAACTTCGTTATTTCTTGAACTATCAGTATCTCTTACGCTGAATAATAGAATAAATAGACGTTCTTTCTAAACTCTACTACTTGTGTTTGATTCTTCCGCGCCTCTTCACAAGCAGAGCGGTTCAGCGCTCCACGGGCAACCGAACCTGCATAAACTCCTCATATCCCACCAATAGATACGCAACAGTATTAATTAGTGATGGGCACCACCGACTATTTTAAACTATCGACTAATTACTATTTAGTAACGATATACTATCGACTATTTAGTCGATAGTTTTTAGTCGACTGATATTTCGCTTGTTGGTTATGTCTGGAGTCTGAACTATGTCATGAAATATTGGTGTATTTACTTTTTGTAAATTTATTAGTTTATAATTAGAATTTGAGGAATATAAAAGGTTAACAAGTTTCTTTTTTAACAGTTACTAATGTTTCAATTTGTCATAAACAATTTTATTTTGTCACATAAAAATTAACTGTTCTAAATTTTTTGTGAGAATCAATTAGGTTATATATAATATTTTATTCAGTTCTTGAAAATATTCTGCAAAATCAAATAGACAGGTATTTAACACAACGCCATTAATTAATGATTAATTATGCATCCAAATTTAAGTCGTTTGTTCTTTTTCCTAGGGTAGATATAAATATTGCTATATTAGGAATGTAAGGAAGTTGTCGATCTATTTTCATAATTTTGTTCATTACTTAATAATATTGTAAATATCAGATTTTAAGGACTCTATAGTTGATTGTGCATTTATTTCATGTTGAAAAGTATTAACGTTAATAATAAACATATTATTAATTATTTTTATAATAAACAATAAAATATAAGACAAATAAATATAAAATATATAAAACTTCGAAACGAACTAATGAATGACTGTTGTAAACCCACTCCTGGTTCCCGTATTGATTGGATTTTTAGATGTTTACATTTTCAAGTGACAGACCCGAATTCTGAAATTGTATAGTATACAGGGTGGCACAAAAGCCAGGGAACATCGGGGAATGGGGTGTAGCTGGGGTGATTCTGAACAACTTTTTCCTTGACCAAAATGTTTATTTATAGTTTCGTTTTTGAGTCATTAACGAAAAGCACTGGCCAATGAGAGCGGCCGCTGGGGATCGGCTGACGCGCGCTCAGGCGCGAACCGATCTCCTGCGGTCGGTCGTGATGGGGGCATCGAGGGCACCGAGGGAAGCGTGCGGCAAATGTTACATCGTCTTAATTAAGAATAATGTGGAATTATTCGTTATTCACGAATAAGAAATGCACTATTAAGTCGTGTAATAACCGTGTTCGATACGTTCATTCATTATCCGAAAGGAATACAGTAATGTCTCGATTAGTGTTCAAAATTGTGTCTACGATTAGTGTTCATTTTTATCCCCACTACTTGGGGTGGCCCCCCCTGGAACCAGCGAAGCGTGAAGCGCCGAGCATGTAATCTGAACCCAGATCGAATATCGGTGAGAGCCAACACTGATGCAAGCGAGATTAAAAATTAAAACTTGTTCATTTTTGGTCCGTCTTAAATGAAATTTTACCAAAATGTTCGTTACAATCTCCTGATTAAAATGACACCAAACACAATATGATTTGGATAATTTTTACTTATCGTGGTATTAATAATTTCATTCTCCTTTATTATTGTTTTCGATAGCAACTAGTTAGCAACTCGATAGCAACATAATTATTATTATTGATGCGATGAATGACCCAGCTCTTTTCTCTGCGCAGTTCCTTTATCTAAAAAGTAGATGTAAATTCTTACAATTTCTTATCAGTAAAAATTATAAACTCTTATGAACACCGAATGTAATGTCACAGGAACGAAAATAATTCTCGATACAACAATATTTTGCCATTAACTAAATATAGCAATTTAAGATTAAGAGAATTAAGAGACTCTCGATTGGAGAGTTTACTTCCAAATTTTCAATCTCACTACTAATTACCTTATTGCTGTTAACTAATATACACATAATCTAGTTGTTATCGAAAACAATAATAAAGGAGAATAAAATTATAAATACCGTGATAAGTAAAAATTGTCCAAACCATATCGTGTTTGGTATCATTTTAATCAGGAGATTGTAACGAACATTTTCGTAATATTTCATTTAAAACGGACCAAAATTGAACAAGTTTTAATCTTCAATGTTGATCGCGGTAGTGTTGTCTCACGTACACGGGCATTTAAACTTGCTTTTTTCCTGGAACGCTGCCCCGTATCTCGGCTGCCACAACATCAAAGGCGACCCGAACTCGCTCGAGAATCGTGTCTGCACACGATTAGTGTTCACATTCGGTCCCGAGCGAGGTACACTAATCGAGACATTACTGTAAACTGTTTTATTACTTATGAAAAAAAAATTTTTTATCAGTACGTTTTCAGGTGGAAAATTATGTTTTAAGAAAAACGATTTGCCTAACTAATGTTAGGAAAAGCTAGTTAAACTTACCCGTTCGTCCACGAATTAACCTGCTTAACATTGTGCGAATCCTGACCTAGGCAACACTCAACAGCTGATGTTACGGCCGGCTTACTGCCCTTGCACCATCCCTTCACTTCACGATAACTTAACTTGACGGTCGCTTTCACTTGCCACTGTGAAATTTGGGTATAGTTAAAAACAATTTATTCTTCTTACGTTTAAATGTTCAAAGATGTGGCTCCGGAAGGTGCCGATTGTGGTGCCGGTGGTGTTAGTTCAGGCGCATCAGGCTGTTCATTATTGGCTCGACGTGGCCCCCTTGAACCTGTAATGTCTTTTCTTCAATTCCGCATCGACGTACAGTATCATTCTTACAATGCACTCTTACAAACCTGAATACACGCCTCTGCGCGCCGCTGTACTTGTTGGTATTGCACTCCTCGTAGCGTGTCGCGAGTTATCATGGGGACAGCGCCATGAATTCGCGCCACCACTTCCTCCCTCGGCTCAATCGGTTGACGGTACACTGTGGTCTGAAAAAATTACGAAAAATGCAAAATGCGTAAATCCAGATTTTTAAAGTTAGTGCAAAATAATAGTGACACTTAACGTACCTTCAGGTGCCCCCAGAAGAAAAATCCAACGGATTCATATTCGGAGATACAGGACGTCACAGGACCGCGGCGGCCAATCCACCTGTCGCTAAAGGCTTCATCTAGGTATTCCCGAGCATTTGCGGCATAATGGGCGGGAGCCCCATCATGCCATGAGATACATGTTCCTCCGAATTTCTAAAGGAATTTCTTCCAAGAGACCCGGAAGAACATGCTCCGAAAAATTTGTATTTGTTGGCCCATCCAATCTATCCGGTAGAATGTATGGCTCAACAATAAATTCATCGCAATTGCCGGCCCATACATTGATTGTCCAGCGTTCCTGTGCCGCACGTTGACGAATGGCGAACGGATTCTCATCGTTCCACACGTGCGAATTGTGGCCATTGAAGCATCCCTCCCGGTTAAATTGGGCTTCATCAGTCCACAAAACGTATCTGCAGAACGACGGATTCCGCGCGATTTCTCCCAACAGTCACCGTGAATATTCCATCCGTTGGGAGTAATCTCGGGGGTGCAGTGTATGTGTCCGCACATACTTAAACGGGTGCATACCTTCAGCCCGCAAGATCCGGTGCACTGTTGTCCGATTGAGACTAAAATAAATTCCATTTTTGAATTCCATTTTTATTATAAAATGTTTATGTATTTGTAAATTTAAACATACCCCAGCCGCCTGCTGACTTCTCGCACACTCTGCGTGCCATCCCGGTCGAATTCTTCTAGTACTGCTTCTAACTGTGCCGACGGAATTCGACGCGATGGGCCCATTTCTAATCGATCCACACGAAATGAATCAGTCGAATACGGGCGGTTCGCCATTGCGCGGAAAACTTTTGCACTCGGTATTCGTTCGCCGGGATGTAACTCGCGGTATCGAAAACGGCAGCGTTGGCATTGCCATCCATTTTTTAATATTCACAACTTTCTTTATTGTTTACTTTTCGAAAAAAATTTATAGCATGTCTAGTCTACCACGAACGATCATTTGACCATTTGAAAAATTCATGTTATTTACGACTATATTCTTCGGAAAGCGCACTCCTGAAATTATTTTACGAGTCTACAATGTAATTGTGGATCTACAGTGTAGACAAACGCGCGATTGGAACAAATGCATAGCGTTCTTTGTACGACAGTACGGTCTTGCGATGCGAATAGAGAGCATAAAAATTTCACAGTGTATAATAGAAATTATTACGTGGTATAAGTGATAGTTTCGACAAAGTCAACAGAGCCAACAATATTTTGTGGTATGATTTACAATTTTTTTTTTTATTTCTGGTCTCATTGTTTTTGCCCCGTTTGATTTATATTTTTATATTTTAGTTTTTACTTTTTACTTTATCATTTGTATATTCATCCCCAAAAATGTCAAAACATTCGAGGAATATCAATTTATTAGACAAAATAAATAATATCGACGAGGATTGTTCGGATGATGACCAAGAAGTTTCCGATATTGATAATGATACAGCAGAAAATAATTGTGACTTATTTGACAGCGATACGGACGAAGAGAATATTTTGAATATACGAAGAGGACAAAAAAGAACGAGATTTATAGGTAGTTCCGAAAGTGAAAATGAGGAAGAGATTGAAATTGCTATGGACGGAACTGTCTGGCAAAAAATAAAAGAAGGGTCTAATCGCGGAAGAACACCGATTTATAATATTTTCAAGGAAATATCAGGACCGACAGGATACGCTAAACGAAATGTTATAAAGGGCAGAGTTGAGTCAGCATTTTCCTTGATTATTGATCATAAAATGATTGAACATGTAAGAAAATATACGGAATTAGAGGCATTTCGAGTGTTGCAAACGAAATGGAATTTACCTATTGCAAAATTATATGCATTTATTGGACTTCTATACGTACGCGGCGCATATGAGGCTAAAAATATGGATGTATCATATTTATGGAACACGATGTGGGGTCCGTCATTTTTCTCGACAACTATGAGCCGAAATGACTTCGCAGAAATCATGAGATTTATTCGGTTTGACAACAGAAATCAACGAAGCCAACGCTTACAAAACGATAAGTTCGCTTTGATCTCTGAAGTTTGGTACAAATTTATCGAAAACAGTCAAAACTGTTATAAAGCAGGAGCATATCTTGCTATAGATGAACAATTGTTTCCTACAAAAGCACGTTGTAGATTTACTCAATACATGCCCAACAAACCGGACAAATTTGGCATAAAATTCTGGTTAGCTTCCGATGTAAGTAGTAAGTATATAGTAAACGGCTTTCCATATTTGGGAAAAGATGAAGGGAGAGAATCATCGGTCGAATCACTTGGGGAGTTTGTAACTTTGAAGTTAGCAGAACCATATACGGGCCATGGGAGAAATATAACAGTTGACAATTTTTTTACAAGCGCGTCATTAGCGAGTAAACTTCTAGCAAAAAAAACTACGCTTGTTGGAACTATCCGCAGAAATAAAAGAGAGCTACCAAAATTAGCGAGACAGGCAAAGGATAGTATGACACGCTTCTCAACAATATTATACAAATCGAATGATTTTATTCTTTCAATTTATAAAGCTAAACCCAATAAAAAAATATTGATACTTAGTTCAATGCATTCATCCGTTGAAATTGAAAACAGTGACACCCGTATACCAGAGACAATTAGATTTTACAATAGCACAAAATTCGGTGTAGATGTAACCGATCAAATGGCCAGAAAATATAGTGTAAAATCTAAATGTCAAAGATGGCCTTTACAGGTATTTTTCAATATCTTGGATTTAGCCGGGATAAATGCTTGGATTTTATATAAAGAAACGACGGGTGAAGAAATATCGAGGCAAGAATTTTTATTTCAATTAGCAGAAGAGCTTAGGACCGAATATCAGAAGGAGAGACAGCTAAGCAAAGAATGTTCATCAAAAACAATAATAAACCCAGCTACAGATTCTTCTGGACGGGAATCTTGTCAAATAAGATATTGTAAAGTCAATAAGACTAACAAAATTTGTATAAAATGTACAAAATACGTATGTGGAAAATGTGCAATACAAAATGCTGTAATTTGTAAAAAATGTGCTGAAAATGCATAAAGGTAAATAAAACTTTCTAAATAGAAAAGCGGGAAGCGGGCTTTTATTGTAGCACCAAAAAAATATTTTGTTTACTATCCAATTGGCTAAAATCTCTTTCTATATTAAGATACATATGTTTTTTTGAAGCAGTCATTTGACCGCTCATGGTAGGATTAGGTATACATGAAATGTCGGTAGGTTTAGTGTTAAAGAGGGCCATGGTGACGTAGGCGTCCTCACGACCGACGCTTTTGCCAAAAGGAAGGCATTCTTGTATAGACTACGGTTGAGAGAGCACAGTATTAATAAACGGAATACTTTGTTAATATATATACGCCTACGCAATTATTCTAATGTCTAATCGAGACTTCGATTCGAGTATTAGGCCATTCTTACACGTACAAACGCAGAATATTACAAAATTTTCAAACGTAGGAACAACAAATTGTTTTTAAATATTCCCACATTTCATAGTGGCACGTGAAAGTGTCCGTGACGTGAAGTTATCGTGAAGTGTAGTGATCGTGCAAGGATACTAAGCCGGCCGCAACATCAGCTGTTGAGCGTTGCGTAGTCAGGATTCGCACAACGTTAAGCAGGTTAATTCGTGTACGAATGGGTAAGTTTTTCATAAGTAATGAAACACTTTAGTCCTTTCGGATAATGAATAAACGTATCAAACATAGTTATTAAACGACTTATTAGTTTATATCTTATTATTGAATAAGAAAAAATTCCACATTTTCCTTGCTTAAAGGCGATGTAACACGCCATGCCAATGCGTTCTTACACGGCTACGACCGTAGGCGATTAATTAAAAGAATAATTAATTGATTTCTTATTCCTGAATAACGAATAATTCCACATTATTCTTAATTAAGACAATGTAGCATTTGCCGTACGCCTTCCACGATACCCTCGACGCCCCGCAACCCAACCGACCATAGTACAGAGGTAGGCGCCAGAGCGCGCGCTGCACAGGCGCTCTAATTGGGCAGTGTTTTTGGTTAATAACTCAAAAACGAAGCTTCAAACAACATTTTGGCCAAGGAAAAAGTTGTTCAGAATCATCCCAGCTACTCCCCATTTCCCGATGTTGCGGTAGTTACGGGACACCCTGTATATTCCATGTACTTCAGCTAGTTCAGAAAGAGCTTTTTCGACAACAGGCAATATAGCGACAAAGAAAAGAAATTGCCTGTCAATGCAAAACGTAAATTTATTAGTCCTTCTTTTCCAAAATAAAAAATTTTGGAATTCTCGAACTTCTTGTTAACTAAGGCACCAATAGTTGACCGGAAAAATTTATAGTTGTTGTTTTCTGCATAAATAATCGTAAGTGCTTGCTGCTTTATTAAATAGTGAGGCTCTATGCGTGAAAATGCTGTAAACTATAAAACTATACTATAAAAAAAAGAAAAATAAACTGTAAACTATACTCTTAAAATATTGTAGGGTGCGGGAAAAGAGTGCTTGTGTGTGAATACATATGTGAATCTATGATTAAATGTACCCGTGTGAATGAAATCGTAAAAGGAAAAGGGCAGTGAACGGTCTTCAGTGAGCAGCGCATGTTGTTATTGTTTGTTAATTCACCTGGTAACAAGATTGCAAAATGAAAAGCGGTCACCATTAAACGGTCATTCTAATAGCAAACGTTGTAATAGAAACATCTATATAATTTGAGTAAACTTATAATTCTTAACAAAAGTGTTTGTACGCGTACGCGCTCAGCGAGCCCGCCAAAACAGGAGGGTTTGTGGCGACTCGCTTACGCGCCATTGGCGTTAGAGTCGCGGTTTTCTCTCATCGTGATTCCCGCCAGGAGAATGCATATTTCCGCCGCAGTCGACACCTTGGCGCTGCTCTCGCCCAATGAAGTCAGAGAGACGTCTGCGCTCTCGCAATGATTGGCTGGACGCTCTCGGCCAATCAAGAGCTGCAGGATCGGCGAGGAAGGAGAAAGGACGCTTCCTGCTTTCAAAAGCGTCGCTTGGGAAGCCATTCCTTGCGAAAGCATCCTTTTGACTAGAGCTAATATCTCTTATTTTTTGTACGTTGTTTTTTCACTGTAGACTATTTGTTGATTGTTAATGAAGTCTATTCGTTCTTTTCACATTTTTAATATTTATATGTGAGGTTATTTCTTACGGAGTTCCCCACATATTTTGGTGACCACGACGTGATCGGTGAATTGAACGTGTATTAAAAAAAGTGTTAGTTTTGTGCATAAGAGTCATGGCTACGCCGCGTACACCGCTGTTCAACATTGCAGCTACTTCACGCACTCCGCAGTGTGAATACGGATCCGATGATACGATGGCGGAGGCGGAGGCGTACGTGAGGACCTTGGAGGTGCCCCGTTTGCCGAGAATCACCCTCGGCGACCGACATGCGCAGCCTGAGAGCGATATTCACGCGAGTGAATTTTGCAACGTGAAGCTGCCGGCTTTTTGGCGCCACAAACCGCATTTGTGGTTCGCGAGACTTGAGTGCGAGTTTGAAGCTTTTCGCGTCAGGTCGGACGAAAGCAAGCTTAGCGCGGTCGTGCGTCATTTGGATGACTCCCTTATGATCGTGGTGGAAGATTTTTTCATGGACCCGCCCGCGACGGACAAGTACGATACGCTGAAGCAAATGCTTGTTTCACGTCTCTCCATCTCCAAAACCAAGCCACACAACGCGTTATTCGCGGAAATAGTGTTGGGGGACCGATCACCCTCCGCGCTGCTTCGTGAGATGAGGGCGCTGGCTGACAACGAACTTCCGGAGCACATGCTCAAGACGCTCTGGATGCAGAGACTTCCTCTAAGGGTCCAGGAGCTGGTGTCCATCATCGACGGGTTGTCGCTGACCAAGGTTGCCGAGGCCGCGGATAAGTCAATGGAGAAATGCACGAGTTTCAGCGTTGCGGCCGCAGCAGCGACGCCGCAGGAATCCAGGCTGGACAGGTTGGAGAAGAAACTCGATGCCGTCGTGGCTGGTATCGGGGCCATGCGCTTGGGGGCGCGCGGTCGCCCATCGGATCGGTCGCGCGCTCGTTCTCGGGCTCGGTCGAAGAGTCGGAAACGCGCCTCGCGGTCAAGGGGCCCGCCGGGGCATTGTTTCTACCACCGGATGTTTGGGGAGCAGGCTAGGCGCTGCACACGGCCGTGTACTGCGTCGTTTCCCCCAGCGACTCCGGGTAACGCCAACAACCGCCCACTCTAGGAGCCATCTTGAACGGCTTGAGCATCCCCCGTAGGCTTCACATGTTCGACCAGCAGAGTGGGATCCGTTTCCCGATTGATACAGGAGCGGCTATTTCACTCCTGCCGAAGAAGTTTGCAGGAAAGCAGCCTCAAGCTACGCCGCTGCGGTTATTTGCAGCCAACAACGCCGTTATTAGCACCTATGTGGAGAAGCTGCTCGCGTCGAGTCTCGGATTGGGAAGGACCCTGCGCTGGAAGTTCTGCATCGCCGACATTTCCACGGCGGTAATAGGCGCAGACTTCCTCTATTTTTTTTATCTTTGTGTAGACCTGCGACGTGGAGGACTTCCCGACCAGCAGTCCGGCACGGAGCCGCAAGGACGCCTCCACGGCAACCCAGACATTAGGATTACATCGGACAGTTCAGCACAGATCTTGTGTGTTTGAAGGGGGCAAGTAATTGGGTTGCCGATGCGTCGTCCAGGATTGACACAGTGAACTGTCCGGTAATCATTTCCACCGAGGATCTGGCTGCGGAGCAACAGCAGGACCAGGAGCTAATCCTCGTAACATCAGTTACTGATCTTCATCTTCAAAGATTCAAACTTTTCTTTTTACAAGATATCATAAAAATTAACGGATCTGATGTAAATAATAAACTATGAAATAAATCGGTAACGCCAGCTATCCGGGAGCACTTCCTCGTGTTGTGCTGCCTAAATCTTCTCAAATCCTTATTCCTAATTCCTAATCCTTATTATATAAGCGTGTAATGTGGACAACCCATACTCGTATCGGCTAACTTCGCATTTTCTATTTAAAACGCAATCAATGCTGTTCATTAATTTAGGTGTGGCACCACAAATTGCACATGATTGCAACGAAGTATCAGTTATGGCACCGAATGCTTTCCCATCGATCATGGTAAGTTTACAATGGAATGTCACTATAAATTGTTTAGAAAAAAAATTGAATTTGGCTGGAATTAAATTTTGAATCTGGTTTTGAATATTTTTCACTTCTTGTTTAATGAGATTTTGGGATTCTTGTTTAAATATTATTTGAATGGGTCTGCAAAACCTGGGTGATGATGGATTTGGATTTTTCCATACCACTATATCAGTTTTGTATTTTAACTGAAGTGGCACACTACAAACAATAAATAAAAATGTATCAGAATCTTCATAATGAGCAAATCGTTGCTTATATTGCGAATGGCCTGAACTACATCGCAGCCCCATTTTACAGATAGCGTTAATGGTATATCTTCTTCTGCATTATTTTAATGAAATTCCCCAACTGCCGTTTCATCAAATGATATAACTAATTTTCGTGCTGTGTCATCTATAAACCCCTGTAAGCTGACTTCAGCTGAAGTTTCCGTAATATTGATAAATTCCGGATTTGGATAGCCCGAAGCTTTTGCTTGCATTATAGCTTTGTAGGTGGGATATATATTTGCATTGCGCATTTTTGCCCCTATTTGTATTAGTGTATGCGACTCTTTTGTAAAATGACCATCAATATATAAAGCTAGAGCTCCTTCAGGAGTGTACATAATTGGTCCTGAATCTTCCGAGGATAATGAATGTTTTATTTTTTTAACTTTGCGCGAATCAGAAATTTCCTTAATGAGTTTCGCAGCCGTACTTTTTCCACTTTTACGGAAACTTCTGCTTGCAGCAAGACTTAACTCCTCGGGGGATGCACATTCTAAGAACGAATCAACATTACGTCTTTTAGACCATGCAGATAGTTCGCCGAAACACTTTGTGGGTCGACCAAGGGACTACGAGTGCCAGAAGATGAGAAACTACGGTATACCTATACAACGGCTTTCACAACGTACCGAACACCCAAACCCGTCATAGACTGTGATGAGAACTTTAACATGGAATCCAAGCCATCCTTAGAAATCATACTTAGACAAATCACGGATAAACTCAACACGCTAGATGCTAGAATGATTAACGACTTACACAATTGTTGCTCGTTATGGCGACGCAACAGAGATCCTTCATCCAGATTAATGCGATGGTGACAAAAACTTGAACAATATGACTACGAAATCGAATATAAGAAAGGCAAACAGAACACCGCCGCAGGGGCCTTATCCAGCTTACATCCCGCCCCAGAAACTTCTCAACAAGACATAGACGACCTTTTCCGAGACTTCGAATCCTCTCCAGAACCTGACGCTTTAGAAAATCTTTTCCTCGAATACAACGCATGGCTAACGTTAGTACCCAAACATCAGTCAAAAACAGTACACAAGCGAAGCAAATGGACACAAATAGATAAAGACACATTAGGACCGTACAACGAAGATCAATGGCTAAAAGTATTATACGGAATCATTGATAAAGAAAATAATAGAATAGGCAACAACGGCAAATTAAAATTGGGACTACACATACGATTCACTGTGTTCGAACAAATTAAATTAGAACTCGTGTTAAGATTTTTTTACGAATTGAATCATCTTCTTCACCTGAGGGAGAATAGAGAATTATTGAACATCATTGGATCAGTATCCAAATCACTATTTGGAACTCTAGACAACGACGAGTTCGATCTAATAAACAAAAACATGGACAAACTCTTTGACTCGGATATTAAAATAACCAAGATAGTTCACAATTAAACGCAATCAATCAGAGCAATGATGAATCAAACCCATATTGAAGATTTTAATAAATGACGCAACGAATGAACAAGCAATTTTTCAAATCAAGCGATTGGTCACATTTAAATGCGAAGCTCATCGTAATCCAAACTTTAATCAGCGATATGTCAGCAGATTTAGACGTATTGGTAAACGCAATATTGCTGGGACAAAGAGGAATCGTTCAGCCAACACTTGTACAACCAGACAAATGTGTAGAATCTCTTAGAGAACTAGCTACGAAAAATCATACACATTCGCCTATGGAGTTTAACGAATGTAATTATCAGACACTACTCCAGGATTATCGACACCAAAATATTGTTAAAAGATAATCACATAATATACCACCTAATAGTCCCCTTACCCGAAATTATACCTATCCCCGAGCAGAAATCTCGATAGCAACATAACACTTGATCTAGACTACTTGAAAATCCGTAAAAAGAGTCTTTTCATTTATGTAAAAGAACTAGACCCAGTCACTCTCTAATTGACAATCACGACTGTTATTTTGGAATTACACGCTAGCACTCTGAACCATTGTCAAATAGGCCAAATATTAAAAATTCAGGAAATCATTTATATACCTTTATACGCTCAAAATTCATTTATCATAATACCCGCGAAACCGCTATGAATTCAAACACTAGTCAAAACCAGCGAAATTCATACTTTACAAAAGCCAAGACTCATAGTTACCAATAACGAAGATTGTATTTTGCTCAGCGAAACAACTGTAATGAAAAGAGCAGGCAGAAGCGTTACTTCCACTTACAACGTAATTTGCGATAACATTTCCGTGAAATACACTCCAAACCTATTAAACACCTTACGTGACACACTACCAATAGTTCCTTTCATACAGCAAAATGTAAACCAGCACCGTACCAACCTCGACCTGATGGATTCAACAATTACAAGGGCTACAGAGCGAGGAAAGAAGTAACAATTGAAAAGAGACCGGCTGGACCACTTTCCAAATTCTCAGCTACCTCGCACTAGGATACATCTTAGCCTATGGATTATTCAAGGGACTTAAAATGCATCGCACAGAGCACACTGAAGATCAAGATCTGCTGCCCCAAAAGCAAGATCACCAATCAAACAGTTCATCAAGTATAGCCGCCTACCTACCAGAAACTCCGACTCTAAGAAGAAGTCATCATCTTTTCCCCAACCAAACCCGTGAGGTTTGGAGGGTCAAACTCATAATAGGAAGAGGAGTTCAATGAATGGCGTTCATTGTACCCGACGGTCGATATGAATTTTTGCCCGTACCGTTTGGCGTACCGATGTATGTATATGGGGCGATCCTCTTGCAGAAACGATGGAGACCAGCTACTACATCCAATCTATTTTGCGAGCGGAAGTACGTCGCTGGCCGAAGGGAAATATACGAGTTACGAGCTAG
Source organism: Nomada lathburiana (assembly GCA_963667235.1). Classification (NCBI taxonomy): domain Eukaryota; kingdom Metazoa; phylum Arthropoda; class Insecta; order Hymenoptera; family Apidae; genus Nomada; species Nomada lathburiana. Next base: position 1,931,214 of record OY763905.1, read on the forward strand.
AACTGCTTGCAATTGTTAAAGCACTTGAGGGGTTAATTAAGGAATTAAGAATTCATTTAACTGGTCCAAAAAATCGAATTTTTTGTTTTTATTGGGAACTGCGGGTTCCGAAGTGAGCAGGTTGGTTCACGCGCAGATGTGAGAGCGAGTGTGAGTCATTATTGTTTCTTTTCTTATTCCGGCGCGCAGTATCGTGTCGACTATCGAAGCGGAACGGTTCTTTTTATATTATGCGTTATAGTTTGTTTATATTATGCCTTATAGTTCATTTATATTATTCGTTATAGTTCATTTTGTATCAACATAGTAAATAAAATATCTTATATCAACAGGTTATGGGCCCAGAGGCACATAAAACACGTGAGTATAAGTATGTAAAGTAATTGTGAAGTGAGAAGCTTCGGGAAAACCGGTAGCATCAAAGTCGAAATGGCGGGATCCTCTGTGCGGATTGATGCGCTAAACGCGGAGAACTATGACACATGGAAATTACAAATGCGTGCCATATTAATCAAAAACGATTTATGGGGTTACGTGGAGGGATCTACTCCTTGTCCAGCAGCGGATCTGGATGCTGCAGAACTGTGGTTGCGGAACGAGAAATAGGCATGTGCAGATATTATGCTAGCGATGAGCCCGTCTGAGTTGGGTTTAATAAAGGAGGATGAGACGTCGAGAGAAGTATGGTTGAAATTACAATCGACATATCAGTCTAAAGGACCGGCAAGAAAAGCAACGCTATTAAAGCGGGTCGCGTTATCGCGCATGAAAGAAGACGATAAAGTTCGAGAACATTTAAACGATTTTTTCGACGCTGTAAGTAAACTAAAAGAAATTGGTGTGGAAATTGGTGACGATTTACTGGCCATCCTATTGCTACATAGTCTACCAGAGTCGTACGAGACATTTCGATGTGCGTTGTCGACTTGCGAAGTGTGTATACGTGAAAAACAAACACGCACTTGTTTTTCGAAAAGTAAAGATCGACGTACAAGTGAACTTTTGGAAATTGTGGACAGTGATGTGTGTGGCCCGATGAGACACGAGTCACATAGCGGAGCAAGATATTTCGTAACATTCATAGACGATAAATCGCGTTGGTGTGAAACATATGTTATAAAAGAAAAATCACAGGTATTAAGTGCGTGTCAGAAGTTCAAGGTCGCAGCAGAGTTATCTACAGGGAGAAGGATCAAAGCCTTACAATCAGACAACGGTAAAGAATACTATAACCGAGAGTTCGACGCATATTTGGAACAACACGGAATAAAACGTCGTTTGTCAACACCCTATACGCCGCAACACAACGGATTGGCTGAACGAAAAAATAGAACGTTAGTAGAAATGGCCAGACGCATGATGCGACAGGCTGGTGTTCCTCCAGTATTCTGGGCGGAGGCGATAAACACCGCATGCTACATACGAAACCGATGTCCTACAAAAGCCCTAAGCGGGCAAAACGCCTACAGTGAAATATATGAAAGTGTTCGGATCGAAAACGTAAGTATTAGTTAAAGAACCGACGAAAGGCAAATTCGATACGCGATCTAATGAGTGCATGTTACTTGGGTATTCTAAAGAGTCGAAGAGTCGAGAAGTTTGTGTGTCCCGAGTCGCGAAAAATGATAGTGAGTCGAGATGTGAAATTCATAGACGTACCTAGTTTTGAGAATAAGTACGAAGTATTGAAACAGTGAATAGTGAAGAAGATCAGGTTGAAATAAATTTGTCGAAAATAGCACAACGTGTGATGAAGTGGTGCATACACCCACGGAACGAGTGGTGCATACACCCACGGAACGAGTGGTGCATACACCCACGGAACGAGTGGTGCATACACCCACGGAACGAGTGGTGCATACACCCACGGAACGAGTGGTGCATACACCCGCGGAACAAGTGGTTTCTAATTGAGAAACAAGTGGACTACAACAACGGCGTGGAAAAGGTCGTCCCCGATTTCCACGTACAAACTCAGCTGGAAGATCAGGAAAAATCTTTCAAACAGCAAGAAACACACGCGAGTTAATTGGGAGCAGATTTGTGTTGTGCACGAAAAATGATGGAACACCAAAAGGTAAGAAGAAAAAGGTACGCCTGGTAGCTAAGGGATGCTCACAGCGGCCAGGGGAGGATTTCTTCGAAACTTTTTCTCCGGTGGTACGTTTAACATCCATACGTTTGTTGGCAGCGTTGGCAGCAGAACTAAATTTGGAAATCCATCAAATGGACGTAGTGACCGCATATCAAAATGGAGAACTTGAAGAAAGTTTGTACAGTCCGCGAAATTTCCATAGTTCCATATCCAGTATCCCCCAAAGGTTTTCTATGGGGTTCAGGTCTGGAGAACGAGCGGGCCACTGCATTAACTCGATATTCTTTTTGTGAAACCATTCCTTGCTTACTCTTGAAGTGTGAATGGCTGCGTTATCCTGTTGAAATATCAACTCATCCGAATCCAATTCTTCCATGAACGGAATCAAGACATCGTCCAGAAGTTCTGTATACTTTACAGAATTCATTTTCGTCGATATCCCACATGTCGGCGTTTTTGCGGAAAAGTAAAATGCGGCCCAGATCGTGAGACTCCCACCGCCAAAATTTCGACTCATAGCAATGTCATGTGGTTTACTTAGATCATGCCAATAATACTTAAAACCATCGGGTCCATCTAAATTGAATTTTTTTTCATCAGAAAAAATTACGTTTTGTCCATTTTTCGTTCCAGGACATGTGAGTTCTAGCAAACGCGAGTCTTGCTTCCCTGTGATTACGCGTTAAAGGCGGTTTTGAAGCATTTTTAGTCCACACGAAAAGTTTACTTTTTTGTAAAATTTGTTGAACCCGTCTTTTAGATACCGGAAGACCTAAATCCGCTTGTGTCTGTCCTGGTGTTACATTCTGATTTGATGCAACGCGTAAAATTGATGAAGTATGCCTACCGACTCAGCTTCTTATTTCCGCCTTTCGGATGATTTTTGCCATACAAATCACCTAATCTAACAAAATTGTTTACAACATGATGGGATCTGCTTATTCTTACGGCAATTTCTCTGTTTGACAGTCCTGCATCTTTGTAAGCCATTATTTTAACCTGCTCCTCCTTATTCAATAATTTACCTCGTGGCATATTAAAAAAATTTAAATAACCTAAAATAATAACTCACATTATACAAGACAAAAATATAAATCGCTACATTTTTATGCATATAGTTAAAAATTAAGGAATATACCAGCTGGAACTATGGACGCGTTGCGACCAAGCAGGGACCCAGTATACCTATTGCACAAAGCACTATACGGTTTGCAGCAATCGGGATTAAAATGGTACCAGCGACTGACAACCAAATTGCATCAGCTTGGCTTACAGTCATTGATGCAGAATCCGTGTTGGTTTGTGGCACATAGAAAGGGGCAAATTATGTTAGTGGCAGTTTATGTAGACGATTTGCTGATAGCGTCTGGAGATATCGAACAAAATGAAAATACATCATTTTTTGTTCTAAGTCAATTCTACGAAGCTCTACACTGCACGAAATGGAACAACTTTTCCGCTAAAGCGTACCAAGCTAACTGAAGATATTTTTAAAACAAATTCTTTTTTTTATTACAAAAATTTTTTTTTATAGTCTTAGATGTTAAATGAAGTACTAAACAAAATTTCAAATAGATTCGTTAATTTCTGATCTGATCATTATAGCTGGTGAGAGTTTTACCGCTGCGAGGGCGCTGAACAGGGACTTCTTTGTTCTTGTTGGGCATCAGTGGCTCTACGGGCTCCCCGCTCTTATGCTACACATTGTCTCGAGTCGAAACAGGACAATCACCAGTCTTCGAACGTCTTCGAATGTCGTCGAACGTCGTCGAACGAAGGTTCAAGAGCAAAGATCATAACTCAAAGCTAATTCTCATTATTTAATCTGGCCCACCCATTCCCAAAGATCGGCGGGTCACCGCACAACCAGGGTGCGGGTAAGGAAAGTTATTACAACCTTCCGGAAGGGCTTTCGCCCGCAACATTGGTCCTTCGAGCCGGATTGAAAGAATCATACATTGAAGAAGCACGCATTGTTCGACACCCATCACGCATAGCTACAATCAGCGGTGTCGCTCAATCACCAAATCAACCCTCGACCATACAGCGAGGCAAGCAGTGACGTTCAAGAGCAGTCCAGAGACATCGAGAAACTCGACTCGTAACAGCAGCGATAGACGGCGTACCATCCACACCAGAAGCAAGGGCGTACAGGACACTCGAACTTATACAACCAGAACAGCAGTCGTCTCCGTCTACAAGGCAGTCGGCGATACAAAGAGCGGTAGGGTGAGTTCACAGTTTAGTCACCAATAAATTCCACATTCCTTTGCGCATCACCCGTATCCGACACGGTTCGACGACTATAAACTCTATCTCAAAAAATGGCAGAAGCCGCAGCAGAATTAAAAAAAGCCATATACAAACGAGCCTCGATCAGAGCTCAGGTAACGCGATTTAAAACCTTTTTAGATCAATGCTCGCGTGACGGCAATATCGCACAAATTAGAATAAGATTGCAGAAATTTCGTGAACAGTGGGAGGCCTTTAATGAAATCCAGACCGAAATAGAGCTACTAGATGAAAGTCAGATTTCAGAAAGGGAACCTTTCGAAAACAGCTATTTTGAGGCTATAGAAATCGCCGAAAGACTTCTGAGCGAGCGTGCTACTGCATCACGCTCGCCAGTTTCCGAGATCAGTGATATAGCCAATTCAATATCCAATATACGATTACCCAGAATATATCTTCCAACGTTCAGCGGTCGGTATGACGAATGGACCTCATTTATTGACACATTTCAAAACGTGGTAGACAATAATGCAGGGATAAGCGCGGTGCAGAAACTCCATTATCTCAAATCTTGTTTGAAAGGCGAAGCGGCATGCACCATTCAGGCGTTGGAATCATCCACCGCAAACTATCGCGTCGCGATGAATCTGTTGAGGGAACGGTACGATAACCGTCGAGTAATTGTACAAACGCACATACGACAGCTTTTGGAATTACCCCCGTTAAACAAGGAATCGGCAATCGAATTGCGATCTCTGTTGGACGAGGCGTTAAAACACGTAAGAGCGTTAAAGGCGCTTGATCAGCCCATCGAGGCATGGGACGCGGTATTGGTACATGTGATTACAGCCAAATTAGATAGAAGTACGTTGAGAGAATGGGAAAGATCGATAGACGGCAGCGCGCTGCCGCGAATAGAAGATCTATGGAAGCTTCTAAGAAATCGTTGTAACGCATTGGAAAGTTTGGGTGTCGGGAGTGGCAGCGTTACGCATAAAAATAGTAACAAAAACACGCAGCAATCCAGCGCTTCCGCGCGTCCGTCGCAAGTTTGCGTAGGAACGCAGCACGGTGGCGCGTGTCCCATTTGCAAGAAGGAACACGGCAGTGTTGCGCCACTTTTCATTCTTCATCGTACGAGGACAGGGTCGCGGCCGTAAAACGAGCTAAACTTTGTTTAATTGCCTGCGCGCGGGACACAGAATAGAAGCGTGTAAGTCAGGTCACTGTACGAAATGGGATCGTAAGCATCACACGCTATTGAATATCGATAGGTCGACGGAGGCAGCTGCGCCGCCAAAGCACCACGACGAGGAAAAGAATAGGTCCTCTGAAAATAATAGCGCGAATCTACATGTAACAATGAGCACTCAGGTTATATTATCCACTGCGATCGTTAAAATAGTCGATTTTAACGGAAAAACTCACAAGTGTAAAATTTTGCTGGATTTTAATACCTCATGCGGTATTAAAACACACTAGCAGCACTACGAAGCTATATACGCGTAGTTTTCGACGCGTCGGCCAAGACCAGTACCGGGTTGTCGCTCAACGATACACTCATGGTGGGGCCCACGCTGCTAGGGGTTCTCTACCGCATGAATTTATGAATGTGGTTACGGGACGACGAGCGCACGTGGCCACGTACGAAATTAAAGGTGGATCTCGTGCCCGAATTAAAATCGAGCACGGTGCTTAACACTGCCATTCAAGACGATCTACTCACGCGATTTTCTACATTACGCTCAATGAAACGCGTGTTGCCGTATTGTTTCCGCTTTCTCCCGGGCATGCGTGAAGGTGGCAGACAAATCGGAGCGCTGACTGGGAAGGAAATAGAGATAACTATGGGGCGTATAATTAAACTGGTGCAAAGCACATCTTTTCATGGCGAGGTACGCAATCTGATCGCCGCAAAACCTCTTAATCGGAAGAGTAAAATTTTGTCATTGAGTCCTTTCATAGAAGCGAGGGGTATATTGCGAGTCGGAGGCCGGCTGAGGAACGCCTTCATTCCTTATGCTGCAAAACATCCAATATTGTTACCTAATAACCATCATATCGCGGACCTCCTCATTCGAGACGTCCACGTTAAGCAGCTACACGCGGGTGTGCAATGTACTTTATACAATATCAGACAGAGGTATTGGATTGTAGATGGGAAAACTCGGGTAAAAAAGGTTATACACCAATGTCTCGAATGTTTTCGTGCCGCTCCGCATACGCCCGATTATCAGATGAGTCATTTGCCACGAGATCGTCTAACAAGCTGCAGACCTTTTGAAACAGCTGGCATAGACTACTGCGGTCCATTCGCCATAAAGGAGAAAAAATATAGAAATCGAAATACTTGTAAGATTTATGCGGCCATATTCGTATGCCTCAATACAAAGGCAATCCACATAGAAATAGTGGGGGATCTAACCCCGGCATCGTTCTTGGCTTGTCTTCGCCGATTTTTCGCTAGAAGGGGAAAATCGCGCATAATATATTCCGATAATGCTTCGAATTTCGTAGGTGCAAATAATGAGCTGGGTGAATTATATAATACAATGAAATCAGATTGTTTCAAAGACGCAATCAACCATTTTTTATCGGAAGAGGGGATCGAGTGGAAGTTTATACCACCCCGGTCGCCACATTTCGGCGGATTGTGGGAATCCGCGGTCAGGTCATTTAAGCATCATATGCGAAGAGTCATTGGTAATATTACTTTATTAACCTACGAAGAGTTTAATACATTTGTCGTAGAGGTGGAAGCCATCCTTAACTCCAGACCTATCACTACCTTGTCAGCTGATCCCAACGACCTGCTCCCTTTATGTCCTAGTCACTTCCTTATTGGTGACTCGCTGTCGAGCTTGCCCTCTCAAGACTTTGTCAACACGCCGACTAATCGCCTTTCTACCTGGCAGCATATCCAAAGAATTAAACAGGACTTTTGGAAAAGATGGAGGAACGAATATTTGAACGAGCTCAATCAGCGCAGCAAATAGTTCTCCAGCAACAGCTCCAACCTCGGCGTGGGACGTGTTGTTTTACTGAAAGAAGACAACGCTCCACCGTCACATTGGACCCTCGGCAGGATCATCGAGATGCATCCAGGCAGCGACGGTGTGGTGCGAGTCGTCACAGTCAAAACCAATCATGGGACATTCAAAAGGGCCGTGAAGAAGATATCACCGCTACCTACGGGGGACGCAACTAAATAACAACGCTGTTCTGATTGGCGGGTTCAAGAATTCTATAGTTATAATTGCTCTGTCTAATAATTTTCGTTTATCTTACGTATGAATAAGTGCTCCTCTCAATTTTCAAGTTAGATTTACATGTTAAGTTTACCTATAGCCTAAGAATAATATTGTATAACCATTTTAGCGTGTGGCACGCACACATCACTGTATATTATGTTTGTTTCGAACGACCGTTCAAGGCGTGCGGCAATGGTGAGAGTTTTACGGCTGCGAGCGCGCTGAACAGGGACTTATTTGTTCTCGTTGGGCATCAGTGGCTCCACGGACTCCCCACTCTTATGCTACACATTGTCTCAAGTCGAAACAGGACAATCATCAGTATTCGAACGTCTTCGAACGTCGTCGAACGAAGGTTCAATAGTAAAGATCATAACTCAAAGCTAATTCTCATTATTTAATCAGGCCCACCCATTCCCAAAGATCGGCGGGTCGCCGCACAACCAGGGTGCGGGTAAGGAAAGTTATTACAACCTTCCGGAAGGGCTTTCGCCCGCAACAATAGCAAAGGCGATATTGTTGCGATAAAGCGAACCCAGAAGGGTCCCCGATTAAAGTTGGCTCACAAATATCTTGGACCGTACGACATCACCAAAGCATTACGTAATGATCGATACGTCGTACATAAGATCGGTGAATATGAAGGACCTCGACAAACTTCATCATCAGATGACTATATGAAGCCCCGGATAGACGACGACTTTAAAGATCTACTCAATAGTCATGGAGATGAGGAATGAGCGATAGTCAGGACGGCCGAGTGTAGGGAGTGAAACCGAGGAAACGTAATTGTTCGGGAATCCTTTGTTTATTCGTGTCCGTCACCTTGCATCCGCACTTGGCTGATGCTCTGGCTCTTTGTCGCGCCGGTGGACGGCAATCTCCGTTCCTTGTTGACTAGGAAAACCACCGGTGCGGAAGCCTAATTTAGGGCTAATTGTCAGCCCCACCCGGGACAGGCCCAACGGTCCGTGGATCCGTGAACGCGGCCGGTCGCCCCAGAACATCGAAAACCGTCGTACGTTGACGATCTAGATCAGAAAATTGCAATAGCCACCGATACTATCGTTATCACGTTCATCGTTTCCCGTTACATAGTTCGTGCGTCTTTCGTGTTTATGTTACCACCTCGTTAAAAATAAAGTGCCGTCTAAACCATCCGAGTAACGACTATTATTTGGAGAAAAACCACCTTGAGGCACAACCTTCCAGCGGCGTATTGCTTTGTCACTACTTCCACCAGCGGAGAAGAAAAAAAAAACCAACCAGCCTCCGAACACGCCCACATACCTAATTTATATAACACCCAATAGTCATAGCAAACCAATGTAAAAATCTGCTACCATAAATATTGTAAATAAAATACACATCCCCTTTCCCCCTCCTCTCCCCCCTTCCCATCTTACCTTCTAAATATCGACAAAGACTATTGTATAGTTTCTCGTGCCTTTCTATACATAAACTAACCCATTCACTTGTACAAGCTAACCCTTAACTTTATATCAAATGTAGCGATAAGCGCAGTAGTTTAAATTTAGTGATAAGATCGCGAGTGCTCAGCGCTAGAGCCATCGATCTCAATATTAATACTCTTGTTATCTGTTATCCTTTTGTACGTTTTGGTTTATTGTAGCTTTTTCTTTTGTATATATCTTATTTATTTCGTTGTGGCACAATAAACGTATGTTAAAAAAAAAAAGTATTAGTCACCCCGATATTGCGGCTCGGATCATATTGCTCCGCTCCTTCGGCGAGCGTGGCTGTCGCCAAGGGGGATCACCCCAAGTGGAGGGGATAGTCAACGTGGTTTTATCCAAGCAATTTTTCGGGCATTTATGCGGGTTATACTGAATAACGAAAACCAAGCGTAGTTCGTGCCAGTGCCTTGTCGTACAGTGCGTAGTGCCCGTTAACTATTTCCGTGTTCCATGCGGAGTTGTTCCAATAAAGTGTAATATACGTTTCGTTAAGCATCGGACTTTTATTGGAAGGAGACCTGGACGCGTGCCTTTCCAAGTTCTCCACCAATTTCCTCTGCGCAACGTGAGAGCCATTCACCTTTGGTTTGTAACTTTTCATAGACATTTTTCTTTCTTTCTATCGTTCTGTCCATCTCGAAGCACATATATTAACCGAAAATAGTGAACCCCGAAAATAGTCTTAGCAAAAACTTTGTCTTGTCCGCATCCGAACGTGTGAGTGCGTTACCGCCTCTACGACAAACTGTGCGGAGTTTATATTGTGGTAGACTTATTATTGTTATTGTTTCGTTATTGTTGAGCTTGTTATTGTTTTTGTATTATTTTGTTATTGTAGAGCTAATTATTGATCAATTGAGTATAAAATTGCAACAATTGTGCATCGTTCACCTGCATTTGCCATTATACCCAACAAGTAGATCCAGGAAGAAAATAGACAATTCAAAGAATAATGGACACCAATTTCTTTTTTATCGAGTGTGGCGGAAAACCCGTATGTCTAAAGGCGGGTACACACTTGTTACCTCGTCCCGTTACTGACACCCGTTACCTCACATTTTGGTAACGAGGTTCGGTGTGGGACCCATTTCCTATACATCTGCCCGTAAAAATACGTCCAAATTTGTTACCGTACCGGGATTCGTTACCTAGTCAAGTGGTCTAGAAAAGGTCTAGGAAGAAATGTGAAGTGTGTCCTGATACCTCATGGCGTTACTTTTTACTTGGTTCTGCCGTTCCACCCGCTGTCGGTATTGTGACCCGCTCCAAAGGAAGCACTTGAGTCGCTTTTGAATAGTTATAGCTTTCTTTAAATTTGTATCTTTTCTGGCCACCTTTGGCCGGATTAGGTTGATTAAAGTTGATGATTCTAGTATAACAATAATTTCTAAGTCGTATATAATAAATCTCCATTATTTATAAAAATATAAAAATACTTATAAAAATATTTGACGAAGAACTTTTTGTTGATATATTACGGCATTGATTTCTATCGTGTCTGTCGATCAATACTAATGGCGTTAATTGTATTAAAAAAGGGAAACTGATGTGTCGATTGAAATTGCATGGCTCTTGACCATGTGTTCTTTTAGTCTAATCCTTACCTTCTAAATCCTGCAATTAGATGGTCGAAAAGCTAAAAATTACTCCGCAAAAAGTGCGTTAGTTGCGACCGCGTCATAAACCTGACCGAGGGCCGAACTCGGCACGCACTCGCAACAGCCCTACGTCGCCAAGGGGGTCTGAACTATCTCATAGGCAAGGCCCAATGAGCCCTATCTCCCAAGACTAAACAGTCTACAATACATAGGAACAGCGCCGCACAGACGAGTTCACACATTTACGGCAGTTCATAGGGGAGCTAACACATTGGCAGTGGCGCAAGGACGAGTGCACACATCTACAGCTCCTTTGTAGCGGGTCACAATACCGACAATTCCCGATCAGCCGAACCAAGTAACGCGTTACGAAATGAGGGAGCAAGAAACACTCCACATTTGCTCCCAAACCTCTTCCAGACCACTTGACTAGGTACTTATCGTGGTAACGGTAACGGGCCGAGGTAACAAGTGTGTACCCGCCTTAATTTGTCACAAACAACTTACGGTGATAAAGACAAATAACATCATGCGGCATTACAAACATGTTGTTATGTGTCAGAGACGATTCTCTGTTTTTGTTATTGAAACTTAACGGATGACATACAGGGATGAGTCAGGGCACGGACCGACGGTATGACCCAGCGACGAGTCATACCGCTTCTCCCTCGTCCAGGACCAAAGATCCAAGGGTCGCGATGCCGACGCTACCAAAACACCAAAACAAGCGATAGATATAAGAAGGGAGGTAGCTAGGGAAAGGGAACAATCTATCTACGAACCGTCACGCTCGTAGGTTCTAGTTGCGTAGTATTAGTATCTTCTCTGTAAAGTACAATTCGAGGATTGTACTCGTACCTCGATTATAAGTGCTGTATTTACCACAACATACCGTGAGTGGAAATTAAAAGTGAAGCAAACCAACACCAGTCTATTCAATTAATCTACCCACCACGTAACAATGTCATGTAAAGGAATTGTTGGATATATATATGGTAATATATTTGTATTTTAACTATAAGAGCCATCTCTTGGTGTTAGTAATAGGTTTAGCATGTTAGCGTTATTCCTTTGTTTCCTATGCCTTTGTCTTACAATTAGTCGTCTCTCGTCCTTTGTTAGATTCAGTAGCGTATAAGAGTTTATGTATTTTATTCATTATATATTATATTAAGTAAACGTGAATGTTTTTTCCGAACAGGAATACGAGTCCATACAATGTCGAGAAGAATTAGTGCAGAATTTAGAAGTGAAATAGAAAAATAAAAAACAGTGCACTAATCTCTACTCCTCCGCTACTTTTTCGCCACAGCAGCAAAGCCTTGTGGTTTCGTATTCTGTAAGCACTCGAAGTTGCACGCTCGAAGAAATGGTTCGCCGATGAAGAATTAATCAAGAAGTGTGCCATTGAAATGGCGAAAGCCTTGCGTGCCTTGCATTCGACGATAAAAGGAATAGACATTTATAACGCAGTTCATACACAGATAGTGCAGTACGGTGGATTTGAAAAATGCACTGCCATTGTGACGGATGGTGCAAAATCGATGGTAGGAGAAAAGAATGGGTTTAGATTAGGGGGCATTTGAAGAAGAATGGCATTAATTGCGCAATGCTTCACTGCATTATCCATCAAGAAGCGCTGTGTGGGGAAAGTGTTCAGCTGAATAGCCCGATGAAAATAGTAACAAAAGTTACGAATTAGATTACAGGAGGAAATAAATCGTTATCCCATAGAAAATGTCGGAATTTCTTAGAAGACATCGATGCTTCTTATGGGGATTTATTATTGCATAACGATGTACGCTGGCTAAGTGCTGAGAAATGTTTGCGGCGATTTTTTGTATTGAGAGAGCCAATCCCAGATCTTTTAAAAAACCACGTTACAAGCCATTCACGAAATATGGAAGAAAAATTTGCAGATATTACATTTTTAACTGAGTTGGCCTTTTTAACAGTCATTACAAACCATCTTAATATTTTAAATTCCAACTTACAATTTACAAGAACAGAACCACACCGTATCAGATTTAATTTGTTATATGTATAAACGGTTTCAAAAATCAAATTAAATTATTTATGATAGAATTAGAAAAAAATAAATTGCACAACTTCCCAGCATGTGAAGATATCGCACAACAATATTCAAACGCAACGTACGTAAAATGTATATCAATATTAATGGAGACTGAAATCCGGCGGAATCCGCGGATCCTTTATTACTTAATAGAAACGAAACTGGTTCCAAATTTTTTTAATTTCTCTCTCCACAAAAATGTACCCGAAATTAGTAGATTTTGGGTTAAAAGTATGCTCCATGTTTGGTTCTATATACAGGGTGGCCGTTAAAAAACAAATAATTAAAACAGACGAACGTCCATCTTGGACACGGGAAACGCTTAAGCGTGCAGAGTCATCCTGTTAACGGACCGACAAACATGTATCGCAGCAACGCGGATTATTACTCTATCTTTTTGTAAACGCGCAGTGCGATGGCAATGCCCGCGCTGCCTTTGCAAAGTACCGTGAGTTACATCCTGGCGAACGGGGCCCAGACGAGTCAGCCTTCCGGCGGTTGGCGAACCGCATTTTTTCCGATTGCAGGATAGAACCGAATCGAGGAGAAACGGGTCGAACGCGTGAAATCCCCGCGGCACAGTTGGACGCGGCCATAGTAGAGTTCGTCCGGGATGGCGCGCAGAGTGTACGAGAGGTCAGCAGGCGAGTGGGGTAAGTTTAAATTTTCAAATATGTAAACATTTGTGGGATCTTATTTAAGGAAAATAACCAAATATCCGTGATTATTAAATGTGACACTATGAACTATGTAGTAACACTGAAATTAAAATTACTTTACTACGCACACAAAACATAAAGGCTCAAGACCGCACCTCGCAGGTCAGAGTTTTCTCGGTCACTCTTCGTTCTCGACTGTCCCTAAAAGCTATTTTTTCTTAGTCGAAACTTTCACCCCCAATGTCGGCTGCATCGTATGCATCTGAAAAATGCCGCTGGCGTCGACACGTACATACACACGACGCACTATCTTAACCTAAGCAAGGCCCTTTTTAACGGTGGCTTCTTAAGGCGGGTCCACACTTGTTACCTCGGCCCGTTACTGACACCCGTTACCTCACTTTTTGGTAACGAGGTTCGGTGTGGGACCCATTTCCTATACTTCTGCGCGTAAAAATGCGTCCACATTTGTTACCGTACCGGGATTCGTTACCTAGTCAAGTGGTCTAGAAAAGGTCTAGGAAGAAATGTGAAGTGTGTCCTGATACCTCATGGCGTTACTTTTTACTCGGTTCTGCCGTTCCACCCGCTGTCGGTATTTTGACCCGCTCCAAAGGAAGTACTTGAGTCGCTTTTGAATAGTTATAGCTTTCTTTAAATTTGTATCTTTTCTGGCTACCTTTGGCCGGATTAGGTTGATTAAAGTTGATGATTCTAGTATAACAATAATTTCTCAGTCGTATATAATAAATCTTCGTTATTTATAAAAATATAAAAATACTGTGGGGGTACTTCCCACACACACCGCTAGGGGACGAGTACGACGATCCGGCTCCCGAAAGTGGTTATATAAGTCGCGCGGACTTATATATATAACTATATATATATAACATCCGACCATTCCCTACTATCCCTGTGTCTAAGGCAGGGCCTGCTAGTACGCCTTACTGACGAGTCCGCTAGCAGGCCTAGGACGAAACGCAACCTTCTCCCTTTCCTCTCTTTTTCCCGTCGTTACCTGCATCCACCATCCATACCGACGAAGCAAGCGAGCAACGCTACCTACAATACTTAAAAATATTTCACGAAGAACTTTTTGTTGATATATTGCGGCATTGATTTCTATCGTGTCTGTCGATCAATACTAATGGCGTTAATTGTATTAAAAAAGGGAAACTGATGTGTCGATTGAAATTGCATGGCTCTTGACCATGTGTTCTTTTATTCTAATCCTTACCTTCTAAATCCTGCAATCAGATGGTCGAAAGGCTAAAAATTGCGGTAGTTTGGACCGCATCATAAACCTGACCGAGGGCCGAACTCGGCACGCACTCGCAACAGCCCTACGTCGCCAAGGGGGTCTGGACTATCTCATAGGCAAGGCCCAATGAGCCCTATCTCCCAAGGCTAAACAGTCTACAATACATAGGAACAGCGCCGCACAGACGAGTTCACACATTTACGGCAGTTCATAGGGGAGCTAACACATTGGCAGTGGTGCAAGTACGAGTGCACACATCTACGGCAGCTCACTTGTTCCTTTGGAGCGGGTCACAATACCGACAATTTCCCGATCAGCCGAACCAAGTAACGCGTTACGATATGAGGGAGCAAGAAACACTCCACATTTGCTCCCAAACCTCTTCCAGACCACTTGACTAGGTACTTATCATGGTAACGGTGTGAGGCGAGGTAACAAATGTGGACCCGCCTTTAGGCTGCGGTTAGCGTGGATCCGACATCGGTCGATTCGACTGACGACCGACGTCGGGCTCACATGCACGATGACTTGGGATGCATGTGTACGTGTCTTTTCATCCGATTTCGTGGTTTTACGTGGTCAGAGTGGCGCCAATGTCGGGCGATTCGCCCGACGTGTGACGTCAGCTAAAATGTGTGAGCGTTTGGCTGTGTTGAGAGGCATGTGCGTGGTCTATCGGTGTAACCGTTCTCGTCGGGCAAGTCGAAAGGACGAACTCAAAAATTTTGAATTTTGTCGTACATACACTTGAGACGCCTCCTAGTCCTCGGTACTAGAAAAACAAACCTTAGCACGGTCAGGCCGATAGACGTTGGGGTTGTCGAGGACCCGCACGAGGTCACGTGAAGGTCAACATATTGCACCCCGTTGGATTCGTTTTTTAAAAGCTATAAGACTGTTGTAGTGAAAATATGCAATCCCATTAAAAAAAAATACGATGACCTTGAAATCTCGAAAAAAATGACCTTGGAAGAAATTCGGCCCATCGCCGTAATGGCGCCTTCGAACAGAATATTTTCTCCCCCTGGTATTTTTTTGTATCATACAAAATAAGCGATATATTATATTTAAGGTGGTCAAGTTAGGTGAAATACCCTGTATATGTCGCGAGAAGAAAGGGGCGAGTATCACACGCTCTTTCCTCAATTACTTGAACAACCGAACAAATTTCACGAATATACAAGGATGAAAAAGAAAACGTGCAATTAGTGATTCAATTGAGAAGCTATCCAACTTCCAGAAATGCATTTCGCCATCTTTCATCGCCATCCTGGTCGGTGAAGGAAACGGGTTCGTCTAAAATTTCGTTGTCTGATACCTCGACCGGTTCATTGTCGCTGTTCCATTGCGGACTTTGGGAAATATTTCCAACCAGAGGTCTACATGCGTACATATCTTTCAAAAATTCATGTGTTACAAATACTTCCATTTAGAATCATCGCTCTGTGACGCAGACCCCGTTGGTAGACGGCTCTTTCTCAACTCTCGCCGATGCGAGTCTTTCAGCCGTTGCCACCTCGTCATAACGCTCGTACCTAAAAATACATAAATAATTGTTTGTTTCAGGTATCTGTCAACGGGACTTGCTTTTCGATCATGAGCATTTTCCTCCCGAATGGCCCATAATACTATAGCTGGCATCGTATATGAAACCTGTGAAGCCATCTGGATGGTATTCCATAAAAAACATATACCATTTCCAACTATAGAGGATTTTTGTCAAATTGCAAAGGATTACGAACGATTGTGGAATTTCCCCAATTGTGTAGGAAGTATTGACGGGAAGCATATTCGTATAAAATGTCCCCCGCAATCTGGATCTATCTATTTCAACTACAAGAAGTACTTCTCTATACATTTGCAAGGGATCGCAGATGCCCATTACAAATTTATAACCGTCGATAATGGAGAATATGGAACACGGAGCTATGGCGGCGTATTTATTGAGTCCAATGTATATCATCATTTAGAAAATAAGTCTTTTAATATACCACCCAACAACCCACTGCCAGGAACAACGCATGCTGCCCCTTACGTCTTGCTTGGGGATCAAGGATATCCTCTAAAGGAGTATTTATTGCGGCCGTATGCAACGGCAAACGCCACCGATGAAGGCAAGGAGATGTTTAACTATAGGCTCAGTAGAGCTAGGCGTACCATTGAATGCGCGTTTGGAATACTAGTTAGCAAATGGAGGTGGCTAAAGACGGAATTACAAATGCATCCGCGCAACGTTGACACAATAGTAAAATACGCGTGCGTATTGCATAATATAGGCATAGATATGGAAGGAAGCAACGAGGCGATAATTTCTTTACCAATGCAGGAAATTGGTATTAATGGCAACGTTGCTATTCATACAACACGCCGATATAATAGCTCAGTACGTCGAGCACACGAACTGCGCGATTATTTTAAAGAACATTTTATAAATGAAAGAATGAATGTGTAAAATAACAAATAAATTGGTTATATATAAATGTTAATAATTGAAGTAGTCACTTACTTGTAGTATCCAATAAGGTGGCGATCTCGCACCACAGCCTCCGGGATGCATCTCTATTATGATATTAAGAATGTTTTGGATCCCATTGGATGACAATGGCCGCATGTGTTCGACATGGGCGGTCGCTTGTACATACCTGCTTTCAAAGTTAAAAAAATTGATAAACCAACCAGATGTTTCGAAGAGCATTTAACTGCGAAAGGTCTTGTGCCAACTATCATGGGTAATAAAACTACCACCGTGTGTCGGACGAAAGTCAATGGCTCACACACGTGCTTACCAACACGAGTGGACGCGTCGGCCGACTTTGCCCGGCATGCCGGTCGTCTGTAGAATCGACCGATGTCGGAG
The DNA here is from genome assembly GCA_963667235.1 of Nomada lathburiana. Taxonomy (NCBI): domain Eukaryota; kingdom Metazoa; phylum Arthropoda; class Insecta; order Hymenoptera; family Apidae; genus Nomada; species Nomada lathburiana. Next base: position 1,948,719 of record OY763905.1, read on the forward strand.
CCACGCTGACCGCAGCCTTAGCCCGAGCTACGGTCAAATTTATGACACTACACATTTGTCTGCAATAATTGTGGGTAAGTGTGTGTGCATGTATGCGTGACTGCGGAGTGTGACCGGGAAGTGTGGCAGCGTGGCACGCGAAAGCGTTGTGCGTAGAGAAGAGTGGAGGGTCGAGAGAGTGCGTTCAGGCGAGAAACGCGCGTATTTATAGTCCTATTTGCAATGGTAAATAGAAAAAATAGAAAATATATTTAATAATAATACAAAGCACGTTATTAATAATCGGTGTATCATTGGTATATATTATAATAAATTAAGTTTCGTTAGTCATCGTGTTCGGGAATCCTTTACCCGTTTCCGTCACCTTGCATCAGCACTTGGCTGATGCTCTGTGTCTCTTTGTCGCGCCGGTGGTCGGCCATCTCCGTTCCTTGTTAACTAGGAAGACCACCGGCGCGGAAGCCTAATTTAGGGCTAATTATCAGCCCCACCCGGAAAAGATCCTCCATGGTTTTTATTCTGGACATCTTTCCAGATTCTTCAGCAACTCCGGTGATTTGTGCAGAACATCCTTAAATTTTGAAAAAAGCGACGAGCAGCGTTGCCGTCGTTGATTGTGCCATATCCCAGTTTTGGTTTATCAACAATCAAACCCATTTCAGTTTTAAATACATTTTAATAATTTATTTAATCGGCCACCTTTTTTTTATTTTCATCCACCCGAATATACCATTGGAAGATCTCTCATTTGTATGATAAATGTAATACACGTTCAAAAAATCGGATGTAGGCATGCAATGGAGATATGCCAAAACATTACTTCTAACTAGATCTGTGTTGTTGAAGTCTTTTGAAGTTAATCCACATAAATAGCATCTTGATGTGCAAGAATTCTCGGCTATTGCGTTACAAACTTTACCGTCAATCATTGTAAATAATAAATCGTGTCTAACTAATATACTATTGACTCCTCTGTTAACAATGGTTGGACTTTGGGAATCTACTTGTCTTTGAATATTTTGAAATTCTTTTGTTATAATATCTGTTGTTTCATGACTATATTGAAGATGAATAGGTCTGCAAAATCTCGGAGAAAACGGCTGCTTGTTCTGCCATAATATAATTTTTGAAATTGAATTAGGATCACCGGAAATAAACTGAATTGGAACAAGGGATGATACGAAGATACCTGCGTCCGATACAGTCTGGTCTACAAATTTTTGTTTCTATTCCATCAAGACAGAAGTACCATCGCAACACCGTTTTAATATTAAATTAATATTACTTAACTTATCAGGAGTCAAGGTATTCAAGTCCTCTTCTTGGACCTGAAATAGTCTGTTGATGGTATGGTCCAGTAAACTTTGCAACGGTACCTCTCCACTTGACTCCGTAATCCAAATGTCCTCAGGATAGCATCTTTTTTTCGCTTCTGTAATGGCTTCATAATTCGGATACATATTTCCTAATAATATTGTGTTGTAACGCGACGGACTTTGTCCCCAACGTCGCGTTCCGCCATCTTGCATCACTCGCCACCCCGAGCGCCAGCATGCCCAGTCAGGTATTACCTGGCCCAGGCACCCTACCCGCACTACACGCGCTACCCCCACTACAGGGACTGAAGCGTAGCGGCACACCCCATTGGTCACTCCACTTGAGCAGACAGGTATAAAAGGGCCCTGGAATTCCAGGAAGGGGTGAAGTGTTAGGAAGGCAGCCTAGTCGAGACAACCTAGTCAAGCTCTTGAAACGAGGATGGCTTCTGTGAAAGCGCGGCCAGTTTTAACCTTGCGCTTTTGTTGTGATCGAGGATCCAAGGGTCAAGCTCTTGGAACGAGGACGGCTTCTGTGAAAGCGCGGCCAGTTTCAATCTTGCGTCTTGGCGACACGAGTATCCTGGGTTCCAGGTGCCCACGTTACCTCCCTCCCTCCCAGAGCGCGGACGATTTTCGTTAAAGTCGGCCAATTGTGTAGTCCCCCATCCTCAAACTCGTTTCCTTGCTTTACCAAAATACCCCAGTCCTACCAGTCTTTCTTCTTCATTCTTTTCTGGAACCTACGAAATAAATCAGCGACAAGCTCTAACGAGGAACCGTCCGTGTCTTTCTCTGAATACCCGGACCAATCCTGCGTCGACCATCACTTCCGGCGCATTATCTGGAGCGGTAACGCTACAGTGTTGAAATTTTGTGAGTTTTGCATCTATAAATATTGATAAAGCCTTATCGAAAGTGTATGGCTCAATAGCCTTATTTTTCTTCTCATCGCGACGCTAGGACGAACGTGTGTAAATACAGAAATAGACGGAAACTCATACGATATAGTATTCCGCGTAATAACTGATAATTTGATACGGCATGTTAATCGGTTCAGACTTTTTAAAGAATGTAGATATGCATATTAAAGAAGGAAATGTCTCGATCGCGAAAATTAATAGCGCGGACATACTGGATGTTTTAAAAATAGATGCTGTTCCCGACAATGCGTTAGATTTATCGCATTTTAAAGACGTTAATGTCAGGACAAAAGTAGAGAAAGTACTAGAAAATTATAAGCCAGAAAAACCAAAGGACGTAGATATTAAAATGCGCCTTGTTTTGACAGATGAAGTACCAATTCGGGAAAGGCCAAGACGATTATCGCCTTCCGAAAAACGTGACGTCGATATACATACAAAAACATGGTTGGAAGAAGGAATAATTAGACCTTCAGCGTCTGATTTCGCGAGTCCAATAGTTTTAGTTAAAAAAAAGGATGCCTCTACACGCATTTGTATAGATCACCGTAAATTAAATAAAATAATAATAAAAGACAGATACCCTCTGCCATTAATTGAAGATCACTTAGATCGATTGCAGGGTGCGAAGATTTTTAGTACTATGGACCCGAGAAACGGATTTTTCCACACGTTAATTGAAAAAGACAGTATTAAATATACCGCCTTCGTCGTACCTAACGGACACTATGAATTTCTCCGAATTCCGTTTGGGCTATGCAATTCGCCGTCGGTATTCCAAAGATTTATTAAGCACATTTTTAAAGATTTAATCGAGGCAGGAATTCTTCTGGTGTACATATATAGATGACTTAATTGTTCCTTCAACCGACTATACGCATGGCATAGAAAATTTGAAAAAGGTATTACAAGTATCAAGCGAGCAAGGACTGCAAATAATTTGGAAGAAATGTTTATTTTTACGAAGTGATGTAGATTATTTGGGATATGTAATTGAAAATCGGCAAATACAACCATCAAAGAGGAAGATTTAGGCCGTTCGAGATTTTCCGAAGCTCACTTGTATAAAAGACGTTCAGGACTTTTTAGGCCTTGCGAGATATTTTAGAAAATATGTGTGTCAATATGCTCAGATTTATTACGCGCTCCCTTGTGTGGACATCTAAGATCAAGGAACTAGTCAGGCTCCGGCATTGCTACCTTGTGTGGACATATCCGGACCATACGACACACTTGCTCCCAAGTTTTCGCAGACGTTAAGTAAACGCCGAACGAACAGCATACCTGCCAGGCTCCGGCATTTCTCCCTTGTGTGGACATATCCGGACCACACGGCACTCTTGCTCCCTACGTTTGGGTTCACTATTACGCGAGACCATTTTATAAGTACGAACCATTGTATTAAAGTGAAATATATCATTGTCGTTACTAGTCAAGTGGATCTTCTTTGTGATCAGCCCGACCCTTTCACGTAACAAATAACAACCAACGTTACAAGCTCAAATTTGCGTTAACAACTGAACCAGTTTTGAAATTATATGTATAATCCGAAGGCAGAAACGGAGTTGCATACAGACGCATCTATTATCGGTTACGGAGCTATCTTATTACAAAGAAACAGTGAGAAAGACGTTGTGCAACCGGTATATTATGCAAGTGGTACGACCAAACCAGCTGAAGCGAAATATTGCAGATATGAGCTTGAGGTCCTCCCGATTGTCAATGCTCTGAAAACATTTCGAGTATGTTACATATGGAGAATATTCTCCATACGACGCTCTCAACGCGTTTTCGAGCTCGCGTCTGCGAAGGGAAGCGTCCTAAAAATCCTTCGGTTATCTTAAACAAATAGCGAGGGTCCTAAGCACATGTGCAACCAGCTGCACTATGATCGAGGCGGGAGTGACCCGACGAAGACTCCCCGAATTTCTTTATATGGAAATTCTATTACATTCTCATACATTTGGGGGTATATAAACCCTTTGGTTCCTACCCTCATTGGTTCAGAGTCACACAGTCACTCGTAGAGTCACGTCGTGTCACGCTCGTACAGAGACAGTCATATCTAGAAGTATTGGGCTTAGTGCACCTTGCGAATCATAGATTAGCCCGTTAACATCCGTTAGTCCGGTCGAAGTTCTTTCGGTATATTCTAAAGCGGCTCTCAGACCCCGCACCGCCAGTGCGTCAACATCGTGCAAATACTTAGGTAACTCACACACTATATACTATTTTATCGCGACAATTACATTTGTACAAACGACTGATATCAATATATATATATATTGTTCACCACTAAATCGAGTAGATTCGTTAAACCCATCTTTACTCCGTAATCCTTTATATTAGTAGTAACGTTCCCACATATACAACTTAACCGCTCGAGTTGTATTGAATATTAATTTAGAGTTACGGGACAAACTAACATTTCCTGCGGCTCCCTGATTTCACATCAGGTTCACTCACGAAACCTAACCCATCCTACAGCTCCCTGGTTTCGCACCAGGTTCGTCTGTATCCTACGGCTCCCTGATTACGCATCAGGTTCGTCCGTACGTCTACCAATCTCCCAACAGCTCCCCAGCTACGCGCTGGGTTCGTCTGTGAATAAACCAACCTCCTAGCAGCTCCCCGACTACGCGCCGGGTTCGTCTGCAACTTCTTGTCCTAGTGGCTCCCCGACTACGCGCCGGGTTCGTCCACGACGTTATCACCCTCCTGCGGCTCCCTGATTTCGCATCAGGTTCGTCCGCGCACCTTACTAACAAATACAAACCATATTCCTTGGGTAATACCAACCTCGCCGGTCAGGGCGTAGCCCATAGCCCTGGCTCGTAACAAGTATATCTTTTAGGTATTAACTGTAAGATAGTTACGGATTGCAAGGCGTTCACGTGCACAATGAAGAAAAAGTATTTGAGCGTTAGAATAGCACGGTGGGCCTTGTCACTCGAGGAAATGTCTTGCACGGTGGAACATCGAGCAGGTAGTAAAATCCAGCATATAGATGCATTAAGCAGATATCCACAGCCTTCTATATTTTTGGTGCAAGAAGAATTCGATAGTATCTTAGTAAAGATTAGATTAGCTCAAAAAGGGGACCATGAGATAGGAAAATTGCTCGAGAAAATAGAATGAAACGGCAGCGAAGAATAACATATGTATTACAAAACGATTTATTGTATAAGCAGATAAACGATGAAATGCTTACTGTAATTCCTAAGTTAATGCAGGATTGTATAATTCGACAGGCACACGATCGAGATCATTTTTCGACGGATAAAACAAAGAAAATAATCCAACGCGATTTTTGGTTTCCAAAAATGAATAGTAAAATTGATACAGTGGTGCGTAATTGTATTCAATGTATATTAGCTGGAAGAAAGCAAGGTAAACAAGAAGGATACTTACATTGTATTGAGAAAGGTAATTCACCACTAGATGTTTTTCACATTGATCATTTAGAACCTCGCCCTTCAGGCTGTAGTATACTGTCAACCGGTTGACACAAGGGAGGAAGTGGTAGCGAGAATACTTGTTGCGCCGCGACGCATCGCCACGGTCACTCCCGACACGTTGCGTAAAGTCCAACGCAGCGTGTGGCGTCACGCAGAGGCGTGCATTTAGGTTTGTAAGAGCGTATTGTAAGAATGATATTGTATGAGTATATTGTACGTCGATGTAGAATTTAATAAATGACATTACAGGTTCAGGGGGTGCAATTTGAGCACGTCCTCACCACTTTGCACTAACAAGGGAAGGACCCCAACTGTCCGACTTCGATTTTCACGAGCTTTTGTAAGATGATAGTATATAGGTCCCTAATGATAGGTGTCAAATATTAGCTTCAGACGCTCAATTGTTTAAAAGATATAAACAATTAAAGTTACGTACCCCTTTTATGCCTTGAGTATAAACACATTTAATAGAAACTGTGATGGCGTAGTGTTATAGTACGGTGGCTCCTACCACGAAAGTCCTGGTTTCGATTCCCGCCAAGTACATTTTTTTTTTTAATTTCTATTGTGATTGCATCGTAGACGATGCAGGATTAACTAACTTCTACGCGCCTAGTGATGCATCTGGGACTACCCACGAAAATTTCGGTACATAAACATTTTGAGAAAGCATAAACATCGTGCGTGCGGCGTTGGGTCAACGCATGAGTGATAAACCAAATATCAATTCTACTATCTACACTTCGACGATATCAATTACGAACCGTATCTTCCACGAATAGAAAATACTACATATTAAGAAATATTGTATCGAAATTATTAATAATTGAAAGCAAATTTCAATACTATACTAATAGTATCTTTTTAAACTATTATCTAAAGAATGAGAACTTTTTATTGTTATTAGTCATTCTTTTTTATTTGTATCGTGTACGATGCAATCACAGTAAAATTTAAAAAAAATGTAATTGGGGGAAATCGAAACCAGGACTTTCGTGGTACGAGCCACCGTATTATCACACTACGCCATCACAGTTTCTGTTAAATGTGTTTATACTCAAGGCATAAACAGAGGTACGTAACTTTAATTGTTTATATCTTTTAAACTATTGAGCGTCTGAAGCTAATATTTGACACCTATCATTAGGAACCTATATACTATCATCTTACAAAAGCTCGTGAAAATCGAAGTCGGACAGTTGGGGTCCTTCCCTTGTAAGACCACCGCCACCGCCGCCACCACAATCGGCACCTTTCGGAGCTACATTTTTTAAATATTCAAACGTAGAAACTGTAAATCGTTTAAACTATACTGAAATTTGACCGTGCAAGAAAACTGACCGTGATTGAAGTGAGTTCACCAGCCCGACCGTAAAATCAGGTGTTCGGAGACACAGTTTTTTAAACGTAGGGAACAATAAATCGTTGTAAAGTAAACAACAATTTCGAAGTGGCAGTGAAAGTGTCCCTGAAGTGAAGTGAAGTGACCGTGCTAGAAAACTGAACGTAAGTGAAATGAGTTCACCAACCCAGCCGTAACATCAGCTGTTCACGATTGCCTCGAAAATCTACGCCTACAGAGTGAAGCGGCACGGCAGTCAACTACGCAGTCGCGTGGGAAATTCTCAACAAAAGATATAACCAGCCCGCAATAATCGTTGGGAACCACATAAAAGCTTTATTCAATATCCCTCAAACAAATCACGCTTCCTAACAAGAACTTCGAGCGTTCTTGAATCATATTGAAACACACTATCCGGCTTTACAATCTCTTGTCGGATATGGTGATAGGATTTGAGAAAGGGGATGGAATAACTTCCCTTTCAATAATCGTACTTAGTTTTATTATACCGAGTCGTGGTACACGCTCGCGATACCCGCGACTGCTTGTACCCAATTCTTTACAACGACTCTTTGTTCACTCTGCTGAAACTCTGCAAACTCTCATTTGCAGCTTCCCTCTCATTCTATTCCTCATTCGTTCTCACTCATTAGGACCCACACCGACACACACATCCTTGGCACGTGTCAAAGATCGACAACGGGCCACCATGCACTCAAGGCTTCTCGTGCATTCCCAGAAAGCATTCGCTCCTTCCTAGAGATAAACATTCGCTCGACGTTTCCACTAACACTCTTCATTCGCACCTCACGCTACATTCGATACTTCCTGTCACTCTACGGCTTTGACCTAAACATAAGGCGTCAGCTTATCGCCGCCACACTCTCAATCAACCACCCACAGATACCCTTCTTCTTTACGGTTTCACTCCAAAAACAGAGCGCCAAACGACCTTAAAATAGAAGCAATGTACCCATCAGATTCCATTCCCCAAGGTGGAAGACCTTTTCACCTTCTTGCACGAACGCTACAAAATCCTAGAACCTATAGGCTCAAACTCCCACACCCCGTCAAATATCCACAGACTCGCATCTTCGCCTAATCACACAAATTACCGTAATGAGTCACGAACCACTTCCAATAACCAAACATCCGCGCACTCGCTATTCATAACGGACGCAGTGGCCGCCGACCTGCGAAGCATATCAGCCGCCGAAACACTCGTTCCTCACAACTCAGATACGGTGTAACTTCTATCGGGGTTTCCATTTCGCGCAAAGCTACGAGCAGTTACAAACATTGTCTGCATCCGAACAGTTACAGTTGGCCCAGAACAAAAATCTCTGCACAAATTGCCTACGTGACAATCATGACGTCACTACCTGCCAAGCTCCTATCTGCAGGCAATGCCATAAAAAACACCATACTCTGCTTCATCAAGAAAGTGAGACACCTTCAACATCAGTGCAGACCATCGCGGACAAACACAGGAATGTCGAGTATTGTTAGATTCCGGATCTCAAGCGCATCTATTAACGGAACGTATGGCTAAAAAATTAGGCTTAGCTATTCAAAAAACGTCCATCCCAGTTAGCAGTACGAACCAGATGGTATCTGGGTAAATCATGTAACCAAAACCATGCCACGAGCGCACAATATCCAATAGGACAACTATCACCAAGCAGATTACAATCCACCCGACCCTTCCTGGTGGCTGGCGTGGATTATTGCGGGCCATTCTTTATCAAAGAAACGAGCTTTCGCAATACAAAGAAAATAAAAACGTACGCCGCGATATTCGTATGCTTCAGCACGAGGGCAGTGCATATTGAACTCGTGAGCCTACTTCCGAAGCATTTCTCGCGGTTCTCAAACGATTCTTTGCCAGACGCGGAAAAGGTAGTGATCTGTACTCCGATAACTCTACCACCTTTACAGGCGCAAAAAACGAACTAGAGGCGATACAAGCAACAGTCTTAGCAAACGAAACAAAAATACGAGACTACCTCACAAAACTAAGCATAACCACATTTCGGTGGATTATGGAAAGTCGCAGTCAAGTCGTGCAAACACCATCTGACCAGAATCATGGGAGGCGCCCGGTTCACGTTTGAGGAATTAGCCACCTGCCTAACAGAAATAGAGGCTATCTTAAATTCCCGTCCACTAACACCGCTGTCTTCCGATCCCAACGATCTCAATCCTTTAACTCCCAGCCACTTCCTAATACGTGTGTTCCGGCGAAGCCGGTAAGCTCGGCCTCCTGGTGTGTCTCTGTAAATGTGCGTATGTGCGTGAGTGAGCACCAACAGCGATGCGTAGCCAGTACGGTGGCTAATTGTCCAGCGAGCAACTCTTTGGAGAGAGTGAGTCGTATTACATGAGCGAAAGGAGAATTTTTATTTTGTTTTTGTGAAAATCTTAAGAACCACGGAGGAGCCCGATCTCCCAACTCTTAACATTATACATATACACAATAAAGTGACTAATAAACCATCGGTAGAGAGTCTTTTCGCGCTGCAAAGCACTACTCCTTTGTTCCCACGTGAACCGGCAACTTATAACTTTTGGAGTGTTCCGACGAAATCGACGTCTGTTGGTCGGTAAGAAATAACATAACGATAGCAATACAGAAATGAAAGAGGCCACGATGGTCGTCCAAAAGGAAGACAACACCCTCCCTCTCCACTGGCCGATGGAGCGCATCCCCGCAAACCATCCAGGAGAGGACGGCATCATCCGAGTGGTTACTATTAAAACCACTCACGGCGAATACAAGAGGAGTGTAAAAAGGATCGCCCCTTTACTAATCGAACGAATCAGCGAATCCGGAACCTAGCAAATAACAACTTTGCCGACCTACACATAAATACACGTAAATGTACATAATATGATAACCATCATAATGTTATAATAAATAGTAATAAGTATATGACCACATAGGACCATAAGAAAGGGACGGACCCATAAAAAAACGGGGGAACATACTTTCTGTAGATCACATACTCACATGTACATACCGATACACCTATATATATACAGGGTGTCAGAACACTCAGGGAACATCGGGGTATAAGGTGTAGCTGGGGTGATTCTAAACAACTTTTTCCTTAACCCAAATGTCCTGGATAGTAGCGTTTTTTAGTTATTAACGAAAAACACTGACCAATGAGAGCGCCCACTGGGCATCGGCTGACCCGCGCTCAGGTGCGAACCGATCATTTGCGGTCGGTCGTGATGGGGGCATCGAGGGTACCGAGGGAAGCGTGCGGCAAATGTTACATCGTCTTAGTTAAGAATAATGTGGAATTATTCGTTATTCGTGAATAAGAAATACACTAATAAGTCGTGTAATAACCGTGTTCGATACGTTTATTCATTATCCGAAAGGAATAAACTGTTTTATTACTTATGAAAAAAATATTTTTTTCATCAGTACGTTTTCAGGTGGATAAATTATGTTTTAAGACAAACGATTTGCATAAATAATGTTAGGAAAAGCTAGTTAAACTTACCCATTCGTTCACGAATTAACCTGCTTAACATTGTGCGAATCCTGACCTAGGCAACGGTCAACAGCTGATGTTACGGCCGGCTTAGTATCCAAGCACGATCACTTCACTTCACGATAACTTAACTTGACGGTCGCTTGCACTTGCCACTGTGAAATGTGGGGATATTTAAAAAGAATTTATTGTTCCTACGTTTGAACATTTTGAAATATTCTGCGTGTGTACGATTCATGTTGCTCGTTCGGTTAGCAGCATGGCTCTGCCAGCTCGACGTTATCTGCCCGATAATCCAAACAAGGAATCAATCGGCAGCAGGGTACTTAGGATCTGTGTCCGATGGGTACGTGCGCTATCGGGTTCCGCCGTGGTGTTCCCCAGATGCCCAGCTAGAGCGCACGCAATTCGAAAACTCTTACACACGTATCGCTGCAATATTATACCACACAGTTCTTTTCCCTTCTATTGAAAAAATATTCCATCCCTAACAAACGCCACCTCGGACCCACGAAATGCTTAAGCTGGCAGAGACATTCTGCTCTTCGCACGAGTAACATGGATCGTACACCAGTAGAATGTTACCAAATGTTTTTTGTATTCGCGCAGTGCAGTGGCAATGCCAACGCTGCCGTTGTTCGGTTCCGCGAGTTACATCCCGGCGAACGAACACCGAGTGCTAAAGTTTTCCGCGCAATGGCGAACCGCCCGTATTCGACTGATTCATTTCGTGTGGATCGATTAGAAATGGGCCCATCGCGTCGAATTCCGTCGGCACAGTTAGAAGCAGTACTAGAAGAGTTCGACCGGGATGGCACGCAGAGTGTGCGAGAAGTCAGCAGGCGGCTGGGGTATGTTTAAATTTACAAATACATAAACATTTTATAATAAAAATGGAATTCAAAAATGGAATTTATTTTAGTCTCAATCGGACAACAGTGCACCGGATCTTGCGGGCTGAAGGTATGCACCCGTTTAAGTATGTGCGGACACATACACTGCACCCCCAAGATTGCTCCCAACGGGTGGAATATTCACGGTGGCTGTTGGGAGAAATCACGCGGAATCCGTCGTTCTGCAGATACGTTTTGTGGACTGATGAAGCCCATTTTAACCGGGAGGGATGCTTCAATGGCCACAATTCGCACGTGTGGAGCGATGAGAATCCGTTCGCGATTCGTCAACGTGCGGCACAGGAACGCTGGTCAATCAATGTATGGACCGGCATTTGCGATGAATTTATTGTTGGGCCATACATTCTACCGGATAGATTGGATGGCCCAACGTATAAACATTTTTTGGAGCATGTTCTTCCGGGTCTCTTGGAAGAAATTCCTTTAGAAATTCGGAGGAACATGTATCTCCAGCATGATGGGGCTCCCGCCCATTATGCCGCAAATGCTCGTGAGTAGTTAGATGAAGCCTTTAGCGACAGGTGGATTGGCCGCCGCGGTCCTGTGCCGTGGCCCCCACGGTCTCCGGATATGAATCCGTTGGATTTTTTTTCTGGGGGCACCTAAAGGTACGTTAAGTATCACTATTATTTTGCACTAACTTTAAAAATCTGGATTTACGCATTTTGCATTTTTCGTAATTTTTTCAGACCACAGTGTACCGCCAGCCAATTAAGACGAGGGAAGAAGTGGTGGCGCGGATTCATGGCGCTGTCGCCATGATAACTCGCGACACGCTGCGAGGAGTCCAATATCAGGTGCAGCGGCGCGCAGAGGCGTGGATTCAGGTTTATAAGAATGATATTGTACGTCGATGCGGAATTTAATAAAGGACATTACAGGTTCAAGGTGGCCACATCGAGCCCATAATGAATAGCCTGATGCGCCTCAATTAACAAAACCGCCACCACATTCGGCCCCTTTTGGGGCCAACAATCGGCACCTTTCGAAGCCACATTTTTAAAACATTTCAACGTAAGAACAGCAAATTGTTTTTAACTATACCCAAATTTCACAGTGGCAAGTGCAAGCGACCGTCAAGTTAAGTTATCGTGAAGTGATCGTGCTTGGATACTAAGCCGGCCGTAACATCAGCTGTTGACCGTTGCCTAGGTCAGGATTCGCACGGGGAGCAGAAGCTGGTGCGGGACTTCCCGGCGGTGTTAACGCCGGGTCGAAACCCTGATGGAACTGATGTTCTCCAATACATTGGTCACGTTATCGTGGACAGGTGCGGAGAACTTCGGTGAAGTTGGAGGGCCCAAACTGTCTAAATCCACTCATCTCACCTCCACGTGGGGCTCCCCGGGTCCCTGCACCGGCATAGCTGGGGCAGGGGGCGAAAGAGTGAGTGGTAACCGGACGGATCAATCGAAGACGAAAGGGCAAGAGAGGAGTTTACAATCCAATATGACAGACACGAAACAAGGAATGGAAAATTACTGCTCAGGAGGACTCGGAACCTCCAGGGCCGGCGTAGTGAGGGTGGTCAAGCAGGCCCCCGCTGCGTCGTCATCTAACGACTGCGGGATGTCGGTGGTGGAAGACCAGGCCACCGCACATCTCAGGACTACTGGCGAGAGGAAGGGTGCACTGGAAGGCGTACCTGAAGTCCAGTCCGACTCTGGATCGAGTATCCAGGGAAGGACGAGAGCACAAGGAGGAAGAGACCCAGAGTCTGGGCTTCGTCGGACTCACCGCATCAGGGACACCACGCTGGACGGGATGCCACCACATCGGAGTCGGACGAAGGAGCAGCCCGAAGATGCGGCCCTTCCGGGGAAACCAAGTTTGGCAGGAGCTCGGAACGGGCTCTGCCAAAGGTGGACCAATTGCGCCAGGAGGCGAAGAAGGGGTCCAATTGAGAATTGGGAGGGACGGTCCTTGACCATATGAGGGAAGTGGAAAGGATTTCTACCAACTCGAAAAACCTCAAGGGCACGTTTGTCCGGGCTCTGAGAGTGGCCGCCAGGGAAACCACAGTGGCGGTCACTGAACTGATTCAGCGCTCCTCCGACTCCACCGAGGCGCGGTGGTTGTCGGTGGAGAACAACCAACTAAGGGCGGAGCTTGCGGCAATAAAGAAGAAGCTCATGGAGCTCAGGAAGGAGAGGCGAAACACTGCGGGATGGGAGGGGAACGGCCCTCAGGCTGCACCATTGCCGGTGGCGAAGAAAACGATCGGGCCAGAAGGAAACACGACCCAGGAAACGAACACAAACCTCGCTGAAAGGATGGCCGAGATTCAGCGTCAACAGCGGCAGCAGGAGGCCAGGAGAAGTGAGGTGCCTGGAGACTCGCAGCTGTCTGCGACGCTGCGGAGAACTGAAGCCTCGAGAATGGAGCGGGCCCAGAGCACTCAAAAGGAGGGGACAAAGGAGGGGACAATACAGGATAGGCTACTATCCCTCATAAGGTGGGAAATGGCCGCCATGGAGAGGCGGCTGATGGCGGCCTTCGGAAACATGTGCCTGACGGAAGACGAGGCGAGGCGAAGGTCGCGTGAGGGGATTGCTACAACCCGGACCCTCGAGATCCAGTCATCGGCTGCGGAGGTGGCGACCCCGATCTCCCAAGTGGTGCTACCGCCACCGGGAGAAAGGAACATCGGGGACTGGAGAGTGGTCCGCAGCAAGACGGCCAGGAATAAAGCAAAGAGGGAAGCCAGAGGCAGGGCGGAACAGAACATAAGGCGAAGGAACAACCCGGCCCCCCTCCTCCCTGCGGCAGACGCAGGCGAGACCCCAGAGGGCGACAGGGGCCGACGAAGGACGACCTGGGCAGCGGGGGAAGCAACACGCGGAGGAGGACAACAACAACGCACCAGGACGCCGGGGAAAGAAGATGAGACCTGTCCTACAGAGGCCCCCTAGAACGCGGCCGTCACCCTGACGGCGGCACCGGGGGCAAAGATGACGTACGCCCAGGCAATGGCGGCCTCGAGGGTAAAGATCAGCCTCACCGAGATGGGGATTGAGGGGGTGAAGCCTAAAACCTCAAGGACAGGCGGGCTAATACTGGAGGTACGGGGGCCGGCCAGCCAGGAGAAGGCCCAACAACTGGCCAGTAAAATGGCCGGAGTACTGGAGGGAACGGGAGTGAGGGTCTCCAGGCCAACAAAGACGGCGGAACTGCGGGTGAGGGGCCTGGACGTGTCCACCAGGCCCCAAGAGGTGGTGACAGCCGTGGCTGCCGCTGGAAAGTGCCTGGAGACCGAAATAAAAGTGGGAGAAGTCACATTTAGCCCTGCCGGCCGGGGGCGGTGTGGCTGCTATGCCCACTGGAGGCAGCACACAGGATTGCAAAAACGGGACGTCTAATCGTGGGATGGTGCAACGCCACGGTGGAGCCCCTGAAGGCGCGCCCGCTCCAGTGCTTTAAATGCCTGGAGCTGGGGCATACTAGGAGCGGGTGCCCCAGCACGGTAGACAGGAGCCAGATGTGCTACCGATGCGGGGGAGAGGGCCACCGGGCAAACAATTGCTCGGCTGCTCCACAGTGCCCGGTGTGCAGGGATCGAGGCCGACCGGCAGGACACAGGCTGGGGGCTCCCTCCTGCGCCCCTGGCCTAACGGGAGGACGAAGGGGGAGACAGGTGCCTGCACCGCGCACCTCCCCGACAAGCATGGAGGTAACGACGACGTCGGCAGCGGAAGAGGAGACCACGGCCCCAGGACGACACCCAACCCAAGAACAAGGGAAGGAGGGGACGAGCCAGGACGACGTCGCCGCGCAACGCCCTACGGAGGAGGGCATCCCTAACAAACGCCACCTCGGACCCACGAAATGCTTAAGCTGGCAGAGACATTCTGCTCTTCGCACGAGTAACATGGATCGTACACCAGCAGAATGTTACCAAATGTTTTTTGTATTCGCGCAGTGCAGTGGCAATGCCAACGCTGCCGTTGTTCGGTACCGCGAGTTACATCCCGGCGAACGAGCACCGAGTGCTAAAGTTTTCGGCGCAATGGCGAACCGCCTGTATTCGACTGGTGCATTTCGTGTGGATCGGTCAGAAATAGGCCCATCGCGTCGAATTCCGTCGGCACAGTTAGAAGCAGTACTAGAAGAGTTCGACCGGGATGGCACGCAGAGTGTGCGAGAAGTCAGCAGGCGGCTGGGGTATGTTTAAATTTACAAATACATAAACATTTTATAATAAAAATGGAATTCAAAAATGGAATTTATTTTAGTCTCAATCGGACAACAGTGCACCGGCTCTTGTGGGCTGAAGGTATGCACCCGTTTAAGTATGTGCGGACACATACACTGCACCCCCAAGATTGCTCCCATCGGGTGGAATATTCACGGTGGCTGTTGGGAGAAATCGCGCGGAATCCGTCGTTCTGCAGATACGTTTTGTCCACTGATGAAGCCCATTTCAACCGGGAGGGATGCTTCAATGGCCACAATTTGCACGTGTGGACCGATGAGAATCCGTTCGCGATTCGTCAACGTGCGGCACAGGAACGCTGGAGCTCGGGTAAAATTCACCGCCCGGATGCTCCAAACAAACCTCAACCACTCCCGCAGAGCACAGGACCTGCTCGTGCAGACCATGCGGGAGTGGGGGGTGGGAGTGGCAATTGTTGCGGAGCCATATGCGGTCCCCGTTAGCCAGAGGGGATGTGCTCCTGGGATGGGCAGCGGGTCTGGATCTCAGGCTGGTAAATCGCGGGTCCGCGGCGACCTGTGTGCGGTGGCAGGGCACGTCCATAGTGGACCTTACGTGGGCCAGCCCTGCTGCGGTGCGCAGGATATCAAGCTGGAGAGTGGCGGAGGACGTGGAGACACTGTCGGACCATCTTCACGTCATCATGGAGGTGGTTGCCACTGGCGGGCCCGCTGTGCAAAGCCGGCCTGGGAGGGGGGCTGCGCCGCTCCCGCTGAAATGGGTGCTGGGCCGGGTCAACAGGGACGTCTTGGCGGCGGCGCCTCACGCCGTCGCATGGTCCGGCCCGCACCCGGGGGAGCGAGCCAATGCGGAAGGAGAAGCGGAATGGTTCCGGGGTACCATGAAGACGGTGTGCGATGACGCCATGCCCCGGGCCACACCTCCGAAGGGGAGAAGGGCGGTGTATTGGTGGTCCCGGGAGATAGGGGAGATAAGGGCGGTGCGCATTCGCGCGCGCCGCCGGTACACGAGGACTCGACGACGGGAGCGGCGTCCAACAGGATCGGCGGCTCTAAGGTACGGGGAGTATAGAGAGGCGCGGGCGGCGCTCCGACGGGCCATAACAGCGGCCAAGACCGGTGCCTGGAAAGAGCTGTTGGGAACGTTGGACCGAAGCCCCTGGGGACGGCCGTATCTAATAGTCATGGGCAAGATGCGGCCATGCCCCCCCCCCCCCCCCCCCCCCCCACTGACGCAGACGGTAGAGCCTCGGCTGCTCGGTGGGGTTTTGGACGCCCTGTTCCCTGGAACTGGGAGAGAGGAGAGTATGCCCCGACTGGTGCGAGAGGGGACCATGAACCCGGAGAACTGGGCCGACGGGATGGACGTGACACAGGGAGAACTGGCATCGGCGGTCCGGAAGATGACGGCCCGCAACGCGGGGCCGGGTCCGGACGGGATCCCAGGGAAGGTGATGGCGTGGGCGGTGCCGTTCATGGAGAGCAGGCTCAGGCGGATGTTCAGCGTGTGCCTGCGGACTGGGGAGTTCCCATCATCTTGGAGGAGGGGAAGGTTGGTGCTGCTGAAAAAAGAGGGCAGACCGGCGGGGGAGCCATCAGCGTATAGGCCGATATGCCTGCTGGACGTGGCTGGAAAGATGCTGGAGAGCATAATTGCGGGCCGCGTCACGGAGCATCTTTCCGGGGTAGGACCCAATTTGGATGAGAGCCAGTATGGATTCCGCAGGGGGCGGTCAACTTTGGACGCGATAGCCCGCGTCTGAACCATAGCGGGGGCTGCCACTTCCAGGGGCGGAGTGGTGTTGGCGGTGTCGCTAGACATCGTCAATGCCTTTAACTCCGTACCCTGGGAGGTGATACAGGGGGCGCTAATCCACCACCAGGTGCCCCCTTACTTGAGAAGGATACTTGGGTCCGACCTGTCTGGCAGGTGTATCGAATATATGGGAAGGAGCGGGGCAGAGAGCAGGGGGGTGGAGTGCGGAGTCCCGCAGGGGTCGGTCCTGGGCCCGTTACTGTGGGACCTCGCGTATGACTCCGTCCTTCGGACTGGCCTTCCACCCAACGTCAGTGTCACCTGCTACGCAGATGACACGCTGGTGCTGGTGTCGGGGAAGGACTTCGGGAGAACCGCGCGCCTCGCCGAGCTGGGAGTGGCCTGCGTGGTGGCGAGTGTTGAAAAACTTGGCCTGCGAGTGGCGCCTCAAAAAACGGAGGCCATTTGGATGCTGGGGGGACCTCGACGCGGGGAGCCGCCCGCCACGGGGATATGCATAGGACGGACCTGTGTGGGAGTGAGTCGCCAGCTGAAATACCTGGGACTCGTCCTCGATGCGCGCTGGAGTTTCGAGACTCACTTTAGCGCCTGGCTCCCCGACTGGAGGGGGTTGCGGCCGCGCTGGGCCGCATACTCCCGAATCTTGGGGGCCCGGCTGTGGAGGTGCGTCGCCTCTACGCGGGGGTTGTGCGGTCGATGGCATTGTACGGGGCACCCGTATGGAACGGCGACCTAGCGGCCAGTCGGCGCAGCCGCGAAATGCTGCGTCGGGTGGAGAGAAGAGTAGCCATAAGGGTCGCGAGAGCATACCGCACGGTCTCGTATGAGGCGGCGATGATCCTGTCGGGGCTCCTGCCGCTGGACATCCAGGCAGGAGTAGCTGCAGCAGACTTCGCCTCGGCGAGGGCGCCAACTGCTGACGGTGACCCGCGGGATCGGGAAGAGGAGGTAAGAGTCTCGAGGCTTCGGTCCCGGCGAAGGGCGGTGACGGAATGGAGGGCCAGACTGGCTGGATCAGCTGGCGCGGGACGGCGCGTGGTGGAGGCAAGTCCTGCCTAGCCTGGAGAAGTGGCTGGGCAGGTCGTGGGGCCGCCTAACATACAGGATGACGCAGGTGCTCACCGGACATGGATGCTTTGGTGAGTACCTGCATCGCATCCAGCGAGAAGAAACGGCACAGTGCTGGCACTGCGGGGAAGGAGATGACTCGGCGAGGCACACCCTGGAAGAGTGCCCGGCTTGGGCTGCGGAGCGCCGAGCCCTAAGAAGAGCGGTGGGTCCGGATCTTGCGCTCCCGGTGGTAGTCGCCGGCATCCTGCGCGACCGGGCGGCTTGGAGTGCCCTGGCCTCCTTCTGCGAAGAAGTTATGTTGCAGAAGGAGGCAGCGGAAAGGGGCAGGGAAAGAGCAGACCCTGCTCGGCGAAGAGGTGGTGTCGGCAGGAGGCGGCGTCAATAGACCCGCCGTGTCCGACTGGGATCCCTGGGGGGATGGGATGGTAGGGACCTTCTGTCCCCACAAAGGACGACGGGCCGTCTGATCGGGGGTCAGGCGGCCATTGCACGTGGCAAGGGAGGGGCCGCATTGCGTAGTGGCTGCGCGATGCGGCTAGGGGTAGCTAATTGCAGACTTTGGAGGAGGGTCCTTCTGACCCTCCTCGGAACGGACCTCCTACTTAGTTTGAGGAATGGCGTGGGAGGGCGTGGCGTTGTGTCCGCAGGGGTTCCACACGCCCTCCCAAGTCGCTAGAGATGGCCACCGTGTGGGTTTCAGTCGGTAAGAATCCGACACTACCCCGGTCTCTCCCCAGAGACCGGGGTGTCTCATGTAAGATTTCCCACACGTAACAAAAAAAAAAAACAAAAAAAAGGTCAGGATTCGCACAATGTTAAGCAGGTTAATTCGTGAACGAATGGGTAAGTTTAACTAGCTTTTCCTAACATTATTTATGCAAATCGTTTGTCTTAAAACATAATTTATCCACCTGAAAACGTACTGATGAAAAAAATATTTTTTTCATAAGTAATAAAACAGTTTATTCCTTTCGGATAATGAATAAACGTATCGAACACGGTTATTACACGACTTATTAGTGTATTTCTTATTCACGAATAACGAATAATTCCACATTATTCTTAACGAAGATGATGTAACATTTGCCGCACGCTTCCCTCGGTACCCTCGATGCCCCCATCACGACCGACCGCAAATGATCGGTTCGCACCTGAGCGCGCGTCAGCCGATGCCCAGCGGGCGCTCTCATTGATCAGTGTTTTTCGTTAATAACTCAAAAACGCTACTATCCAGGACATTTGGGTCAAGGAAAAAGTTCCTGAGTGTTCTGACACCCTGTATATATAGATTTAATTCATAGATTGTAAGAACACCTACAGTAAGCATACACGGGTGTATATTTAATATTTTTAATATTAATAACCACAATATTTATAAACACGCAAACACAGACATACACATCGTGCGTAAATAGCTGGCAGCCCTTCTAATGATCCATAGTGATCTGTCTTGTACATCGCGATTCCAGAAGGTTCGACTAAAGCAAATTCATGACACGGTCAAGCTAATACTATTTTTTAGGAATATTTCTGACGGTTTAAAACATGGCCTCGGATTTAAGTGATTCTTGGGGCCGATTTTCAGAGGCAACGCCTGCTATCTCCCGCCGCACGTATTGGCCCCGAGATCGCCTAGCGGCTCGAAGCTCCTAAGGAGCGTAGCATATGAATAGCGGTCCATGGGACATGGGACGATGTGGAATCCTATTGATACGAGTGTCGCCCTAATGCGACCCGCGCGGTTCATATGCTACGCGCCTGAGGAGCCTCGAGCCGATTGGCGATCGCAGGGCCAAGACGCGCGGCCGAGAAAAGGAGGCGTTGCTCGGACGCCTGGATGGAATGGAACGGAGAACACGCACCTTAGAAAGACACTGACCAGCGCATCTTTATTATGTATCAACTAAGAAGTCAGACAGACAAGTCTATTACGCGATACGATCTAAGAACTCAAGCAATAAGAACTCAATGTAAGAACTCAATCAATTAGAACTAAATCAATAAGAACTCAATCAATCAGAACTAAATCAATAAGAACTCAATCAATTAGAACTAAATCAATAAGAACTCAATCAATTAGAACTAAATCAATAAGAACTCAATCAATTAGAACTAAATCAATAAGAACTCAAATATACACAATTTTAACTAGTGAACTATCATGTTATTATAACTCAATCAATTCCTCCACGAAATCATAAAGAGCGCACACGTTCAGTTACGATACTTGACTGGACGTCACCTTACGCTCGAAACATTATTGTTTTCGAACTTTTAATGGAAGTTTGTAGATGCTCAGTATCGTGGATATGCAGCACAGTTTTGCCGGATTTAAAAAATTAGGGGACCATGCTAAAAACACGGAAGACTGTGGAATTGGACACAGACAAATAACCGGCATGTAACGGTCGGGCCTGAGAACCACCCTCAGAGTAAAATGCGATATGTGCCAATATAAAGGTGAGATCCACAGTGAACCTGACGAAAGCAGCAAAATGGAAACAAACCAGAGTGCCGTTGCTGGGACAATTTTGAATGGAGGCAGTTAGTATATACAAAGTTATATACAAATCTGTAAAGTCTAATAAAAACGCAGATGCCCTATCACGTAACGCTGTTCAATCTTTACCACTTCAAGTGGACAGTGACTCATCGGAATCAATATTTAATCCACGTACTCCACCACGGTCATTTCAAGTTCAAGGTATTTCAAATGTACCTCCTGCTATCACTGATTCTCCCCAAAGAAAATCCGCCGACAGAGATTCTCCATTTCTATCCTCACCAACACATTCCGACGTAACTGCTAGTTCATCTGAAAACCTAATTGACAGTGATAGAATACCTTATAATCCGCAGAGGAAATTAATTATCGAATGCCGCGGCAAGCTTATAATGAGGCGTGGTAACTTAGTTTTCTTTACAACCGTTAACGGTGTTCCGTTAACGGAACACAGGTGCTCATGAACTGGCAACTCAAAACAAATTTCCAAAATTCCAAAATGCTTGCTTTTGCAGAGCTAAAGTGTTTGATGAATCGCAATTTCATTACATAGCTATTCCTGTTAAATCTGACCTTTTGCAATTTTTCTAAAAGAGAAGATGTAGTAGAGGGACTCAAGCCGCTGTTGAATGTAACACAGGAATTGCAATTAAAAGCGGTTAGCTTATCAAAATCACGAATCGACGATCTTCCATGGAATTTCATTCAAAATACAATTGTATCCATATTCTATGATGAAGATATTATTTTATGTCAAGGTGTCGTACAGATTCCTGAGGGAGATCGACGAGGAGAAATAATTTCCGAAAATCATGTCAGTGCTTTTGCTGGACATAAAGGCGTAACTAAGACCTATAAACGAATGAGGGAAAGGTATTGTTGGCCTAATATGAAACATGATATACAAGAATATATTGGAAAATGCGATAGCTGTCGAATTCGCAAATTGACGCGTATAAAAACTAAGCAACCAATGACAATAACGGGCACTCCAGGCGCTGTTTTCGATCAAGTTTCGTTAGATGTGGTTGGCCCCCTTCCCATTACGCCATCAGGGAATTCTTACATTTTAACAATGCAGGATTTTGTGACTAAATATATTTTAGCCTTACCATTGCGTCAAAATACAGCTATAGATATAGCGGATGCCATTGTCAATAATTTCATCTGTAGATTCGGCTCTCCCAAAGCCATTTTCACAGATCAAGGCTCAAGTTTCATTAATGGTATAGTAGAAAAACGTTTCCGTATTGTCCATTTTAAAACTACAGCTTTTCATCCCCAGAGCAACGGATCTATTGAACGCGCAACACATCACGTATTAGTAGAATATTTGAAACATTTCATAAGTAAACATCAGACATGGGATGAATGGTTAGCAATGACAACGTTTTCCTACAATACCAGTGTACATGAAAGCACACAATTTGCACCTCATGAATTAGTTTTTGGCAAGTTGGCTAATTTACCATCAAACGATTCAACCCAACTCACGGATGAAACGTACGCATATTACCTTAGAGAACTCAATTGTAAAATAGCGGAAACTCAATTTCAAGCGAAATAAAATTTATCACAGGCGAAATTGCGTTCAAAACAATATTATGACAGGAAACTTAATGTGAAAGTATTTAACACTGGTGACCGTGAATATCTGCTCAAAGAACCGGCTAAAGGGAAATTTAGTGACCAATACACTGGACCACACGTAATTTTAGAGGAACTTGATAATAATAATGTAAGAATTAGTTTTAAAAAGAAAACGCGTATTGTACATGCGAATAAACTTAAGCTGTGTAAGGCTGCGAAAACCACGCCAAAGCGTTGATGACTTTACTGCAACAAATGTGGACTTCACTCAATAACGCAAGCGTTCCAGTTTCAAAACTGATGCAAAAAATCAAACAGATTCAGCGTTCTACTGGCAGAATATGCAAATATAAAATATGCCAGATTATATACATATGTTCACTAATAATTCTGTATATCCAGTACAGAAGATGTCTATATCTACCGAATTCCAGCCATCTTCATGGTCATTGCAAATCTATTCGAAAATCATAGAGGTGGAACAAGGATCTTCACTGGCAAATATAATTTTCCACCGAATTTTATACGAGTTTTGTAAAAGGGAATGATCTTTTACAAAGTACCAACTGCAAAATTATTTAGCAGCAGATTCCGCGTCTGGAATCGGTGTAATAATTGGTTACCATACCAAGAAAGTGTTATTTACTACAATAGTGTGTGCTACAAAAAAGAAAGAAAAGCCCCGAAACCACACGTCCTTCGAAAACTGGGGCACGAATCAAGCATCAACGGCGATGGAACGTGACGCGATAGTTGAAGGGTTCAAGACTACCGTCGAAAAACGTGGACTCGTTTACCCAACGTTGGTTGTCGATGGGGACAGCAGTGTTTATAAGAAAATTATAGATGCAGACCCATACACAATGATGTGACATACACAATGTCCCTAGTCACGTTGTTCGAGCCGATTCTACACTCGGACGATCGAGTCTCTCTTTAAGTATTGTTCGAGGTGGCCTAAACGGTGGAGATTTCTTATAGCCATTTCTTTGTATTCAAGGTAGACCGTTTAAGGCACATCAAAAATTACGCGTTAATATCGGCGTTATTGCCGTTAGGTTTGTGCCGTCTCAATCGCTCAGTTGGCCGCAGGAGCGAGGGCGCAAGGACTCGATGACGGCGGGCGGCGCGGCGAACCGGGGGAATCTCGCGTATTTAAGCCGAGCTATCGCCAGTTCCCCGGCTGGTTTTCAAGCTTATTGCGTCTACTGTTCTCGCTTCTTGGTTTCTTAACGTTTCTAGACTATTCTTGCTTTTTGCTTATCACTCGTTACATCTTGCAATCGCGTCCTACCACAAGGTAGACTTCGGGGCAGACCCGCAAAATCTTTAGGCGACGGGTTTCCAACCCTTTCAAGTGAAAGGGCGAAACCTCCCGAACACACGTTGTTGGATACCGCTCTACGAGAGCTAATATTTTTACCTCTGCAATAGTACAAGATAACTACGATGAGCAATAGCAAACCGTCCTACCTCCTATTTTCCATCTGCCTGTACTTTGGCGCATGGCGATCCTTGACCAGGTACAGTCATAAACTCCAAGTCATACGCCAAAGCCCTAACTTTCCTACCGAAGCCTTATCCATTTCCGCTACCTCGCACCCCCATTTTCCAAAACTCCTTAAAAAGGACATGCGAAGGTTTGTGGTTGGCTTTTTGACTTCCAACGTCTTCGGAAGAGTCACGCATTTAGAAGAGTTTCGAACAAATACTAGAACTATCATCGTCCAAGTCTTTTAAAGTAAATTGTAGGATTTCGTTTATTAAAGTTTAGTTTTAAAAGTAAGAAAGAGTTATTTTCTTAAAATACTAATCCCCGGAATCCAACAACGTTTTCGGTGAACACGCAGATTGTTCAAAACTTCAATACTTCTGCGATGGAACAGTAAGAAAGTTGAAAAGAACATTATTCCAGAACTGACAAAGATGGGAGTGTACGGACAAATTGAAGAAATAATTAGACCATTGTTGGCGCATGCCGAGAGTTTGTTGTACAGCAGTAATAATAACAGTGTAGAAAGATTCAACGGGATCATCGCCAAATACATAGGTGGAAAACGAGTGAATTTAAGCGAGAGGGGATCTTGCACGGGAAGACGATTGTCACGATTGAATACCGCGATGAACAAGAAACCTGTTGGAGCATTGGAATTTGGAGCAACGATTCTCATGCGACATCACACGTTGTGGTACATGGACGAAGTACTAAAAAAAGAACCTTTCCGTTGTTCATAATTTTTTCTAGCACGCACAGCGCCATTGTATTTTTCCAAGTGTAGTAGTCCATACAGTATTATTCATTATACCAAATATAAAAGTTCTTTATATCACTGTCTTGTACATTTTCATTTATTCAACCTGCTACAGTGCATATTTACCAATTAACTTTGCAACAAAACCGACCGTTCTTTTGCGCAAAATGGAAAATAGAAGAAAGAAAATCAGCAGTCCGCTGAAAAGCTGAAGGCAAAAAGGATTGCGAAGCCCGTGCAGAAACAATTCCGTTTGGAACAGAATTCTAATTATGGGCAAACGCTCAAAAGCCAGATATGGCGGAAACCATTTATGATTTGGAGAATACCGAACATATGGAAATGTTGCACAATTGGCAAAATAGGAGAGATGCCATTGAGGAAGAAACCATCGGTCTAGCGAATAATCCAAGATGGTTAAATTTCAAATCGGATCTTTTGACGGCCTGGTATTTCGGACGAGTATGCCGTGGTCGGAGTGGCACGTTCTGTGCAAATGCAGTGTTAAAGTTATTCGCCGCATATTTGAAGATGCAACAGGAAACAGAATGAACCAGAATCATGATTATTACTACCAGATACAAGGACAGTTACATATACCAGGTAGAAAATACTGCTTATTTTGTATCTGGACTCGTAAAGGGTTGATGTATCTTAAAATCGACAAAGACGATAACTGTTGGCAAAACAAAATGGAGCCAAAGTTAATTCAATTTTATATACAATGCATGTTACCGGAATTAATAGATAGCCGGCACAATAGAGGTATGCCTATTCGGGAGCCTCAATTTATTACAGAGGAGAGAGCAACCTCAGAAAAGCGTAAAAGGTCTCTCGCGGACAGTAGTACTAATGGTGCTACTGGTCGGCGTCGAATTGTACTGTAAAGTGCAAAACCACTGACACTGTTAGTGTTTCACAGTTTTTTCAAATTGCAATTCAACTCGCGAGATCGTATGATCCGGCGAGTTGTTCGACGCCGCGGAATGCGCATTTCAACCGCTAAACACATCTAATAATAATTAAACAGCCAGAGTTGATATTTCCAGTCCTTCAATTGGAAAATGTAAGTATTGAACAAATTGAAAAATATCATGACTTATCTATACCATTCTTTTTGTCGTATTTAAAAAATTTGTTACAGATTACACAAGAAAGGATTCCCGAGGAGAGGTTTTTAGTGAGTTTGGCCACGTTTGGCGTGTCTCACATGACTTCCGGAGAGGCCCTTAACTAGAGCAGGAAATAGACTGCTCTGGCTACTCTCCGGAAGTGGGGGACCTAGATATAAATTAACGGGCGCAAGGTGCGTTCCTTCTTCTATGTGATTTTTCCGTGAGAATCAAAGTAGCGAAGGCGAATCAAGATAGCGATCTTTACGTGTATATCATATTATTATTTAAGTCTCTGTGATAAGCGTGTGGTGTAGTTTCTAAATTAAACGTTTTAAAGACCAAGCATATCCGTACTATTAAGTTATCTTCGCTCTCAGCTCAAAGAGCTCTAAGTGTGCGGGAGTGCTAAGCGCGCGCAGGCACTTTTTTTACTCAATCAAGAAAATTACTCTGGCGAAGATCGCCGAACGTTGCAGATTAAAGTATCAAATATAAAATATGAGTTTAAACGCAGATGGTTGTCTGTTAATTATTAAGAAAAGGCTCCTAAGAAAAAGTATGAGAGTTGGCTTCAAGGAACCGTGGAAATTTCTAATGCGAAACCTCGTGCTGGAAGACCAACCAAATCTTTTTAACTGAACGTTCTAAACGTCAAAACACAGAAAATCTTCGGCCAAATACAAGCATAGAAGAATTATCATTTGCAACACAGTCAAAGCTAAGAACTTCCGGTTTAGTCGACGCTAGTACAGTATTGAAACAAATAACAAAATTTCCTACGCGTGCAAGCAAATACCGAAAAATTTCGACCAATTACCAACAAGAAGAAAAAAGACAGCTATCAAGCTTAAAAGCACTCTCCATTTTTGTTGACGCTCAACTATCAAGAGGGCAATACGAAATTATCAGAAGACGCGATAAAAAGTTATATCCCTGTTATTCGGTACTGTTAAAAGCAAAAAAGGAATGTTATCCCGTTCCAGAATCATATTCAGTAACTGCGACTAGTGGTGAAATAAATTTACAAGATTTATTGGACCATGCTGTTACTCGCCTACTATTATCCATAGAAGATGTAATAAATCGTTTATCTGATAATAAATGCAGTGGATTAGAACTAATAAGCAAATGAAGATGTAACGGATCTCAACAGACACAGTTTAAACAGAAATTTGAAAATAGTTTGGATTCAGATGCAAACATATTTCAAAGTTCTCTGGTACCTGTACAGTTAATTTTGTTCCACCAATGACAAAATTACTGGGCGAAATCCAACACCATCTTCTCCTCGCTATTGCCGGCCGATTCGAATAAGGTTTGTCAAAGAATCAGTTTGTTCGGGAATCTTTTGTTTATTCGTGTCCGTAACCCTGTATCGGCACTTGGCTGATGCTCTGTGTCTCTTTGTCGCGCCGGAGGTCGGCAATCTCCGTTCCTTGTTGACTAGGAAAACCACCGGCGCGGAAGCCTAATTTAGGGCTAATTGTCAGCCCCACCATGAGAGCTGGCGTCACACCTCCACCTTATGTTTAGGTTGTCGAACAACTCTCCCATCTTACTTCCCACGAATCTCCTTATCAACCCTTATAGATCTTACACCTTCGATCTTAGACCTTAACCGGACGCAGATTATCTCTTGTCTTACGTCGCAAGCTAAGGTGGAAGGCATCGTCCCGAGAGCTGAATGGCCGGGGCGACGTTAAATACGCCCGGTCTTAAACGATCCCTGCGGGGCACCTGGGGCCACCCTGCAGTATATTAGTCCCCTAGCCTAGGTAAGGAGGAGGCCTAGGTACTCCTTTGGTTCCCCCAACTATACTCGGTGGCCGCCGGAAGCTTAGGCCAAAGGGGGCCGATTATGAAAAATGAACGAAACCACAAAAGAAACAACAACCCGGATGGATTCAATCGACGACGACCTGGAAGAAACAACGGAACGGACAGGATAGACAATAGGAGGGCGGCCCTGGAGTCGCAGGGGAGTGCTACTGTCGTACATCCAACTGTAAATGAGCTACATCCGCGCGAACATTTATATAAAAGCATCACCTGAAAACTGCGCAAAATAAGTAACATTTCGAAGATAAGTGTAACGATAACGGAAACCTCAGACGGTCAATATTATTATTAATATTTCAAGGTTTTCAATATTATTCACAATACGTATTGACCGTCTGAGGTCTGAGGTTAAGACATTGTTTGAACATTTATGTTTGTACAGTGCTTATCGTTACATTCTGATACCGAGTTGGAGTGAAATGTTTGTGGAGCGGCTGCTATTCGCCGATATGCGTGGTGTGGCGAGTACTTTTGTCTCAAACATTTCCATGAGGATTGTTTCAACCGTACGTCACTTTTTTGGAACAGTAACGACGGCGCGCGTCTAACAATTGTAAGTTGCCTAGACTGCACTTCCCGACGGCAAATTAATGGCGGCGAGAACTTTTAGGCGATTAGAGAGCCTTTGAAGAACTGTGAGCACAGTAGCTCCTAATCAATGTTATGTATTTTATTGAGAAGTACAGCAATTCTTAGATAGACAACGGTGCTATGGATAGGTACAACTGTTTCCTACGCTGGTTTGTGGTAAACTAAACTAAAGACTCATCACACGCTCCAAGGTGGACTCCGAGTGGGTGGAGTTCCCTATGGTTTT
Organism: Nomada lathburiana; assembly: GCA_963667235.1. Classification (NCBI taxonomy): domain Eukaryota; kingdom Metazoa; phylum Arthropoda; class Insecta; order Hymenoptera; family Apidae; genus Nomada; species Nomada lathburiana. The sequence continues at coordinate 1,977,315 of OY763905.1, forward strand.
TTAAAACAGTGTAACTTTATTGGTGCAATCCGGCATAGCTCCCACCAAGGGTGCCAAATAAGACCTTCCCCTAATAATTAGGGAAAGGGAAGAAACTCGTCGTGGGGAACCCTACGACGCGGGCGGTCAGCGTCACTGCAGGACCGCTAATTCTGTCATCGGGCCTCACAGGCCCTTGTCGCCTGAGTACAAGAAGGCCCTTGACTTAGCTTGTACGCCAGGAAAACTGGCGCCTCGACTATGAAAAGTCTCGCCATACTCCACAATCCTGGCGCCGTGAAATAAACACTTATACTCCAAGAAAAAATACATAATTCCGTCTAAGGACGGAACAAGGATTATTATTATTGTACTAATTTTCATTGTATTCATCAGTGGCTTAAAAGAGAATATTTAAATAATCATTTTATTAATAAAAACTGTTTGACTGCTACAATTAAATTTAATATGAATAATTTTGATGTAAATGAACTTAAAATAAATGTAAATTATATAAGTATTGCGTTGTGAGAGCAGTTTATTAACGAAAAGTGCGTAAAAGGACTCCCAATTCGTTAATGTTTTTTTTATTTAAACAAAAATTTCAACACATATGTCATTTAGAGATATGGAAAGAGGGTACCCAGAGGTATTTCAGCACGAATAATAAACAATATTTTCTTAGGGCGCAGGGGGTGGGGGGAGATGTAACTCGAAAACCACGTATTTTTCCAACAAATTTTTTACGCAGTTAAGTAAACACAATAAAACGATGCAAGTTTGAATTTAACTTTTTTCAGATATCTCTCAGCGTTCCTGAGATATCTCACGAAAAAGAAAATCCTCGTTTTTTTTTCAAGGGCTGATTTAACCCCTTAAAACCGAATTATGGCACAATTGGAAAATAGGGTTGTATTACGGATGACATACTGTACTTGTATGCAAAGTTTCATAATTTTCTGAATCTTCGGGTTGCCTAACCTTCCTTGTAAGCTATATATTTGTTGGAAATAAATACTCTTTTATACTTAAACTCTCGAGCCTCTTGCTTCATTGTTTTAACTACCTCGTACAAAGTTAATTCGGCGTATGAGGGTACGTGTACAGCTCGGCAAATACGTATGAGCATTCACGCACAAATAACTATAAGGACGCGCAGTTAATAGAAAATTCGATTCATCTACGGGAAAACAGTCGGGAACGTCGTCATTAAAAACAAAACGGGACTCGTGCAAACAAAGGCCACACTAACCGAACAACGACTTTGTACATCGGTTTTCACAAATACAAGATGAACTTCTTACAGCTGTGAACTCCGAAAGAAGACTTCAAACGTATATCGGCATCAAGGAAATAATATGCAACGTAGAAGGCATACAATGTTTCCGACGCAACGTGAGACCCGAGATCTCACAATACCTGTTCAGCCAACAGCTGGAGACACTGAACCAGGCATTCGAAACTGCACGCATGTACGACACGGAACTCCAGTACATGCAGCAACTATTAAGAATGTGGAACCAACCAAAGGACCACAGAAGACCAAGAGAACAACACCATCCGACGCAGAAGGATGGAAAGTAAAAGAATGCAACTACTGCTATCGACGTGGACACATGGAACACGAATGCAGAACGAAGCAGTAGGAAGAACAACGGGGAAGACAGACTGGCCAACAACGAAATTTTCAGTGGGCTCCGCGAAATACCATACCACCCGACGGACAGCCACCATTGGAACAATTTCCCGTTTGTTCGACTAGAGCTGCCAGGACTTCAACCGACTACCTTTCTCATCGATACAGGTAGCGAACTTTCCATAATTAAGGAAAAACAGGTTATAAACAAAGAGCTTCACAAAGACGCACCCATGACACTCAGGGGTATCACGAGCAATACCACTCTAAGATGGGATTTACAAGTGGCCGGATCAGAAGCAGGGTAAAATGAGACAAATTATGAACTGCTAACTCAGTTTATTATAAACTTAAAGAAGTATGGTTACTATACACGTCTCGGAAACTACTTCGCTCTCTCACGTCTCTGAAGCTCGCTAATGCGTCTCTGTTTCAATTCGCTCTCAATTCTCACTCGTCTCTGACTCTACTCTGACTCTACGCTCCTCTACTCTGTTTGGTCTCTCAATTCAAACTCGACTCTGACTCGCGCACGCATCATCCACACAATATATTCTTTCACTCTTAGCTTTCCTCTCATTCTATCCTTCGTTCGTTCTCAATCACTAGGGCACACACCGCCACACACACCCTTGCCACGTGTCACAGGTCGACCACGGGCCACCATGCACTCAAGCCTCCACGTGCATTCTCCGAAACCGTTCGCTCTTTCTTAGAGATAAACATGCACTCGATCCACATCCGACATTTCCACTAACACTCTTAATTCACACTTCGCGCCACATTCGACTTCTACGAATTCTCGCATCCCACACCACAGGCACTTTGTACTCAGTCTTGATTCCATTTAATAATAAGTTCAATCAATTTCAAGTACAAAACGACAGGCCTCCAATTTTTCAAGACGGTATATTAGGCTCCGACTTTTTATTCAACCTCGATTTTTCTCTATCGTGTAACGCATTTAAAATCGGCAACATTATTTAACGCCACGGTAAATTGGTAAATTTCATAACGGGAAATTTTGGTTTTGTTGGCACCATAAGCAAGGTATTGTTCGGAACTTTGACACAGGAAGATGCAGACTATTACAATCACGAATTAAACAAAGTCTATAGAAATGAACGGGAGATCACTGAATTAATAACAAATCAGACTCATATTATCAAAGGAGAATTTTCACTCACACACGCAGGATTAGTTAATTTAACCAAAGCCATATCACAAATGACTAAATTGATGGCTGAACATTCTGATGCCTTACACTAAGCAGACTCAGACATAAGCAAATTACGTTTTGAAGCAATAATAAGAGACTCCGTAATAGAGATTGAAATTTGTCGTTATTAATAGACGCAATATTATTAGCAAAAGCATTTTCACTTACTGAAATAGAACAACGAGCAAAAAATTTGGCGACTCATCAAAGGTCTCTCAGAAACTTTGAAACGACAACTTTTTCCTCTTTTGGAGCCGTCATGGTAATCTTGGCTGCTTTGGGTATATTTGTTGCTATCAAATTTAAAGTATTTCAAGCTTCGGCTAAAAAGCATTTTTCTACGGAAAATAACGAAATAACAATAGACATTCCGGGAACATCAAATTCACCAATAGAAGAAAAAGATCAAAAACCGAGTGCCACTGTCTTTTAGAAGGACGAAAACACCCCAACACCACGCCTCCTTAGGGATGCCGGATGGGGGCGCGATAAGGGTTTCTGTCTTATATAAACAGCCTCCTGGGACCTTTAGCTCATCATAAGTTGCACCCGTGCATCGAAGCATAGCCGTACAGATCACAGCATACGAAGACCACGAAACTTTGCAAGATGATGCGAACCGTTGGTATCCAGGATTTTGGACCATCCGCGAAGTGCAGGGTCGTTCACGTCGAGGATCTGACAACCTTTTGGGTCACCATCAACAAATTTAAAGAAACAACGTTGACAGCTACTATCGCACTCAACCGATTTATGGCAATCCGAGAACAATTACACATGCCACTGGAGGACACAGTCAGGGCGGGAAAGTGCGTGGCCATCCAAAAACCCAGCGGTGTATGGCGCCGAGGAGAAGTCCGTCAGGTCGGACAAAACTTCTGCGCAGTGTTTCTGGGAGACCATGGCAGGATGGTAAGGTGCGGGTATTCGCAGCTGAGATCCCTGCCACCCAGATTCCAGCTCTCGCCTTGGCTGGCTGTAAGGATCAGGCTGCGCGGTGTTCAACCTCGGACGTCAGAACCCGAGGCTATGGAAATCGCGGGACTGGGCGTCAACAAGAGGATTGACCGTCTCAACGGTATCATCGCTGACCTGCTCCTGGACCGTCTTCCCGGACAGCCCCCCTACAACGTTACCCAGGGATGAAGAGAATTGGAATTCTTTGTTTCTACCACCGGCTAAACGATCATCCACAGCAATCACAATAGCGATAAGTACACGCACACACACACTACACCCGACAAATTTTCACACATTTTATTTTTATTTTGGAAAAAATCTTTGACCGTTTCTCTTCTTATGGTAAAAGCATCACGCGAATTGCGATGTTTCATCTGGGGGGGAGAGAATGTTACGTATGAATAATACTCTCTATACGCTGCTCTCGCACGTGCCGCTCAAGCTTGCGTAAGAAGGGAAGTCGCCCAAAGATTTCTGTCGCTATCGTATACGGACAATAAGGGCCTTTGATAATCATTAGCTGCATCGTGACCGATTAAATGCATGCGTGATCCGACGAGCTCTCCGTGATTCTTACCTTATATGGAACTCCAAATGCGCCCCTCCATGCATTTTGGGACTATATAAACCCTTTCATTTTGATCATCTTTGGTTAATAGCTACACAGTTACGCGTATATTCACGTCGTGTTACGCTCGTACAGAGTCGATTACATTCCGTGAGATTGGGCTTAGGGCACCATTCAGATGACAAGTTAACCCGTTAGAATCCGCAAGTCCGGTTGAAGTACTTTCGGCATACTATTGTAACCGTTCTCAGACCCCGCATCGCCAGTGCGTTAACACAGTGCAGCTTTAGGTAATAATTTACACACTACATAAATATCGCGACAATTACATTTGTACAAACAACTGATTTTAATATATATAAATTTTTCACCATTAAATCGAGTAGATTCGTCAAACCTATCTTTACTCCGTAATCCTTTATATTAGTAGTAACGTTCGCACGTATACAACTTAACCGCTCGAGTTGTATTGAATATTAATTTAGCGTTACGTAAATCAGCGAAGGTATAATCCTACGGGACGCACTGATCGAGCTAACCGCGAAGGGGGGATTTCAATTGCGACAATGGCTGTCGAACGAGCCTAAATTGATAGAGAAGCTAAAGGAAGACAACGCGAATGAATTTATAACACTAAAATCAGCAAAGAATCAGTGGCGCCACGTACCAACCGAGGATAACCCTGTCTGATTCGCTATCAAACTGGCGTAAACCCAACCGAATTCAGCAATCATACATATAGCCTCCAAATTCACTACAGAGGCGATAGCGATCTATGAGACACTAAAGGAGACGGGAAAGGAAGATAGCAATTAAGGGGGCCGACTCTTTGTGCCATGACTTGTATGCGTTCACTCACACAGACAACGGAAAGCATACGCCATGCGCGAGAGAAACACTCGATTTCGTAGATTCGATGGAGACTAGATTTTAGATTTATTGTAGACTTTTACACTTATCATTAGGGCCCTATATATCACCATACACAAGCTTGTAAAAGAAAGGCGAAATAGTAGTAAAGCATAACGCGAGTTATTCATTCTAAGACATATGAAAAGGAACAAAATATTTTACTTGAATGTTATAAATATTAAAGACTACCATAATTGGCAAGATACTTGGCATTAAAAACGGTAGTACAAATAGCACTCTAACAAGGGAAGGACCCCAACTGTCCGACTTCGATTTTCACGAGCTTTTGTAAGATGATAGTATATAGGTTCCTAATGATAGGTGTCAAATATTAGCTTCAGACGCTCAATAGTTTAAAAGATATAAACAATTAAAGGTAAGTACCTCTTTTTATGCCTTGAGTATAAACACATTTAACAGAACCTGTGATGGCGTAGTGTGATAGTACGGTGGCTCGTACCACGAAAATCCCTGGTTTCAATTCCCTCCAAGTACATATTTTTTTTTTTTTAATTCTATTGTGATTGCATCGTACACGATACAAATAAAAAAGAATGACTAATAACAATACGACGTTCTCATTCTTTAGATAATAGTTTAAAAAAGATACTATTAGTATAGTATTGAAATTTGCTTTCAATTATTAATAATTTCGATACAATATTTCTTTATATGTAGTATTTTCTATTCGTGGAAGATACGGTTCCTAATAGATATCGTCGAACTGCAGATAGTAGAATTGATGTTTGGTTTATCTCTCACGCGTTAACCCAACGCCGCGGTGCGCCGCAGGCACGATGTTTATGCTTTCTCAAAATGTTTATGTATCGAAATTTTCGGGGAAGTCCTAGATGCATACCTAGGCGCATAGAAGTTAGTTAATTTCAAGCAGTCAAACGAAGCGTAGCAGTTTTTTTTCCTCATTCGATTTTTATTGGAAGTGTGTCGGTTTTTTAAGTGCGAAGATTGTGCAAAAATGCAGGAACTTACTGATGCATTGTACTATGCAATGGATTTGCTGCATTCGGAAGAATACATCTGCAGTGCAAGAAGTGTAGATTCTTCAGAGGGTTCCAAAATAATGGGAAACGAAATAGCAACAATTCTCATTTCCATTATTTCGGATTATGAATTGGTCAATGACGAAGAATTGGTACCGGAGAATGAAGAACATGCTGGTACAAACAGCGATGAAGTAGAATGTTCGACATCTGCTGAAGAATCCCCTCCTCAGGAATCAAGACGAAGACAAGTGTCCTTTGAGGTGAAAAAAAAGACAGTTGCATTAGCAGAATTGCATCCAAAATGGTCATTGGCTACATTGCGAAGTAAGGCAACAAATGCTCTCTCGAATAACCGTCAACTGTCAAGGTGGAAGGACCAAGTTAAGGAAGGTGGAAGCCGCATTGATAAATGTGGTTTTATTGATACGTGGGTGTTGAATGTCGATTTGTTGAAGCACGTACAGCGAAACATCTCGTCACCACACGAACGCTGCAAGAATGGGCAATGGGGGCAGCATTTCAATTTTTATCGCCAAAATTTTCATTTGTGGCGTCCAAACATTGGGTTACCCGTATTAAAAGGCAGTATAGAATAAGGCAAAGGCACGTGACAAAATATGTAAGTAGTAGGGAATGTTTAAGTTTGGAAAATACCTTAAGGTCAGCAGAAGTGTTTCAAAGCCAAACAGCAAACATTATTAAAAACTACAATCCAGATTTCGTAATTAATACTGACCAAACAGGATGTCAATACCGTGTAAATATACGCCGGACATTATCGCACAAAGGTGAAAAATCTACAGAAGTACATATTAAAGATATAAATAAAGCCACCCACTCCACTCCTACTCCACTCCTACTCCACTCCTAAAACCCACTCCTACACTGCACAGTATTCTATAACAGCATCCGGGAAACTGCTACCAAAAGTTTTTTATGTCTTCAAGAAAGGAATGGGACGTTTGGACCACAGGTTGCCGTAGAAGTACGGGAATTATGCACCAAATTCACTAATGTTTATGTAGCTGCCACGAAATCTGGGAAAATGCAAAAGGACACATATGAATTGTTTTTAAACCACGTCATCCATCCATACGTGACTAATAACCAATTTTTAATGATTTTTGATTCCTGGGGAGGGCAAACAAACCCCGCAATATACGATCAAAAGTTTATTGACGAAAATAATACACCAACATGCACAATTAAAATTATACCACCGAAATGCACACCACTCTGCCAACCTTGTGATGTCTACTTCTACCGACAGATCAAAAATTACATAGCACGTTTCCAATACCATTATGAACATTTCACAACCGGCCGCGACATTACAAAAAGATCAGATTGCATTAAAATTCATGCACTTATACACCAACAACTACAAACACCAATATATGCAAACATGATTAAATATGCATGGTTTGCATCAAAATTAACTTTGACGAGAGAAATATTTCTTAACGTCAATCAAGTTGCATTTCCAGACGAAGTAAAGAAAAACAAGTGTGAGTGCGGTGAACAAGGTTTTATTATGTGTTCGTGGTGCCGGAAAGTTTTATGTTTTCACTGTATATACGATAATGTTCATCCTGCATCGTGTACGATGCAATCACAATAGAATTAAAAAAAAAAAATATGTTCTTGGAGGGAATTGAAACCAGCACTTTCGTGGTACGAGCCACCGTTCTATCACACTTTTTTTTTTTTTAATATACGTTTATTGTGCCAGTACAAGGAGATAAAACAGAATAAATAGGTAAAATATATACAAAAGAGAAGAGCTACAATAATCCAGAACGTACAAAAGGATATTAAATGATATTAATGTTGAGATCGATGGCTCTAGCGCTGAGCACTCGCGATCTTATTACTAAATTTAAATTACTGCGCTTATCGCTACTTATGGTATGAGATTAACGGTTGGCTTGGGCAAGTGGGTAGGTTAGTTTTGTATAGAAAGGCACGTAAACTATACAGTCGTCTTTGTCGGTAGTAGGTGGTAAAGTGGGAGCGTGGGTGGGTTGGTAGGTAGAGGGGGAGGGGGTTGGGTGTTTTTATTTACAGTGCTTATGTTGACTAGTATTACATTGGTTTACATTTATATTGTTAGAGTAAGCATGCGGGGGTGTGGGGGTAGTTAGCTGCTTGCGGCTAAGGGGCGGTTAAGGTTTGGAGTTTCTCCCTGGTGGGGGATCGTTCGATTGTTTGGGTTTAATTGTTTGTATTTAGGAGCGTAACTTAACATTCTTGTTGTTATTGTTAGTGTTAAGGTTGCTATTCCGATGGCCACCAGTATTTTTTTGTGTCCCTGCGGTGGTGGTCCCTAAGATCTATGGTTGACAATTTGTCGTTGTACTTTACGCGACTGCTGGTATTGTTAGTGTCCGTGTGTGGGTAAAGAATTCTTTTGTCGTTGGCTTTCCTGTGGGAGTGGTAAATTAGGGGCATGTTTTCGCGATTTTGGATGTAGCCTAGGTTATCCAAGTAAATGAAAGATTCCGGTGGTGTGTATCCGGTGGAGCACGTATTTTTTTAGTATTGTGGGTTGGGGTAGGTTGAACTATTTATAAGGCTGTTGCTTTTTGTCTTTCGGGTGTTTGCCCAGTGGCTGCGAATGAGTTTGAGGATGAATAGGTCTATCCTGATTAGATCGGCGAGTTCATATAGTTTTTGGTTCCTGATCAGTTTGGTGTAGTTAGATTCGGGGGATCTGTATTTATTTAGGCAGGCGCGGAGGCATCTTCTTTCGAATATCCTCAGCTTTTCCATGGAGCATGCGGCGATGTTGAACCATATGGGGCAGCCGTAGGTTAGAATTGGTCTTATTAGAGATTTGTAGCAGGTGATTTTAGATTTTGCGCTTAGTGTTTTTGAATAAAAGAGGCGTTTGTTAGCGGCGAATGCTTTTTGTGCTTTGTCGATTTGAATGTGTATATGGTTGTTATAATTTAATTGGAAGTCTATGTGTATTCCTAAATAACGCACCACCTTTTTATGCGAGATTTTTTCCTGCTGGTTAGTATTGTTATACAAGTGGAAGTTTTTTGAGTGTACGCGTACGTCGTTATTTGTTTTAGAGATGGACGATATGTATGGTCGGAATAGAATTGTTTCGCATTTATTTGTGTTGATCCTTAGTTTCCAGATGTGTAGGTGATCCTGAATTTTGGCGAAGGTTTCTTGTAGTTGCGTTTTTATGATGGAGGGTTTAGCGTTTTTTATGTATATTAGTAGGTCGTCGGCGAAGGCTATTGCGAATTTATTGTGTTCTTTGTTTAGACCGTACATGTGGAGTAAGTCACTCATATAGATGTTAAACAGGATGGGGGAATTGACTGTTCCTTGCTGGAGACCGTTCTTGATTATAAAGGTTTTAGAGGATGTTGCATTCTTGTCGGCGGTAATGAATTTTTTGTCGTGGAGCATGTTCCAGATCATTTTTGTGAGGTGCCTTGGGCATTTTCTATTGATTAGTTTAAAGAACAGTCCGTCAAGCCAGACCGTGTCGAAGGCTTTTTCGAGGTCGATGAAGACGGCTCCTACGCATTCATTCGCGTTTCTCGCCCAGCAGATGTCTGAGGTGAATTTCGTTACGGCGTGGACTATGGAGTGTTGGTGTCTAAATCCGAATTGTGTTTCCGGAATAACGTTGTTGTCTTTTGTAAATTTCAATATGGCGTCGTTGATTGTTGTTTCGAAGATTTTACTGATGTTTGCAAGGAGGCTGATGGGGCGGTAGTCCGTTGGGGAGTTTCCGTCTTTACCTTTCTTTTTTATTGCTATTAATTTGGCCGTTTTCCAAGCTGTCGGGAAGTACGTTTGGTTGAGGCAGTTGTTGAACAGTATGGTGTAGTTATATATGTATTGGGGAGGGTATGTTCTTGAGGGCTATGTTGGGAATGTTATCGAAGCTGGATGATTTTTTGTTGTTTAATTTTTTAAAGGTGTGCGTTAATTTTGCGAATGATGTGAAGTAATCTGGTGGCACGTATGTTTCTAACGGGCTGTCCGCTGTGTTGGTGGAGTCGAATGTGCAGACTGTATTGTTATTAGTTTTGTCCTGTTGGATTTCTTGTTCAAGGGTCCGAGTTTTTATGTTGATTATGTTGGATAGCTGTTCTTTACCCATACGTAGGTTTTGGGTGTGAACAGCTTCGAAGTGGGTACCGAGGATATTCAGTTTATTTACTGTGTCTGTAATTAAGATATTGTTTTGTGCGTCTGTTTGTTGGGTGGCTGGGTTTATGCTTGCTTCATGCAGAAGGTGTTCGTTGCTCGGTGTGATCTTTAGGGTCTCTATGCTGTTTGCCGTTTTGGGTCTGAATATGCTATTTAATTTGGGGAAGAATTTTGAGGCGTCCTGAGGGGATATTTTCGCGATTTTGTTCTCCCAGAATTTGTTAGTGGAGTCGTGGAAAGCTTTCTTGATTTCTTGTCTCACTGTTTTGAGTGTCTCTTGAGTGTTGTTATTAGTGTGTCGTTAGCAGTGGAGTAGTTTGTGATATTAGTTAGTCTATTTATTTGGGTGAGTAGGTGGCTTTTTTGTTTCCGAAGTCGTTTGATGAGGGGTGTGATGAATTTATCTGTCGAGTTTTGGTTTTTGGGTATGTGGGGGACTGCATGGGCTATTGCTTTATTTATGGATGAGTCTAGTGCACTGATGTATTTGTCTGTTTCCTCCGTCGTTAGGTTTCTGTCGTTGGGTATTGTTATTGTGTCGGTGTTTGTGATGAATTTTTTGAATTTTGTCCAATCGGTTTTGGCGAAGTTGTATGTTTCAGGTGTCGTTAGTTCGTCTAACTCCATTGTGTTCATGGAAGGGATGGATATTTGAATTTTGACTGCTCTGTGGTCGCTGTCTCGTTCGTATGAGTCTAGCGTTTGGTGTCTGTGTAGGTTATGGAGTTTGATGCGGTTGTCTGTAAGGCATAAGTCAATGAAGGCTCCACTGGCGGGAAAGGATGGGATTTCTGTCCTGTAAAGAGCGATTCTATAGGCTATTTGGTTTTCTTGTGTCCACTTGTTCAAAGCTGTGCCTCGGCTGTTTATTGTTACGTTGCCCCGGGACTGGTGTTTTGCGTTTAGGTCGCCTGCTAAGATGTAGAAGTTGTTTGGTTTGTGGAGTTCTAATTCTTGGAATAATGATTTTAGTTCTACGATGAATTCTTTTTTATTGTTACCAGTTGCGTATCCTGCGATGATAAAAAGTTTGGTGCTGTTTTGTAACTGTAGTTCTATTATTGAGGATTCGAGGCATTCGTTGTTATGAGACCGGTTGAGGTGGATTTGTTTGTATTTTAGCATATTTTTAATTAGGATGCCCGTGCCTCCAGCTTGTTTCGCGTTGGTTCTGTCTTTTCTGATGAAGTTATAATCTTTGAAGCTTATTTCGTGGCTGTGGTTTAGTTTCGTCTCGGATAGGAGTACTATGTCGGGGTTGTATTTGTTAAGGCAGTCCAGGAGAGAGGCTCGTCTTTCGTTTGTAATTATGGAATTTACGTTCATTTGTATTATGTTAAGGTGTGTGATAGAGAGTTTTTTGGGTGGGTTGTTTTGAGGTGGGGCTAGTGGATGCATTAGAGTTCTATTCCAAGAGTATCTGTTAAGAGGTTAATTCGGTTTGTGTTTCTTTCTACGCTTTCGGCTATGCGTGTCATCTGTTTATTGATCGACATGATTATTAGTTTAATGTCTTCTAGTGTGTTCGTGGGGTGCGAGTCTGGTTGGGGGTTTTGAGTAGGCGGTTCTTGTTCCGTGGGGGCTGTTTGGTTTTTAGTGAGGGTGGGGAATTTTTTATTTGAGAGCATTGCGCTGTATGATATGTTTGGGTTTATTGTTTTCCCTATTAGGTTTATTTTTCGTTCTTTCTCTGCTTTTAGAAATTGTACTCTGTCTTCTATTTTTTGTCTGAGCTCCTTTATTTTGGGGCATCCTCTGTATGAGGCTGGGTGTCCGTAGTTTTTGCAATTGACACAGTACGGCTGGTCAGCGCTAGCTTCGGTACGCTTGCATTCTCCCGGGTTGTGGGGGAGGTTGCATTTAACGCACCTACATGCGAGGTTGCAGTTAAACGCGACGTGCCCGATTCTTTGGCATCTTTTGCATTGGATGCGGTCTGTTTTAGTTATTTTTTCCCAGTGGATTAGGGAGTGCAGTACTATCCTGATTGTTTTTAGATTTTCTATTTTGCTGTCTGGTGACAGCTGTACTATGAAAATAGGGAGGTTTCTCTTTTCTAGTTGAGATTTATGCGTTTGGAATTTCTTGACCGGTATGAATTGGAGGTTGTCAGTGTTTTTTTTGCGGAGATCTTCTAGGACGGATTCCGGTTCGAAGTTTCCTTCTAGGTTTTTCAGAAGGATTGTGATATTTTTTTCTGTTTTGGGTGTGTAGGAGAAGAAGTTTATGTTATTTTTTTTTAGAGTTTCGCGGGCCGATTGGAAACTTTTTAGGTTTTCCATGTGTAGGAGGTGTTTATTGGTTCCTATTTTTTTTATGAAGAAGTTGGTCGTACTTCTCGAAATTAATTTGATGGTTTCGCTGCATGGGGCGTCTATTATGGTTATGGGGGGTGGTTTAGTTAATTTCGCGTTTGATAGGGAGACGGGATCGCTATTTTGTATTTTTAATTTTTTATATGGTGGAGGGGTAGGTGTGGTGTTCGATACTACCTGCAGCTGTGGGGTTGAGGGGCTTGCTGGTTGGGCGTTGCTGTTGCTGGCTGTGTCCGGGCTTCTTTTGGCTTTGGGGGCTGTCCTTTTCGCTGCTACTACCTGTGTCCAGGGCGATGTGTCCATCGGCGTTGGCGTGTCCTCCTGGGGGGTCGAGGCGGCTACCTGTGGCCTGCTTTCCTTTTGTGGTGACTCATGGTGGGTCGGTGGTTGGGGTTTTCCCGTAGTTTTGGCGTTGATGGCTCGTTCTTCCTCTAGCTGCTTAGATAGTTTTTCTATCGTTTTGTTGAGATTCTCTATTATAGCCATGAAATCTTTGATGTCCGTGGTAGTTTTTTTTGTGTTGTCTGCTGGTTTGCTGGGCGTTGGTGTTCCTTTTTTTGTTGGAGGCATTTTTGTTTCGTCGTTTGTATTTTTTGTTCTAATTGTGTTCGGCTTTGGGTTAAGCCTTTTTTTATTTATTTTTTGCTTCAATAGTTGATTTATTTCCTTGAATCGCGCTGCGGCGCTTTCTTCTGCTGGGATGGTGTCCGTTGTTAGTTGTATTAAAGCATTTGTGTTTTTGGTTTTCACTTTTTTGAATATATCACTCCATATGTTTTCTGTGCGCGTCTCCTCGGTTGGTTGAGAGGTGGATCCCCCTTGGGGGTTATTGCTTATCGCGGAATCAATTTTCACTGTTTGTTAACACTATGTATATGGTATTTGTATAAAGACGGGCGCGTAAGAGCTGCACTGTGAATGACCTCGCGTGCTCCAGGTAGTTTGTAAGCGTGGAGCTCAGGAGGGTACGTCCGCTCCCTGTGAGGGGTAAGGGACGACTGGGGTACTATCGCACTACGCCATCACAGGTTCTGTTAAATGTGTTTATACTCAAGGCACAAAAAGTGGTACTTACCTTTAATTGTTTATATCTTTTAAACTATTGAGCGTCTGAAGCTAATATTTGACACCTATCATTAGGAACCTATATACTATCATCTTACAAAAGCTCGTGAAAATCGAAGTCGGACAGTTGGGGTCCTTCCCTTGTAAGTTAATATTTACGTATAATGAATTACAAAATTTAACAGATATTTTTAAAACATTTGTAAACAAATGTTGATTATTGTCATATAGTTGGTAATTTAAAAAAAATTAATGTAAAAAAAACCTGAGGAGAGCTCGAACCTACGAAAAACTTTGCAGCGTTTTAGCAGTTATGTCTATGTCCAGTAGGAATCAAAATCTGGGCTCGTGCAGATTCATTTTGTTGATGGTCAGAATTGTAACAGATGTGGCAACAGCGCGACAGAACTCTAAAATTATGTGATTTGGCAACTATGCCTTCTTACTTTCCGTTTAATATTCAGCATAATGACATTAGATGTCACACTGTCAGTATATAATTATACATAATGAAGTTAGATGTCACACCGTCAAATGTCTAATTTGCAAAATATGTATTTTTACTAATGCCCGTTTCTTTATATTGGCGCTTAGATCGATTCGGAGTTGGCCCCAAGGGCGTCGGCCACCTTTAATGACAATTGTGTAGGGCCCACAGTTAATCACGGGGGTTGTTCTGTGATGGTATGGGGATACTTTGGGAATAATATGACTGGAGATTTTATGAAAATAAACGGCATTTTAATAAAAGAAGGATATTTGAACACTCTGAGAGAAAATGCAATTCCATCTGGGCATCGAATTATTGGCAATAACTTTACATTTATGCACGACAATGACCCGAAGCACACTTCTGAAATATGTAGAAATTATTTACTGCAATTGCAAGAGAACTCTGAAGTGAAAATAATGGAATGGCCACCTCAATCACCCGATTAAAATCCCATAGAAAAACTATGGGATGCAAATCTAAAAAACCTTTGTGGGAAATCTTAGAAACTGAGTAAAACCTTATTGATACTGACATATTGAAAAAGTTAGTAGCCAGGATGCCACGACCAGTAAACGCGGTCATAAAAGCAAGCGGTGGATATGTAGATGAAAAGAAGACATAAATATTTTTTATCATTATCGGTGAGATATTTAATAAATTATTATTAAAATATATTCCCTAATACTGTACGAATTGGAATACGTATAAGGTAACCAAATTTACCTAAGATATCATAACTTTTTTCAGGTAGTTATTTGAATTAATGAGATGTCCATATACTTTTGAACCACAACGTAACTCTCCGGTTTGGGTACTTCCTAAAAAACCTGATTCATCGGAGAATCCTCGTTGGCGAATGGTGATTGACTATCGCAAATTAAATGAAAAAACAATGGCAGACGCTTGTCCTCTGCCTAACATTACTGAAATATTAGATCAACTTGGGGGAGCAAAGTATTTTAGTACCTTAGATTTGGCTTCAGATTTCCACCAAATTCCAGTACATCCAGTATTCAAAGCAAAAACGGCCTTTTCAACTCCACATGGTCATTATGAGTTGAACAAAATGCCGTTCGGACTTAAAAATGCTCTTGCCAATTTTCAAAGAGTTATGGATTTGGTATTATCCGAGTTGCAGGGTATTGAGTTGTTCGTTTACATGGATGATATTGTTATTTACGCCAATTCACTTGAGGAACACGCATGCAAGTCTTTTGGCACGTCTTCAAAATTCTGGTTTAACTTTACAGCCGGAGAAATGTAATTTCTTATGCAGAGAGGTGACTTATCTGGGACATGTAATTACAAGTAAAGGAGTGAAACCCGAACCACGGAAGATTCAGGCCCTAATTGGACATGATTTGGCTGTCAGAAATCGAAAAATTAGGGTAATTTATAGTGAATCTGAAAGCGATAGCGATGCCGCACAAGAGTCTAATAGTTCAGAATGGATGACTCGGGAAATGGATGACTTGTGAAGGATCTCGGGAAATACCACCGAGAATAAAATTCATACTCGGCGAAAAACCTGCAGGGCCACTGGTAACTTGAAATGTTGAAGAAACAATTGATTTTTTAAAGATATTTCTTACCGACGAGTTAATGAATAAAATAATAATTGAAACAAACAATTATGCTGCAAAAAAGTTAGAGGGAAGGACGCTGTCTTCAAATTCAATTTGCCGAACATGGCATAGGAAGAATTTGGGGCGTTCATTGCAGTTATAATAAATATGGGGACGATGCCACTGACCAATATACAGGAGTATTGGTCAACAAATAAAGCAAGCCACATTCCATTTTATGCCAATACGATTACAAGGGATAGATTTACCCAAATTTTTTGGATGCTACATGGGAAAATAGTTTCGGCACAAGGTACTAGCCCTACAACACGTTTGCAGCTAATAAGTGATTATATAGTCAAAATTTTTGGGTTATTTTATACCGGGTGAACAAATTTGTGCCGACGAGTCTGTTATAGAATTCAAAGGACGAGTTTCGTTTAACACGTACAACCTGAAAAATTCAACGAAATGCGGTATTCCAATGTATACATTAGCCGATTCTAATGCGGGTTATATTTCTGGAATTCTGCCTTACTATGGTAGCCTCACAAACATTGATAAGACCGGACCTTCCAATAACAACTAGTATTCCATTACACCTGTACACAATGCTATTGAATAAAATTCTCGGCGCACAGGGACATCATATGTTTACAGACCGTTATTATACCAGTTATATTTTGGCTAATTAAATCCGAAAATTAAAATGTCATTTGACCGGAACAATATTGACAAATAGAAAAGAGTTGCCAGATGCGACCTAAAAAGCAAAATTTCAATAGAAATCCATGATAACTTATGGCAGGGATAATAATTTGGTGATTCTCGTGCGATTCTCGCAGGCACAATAAAGCATTGTAAGGTTTGTTCTTGTCGAAGCAAACCAGGTGGAAGACACGAAACAACATACTATTGCGATACTTGTCCAGATAAACCAAGGATGCATCCTGGCGAATGTTTCATAAATTATTAAACGAAAAGAAAATACAGAACTTAATAATACAAAACTATATCTTTAAAAATGTAAATACAGATAAAATATAAAAATATAACAATGAATGGATCTGCATTCTCCAGAATCCAACAACGCTGACGTTAATCTGTAACAAAAATCGAATGGATTCACATTGGTGAAAGCAGGGATCATCCATCTCCAAAGCAATTGCAAGGGTTACACAAACCGTTTTGCCTTTGAAACCACCTACAAACTGAAAAAGGACATGACTTTTTATGTTCCAACTGTACACTAGGGACACATGTACATATACAGTAGCGGACAAAAAAGTTACCACTTTTCGGAGTTCTTGTATTTCTGTTATTTCTCAACTTCAAATTTAAAGTTTTATGTATACTTAATATATATTTTGATAGAGGATTAAGGATTATATAAACCAAATTAAAATTGTATATATTTAAGTAAACAGCAAAAATGTTATTTCAAATTAAACAAAAATAGTACATTTTTAAAAGCGACAAAAAAGTTACCACTTTTGAAAAATATCAAGAAATTTAATATTTTATGGATGCACCTTTAGTATTTAGGACGGCCTCACAGCTGTTAGGCATAGTACTAATTAATTTTTCAATAAGACCTATAGGACGATCATTCCAAGCTTTCTCCACAGCCGCAAACAGATCGCCTTGTCTTTTGAATTTCTGCCCATTTAGAGCACGCTTAACCGTGCCCTATAAATTTTCAAGGGCGTTTAAGTCTGGCGATTATGGTGGCCAGTTCATTACCCGCATATTATTGTCCGAAAACCATTTTTGTACAGACTATGCTGTATGCTTGGGGTCATCATCCTGCTAGAATATCCATCAAGCAGGCATGACCCGGTTAGCATATGGTTTCATGACCGTTTTCAAAATATCACAACTAACCAATACCAAGGTCCATTATACCATTTATTCTGTGGATAGGTCCCAATCCCGAAAGACTAAATGCTCCCCACACCATTATACACCCTCGTCCATACTTCAGAGTTCCGATCCAAATTGTTTGTTAATAAAATAAATCCACTCTTAACTAGGTTGTATAGAGTATAGAGCATTCAAATCCCTATCAAATAATATAATCAATAGATATTAAACTTTTAAGTTGATATTAGTGATCATTTTTTGATCCGCTTTGTATGAAGTGGTAACTTTTTTGTCCGCTACTGTATATCCGCATGGTGTATGTACCTAATTCTTTCCACCACTGCCAGTGTTGAGGACACGTGGTGGGTCTACGCTGCGATCGCAGCGGACAAAGCTGCTTTTGAGAAGGGACGCATAATCAATTTAGGACTTGTATATTTACGGAGAGACCCTGGCTTGGCTGGAATGTGAGACCAAGTTTCGGCGTGACATGTTTCAGTCACGCCATTCTCAGCAGCACTTAACGTAACTTAGACCCTCATGACAGCGCGGCTAAATATCCGCGGGTTCGGTTTTTCCTAGAACAAGGGACCCTTTGTGCGACGTTCTTGCCGGGCCTACGGGGGCGCGATCTAGATCTTGCCGATCCCGATTATCGGACAGCTGAACGGGTTGCGATTATCTTAGGGGCGGATGTATACGCTCAAATCATTCGGGAAGGCCTGCGCAAGGGCCCGCGTAATACTCCCATCGCGCAACTCACTTCGCTAGGATGGATCCTCACGGGTCTCTGTAACTTGCAACAAAGCTCCAAATCTTCAAAGATACGGACGATCACGGCGCACTGTTCCTCAGGTGGGGACAGTACGTCCGACCTTATTCAGCGCTTTTGGTCTATCGAGGAGGTCGCTGCACCTTCAAACTCGCTCACAACCGACAAGCTCTCTTGCGAACGTTATTTTCTCTCCTCTCACTGCAGACAATTATCTGGCAGCTATCAAGTGAGCCTGCCATTTCGCGAACCTCCCTCTAAACTGGGAAACTCTCTGAACTCCGCCCAAGCTCTTCTTCTAAAACAGGAGCGTCGATTACGACGAACTCCAAATCTTGAAACTCTATATAACTCTTTCTTGGCGGAATATCTACAACTGGGTCACATGGAGCCAGTTCCCTTGGACGAGTTAACGTCCAGGGTTTCTTACTACATGCCTCACCACGGCGTCCTGCGCGAATCAAGTTCAACAACAAAACTGCGAGTAGTTTTTAATGCTTCTCACAAAAGAACTTCCGGAGTCTCTCTAAATGACCTACTTCACACTGGGCCCAACCTGTTGCCCGAACTGTTTCATCTCCTTCAGCGCTGGCGGAAGCACGCTGTCGTTTTCTCTGCGGATATCGAAAAAATGTACCGCCAAATCAAACTAGCTCCGGAAGACCGGAGCTTCGACTTCGACGACTACGGATAGTCGTATGCGACTATCACCGCATACTCTGGCGGAAAACCTCTGGAGAACCGCCCATGCATTTTCGGCTTTTGACAGTTACCTACGGCACTTCATGCGCACCGTATCTCGCGGTGCGAACATTGCAGCAGCTAAGCTCCGATGAAAAGCAAAATTATCCCCTGGCCGCTGCCTGTCTGGCGGAAGACATTTATGTTGACGATGTCGTCTCGGGAGCTGACTCCATCACTGAAGCACTCAGCCTTCAAAGGGAGCTTTTGGCGCTCCTCAGGGCGGGCGGCTTTAATCTTAGAAAATGGTCTTCGAACAAATCTGAACTCGTGACAGCTCTTCCCGATGCGGCCCGAAACCGCAGCAACGAACTGGCCTGCGATTTTGATGGCACTGCATCACTTCTTGGTTTGAAATGGCAGGCGGCCACCGACACGTTTCTTTTCAAGGTGCAACCTCGGCTTCCCGAATCTCCTGTCACTAAAAGGACAGTTTTCCGTGAGGTTGCACGTCTCTTTGACCCGCTAGGATTTCTTGCTCCGGGCGTGGTTGCCGCCAAAATCTTCATGCAATCACTATGGTTGCTTAAAATCAACTGGGATGATCCCTTACCACAGGCACAAGCACAATATTGGTGTCACTATTATGAACAACTCCACGCTATTTCTTCTCTCAGGGTTCCTCGATGGCTCTTCAATGGGGCACGTTCTGCCAAATTGGAGATCCATGGGTTCGCCGATGCCTCTGAGCGGGCTTACGCTGCAGTCGTATATCTGCGCTCCTTTACAGATGGTGCTGAACCATTCAGTACACTGGTAACTTTCAAGACGCGCGTAGCCCCCCTAAAACAGCTTTCTCTGCCCCGACTCGAGTTGTGTGCAGCCTCCCTATTGACACGGTTAGTCAAAACGACACTAAACAGTTTACAATTAGGAGAGTGCACCGTACACTTGTGGTCGGATTCCACAGTGGTTCTGAGTTGGCTGCAGGGGCACCCCATGAGATGGAAAACTTTTGTCGCGAATCGCGTGGCAGAGATACAGACGTCTCTCTCTTCGGCTCAATGGCGACATGTACGATCGACTTTAAACCCAGCCGACATGGCATCTCGGGGTTTGCTCGGCAGCCAGCTCCATGACAAAAAGCTATGGTGGAAGGGACCGCCCTTCCTCTCTCAACTTGGTTATAACTACAATCAACACGTGGTCAACGCGAGTGTCACCGACCAGGAGGCTCGCGCACCACACGTGGGCTGTTTTTCCACCGGCACGGGTAACTGGTTTATTACCGACTTGATCGCGAGGTTTTCATCATTATTGAAGTTGGTACGCACAGTTGGCTGGTGTCTTCGCTTTCTTCGTACAACCAGAAACAAGGCAACGCACGCGCAAGTATCTCCCCAATTAACTGCGAGGGAGTTGAATGATGCTAAGCGCACCTTATTACACTGTTATCAGCTCAATGAATTCCCCATGGAGATGAAGATGCTGGCTCGTGGCGTCCACATTTCACGTGGACCGCTGTCCAGACTAGCGCCATTCCTCGACGGCGCTGGATTAATGCGCGTAGGGGGAAGAATGAAGCATTCACTCCTCGACGACCTGGAGAAACATCCGGTCATTTTGCCATCAAAAGGGCATCTAATCTCGCTACTGGTACAAGATACTCACCTACGGCTACTCCATGGTGGGACGCAGCTGACTTTGTCAACATTACGAAGAAAATACTGGATTCTCGCGGGGCGACGCGCAGTCAAACGCACGATCGCCTCGTGCACGGTTTGTTGGCGCTGGCGCGCTCAAGCGGCGCACCAGCAAATGGGTAACCTCCCCTCTCCCCGAGTACAACCTTCGCGTCCATTCACGCACACCGGCGTCGATTACGCCGGTCCCTTCCTTATCAAGACTTCGCCGGGGAGAGGTTATCAAACGCGAAAGGCATACGTCGCTCTGTTTGTTTGCCTAGCGACGAAAGCTGTACATCTGGAGCTTGTATCTGACGCCACTACCGATGCCTTCCTCGCTGCTTTTCGCCGTTTTACTTCCCGCCGAGGCATCGCTGCCACCATGTACAGCGACCAAGGCACGAACTTCGTCGGAGCCGAACGTGAACTTCGTCGACTCCTCTCTGCAGCTCTTCTCAACTGGCCAGATGTTGCAGCGCAGCTTGCCCAAGACGGAACATCATGGAGCTTCAACCCACCTGGCGCTCCACACTTCGGCGGAATCTGGGAGGCAGCAGTGAAATCCGTCAAATTTCACTTGCGCCGAGTAGTGGGCGAAGCTACCTTAACTTTCGAAGAGTTTACTACTCTCCTAACTCAAATTGAGGCCTGTCTCAATTCAAGGCCTCTCGCCGCACTATCGGACGAACTAGATTCCATTGATGCTTTGACGCCTTCGCATTTTCTTATCGGATCTCCACTGCTTTCCTTGCCCGAACCCTCCTTACTTAACACTAAAGTATCTCCTCTACGGCGATGGCATCTCGTACAGCAGATGCGAGATCACTTCTGGACGCGGTGGACGTCGGAGTATCTACATCAGCTCCAAACCAGAGGGAAGTGGCGCACGCCTCAGCCCGACGTGCGGGTTGGAGACCTCTGCCTGATAAAGAACGAAGTGACGCCACCGTCCCGCTGGCCCT
Organism: Nomada lathburiana; assembly: GCA_963667235.1. Taxonomy (NCBI): domain Eukaryota; kingdom Metazoa; phylum Arthropoda; class Insecta; order Hymenoptera; family Apidae; genus Nomada; species Nomada lathburiana. Next base: position 1,999,176 of record OY763905.1, read on the forward strand.
TGGGACGCATTACTGCGACGCATGCAGACGACGACCATCTTGTTCGCGTGGTCTCCATGCGGACAGCCACCACCACGCTTACGCGGCCAATTACGAAGATCTGCCCGCTGCCCCGAGCCTCACAGGACCACTTAGGCCTAGGTGAACCATCGCCATGAGATCACGCTTTGTCCTTTTCCTTGTCCACTCGCCTACGCAACACACTACCGACCACCCTGTACCAAGCTCGAGTAGCTATACCACTCTCTATCACTACAACTAATTTTGCCGTGCTATGCACGCCAAGGCGGGCGGAATGTTGCGGATTCGCCTATAGGAAAGGGCGCCCACTTTCTCCGCGCCAAGCGCTGTTTCGCGGCAGCAGGAGAGAGCGCCCTTCCTCTACTCTCTTTCATTCTCTTTGCCCCGCTCGATCATATTTATGCCAATGCGCGAGGGCAGAGAGCTCACTTTTATACTTTTATACCAATCTTTACACTTTATACCTTATACTCTCTAATCTTTATACTCTAAACTCTAGACAAATCTAAATCTAACTAACTAATGTAATAAGAGAGCAAACAATCGAAGCGAGCGGAAGGTGATTTCCAAATAAATGTAAGGAACAATAATTTACTTGTAATTATTACTTTAGTCATCACTTTAATAAACGGTGTAATTTAGAGAAATCGTCCTAATCCGTTACCCCATATTTTACAACAAAATCAAACTCTGCTATCGAAACATCCACTGATGCTTTCCTGTGCAGAATGGTTTGCCCTACCGCGTGGCATAGTTACATCTTCTCCTGGACCCATAGTTGAAATTAATTGAAAGATATCAGCCAAAATGGGTGTATTTTCGGTGTCCCTTTCACTTTGATCATTATTTAAACACATTTAAATGTTTATAAACTAATAACTGCATATATCATTTTATTCGTTAAACTTCAAAGAATCATTTGGAACCAAGCGCAACCAAATAACTATTACCGCAAAAGTACAAAACACTTCCAAAGTTGAAAATTTGCCATTTTCTTCCAAATTGATTGTTTAAAAAATGGTACGTTATGGAGAAAAACGGTTTCCAGATTCGTATTCAGGTCATATTTTTGTGCCATGGTTTTAAAACACAGATTTTTTTATGTCGAGGTAGATAAAGACAGTAGGAAATATACTGCGTTTGTAACACGCTCCGGACACTATCAATTTACTAAGATGCCATTCGGGCTCTGTAATGCGCCAGCGGTATCGTATTAATATTATAGTACCATAATTGGCAAGATACGTGGCAAAAGAAACGGTAGCACAAAAAGCACGGTAAAACTACGGAAGTGCTCCGACCTCTCCGATTTCGATGATTTTTGAATATGTTGTAGAACTGAGTATCCGGAACAACTTTATCCTATGCATATAACCGCTGCTCGGCCTTAGTTTTCGAGATATTTGCCAAAAACTATAGCTACTACTACATTGAATTTTGTATACAGGGTGTCCCGTAACTACCGCAACATCGGGAAATGGGGCGTAGCTGAGGTGATTCTGAACAACTTTTTCCTTGTCAAGGCCTTGCCCCTCCCCCTGCACCCCCCCTTAAATTTCTAACCCAAACCTAACCCGAATCTAATTTTTATTTAATCAAATATGAATTTGGGTTAGAATTTTCTTTTCCGATGAGAAACTGTATACTCGGTCAACTCATCGAAAAAGTAATGATTTTTTAACACATGGTTTGATACCTGACCTTCCACCCTTCACGTCCGCAGAACGTCATACCTGCAGTACCACGGGAATCCCCAAGTACGTGCACATCTGCCAAAAACAGCCATAGTAATCCTTCGTCGTTTTTTTAATTTCCTACACGAAATTTTCGACAAGAAACATGCCTCGCCCTCATAAACCATAAATTACCACCTTCCCCAAAAATCCTATTCCCACTCCCTCGCAAAATAGCAATGACCAATAGTATTTCAGCAAAAGTCACTTCATTCACCGGGTTCACGACAACATTTAGTAAAGATCCTACTTTCTTACGCATCGTATAGTAAAAAGTAACCATGAAATTGTACGAGTTTTTAAATATATGCAATGACTATGATAAGCTAGTTGACTTTTTAATTGAGCGAAATACACAGTCGAATGGATTGTCCAAAGTGTGGAAAAGTGATGAAGTTCAATCGGGAACAATTAGTATTAAAGTGCGACAAAGTGAATTATATTAAAAATAGAAATAAGAAACGCACAAAAGTGAAATGCAGTGGAATGATTAGTGCCTATACAGGCACTTGGTTTCAACACGCGCACCTTCCTCTGCAAACGATTTGTCGGTATGTAGCATACCACATAATGCTGAAACCTCCGCGGCATAATTTTATACACAGTGAACTAGGTATAGGCCAAAATGCCATGATTGACTGGGCCAGTTTTTGCCGCGAACTGTGTATTTTATGGATGGAGAAAAAAGCTGTCCAGATTGGCGGCGAAAATGAAGTGGTGGAAATTGACGAGGCAAAAATAGGCAAAAGGAAATATAATAAGGGCCGACTTATTACTGGACACTGGGTTTTTGGGGGCATCGAACGGTCTACCAAAACGTTATTTATTGAAGCAGTGCCGAATAGATCCACAGAAACACTTGCTTGCTTGTATAAAAACTACAATTATGTCTGATTGTTGGCGCTCGTACAATTGTTTAAACGATGAGGGATATAAACACTTAGCCGTCAACCATAAAATTCATTTCGTTGATCCCGATAGTGGAGCACATACCCAACACATAGAACGTGCCTGGCGGGAAACCAGGGCAAATATTCCACGGTTCGGTACGAGAAAGGAACACTGTGCTGGCTATATTGCCGAATTTTTATTTAGACGGCAATTCGATCACGACAGCCGCCTAATTGAATTTTTTAATGTTATGGCTGAGGTATTTCCCCTCACTATGAATAATAAATCATTATAACATTCAATTTAATTGTATTTTCATTTATTATTTACCACCCTCTGCGCAGAACAATCTAACCCAAAATCATATTTGATTAAATAAAAATTAGATTCGGGTTAGGTTTGGGTTTGATTTTGTGGGGAGGGGGTGCAGGGGGAGGGGAACGGCCCCAAGGATAGCGACGTTAGAAGAAAAAGTAAAAACATTAGAAGACGCATTCGAGGCGGTACTATTAATCGAGCGGCGGCTGAGGAATCGTCGTCAAGTTATAGAAGATCGACCGTCGAGGGATGATTTCGAAAGAAGAGATTCTCGAGAACGAGAATACCGATCGCCGGCACGGTATCCGCGATCACCATCTCCAGCCTACTATCGAAGAAATCAGGATAGGAGCACCTCTCCATCCGAGTCGGAGTATGATGGACGTAGAAAGACTGCAGCGGCAATGACTGTGCATAGTCGGCACAAGTCGCCTGCGTATTCATCGGATAATTTGGAAACTGGGGATTACCATGGATCGGAGCGTGGCCGAGCGCACCAGAGGACTAATTACAACAAGAAACATCTATTTTGTTGGAACTGCGGTGTTGCGGATTCGCATACATGAGAGGGCGCTCACTTTCTCCGCGCCTAGCGCTGTTCCGTGGCCATAGGAGAGAGCGCCCTTCCTCACCATCCTTTCGTTCTCCTTGCCCCGCACGAGCATATTTAGGCTAATGCGCGAGGGCAGGGAGACGAGAGAGCGACAAGTATCAGTGCAAACAGCAGAATCCGCAGTAAATTCTAAGCAATAGTTCAGAAGCGAACAGCCAAACGCGCGGAAGGCAAATAATCAACGTTTCTAAATAGTTATAAGACACACTAAATACTTGTAAAAGTTATTTATTCTCAGTTCTTAATAAACGGTGTAAAGCACAAACGTCCCAATCCGTTACCTTATTTTTAACACAATTTAAACACTGCTATCGAAAACATTGGTCCTTCGAGCCGGATAGGTAACGGACGGATTATTCTATTACATCCATAATCTAAATTACAAGAACTGCTATAATTACTTAAAACTAAAACGCATAAATCTAAAGGGATAATAACGATATCCAAAATTCGCGTTTAAAACTGCCGAACATTTCAACGGTTATAAATTACAATATAACAATAACGAAAAACAAGGTCGAAGCCAAACGTGTCGAGTCTAACTTTCTTTTTCGACCTCTCACGGGTGTGTCAAGTGTTTCTTTTTCGACCTACCTAGTGCTTACAACAAAAGGTACGGTCAAAGGCAATAACATTGTTTTGTCGAGGCTAACTTTCTTTTTCGACCTCTCGAGAGTGAACCAAGTGGTTCTCGTTCGACATTCATAGTGCGCGCATCAACAAGTTCAAGCGGTAAAATTCTTGTCGTCAACCGCTACTATGGAGAAGTACGCTACAAAGCAATTGGCGATATTTCATCGAATAAGCCGAACCGTGGAGAACATGAAGAAAATGGGAGCTGCTAAGATTACAAAGGGAGTTCTAACTTCACGGCTGGAACTCTTGGAGAGGGATTGGAATACATTTTCGGAAGGACACGATCAATTGCTGGATGTCGTGTCCGAGGACGAAAAGAAGCTGCCTTATTTTCAAAAGGATTACATGGCCTTGTGCGTAGAGGCATACCTGGAACAAAAGGGAGCGCTGCTGGATCTGATGGACAAACCAACGGGCAATTCAAATCTGCCCTTGGTTCCTTCCGCGTCGCGATCACTACCTAAAATTACACTACCCCACTTTTCGGGCGACTACCGAGAATGGGCAAGCTTCCGCGATCTCTTTAAATCGCTAGTTATTGAAAACAACACTCTTTCTGGCGTAGAGCGACTCCACTACTTGAAAACGAGCTTGACAGGTGAGCCAGCTCTACTTCTTCAAAATGTTCCTCTTACGGAGGCAAGCTTCAAGGGAGCGTGGGAAACACTCACTGCGCGCTACGAAAATCTGAGAATCCAGATAAACGCTCAATTGGCTGCCCTCTCGTCACTTCCTACAATGAAGCGGGAAGCAGCATCACAACTGAAACCGCTCCTCAACGGAGTGCTGGACACCTTTCAAGCACTCAAATCTCTGGGCCGGCCGGTACAGCATTGGGATGACTGGCTAGTCTTCATAACCGTCAGCAAGCTGGAATCCAGAACAAGAATGGCGTGGGAGACGTCAGTCGGTGCCTCCACCGACCCCCCAACGTTCCAGCAGCTCCATGCCTTCCTAAGTGCGCGAATGCGAGCGCTGGAAGCGATGGAGGATCCCTCCGCCTTCTTGAAGTCATCGGGCCAGCAGCAAGGACACCTAAAAATCAACACGAACTTAGCAAAATTCAAGGCCCACACCGCTTCACGCACGGACACAGCGAGGACGGAAGGAAGCAATACGAAATGTCCCCTGTGCGCAGAGGACCACTTCATTCTCTTTTGTGCCAAATACCAAGGGATGACCGCTGCGGAACGGAAGAAATTAGTGGCGGAGAGCAACTTGTGCTACAATTGCCTGAAACCTCACTCGTTGCGGTTTTGTAAGTCAGCGAAGCGCTGCCAGCTGTGCGTCGGTAAGCATCATACTTCACTTCACATAAAGTCCGAATTACATGTTTTGCGTGATACCGCTCGACAAGAACCGGTGTCGGGGGTAAGGACGGCGCAGTACGCGCCAATCTCCTGGTCGGAGCCACAAAATCGGTCATCGATCTTGCTTGCAACGGCAAAAATACTGGTGCATTCGGGTCGGGGTGAGAAAGTTGCGGTTCGCGCTTTAATCGATCCCTGCTCGGAGGTTTCGTTAATCGAGGAGAATCTTGTGCAATCCTTGAGGCTCCGTCGGGACGCCGCGCGCTTTCCGGTCAGGGGCGTCGGGGAAGCCGAGGTGTATACGAGGGGGAGAGTGCCAGTCTGTTTCTCCTCCCGCCTCAACCCCTCCGAGATTTCTTCAACTACCGCGTACGTGCTGCCGCGACTGTCTGCGTGCTGCCGCGACTGTCTACCTACCGCCCCACTCGAGCTCCAGCGTCACAGCTCCCACTCTCTCACTTGCGCGATCTAGATCTTGCCGATCCCGATTATCGGACAGCTGAACGGGTTGCGATTATCTTAGGGGCGGATGTATACGCTCAAATAATTCGGGAAGGCCTGCGCAAGGGCCCGCGTAATACTCCCATCGCGCAACTCACTTCGCTAGGATGGATCCTCACGGGTCTCTGTAACTTGCAACAAAGCTCCAAATCTTCAAAACTACGGACGATCACGGCGCACTGTTCCTCAGGTGGGGACAGTACGTCCGACCTTCTTCAGCGCTTTTGGTCTATCGAGGAGGTCGCTGCACCTTCAAACTCGCTCACAACCAAAGAGCTCTCGTGCGAACGTTATTTTCTCTCCTCTCACTGCAGACAATTATCTGGCAGCTACCAAGTGAGCCTGCCATTTCGCGAACCTCCCTCTAAACTGGGAAACTCTCTGAACTCCGCCCAAGCTCTTCTTCTAAAACAGGAGCGTCGATTACAACGGACTCCAAATCTTGAAACTCTATATAACTCTTTCTTGGCGGAATATCTACAACTGGGTCACATGGAGCCAGTTCCCTTGGACGAGTTAACGTCCAGGGTTTCTTACTACATGCCTCACCACGGCGTCCTGCGCGAATCAAGTTCAACAACCAAACTGCGAGTAGTTTTTAATGCTTCTCACAAAACAACTTCCGGGGTCTCTCTAAATGACCTACTTCACACTGGGCCCAACTTGTTGCCCGAACTGTTTCATCTCCTTCTGCGCTGGCGGAAGCACGCTGTCGTTTTCTCTGCGGATATTGAAAAAATGTACCGCCAAATCAAACTAGCTCCGGAAGACCGCGACTATCACCGCATACTCTGGCGGAAAACCTCTGGAGAACCACCCATGCATTTTCGGCTTTTGACAGTTACCTACGGCACTTCATGCGCACCGTATCTCGCGGTGCGAACATTGCAGCAGCTAAGCTCCGATGAAAAGCAAAATTATCCCCTGGCCACTGCCTGTCTAGCGGAAGACATTTATGTTGACGATGTCGTCTCGGGAGCTGACTCCATCACTGAAGCACTCAGCCTTCAAAGGGAGCTTTTGGCACTCCTCAGGGCGGGCGGCTTTAATCTTAGAAAATGGTCATCGAACAAAGCTGAACTCGTGACAGCTCTTCCCGATGCGGCCCGAAACCGCAGCAACGAACTGGCCTGCGATTTTGATGGCACTGCATCACTTCTTGGTTTAAAATGGCAGGCGACCACCGACACCTTTCTTTTCAAGGTGCAACCTCGGCTTCCCGAATCTCCTATTACTAAAAGGACAGTTTTCCGTGAGGTTGCACGTCTCTTTGACCCGCTAGGATTTCTTGCTCCGGTCGTGGTTACCGCCAAAATCTTCATGCAATCACTATGGTTGCTTAAAATCAACTGGGATGATCCCTTACCACAGGCACAAGCACAATATTGGTGTCACTATTATGAACAACTCCACTCTATTTCTTCTCTCAGGGTTCCTCGATGGCTCTTCAATGGGGCACGGTCTGCCAAATTGGAGATCCATGGGTTCGCCGATGCCTCTGAGCGGGCTTACGCCGCAGTCGTATATCTGCGCTCCTTTACAGATGGTTCGAAACCATTCAGTACACTGGTAACTTCCAAGACGCGCGTAGCCCCACTAAAACAACTTTCTCTGCCCCGGCTCGAGCTGTGCGCAGCCTCCCTATTGACACGGTTAGTCAAAACAACACTAAATAGTTTACAAATAGGAGAGTGCGCCGTACACTTGTGGTCGGATTCAACAATGGTTCTGAGTTGGCTGCAGGGGCACCCCACGAGATGGAAAACTTTTGTCGCGAATCGCGTGGCAGAGATACAGACGTCTCTCCCTTCGGCCCAATGGCGACATGTACGATCGGCTTTAAACCCGGCCGACATGGCATCTCGGGGTTTGCTCGGCAGCCAGCTCCATGACAAAAAGCTATGGTGGAAGGGACCGCCCTTCCTCTCTCAACTTGATTATAACTACAATCAACACGTGGTAAACGCGAGTGTCACCGACCAGGAGGCTCGCGCACCACACGTGGGCTGTTTTTCCACCGGCACTGGTGACTGTTTTATTACCGACTTGATCGCGAGGTTTTCATCGTTATGGAAGTTGGTACGCACAGTTGGCTGGTGCCTTCGCTTTCTTCGTACAACCAGAAACAAGGCAACGCACGCGCAAGTATCTCCCCAATTAACTGCGAGGGAGTTGAATGATGCTAAGCGCACCTTATTACACTGTTATCAGCTCAATGAATTCCCCACGGAGATGAAACTCCTAGAGCGCGGCGCCCACATTTCATGTGGACCGCTGTCTCGACTGGCGCCATTCATCGATGGCACAGGACTGCTACGAGTGGGTGGAAGACTGAAGCACTCCCTCCTTGATGACCTGGAGAAACATCCGGTCATTCTACCTTCAAAGGGTCATTTCATAACCATACTGATACGAGACACTCACCTCAGGCTACTCCATGGGGGGACGCAGCTTACTTTGGCATCACTCCGCAGAAATTACTGGATCATCGCGGGGCGACGCGCAGTAAAACGCACGATCGCCTCGTGCACAGTTTGTTGGCGCTGGCGCGCCCAAGCGGCGCACCAGCAAATGAGCAACCTCCCCTCTCCCCGCGTTCAGCCCTCGCGACCATTTACGCATACCGGTGTCGATTATGCCGGTCCCTTCCTCATCAGAACCTCACCGGGGAGAGGTCATCATGCTAGGAAAGCATACGTTGCTCTTTTTGTATGTCTAGCGACAAAGGCGGTGCACCTGGAGCTCGTCTCCGACTGTACGACGGAGGCCTTCCTTGCGGCCTTTCGCCGCTTCACATCTCGTCGAGGGATACCAACCACGATGTACAGCGACCAAGGCACCAACTTCATCGGAGCTGACCGGGAGCTTCGTCGACTACTGACATCAGCCTTCCTCAACAAGCCAGATGTGGTCTCCCGCCTTTCTCGTGAGGGAACTTCCTGGCACTTCAACCCTCCTGGGGCTCCACATTTCGGCGGCATCTGGGAAGCAGCCGTCAAATCCGCGAAGTTTCACTTGCGCCGAGTCGTTGGCGAAACATCACTAACATTTGAGGAAATGAATACTCTCCTCACTCAAATCGAAGCTTGCCTTAATTCTCGGCCGCTGGCGGCCTTATCCGACGAAATCGACTCTATCGATGCACTTACGCCAGCGCATTTCTTAGTAGGGGCTCCCTTGCTATCCATTCCTGAACCTCCCTTGACCCTGACCAAGGTGTCTCCGTTGCGGCGATGGCACCACGTGCAACAGATGAGAGACCATTTCTGGACGCGGTGGGCCACGGAATACCTCCACCAGCTGCAAACCAGAGGGAAGTGGCGCACTCCTCAGCCCGATGTGCGTGTTGGGGATCTATGCCTGGTCAAGAATGAAGCGACGCCACCGTCTCGTTGGCCGTTGGGTCGCATCACAGCCACGCACGCCGGCGACGACAACCTTGTCCGCGTGGTTTCGGTACGGACAGCCACATCCACGCTGACTCGGCCAATCGCCAAGATCTGTCCACTACCACAGGCCTCATCGGACTTTTGAGGCCTTCGCTAATCCTGTCACTCGGTCTATCCTCGCCTTTCCTGAACCGACACACACATTTTTGCCACGTGTCGCAGGTCGGCCACCACCACCACTTAACCCCTAATTTCGCCGTGCTACGCACGCCAAGGCGGGCGGAATGTTGCGGATTCGCATACATGAGAGGGCGCTCACTTTCTCCGCGCCTAGCGCTGTTCCGTGGCCATAGGAGAGAGCGCCCTTCCTCACCATCCTTTCGTTCTCCTTGCCCCGCACGAGCATATTTAGGCTAATGCGCGAGGGCAGGGAGACGAGAGAGCGACAAGTATCAGTGCAAACAGCAGAATCCGCAGTAAATTCTAAGCAATAGTTCAGAAGCGAACAGCCAAACGCGCGGAAGGCAAATAATCAACGTTTCTAAATAGTTATAAGACACACTAAATACTTGTAAAAGTTATTTATTCTCAGTTCTTAATAAACGGTGTAAAGCACAAACGTCCCAATCCGTTACCTTATTTTTAACACAATTTAAACACTGCTATCGAAAACAGCGGGGAAAAAGGACATGATGGAAAGTTTTGCAACCAACAGCAGAATTTTCAACGAGGAGCTGGATCTTCGAGGGATTTTTCTCCGAAACCTTTAAACTCCAAAAGCGCTTACCGCACAGACGATACGGTGAGCGTACTGAAGAACAATCGTCAAAAAAGTATCCGGTTCAGCGACGAGAAGAACGAGGACTCGTCAAGGAAGCTCCAACACCACGGATCAGGGTCAACGTTCCGGAATTAATAAACAAACAGGGAGAATTCCTTATTGACGGTGGAGCCCCTGTGAATCTCATCACGCTGGATTCTTTGGACGATAAAACAAAAATTACTTCACGGGAGGAAATAGAGATAACTGGGTTATCTCTCCCTTCTATTCAAACCATGGCTACGACGGTGTTACATATAAATGGCATTCCTGCACATTTTTATGTCATCGACCACCTCCCGCTGTCAGCGGATGGTCTCATAGGAAGCCGTTTCTTACTACAAGAGAGAGCTGAGATTTCTTACCATCACGGGACACGTGTAACGAGTAGTCAGCCCATTAGGCCCATTCGTTTCTCGAATTTTCCTCAAGTGGAGGAACGTGCTAGTTCCTCTAAACAAGTGACGGAGCATAGGATCCCGGGTAGGACGACGCGTCAAATTACAGTGAAGATAGCCAACCCTAATATAAAGGAAGGATATTTACCGCGTCTTAAAACACCAAAGAATATTTATGTCGGTGAAGCTACGGTCAAAAACCACGACGGGTCATGCTATGTTTTGGCCACAAATACCGGGGTAGAGGAAACTGAAATTTATTTGGGACCTCAATAAATGCATCCATATGACACCTTGGATACTTCCGACGGAGACATATCAGATTCTGGAGAAAGGAGTGCTGTTCCAGGAAAGAAGAGGAATCATCAAATCTGGGACACCTTGGAAAAACCGGCCTCCTCCCCGCCACGCTCAGTACGAAGGTGCTCCCCAAAAGAGACAAAAGCGATGAGCCCCAAGGTTACAAACCTACATCCAGGCGAACCAGTGGTCACCCAACGACACTTGTGGGCGCTACTGGCCGAAATCGAGGCGCTGAGGGCACAAGCAGAGTCCTCCGCAACGGCGTTTATGGAATACGCAAACTCCACGAAGAACGTCAAAGCGGCAATGAGGGAGAAGAGCGTACAGACGGTCGCTGCGCTCCAAAAGATGCGAAGGAGGATCCTGGAGGGCAGGAAAACCCCCAGCGGAACCGTCCCCTCCCCTACCAACCCCCCCGTGGAACCCATCACCCCGTCTAATGGGGGAAGCGAGGTCAAAAAGAGGGTGCATATTGGCACGCAGACGGCACCACTGGACGGGAGAAAAGGGAGGCCCAAAACGGGCCAGAAGAACCCTCTCCCGTCCCCCACCTCAGTAGCGGAACCAAACACAATAGAGAGGTCCGCACTCCACCACAAGAGGAAGGTGAGATCTCCCCCAGAGGAGGGTGCCTCAAAGAAGCCCCGCTCGGGAGCGACACCCACCTATGCTGCGGTGGCCGGCAACCCCCCTCCGACTGAAACTGCGACGGATTCGGACTTCAAAGAAGTCCGACATAAAAGGAGAAGCAGACGAAGAAGAGGGAAAACACCCCCGCCGTCGGCGGAAACCATCCCCCAACCACGGAGAGCTCCCACCACGGTAGGACGGCAAAAGCCCAGTCATCCCGTGGAACCCAAATTGGGAACGGCGAAGCGTTCCATCCCGCTACGGAAGAAACCTCCGAAGGTAAAGCCGGAGGCCCTCCTGATTAAGGTTAAAGAGGGGTCCACATACCTGGAAACGGTAAAGGACGTCCTCAAAAAGGGGAAAATCTGCCTCGCAGAAACAAGCGCGGTAAGGAAAACGCGAGAGGGACACGTCTTGATAGAACTGTCCAAAACTGCCAAGGCACATGGTGTAGCCGAAATGCTGAGCAAAGTGCTCGGGGATTCAACACCGGTTGCCACACTACAGGCGAGGTCGACAATGGAGATAAAGAATGTCGACCCCACGGCAGAGGCCGGTGATATCGTGAAAGGGATAGCCCAGACTCTAGGGCTTGACCCAAACATGATACACCTAAGAACAACGAGAATGACCCCCTCGGGAACTCAGACGGTAATTATTGATATACCGTCCGGGGCCATCCCGAAGGACCTTGAATCGCGCAAATTCAGGATCGGGTTCACCCTGGTGTCGGCGAGGATACTACCGAAGGTCGTGAGATGCTTCAGGTGCCACGCCTTGGGCCACACAAGCCTGGCCTGCAAAGTGCTCCCCCAGGGGAAGGAAAAATGCAGGAAATGCGGCTCCATGGAACACTCCATAAAGGAGTGCACCAACGAGCCAAGATGTACCCTCTGCGAGGCCCAAGGCCTGGAGGGGAAAAAATTGCATCACGTGGCAGCATCGCTTGGATGCCCACAATATCAGAAAGTTGCTCAGGGCCGACGGAGTCTAGCTACCCGAAATGGCTAAACCCAAGGTGATTTTACAGATCAACTTGAACAGATCCCGCCTCGCGCAAGAACTCTTGGTGCAGCAAGCATCAGAGGTGAATGCCGACGCGGTGATCATTTCTGAACCTTATAGACAGAGACGTGAGTGGTGCAATGACACAACCGGGGACGCGGCCGTATGGATAACGGGCTTCAACGGACGTATGGCACGCCCCATCAGCATCGCACCACTACCCGGAATAGCAGTTGCAATGCTTGAGGACACAATCCTCATTAGCGGCTACTGCTCACCGAACATCACGCAACCGGAAGTAGAGATGTATCTAGATGACCTGCAGGAGGTGCTGAGAAACGCCACCTCGATAGGCAGACGGGTGATTCTTGCAGGCGACTTCAACGCCAAATCCCCGGCCTGGGGAGGACGCAAGACCGAACGAAGAGGTGCGCTACTCCTCGGCATAACCATGGCAGCGCACCTTGTTCCCATTCGACCGCAGGGGACGTTCACCTTCTTCAGGAACGGCGGGACGTCCTTCCCGGATATTATGTCCGTGGACAGGTTAACCCTGGGAAACCTGCAAAGAAGCGAATTGCTGGAAACATACTCCGCCTCGGACCACCGATACATCTTACATACCTTCAAGGAAGGTAGATGCAGCCGATCACACACGGCGTGGAGACCATTCTCACTCAAGAACGTGAAGCCAGAGGAGATCCTCGACTCATACGACGTCCTGAGCAGAGAATCCACGCCACGACGCGCAAGGAACCATTCGTCTCAGGCCCACACCCCGGACAGAGACCCGGATTGCTCCCCGGAGGCAATGCAGTCCAGGCTCGAAAGGGTATGTGAGAGAGCCTTGCGAAGGAAGACACTTCCGAAGGGCACAAGAAAACCGAACTTTTGGTGGAACGATAAAATTGCCAATCTTAGAATGGCAACGTTCCAAGCCAGAAGAAGGTATCAAAGAGCCAAGAAAAAGGACTCTCCAGAAACCCCAAACCTCCTTGATCACTACAGGTCAACAAGGAAGGGCTTACAGGTGGAAATCTGGAAGAGCAAAGCACAATCGTGGTCTGATTTGTGTGCGATTCTCGATCAGAATCCATGGGCACGACCGTACAGGGCAGTGATGTCCAGACTGAGGAAAGCGAGAGGTGCGACAACCTCCCTCCCGGCGGAAAAGGTGCAAGAGGTGCTCAACGCCCTCTTCACCACCACAAAACCTCCCCAGGAAGTGACCCCATGGCCAGTTACCACCCCAACGCCCGACCCCCTGTGCACAACCACTATCAAACAGGAAACTGTGGTGAAAGCGGCAAAAGCACTTAAGGTCGGGAAAGCACAAGGGATAGACTCGGTACCGGCGGAAGTGGTCAAGATGATTGCCGAGAAATGGCCAGCTGACCTCACGACGATGTGCCGTCTTACGCTATTCGAGGGAACCATACCACGTACATGGAAGACGGCTCGGGTGATTCTACTCCCGAAACCAGGAAGGGACCTGTCAACTCCATCGGCATACAGGCCCATCAGCATACTCCCGGCGCTATCCAAGCTATGGGAGTACGTGATGAAAGACGCCATAGAAGCGCAGATTGGACGCGACCCCTTTCACTGCCGCCAATACGGATTTAGAAAAGGCGTAGGCACCGTGGAAGCAATTAAGGAGGTAACGCGGTTCGCGGATATGTGCCAAAGCAGGGGCGCACTGTGCGCCCTTGTGACAACGGACATAAAGAACGCATTTAACCGCCTAGAATGGAAACACACCCTGGCTGAACTTGCTCGGAGAGGAGTTTCCGGAGACCTGATAAGGGTCATACGGAACTACTCCGAGGATAGGCGAGTGGTGGTACATACCCCGGAAAGTACAGTGAGCCTACCGATTTACGCAGGAGTTCCACAGGTATACGATGGTGTTCTGTCACTCGCGAATGGACTCAGGAATACTGCAGCCTTCGCATATGCGGACGACCTGGCGCTCACGATCTCGGCAAGGAACCTGGAAGAACTCCAGTTCCTGATAGATATCGGCCTGAGACAGATCCAAGAATGGTTCACACGCATGAACCTCGAAATCGCCCCCGAATAAAAACCGAGATTTTGATACTGACGGGGAAAAGAAATACCTCGGAGTAGAACTCGACAACATGCGTAATTACAGGCAGCACATCACTAAAACCTGCGCGAGAGCGGAGAAGATGATGGGTGCCCTGGCGGGCTCCTACCAAATACCAAGGGACCAGCCAGGAAATGTAGAAACTTGTACTACAAGGTATGGGAGTCGGTGGTCCTATATGCGTCCCCAATCTGGGCGCAGGCAGCGAACACCTGGCGTTTCAATATAATTATCCTACGCAGAACCTAGAGAGCGCCATTGATTCATACCACGACGGCATACCGTACAGTGGTACATGATGCACTATGTGTGTTGGCGGGGAAAATGCCAATATTCTGAACTAAGACGATGTAACATATGCCGCACGCTTCCCTCGGCACCCTCGATGCCCCCATCACGACCGACCGCAGGTGATCGGTTCGCACCTGAGCGCGCGTCAGCCGATGCCCAGCGGGCGCTATCATAGGTCAGTGTTTTTCGTTAATAACTCAAAAACGCTACTATCCAGAACATTTGGGTCAAGGAAAAAGTTGTTTAGAATCACCCCAGCTACACCCTATACCCCGATGTCCCCTGAGTATTGTGCCATACTGTATAGTTTCATCAGATGGAGTTAAACCAGACCCTAGAAAATTGCAAGCCGTAGAAAATTTCCCTGTACCTTCATCACAAAAGAATATTCAACAATTTTTGGGATTAACTGGATATTATCGCAGATTTATACAGGACTATTCAGCCAAAGCAAAACCATTAATTCAATTACTCGGAAAAGGAATTCGTTTCAAATGGTCCGAAGAACAGCAACGAAGTTTTGAGTTATTGCGAAATGAGTTATGTAAAGAACCAATTTTGCAATACCCCGACTTCAGTCAACCATTCATTATCACTACTGAGACTTTGCAAGTCTGAGACCAATTGGCGCAGTTTTGGGTCAGGGAGAAGTGGGCCAGGATTTACCAATAGCTTATGCTTCTCGCAGTTCAAATCCTGCGGAAAATAATTATTCCGCCACTGAAAAGGAATGTTTAGCAATGGTGTATGCCGTACAATATTTTAAACCATATGTCTTTGGAAGAAAGTTCACTTTAATAACCGATCATAGACCGTTAGTTTGGCTTCATTCCGTAAAAGATCCTACATCAAGATTAGTAAAATGGAAGTTGAGACTTTTAGAATACGAGTATGAAGTTATTCACAAGTCAGGGAAAACTAATAAAAACGCTGACGCTTTATCTCGTAATCCACTAAGAATTTGCCTGCCCTTAGTACCAAGGGAGAGTGATAAAGAATTTAAAATACAAATACCGAAGAACACAGCACCTGTTACCGATACCATTGGACAACGCATTCGAGAATTACGACGAAATCAAGGGGCGAAACGCCGTCGTGAGGTATTAACTTCCGAAGAATCATCGGATCAGGAAACCACTCCAAGAAGACGACAGAACCTTCGTAAGAGAAAAATTCATCAACAACCAACACGTCAAGAACCAATAAACCATTCACCTAGCACCATATCGGGAAACCCTATGGCGAATTCAACACGACTCCTGGAGGATACCGAACACCCAGTAGCAGGAGAGGATACCACCGTCAATGCAGATTTAATTTCCTTCAACGATTCAAATCCCTTAAACGCTACAATTATTAATCAATCCCTTTCACAAACCCTATTGGAAGAACCAAAGGAATGACATTTACCTGCATCATTAACTCCAACCGTAATTCAATGTCCACTCACTACTTCTACCTCATCCATTCCGCAAAATACATTACCCAATCATATACCTAATATATCCAGCTTCGTTAATTCTGCACCCTCGGATTACGAATCTACACCACCTGAGGACAATAGCTCAACTGAAGAGGAGTCGGATGACCCTGCGGTCACCCCAGCAATACAATCATCTGGAACCATTCTCACACCACTCGAAGAAACCAGGAATCAACTGATTGAAGAGGCCCATAGCAGCTTAATAGGAGGACACAAGGGTGTCACGAAGACATACAACCGTTTGAATGCAAAATATCATTGGCAGAAAATGAGGAGTGACATACAGGATTTCATCAGGAAATGCAGGAGCTGTCAGGAACAGAAACTGGTTTGAGCAAAAACCCGTCAACCTATGATTATTACCGATACACCTTTGGAACCTTTCGATAAACTTGCATTGGACACAGTCGGACTTCTTCCAGAAACACCTTGCGGTAACAGATATATTTTAACAATGCAAGATAATCTTACGAAATACTGCATTGCGGTTGCCATACCGGACATACGAGCTACAACCATAGCGGACGCTTTTGCCCGGCATTTCATAGCACTATATGGATCACCACGTACAATATTATCAGATAGAGGAACTAGTTTCATCGGAAAGGTAATGACACATCTGGCAGAAATCTTCAAAATTAAACAAATAACGACATCAGGATACAGACCGCAGACGAACGGTTCATTGGAAAGGAGTCACGCTGTTCTTGCAGAGTACTTGAGACACTACATGAAGTCACACGAAGACTGGGACCTGTTTATTCCATTTGCCATGCTTTCGTATAATACCTCCGTTCACGAGGCAACCAATTTCACGCCCCATGAACTGATCTTCGGTAAACAAGCAAGAATACCGAGTGCCTTTCCGTCTGGACAACGGCTGGAAACCTATGGAACCTACCTCACCAACCTTGTTGAACAGATGACAGAAATCCGAAACCAAGCGGCTGACAAATTAAATAAAGCAAAGGAAAGGTTCAAACGCTATTACGATCGACATAGAAGACCAAGAGAATTTAAACCTGGAGAATATGTTTATGTACAAAAGGAGCCTCGAGTAAACAAGTTTGACCCACATTATATTGGACCCTACAAAATACTAAATACTACGGACTTGAATAATGTGGTTTTGGAAATAGATAAACATAAAACTATTCGAAAACATCAAGACAAATTAAAACAGGCATACTGACCATACTTCCAATAGCCACTTACTTACAAAAAGGGACCAGCAATAAAATACAATTGACACGAAGGAAAAATTTACGGCACAATACTTCACCGTAATAAATTGGAATCTTTATGGGCGAAGGAAAAAACCTTCTGCGGAAAATGGCATTGTCTTCAATGGGTCCTACAGGGTACCGCGTGCACGGCCATGTACAACCACTACACCATTCCAAGTCGATACGTTGACTCTTGAGTCAGGACTCGGTTTCACGCATTTCCTATACAACGAACATTTAAATAAGCAACTAGACAAAACCTCCGTTCCATATATAAGTTCCTGCAAACTCAGAAACCCCACAGTTGAAAACGAAAAGCGAAACATGAAGGTCGAAGTGGCAACACAAACGGAGAGAGACGAGGGAACTGCAACGAATGCGATCCAGACGGGGCAGCGGGGCACCTGGCCAAGGGAGTTCAGAGTCGGCGTGATTAAGCAACCCACGGGACGTTTTATCACTGGCAAGGGTGTCTACCTATCAGGCAGGTACATCCAGACGAGGAAGCCGCAAACGAAGGACCAGGGGGTTCAGAGTTCCGAACCCCCGAAGCCAAGCCGGAAAAGGCCATTTTCTTATGATAAGGAAAATGGTGTAAACCTCATCAATATCAACGATGCTAATATCAAGCATTGGATGCCGGGTGAGCCTGCCGTTCAGCGTTGTCGCAGAATAGAATTGCGTATACGCAACATCTTTGGGGACGAGGACGAGGACGAGCCGCATCTGCCGTTGGGAGATTCGCGGTAAATATCTTGGGGAGAAGGACAAACCATCATCCGATCCCGAGCATCCAGCAGAGGCAGCCGACAGACCTAAATTCCGTCCCGTGGCGTAAGTACTCGACTGCATTTTACACCTGTGATCGCGTTTCCCAAAAAGGGGTAAAAGCATCGTAATAAACGATGTTTTATCTAAGGGGGGAGATGTTACGTAGGAAGTATTATTTCCTCGCGTTTCTATTATGCCCTTATTTGGGAAGCGGGAGTGCATGCAGTCGAGTCTGCCCCTTCCTCGACGTCGTGATGACGTGACCCTTTTGGGGGGATCTTTTCGAACTCCCTTGGAAGATTCCGTGCCCCCACCATCTTTTTGGTCCGACTATCGAGTATAAAAAGGGCACGAATTCTGCTCTCGTCGGCTCAGTATTAATCTAGCTTCGTGCACGTTCCGTAATCGACTGTATTGATATCTAAGCTCAGCGAGATCGGGTTTTAATCCCCTTCAAGCAATTTTACACGTTAGTTTTTTTCAAACAATATATCTTAGGATATATCGTTCGGGCTCTTCGTTGGCCAATTTACGTTCTAGTCCGTACAGACTGAGAAAGGTGGATTTTGTAGTTTTCCGCGTTTAGACTCTATTAAAGCCAAAGAATTTACAACATATATTATTCTACAATTGAACGCATTTGTTTTATTCAGTCTCCTCTACCGATCATTGGCAGTATCATCCCACTATAGATACATCTTAACCGCTCAAGGTGTATCGACATAGCAAAAGTTACGAGCCCACATACTAACAATCCTGTGACACCCGGTGATGAAATAGGCACCGGCTCATTCACGCATTTCCTATCTAACGCGGCTCCCGGTGACGAAATAAGCACCGGTTAGTTCGTAACTAACAAATTCTTAAATAACCGATCCTCGGCTCCGCAGCCGTGCCCTCTTTGCCCTCGGCTCGTAACAGCGTCCATGAGGGAGAAGTCCGTACAGACGGTTGCTGCCCTCCAAAAGATGAGAAGGAAAATCCTGGAGGGAAGGAAAACCCCCAGCGGGACCGTCCCCTCCAAAACCCCCCGTGAAACACCCCACCCCGTCTAATGGGGGAAGCCAGGTTAAAATGAGGGTGCATATTGGCACGCAGACGGCACCACAGGACGGGAGAAAAGGGAGGCCCAAAACGGGCCAGAAGAACCCACTCCCGTCCCCCACCTCCGTAGCGGAACCAAACATAGAGAGTTCCGCACTCCACCACAAGAGGAAGGTGAGATCTCCCCCAGAGGAGGGTGCCCCAAAGAAACCCCGCTCGGGAGCGACACCCACCTATGCTGCGGTGGCGGGCAACCCCCCTCCGACTGAAACTGCGACTGATTTGGACTTCAAAGAAGTCCGGCACAAAAGGAGGAGCAGACGAAGGAGAGGGAAAACACCCCCACCCCCCCCGGCGGCTGAAACCATCCCCAACCCCCACGGAGAGCTCCCTCCACGGTAGGACGGCAAAAGCCCAGTCATCCCGTGGACCCCAAATTGGGAACGGCGAAGCAATCTATCCCGCTACGGAAGAAACCTCCGAAGGTTAAGCCGGAGGCCCTCCTGATTAAAGTTAAAGAGGGGTCCACATACCTGGAAACGGTAAAGGACGTCCTCAAAAAGGGGAAAATCTGCCTCGCAGAAACAAGCGCGGTAAGGAAAACGTGAGAGGGACACGTCTTGATAGAACTGTCCAAAACTGCCAAGGCACATGGTGTAGCCGAAACGCTGAGCAAAGTGCTCGGGGAATCAACACCGGTTGCCACACTACAGGCGTGGTCGACAATGGAGACCATACTTCCAATAGCCACTTACTTACAACAAGGGACCACCAATAAAATACAATTGACACGAAGGAAAAATTTACGGCACAATACTTCACCGTAATAAATTGGAATCTTTATGGGCGAAGGAAAAAACCTTCTGCGGAAAATGGCATTGTCTTCAATGGGTCCTACGGGGCACAGCGTGCACGGCCATGTGCAACCACTACACCGTCTCAAGTCGATACGTCGACTCTTGAGTCAGGTCTCGGTTTCACGCATTTCCCATACAACAAACATTTAAATATGCAACTAGACTAAACCTCCGTTCCATATATAAGTTCCTGCAAACTCAGAAACCCCACAGTTGAAAAACGAAAAGCGAAACATGAAGGTCGAAGTGGCAACACAAACGGAGAGAGACGAGGGAACTGCAACGATTGCGATCCAGACGGGGGAGCGGTGCACCTGGCCAAGGGAGTTCAGAGTCGGCGTGATTAAGCAACCCACGGGACGTTTTATCACTGGCAAGGGTGTCTACCTATCAGGCAGGTACATCCAGACGAGGAAGCCGCAAACGAAGGACCAGGGGGTTCAGAGTTCCGAACCCCCGAAGCCAAGCCGGAAAAGGCCATTTTCTTATGATAAGGAAAATGGTGTAAACCTCATCAATATCAACGATGCTAATATCAAGCATTGGATGCCGGGTGAGCCTGCCGTTCAGCGTTATCGCAGAATAGAATTGCGTATACGCAACATCTTTGGGGACGAGGACGAGGACGAGCCGCATCTGCCGTTGGGAGATTCGCGGTAAATATCTTGGGGAGAAGGACAAACCATCATCCGATCCCGAGCATCCAGCAGAGGCAGCCGACAGACCTAAATTCCGTCCCGTGGCGTAAGTACTCGACTGCATTTTACACCTGTGATCGCGTTTCCCAAAAAGGGGTAAAAGCATCGTAATAAACGATGTTTTATCTAAGGGGGGAGATGTTACGTAGGAAGTATTATTTCCTCGCGTTTCTATTATGCCCTTATTTGGGAAGCGGGAGTGCATGCAGTCGAGTCTGCCCCTTCCTCGACGTCGTGATGACGTGACCCTTTTGGGGGGATCTTTTCGAACTCCCTTGGAAGATTCCGTGCCCCCACCATCTTTTTGGTCCGACTATCGGGTATAAAAAGGGCACGAATTCTGCTCTCGGCGGCACAGTATTAATCTAGCTTCGTGCATCTTCCGCATAAAGTACAGTGATATTCAGCTCAGCGAGAACGGGTTTCAGTCCCCTTCAAGCATCTTTAATCGTTAGTTTTTAACGATATATATTTTATTTATATCGTAGGCCTTTTGTTGGCCAGTCCACAATTTCAAACCGTACAGACGGAGAAACGTGGGTTTTGTAGTAGTACGCTTGTATAAGGAAAGCCAAAGATTTTTACAATATACGTTATTTTTACAATTGAACGCATTTGATTTATTCAGTCTCCTCTACCGATCATCGGCAGTATCATTCCACTATAGATACATCTTAACCGCTCAAGGTGTATCGACATAGTAAAAGTTACGAGCCCACATACTAACAATCCTGTGACACCTGGTGATGAAACAGGCACCGGCTAGTTCACGATAACCTTCCTGTGACACCCGGTGATGAAACAGGCACCGGCTAGTTCACGAAATCTTACCATCCTGTGGCTCCCGGCGATGGAATAGGCGCCGGCAAGTCCACGATTACCTCTACCTTCCTGTGACACCCGGTGATGAAACAGGCACCGGCTAGTTCACGCACTTCCTATCTTAAGCGACTCCCGGTGACGAAATAAGCACCGGTTATTTCGTAACTAACAAATTCTTAAATAACCGATCCTCGACTCCGCAGCCGTGCCTCTTTGCCCTCGGCTCGTAACAGTTCTTTACA
The DNA here is from genome assembly GCA_963667235.1 of Nomada lathburiana. Taxonomy (NCBI): domain Eukaryota; kingdom Metazoa; phylum Arthropoda; class Insecta; order Hymenoptera; family Apidae; genus Nomada; species Nomada lathburiana. The sequence continues at coordinate 2,021,288 of OY763905.1, forward strand.
TGGTTCGAGAGAATCTATCTGAGATTTGATGTCATTCGATAAAGTTTTTACGGTGCTGACATTTTTTTCCGTATATTAGAACTGAATCGGTCTACAGAACCTAGTGGATGATGGTTTCTGATTTTGCCATGAAACTGTTTCGTTCTGACAATCAAAGAGTTTAATTGGGACCAAACTGCTAATCAAGATAGTGGAGTCATCTTCTGTATCACAAGTTATTAAGAGTAAAATTTTGCTTGTACTGTGATTGATTTGATGCAACATCGCATCCCTTTATTTTAGCACCACTTTCTGTGACGGTTATAAATTTCTCAGAAGGATAGCAATCTTGTTTTAATTTTTGTATATTATAATACCTTGGATAAAAATTGTGGCCCAAATCTTTAGCATTTTCTCTAATTATATTATATTGAAATCTAGTAAGTTTGGCAGCAGCATAAAGCCTTACCATTTTTTCCTCTTTGCGATGTAACTGAAGCTTTACCAAACTTTCACAATATTGTTTGATGTTAACTATGTGTTCCGGATGCGCGTTAATGAAATCAATGTAGGAACCGAATAAAAAGGAAGGGCAGGCTTCGGGAATCGAACCCGAGATCTTCGTATTTCTAGGCACTGATCAGTCCATTTACGCCACGGCCCCTTCCCTATATTCGCTATTCGTTTGTTCCTCTTAACTTCGTTCTTTGATGGAGGCGCCCGATCCCACACTCGGCCATCCTACAGGGAAATTCGCCCTCGAATTTCATCCTGTAGCTTCACAATTGCTGAACTACAACCCGCCCAACTTCACACCTTGAATTCGTGTCCCTCGTTGCCGACGGTTGCTTCAGCTCTCTTTCTCTTTCACTTTTTTCTCAACGCTAAGACGCACGACAACTTCACACCTTGAATTCGTGTCCCTCGTTGCCGACGGTTGCTTCAGCTCTCTTTCTCTTTCACTTTTTTCTCAACGCTAAGACGCACGACAACTTCACACCTTGAATTCGTGTCCCTCATTGCCGCCGTCTGTTTCTCTGTACGCAGCGCCTCGTGTGGTCCGGTGCTGCCCTCCATCCCACTTCTGACACCAAATGTAGGAACCGAATAAAAAGGAAGGGCAGGCTTCGGGAATCGAACCCGAGATCTTCGTATTTCTAGGCACTGATCAGTCCATTTACGCCACGGCCCCTTCCCTATATTCGCTATTCGTTTGTTCCTCTTAACTTCGTTCTTTGATGGAGGCGCCCGATCCCACATCAATATATATCGGCCTTCATCAGGTGCCATCTTTTGTTTAATGACAAAATCATATCATCCGGACACATTCTGAACGATTCAGTTCTTCTCCTCTTTTGTCGATGTGATAGTTCTTCGAAACATTTAGATTATAATGGAGGAACACTTACTGGAGTAGGGAAGCAACGGACATAACCTAAATGGAATATAGGTTATGGCAGGAAGCCCGCCACTGGCATGTGCGGTCGGCACACGTCCAAATCACGACACACGACCAACTGGACAACACACTGGCTCCACAAACCCTTGATTAAACCCCGCAACTTCCGAGCGGCACCCGGTTATACATTCCGTGCGATAAGTCCGATGTCTGCAGGAAGAAGAAACGTGAGATTTATTTCCAAAGGGGGAGACAGGTGCGAACCAACTAACGCGGAACCAGAACATACAAGATAGGAAACTCGAAGGATGACCATCGCGCGTAACCATAGAGTATGCGCGAGGCCCCACGAAACTCAATTCGACGGCAACTGAACCAAGCATTCAGTTTGCCGGTCCGCAGGGGCTCACACAGGAGATCGTAGGAATGGTACGCCATCCATACGGATAGCATCCAGGGAACGGCGACTTTCTTACGGTCTTCGGCCCACACCCCACTATAGAGGCTGCCTGAATTTATACAGGCATCAAAGTCCAAACAACAAGTTTAACAACAAGTCACAAACCAAGGTGTAAGGTAACGTGCCGAGGGTTGAATGGCCGCAGTGACTTAAATCATGCGGTCGCGAACGTTCCCTGCAGGGTACCTGGGGCCATCATTGCAGTATTTTAGTCCCTTTACCCGGAGGCTCTTTTCCGGTGGACTTCATGCTTCCTCACACCACAACATAGGGATATTAACCGGACAGGATTTTTTATACGACTCAGGCAATGACACGGACAACGAGAATTCCCAATCAACATATGAAAATGTCAGATCGACAAAAAGTAGTTTACGGTGCAGGGGAGGGATACCCCAGTACAACAGCGAACAATACAAGTACCTTGGCGACATCCACCGTACTGCAAGATATGCAGTACGACAGGATGCGCCAAAAAGAGGAGGACGACAGGGAAAAAGGGGGGCTTACAGAGGAGCGACGAAGCACTCCACATGCAACCCAACCCCTCCCGTATACCACGGAGGATCCCGACTCGGAATCGGATGAGAGATCGACGACTCAGTCAGTCGTCTCTCTCTCCGTCCGAAAGGGAGGGACTTCATCCGTGTCGGACTCCGACGGACCCCTCTTACCCTCCCAGGAGGAAGAGGCGGCGCCCATTTACCAGACTCTTGATGGACCCCTGAGAGCTAGCAGGCTTCGCGCTGCAACTACGGAGTCCACCTAGCCAATCACCCATCCGAGGCCGGCAACCCTCGTTGGTTGGAATCCCCAGCAAACAAGGAGCCGCTGCAGTAATGAGGATACTCCGTTGAGGAGACCCCCTCGTAGTATTGCGTAGTATAGGGCCGAGGGGCGAGGGTGCGTATCCTATGCGATGGTGCGATATAGGAGGGGTTTTTAGTATTTATTATTGGTTACCCTGAATTATCTAGTGTGACAAAATGAAAAAAAAATATTAAAAGCAGCACTTGTAAATTACGGAATATCTATACGGCAAATTTATTCCATAACTACCGGGAACGGGTCTAACATGATTGAACTTGCAGAATTGATAGGAAATTTTACAAGTTTTACAATCCGACAGTAGTAGCGATAATAGCGACAATGAAAGTTCCGATTCATTATTTACTGCCATGAGTGAGAAATGAAAATTTTCGGAGTATGCAAGCACTGTACACTTTTATTATGCAAAAACACAATATTACAGATGTTACATGTAGATGTACCGATAGGATCAAATCTATTTTGACAGCTTTGCTAGGCCATTTTAACGCCAAATAGCAAATAGCATTTTCTGTTTCGGAAAAAAATAATATTTTGATAAGAAACACCAAAATTGGCTTGGCAAAAAATTTAGGCTTCGCACATCAGACCATCTACTTGAAGAGGAAGGCCATCACAAGATTTTGATGCATGTAGTGAGAAGGTCAAGAAATACAAAGTTAAGGACTTATTGGAAAGCACAACATCCTTTCAATTGACATTTGACAATTAACGTGAAGTTAGCGCTTCTATAAATTTACAAAGTTTATTGAATGTAACGTCGCAGCGTCTTTTGAGTGTCCAAAAGAACTTTTAAGTTCTTAGAAATGATGTTACAATTCACTGTTGACGTATCAAGATAATCTATGAATGTTGGTATTATCTAATGTGTCAGTCAGATGCAGTTAGGAAAGAACTCGAGTTAGATACGGCTAACGTAACAAAAGACGTTATATTTTTCCCATCAAAATCTGACCAAAGATATGAGGAAGTATATAAGAAGGAAAAGAAGACTGTTGAGCGATATACTTTTGATAAGGCTTCATCAATATTTGTAGATGCAAAGCTCACAAAATTTCAATCAAACGTGACTCCTGAACCCAAAATTCCCTCCCACTCCCGATTTTCCAGCACTTTTCCCAATATAAAAAGGGAACCCGCGACACCAAGAGCAGTTCAGTAGAAAAATTAAGACGAGTTAGTTAGTAGGCGCCGTAATACTGCGACGTAAACTAAAAGTACATTAAGATCTGTAAACTATTGTAACAAGAGGCTAACTTTGAATAAACGATTATCAACAACATCCAGTCTCAACCGATTCGACGACATAATTTGGTGGCAGCGGTAAGGATATCAGTCTGTGGACTTCAACCAACGGAAAATCTTCTAGCTTCCCTAGATATCCTTCAAGAAGGAATCGTTGGCGATATTCTAAAAAAGAACCCGAAGAATCGCAACAGAAGACGAACTGGATCACAGGTGGACTCAGTGGCGCCAAGGCAAGTCAAACGTAAGTCTTTCAAACGACACATCATCCAATCTTTCTAAAGACTACGTGACTGCTCCCTTGAACAATATGTCAAGATCACAAAGCCCCACTCGTGCTCAAAACGACATGAATATGTTAGCCGACAAACTATTACAAGTATGCGACAGATTAAAAGCATTAGAAGAAACTAGACCAAGTGTACCAACGTCGAGTAACGCTCACGCATTTCCCGAACACGAGGAAATGCAATCTCTGAACAGAATAGAGAAATACGAACAATGTCTACCTTTAATTCCGGAATTCAACGGAACAAATACAGAGATATTTATTAACACCGTCATCAAAGTCGCGTCCATGCTGAACCAGAATCAACATCCGCTATTACTGCTCGCTATAATATCTCAAAAACTAAAAGGACGCGCATCTCTGACGATAAGGCCAGACACAATCACGACAATTCCGAAGTTGATAGAAAAAATCCGATTCATATACGGGAAAACAATCGACATGTCCTCACTAAAGACAAAACGGGATTCGTGCAAACAAAGGCCAAACGAACCAATTAACGACTTCGTGCACCGGTTTTCACAAATCCAAGATGAACTTCTTACCGCCGTGAACTCCGAACGAAGATTACAAACATATATCGACATCAAAGAAATAATATGTAACGAAGAAGGAATACAATGTTTCCGGCGCAACGTGAGACCCGAGATCTCGCAATACTTGTTCAGTCAACAACTGGAAACTTTGAATCAAACGTTTGAAGCTGCGCGCATGTACGATACGGAACTCCAGTACATGCAGCAACAGTCGAAAATGTGGAGTCAACCAAGGGACCATAAGGAACCAAGGGACCATAAGGAACCAAGGGACCACAGGAAACCACGCGAACAACACCATCCGACAGACAGAGGTACGAATCCAGGATGGAATTCAAAAGAGTGCAACTACTGCCAACGACGTGGACATACGGAACACGAGTGCAGGACGAAGCAGTGGAAAGAACAACGAGGAAGGCAAACCGAGCAACAACGAAATTTTCAACAGGCCCCGCCGAACACCACACCACCGGGCGAACGACCATCATCGGAAACGCCAGGCCCACAGCAACAGAGGAACATCGCGTGGACAATTCCCCATTTGTTCGATTAGGGCTTCCAGGACTGCAACCAACTACCTTTCTCATTGACACAGGTAGCGAAATATCCGTAATTAAAGAAAAACAGATTACGAACAAAGACCTTCACAAAGGCGCACCCATGACACTCAGGGGCATAACTAGCAACACTACCGATACATTATATTCGATATTTATTCCGTTCAACAACAAATGCAACCAGTTCCAAGTAGTCGATGACAGATCTCCGATTTATCAAGACGGAATACTAGGTTCCGATTTTCTATTTAATCATGACTTTTCAATATCATTTAATACATTCAAACTCTAAACAATGGAAGTAAAATCAACGTCGTACAAGACAGAAACTACACCCCAGAAATCGCATCCCTCCTCTCTACATTGAATCAAGACCTAGAAATATACATTTCCAAACCGATCCCGTTGGATACGAAAGAAATTATTAGATTAGCTCACGACTCGCTATTCGGAGGACACTACGCATACGATAAAACAATACAAAAAATACGTAAACGATACGAATGGCCTAACAAGATGAACCTCTGACTCTCCGTCAACAAATCGGAAATCTTAAAATGGAACACGAGAATAAAATCATTGAAACCATAGAAAACCTCCAACTACAACAACCTTCCACTTCTTATAAACACCTCGAACCCATGAACAAAGGAAATTTAGTCCTAATACGAAACTATACCGCCAAACCGCTAGAGGAACGCTGGCGAGGACCCTTCGAGGTAATAGAAGTAATGGATAGCCATTCAGTACGAATTAACGAACATGGAAGACCAACAGTTCGTCACAGGACAAACGTAAAATTTTTTAAACAAACTACACAATCCATTTTAGATGACGACTAACGGGAAATTCATGATTGCTCTCCTTCTCGCGACAACCATGGCTATTATCAGGATTACGAATACGACTCCTTTGACCAGTACCGGACTGAACGACAAGTACCAACTAGCCGAGCATAGTGACCAAGAAACCATCTTTCTTGAACACCGTAATTTAGTTAGGATCTATCACGAACAGTGGAAAATCGTAATCGGCTACGATTTCGCCCACCTCAGCACCGATCTAGATGTTATCGAGGAATTAAGTAGAAGCGTACTGTTCAGGCTATGCTCCCGAGACCTAGGAGGAACCAAATTCACATGCTCCTCAAACAATAGACTGACGAAGCGAATAGCAGAGTTCAGCAACATTCGGGGAGAGATATGCAATGCATTATACACTGCAGGAATCGACAGTAACTCCACGCGTGTTAAACGAGGAATCTTCGATTTCGTGGGAGCTTTCAGTAAAACTCTCTTCGGAACTTTAGACGCATCGGATACGCAATATTATAATGACGAATTAGATAAACTCTACGCTAATAACGATCAGATTATGCACTACGTACGCAACCAGACGAGCATTATACTCACCGCTTTACAGGGCAGCGCTACAGGTTTTAACAAAGCGCTTCACCAGGTAAAAGCTGCCAACGAACAATTTAATAAGATAAGAGATCTGTCAAAAGCAAACGAAATGAATCTGTTAATCGACGAAATACTACTAGACCTTGAAGCAAATACCTTCACTCTACGCGAACAAATCAGGAGAATTGAGGATTTAACGTTCGACGCCAAACACGGCCTACCGCCAGAACAACTATTCCAAATATTACGGGAACACGAACATGTCGATAACTTCCCCGTACCACTTAAGGAAACCTACTATACGGCATTAATCGACATCTGCGAGGTAAATATAGCACTCAACGCGAAACGCGCATTATTAGAAATCAAGATCCCGTTATTCGAAGAGCAAACCTTTAACCTAGTTAAGGTCATATCGCTCCCAACACACGGATGGATGTTCCATTCAATAATCAACACCGAGCAAAAAATGATCCTCTTGGACCCATTGCGTCTCATATTTATACCCATCTCTACTACCGAAGTAGCCGGCGCGAAGAAACTCAACGATCAATTAGTTATTAAACGTTACGCGCCAGATTACTCCACGCACTTCCGAGATAATTTTCTCGTTAGCATACTCTCGAAACATGAGCCCGAAAACTGCGAAACCAGGTGTATGAGAATCAAGAGTACCGTCTGGATACAACTCCAGTCGGGAAATCAATGGATCGGAATCGCTCCAAAACCGGAAACGATGCATATACTTTGTTCCGACAAACGACCAAGGCATGTAGAAATTAAGAATAACTTTATCTTAACTTTAGCACCCGATTGCAGCGGAATCTCTCTCTCGGCCACACTGAAACCTTCCAATATAATATATGACCATAAAATCAATAACTACCAGATAGTAGCGGCGCGGATTACACAGTATGTCTGAAAAGTTCCCGAACTGATTTTCTATACTCGGTACAAGTATCTCGATCTCTTGTTCAACTAAAGAAGAATGTAGTACCAATCCTGACGAGCATGTGTACAAAATTTTAGCGCTTTTGGTCACTTCATTCTCGAGTTATACACGGTTGCGTGTGTTGCGTTCGTGGTACATTGTGCGAGCTCGCGGGATGCGGGCAGTTGGACTCTCTTGCATGACAATGCGCCTTCACACACCGCATCACTTTTGACGCGTTTTTACGCCGCCAATCAAATCACCGTCTTACCCGTGACACCAAGAGCAGTTCAGTAGAAAAATTAAGACGAGTTAGTTAGTAGGAGCCGTAATACTGCGACGTAAACTAAAAGTAAATTAAGATCTGTAAACTATTGTAACAAGAGGCTAACTTTGAATAAACGATTATCAACAACATCCAGTCTCAACCGATTCGACGACATTAGGAAAGCAGCCAAGGAACACAACACCAATATGTATCCGAATTATGCAGGCATTACAGAAGCGAAAAAAGATGCTATCCTGAGGACATTTGGATTACGGAGTCAAGTGCAGAGGTACCGTTGCAAAGTTTACTGGACCATACATCAACAGACTATTTCAGGTCCAAGAAGAGGTCTTGAATACCTTGACTCCTGATAAGTTAAGTAATATTCATTTAATATTAAAATGGGATTGCGATGGTACTTCTGGCTTGACAGAATAGAAACAAAAATTTGTAGACCAGACTGCATCGGACGCAGGTATCTTCGTATCATCCCTTGATCCAATTCAGTTAATTTCCGGTGACCCAAATTCAATTACAAAAATTATATTATGGCAGAACAAGCAGCCGTTTTCTCCGAGATTTTGCAGACCTATTCATCTTCAATATATTCATGAAACAACAGATATTATAACAAAAGAATTTCAAAATATTCAAACACAAGTAGATTCCCAAAGTCCAACCATTGTTAACAGAGGAGACAATAGTATATTAGTTAGACATAATTTATTATTTACAATGATTGAAGGTAAAGTCTGTAACGCAATAGTCGAGAATTCTTGCACACAAAGATGCTATTTATGTGGATTAACTTCAAAAGACTTCAAGAACATTGTTACGTAGGAAGTATTATTTCCTCGCGTTTCTATTATGGCCTTATTTGGGAAGCGGGAGTGCATGCAGTCGAGTCTGCCCCTTCCGCGACGTCGTGATGACGTGACCCTTTTGGGGGGATCTTTACGAACTCCCTTGGAAGATTCCGTGCCCCCACCATCTTTTTGGTCCGACTATCGAGTATAAAAAGGGCACGAATTCTGCTCTCGTCGGCTCAGTATTAATCTAGCTTCGTGCACGTTCCGTAATCGACTGTATTGATATCTAAGCTCAGCGAGATCGGGTTTTAATCCCCTTCAAGCAATTTTACACGTTAGTTTTTTTCAAACAATATATCTTAGGATATATCGTTCGGGCTCTTCGTTGGCCAATTTACGTTCTAGTCCATACAGACTGAGAAAGGTGGATTTTGTAGTTTTCCGCGTTTAGACTCTATTAAAGCCAAAGAATTTACAACATATATTATTCTACAATTGAACGCATTTGTTTTATTCAGTCTCCTCTACCGATCATTGGCAGTATCATCCCACTACAGATACATCTTAACCGCTCAAGGTGTATCGACATAGCAAAAGTTACGAGCCCACATACTAACAATCCTGTGACACCCGGTGATGCAATAGGCACCGGCTAGTTCACGAAACCTTACCATCCTGTGGCTCCCGGCGATGAAATAGGCGCCGGCAAGTCCACGAAACCTCACCATCCTGTGGCTCCCGGCGATGAAATAGGCGCCGGCAAGTCCACGATTACCTCTACCTTCCTGTGACACCCGGTGATGAAATAGGCACCGGCTCATTCACGCATTTCCTATCTAACGCGGCTCCCGGTGACGAAATAAGCACCGGTTAGTTCGTAACTAACAAATTCTTAAATAACCGATCCTCGGCTCCGCAGCCGTGCCCTCTTTGCCCTCGGCTCGTAACAGCGTCCATGAGGGAGAAGTCCGTACAGACGGTTGCTGCCCTCCAAAAGATGAGAAGGAAAATCCTGGAGGGCAGGAAAACCCCCAGCGGGACCGTCCCCTCCAAAACCCTCCGTGAAACCCCCCACCCCGTCTAATGGGGGAAGCCAGGTTAAAATGAGGGTGCATATTGGCACGCAGACGGCACCACAGGACGGGAGAAAAGGGAGGCCCAAAACGTGCCAGATGAACCCACTCCCGTCCCCCACCTCCGTAGCGGAACCAAACATAGAGAGTTCCGCAGTCCACCACAAGAGGAAGGTGAGATCTCCCCCAGAGGAGGGTGCCCCAAAGAAACCCCGCTCGGGAGCGACACCCACCTATGCTGCGGTGGCGGGCACCCCCCTCCGACTGAAACTGCGACTGATTCGGACTTCAAAGAAGTCCGGCACAAAAGGAGGAGCAGACGAAGGAGAGGGAAAACACCCCCCCCACCCTCGTCGACTGAAACCATCCCCAACCCCCACGGAGAGCTCCCCCCACGGTAGGACGGCAAAAGCCCAGTCATCCCGTGGACCCCAAATTGGGAACGGCGAAGCAATCTATCCCGCTACGGAAGAAACCTCCGAAGGTTAAGCCGGAGGCCCTCCTGATTAAAGTTAAAGAGGGGTCCACATACCTGGAAACGGTAAAGGACGTCCTCAAAAGGGGGAAAATCTGCCTCGCAGAAACAAGCGCGGTAAGGAAAACGTGAGAGGGACACGTCTTGATAGAACTGTCCAAAACTGCCAAGGCACATGGTGTAGCCGAAACGCTGAGCAAAGTGCTCGGGGAATCAACACCGGTTGCCACACTACAGGCGTGGTCGACAATGGAGACCATACTTCCAATAGCCACTTACTTACAAAAAGGGACCAGCAATAAAATACAATTGACACGAAGGAAAAATTTACGGCACAATACTTCACCGTAATAAATTGGAATCTTTATGGGCGAAGGAAAAAACCTTCTGCGGAAAATGGCATTGTCTTCAATGGGTCCTACAGGGTACAGCGTGCACGGCCATGTGCAACCACTACACCATTCCAAGTCGATACGTCGACTCTTGAGTCAGGACTCGGTTTCACGCATTTCCCATACAACGAACATTTAAATAAGCAACTAGACAAAACCTCCGTTCCATATATAAGTTCCTGCAAACTCAGAAACCCCACAGTTGAAAACGAAAAGCGAAACATGAAGGTCGAAGTGGCAACACAAACGGAGAGAGACGAGGGAACTGCAACGATTGCGATCCAGACGGGGGAGCGGGGCACCTGGCCAAGGGAGTTCAGAGTCGGCGTGATTAAGCAACCCACGGGACGTTTTATCACTGGCAAGGGTGTCTACCTATCAGACAGGTACATCCAGACGAGGAAGCCGCAAACGAAGGACCAGGGGGTTCAGAGTTCCGAACCCCCGAAGCCAAGCCGGAAAAGGCCATTTTCTTATGATAAGGAAAATGGTCTAAACCTCATCAATATCAACGATGCTAATATCAAGCATTGGATGCCGGGTGAGCCTGCCGTTCAGCGTTGTCGCAGAATAGAATTGCGTATACGCAACATCTTTGGGGACGAGGACGAGGACGAGCCGCATCTGCCGTTGGGAGATTCGCGGTAAACATCTTGGGGAGAAGGACAAACCATCATCCGATCCCGAGCATCCAGCAGAGGCAGCCGACAGACCTAAATTCCGTCCCGTGGCGTAAGTACTCGACTGCATTTTACACCTGTGATCGCGTTTCCCAAAAAGGGGTAAAAGCATCGTAATAAACGATGTTTTATCTAAGGGGGGAGATGTTACGTAGGAAGTATGATTTCCTCGCGTTTCTATTATGCCCTTATTTGGGAAGCGGGAGTGCATGCAGTCGAGTCTGCCCCTTCCGCGACGTCGTGATGACGTGACCCTTTTGGGGGGATCTTTTCGAACTCCCTTGGAAGATTCCGTACCCCCACCATCTTTTTGGTCCGACTATCGAGTATAAAAAGGGCACGAATTCTGCTCTCGTCGGCTCAGTATTAATCTAGCTTCGTGCACGTTCCGTAATCGACTGTATTGATATCTAAGCTCAGCGAGATCGGGTTTTAATCCCCTTCAAGCAATTTTACACGTTAGTTTTTTTTTCAAACAATATATCTTAGGATATATCGTTCGGGCTCTTCGTTGGCCAATTTACGTTCTAGTCCGTACAGACTGAGAAAGGTGGATTTTGTAGTTTTCCGCGTTTAGACTCTATTAAAGCCAAAGAATTTACAATATATATTATTCTACAATTGAACGCATTTGTTTTATTCAGTCTCCTCTACCGATCATTGGCAGTATCATCCCACTATAGATACATCTTAACCGCTCAAGGTGTATCGACATAGCAAAAGTTACGAGCCCACATACTAACAATCCTGTGACACCCGGTGATGAAATAGGCGCCGGCAAGTCCACGATTACCTCTACCTTCCTGTGACACCCGGTGATGAAATAGGCACCGGCTCATTCACGCATTTTCTATCTAACGCGACTCCCGGTGACGAAATAAGCACCGGTTAGTTCGTAACTAACAAATTCTTAAATAACCGATCCTCGGCTCCGCAGCCGTGCCCTCTTTGCCCTCGGCTCGTAACAACATAGATCTAGTTAGAAGTAAAGGTATCCAAGACGAGTATAAATTACGTTTTGGCATATCTCCATTGCATGCCTACATCCGATTTTTTGAATGTGTATTACATTTATCATACAAATTAGAGATCTGCCATTCGTGGGGATGAATATAAAAAAAAGGTCGCCGATAAAATAAAATAATTTAAGATTTATTTAAAACTCAAATGGGTTTGATTACACTGTTCGACAAATTTCAACTTTTTTTTTATTTTGTAACCTTCAATAGGCGGTTCTTGTTGACTTTAACGCGCTGAATACGAATCTGAAATCCGTTTTCCTCCAGAACGTACCATTTTTGAAAAAATCAATTTTGAAAAAAATCGCAAATTTTCAACTTTGAAAGTGTTTTGTGCTTTTCCGGTAATAGTTATTCAGTTGCGTTTGGTGCCCAATGATTCTGTGGAGTTTTACGAATAAAGTGATGAAAGTGGTTATTAGATTATAAACATTTAAATATGTTTAAATAATGATCAAAGTGAAAGGACAGGGAAAATGCACCCATTGTGGCTGATATCTTTGAATTTATTTAACAAAGTAAGGGACTATGAAAAAATGTAAGTATTCCACGTGAAAGAGCAGATCTTTCTGCTAAGATCTGGGGCCAAGGATGGGGCCGCGGGGGAGGGGGTCGCCAGGGCGGCAGAGGCGGTGGGCGACCCGTCATTGTTAAATTTTACGCCACATAAATAAATTGTATATATTTATACATCATTACGTGTTTGTATTGTTTATTCCTTCCTCGTATTCCTTTTTCAAATATAGGTAATTGCCATATAGTTAGTAATTAAAAAAAAACTATGGAAAAAAAATTAACCCGAGGGGGGCTCGAACCTACAAAAAAGTTTTTGCAACGGCTCGAATCAACATCTCGGCTCGAGCCGATTCATTTTGCTGATGGTTATAATTGTAACAGATGTGACAACAGCGTCACAGAGTTCTTGATACGTTGCGGCAACTATGTTTTACTTGCGTCTGTGTTCACGCATCACGTATTCACGTATGAATCGCCGTTCGTGGTGTAAAATTATAACTTACACTTACCAACTGATTTGTATTTTTATCGACTCTGACGATAACCTGGCCAAATTAGCTAAAATGTGTCATAAACGCCTCCGACGGAAAATCATTGAACTATTCTTACGTCGGATGCGTGCAAATCGTAATACTGTTCCTCCGCTTTCCAGAAGTGATAGATTGTGAACAATCGAATTTCTGTGATCTTGTGCTAGTTCAAGAAAGCCCGGTTGGTGGTTTTAGCAGTGAATAAACCATTAAATCGTTCAATATTTGCGAAATGTGAAATGTGTGAAGATGCAGCGGCCATCTTGTTGCCTACATCGATGTCTGTCTCAAGCTTGCCAGTTTCAGAAATAGCGTTCTCCTGAACGAATTATGAATTTATTGGCGTTCAGACATAGCAACCGGGCTGTGGTGAAGTCTACCCGTGTGTGGTATACCCGTGAAAGTTTCATTAATGCAATTATAGAGACGCGGGATCGATCGCTCATGTTTTCGATCACATCGTCTTTCGATCGCGTGCTGTAATGATCTCTTTTATTGGTGTAATGTTTTTATACTATATTATATCTTACCTTCTATATTAAATATTATATAACCATTATGCTGTATCATTTCTAATACCCACAACAGTCACTGAGAAAGGAAAAACCTATTTATCACTACACGTGACCGACAAGACAAAATTCGACAGTTTTAGTAGGGCTCTAAACAGTAGCAGTAAGATTAATATAATACAAGATAGAAATGATATTCCAGAAATTGCTTGCCTCTTTTCTTTTTTGAATCAAAGTCTACGACGTAATAGAAGTAACAGACAACGATTCAATTAGAATAAACGAATATGGAAAACAAACAGTTCATCATAGGAGAAACGCACAAATTTTCAAACAGATTACGCAACTCATTTTTAGATGACGTTTACGGAAATATCGTGTTTGCTCTCCTTTTCGCAACGACCATGGCAATGATAGGATGACGAGTACGGCAACAACGACTAATGTAATGAACGACGAGAAATATCACCTGGCTGCGCTTAACGGCCAGGAAACAATCTTTCTTGAACACCTAAATCTGGTTAGAATGTATCATGAATAGTGGAAAACTGTTATTGGTTACGATTTTTCTCATATTCATACCGACCCAAAAGCTATCGAGGATTTATACCAACGCGTGTCATTTGGGCTGTGCATTAGAGGTTTAACAGGAACCAAATTTACGTGTTTCTCGCGTAATAGACTTATAAAAAGAATAGCAGATTTCAGTCGCATTCGGGGAGAGCTTCGCAATGCATTGTACACTGCGCAAACACGCTCGCGTACATGGCGCGGAATTTTCGTGGAAGACGTGCAGCACTACAGCAACGAACTCGATAAGCTTTATGCAAATCACGACCAAATGATACACTACGTACGCAACAAGACCAGCGTCATACTCAACGCCATGCAGGCAAATACTATTTTGTTTAACAAAACGCACAGCCAAGTAGAGGCAATCAATATTATATATAGTAATAAGACCAACGAATATCAAATAGTGACAGCACGAATTAAAACGCCACAACTGGATGTATCAGAGGGCGAGATTCTCCTAAACCTCTGAAAAGAATCACATGCAGACACCGAAGCACTACAGTCAATTGGACGAACACTAAAAAAGCTGGAATATACAGGGTGTCCCGTAACTACCGCAACATCGGGAAATGGCGGGTAGCTGGGGTGATTGTTAACAACTTTTTCCTTGGCCAAAATGTTGTTTGAAGCTTCGTTTTTAAGTTATTAACCAAAAACACTGCCCAATTAGAGCGCATGTACAGCGCGCGCTCTTGCGCCTACCTTTGTACCGTGCTCGGTCGGGTACGGGGGCGTCGAGGGTATCGAGGAAAGCGTACGGCAAATGTTACATCGTTATTCATTAATAAGATAGAAACTAATTATTCTTTTCATTAAACGCGCACCGTCGTTGTCGTTATTCATGAGTAACGAATAATTCCACATTATCCTTCATTTAAGACGATGTAACATTTGCCGTACGCTTTACTCGGATACCCTCGATGACCCCGTACACGATCGAGCGCAGTAGAGAGGTACGCGCCTGAACCCGCGCTCTACGGGCGCTCTAATTGGTCAGTGTTTTTGATTAATAACTCAAAAACAAAGCTTCAAACAACATTTTGGTCAAGGAAAAAGTTGTTCAGAATCACGCCAGCTACCACCCATTTCCCGATGTTGCGGTAGTTACAGGACACCTTGTATATCCAACAAAGCGCTTCACCACCAGCGTCTGAAAACCTGGAAGGAGAAGTTCTTTGAATACTTTCCAAATTCCACTTCAACGCCAGTCATTTCGATATTTGGGTATATGGCCCGCGATATCCAAATTCTTTCCCAGGCTATCCCCCACTCACGATTTTCCCACAGCTTCCCCAATATAAAAACGGAGCTCTCTAGGCCCAAAAAGGGTTAGTAGTCAAAAGTTAGTAGCAAGTAATCAGTTAACCCGCTATGGGCCCGTGTAACTTTCAGATCACGTGCTAACATATCGATATTTTACCAAATAATTTTAGTTTTTTCACAAGATGACGTATACGTCTTAATTATACAATGTCTCTGAGATAACCAACAACAATAAAGAACAAAACTGAGAGTAAAGAATATGCGTAGACTACCGCAAATTGAACCCGATAACTATACAAGTCAAGCATCCCTTGCCGCTGATCGACGATCAAATCGACAAGCTTGGAGGAAATCGATATTTCACGGGTCTCGAATCAGCGTCTGCCTATTATCAAGTTAAGGTCAAGAAAATTCAATTACGCAAACAGCATTTATTTCTCCAGACAGACACTCACTACGAGTTTTTAACGAACTCGTTCATTTTAACGTACACCCCAACTGTTTTCCAACGGTTGATGCAAAAGATTCTTCGACCCTTGAAGGAGACTGCAGCAATTCCTTATGTAGACGATATAATAATACCGCCGAAGACTGTAGAAGAGAGCATTGAAAAACTACGGACAGTTTTGGAGGCTTTCCGAACACATGGGCTAACACTTGAGAAATATGCTTTCTTCGGAAATTAGTGAATAAGGGATAAGACCAGGTCAACGGAAAATCGACGCGGTTAAAGAAATATTTTGCGACATACATTTTTTTAGATTTTATACTTCGAATATTTGACTTTTCTACCTTGAATTGAACACTATGCGAAGGTTCAAATTAAATTTTGAAAAATTGTAGTTGAAATATCTTCCAATCTAATCTTTTTCCACACAAAATAAAAGAAGACATCAATCGACGTATAAAATAAATATAGTTCCAATTAAAAAATAAAGAAACATGATCTTGAACATTGTGAAACACCGCCACCTCTAAAGCAAACGAGCATCATTCGAAACCAAGTTTTGATCTTTGTATTATTAGGTCATACAGTAATTTGGTGCATTTCTTTCAGGTAGTTAATTTTTATTAACTCTACGCCCCATATTTTATAATATTAAAATTTTTCCGTTAGCCACAAGATTTGAAATAGTTCACAATAGCTTTGAAAGAGCAAAGTAAGCATTTAATGGTTAAATTCTATTGGGATAAATTAATTTCGAAATGAAAATCATATATTTTGTTATAGTGAAATCCAGCGGCGAAGGACATACTATACAATAATTCTTTGACACCATAAAACTGGAAAGTAAGTTATTATTATTGAAGAGTATTTCTCAAGAATTTCGTGTCATGTTAAGGAGCACGAGATAAATAAAAGAAAGTGAACCTACATATCTTTTGGTTATGGACTGTATATGTCCTTATTGTTAATAAACACTACTGAATATATTTACCGCATATAACCAACAAATGCTAGATTTTTCTTACTAACATAAACCGATAAATTATTCGTTAGTAGAACAGGTATAGAATGGTATGCCAACATAAATCATCTCGCGGGTATACATACAGGGTGGAGAACGTAACTGGAACCACTTCACTCACTCTCTAAGTATACATATAGTGACTCCAATTTGGAAATGGCATATCTAGAACCACTGCGATAACTCCCAAAGTACTAGCTGGTTCAAAAATTGCTACATATGAATCTGCATGGTTCAAATGGGACCACATAGTGAACTATTCAATTCATTTTTCACTTCAAAATACCAAGGTCATCTTCAATTTCATAAAATAGAAGAACATTTTTTTCATAACAAACGTTACGGATGATAGTAAAACAGATTCAATGATGTGTATGACGAAAGTCATTAAATAATTTGTAAAAAAATGTTACCCATTAACGTACCGAAAACTAGAGCTTCCCATGTTTTCTGTTAGAGAATTTTGACAATAGCGTAAACAAAAGATTACTGTGCTACAAATGTTTTTTTTCATTTTATAAATTTATAATTAAAAAGAAAGTAATTAAGACAAATTATATCGTCCTTGAAGCCATTCAACTTTTATCTGAAACATTTTTTATAATATATGTAATATTATAATCCATTAATGTCGAATGACTTTTGCTACATAAAAATAATATATTCTCCATATATACCCCAATATGTTGCTTGCTAAAACAAAGATTCAATGTTTTAAATACATAAAATTTGTATTTCGGTTAACTAAAATACATGTTGTAACATAGTACAAAACAATAAATTCATTAACTTAACTATGACCACATATACAGAGTAATAATGACTAAAGTACCATTTATATTATTATTATATATATACATGTAATATCGGAGTAAAGCTTTATCCTAAACTGGCGTGCACCTTTAAAAGGAGGATCTTAAAAAATGATCATTTTTTACCCTACATGGAAATGGAAAATTCATGCAGGACGTTTAATAGTAACCCTACACCCTCCCCTACCCTCCAGGAATAAAAAATGTTATAAACATTTATTCCAAATATGATGGGAGATATGTTGAGAATTAAATTCAAATATTGAAAAGTGGTTGTAATCGAACTCTCGTATGCGCTACGTTTTATAATATTTTCATCTTCTTCAAAAATTAATCAATAGTAATAAAAAGTGAACAGAAATAATGGAAGAATAGATGAATTTTTAATTTTTATGTGAGGCCAAAAATGGCCATTTTCTAACATCTTCCTTTCAATACTCCGACTCAAGTCAGTCATTTAGAAAATGTTCACGAATCATTTTCTCGAAATAAGCGTTACGATTTCAGGAGGCACGAATAAAATAATTTCTACAAAAAGCAATATTCCTCCCAATAGCTAAGAACCAACTGAAAAATTCATATTAGTTAATAAATTAACTATATTGCTCCTGTAAAGAATATTAATACGATCAAGATAGATAGTATATATAAGACTTTTCCAACTTTATTACATAGGTATTTCTTCCACGTATACTATTCTAAATACAAAATTTCACCTTAGTTTAATATTCAGATATCAGTTTCCAAAAAGGAATAAAGATAAATTCTATGATATTCACAAACACAATGAATGAAAGTTAACACAGACTTTTCGTACCATTTTGATCGATATAAAATTAAATTTTGCTTAATAGAATTCAAGAGATATTTATCTACCACAATTAGCAGGTGATATAACAATATGTAATTTGAGCATATCTTTATTTGGACCTACTAGAAAAGGAGACGTTCTTTCTGGCACAGCACCCTGCTGTGGATTCAATTCTTCGAATGGCAAAAGATCGTCCAAATTAAGGACACGATCTTTTTGACTAAATCTATGAATAATTTCTGTTACTCTGGCAATGTGCTCAACACCATCTTGTAACCCATATATTAAAACGCCTATTTTTACTCTCATATCAGCCATACTATTTACCGGTGGTTCTTTACACGTAAGCGATAATCTAACTGATCGCTTGACATGTTCAGGCATTTCTACTGTTCCTTGCCACACTATTAAGACGAATTTTTTAAACCAAACTCCTTTCGGATATATGTCTACAACCCACTCACACGCACGATCACCAGTATATTCTGCTAAACACGAATGACTCGAAAATACAAGCGTCCTTGTATGATAAGAAGGTAAACTATGAAAATTCTCGATCGTAAGTAAGGAACTATAAGTATCTACAGTGTATAATCTTGGTTCAAAAAGTAACGCACCATCTTCCTCATTTAAACATATTTCCCTAATTCTATCTAATTGGCCAGAATGGAATGACATTCCTATGGACATACGTTCAACAAAGAATTCCTTATATTTTTTTGTCAAAGGAAATAAAAGCAATTCCGCTAATTCGCGCGGAGACATCATTGGAAATCTAACAGTGGTCATCGCAGCTATAACTAATTGTTCTAATGTGGCTTCTAATTCGTCGTGAGACAATTGTGTTCTCAGTCGTTTTTCTTGATGATACAGCCAACATTCTAAATATTTATACAATGTCATTTCGTCCTTTATCACTAAACTGCTTTGATGTAGCACTGATATTAAAATATCTAAATCGAAATTTCCAAAGTCCGCAGTCCTCGCGACCAATTCCAAATTCCATTTAATAAAATTTTGGCAAGCTTGAGTGATATTGTGATGGCCACAGTTTGACGTGTATTGTAACCACGATACTAGTGTACCATGTGTGGCAGCTAATGCAATATGATTTTGCATATAATCAAGACATAGCGATATTAAGTCCTTAACGTTATACTTATCAGCTAAGGATAATATCGGTAGAACAACCCCGTAATTGATTCTTATTTGACCAGTATAAAAGTACCGCAAAAACTCACTAAATATAGGTATACATTGTGACGTTTCTTGCAGAGTTACTCTAGTTTCTTGAGACTCACTCCACTGAGGACTCATTAACATTACCTGTATCGGAAGACACAACAACTGTAAGTATAGCTGGGAAATGTTTAAAAATGTCATGTCAGGTGATATGTAGTAATAGGCTACTAAGCTACTGCAGTCGAACCTCGGTAACTCGAGCTTCTACAAGATCAGAATTTTGTTTATTCCATTCCGTTCCACCGTAAAATCGACCTCTGCGAGTCGATGTTTGGCTCTATAAATTAAAGCTTTATCACAGTTGCCGCTAGAACTCAAACTACCGTTGCTAATTTAGATTATGAGAGAAAAGAATATGCTAAGTTTGCTGCCATAGAGAAGTGTTCATTAAAATGGTTTCAACAGTAGAAAAATAAAAATGTTAGCACAGGAAGTCAAATGTTACACAAAAACTGAGGCTTTTGCTAGATCATAATAATTTTAGAGCTAACAATGGTCATCTAGAAAAATTGAATACGATTATGTAAAATACTCTGTTAGTCGAAAACTTAAATAAATCGAAAATTTTAGTTCTTCCCTTGAACTTCGAGTTACCGAGGACCAAGTGTATTCCTTGTTGGACAATTGAACAACGTGACTGTACCACTACTACATTTGATATTTGAAAATTGACCAAAATTTGTTACACTGATCTGATTAATATAGGTAATCCTTTTTCGCTTTTCTCAGGCTGTAATATTATGTTGGGAAAAACTAGTTTACTTTTAAAAAAAGGTTGGTGACCTTAAAACCTTCAAAGTGCCTTTATCAACAGAGAAGTGATACTTCTAAATGCAGATGACGTTTCTTCTGATCTTTGATATCGCATACATATACGAACATGCTCATCCAATACTAGGTGATACAACAAGGAATATGACTTTTCGCAAAAGAGCAATTCAGAAGTCTAAAATATAGTTTTTCTTTCTTAAATTGCCATTGAAAATTTGTTAAATGCCTAGCTGAAAAAAGGATTGCTAAGTATTCTTACTATTCAACAAACAGAAATACATTCAAGCTATTATAGATATACAATTGTATTCAATAAATTTGTAATACCAATTTGCTAAAGATCAAAATATTGTATAAAAAAGTTGTAGAATTACATTCTTATTCTGTTTTCTCTTGCAAAATAAGTTTCTCTTTCATTGTATCATTAGTTTTGCGAAACCCTGCATAAAAATAGTTATATTAAAATTATATTCACTTACTTGAAAAACATCGCTAGAAGCACAAAGTATAAGGCGATGTGCTGGATACTCTGTACCATCGACAACAAGACATATATCATTCATAAGACGTTCTGCATACAACGTTGCTATCTTTAATAGAACTGCCTGTGAATTGTCCACCTAAATAAAACATACATATAAGGAATATAACTTTTCATTCTTAACACTGTCAGACAAGTTTCACATGTTTCATTCACAGTACTTGAGTGAAAATAGAAAATTTGAATAACATACATTTCATCATGATATGTATCGTTAATATTCATGAAAATTTAGCTTTGTGGTGTATACGATCACCTACAGAATTACTGTAACAGTAGCAGTATCAGTATTTCATTTAATTTGTCCTATTAACTCCAACATCGCTGTTCACAAATGACTACCACAGCGCCAGTGACAATTCGTGTGCTAGTTAGCAGTGACCACAGTGGCAGTAATGTGTGAAAGTAAAGTCCTACATTTTTGTTTTGCAAATTAATGCTCAGGATCCTAGCGTTGACTATAATTAATGTCAAAAGTCTAGTAAACAAGAACTATTGATTCATTCGTAATCTTTGTTCAATTGGAAATTTATAAAGAAGGCAAGTACAAGTCTGCAGGATGTATAGCTCTGAACACTGCTTGACATGTTAGCTCGCAAGTGGCTAAAACCTCATGCATTAACTTCACATGGCCCATAAACCAAAGGGTTACGACCAGAGTTGAGCATTATTCAAATAACTCTCCAAATAAAGTTATTGTATGTATATTATCAACTTTTGAACTCGACATGCACCAATACCAATGGAACCCATGTGCTGCGTAAAAATCAGGCAAGAAACTGTGATATTATATAAATTTGCATAGACATAACGAAGGATTCTTTCATTCGAATAACTAATACAATCTGCTCAACTCTGGTTCAGATATATGTAATTTAAAAGAAACCTCTATGGAGTCCGAATTTTCAGACTGTCCAATGTTATCCATTTTTGAAGAATTGGTTCTTCTCGATCAAAGCAATCCCTTCAATAAAATCTGCATAACCTCTGCTTTGCGAATATACACTGTTTTTGAAAATTGTTGACTGTAAGAAAGCATAGTGGTTGTACAATAATATGGTTTCGTAAATTTAATTACACTGAATAACTATTAAATAAGGCAATGAAATGTGTAACGCAAAAATATAGATCGTACTCTTGCAAAAAATTATGTGCCAAAAGAGAGTTAAGTATTAGATAACTATTAAAATGAATTGTATACTATTTTAAGGTGTTAATCTAAATTTTATAAAAAACTATGGCTGTATATATTTATGGAAAAAACATTGCGCTGCGGTTAATATTATTGCCACTTACCTCGTACGATATAATATTCACTACCATAAGTATTGAAAAAGCATTAGTTCGTTTAAAAATTGTTTTCTATCATAACGATTTGAACATACCAATTAAATACAAAGCAGCCAAATTGTGAAATTTCTATTGTCTATATAAATTTCATATTAAATCACCAAAATATAAAATGTTTCATGAAATCGATTAACAGTTGCCACTTTATTGACAATTGTAACTTTTCCCTTCATAATAACGAAACGTCTGTACCACGTAAAATCACATTGACCATAAAAACATAGTATCAAACCGATTATTTCAAAGTCAATCCTATCTACAAGTTCAGACAATACTACTGATCAAGGTGAGCGCTGTATGTGTACATTAGGCGGGAATTTTCATACCTGCCTTATATTTGTGTGAATTCTTGTTTGAAAAATATTTTGTAGTTTGGTTTTAAATGTTCAACTTTATGCCGTTTCAAAGTATGACTTCCTTCTTGAAGGTACAAAATTTGTTATCAATATTGAGCCAAAGAATCCAATTTATAAAGGCTCGTTTATGTTTTCGTCACAATAATCAAACACTCCGACAGCGATGACCGAGTCACTGGCTCGAGACCGATACGTACACAGTGACGAAGCTATTCGTGTTAGTCGCGAGGTAGCAAGTGACTATCTGCAGAACACCATGATCGCAACGGAAAACACAGACACAAACGATGCGAGGATCGTTCTTGCGACGACCAACGTTGACAACGACTGGAGCAAACCTGTCTTCGAACACAAATTTGAATAAATATCGGTCTCGGGTGACCGATATTGTTAGTAAATATCTGTTAGTAAAATATCGGTATGAGTCAAATAAACTCCAATCTCGCTGACCGGTTCAACGCGGTCGGAGTGTTGATATTAACAAAATGCATGCATAAAATATGGTAATAGTATTAATATAATAATTGATTAAAGTAGTTACCAGAATTTATTTATTTACAAATATGCATGTAAGAGAATCTGCAGCACATTAATTTCTAACTCTAAACTTCTTAAATTTTCAAGTTCGGAAGTAGTTCGGAAGGACCATTACTAAAATCATGGAAAAACGTTATTGGCAAAGGAAAAAAATTACGTTAATGATTAATGATTGAACTTACACCTTTATGATTTTTTTGTTAGCATTATTGAACAATACGCAAAAAATGTTGAAATAATATTATTAGGTGTACCAATATGTTTGGCAGGTCTATAGCCCTTCGATAGGACCCTGGAGGGTACGAGAGGTTGACCTGTTGAGGGAGGTTGTGGGAAAAAAAAATATTGGTGGAACCTTCATTTTTGAATTATTAATGAAAAATACTGGCCAAGTAGAGCGCCCGTAGAGCGCGCGCGAGCGCATTTACCCAACGTCAAGCGTATTTTTTAAAAACCTAATTATATCTTAAAATGTAATATATATAACTAGTCTAGATATTATTCCGTATCAAACATGGATGGTTTTATTCACTGTTTAATTCCGTTAGCTATTTAAAAAGCAGGTAATCAATTTCCAGAAGATGAATATTGACCTATTAATGAGCGGCATTGGAATAAAAAATAAAAAGTTAGTAAACAGTCTTGTGCCCCGGGAACTACGAGATATAACTTTTTGTAAGTCGAAGAATGCATACCGTTTAGATCAATTTTAAAACTTATAATGTTTTTAAAATTATGATATCTAAAGTGCGGACTACATTTTTAGGATTATCAATATTTTTTTCCAATGTATAACATGTAGGTATAAAATTATTGGGACAAAGGAATATTCCAAATGTTCGGTAATTCGTATAAAATATAAATTCCTTTTAATTCTACAATAAAATTTACATTTATGTATACATAAGCTATTATAATAGCTTATTTAAATATTCGATCAGTATAAACAAAGAATGTCGTTTTTTTACATAATATTTTTAAACATGATTAATGCCCTCTAACTTGGATCCTTGTTTTCTCAGGTTCCTAGAACGGTTTCAATTTTAAGAGAAAATTAATACTGTACATAGCAATATAAGTAATTACACTTCAGATAGTAAATGAAGGAGGATAAAATAAATAGTAATTATAGAAAAATATTTATTAACATGCATTTTATATACAAAACAAGTATTATTATATTTTTGCCTTTTATAAAATACGTAATTAACACCAATTATTGATCAATGCACTCAATATATTTTCTTTTCGCTCAATTTTAGTATCACTTCCTCCATGGTACTACCATATTTACCGAACTGTAAAACAGCCGCCGTCAGTTTTTGCACCACCCAAAGATACGAATCAATGGACACATGAAATTTAGTTTTATGTTCCAATGCTTGAAAGTTGTGTTTAAACTCTATATTACACAGCAAACACATATCGTGATGCGCAAAATAATGGCTTTTATATGATTGGATACTTGAGAATTGGTTTGAACATATCATACAACCAAAATGTTTATTTGGTGAAATATCATCAAATCTCTGATACTCGTACAGAGACAGTAAGCGTTTCAGACCAAGAACTTTTAGTATATCGTTCTGAGAAATTATTTTTTCGTATGCCACTTGAATGTTAATACTGTTTTCCATCAGGCGCGATGTATCGTGCGCTATGTGGCAATCTATTAAATGTTTCAATAGCTTATCTGTTAGATATAAATCGTTGCAAATTTGGCATATTTCCATTTTTATATCATGCAATTTCTCTAAATGAAGTATCATTTCAAACTTTGCCTCCAGCATTATATGGCAAATATTACATTTAAATACATTTTGAACACCACACAATTCCACGGATGAAAGATATGTTTCAAAACAGTTTTCATTTGTTTTTCTTAATCCTTTAGAGATTTCTAGATTTTTCTTTGCAAATGGAACAGTAACATCATTTACTGGTTGTGTATCTTTGTCATTATGTAAAGTACTTTCGTTTGCATTAATTAAACTGTACGGTGAACTGTTCTTTCCAGTTTCTGACAAGTCTCGTGAATTGTTTAAATTATTATAAGATTTATTATCATTTACTGAATGAATAAGCTTGTGTTTTTCCAGCATATATGTTGTAAGAAAACTTAATGTACATATACTACATGTATGTGGACCCACAGTTTCTAAATGGCAATTTCTATTATGGTCTGTTAAAGATAAAGCATTGGGGAAATCTAGAATACATCTTTTACAATGCCACGATGTAACATTAGCGCATGTATGAATGTTCACCATTGCAACAGAAGTGAGAATTTTGTTGCAATTATCACAAATGTGAACCACAGATTCATCATTGTGACAGTAATATTTGTGGCGCAAATAGTTTCTAAGTAGCGCAAAATTTTCTTTACATGGCCTACAACGCCATTTTTTGCTTCTGTTATTTGTATTACTCTCACTAAAAAATTCTGATATTTTTACTTTGGGTAAAAAATTATGTTTCTTTTTAAATTTAGGGGTATTTTCTGTAGGCACGTTTTCGACTTTACTATTATCACTAAAGTATGGCATTAATGTTAAATTTTCATACTCTTGGTTCTCAAATGGAGATTCGTGCAAGAAAACCATATGTTCCTTTAATATAGTTGGAGAACTAAATCTTTTATCGCATATATTGCAATACAGTGCTTCTGATCCATACATTACATTTTTTACATTGTCATTGCATATAAGATTAGTACTTGGTATAAAATTGACTGTAACTATATTTTCAATTTCTGTATTTTGCTGCCCATTAGTATCTGTCTTATGTTTCTTCGCAACACTTATATCGAATTTCATTGCTTTCTGTCTTTTTATGCCCTGTTTTGGTCTGTGTATAAGATTGATATGCAATACACAAGAGCAATTATCAGTTGGTTCTACTGGAATGCCATCTTCTTTTATTATAGTATGTTCCATATTTCCAGCTTTCGAGGTACAGACTTCTCTATCAATAACTTCTGGTGTTAAAATATTTTCACTTAATTTTTCTGAACACATAGAAGAATTTAATGTATTGTTGTCTGTAAATATCTTATCGGAGACTCGAGATTTATTCATGTAAACATTTTCTACCGTTACATTATCATCGAATTTAATCGTATTATTAACTTTTGAACATTTCTCTGAGTGTTGCTGGTCATATACATCCATACTAGAATTTGCTACATGCTTAGACATATGAGATAAAAACATATGTTTTCTCTTATAGTTCCTACAACAAATGTTACAAATATAAGGAAAATTTTCCTTACATTTTTTGCGATAAGGCACACTATTGGAACTGCTTTTGTTGGATCGTTTCACCTCAGAAGTTATTGAAATCTTTGAAATCTTATGTGAAGTTGTAGTGTACTGTTTCTTGAAATTCAAATTTTTCATATTCTGTTTCATTTTTACAGTCCGCTTTCTGTTTAAGCAATTTATATCGCTGATGTGATTTTCATTTACTTCCACTGTTACTAATAATTTTTCATTGTTTGAATTATAGTACGTACTGTTTTTCAAATTCGTTCTTTTCACGTTAATACAATGATCATTTATATGATTATGTTGAACATTAGTTTCCTTAATTTCCATATTAGATACTTGTTGGATATTATCTTGAATATCAAAACTGAGACTTCTGTTTAAGGCATTTTCTTTCTTAAGTATTTGATTATTGTTATATGTTGTACATAATTCAGGCGGTTCAGTATCTTGTACTGCTTTGACTTTTTTTATATTGTTCATAACATAATTAAATCCATTATGCATCCTGTTAATATGCCGTTCGAAATTTATTCTATGAAGAAAAGTTTTTGAACAACAGCAGCATTCATAAATGCATTTCTTATTTCTGTCTAAGTTTAACTCATCGTTAAGATTGACAATATCTACTACAAATTTTTTCCTCGAAGATGACGAGTTTTTTTCACATGGCAGATGTATGTCCATCACGTGCTGTTGAAAATTGGACAAGGAATCGATTTGAAGATTGCAAAGAGTGCATTCGATGCATAACTTTTCGTCTTGTACAAAGCTTATTTTAGCTGAGAACTGTTGCAAAAGATTAAAGACTTCTTTACATTTAATGCATAGTGCAACGATTTTTGTTATTCCACAGCTGTATTCTTCTCCTGAATTAATAACATAAGATCCTCGTGTTGCTTTCTTCTTCCTGTTATAATTTTTGTATTTTAGAAAGAATTTTAATACATTTTCTAATAAAGCTTTACTTTTTAAATTATGTTTTTCATTTATTAATGCTCCTGTATTAACTTCATTATTTGAAGAAATTTTACTTTCGTTTGTTTTAAATTTTATATTTTCCACGTTCATATTGATTCCTTCTATTATATTTTCTTTGAAGAATGTATGCCTTCTTTTAAACACTGACTTATGATATAGCACGTTTATTTCTTCATTTTGTTTAAGTTCAGTAGTCCTATATTGTTTGTTCGTCGATTGTCGCGCTTCTGTAATATTTTTTTTTCGATAAATCGGTTCTACGTTTCTTTCTTTCTTTGGTCTGTTTTCCACATAGCTTGGGTTATGTATCAATGTGCCTAGTTCAGCTAGTGGAAGATTTTCTACCTTGATTAATGGTACTGTTAACTGTTTATTATCTATATAATTTTTGTACATAACTATGTCATTTTTAGTTGATTGCATTACTGCAATTTTGGGACAGTTATTTGTACATGATTTTCTTAACGTTTCTCTAAAAAACTTACCTTTTCCATTTTTACTAATCTGTTCTTTACATTTGTGCACTGCGCTGTATATATTTTGCTGTTTCCTTCTGTTTATTTGAAAATGACAAACTGACTTTGGGATTCTTTGTTGTTTACCTTGTTTGAGATTTTTCCTTTCTGATTTTCTAATTGAGATAGAATTATTCATTTTGTATGCGTTTTTCCTTCTCATTTTTACATTACAACTAGTTTTGCATTTAGTATTGATTAGATCCTGTACATCTTTCCGTGTTGCGTTAGTTTCTGTCTGTGCTTCCAATGATCTTTTTGGGTACTTTTTTACTTTTGAAGACTGTATCTTGGAATGTTTCATGTTGAAGTTGCACAAAACAATCTGCTGCTGTATTAAATCAACTTAAGACTGAGCTTTCACACGACAGTTTTATAACGTTTTATCACAGACAACAATACAATTAGACATATATTTATATTACTATGTATTTGAGATTTGTTGGACGAACGTGTTGCTCCTTGCAATTGATGTTCCAAGTTTATCTTATATTGAGTTTTTGACACGCAATGTGCTTCACTTTTACTTCATTTCTTGTTACTGTTACAACGTTTTCACACTAGGAAGTACATGTATCTACAGTCTTGCATTTATATGAAGTTTTATTTAAGATACATTTAGATTATAATTTCTATTTTCTTTGTGGAATATTTAAATTTATAAGAGAAATTGATTTTCCTGCAGTCCCTTATGTTGTGTCCCTTCTAATATTGTTTAATAATTGTAATACTTCTTACTCACATACATTCTCTTGCTGAATCTATAAGTCTTGTTTCTTTTGAACATTATAGATGTTGTACTGTGACAATTAATCGTTCAATGTCTTAACGTTGTGTTACAAACCCAGTTTCTTCTATAAACAGTAAGAATCATTTGCTGTTTTGTGCAAAGAGGATCATTATAAGAGGTTCGTTTTCCCTTATTTGCTTCACTTCTGTGGTTATTGAAAATTACTTTGTAGTTACATTCGCTTATCAACATTTACGTTTGTACAACCTAAAGTACCTCGAAGTGCATTATTCCCTGTAACAAAGTTTAAATTGTACTTAATTTTATAACGTGGCTACAGATTTTCGTAGTTTGTTTATAATTATCATATATTATTATTTATAAATATCATATTTTTGAAATCTTAAATTTAATATTATTGAGTTATATATATAAACACAAATAACTTACATACAAATTATTAACAATACTTCTAACAAAATTGTTTTGTCCCCTCATTTAACTGTTCTTCTTCTATGATGTTTGTATTTCGAACACATACTTTTAATATTTCACAATATATATCTTGTTGATAATATCATTTGTGTTGCGCAAAATGTTTACCATTGGAATACATTCCTTATGACAGTATAATATAATATATATTACTCTCGATATTTCGAATTGTATATATTATACTGTTATTTTTCTCTTACCATTTATAATGTATCGTATTTTTTAGTAGCTACCATGGTTTTGCCTCTGCAAGAAAAACATAACATTACTTGTACATAAATTTCGATAGTATACAGGTATGAAATTATGACATTAAATTATAATAATAAGAATTCTATATTTGCATTCAATTATATTAACCTTAACATTTCATAGTTTTACTACTGTGTATCGTTTAATATGTCACACGTGGCAATGCATGTTTCTATCTCGTGTAATAGCAATGGCTGACAATTAATGGTATCACTATTTTATTTACGAATAATTACCTGTTTTTAACTATACTTACAAAACTTAAAAACGCTTCTGTTCAGATTAGGAAACCTGATTTACCAAATTTGAAAATATATATCGTAAAGCTTTCTGTCGCAAGGTGGCACTGGTGAATGCGAAAGTATTAATCCGTGGTGACGTCATTAGCCATACACACTTATAAGATACTGCTTATTCGAATAAAGATTTATTCGAACATGCCTTCGAAACAGGGTTCATCTGAATCTGCATATTAGTGAGTACAAAAGCAATTCGGCACGCACCAGCACCAACGGCATTCAGATGCACGCAATAGTAAGACAAGAAGTCGTGATATTATACAAACATACGTAAAGGTAACAAAGGATCCCTTTATTCGAATAACGAATAATGAATAATATTTGCGCAACTCGGAGTATTGCCCACTTAAGTGTCCGCAGGCTGGAGTTTATCTGGACGTTTATCTGAGCCGGTGTATTCTCAGAGTTCGACTAATCGAGGGAGAAAGAACGAGTGTGAATGAAGCACGTGAATGCATCGAGTCATCGATAACGAATCGATGTTGGCCGACACTCTAGTGAAGCCCGGGCTCGCAATGAAATTCTAGTTCCATGAATTGGTGAGGATAGCGATAGACGCTAAAGTAGATAAAAATTCGGACGCTTAAGTGAGCAGACTGTACAGACTTGTACAATACATACTTACCAAAACGCACATACAGGTATTGCATCGTTTGTTCCCTCTCTACTACTCTCTATGACGTCACTTATTATTAGTCCCACCGCGCATGTTTTCGTACATGTTTTCCCAGCTTCTGACAACCCCGAATTAGAATGGAAAATACATGTCTTGCAATAGTTTATTCAATGACATATAGTGACGACCGTAAGCAAATCGTATTTCAAATCTTACAAGTTTATATCAGTATGTATGATACAAGATTTCTATCATTAACTTAACGTATGAAAACAATATTTACAGTTGTAATATCGTGCGATAATAATAAATAGTTATTATTTTCTTTGCACGCTTATATTGCTAAGGTAATGAAAAACATTTCCAAAATATTAGGCACTCCGAAATAGTCCCTTAGAAATATTTAAACGTGATTGTATATGACAATGATTGTTCGATATAGAAATAAGTTTCAAGGGCTTAATGTATAAAGTAATATTTGCGCTTTATGTATATACAGGGTGTTTCAGAAATTGTGGAACAACCAAAAAGTGCAACATTGATTCCTGAGATAAAAATAAGTCGAAAATATAGAAGACAGTTTTTTCAAATGAGGCACCAGTTTCGGGAAAATACAATTACAAAATTCGTTAAGTATGTACACACTTACACTTATAGTTAGACACTATCTAGTTCGTTCATTCAATCTTAGTATCCTGTGCTATTTCTATTTATGTTTCTAAACTTTGTAGAAACATAAAGTATGTAAAAGAAGTGGTTTATTTTAAATACAAACAAACTCCTCCCGAAGTAAAAGAAGACAAAATCTTTCAGGTGCTTGAAGAAGTGAATATTTTGAATACATTATTGTCAGTTTAAGCTTTTGTAATTTACCAAACTAAACTTTGTCTGTGGTATCATCTATCAAAGGGTGACATTTTCAGCATCTTGTAAACTACAACAAATAAATCATCAAACCATAATGCTTATTATTCTTTAAACATATACCGCATGTTTATTGACATTGTTTATAAATGCAAACAAATAAGAATAACACTGGCTAACTGTCTTGTATGAATAAAATATATTATGTCTAAATGCATGTAAACTCAATGGATTTTTAAATTCAACGTTCTCAAAAATGATACCCCACATGAACAAATTTGATTTTATACAGTGGAGTATCTTATAACGATCTGTTTTGTTCTAGAACCTCATTCGTTATAGGCTACATATAGTCGAGCCTCTATGACTTGGATGCCTCTATGATACAAGGCAAGAACATGCAAATATACGCATTATAAATTTAATTTGCTATAGTGAGATTTGATACATTGCACATATGTGTAGATTCATAACAAAATTATAAAGAAGAGGTGGGGGAGAAGCTATCAATTCGCCGTTTTTTGGGCGAACTGTCCATTTGTTCTAACATATTCGTTCATTGTAAGTGTTTTGCTTTAATCAGAAAACTTTTCATTATAGCATTCGTTCGATTTATAGTTGTTGGTTACAGGATTCCCCACTGTATTTTCAACTCATTTTTACCTCAGGAACCGTCTCCTTAGTTGTACTACAATTTCTAAACTGTATTTAGGTGTACAGTCGAACCTCAGTAATTAAATCTCAAGAGAAAAGCTAACTTCTTTGGATTATGAAGGTTTGGTCTTATCTAAGTTTTAGAGTAACAGTGGTTTAACAAATAAAAATATGACTCGCAAAGGCTTTGTATATGCATGGGTTCTAGCCAACAATTACAGGCTGTAAAGTTATTATATAATGTAACGATTTCGCAAATGTCTCAACTTTCCTACATAACATTGCACTTCCTATGCTAATAGTTTAGAAATTCAGCACTTCTTTTTCTTTTGCAATCTAAATTAGACACAGTGCTTTGAATTCTACACCGCCTGTAGAACAGAACAACAAAACTATAACAAAACTTTAATTTATAGAGGTAAACTTGCAGAGATCGATCTTCTTTGAAATCAAGTTACAGGGGTAAAATAACGCATCTCAACATGCAGCAAATAATTCTAGTTATAAGAAGTTTGTATTTCGATTTGCAGGGGCTTCTACAGTAGAGTGGAAGCATGCGAACAGAATTCTAGTCTTGGAGAGGTTTGTGTTGCCAAGGTTCGACTGTATTACATGCATACAATCTATAAGTGTCTGAAAAGCACAACCAGTTGATAATTTGTTAGAAATACTTAAATGTGTATTGTGTGACAGCAATTGTTCAATAAGGTAGTGAAGTTTATTTAATACCATTAGATGTATTTCATGTAATATTGTCAGCGCATAGCGCAAATTGAGCAGATTTTGAATATGTTATATATTTATTAACACATTTCTATCCCTTTTCTTTTCACACGAAATAAATAAGTTAATTATTTTGGTTTCAATTGTTACAGGTAACATCTGAAACATGTATGCAATGTATTATATTTATATTTGCATATTTGTTTGTCTCATATTTGTTACACGACTCTGTTTCATGATATTTTATACACGTAAAGTAAACAACAAAAGAGTAATTCGAAATGGCCCTGCTAAAACAATGATAATATTAGGGTCTGGTGGACATACCGCAGAAATGATAAGAATTCTTAGATACTTACATTTCAATAATTATTCGCCAAGAACATACGTATATGCTGATACAGATGAAACAAGCATGGAGAAAGTTAAAGTCTTAGAAGGGAGCAATACAGACTATAAGACAATAAAAGTTCGCAGATGCCGAGAAATTCATCAGTCCTATTACATGTCTATCTTTACCACTCTTCGGTCGACATTAGAATCGATTCCTCTTTATTGGTCAGAACGTCCAGAATTACTTTTGTGCAATGGTCCTGGCACTTGTGTTCCCTTATGCATCATAGCATTCTTGTTTAAGCTATTGTATATTACAAAGCCTACTATAATTTTTGTTGAAAGCTTTTGCAGAGTGAAAACTATGTCATTAACAGGAAAGATTTTATATTATTTAACCGACTATCAAATACTGCAATGGCCATACCTACATAAACCAGATAATGACAACAATAAGACACTTTACTTCTGAATAAAAAAATGTTCATTCGTACCTTTCATTTGTTTATTTTAGTTATTATACCTGCACTATTTCCAACAAAAAAAAAAAATGTACGACTACACAATCGTCGCAAAATTAGTTCCTTGGAACCTATTGGCGGAAAATGTACAGAATTGCATACCTGCTGAAATGAGGGTACATTTAACAGCGATAGTGACTCGTCTGAAAGGTTTCTTTGAAAATAAAATGTAAATAATATAATTTATTTATATAATATAATTGTAGAAATGTATCTCTGATATTGTATATATTTTTATTCGAATTCGAGATTGCTACTCTATAAAAGCTTCATGTATTAAAATACTTTATGTATTAAAAGAAGTCACCAAAGAGTCAATATAAACATTTGTTCAAGGAATAATAATGTAGAACCATTTATATTCCCATTGTCGTACAAAATAATATCCTGTTTTATTGATATTTATATCCAGTTTCGTTGTGCATGGAAGGTACTAACATTAGTATAATTTTTATTTACAGAGTTGACAGTATTAACACAAATAATGTACGTAGAAAGAAAATAGAAATTATAATTTTATGTAAATAAAAGAAACTTGCAGGCAGACTGTTGCTTGCTTAAAATAATTTTAAATACTTATTCCCTTATCAGCGGGATAATTTTATTGGGATAATATTCCAGTATTAGTAGGATAATATAATTCTATTATAGCTAACAGTTTTACAGTAAATCAAGAATAAAAACTGTTTTACATTCCATAAGATTTTGATATTAAATATTTGTTGAAATCTTTCAAATATTTATTTATTTCCTGTTACTTTCTATTTATTTACACTTTTGATAAGATGCATGTACAGTAAAGTTTGTAATATATATTTAAATCGAACATTCAAAAAATATATGAAGCCATGTCTTCTATAATTTTATTTAAATATATACAATACATACAAAGTTTTTCTAGACTGAAATTCTGTTCCCAAAATTTTGGGAATCACGAAGATGAATAAGAAAAATTCAAATGTAGTTTAATAATTGCTGGCTTTTATTTCGATATTTATTATTTTGGGGCAAATGTTTCTAAAACATTATATTTTTGGTGACTTATTCTACATACATTTAAATTTATATACCAATTAAAAATATACAGTAAATAGTTCCATGAATATCGTTAAACGTACCGTACTAGGAACACAATTTATATAACAGATATTCTGTTTTATAGAGGTGCTCATGAAATGGGGATAGTTTTACCTGTTGATCTACAATTATTCTTGATACACGAAGGTTTCTTTGATTTTTCAATATTAATAGAATGGTAATTTATTTTTAATTCCTGACAGTGGTTTCTAAGACGTCATACTGTGACCCATGTATTTCAGAAGGCTGTTCAATGTCATTATCGAAATCTATTAGTATATTGCGATATTAAAATTATGTAACTATCAATTACACAATTCGTCTTTTTATCGGCTACAACACAGCAATAACGATCTGCCATTTACAATTTTCATTGCCATTTACAAAACTCAAGGTCACGTTGGCATCTCAATAAATAGAAAATTGACAAGTTAAAATTCATTCATTTAGTTAGCCCTCTCGAATGTAACACATTTCGTTTGGCACATTTTTGCATAACGTTAATAATAATGATCGAGCTGGTTTAGATAACAGTTCTTGTTGATTCACCCTGTCTAACAAACTTGGGACGATCTTATACCATAGGATTTTGTTTGTTCTAGCCGCCGCTATTAGAAAATAAAAGAAACTTACCATTTCATGCTGAAAATGAAAACAAGCAAGGTGACCTTCACTAGTAACTGATAACAAATATCAAGCGTCTTTGTATTATACAGGTTCCCTTAGAAAAATGATCTTCTATTATAATTTCGAAGATATTCAGGGTGATAAGAATTATTGCCTCACCTTGTATGCAAGTCTCACTTTTTCCATGCGATTATCTTTAAAAGTCTTTAGAGACTTAATGCCAGTTGTAAATTAGTCGCCACTAGAAAAGAGCACCGGGTGTGTCATGCCAAATACATTTGCATAGATGTTATGCTTTTGTCCTTCTTAATGATACAATTTTGTTATGCAAGGTATTAATCTCCCTGTACTCGAAAATAATGTGCAAAGTTGTTGAAAATGTTAACGTGTCGGTCTACATCTGAACGCGTGCACACCGTAGAATATATTTGGAAAGTTTTATCAAAGAATGTATCAAATTGAAGTAGTAGGTAATTGTTAATTAAAGACTCTATTTAAGCACGTGTAAAATTTCGAAAAAGTCCCACTTGTAGTTTCTTTGCCAATAATTCGCGAAAGAATGTAACCAGGGGCTAAAAGTAGAATAGCACTGCAATTAATGGAATAAAGTAATTTTCATCAAAACGAACTTCCAGAATGCTATTCAGGTGAGATATTAGTCGTTCAAAGTTATGGGCTGCTCAAGTAACATGGAACATTTCCCGTTTGAACATTACACTTTTTCCTTATTAAGGTCGCCTTTGACACTCCTGGAGTTCTTTTCTTACAATTGAATCCGTTTGGAGAACAAAATCTACAAAGAATTATTGAATACACCGGAATATATACTAAAGTATCTGCTTAGACTAGTTTCAATTTATTTTGCAACAAGTATGTTAGGCTTACACATATATCAGTTTATATTGCTTGGAATAAACTGAAAATTAATTAAATGCTCTTGGATTAATCACTTACTACTACTTATTTTCTTAAGCTTATGCAATAGAAAAAAATAGAAAATGTTACGATCGATGATACATGGTAGAGCTTAAAATCTACATAATATATTCATTTGGAACAAAAATTGGCGGAGCAAAGAATAGCCACTTTGATACGGTCCAATTTTCGACTTATTGTACGACATCAATTACTTTTCGAAATATATACTCGCATGGAAACATTAAAATGGGGCACGTCATATATCTTTTATTAGTATTTTCTGTAAATCTCATTCAAATTATTGGGGTACAAATAAAACTAATTATTTATTTCTGTTTTTCTCTTATAAAGGATCTCACCAACAGAATGGACCAGGGATTCATTAATACTAGTGGATGCTTGTTTGGATAAAACATGGGAAGTATTAAATTCTGGTCAGTGGCAATCTGTTTCGATAGAATATCGGCATTGCTATTCTTTGTGTAGCATTTTAGAGGTACGGTTATATATTATTTTTATACGTATATTACACTATTTATACAGGGTATTTCATTTATGACGTACACTGCAGTATCTTTGTTACTTTTGCTAGTGCAAAGTATTGTAATTGATGACCTTCTTCTTTTGAGGACATTTCTTTTTTCAAGGCCATCGATGATTTTTCAATAACAATGAAATATTTTCAATATCATATTATAACGGCTGATTTTAATCAAGGTACAAGTTGAAATTCAACATCGTATCCTATGCGAAAATACATTGAACTTAATGGAAATCGTGTCGATTATTCCTGGCAAATATCAAAATAAATATTTTGCACCGCAATAAAAAAAATTCTTTCAATTTCAACTTCGCGGTGGCCTTCAAATTATCGCGATTTCTTCATTCAAAGTCATTGTGAATCTATCAAACATGTCTGAAATCTGTTCTTCATTTTCTGTAATAACACCTTAAGAAAAGCATATCGTTACTATCGAAAAAGGTAATTGATTACAATATTTAACAGCCTAAGTCAAACTTTGTCTTCAGACATGTTTTTGTATCGGCAATAATAACGAAGATATTAC
Organism: Nomada lathburiana; assembly: GCA_963667235.1. NCBI lineage: Eukaryota > Metazoa > Arthropoda > Insecta > Hymenoptera > Apidae > Nomada > Nomada lathburiana. The sequence goes on from OY763905.1 coordinate 2,058,858, forward strand.
GATATACGTCGTAAACCAAATACCCTATGTGCGTGTGAGTTCATTCTATAATTTTGAGCATCGATTACTGTGCATTTACAGGCAGTGCTATTAGAATTTGACTATGACAATGATGATCAAGAATCTACGGAGAACATGGATTTATTGAAGGCTATTATTGAACAAATTGATAAAGGTATTTTATTGGGCGCCCCACTTCCAAATCTATCATTTTTGTTACCGAAAATTGCTACTGAAATCAACAATCACACTAGTAAGTATCTCCATAGAAGGGGCACAAATAATTAAAAAATGTTTAATTATGTATTGCAATTTTGTTGTATTTCTATATTACTTATATATTTGGATGTTTTTTTTTCAGTAAAATCATTAGAATTCGTAGATATAGAAGATTTGATTGTTGACTACACAAAGGTGCCTAATTTTACTACGTCCGAATTTATTGAAGTTGCTCACTACGTTGAACCCTCGATGGAAACATTTTATAAGAAAATGTTTATGCCAAAGGTACCAGCAGTATTGGAAGGTAATATTACTTTTTCAATTGCAATTAGTGCTCATAACGAAACGTTTTGAACAGATAAATTTATGTTACGTGTATTTGTTCAAGTATTTGTGCAGCCATATTATATGTATATCGTTTATAGTTGATAGTTAGAGATAATGCCTCAGCAAAATATGCAGCCATTATTTATATTAGTTTTTGGTCTTTTACGTCTATTGCAAAAGATATTCAGATTGTAATCATTTGTACTAATGCAAAATATGTTTGAATTGAAATATGACTGAATTAATATTAAATATAATTTTAGATTGTATTAAGCATTGGAGAGCATTACGTCAATGGAGACATTTAAATTATTTAATCAAGATAGCAGGCTCTCGAACGGTGCCTGTTGAAATTGGATCACGTTATACAGATGACGATTGGACACAGAAGCTTCTGAATTTTTCCGAATTTTTGCAAAAATACGTATTGAGTAAACGTAATCGAGTTGGTTATTTAGCTCAGCATCAACTTTTCGATCAGGTTCGACTTTTTAAACTCTTCGCGTTTGTCATTGAACCTCGAACATTTTGACTAAAGGTTCCAATACTAATTAAATAACAATAATTTCAGATCCCGGAATTGAAAAATGATTTTACAATTCCTGAGTACTGCAATTTCACAGACAACGATGACGATGTAGAACAGCCAGATGTAAATGCTTGGTTTGGTCCCAGTGGAACTGTTTCGCCACTGCATTTCGATCCGAAAAATAATTTTTTGTGTCAAGTATGATCATCATTCTCTACTCTACAATAAAGCATAAGTATTACAGTACTACTTCTGCGAAAGTGTAGTGTATTATACTCTATTCTGTGCATTACAGATATTATTGATTGCTGCTCTGTTTCAGGTTGTTGGATATAAAAGAATCATTTTGTATCATCCAGATGATACACCAAATTTGTACCCATACGATACAAGGTTGCTCAACAACACTGCACAAGTTGATCCTTTGAATCCGGATTACGAGAAATGGCCTGATTTAAAAAAAATTAAAGGGCATGTGGCTTATTTGAAACCAGGGGACATACTTTATATTCCCCCTAAGTGGTGGCATCATGTAACTTCTTTGACTGCGAGTTTTTCAATTAGTTTCTGGTGGAATTAAATATTATACGCTTTAAGACTAACGAGTCTATCCTTACTCTTCGTTCATTTAAATAAGATGGACGGTATTTTGTTTTGAATATTTTTGGTTAGTCAATGAAACCTCTCGTGCCAGCTAGTATTGCGAACCAGATTATATTTTTCAAACGAATGGATACATGTATATTAGCTTCGTGCGAACAAAGTGAAACGCTGTATGTATTTGAAAACACATATTTGTCGACGTACATCAAGTTACATGATAACTGTGATAATAAGTTCCTAAGATGAATAACCAGCTCCGTATAGACGGTTGTTTATTTGAAGAAAAGTAATTAGACGGAATGTTATTGGAAACGAATTTTATTCAAAGTTTAAACATTTTTGATTGGTACATGAATGATGTTATTATGTTTATACAATAGTTTCTTAATGCGATTGGTATGGGTAACTTAAATTTTACCAAGGTTGTAGTACATCTTTGGGTGGTAATTCGAGTACGTTACAGTTTTTATAAATTGAACTTCACAAACTTATATATTACTCAGTTTAATTAATTATTGCAGTAATGTATATAAACTGTTAATTTTCATATTTATGTTAGTTCCGAACGCTACATTAATTCCATTGAATGGAATTATTCGCGATATTGCCAAAGATAAAAAATACTCTTTTATTTAGATACAATTTATACCTGTGTTTGGAAAGTTTTAATTATAGGCTGTAAAAGTATTTGTACAAAGAATAGTTTTATTTGGATAGAGTTAAAACCAAAATGATTATAAACAGAAAATTTTATTTTGTTAACACGCCTTAACGATAAGAACGATATAATGTAAAATGTATTATTCTAGTTTTCTAATAAATCTGACGTAAAAATTCTGTTCCGTTTTTATATAGTCATCTAAAAATCATAATAATATTCATTTTATTCAAATTTTATCAATAGGAAAGCGTTACCTCAAATTAGTAAACAATTAGAACGTTAGTGGATAAAGTTACATATTCATAGTACGAAGGGTATTGAAATTAGTAGCAGAGGTAATAGAAATATCGAAATGGTGATATGTAGTCTGTAAAAAAAAAAAAATGGTGATTGTGTTTACATATTTTTGAATACAAATATTTATAGAATAAAATACTCTGAAATTTGATTTATTTCATGATTATTTGACTACTTTACATTGTTATTTTATTTTTGCGTCAATGATTTTTCCTTATAATATTACTAAACTTTCGTTTATTGATACCAAGTATATTAAAATAAAATCTATATACAATTTAAGTTAATTTATGCATAATTACCTTAGCGTATATAAAAATATAATATATTTAATACCTAATTACTCCACTACGGCTCCAATATTCCATTATTAAATGTTGGTGTAGGGAAGAATTTTCTTTCGCAATTACTTTCTTTAATTTCAATGGCGTAAAAAAGAAAAACAAAACTTGAATCAATTAAAGTTAATGGCGTGGGTATTCTATGTACAATTGTTTAAAATTAATACAAAAAGGGGACACGTGTTTAGATCAAGATCATTTTCTTCTGTATTTTATATCACTGAAGTATATGTTTAAAAAAAACGTATATTACAATAATAAATAAAGGGACAGGATATGCTAAGGGTATATCGTTGATTTAAATAAAATATGTATATGCATATCATCGAAGCAGATGCACCACAAAGGCGTTCATAAGAATAAAACAGAATGCTATAAATATCCTCTGACCTACGTTTTTAGTATGGAGCGTAGAAAGTATACGTATACGTAAAGTCTGTCAAACGGGATACACAGTGTGTTATTTGGATAATGACGACCGAGGAGGCATTTCCACCGATCATTAGGCTCCAGGTAAAAATGTGTGCAAATAACATTTGTCAGAGAACGCGCCAGATATTTGTGCTAAAGCTTATTATATATGCCGCGATGTGTATGAAACATTAAAGAGATTTCTTTCCTCTTTTCAGTGTACAACGAACTAAACTAATTCCGGTTTGATCAAATAAACATTACAGTTTCAACATCTTATAAATAATGAACTGGCATATGATTTTTCAAGAAAATTTTGTTTGTGACGTCGGTAACGGAAACACATAGACTCTCTACTGTTCTTTTTGTGTTAATATTTATATTGCAATGTTGGCAGAAATCCAATGTTTAAAGTTGAAAATTATTGTCAGAATATTCTTGCAGCTTTCATATTGCTAGTTTGTTAAGTGAATCGTATGAGTTATATCGAATTGGGCGTTGAAAACACGAGAATTTAATTTTACATAATTGAGGGCAGAAATTTTTAGATAATATGTCAAACAACATATAATAGGTGGCAATGTATCGTTGAGTTTTCATAATCTTGCTGTGAAAATAAACAAATTTTATTTCAGATAATTGAGGTGACCTCGAAGTCTAGAAAAATGTCAAGGGATTTGTTTTTATTTTAATCAAAATATTGGAGTCTCTATTAAACAAAGTAACTTTCCCCTTTTTCACGTTTTTCCTGACAATCGGACAAAGTATGCATTAAAAAATGGTTCCTTATTAGCTAACATCACAGCATTCACATACCCAAAGCTTCTTTATTATATTTTATAATAAAATGTAATAATACTAATAAACGAATACTTATTCACCGAATTTTATAAGTCTCTTTAACCCAACACGACCCAATCTTTATTACATTTAAACAATGTTTTATTACATTTTCATTCATATTGTTAGAAACATTTAATATTCTAAATATGACGTAGAAAGATTGTACGAATTCCACATTATTACATTTATTATAAATGACAAATTGCTTTGAATTTTTGAATTATGTATATAATATGTGAATAAATGTTTTTGTTCTTTATAGGATGCTTTTATCGTCCTGGTTAGTTACTCTTAATAAATCAGCAGGCATAGTTAACAAAGAATAGACGACAGCTTAAAAATATATTAAACGAATGGTAATAAAATATAAATAATGTATGCTATATTAAGTCAATAAAAATTGATTGGATTATCTATGATTTTTTTATAATAAATGACATATAATTGTTCAATATATTAATAATTTAGAATTTTTCTAGTGTCATCACCATTGTGTGACAACGTATACACGATCTTCATTCTAGTTGTTTGTTCAATTTTATAATTTACATACAAATTTATGCGCGATAGTAGGTAGAACGGCAAAGACTTGAAAGAAATTGATTTCAACACAAACCATTTCGGAATTTTTAACAATTCAACCATATTTTTGATTAATTATTATAATTAATACTGAACTGTTTTCCAAATACGTCTCACACGAAATTTAGCCCATTCGTGCACACAATGTTAAAGTAACAATACTTGCGGATACGTAAAGATTGTTAACAACGTGGCATAGCAAAATCATATTACATCGTGCATAATAAGTTGCATTTGGAGAAACTAAAACTATTTTGGCTTTTTATTTGAATTGAACATTTTAACATTTTAATTGAACCATATATTTATTCCTATTAATACTCAATTTTTTTACAAATTCAATTCGAATAAAATTTAGCACTTTCGTGCACATAATATTAAATTGACAATGCTTGTACCTAGAGATTCGTAAAAAAGTGATAAATAAGATGCATTTTGATAAGTACTATTTCCACTGGTGCAAATTTAGTACTACATGTATAAGAATATTTAATTTTGTACTATATACTTGACGCGTTGATGTGTCTTAACGCGCTTCACAGGTAAATTAAAAAAGAAGGGTCATTATTTACAAAGCTCAGTGTACTCTTAATCAGTCGCCATGAAAACTGCGTGGCCCTATCTTGCTGATTTAACATGAAACAATTTTTACACCGCACTATCAATGTTTTAAAAAAACTCACGTCGCATAACGCATCGATCAAAAGTTAATCGTAAACTAAAGGTTTGCTTACTTTATCGAAGGGATGGACAAGTGTGTTTGATATAGAACTGTTTCCGTGTACTTTCGAACATCGAACACGGAGAACATAGTATTTCACAGTTACAATATTGGAAAACATATTTCTATTTACGCTGAATACCACAAAAATCTTGCATACCTTTAAGAAATTAATGCAGTTTCAGTCGAAATTGATCATAGAGGTACCGAGGATTTTTACAGTACGATGATTTACACTCCCTTTAGACGTACATGACCTGCAAGGGGTTTGGGCTGAAAGAGTTAAACGGTACTTTGCAAAACCAGTTATTTTTCACTTCTGCACTTACATATGTCTGAAACGAGGCGAATAATGATTTTAAGTAAGGGGTTAAAAATATCAGCCAAACACACCACATGCTTAACTTAAAATGCGCGGGGGTCTATTTATTTGTACACAAAATAATATAAAAGTGCTAGTCGAAAGTGTATTTACAAGTTTGATCGATTTGTTTCCTGTTGATTCAGTTCTTTCGTACAGATGTACCACTTCGACAGGTAATTCGCACGTTGTAAAGCCCGGCTAGTTTTCCTAGGCTGTGATGCTGCGAGATTTCGAAATTACGAGCGAATGAGGGAGTGAGCGGGGTGGAGGGTGAGTGGGAGAGGGAGAGCGGAGGAGAGCAAGAGAGCGAGGGAGAAAAATTAGAGAGAAAGAGAAAAGGACATTGAGAGCGGGTGAATACGCGGGTGTGTGTGTGTGTGTATGTGTGTGTGTGAGGGAGAGAGAGAAAGGAAGGGAGAGAAAGTGTACGCGGGTGTGAGTGTGCGTAAGATCAAGTTTGATAGGCGCGTGCGCGCAGTAGCGAGGAGAAACGATACACTGCACGAGTTGGGCGGAGGAGGAAGAAGGACAGGTATAACAAGGGGTGAGAAAGGCTACGATGCAACCCCTGTTTTTCCCGTAATCGTTGCCGCTCGATTCTGCGCCTTGGTTTGGTGTACGGGGCGGCTCCTATATTTCTATTCACCTTTAGCGTTACCCCAGGAGTGCATGAATGGTGATATAACGCGTGTCGAGAAAAAGAACCTTCGTGTCCGGCGGTTGCTGGACGAGTGAAAGAATTTGGAGGACAGTGCTCGGCCTTTGTGAAGCGCAATGGTTACGGATAATACCAGTCAGGTATGATTCTATATCGTTTTCCGTGCAACTGGATGCCGGAATGTTGCCGGTATTTTCTTCCTTTTCTTTTTCCTCCCTCGACCGGTCGAAGGGTGTGAACTGTGCGGGATACCGCCCGAATAATTTTTGCGTAATGCGTAAACGTACGTTTTGCGTATTATGCGTGTCCCTTTTGCTATGGTATTTGTCGTGCAAAGATCAGAGGCGCCTAGGAATTCTATCTGATGACCATTGATAAAAAACAAAAAAAGGGAAAGATGCCGCGAGGAGGGGATGATTGTAAGAGGCGCATTGAAAGCGTAGACGTTTTATAAGCCGGTATGTTGTTGTGTTGATCCCGTTTGGTAGATACGAATCCGGCAATAATAGAGAAGAAACGTATCTGGTTAGCTGTAAAGTGATACATCTTTGCTGCGGCAAAGGAAATTCGATGAATAGAAGCGTATTATAAATTATGGATAGGATGAAGGTCCTTTGAAGTTTGTAGCACGCAATATTGGCAACTGCATTCTTTGATTCTGCTGCTAGATTTCATTTTGCGTTGGCGAAGAAAATTAAGAACAAAGACTGAGACGATATCTGTCAGATTTTATTCAAATATATCGTTATGCGTTGCAATTTGTCGCGTATTTTTGCATCTATTTTGGAAAAGGTAGAGTAGCGCTTTTGCGGTCGAAGTTACACTCGATTGTACTGCATTGATAAATACAGTATGCATTGTGACAACGCACTTATTTATCCATGCATACCTCTTTCGGTAATACGTCAGAGCCTCTGGTAGTTAAATTTTCTCCTACAGTGTTATTATTTTTAAGCGATCCAATTAAGGAAGTGCACAACCGAAGAAAGGATAGAAAGGATAGAAAAAGAAAAATTATTGGACCAGTATCTAGGCATTTTACTGCATTCTGCGTTTGCTTATGTCAAGTATTTCCTGCTGTATTTGATGTGACTGTTATTTTTGTCGTATTAAATTCAATAGGTAGGTCGCCGGTTTAAGTAGATCGAATAAATTAAATGGAATCGAGGGTTAGAAATGGTATAGTTAGATGATACTACGTTGCATATTTTTGGATTCTTGTATGCAAAGTGTTTAATTGTAATAATTATCAATGTTGTCATTTACCGAGATAAATAATTTCGATATTTCATCAATGATTTTTTGACGATATTAACATTTTTTCGTATATCATTGGCGTCGTAAATAGTATTCGGGTCAAAAATAAAATTTATTGAAATTTAGAGTCCGATCTTCCTGTAAGTAATATATTTTAAAAGAGATCTGAAGGATAATTATGAGTAATCATTACTGTTACAACATGCTGTTATGAGTACGGGGACTAAATATTTTATTAGTTATACTTGCTAACGAAAGAAGTTTTTAGTATTAATTCGTAACATTGGAACTGGTTTACATATTAGAAATACGGTCTCTCAAAATATTAATGGACTGTAGTATTCTACAATTGAAAATTATTCTCAGTATAATTCAGTTACCTAATATTTGATACGTCACAAATGATACAAATGGTATATATAAAATAATTAGCCAAATTAACTATTTCAATTATAATCTGAATTAGATAATAGTGCCAAATTTATAATTGTACACTTTCACCATTTGATTTCAATTTAATAGGAAACATTGCTACCTGTTGTATAAGAAACGTTTTTCACGAGTACGAATACACTTAAAATATTCATAATTATTGAAAACAATAGTTGAAGACAGTTGACAAATATTAATACTGCATGCAAAAAAAAGATAGGGAGGTGGTAAATGAAAATTTAATTTATGAAGACGAGATTCCCAGTGACAATGTTCACAATTTCTTCAACAATATTTTGTTTAATTAAAAATCGTCCAATGAGGTAAGAATGATCATGTAACTCAATGGCGACATATTGTTTCATACTTAGGCTGACGACACGACAGCATTTCTTCGTGCTGCTCGGTCTGGGAACCTTGAAAAAGTGGTCGAATTCCTCGATACCGACTTAGATATAAATACAGCGAATTCGGCAAGTATTCATACAATTTATAAAACGCTACAGATATCACATCAAGTTAATCTTTAAATTTTTAAGTAATATTCATTCTGTTCTACGAGTGCGACCTAATATTATTGTCTGCCATTTCAGAACGGTCTAAATGCTTTGCATTTAGCATCGAAAGATGGCCACGTGGAAATAGTAACAGAATTATTAAAAAGGAGTGCTAAGGTCGACGCTGCGACGAAAAAAGGGAACACCGCGCTGCACATAGCTTCGCTAGGTAACTAAATGATGTTCCTATTAAAATATTGCAACCGTATCCTGTTTAACGAATTGTCCCACGCACTTTCCAGCCGGCCAAGTGGAAATAGTAAATATTCTTATTCAGTATGGCGCCGCAGTTAATATACAATCTCAGAACGGTTTTACACCTTTATATATGGCTGCGCAAGAAAATCACGATCAAGTTGTTAAATTGCTGCTCAATAATGGAGCTAATCAGAGTCTCGCCACAGAGGTAAATATATGTATGCAGTCAGTTGTCTAATATGCATATAATCGATATATCGGGTCGTTCCGCAAGTAATGTCTCTTACTGTGCTTAATTAAGCAACCGTATGTCATTTAGATTGAAATTTTGATGAATTCCTTAGTGGCTGTGCCGTCACAGGCATTTTGGTTCAGTATTCTTAGTATTTTATGCTTGGAAGAAAAGCTGTAACGTCAATGCCATGCTCGAGGCCTGGACGCTATCCAAAGAGGGGGGCGTCATTATGCGTTTGCTGGGATGTAAGGGAAATAATCGAGTTACACTTCCTAGGACGAAACTGCAATTACCCAAAATTTATAGCTGGCAATTAGAAAGAAATTAATACTGAAACGGTCGGCACTAATGAATTGGAAAAGAATTCTCTTTTACTCTAATAAATAAACAAATGTCATTGGGATTTACATTATTTGCTCTGGTTAAATATTTTTTGATAAATCACTAAGGAGCAACGAATAATAAATGATTGATTCATTAATAGGCGGAATAGGTCCAATTTTGCAGCGTTTTAAAGGTGGAAAAATGACATTATTTGTGAAATTGCCTGATATTTATTAACTCAAGCTTTTGAATATTGTTAATACTTTATATTTGTCAAAATTGACACATGGTAAACTAAAATATGATTATCCAGGATGGATTCACACCCCTTGCCGTAGCAATGCAACAAGGACACGATAAGGTTGTCAGCGTTCTCTTAGAAAACGATTCTAAAGGAAAAGTTAGACTACCAGCGCTTCATATCGCAGCTAAGAAAGATGATTGCAAAGCCGCAGATTTATTGTTACAGGTAAACGATAATAGATTCAAATGAATTGCATGCAATTATCATGTCGACTAATTCAATATATAAATTTATTTTGTACACCAAAACACTTTGCCCTGTTTAGAAAAGTATTTGAATTTCGGTTTATTTCTTTAGAATGACCACAAGCCCGACGTCACATCGAAAAGTGGCTTCACCCCTTTGCACATTGCCGCCCATTACGGTAACGAGGAGATAGCCCGATTGTTAATAAAACGCGGAGCTGACGTGAACTATTTAGCTAAGGTATGAGAGCATTGATATCGAGAAATATTGTTCTAATTGTGTATTGATACCTGCAATTTCCATTATCAGCATAACATAAGCCCCTTGCACGTAGCGGCGAAATGGGGTAAAAACAACATGGTTAAAGTATTATTAGAAAATTCTGCGCAAATCGATGCTAAAACTAGGGACGGATTAACGCCGCTTCACTGTGCAGCAAGATCTGGTCATGAACAAGTGATTACTACACTCCTCGAGCATTCTGCACCTATTAGCGCACGAACGAAAGTACGTAACCAGTATTATATTAATTACCTAATTGTAAGTTGTGGAAAGTCATAGCATATACACCACTGCTCAAACGTTTATGGACACTCGATAACGATGTCCACATAAATATTATTTAACCGTTCCACTCCGGTACCATTTGAAATGAAAATGTCCTGAATGAACAAAGCGGTACAGATTTTATTAAAGTCGAAGAGCTATGCCTGTAAAAACTTAGATACTTTGTTTCATTGTCTAAGGGGCAATTTATATGAATAATTGCAATAATGATATACAGTTGCAATAATGATTGTTGTAGAGAACGTCCAAGCCAATTTTTGGTGAACAGTTGCTGAATGCCTCAATGCGTATATACGTATACGCATGTCGTAGCGAAAGGGTTAACTGTGTTAATAGTTGAAGAAAGGAAGTTCTAAACTAAAAATTTGGCAATTAAATGCGATTCATCGACGTATCCCTCACGGTTAAATATTATTACTTGAACAACCGTAATATTCTATTAGCTTGTCAATTATTTTTAAACTAATTTCTTCCCATGGCCTTTGTAGTACTTTTATGTACAAGGATTTCCAAGACCTTGTACACTTATTCACAGTTCGTACTTTTGGTAAAGGGGCAGTTTCATTTAGCTTGGCACTTTATTATTGTATTTTAGTTAAACAATTTGCAATATAATAATGACAAGTTAATAGCATTGTATGTCCTTTCAATAATGAATCGAATTACAGTAACGAAGGAGTAACGAAAGCATTCGAACGTTAAGGATAACGTGGTAGTCTAATACCGACAAATGTGGTATAAAATATTATAATTTACCTAAACTAATTGTACACAAACATCTATCGATATGTACAAAATACAAAAATTATAAAAATTGTGTACATATTAATAGATGTTTTTGAGCAATTAATGTCAAAGAGTCACAATATTTTATACAATCTTCATGCAGATGATATTGGACTACTCTGCTGTCTTCGCCGTTCAACCCCTTTCGTTACTCGCTGTATATTCTGTCGAAGATACACGACTGTCCACATACTTTCGAGCAGTAACGCACTTATAAAATGAGACTTGCTGAATTGTCTCGTACAAATTTATTTTGTTAGTAAGCCTATCAATTGCATTTGTTAGAATGGACTGGCCCCGTTGCATATGGCATCCCAAGGAGATCACGTGGATGCAGCGAGAGTATTATTGTATCATCGAGCGCCAGTCGACGAAGTCACGATCGATTATTTAACTTCTCTACATGTTGCGGCGCATTGTGGACACGTTAGGGTTGCAAAACTGCTTCTCGACCGAAAAGCTGATCCAAATGCGCGCGCTTTAAACGGCTTCACTCCATTGCACATTGCTTGCAAGAAGAATCGAATAAAGGTTGTTGAACTGCTATTAAAACATGGCGCATCGATTGAGTCCACTACCGAGGTAATTATAGTTTACCACTTTTTCTTTATTTTAATTGCGACCTATATTCCTTATTTTTACACCAGGTATAGATAGCTTTGTTGGTATTTTATTTTTATTATTTTTTTCTGCATCTCAGTTGCACGTTTGCTATTTATTTAAATAAGGAATACAATGAAATTACGTAGCAGGGAATGGGATATTCTTGGCGTCCTTTATAATTTCAAGAAATATTCTAAGAGAAAATATTTTTTAAGCCAGATTTCTTTAAATAGTACTTTTATAATCTAAATTCAAATACAAAGTCCGATAGTTTGCGAATTATTTATTAATTTTGGTTCGAATAGAGTTCCGTAATTATTTGACTTTCTATTGCGTGACAAAGAAACGATCAGGTTTTACGGCTACCTTGAAGAGTTAACGGATGCAACAAACACTAAACCAAAAATGTCAATTACATTAATCGGTTATTCATTCATCATATCGAAAAAGATAATATTAGTTCATGCACTTGGGATGGAGAGATTAATAATTTCCTACAACATTTAATAGTTCAAACTCCTGACCGTCGTATTTGGTCAATAATTTATTTCAATCCCAGACGACGAATTTTCAATTGCAGACATGCCACGGGAATCATATATTAATCATACGCTTATGAAAGATTTAATAGTAGTAAAAAATGGTAGTTGAACTAGTAATTAGAACAAACTACCATAAACTACCCTTCTTACATCCATACAGAACGTTAATATCTGTAAAAATGTGAAAATGGCACAAAAGATATTGAAATTAATTTACAAAAAAATAAATTGTCTGAGTAAATGACCGTACATTGTCAAAGGTTTGAAATCAAGGGGAAGAACGGGGTGTCCAGGTCCCATGTAGCCTATATATATCTGCAAGGTCCTACAAAGTTGTTGCGCACAATTTGGTCCAGATCAATGAAAGGGTTGAGAAATTAAAAAATTAATAGAGCATACAGGCAAACTTTGTTTATTTTACATGCATACATGAAAATTGATCGCATATAGATTATGAATAGTGCATATAGAGATTAGTCAAATAACTTAATAAGAAATAATTTATAAATTCTACGGATAATACGATCCAAAAAAATATGTAATCCCTTTTTTGAAGTACTCCTTACAGTTCATACGAACCATACTGCTAGATCCTTGGTTAACAAAAGACTGGTTAACGGGCATAAATATTCTCATGATCAATACAGATGGATCATTTCTATGTATACCGTTTTGTAATACAAACCAAAATATGTCAAGGAAGAAAGTACCATATATTGTTTGAAAACCGTAGAGTCACGATATGAAATTGTTAATAGAAAATACATATATTTTCCAGTCTGGACTGACTCCATTACATGTGGCCAGTTTTATGGGATGCATGAATATCGTGATATTTCTACTGCAACACGAAGCCAATCCTGATGTGCCAACTGTCAGGGGTGAAACACCTCTGCATCTGGCAGCTAGAGCTAATCAAACAGACATTATTCGAATTTTATTACGAAATGGAGCCAAAGTTGATGCTCGTGCAAGGGTAAGTAAACGAAGTATTTTGCTTGAAAGTGAATCAACGTTTTCCTCAAAGTCACAAAGTTTCTTTAACAACTAAAAAGCACATTTTGCAACAGGACGATACATATAAATGATCACTCATGTACTTGCTAAGTGTTACACGCATTCCATTAACCAGTCTCGTTCTTTCTTCTGTGTTTATTATTTTTGTATGATCTTTATCGTTATGATATATACCGAGCTTTTCAGTACACGCTAATAATATTAATTTATTACAGTAATTGTTGGTAATACCTTTGTACTGTGTTCGGGTCTACATAACCCGATCCTGGTTTCATACCAGTAGGTATAACTTTTTTTTTTGAAACTTCAAAGTTGACAAAATTCGACAGGGATGTTGTCCTGCTTTTTACATAATTTTTACATAAAAAAGTGTCATCAATCGTATTATACATCGTATTATATACACCCGAATGCAATATCAGGGGGAATTGTTATCGATATAAATTCAAATGGCACGATAATTTTAATGATCTTTCCAGGAACAACAAACACCACTTCATATTGCATCACGATTAGGAAATATTGATATTGTTATGTTACTTCTGCAACATGGGGCAGCTGTTGATACCACCACGAAAGATATGTACACGGCATTGCATATTGCGGCAAAGGAGGGGCAGGAGGAGGTAATGTACAAAGAATTTTCAAAGATTGCGGATTACATCAGCACACAAAGTAGATTGCACTTATTTTGGACGAGATACCGTGAATATTTTATATAGTTGGTGTAATTAAGAAAAAAACAAAACAATTCGTTACTTTCTGTTGCTACACATTTTCCTCTCTCTATCATTTACACTTTCATTTCGCATCTTGTTAATAAATCTTTGTTTACACTCGTTATATTTTATGTTAAGTTATTTTATCTGTATTTGAATATTAATAAAATTTTCCACCATATTGGTTATTTTTTTGTTGCCTTCTTTTGCACATTGTTTTCACGCACATCATAATCGAAAACGTCACCTCATTGTCTTCATCCTGTATAGTTATTTGTTACCATTTAATTGTATGTGTAAATTGAGCTACATGTTATAAAAGATATCGTGGGTAGAGCGAGCATGTTTGTTCCTGTTTCATATTAATTTCGTAACTCAGCTACTGAGCCTAACAGTAGAATATTATTATGCACCCCTTAATATGTTTCACTATGACTGCAAGTTTAATTGCCCGAAATTTTATTTCGTACAATTGGATTTCATATAAAATGCAGTGTTACCTCGGTAAGTGATCGCGAAATGGTTATGCTCTTTGTTAGTCAAAGAGCATAGGGTGCCATTTCTTTTGAACCAAATTTTATTGGAAAAGGCAGGGATAGATCGCAATTGGATGAAATTTTTCAATGATAGGATCCAGTGAATCGCCTAACAATGAAGGTTTGAATTTTTTATATTTTTCATTAAGACTTTCGAAAACTTATTGCCAATCAACTAATAACATTTCTATTTCTATGTTTGAATCGAATTCAAATATCTTACTCGTGATTGGTTTAGCTGTAACTTTGAATTACACCGAACTACGTTTCTGAAATGCAACACAATTCGAATTTACATGCGATTAAGTATATATTATTTCGAAAGGAGTCAAGTTAGGACTCGTCTTCGTTATGCACCTATTAACAACCTATGATAAATGTTTCTGAAAGTGTTAACGAAGAATTACAAATATATATCAGGCTGGAAATTTGTTCGATTTGTTATTCGTGTGGTGTCAGCAAGAAAAGAGTGTCGGAGGTGATTCCACGTTTGAACAGACGAAGAGTATGATCACTTATCCGGGGAGTGCTGTAATCTCATATCGAAAAATTCGAGTGTAGTTCTCACAAATTTTATGTTTTCTAATTTTCCTCAAGGTAAGCTATACACAGGGCATTTTATTTTTCAATTATACTTGTTGCTTACATTTATCGTGTTATTTATGAAGGAATTTCGAAATGCAAAACTGCACACGTCGAAAAGGCAGTTATTTTAAATATTTTATTAAACAAGTAATAATAATTCTAATTAAATAATGAAATGAATGAATATGACATTATGATTTTCAACAGAGTACTAGAAATGCAAGATAATTCTAATAAAGAAAAAAACAATTACGTGTAAAACTCAAGCACATCATGAAAAAAAGTATTTGAATGAATTGAAAATGAATCACGAAGGAGTTAATTTCCTTGCTTATACGTGCATAAAGGTATTAAGTATATTTCAAGATTGATTTCGCTTCTGCTAACCAAATGCTAAATTATTGATTGTCATTTATTATAAACTGAACAATACAAGTATACGATCACAAACACGTAAGGATAGATATATGTTTTCCGACCTTTAGATTTGCTTCTTAAGTAGTGGTAATAATTCCTTATGGAAAAATTGAAATTAAAATTAAAAGTTTGGAATAATGTTTCTTCATAAAAAGTTTAGTTTTGGAAATACTTTATATTTAGCTAAAATGCAATTTGTTTGACAATACTATAATGACTATGATGTTTGTTCATACTGCTTGCGCGTCTTTCATACGTAATACAATTTTTAAAAAAAGCACAAAGAAGAGATTTGCAAAAAATATTTTTTCGATTAATTGCATTTGTCTCTTTTTTATTGTTTATGTAGTCCTAATAAACTTATTATTGTTTGCAGTAAGGATTTTAGAAATATGAATTAACTAGTACAATATTATAATTACCCATTTTGTATCGTTACGATAGCTATTATAGTATTATTGAACAAACTATATCTTTCAAGTATCTACATAAGTACACACGTATCCAGCAGATTTATAATTTTTTCGAAAACCAAGCGCGAGATGAAGAATAATTTCACCGTACTTTTATTTATCTTTGCATAAGGAGTTATTTTCTTCTCACTTGTGTCACCATTTTGGCCGCATCGTATGTAATAAAGTATCAAAATATGTTCTCCTTTTTATGTATTCCTATTATGTATTTACGCTTTTAAATAATTTTATAGTTTGAGTGGCAGAGATCAATTTCAACTTTCGGCGACCAATTTGTAAGATAAAAGACAATTAATTCTACTCGAAAACGTATTCTTACCATTTCTTAACATTTCCACTTACAAGGTAACTGTGTGTATTAAATAATATTTTCCCATAAGGAAAGAACTTTTAATATTTGTATATATTTCATATTTATTTGAGTACTGATAAATACGTTTCCTTATATCCACACAAGAATTAAATTCGTTACACTCTTAAATTCAATTCGTAACGTAGTAAATTAGTACTATTTACTCAACTTTTGTGTGCAGTACGTGGAATATTTTAGAATAAACAAAGAGAGTATCTTTTGTAGCGAAGGACCAAGTTTTAGGAAGTTGAATATATTTTTACTTGAGTGAATATATTTTTATACAGGTGGCGACGATACTTGTGGAAAACAATGCTTCTCTTATGGCTACAACTAAAAACGGTTTCACTCCTTTACATATCGCAGCTAAATATGGAAATATGAGCGTTGCGAAGATACTTTTACAAAAGGATAGCAAGTTGGATGCACAAGGAAAGGTTTGTATTTGTAGTAGTACTAAACTTTTAAAATATTTTAACAATTAAATTTTTCCGTTTTAATGGAATCAACCCTTAAAGAAAATTAAAAATGATAATTTTTTCAATCATTATTTCTGTACAACGTATGTCTTTCTAAATAATTAAATGTAATTTTTGTTTAATTTTGAACATTGGAAGCGCATGCATTCTTATTTTAGAACTTATATTCCATTTTCGTTTTCAACCTCGTATTCTATTTTATACGGATTTCTAAAAATTGCTAACCATTCTCATTCATCCGTTTTCGAATAATTTTTGTATTCGTTATACAACGTTTATCTAAAAGATTCATAAAAAAACCTTGCATTAAATTTATCTAGCATTCAGTCAGTCGAAATTTTGTTAAAATTACTCGAGTGGTTCGAGGGAGAAGTCACATAAGGATATGACATGATTGCTGTCCCCTTCAGTACTTTTTTTAGCATATTGCTAATTTTGATTTCACACGTGTATTCAAATTGTGTGCCATCTCAATTAATCAAGATTTATTTCACCTGTACATACAATGTACACAGAAATACTAACATTTCCTATATTGTTACTGCAACTTATATAATGTTTATTAATATTGTCAAATGTAAAACATTTCAGAATGATATTTCGCCTTTACATTTGGCCTGCCACTATGACCATCCAAACGTTGCAAATCTTTTGTTAGAAGAAGGGGCATCCCCTCATCTGGCTTCACAAAATGGGCACACACCTTTACACATTGCTGCACGTAAAAATCAGGTAATATATTATATACAATTCAGTATTAATCGTTGGTATATTGTATATTAGGTGTAAGAAATATAACGATGTTGTAAGAGTGTAAAGTACAGCGACTCACGAACTATATAATCACTGTTACTATATGTATAACGAAACACCATTGTTTGTCACTAAGTTAAATGTATTGCGAAAGAAACGTTAATAATACGATTGTAGCTTAGGGTCAGAAGGGTGAGAGTATTATTTTAAAGAATTGAAAATACGTGAACGGAATCTGAAAATCGCAGTATATACATCTTTTGCATACGTATAAACAAAACGAGAAACTTAACAGAAGAAAATATGTATTTCGCAGTTTTATACTATAGGATGCAGACTTCTTTGACTTTGTTTTGAATTTCCCTTCATTCTACATTTAAAAGTAAATCGAAAAGAAGGAATAGAATTTTTATGCTGAAGACTTCGTTATGGGAAATTATGTCAGACTGTTTGACTCTTCTTTTATATGAATCGAAATTAAATAACTAAAAGGAATAGATGATTTTTTTAAAGCTTTCAGTCTTTCTGTTTAACATTGAATTTGATTACTTTCTAAACAACTTGATGTTGTACTGAACATTCCAAAATTACAAAAAAAATGTATGTAATCTACAAATTTTTCTCCTCACCATTAACCTTTCATCCGAATTTTGTGAAATCGAAACTAAAAGAAAGAATATTACCTTAATGGACTAGGTCTAGGTTAACGTAAAAACTTTCTGAAGCGACTTTCTTGTCACGAATATTCGCTTGCCCAATTGTGCCATGTTTGTTGCCCCATAATTTAACAAACAATTCTTCTTGCATATTCACTTTTAGTCACCCAATGTGATTATGCACAAGAATTTTTCCACTCTTAGTGCGTCAGCAATGCGATACATGTTAGTCCTTGTTCGATATCATAATTGAATTTAAACAATTAGAGACAGAGCTCAATAACTACTGATTCTAACACATGTAACTGCTTCAGGGTACTATTGTAGTATTCATTGAAATACAAATATTATAGAGTTCTTTAAGGATCCCTATAAAGGCCATTGATCGTTTTACCTTGGTATACAAAGGGCGCAATGGAATCTCGCCACTCTCACGTTAAAATAATTCTCTCGATATCTACCTGTGTTACATAACCGAGATACAACTGCTTTTATATATCGACTTATTTCATAAAGCTGTATTTGAAAAAGTAAAAAAACAGTTCAAGAATCCGCGATACATGTATACATTTTTTATTTAAGAATAGATAGTCAAAACTAAATAATCATAAACAAAAATATCTTCAGATGGATATTGCTTCGACCCTCTTAGAGAATGGTGCGAATGCAAATGCCGAATCTAAAGCAGGATTTACACCTTTGCATTTGAGTGCACAAAAAGGACACTACGATATGACAAATTTGTTAATTGAACATTGGGCTGATCCGAATCACAAGTCGAAGGTACAGTTGAATGTTTATTATTAAGTAAAATCAATTTTTAACTGTTAATAATTCTATGTTACGTACGAAGATTTGTAATAAAATTTCAAAGCAATTTTATTTCTCTGTGCATAGAAGAATTTCGATAAAATTTGTACGTGTTTTTCTTAAACTATACTTTACTATGCACGTAAATTCACAGTATAGATACACTTTACATAGCTTTCAGTTTTCTTTCTTTATATTTCCATAATTATTATTAAAGCTGTTAAAGCTATTATGTTTCATGGATCTTAATTTACAATATTAATCAAAATATATTTTTGTAAGAAAGTTATATTTGTCAGTTTCCATTCTTCAATAAATAATACTCGTGTTTCCCTTAGAATGGCCTGACAGCGTTGCACCTGTGTGCCCAAGAAGACTTCATTAAAGTGGCTTCTATACTTGTAAAAAATAATGCGGACGTGGAGAGCCAAACTGAAACCGGATATCGGCCGATACATGTCGCCGCGCATTTTGGAAATCTCTCGATGATACGGTTTCTTTTGAAGCATAACGCAAGTATCGACGTAGTAACTAATCAAAATTACACTCCACTACATCAGGCTGCTCAGCAGGGTCACGCGAATGTTGTTAGCGCTTTAATAGAAGGAAATGCCTCTCATAAGGCACGAACCAGCGTGAGTAATATTTCTTTCCATATTTTTTATACAGAAATTGTGCCAATCGAGAAAAGAATTCCTGTTTTTTCACTTTTAGTAATGCTTCATTCGAGTTACTGTATTCGAGGGAGGAATTTAATTATCTTACAATTGTGCTGCCGAAAATTTAATTTATTTTACGTTAAGAATACTGCACATCTATTTCAAAAGTGATAGAATTAGAAAAATGCGAATTTCGAGTCACTCCCACGAAGCAGTTTCTATCTGTGTATAAAAGTGACGCATTTCGAATTGCAATTTAAACCGTATTTTAATTGATAATTAATACAATTTTCCAGTTTCCTAGAGTCTATTTTTTTCGTACCAGTATTAAACACGTTAAATAATTCTTTTTTTGCAAGTTCTGTCATTTTTTGAATATAGGTATGTGAGATATAATTCAAAAATTCAATATATTAATCTGAAATTTTCACATAAACTTCATGTTCAATTCTATGCTCGTTAATATGTTCATTATGTTCTGTAAATACGAGGTATACATTAATAGCTTAACAACATTTGATTGTAAGAAAGACAAAAATAATAATACACTTGTTATCATCTCTTTAGGATGGATTAACTGCATTAAACATAGCTCAAAAATTGGGATACATATCTGTTATGGAAGTGTTGAAGGGATTGTCTTATGATACGTTGGCACCTGATAATAAAAATTGGGATGAAAAGTACAAAGTCATTGCACCTGAAAGCATACAAGAAACTAATTTTATGTCTGACTCTGACGACGAAGGAGGTATAGCGTTTTTATATAACTTTATTGTAAAATTAATTTTTATTGTAAAGGGGTGAAAGGTTGTAGAAATAATTTATGCCCACCTATTAAAGAGCTATAATATCTTTATAAATCTTTAGTATCTTGAATATATCTGGGAACGAAGAATCGCAAATAAAATCTTTCATTAAAATTAATTATACTTATCGCGAAACAGTTTTATTCATAATTTTTTAAAACAATGTTTAAGTAATTATTTTGGTAGAAATTCTCAAAATAATAATTCTCAATATAGTGGGCACAAAATATCCCCACTCCCCAAGATTACGAGAATGAATAGGTGAATATTGTTTTCCGCGATAAATCAATTGTTTAAATGCAAAAGAAATGTCAAATACTATAAGAATAACCTATACATATGTAGGTTATCAATACTTTTACATTATTCTGCCTAAACTTTTACAAATAAAAATACACGTACAAAGAAAAATGAAGAAATTTCGTGACGTATTTTAAATATTGCAGATATTCTAACTTGTTAATGGCAATAATAATCTGTTAGCTGTTAACAGACGATACAGATCTAAAAATGAACTATCACTTTAAAAAAGAAATTGAGGTGAAGTATTTGTTTACAGGTTCAGACGCGTTAATAAGCGAGCAACCGTATCGATATCTAACAGCAGATTTGATGAAAAGTTTAAGAGACGACTCTTTACCTATCGACGTTACGCGAGATGACCCAATACACAGACAAGGTAAAATTACTAAAATTACTTACACTTCAATCTTACGATTACGATCGCATGTCTCTTCTAATCTGTTAAACGGTTTCCGATTAGTTACAAAAGAAGAAAAACAGGAGTTCACCCAAAGCAATAATTACTGTTTGGCAGAGAACTTCGAAACCGATGGATTCAACTTGGGGTATGTGAAATTTGTTTCCTATAAAAATCGCATTGCAGAATCTTCAAAATGCTATTTAACAAGTTGTACAATAATACAGCGTCTTTTCGGCGAGGATTATAATTAATTGAGACAAAATGTTTTTGTTTAGCCGACTTCATTTCAGATCGTAAGTAACTTTTATTACTATAGCACGTACATGCGATTAAGTATACAGGCAAATATAAATGTCACATATGATGCGATATATTAGGACGTTCCAAAAGTTCTTTTCTTTATTCGAATGTTCGGCTTATTAGACAATATTTCATCAAACACATAGCCTGGTCTATTTTTCGTTGATGTTATGGCATTCAGTTGTCTCGTAGCTTTCGAACAGTATGATATCGTTTGAATCAATAATTCTTGTCCTATTATGAGCTTCTTGAAAGATGTAAAACTAAAAACGGTATTTGGATCTGGTTTGGAATGTTCTGTGACATTTATTTATATTTTTCAATTCTACTCGTCATAAAAAGATCAACTCTTTAAATGACGCAAAAATCACATTGATCAGTATTTTTCAAAGAAAGAAAAAATTGTTTGGAAAAATACTATCACGATGCTTCCGGAGAGAAGAAGATGGATGATAAAGGAGAACCTATCTCAGATAATTGAATAATATTCTACCGTTAATTTTGCTGTATAATTTTTTGCAGTTAGTATGTAATATGAAAACGAAAAGAACTTTTGGGACAACCTAATACATATTTCCACGATGCATCACTAACTTCTCAATGAGTTAATTGAAATCCTCATTCTTATATGTCTGTGAGTGATTAAGAAAGAACTTTCATTTTCTTCTTCGAGTTTATAAACTACTGGGATAAATATCGTTTGCTTTATGCCAATACAGTGGACGTCGATAAATTGTGCACAATCACCGTGGAATATAACATTTTTGGAACTTTCTTAAGATTTACTTAAAGCTCCCATTTAGCTATAAAATAATTTTGCATTAAAAACGATATACAACCGTCTTTCTTCCTCGAAAAGTGATACTTTGCACATTCATAAGTTTGGTATAAGAGGGGCGTTATCATTTACAAAAGATAAATTTTGTTGCAAACAAAATATGGACATATTCGAAATCTTTCTTTTACTAAAAGGGCGCATAAGTGGAAGACTAGTTCTTACAGCAGTTAAAGAAATTGGTTTAAAACTTTAAATTGGCAGTAGTTCTTTAAACTCCTACCGCGTTTATAAGAATCATGAATGTTTATTTATCGTGGAACTAGTAAGACGATATATTAGAAATTTATTCGCTTACTGATTTCCAGTGTTTTTTATACTGAACAAAGGTTTCGAAAATTATTCGGACATGTGATTTTGCACTCCAAAGATCTCTAAAAATTTACAAACTAAAATATGTAAAAAAATCATTAACAAAGAATTAGATTTTTACAATTTTACGAAAGTGATCTATTGACCTGCCTGGTCTACCTGATACGTACAAAGTTCGAATGGAAATTATTTTATATTAATAACCAGGTTAAAAACAAAATCTCTCCCGTCCAAAATTCTTCGTTTATAAGAACAATGATATGTACCCCAAGTACAATTATTTATTACAGCCCCCGTAGGCACATTGAAAGAATAAAATAACTTTTGAAAGAATAATTATAAAAATGTTCCAGCTAAAGGTCGCCAGTTTTCAACCGGAGTTCGATAATAATTCACCTGTATTCATATTCGAAATTATATAGTAAATTCCTGTTCAATCTCCAATGGATAATGAATTGCGATTAAGTTAAAAATACAGTGATTCATAGATTCGTTTCTATGCTTACAATTCTTAAGAATAATGGCTTCACCCCTTCACAATTATTTCTCTTCATTTTACGAAAATTCCTCGCGTTTTCTTGTACAATAGAATTAATTACAGTTTGCGGACGAGCAAATACATTAGCTTCACATAAACAAAATTGTCAGTCGTCGTATATTTAGGACAGTTAGCTTATAAAATTCTAAACCGGGGCAAATAAAATCAATCGCATAATTTCCAGGCCATTGAAAAACGTCCAGTTATATAGGCCGACCTGTATATTGTTAGAAACCTCTATGGCGTTTTAATTATAGTACTCTGAAAAAAACGGCGAAACCTATGCTTGAAATAATACAATTGAAATATTATTTCTGCACTGTGTAATTTTCAATAATTGAATTGCCTTCAACCGTAACGGCTGAAAGATAATTGATCACAATCTCTTAATATTGAACACTAACGATAAAGAGGCATTCTTATTGCAACAATCTTCTCAAACGAACATAAATATGATTTACAGATAAAAAATCTTTTAAATTTTTAGATTTTTGGTAAGTTTCTTGGTGGATGCACGTGGAGGTGCTTTGAAGGGGTGCAGGCACAGCGGTGTACGTATTATTATACCACCGCGCAGAGCAACCATGCCAATCCGTGTCACCTGTAGATTGGTAAAACCAACGAAAGTTGCAAATCCTCCTCCTTTGATGGAGGGGGAGGCTTTGGCGACTCGAATGATCGAAATGGGACCAATCGGTGCAACGTTTCTCGGGTAAATATAATTCTGTGTTTCGGTTCTGTCGTAACGATCTATTCCGCTCATTGTAGAAACGATAAATCTCATTTCAGCCCCGTTTTAATCGATATACCGCATTTCGCGTCCATTGGTGGCAAGGAGAGGGAAATTATTATTCTCAGAAGCGAAAATGGGGAGACTTGGAAGGAACATGATAATTATGTAGATAACGATACTACCTTGTTAAATACTCCGCATGGTAATTAAATTAAATCTAAAACAAATTCGAACAATTACACCTGCGACTAAGAAATTGGGACAGTCAGACATATCAAGCTACACAGATATTTTATAATCGTTTGATAATTTTAAGTTAAAAATTGAACAACCTATCGAAACAAAGTCAATTACCATCGGTCTCAATAATATTAAGCTCGTATCAATGGAACAACATTAACGAGTCATTCAATATATCTAAAATTAAAGAAGTGGTTCCAAACTTTCGGCCGGCAGTGTATGAACGAAACGTTGCAATAGAATGATGATTTGATTTGATTTTGCAGATCCTCAAATGAGCGCGGCTTATTCTGGCAGAATCACTCGAATAATAACAACAGATTTTCCTCAGTATTTTGCTATTATTACCAGAATTAAACAGGAAGTTCACGTAATTGGCGCCGAGGGTGGAATTTTAACATCGAGCGTAGCCGATGACGTGCAAGCAGTATTCCCGCCAGGAGCGTTAACGAAGAAAATTAAAGTTGGATTACAGGTATGTTGAAATGAACCAGCGAGTTGAAGAACAGGGCAAGTCCAAAATTCTTATTTCGAGATATTTTAAAAACACAGATTGTGTTTGAAGCACTACAACATTACTGATACCATAGTCCCGTTTCAATTTAAAGATTGTTGCGCTAACAAGTTAGATAAACGTTTACGTATGCTCAACTGTTGTTAAACTCTTTAATCAATTTTAAATAATTAAAATAAATCCGTTGGAATGTTTAGTTATGGAGCAAAGTAAATAACACAATAGTAAAAGGAGGCATTTATTAATTTGCTTGACTCGTAATTGAAGTAAAAATTGTTTGTTAAAGTAAATCCAACATGATATTCGAAATATTAGTCATCTCTTTGTTGATCAGTAGAAGTCTTCCAACACCAAATTTCTTGATAAAACGTTGATGCTTCGCTTGGGATGCACTTCATTAACCTGGTCACATTGTTTTTTACCGAATCTGTTTTCGCACTCGCTCAACGAAAGAAACTATCTAAAATGTGAGTGCAGGTACTTTACACTATTTTTAGTCTCAGCGTGTAGTTCTAAGCATTTCCCATTGAGTTTTGAGATTGTTTGAAAGTGGTTCATTCTGGGCTTGTGCACTTCTTCAACTCCCCGACTCAAACGAAAAACACGATAATAACACAAATTTTGTATTCGTTTTGTTACAGGCTCACGTGATTCCAGCTGATCTTACTGCAAAATTGCTGGGCAATTGTGTAGCAGTTTCTCCTGTAATAACAATTGAGCCGAGAAGACGAAAGTTTCATAAGCCAATTACTCTTACAATACCTGTACCACAAGCTGCGAATAAAGGAATGATTAACCAGTACGGCGGTGAAACGCCGACGTTACGTCTTTTATGTAGTATTGCAGGTAAATTTGTATATAATTAAGCTTTACTTATTAGCGTTGATTAGTTTTTATCAAAGATGTAAACGCAGTATTGTTCGTTTCACTGAAAATGTATTATCCTAGCACGAAAGTGTGAACGATAATAATCGTAAGTTTCCCGTATGTGTGGACGAAAGAAAGCGGGAGGAATGTTTGGAATCCCTTTTTTGATTTTACACTTATCGAAACCTTCGATAACTCTCCACTAATTGGAAATTAATATCGCAGGAGCCAAAAGTGATTTACTTCATTTGGAAGAGCTTTTCGTTTTTCAATTCAATAACGTCAGTTTTTTCAAACAACTTTGTACACCTTGCAATATCTAGTGATTCAAAACATTTGACCGATAGTTTAAATTATTTTACCAGATGTGGCGGACAGTTCTTGCATTCCGTGTTCTTCCTGTTAAGTGCAATTATCACAACTGAATCCAATTCAAAATTTAATACTTATCTTCCCTTTTCTCATAAAAAGTGTTAATGAAAGTGGTAAAGAGTTCACGATTATTGCACATTCCGTGAAATCACATTCTTGTATATGATAAATTATTATATAAATGAACTGCACTTTATATAGATTATAAAAACACTGGTTTGGGAAAAACTGTTTTAAAGAAATGAGTACTTTTTAAAAGAAATCAATGTTCCTATAAAACCAAAAACAAAATGTTTCGTCAATCTATAGTTTATATTTCCAAGTATACTAATTATAATGCATATAAAATAGTAATTATAACATATTCGATTATGGGGTTTTTACTTGTATTGCTAATTTATTTGAGCTATTGTTCATAATTAACACTCTTGTATTTTATTTTCGACTTAGGTGGCACCAGTGAATCTCAATGGGAGGATGTTACCGGTTCCACGCCACTTACATTTATGAACGACACAGTGTCCTTCACTACCACTGTTTCTGCTCGATTCTGGTTAATGGATTGTCGAAATATAGGCGCAGTGCCAAAAATGGCTACCGAGTTGTACGAAGAATCCTTATTTGTACCGTATATTACAAAGTATGTATTCCACTTATTAATGGCTTACGATTTATTATATACATTGTTTGTTCCGTTGTGAATGAGAAATTAATTTTCCTCCCACAGTTTTGTCATATATTCCAAACGAATGGATATGCTTGAAGCAACGTTAAGAATATTGTGTATGACTGATGGGAAAGAGGGTATGCATACTTTGGAGAGGCAAGAGGAATTTGTCGAAATTGTAAAAAGTCGCGATGTTGAAGTAAGTACTATTCATTGTTTATATGTCAAAATTATTTTGATTTAATTTCACTTATTAAAATATGATATGGAATGTTTACATATTTGTACAGTGATTCACATGTTTTCAATTATTAATTAAGGTGTAAGCATTCATTAGGTAATACATTTTTTTATTTATTGAACATTTTCCATACTTTTTGGTATAGTAAAAGTATAATTATAATTTGCCAATGAATAAATATTTTGGCTTCGTATGAACAAAGAGTCACTGTATATTACATATACATATAACTCGCCATCTAACTTATACACTGAATAACGTTCTTTACCTTATTTGATAAATAGTTGTATACAAAAGTTTCATAGTTTGAGTGGTTTAAATGTTTGAATATCAAGTTCGTTTTTGAAACGGAACATTAACTTATAAATTTTATAACGAATCTCGGAAGTAATTCTGAATAAAACTGTATTAACAATTATTACTGATCTTAAAACGATCCTCATTGAAAATTTTCGTCACGTATCATCAAGCCACTTGTACTGAATTTCCAAAGTCTGGCAAAACGTAGACTTTCAAAAGCTTTCAGAAACCATCAAAATATCAGGATCACCAATACCAAACACCAAGTTACAGAGAAAGGGTTATATTCATATGTACATTGCCGGTCAAAAGTACTAGGACAACAGTCTAAGTATAACAGAAGTCTGAAAAATGTTATGAAAACATATTTAATAAATAATCCATTGAATTTCTATTTGATATATATCATTCATATTGCATAACGAAAGTAAACTAATAATGGTAATGTTAACTGTCCTACTATCTTTGAGCGGCATTATACTTTGTATTATGTCTCCCTTAAATCAAGTAACTATTGTAGAAGTTATTTTCTGTACACCTCACGTAGATTGGAATATAGGGAAGGTAGGGTAATAAGACTTCAGTCTCCTTCAATTAAACACGAATTTATTACTCTTTATTAATATAAAACGTCGACCCACGACAACTCTCTAACAAATAACGACTCTCACACGATTCTCACGATACTCTCAATTCAATACTCTCTGCCCTCGATACGACTCTCCTAAACTCTCCCTTAATTTTGCAAACTATTCTGCTCTATTCTCAATCAGCTCTCCCCTAACTCTGAGTGAGTTAACTCTGACTCGCGCCCGTACCAACCACTTTATATATTCTTCCACTCTTAGTTTCTCTCTGATTCTATTCCTCATTTGCTCTCACTCATTTAGGATACACACTGCAGACATTCCTTGGCGACAGTCAGTCGCGTCCACCCGAATCCTTGGGTCGCTATAACCTCCGTTCACACGATCTTCTCAAGCACTCAGCTCCAAGTACATATCTTTCACACCGCGGAATCATTCTAAACAGTCATGCAGTATTTACAATCCCACACTATTGTATACAACAATTGTTTGTTAGTGTCAGCGTATTTTTTAAAGAAAGGAACAGAATATGGTTGGAGAGTGTTTTGGAAATGGGCAATCTGGGCGACAAGCCGACGCTATTCAACTATCGAATGTCCCAGGATTGACTGTTTATTAGGGGTGTTTGAAAGTGAATGAATGAGACTGAACATCCTGTTGGCCGACGATGGCTGGCCACCGCATTGGGTTTTCCAACTATCTGCTGTCGAGGGATTGTCTATTTGAGTGTAGAGTGAAAGACCAAATATGGCAATCGGCCTGTCGCCGTATTACCAAGGAATATGGACTCTGTTCCTGGAGAATCTGGCCACGGAGTGGGGAATGTTATGCCGTTTGATAAGAGAACTGTGATGGGCCCAGTCCTTACCCCAAAACTGTCCAGGAAAGAGCTACCTCGCTTACTCTTAAAGTCAATTCTTAATATGTTCAAGCACCCCAATAATCTGAGTTCTTCGGATGTTCGAGTTTTATTCGAAGAAGTGATCCGTTATGAAAAAATTCAATCTAAATTGTGGAACAAAATCGTTGCATATGAAGATTTGTTTTTGAGAAAAATCATGTAAAACAAATGAACCATAACATAGTTCACATTCACAAATATGAGCATGAATGAAAATACTAGATAAAAAATTGTTAACCTTACAAAGCTGAGTATATACGATAAATGTGTTCTTGTTTATGTTGAATTTTTCTTCGTAAGCAGCTTTTGAATAATACGTCTGTTCAAATGATATAGGGTGAATCAGATGCATGGATACATTTAGCTATCTCTTTTATTTAAAAACATATGACAAAATTACTGTAATAAACGTTCCAATAAGATCATATTTTGCAAAAGAAAATATGCAATTAATTTTTAAATTGAAGCCGTGTACGAGGCATTCAACGTGAATGGTGGAATTTCTCGTAAAGGGCTGAAGCTATGAAAAAAGTGCTTCCACAAATGTTGTTAGATTTAAAGGGACACATTATGTGGCATAGACGATTTTTGTCTAGGTGAAGAACTGGCGGAGATTTAAAAGCCAAGATAACTTCTTTAAATGGTACTATTCATAATATTGTAGCGGATATTAAAATGAATTCAATGACCTCCTATATCATATTATTTTGTTTAGTAAAATCATAAATTAAGTCCAACGTTTGCCCATACAAATTAACGCAACTTCGATTCCATCAATATATGGTTTTACTAAACAGAAAAATATAATATAACAGGTCGTTCATCTCCACTCGCTCTAATATTACGAATACAAAAATATAGGTAGGTTTTTAATCCCCCCCCCCCCCATTATTCCACGTACACAAAAATCACCTTTAACACATAATGTGTCCCTTTAACTCAAACAACTTTTGTAGAAACATGTTT
The DNA here is from genome assembly GCA_963667235.1 of Nomada lathburiana. NCBI lineage: Eukaryota > Metazoa > Arthropoda > Insecta > Hymenoptera > Apidae > Nomada > Nomada lathburiana. Next base: position 2,088,749 of record OY763905.1, read on the forward strand.
TTGATAGCGTCAATCTTTTACGAGATATTCGCGTTTAAACGAAATACCCTGAATGCATATATTTGTTCTATATTTTTCTAGAGTATAAATCGAGAAATTGCTAATGTTATTTAAGAATACGACTAAACAGGGCTACGATTTTCTGATCTCAAAATACTGTAGAACATGTACAGTTTGTTTCCTAATAATTGATATAAATAATTACAATATTGATACATTATTCCAGAGTACGTTCGTACACATTTTTAGCAAACAATCCTTGAATGCCTGAGGATATAAATAGCGTGTGTTAGTACAAGTGGCATAACCAGGCAGACGGCGATTCTATACGCAAAAATAAACAGAAAATATAAAATAAAAGTTGTTCGTAAAGAATTCAGTTTTTGGAACAAGTGTATTTAAAGATTCATTTGGTTCCTGTACACTTGACTACCTTTGTGTTTTATTAGCAATCTTTGTGCTTGTCCAATAAACGATGCAAATGTCACGTTTATTAATAGTTTTGTTAAACTATATTACTGAATGTATTGTTCAAAGTCACGCCTTTATAAACGCATACTACGCGCATTGGTGCCAATCTATCGGAACACCTTGTATAATACTGTATTGTTAGAGCGAATTACCATTTTATGAAAATTGTGGGTCTACCAATTGACATCAGTTCGTTCCTTCGTTGACGCGTTCTATTAACCCTTTCGTTTCTGTACCAAACAAAATGAAAATGTCCCCTATGCATGAAACAGAACTTTGATCGAAGAGCTCCAAATATAAACAGTTAGATACTCTTAATTATCTACACTACCTGCAGAATAGTATAATTTACACAATCGCCTCTTTTTCTGAGAAAAACTATTGACTCTTAAATTAAAAACAATAAATCATTTATAGCTCAATAAATGAGCTATAAATAAGATATCTGTCCATCTTTTAATCAGACAGCAAACATAATTTAACAAGTTTTTCTTTCTCTTTCGAATGGCACGATAGAAGCGACCATCATTTTGCTATGGTACCAGTAAAAATAAAAATGTTCTCGATGCACAGAACAGTACAGATTTGATTAATATCGAAGAGCTATATACAGGGTGTTTCCGTAATCGTGGTACAATCGACAGGTTTGATTCCTCACATAAAACTGAGTCGAAAATGTGGAATAAAGTTTTTTCATCTGAGGCTTCATTGCCGAGAAAATTCCTTGATAACAATTTTTTTCAACACTTCCTCCGCGCCACCGCCCGGAGTAGTTCCAATTGACAAAAAAAATAGTCTGTGCAAAATTTGGACTCGATCGAATAACGGGAAAGCGTGCCCCCCAGCCCTTATACATTGAAATAATTAATAAAATGCTCATAAAATCGATTTCTTTCGATTATCTTCTAATTATTGATTATATCAAAAAATATGTCGGAGAATACTTGTAAACCTAGATAGGAAACGTATTTTATGCGCTATTCCTCTTTTTCGTACAATGAAAGGTTTTCGAACGTGTATACGTATACATAAAGAATTCTCAAGCTTAATTTTCTCGGAAATGAAGCCTCATATGAAAAAACTTGAGTCCATATTTTCGACTCAGTTTTATGTAAGGAATCACCACCTTGCCGGTTGCACCACGATTTCGCAAACACTCTGTATATAAACACTTGCATACTCTGTTTAATTACCTACGGTATAGTTTATATAAATAATTGCAGTAATGAAACATTGTTGTTGAGAACATTTATATAGATTTTTAGCAAACAGTTACTGAATATCTGACAATGAGAACGCATACGTCCTACGTAGCGGAAGGATTAGAAACGCAATCACCAGCAGTTTGACGCTGATATTTCTGAAACGTTTGTTGGATGAAATACGTTGTAAATCAATGCATGTAGAAGTAGACAATAAATAATGTCACGTTGGTATTTCTACTGGATATGGTGAATAGTTTAAAACATCTCAGGCAAATTGAAACAAAGTATCTTTTGATAATTGTGCCTTATTAATCATACAATCAGTATCGCCATGCAATTATTAAACGACTGATTATTACAAAATCATCTTGTGTAAATTTGTTGTATTGTATACCAAGAAGTTAAAAAAAAGATGACTGTGGTAATGATTGAACTGATTCAGTTGGTGCCGCTATTTATTAAAAACGTAATAAAACGTAGTAAAGAGGAAAAATATTGAGCCACCTCTTTACCAAAAAATTGTGTACGGCTGATTATGTATGTATAACATATCGTAATAGGCAAAATGTAATATATCCAAATATATTAACTCACCTCAGAAGTCCACGTATTTGGTAAAAATATTTTGTAAAGTGTTTAAAATGTTCTTTTTTATGGCGTTCCAACGTATGCCTTCCTTTTCGAATATACTTGAATAATTTATAATCAATATTGGTGAAAATTTTATGTCTACTAATGAATAAACCCTAATATCTAAACGTTTTCAGAACAAGATTTATTATTTTTTATTTTATTTATTATTAGTAAAAGATAGGATTATTTATTGTGTACGACCTATACAGGGAAGGAATAGTTGTTTGATTTCTGCGAATTCATTGTGATGGGGAAAATTTTGTCTGAAGTGGAGGTGCTTCAAAGACCTTAATTTTTTAAACTCGAACTGTTTATATGTATTTATTAACACTTACAATTGTAAGCCTTCTCAAGGCGATTTGAATGACCATGGTCATTTAAGGTTACTCAAGCAGTGAGTCTCAAGGTCTTGAGAATCAAAAAATGATGATAAATGAAAATTCGTTGTAAATAGTTTGAGTAATATCACTTTCACTATTTTTGCAACACTACCTAGAAGCAGAAGGTGATCGGGTGAGAGTGGTGAAAAAAATTGCAAACATAAAATAATATCACCATTATTTAACGAAGTTCTTCTAAGTTGGCAAGAAAAATTACTTAATCTTGTCATTTGAAATTCTGAAAGGAAGCAAATAAGAATAGCATAAACAAAGAACAAATTGCTGAGGAATTATTAACAAACATACAATTTCTAGCACATCCAAATGGTATACAATTTGCACGAAATGCTTTTGCCCAAAAACACATTTAAATATAAAAGGAACATTTACGATTACTGTTATACCATAATGTAAAATAATATTTTTGGTATTTCCATTTAAGGATCGTAACGTTTATATTTCTTTGCAGGCTCTCGATGGAAAGGACCTTTATATTGAATTTAGTGGGAATCTCATACCTGTGACGAAGTCGGGTGTACAGTTGAAATTTACCTTTAAAGCTTTCCGTCAGAACCGTTTATCGTTTCACGTAAAAGTGAAGGACCCATTGTTAGATCCTGTCGCCAGGATGCTATTTATGCGAGAACCGAAAGTCGCCAAAGGAGAACCGCCTCAGCAACCGATTTGTGTGTTAAATATCGTTCTTCCTGAAATTACAACTAAAATTGAAATTGAAAGAAAATTCGCAGGTAAAAGTTTTAGATGCTTTAAATAGTTTAAATAGTGAACAGTATAAAGCATGGGAAGTGTAATATTATATCTTTCTTCCTACAGATTACGAGGACTCTAATATCATTAGCCAGAAACTGGATTCTTATCAATCAAAGTACAAGATGGAACAGAATGAGAAAGGTGACGAACCTAAGGACACATCGCCATCCGAAAAGAAATTTATTACCGACACCTTGCAAAAGGAACGAACAGGTATTGTATTCAGTCATTTTAGTCCTCTTCAATAGACACATGGTAACGTTAGAGCAATGACAGAAATCCAGTCTCGAAATGCATATATCGATTAAAGTGAATTGCTTGGGTAAGCTGAAAAACACACTACGTGGGTTTCTTTGAAGGGGAAAATATACCTTGAATATCAGCCTCCTTGGAGTAATTTATAATCTTTAATACTGCGTGGGGATTATAAATTACAGTGGTGTTTATCTCAGAAATGATTAATTATAAGTTCCACTAAATGCTAGGTGCAAAAAAGGAAAATTGTACCTTAAACTGCCTTAAAGTATTATAAGAAATGGTAGCAACACAATAGAAACAGCTTTGATGATTCATGGCAGTGTATCAATACTGACGATGACCGATATGAAATTATTTAGAACAAACTTGATATTGAATTAAACAGAACTGATAGACAAACAAACAATTTCACTCAACAATTATTTGAAATATAAATATTGATGACGAGATGGGTAATATTGTGCGAACAAAAATTTACAAAAGCTTGATATGAAATGAAAGATAACTGGCAGACAACCAAACAATCTCACGCAAAAATGATTTCCAAAAAATAAATAATAAAATGCGTACTGACAGACATTCAAACAATTTCAGTCTGTAGAAGGTAGCAAAATTCCATTTTAATTCTATTTTCGTTCAAGAGGAAAAGTAAATCTGCTTACGGCTCGGGTACCGAGTGAGGCTTCTTTAATTTAATTACGTATAACAGTATCAACAAACGTTCGATGGTAGTTACGGCGAACCTTGTTTAGTTCGCTCCGAACCATTACTCGAAGCACTTCTTGTAAAACAACCATAGACCCGTACATGTGAGTTCCGTTTTATTTCAATCGATTGGCGTCATCGGTAACCGAATTCCATTCGTCCTTTATTTTCACATTACATTTCCATAAACAGTGTCACGTTTTCCTTCGTTTCAAACATTAATTTCCGTATCTCTGTTAATTTTCAGTTTCAGGCTTTTTTAAGTTCATTAGTAATTCGCGCTTAAAATCTACGCGCTAAATATTTAAAGGAAGAAGGGAGACTCGTTCTCGACGCGTACATCTCGTCATGGACAGGACAGGTGACATACAGGAAGGATCGATGAAAACGAAATGCTGCGTGTCAGAGACGATAGACGAAAACGAATCGTCGACTGATAAAGCCGCGAACGATACAAACACTTCGGATCCCGCCGAAGGCCAAACGAAATCAAACGGCAATCAAGGGAAACCCGCAGAGCGTCCCCCGGTCGCGAACGAAACTGTGAGCCCACTGAAAACGAGGGAAACCGCTACAGGTGCAAAAGTGAAGCGCAAAGTGAGGTCGACGCGTAGAAAGCTGAACGCTATGATTAACAACACGTCGTTACACTTCTCCGACACTGATTCCGAGGGCGAATTAACGACGATTAATACTCAGCTGCACGCGTTAAATTGCACAGAGGACGGCGAACAGAGGCCGGTTATCTCTATAACGTTGGATAACGAGGAAGTTGACGGTTCCTGCTTGCTATCGCCGGAAGACAGAGAGACAGGTCCGTCTCAATGCATGTACAACAGTTTCGTCGAGAATCTAACGGACATAGACGAGATATATCCAAGCGAGCCGGAGAACGAGGCAAAAGAATGCCAGAATAGTCTGAAGGTCGTCGAGGGTCACTGCCAAGGCGAGACAGACCTCGAGGACTTCGAGGGCGACGACGAAGTGCACTCGACGATCTACGTGGAGCCGAGGTCCGACATTTTCTGCGACTACAGCGGCGAGACGATCACGACCAAAGAAGGCGACGGACCGTTCTCCGTAGAAGTGAAGAATAAAATGTACCGCGACTATGCTCCACCGGACGAGGTGTGCGCCGGCAGGCCGGATATCGTGGTGATGTCGCAGACCGACGAAGAAGACATGGACATGTCCGACGAGGATGACGCGGAAGAGGCATGCTGCAGTCAGAGGGAATTGTTCGAGGATATGGACGTTCTCGCGGCGTCGCAAGTCGTTATGAAGAATATTAATAAAATGGAGAGCATGCTGCTGGCTGTTAAAGATGTCAGCGATGATGCAATCAGCGATTGTCATACCGACGTCGAGGATGTCGATCAGGTTGAATAGATTGACTTCGACGTTCCGTCGACGGTAAGGTCGTGAATCGACGGAGTGTTCTTCGCGGCGGGAGAAATTTGCTACCTGTGTCTTATGCAGACTTAATCTGTACTAGAACTAGGTTACACGAAGGGATAGTTTGACGGGATACGAAAATTCTTCGGGATTTGTCGGCTGCATTGGGCACTGTTTTATTTGTTGCGTGTATGTCATGCAAGAATTTATGCAGTGAACAACGCGACACGAATTCTTGACGAAATGAATGTTTTATGGGGAAATGGAGAATATTCTGCGGATAATGAATGATTACATAATTATTAAGACATTAGCGTGTGAAGGATCTGTGCATAGTTCTGGTTATTTGTTAATTAGGTTTTCGATGCGTAGGTGGATTTACTTTTCGAAGAATATTCAATTTGGTAAATTCGGAATACGGTGCTCGAAGACAGTTCGCCAAAGATTTGAAATTTTGCTCGGGTACTGTAATATTATTTTATCTTGTTTACTTGCATTACTTCTATTGAATTGTGATTCTACTTTTGGAGTATTCAAAATCAATTGCCCATACGATTGTGGGATAAATTATTCAAGCATCACACGCGACAATATTTTAAGGTAGGATGCAATAGCCACTTTCCAATATTTTAATTCAACTTGACGTGTTTGTCTATTAACGTTAAAGAAACGTTAAATTTCTTATGCAATATTTCAAAATATTTAAATTTGTTATAATAATTAAAATTCATATTTCATCTAGGCAGGTAAGCAGTTTTCATCGTTCATTTTTGCTGTTTTAATTATACAGTACGACTCTTATTACTTATTTTCTTTGTGAAACCAATTAAGTATATGCACGTAGATGAAGAACATATTAAAAACGCGTATTAGAAAAAGAGCGTACAACTCTTAATTTCAAAGATTGAAATTAAAGATGAATCTCATTAAGTGTTATCCTAAACCATCTAAAGATAAACGCTAAATAAAACCTGTACATTTTATTTTCATTTTACAACCTGAATTAGTACTGTATACGAGAAATTTGTTTCTTTCTATCAGTTTCTAGCGCTGCTCTTTTATTCCTTTTTGCACCATGCTTTGGTTAAATCTTCTTTCGTTCTTATTTGAAATATATTCAACTTCAGAGAAACAAAGAAAATCGTTATAGCGCAATAGAATAATTTGAATTGGCTCAGCATTTGTTGAATACAAAAGTAAGAACATATCTGCTTTAATGTTATCATTTACTATTAACGGTTTTTTCTGTACTTCTACTTGCAGACAAAACTGCCGTCCTCAACATAATCATAGACAACCGTATGGGATATTAATTTTAAGTCTCAAAGGATTCAAATATCTACGGATAAATTAATTGAAAAGAGCAATCACAGTCTATAATGGAGCTTAGAGTTATACATTGTGCTTATACACTTGCTGTGTGCATGTTACGAGTTTAAAGAGTTTATTAACGTCTCGGTGAATTAAACCTATTTTTGAAATTGTATTTGTTTTTGCCAACAGTGTCGTTATATGTACAGTAACCAGAGTTTACGATAGCGTTACCTTAATAACACGTTAAGAAAACATGCTATTATATTGAATAAACAAAAAAAAAACAAACAAAAACGATTGCATTCACGCATTATGCTTGCAGAAGTTTAATCGCGTAACCCTTTACAATAATATATAAAAATATATATATATATATATAAATGAGATTGTAAATATACAGAATGTATCTCATGCATTATATGTATTTATCTAATAAAAAGTAATGTGAGCATAATTCTTGGTTGTTCTAGATGCTGTCACTATCCAAGAATCCCTTGCGCAAAAAGCGGCTTGTTCCCTAGAATCTGTAGATGCTAGTTATCCCAGTAAAATAGTTGGGGAAGAGCAGGATTTGTCACCGAGTGTTGAGCGGCAAACCTATTCGGAGAAGAGGAAGTTCTGGGAGGATATCTCGAAGAAGCGTGAAAGTTATCAGCGATCGGAGTCCGAAATATCGAGAACATCCCAATTAACGTTTAACGAGAGCGACAGTGAGTACATGCAGAATGTTGTCTCGTCGGACACGTCGGAGATCTCTAAGCAAGTCGAGAAGTCCGAAACGATGGAGGATTTGAATGTACCTGATATATCTGAGTGTTCAGTGGCGGAGAAAGCGCAATACTTCGAGGAACAAATACAGAGAGAGACAACTAAGCAAACAGCGAAATCCCATCAACCGGACTCTGCGAGGACTGAGAAGGAGAAGGTTTCAACGCCCAAGGGGAGTGACAGCGAAAAGGTGGACAGGGACGAGAAGTATGCGAGTGAAACGACGCAAGCTGAACAGGTGGTCGTAGAGAAGGAGATTGTTAGCGTCCATGTGAAGGAAGAAAGGAGAATTGAAAGAAAAGAGTCAACGAAGTCGATTTCTGAAGACGAGAAGGAGAGGGACGAGAGTAAACAGATTCACGTGGAAGCAGCAGGAATTCCCACGATAGTGTTAAGTGAAGCGAGAAGAGAGTCAGCAAAGGGAGACGACGTTGAAGAAAAGTTGGAATCTGTGACGCGTGTACAACCAGAAGTGGAGATGGCTGAGAAAATTGCCATCAAGATAGATAAATCGCTACCCGTGGAAGGCCATGCAGAGGAAACAGTGGAATCGTCGGTGTCTACTGCTGGACAACCATTCGATACAATGAAACAGCAAGTAGATAAAGCGGAAACAGAGAAGACTGGGACTTCAGAGTTGCAGGCTTCACAAATTACGGGGAAAGAGCATGCAGCAACTGTTACCATCCAAGTGCAATTAGCTGAGGATATTGTAGAGGACGCGGAAGTAGAAACGAAAGTCGCAGAGAAATCGATTGTAGAGTTAAGCGGGGAAGAGAGAATAGAAGACGCAAAGGAAATACGTAAGTTGGTGGAGGAGTCCGTAGAGACGAAGGAAGAAGTACAAAAATCAGACCTGGAAGCGAGAGCAGAAGCAGGAATTGCGAAGGAAAGTGCTGAAAAGGAAAAATCCGTAACGATAATAAGCACCGAGAAAGAAAGTGCGAAGGAAACGAAAGTTGAAGAGTCTGTAACGAAAATAAGCGCACAAGAAGGAGTTGCAGCGGAAGTGGAGGTACGAGAATCAACTAAGGACATAAGTACACAAGAAAGAAGTGAAGCAGAAAGCATAGAAGAGGAGAAGGTGGAAGTATCAGTTAGTAAAATGAACGCACAAATAGAAAGCACGAAAGAAAGTATAAAAGAGAAACGGTTGCAAGAGTCTATTCGAGAAGTAATTCAAAAACCGGAAAGTATAAAAGGAAGCGTTGAACCGAAAGAAGAAGGAATACACGAAACTGTTTCAGAAACAAGTGCACAACGAGAAAGTGTAAAAGGTAAGACGAAGGAAGAAGAAGAAACGCAAGAATCTATTGCAGAAATAACGGCGAAAGGTATAGAAGACAAGCATGGGAAATCGGAACTAGCAACGAAAAGTGTAAAGGAAGTAGAAGCGATACCGAAGTCTGTTACGGAAACAACGTTCCAACAGGAGACGAGTCTGCATAAGGACGTTTCTAAGGAAGCAGAAGACGAAAAGCAAGGAGCAAAAGAAGATATTACAGATGTGTGCGTGCAAAGGAGAAGCGAAATTCCCGCAATAAAAGAGGAAGCTACTGTGAAGAAAATATCGAGTGGACGACGTATTACAACAGAAGAAACTACTATCATTTACAAGGTGCAGAAGGACGGTTCGATTGTACAAGAGCAAGTGATAAAATCTGTTCGCGTAGAAGGCGACGATACTTTGGGCCCACTGTCTCAAATCTCTGACAGTATGTTCACAACGCAAATAGGCGACACCAGTGATTCCGAAGGATCACGGCAGCTGCAGTTGATTGGCGATTTTAAACCTGAGACTGCATTTGCAGCGAGCGTTAAGCAGGAGATGCAAAAGTTCCTTGACAGGGAAAGACGAGAAACAGACGCGAAGGGTGAAAGCAAGGAAGAAGTACAGTCGATCGAGCAGGAGGAATTAGAGGTAGTGCCTTCGGTGTCCGAGTCAATTGCGGAGGAGGACGAAGAAATTAAAGACGCGATGAAGGACGATGCGTCCGACAGGAAAGCAGCTGCCGAGCTTGACACGAAGCAGATTAAGAAAGAGTTCGAGTCGCGTATTCCAATCTCAACGGTAAAGGCGGACAAAGATAAAGCACAGAAAGAAACAAAGTCCAAGACCCCGGTCGAAGGGAAACTTCCAAGCAAATTCGAGAGCGACAAGGAGTCGCAAGATATCTTGCCGACAGGCAAAAAGAAAGAGTTCGAATCGCGAATCCCGAAACGCGTCACGGACGTTAGGCCGGCGACGGACAAGCCTGGGAAGAAGGATACGCACGTGAAAAAGGAGAGCGAATCGTACACGATAACGGAGAAAATGTCGAGCGAAGAAGTGACGTCGAAGTTGGAGGAGCATTCAACCACGAAGAGCGAAACGCAAACATTTTCCAAGACTTTCACGGATCCACGGGAGGCTTTCAAGATGTTCGAGGACAAGGACAGCGCGAAGGGTGAATTCGCGACCGTCACTTCTAAGATCGATCACAAAACGTCCAGCACGGTGGAGAAGAAGGAAGTAGTCTCGTCAGAAATTTCCAGCGGCAAGGACAAAGTTATCACTCTTGAGGAGAAGGAACGAGTAGAAAAGAAGAAGTCCTCGGAGTCGCAAATGAAAAAGGAATCGCCAACAGAAACATTGGAGGAGAAGGCGGTTAAGCACGAGGAATTGGACAAAACCGCTGTACAAAAGATGTCGATGAATTTGACGGACAGCCAGGAAGTAATAGATGCAGCTGCGTCCGAATCGAGAGCCGAAACGAAGAAAGAAGAGACGTTTAAGAAATTGAGCGACGAGGAAGGAATACTGACGCGCGAGGCGGGTAGTAGCGTCGTAAGAGAGAGCGACGCGAACGTAGCTATCCGAATAAAGAAAGACGTATCCGAGAAGGACGACGGAAAAGATGGCATGACAACGCTGGAAGGAAAATCAGCAGCGGAAAGAATATCTAAACCTGTCGCGGATTCGGTCCACGTCGAGACACTTGTCCAAGGTGAATCGCATAGCGAAAGCAAAGAAAGCTTCGATGTAACCCAATTTGTGCCGGCAGAAAAGGAAACGCGAGACAGCGACTCGTTCGTGGAGGAAACGGAGAGCGGAGAAACGGAAGAACCAGAGGAACACGTTGAAAGTTTGGAGGAAAGACAGCGGCAGAGGTTCAAGGAAATCGAGGCGCGCACCATCGCGGAAACGTTGATTCAATCGATCGAGAGCGAGCTCGAAGAAAAATCGGCCGCAGAGTTGAAGACAGAATTACTTAGCAAGGGATATTTGGAGCAAATTATCGGCGAAAGCATCGATGCTGACCACGAGAAGCTGGCGGACGATTTGACGCAAAAGTTCAAGAGCATAATGAGGCAAACGATGGACAAGAAAAGCGTGCACAGTAAAGCAGACCAAGGTTCAGTCGACTTATCGAGGCAGAGGTCATCGATACAGGAAGAGCTGCAAGAAAAAGAGTCGACCAGGGACAGCATAAGCTTCAGCGAGGACATAACTAAAGACGAGGAATCGTCCCTGCGCGAGAAGGAAGACAGTTTTCCACTGTCGTCGTCCCAGGCTAAACTGCAAGACAGGGACATCACCATGAGCCCCAGCAGTATATCCGAACAAATAGACTTCGAGGAGACTATCGATGTCGACACAAACGACTTCGAAGGGCTGTCGAAGCCGACTTTCAGCCAGCAGTCTGAGAAGCAACGGTCAGACAAGACGAGCAGTCAAGTGGAGTTGCAACGAGACTTCCCAAGCGACATGAGTTTTCCTCCGGACAAGATAGTATCGGAAATTTCGGGAGCCAGGGTGTTAGAAATCCTTGAGCCCGATATCGACAGTCAGTCGAGGGAAGACTCCGTTGATGTGCCTTCTTTAGAAATGGACGAGCTGAAAATATCCGAGCAAACTAGTAGAGGTATACCGTCGTTGCACGAGAGCGCCGAGATGGATTCGTTCGAAAGATTAGTTCAAGAACGGGATATAACGATCAGTCCCAGCACTGTATCAGAAGATACGAACATAGATTATTCGCTGGTGCAGGAGCCCCCTGTCCCAATTGCCACGCAAAGGGAACACGAAGTGATAGTCGCACGACGGGCGGACAGTTTTGAGATCGATAGCCCACCTCTGATCTCGCCCAAACCGAAAGTGCGTGGCCTTGAAATCAAACCAGTCAATTGGATGATCGGCGACGAGAAAATTGAAATATCCGAGACGCTGGAGCCGTCACAGATTTTTAATCAGGAATTGGAGGCGTACGAGTCGAAGCAGAGGAAGCAACGATTGAGCTCGCAGGATGGATCCACCGATCGTGAACAGGGATCGGGTACCAAATCCTCGGAAGACGTGAGCGTGATAGAATCCACGAGGGAGACAGTTCCGGATGACGACCGCGATATCCCGTTGACATGCAAGAAATCGAAATTCACCGTGATTCCTGTCAGCGAGCAAGATTTTGAAAGCGAATTGGTTGAAAATAAATTGGACGTCAGCTGTCAGGAACTGGTCGACACATTGCAGCGCGAGTACGACGCGAAGACGCCAATCAAAGAATACGTGGAAAGTATCAAAGAAGAGATGCCTAGCGAACGAATGGTGGAATCGGACAAACGGGAGGAAGGGGTTTCAGAGGTTGACGATCGTGTTCAGGAAGAACGTACCAGTACATTCACAACTGTAACGGATTTAAGTAGCGAGAAACATTCTCCAGACGAGACCAGGGAAGAACTGGCCAAGGACGATTCGCCAGTGTGTTCCGAAGAACGGAAGGTGGGCGACGATAAAGTGGAGAATATCGTGTCGAAACCGGAGGTCGAATCGAAGCCAGAGAAATTAACGAAATCGCTGAAAGAGGACGAGAAAACAGTGGAAGAAGCGGTGCAAGAGGTAACGGACAACGACAAACCACCACGCGTAGACGATGTATTGAAAGAATGGACGGAAGTCTATTTGTCGAAAATGAAACCCCTAGGCGACGACTATAAAAGGCATATGGAAAAAGCAACAGAGAAACACGATAAGCCTGGAAGATCCACAACAGTTCCTTCCGACACTTGTGCCTTCAAAATAAAGAAAGACGATCTCTCTAGTGTTGATTTAAGTGCGCGATACGCTATAACTGTTCTAGATCAGGTAGTTAAAAAAGAAATTGCCGAAGTAAAGGAATCCCTAGAAGCCGCGAAGCAAGACCTGATAGAGGAATTAAGCGAAAATAGTGAAACTGTGATTCAAATAAAAGATTCCCCCTCGGAGTTCCAGTTTAAATTGCAACCCGAATCCATTCCAAACGATTTACCGTTTTTATACACACCGTCGTTTTCAGAACAGACGCACAAGACTGATACGGAAATACCAAAGAGTGATTCTCCGGTTGGCAAATCGGCGTTGCCCGAGGCGAAGGACAGCGCCGAAAGTAAGGCGGAGGTAGAAGAGTCTGCGCCTAGCAGTATCGAGGAACCGATAGGCCATACCAGAGGAGAAACACCTACAATCAGAACTGAAAAGTCTGACGAAGAGACTGCTGCAATAACCGTCCAGGAAGATACGAGAGACGACGACGAAGAGCACATCAGTCCTGTGCCTGCTAGTAGGTCGGGTTCAGACGTAGACAATAAGGATGAAAGTTCTTCATTGGCTTTGCCTCGTCCGGTGATCAGAAGACGTCAAAAGGCTGGTAGAAGTCCTAAACGAGTGACGTCTGACAGCGACGCGGACGTTGGCTCCAGTTCGGGCGAGAGTAGCAATTATCAGTCTTGCGACTACGAGGTCGATAGTGGTAGTCGACCTAGTTCTTCCGACGTAGAAGCTCTGCAATCCTGTGGCGTACCCTCGGCGACGACGTCGGAATACGAAACGGCTGTCATGTCTATCGAGTTCTCTTCTTCCTCGAAACCAACATCCCAAGAGTATCACACGGCCGCCACCACGATGAGTTCCCGGGAATCCATGAAGTCTCTCACTTCCTTGAGCTCGGGTCATCTAGGCAGCATCGACAGCACCAGCGAATTATCGGAAACCCTGGTAGCCTCCGAAGCGGACGCAGACGAGAAAGAGGACGCGGGCGAGCACAATGGTTTGCACGAGGAAGAGAACACCGAGCTGTCGGATTCTTCTGGCAGCAGTGACATGCCGATGCGCGACACAGACGGCACGATTGACAGTCATATACCCTGTCGCATGAAGAGGTCGTCCGAAATGATCTTCCCTCAAGTCCTCGAGGAGGCTGATGCCGATACCGAATACGTCCAGGAACCGTCGGCGAAGGACGCCAAGGGCGTGGATTTCGCTACGTCCACTTCGGCAACGTCACCCGGTGCCCTTCAGTCTGTAGACATAATGACGTCACGGGTATCCGTGGACGGTGTACAGAGCGTGTGCACTCAGGTGATTTCGACTCAAGCAGAGACGGGGGTCGATTCGCCCGTGGCGGAGGATGAAATTTCTGATCTAGAAGCGTTCGAACAGACAATGGAGGATTCGATGCTGGACCCACAGGCGATAGAAGCTGACGTATTGGAACAGAGGTATGTTCCAGGTGCCGTTTCGAGCGAGAGCCCGGAAATGTCGATGCAAACGTCGACGCCGTCGATAATGCAGCAGGCAAGCATGTCAACGTCCTCGACATCGGGCGTGTCGATTGACACGGTAATAGAGAAAGAGAAGTCGGACCGCCATTCACCTGACAGCGATTCTTTCGAAATGGTCGACAAGCCTGGCATCATCGATGACTTCGTGGTCATAGAGGAGGTGGCTCGAGAAGCCGAGGAGTACGATTCTGAAGGGAAAAGTATACGCATCAGCTCTATGCCACAAGTGAGCAGCAAAAATTACGACCGTGATCTCGAGAATCTGATAACGGACGCCAAGGAGAACACTCAGGTGTCGGCCAGTCAAACATCGAAGAATAACGAGCTGTTCGATTTCGAGTCGGAGGAGAGCCCACCTCAGGTTTCGAACGACGATCAATATTCCCAATCGTATTCGGACGACGAGCAGTACGACGGGGGGAAGAAGTGGATAGAGATGCAATTTCACGCGGATACCAGGGCGTATGACATCGAATATGACCGAGGGCCCCTGGAGGATATAAAGGAGGAGGAAATCACCGACTTCGAGGCTGGCAGCAGTAGATTTGGAAGTTTAGGTAGTCACAAAGGATCCATAGGGAGCGTGGGTAGTATGCGTGGTAGCTTCGGGAGTACTCCCGATTACGACGTTCTGGCGGGCAAAAAATATTTCACGAGACCATCAGACCACGATAATATATCTCTAAGCTCGCTGCAAGAGTTCGAGAATCTGGAGAGCGCCGTCGCCGCGGAGAATTCTAAAAAGTTGCAATGCGGCTCGCACGATTCTGTTAATAATGGCAGTCTTCCAAGAAGGTACGCGACCAATCGATCGGGCCACGGTGACGATATCTCGGTGTCTTCGTTGAAGGACTTCGAAGGACTAGAAACGGCCTGCAAGGAGGCGCACATGATTGAACTGCGCGCTAGAGAGGAGGAAGACTTATTGGAACACGAGAGTCCTGAGAACAGGTACAAATTGGAAGGTCTACCGCGGACAAGAGTGGACACCAGTACGGCGGGCTCGTTCAACGCAAGCACGTCGGGCTCGGATGATTACGAGAAGCGAATAAAGGAAATTGACGAGATCATACGCATAGCCCAGTCGAACGTGGAGAAATTCGACAGACAGGATGACACGACCGAGGACATCTCACAGATAGAAATTACGGACGCGGAGAAGACTGGTCCTCAAGTGATTATGCAATCTGTCGCGAAACCGGAAGAGCCAGACGCAGCGTTGTCTCATCAGAGGGAGGGTAACGTTATGGAAACGAGTACAGATTCTTTAGAACTGGAAGACAATATGGATAAGAAGCATCATCCGTTGTGTCGGAGTTCCGATTCCTTGGAAATGAAAACCACCCTGGACTTCCCTTCGTTGAGTTCGGACTCGTTGAATAATGTACGCGACGCAAAAGAGACACAGTCGGACGCAGTTGGAAATCTCAGCAGCATCAGACGTATATCCTCGGATTCCTTGGATATGCCTTTACTGGAACAACCAGGCGTTGAAAGTCACGAGAAACGAAGCAACGAGGACGACCATTCGGATGGTGTTACGTCGGATAATTCATTGGAGCACAGATCTGAGACGACTGAAGCTCGTGGCACAAGTGATAAGATGAGGACAACACCGAGTGCCGATACATAAGAATATTTCCGTTGGTATGTATTATGGGAAGCATTCCCAAATAAGAAATTCACATTTCGAAAACGTTATCATTGTTATTGACAGTTTCTGCGATATGATGTTGGTGTCGTGGTGAATATTAAATATTTCAAATTCAAAGAAACAATACAGTAATTCATTTTCGTAGCTTGTCTTCAGCATATTGTAAGAATATTTATTAGCAATAATAGTTGTTATCATAATTGCAAACTTTTTTTGTATTTTTTTTATTATATATAAACTTGAATGAACTTTATTTGCGGTAAATTTATTAGGTCCTTTTATTGCTAAACTGACATCTCAGAAATATTTCACTTTTTACCAGTAATCACTTTTTCTATAGAGTTGAAACGTCTAACTTAAAAAGAAAATAAGTCCATGTAAACAGCGATGATTATTATGACGAATAAATTCCTTCAAAATGTGTTCCCATTAGATAATAAAATTGAGAAAGAAATCATAAATTACTTGTTGGTACGCCTAACTAATTAAGCTCCGTATTAAAGGCCAATAAGTCTTCGACAGAATGTGGTTTCTATTGATTTGTGTTAACTTGATGATCAGCCCAACGCTTTTAGGTAGATGCACCTCAAAGTTTTCAAAGTAAATTCATTAAACTTCATTACATTTTTTCCAAAACCGCTGAACACAGACTGAGAACTATTTGAGTAAACTTTTTAATTATTTGATACTGTCTGCAATGTAATGAAAAAAATAACATTTTATTCCCTACGTGCTTTCTTTTTAGTATTTTTACGTCAACACTGTTTTTGTCGTCTCTGAAAGATGCACTTGAATTTAACCCTATCACATATTTCATCTCCTATAGTCTTACGAAGTATGTCTGCGAGAAAGTAGATATGATTTATTTAGATCCAATGATACGTTTACGAAATATTGCTCTATTTCTGACAACGAATAAACCAATCAAAGTAAAGTTAATGCAAAAAAAAAATGTACACGCATTAGTTATTTTAATTTTAGAAAATTGTTGTCAAGCGAAAAGTAGTTAGTATTTTCTCTACAGAAGGATAACGTTTTATATGACTATGCATAGACCTTGATTACTGGATTTGCTGCTTTTCAATTCATCAGTGTTCATTTATGAAGTAATGAGATAGCAATTCAAATCGTGATTTCTCTCTTTACGCTTTCTCGATGCGAGAGAATATGTTTCGGATTACATGTCGGCGTTGGTATTATTTGCAATTATCATAAAATGACCTTACCCATCGCAAATAATATAGGGTGTCCGGTAAATAACAGTGCACATTGTAATTTTCTATTCAAAGCCATTTTTCTTGGAAAGTATGCAAGCAGTCGAAAATAGTTATTTTACATTTTTCACCTATTTTTTTTTATTAAGAATCCACCTCCCGGGCGATTGTAATAGATTGTAACAAAAGTTATTTTGTTACACGTTATTATTTTATTATATTACTACCACAATAGCTACCTCATTTATTAGAAATGTATTTGAAAAATGTTTTGTAACATACAATACAAATGGTCCTTACATTTTTATTTTAAACAATAGCATTTGTGTCTCGTTGCAGATAGTGGACCATCAAATTAAATTTATTGGAATATTGGTTCTCAGGGCCACAACGATGTATTGGCGAATCAGTTCAGATGCTTTTCGTGTAAAACATAAATATGAAAACTGATGTACTAAAGAAGTACTTGCGTGTGGTGCATATGCAAGATATTAATGCATTTATCTTCGTTTCCTGCGACATTCATTTATAAGAATATTTGTTTTATAATGCTTAAGTCATATATAGTTATGGTCCTTATAATATAGCATTGTTATCCGAATGAAGTATAGAATTATGAATGACGCTTATTTATTTCATGCTCAATCTAATATGAGTCTGAACGTTTCATTGCTCTCGATTTACTAATTCATATAATTATTGATATATTGCTTAATTGTTCACGACTGTTTGTAATAATTCAGTTATATTGCAAAAAATGATTGTACTTTTAAATGCTATTTGTATGTCCTACTTGTATGATAATATTATTATACAAAAGTGTCATGTTTTGTAAAGTTTTCGATTGTAAGGTGTCTTTGTGACTACGCTTTCTTAAGATGTTGACAATTTATGAGCAGTAAACGGCATACTGGTTTTTGAGAAACGTCTACGATATCTGGTACTCGTTAATCTTAATCGCAAGTGTTCACGAAAGAACAAATATATATGAACTGACTAGACAAATTTTATATGCAAACCGTAATATATAAGACATTAGGAGAAAACTATCGAGAGATCCCATTCTCTGGTTAGCATATAATGTACATGTGCAAATGTTGTAGACGTTTTTGTATGCGAAATTCGAATCAATTATGAAATGTTGCTTTGATCTTTCCGCTAACGATAGATTCGATGTATCGTATGGATCATACGAATTTCTATGTTATATCGAGATTTTAACAATGTTTTTCATTTGTTTTCAGAATCTGTTTTTTCAATGAAAATATAAATCTATATGAACAAAAAGAAAGTATTATTCCATTTTTTTTTTTTTATTGAAACCCTGATGCACTGTGCAACCGTGAATTATTTAGATGACGCATTAACAGGACATCTGTTACAGTGATGCGATAATTCAGACTATACATGGGAATGTATTTAACGAATATCCAAAATTATGCTCATAAATAACTGAAGTTCCAATATAAAAAAAATATAAGGCATGCGCAACATTCTTGATATCTCTTTTCATAGAACCTTGCACTCTTTACTTGCGAGTAGACAAAGCAATTTGCTTTGCTTTTATGAGTATAATATATTTATTCTCAAGTATCTATTCTTTATACACCTATGTACGTAAATAACCAACCGATTTTTCTTATCGTAAAAAATTAATCCTAGCCAAATTGCCAGGAAAACAACACGCAATGAACCTCTTTCTAAGAGCCCCTTTGTAAATGATATTGTAAGTAAAATTTTGTTATGTTATTTCCTTAGAAAATGCTGTCATTTTAAAGTTGAATATCGACCATAAGTATTCGGATAGTTGATTTTTTTTAAATTTGTATTTTGCTTTTTGTGTATTTCGTTTTCTTCTATTGAGCAAGTTCAGGCGCAGTCCCAATGCGAACCCTCGAATTATTTAAAACAATGTCATACGGTTTGAAAAATACAGACCCGTGAATTTTTGTCAAACTTTCGTCCTGCTGGATTACACATTAGCTAAACATGAAATGCTCGCATATTTGTTAAACTCGTAACTTATAAGTCCATTAAAAATTAGTTATAGACATTATAGATAGACGATTAGATAAAGTAACATAGTAAATAAGGCCACGTGGAAGTATTTTTCAGTGCATGGTACGAACACACTTTTTAATATAGTATTATATTAAGAAATAACTATAAAGTATTTGAATAAATGATAATAGAATTACTGTCCAAATAATTGATCCTATTTAGAGCCATACAGTGGCCCTGTATTGTACTTATATCATTCAAATACTTATGGTCGAGACTTTATATGTATGTTTATAGATATATACGTATCGTATTATCAATTATGTTGTTAATTGTATTATTAATAATTCCTTTATACACCGAAAACAATTTTATTATGTTTAATAACCGTTAATATTGATTTTCCAATATACTTCTCATTGAAAATAATGTTTAACTTTGTCTAATGTCCTTTTTTTCTCCTTACCCTAATATTCTCTTAGATAGAATTTTTTATTTATTTTGGCTGTTTAAATTCATTGTGATTTCCATTTTTAAACATTTTTTTTACTCAGGCTACAGTAACCCACAATATTTTATACATGCAGGGTGTCTGAGGTTTTTCTGGACAAACGTTGTCAGCGTATCCCGTAAAAAAAAAAAATAAGAAATCAATTTTATATGCAAGTTGACCAGTAAGACTTTATTCGAAAGTTATAACATAAATTGTAGAACCGCCTAATTTTTCTGCTTAAAGTGACGACCGCCTACATGATACTTCTTTACGATTTCTATTTAACGTTATAACTGCATCCTTAATTCGTTGAACCAGGGTATCACGCGTAGCTATTTCAGTTGCATTATGTTTTTCTTTCAGTGTTCCCCACAAATAAAAATTTAAAGGCATAAGGTCAGCTGATCTAGGTGGCCAAGCAACTGTTCCCCGTTGTCCAATCCACCTTTGATGGTAATGTTCCTTCAATAAATTTTTTACTAATTGATGCAGGAAAATTGGGCGATTTTTGAATTGAAATTCTAAATTTGTAATAAAGACTTATTGGTGGACTTTCGTATAACGTTTTCGTCTCATTTTCGTGCATAGAATACGCTGACAACGTTTGTCCGGAAAAATATCAGACACCCCGTATATTATGTATCTTTCTTCCTTTTTCTGAGAGTAATAGAAAAAATAAGAAAACAAGTTTTCAGCTATCCAATAATAAGAACAACTCACGCACAGTGTATGTGCATGGTGCATACAAAATAATGGTCACATTGTATTATACAGTAGGTGATCAAATTATTAAAGCCACAGTTCGAAAACGTATATTTCTTGTGTTTGTGTGGAAGTGGCATCACAATATCAAGATTTTTAGATTGGATAAGTTTTAATAAACAATTGTCCCTTAAACATACACAAAACATAAACTTTTCTTATTTAATTATAAAGAATTAATTGTTTTAATGTAAAATCGTAAATTTATACAGGTGTCTTAATAATTGGATCACCTACTTTACTTATTTTTCTCCTGAGTACATGTATGAGAAACAATTTCTCAAATATATACTGATTGATGGTGGAAATAAGAGATACCAATGCATGAATAATACATCTATTAACAGTAATAACATTACACTTATTGAATGATCTGTTCAAAGTGAACACACCTTGACGAATAGAAATCCTCTTCGACACTAAGAGTCATAGATTGATGTCACATTATATCGACGCTTTAATTGATCAAAAGGTTCCGTTATTTTCTTCTTTTAGTTGCAAAGGATTGCTTTCTGCGCATACTATTGTTTTCGTATGACCTCGCAGGATGAAGTCCAATTCTGAAACTCGATTTACTCAAAATCGAGATCCCAAACGAAAAAATGTTAATCCTTTTCTCCTACGTATACATGTAGATGTACAATTATAGTGGATTTATGCATATTAAATTTGTCGTTTGGGTATTGCACATTATTTCTCTTGTTCAGAATAAGAGTAAAAGGACAAGGGATTACTTACTATACGTAGTTTTTACATATTTCCATCTTTTTGTGGTATACGTGGGATTATAAGAACCCAAGGAACCTGCTCGAAATAGGATCCGTTGGATCGTATATACCAAGAAAATCGATGATGAGTCTATCATATTAACACCGTGAGAACACCTTAAGCTCGGTGTAGACGAGTATGTTTCAACGATATATGGAAGAAAATAAATCCGCTGCAGCATGTTTATATAGAAAGTGGCGTGGATATGAATAAGGAAATATGTGCCTCTAACATCATTGCATATTGTGTTTCTATTTTTTGTGGTATTATAGACTTCGAATACACATTTCACACAGTTTGAGATGTTGTAAACGTTAAAATATTTTTAAAGTGTATAAGAAAAAAATAATAAAAAATATAACGTAATGATAAAAATAGTCCTGATAAACACGAGTCAAAAGATTAATATTTTCAAAGTTATAAACAATTTTTGGTTTCGATTAAAGCGAACGAATTGTTTGCTTCTGAAGCTATTGCGCTGCCTAAAGGCGGTGCATTATTTCATCATTTCAGTTTATAATCATCTGTCATTGATTGTTGACGAGTACATTATTCTCTTAAGAAATTCTCAGTAAAATATTTGTTGACACGTAACACGATAGCTCTAGAAGTGAGCAAGTCACTGGTTTTAACCGTAACGAATGTTTATCAAGCCCTTTTTTTAGTTACAGATACTTAAGTTATGAACTTCAGTATTATCACCATATCTGCATAGATATAAAGGAAGCTGAATTCTGTGTTTCGTTTTTCACTATTTATGTGCTCGCCACTGTAATTCTATATTCTGGCTACGCATGCGGATGAGGTAAAATCTACTTGTCTGTGCCGAGTCTTATTCTACTTGGGCCCGATTCCGTCGAACATCACAGGCCGTGTGACGAGTACATGGCCGTCCGGGACAATGTTCATAACTTCTAAACTAATCCATTTTCGACGTAAGATTTCGACACTTAATACTTTTTTAACGATAATACAAAGATGAATCGGTTGGTATAAAACAAAAATACAATTTCATTAAAACATATTAAGATGATCTCAATCTTTTTATCGAACAAAAATTTTTACTATTGCAACTTGTTGTTAACTCAATGTTCGCTAACTTTTGTTCGAAATGTTTTTCTATAAAATTACTTGTTACTAATTTACTCGTTAGATTGTTTGAACGTATATTGCGTGCGACTGCTGTCCTAAAACTGAACATGGAACCTAGAAATTGTAGGTAGAAATGGTAGGTCTACAATAGAAATTGTTGTGCAACTGTACTGTAGAAGCTAGAACAGTGAACGCATCAATAAAGATTTTAACGGTTTTCTCCAATTTGAGCAAAGAGCAATTAAATTTGCCGAGAATGGGAACTGTAACATGCCCCCAATTAATGTATACAAATATCATGGGAAAATCACTTTTTGCTTTTTTTTTAAACTGACGTCCAAATATGATGAACATTGAACATAGAAAACTCGAACAAATTGACAAGGTTGGCAAAACTTATTCTGCCACCTGGAAGTTCTCATAATACTAAACGTAACTTATACAAATCAGATTAATCAACCAAACATTGAGTAAAGTGTCGTGTTTAAAAGAATGCATCGAAAATTGGAATTCTCAAGTATCATTTTTTACAACAAATTGAAAGATTCACTAAAAATTATGGGCTGTATTAAAATCTACGTGTTTTTATTAGTATTTTAAGATATAATCAGCTATGAATTTTAAATTGCAGTTTTTTTACTTTTGCCTATTGCACGACACACTTTGGAACAGTCCTATCTGTGTCCCAAAAGTGACTGCGCAGTAAAGTTTCACGTATCGTTATCAATGTTTGGAAAACCTAATGGACAATACCGCCACGCTGTTGCAATATATTTCAGTAGTATACTCCACTGCACAGTAACTTTTGGAGCAATCTGTGGAGCATAGAATTATACAGTATGTTTTCCAGTTCGTATCAGCCGATTATATTTATCAGTTTCTAAATAAAAATGTTTCTGCTTGAATTTCATTTGAATATCTAAGAATGCGACAACAACAAAGTTTGGAATAAAACCTTACAACTCACTTTTTC
This sequence comes from Nomada lathburiana, assembly GCA_963667235.1. NCBI lineage: Eukaryota > Metazoa > Arthropoda > Insecta > Hymenoptera > Apidae > Nomada > Nomada lathburiana. Next base: position 2,112,182 of record OY763905.1, read on the forward strand.
TTTCCAAATATTTCGAACAATGCACTGAAGGGATGTGTCGGTAGCACGAGATCTCAAAACAGTTCCCTAAATTTCTGGTTTGGTCGGGAAATATGAGAGGGGATCAATTCAAGAGCTTAACAGTTTTCTGGCACAAATTTTTGGGTGTACAAAACTAATCGTAAATTAACTTTAACGGGATCTTTCAATTTTAGGATCTCGTATGCATTCGTATGTAAAAAGATATACTTGTGGAACTTTGAGTACATATGTCTATATGTACATCGTCGCATATTCAGCACCCATTTGCTAAAAATTTATATAAACGTTCTGTACAACAGTATATCATTATTCCAGCGATTTATATAAATTACACCTTTGGTAACTAATCCCTAAAGTGTAACGAAAATAATATAAAAAACATATTATTTATCACTTTGACAGGGTGGCCCATGAAAAAATATAGACCATTTTGTTTTATTATAATAAATAAAGCGCACGTAGGGCACATATAGCTTACTATATTTCTGTCGTTGTTTCTAAAAAATTAGTAGAAGTATTTTCTTTAAAATGTTGTACCATGCTATTGCACCCGATGTGTGTGTATTTTATCTCGTCACATTGTCACCAATTTTTCTGATATCACATTAGGTGTACCAATAGGCAAGCTACTATTTTTTTACCAATAACGTTATTTAATATTTAAACTCATCCTGAGACAGTTTAATACGTATATTAATCATCATCATTTCTTTTCGACTTTCTGAATTTGTTTATTAAGCATGCAATCATTGTCAAAAGAACCATTAGTTTGTATTATAATTATATGGTATTATCATTTATTTATGCTAAGAAAGAAAGTCAAGGAAGAAGATAGTACTCATATGTACATATACATGTAGACGATATTTTTATATTGGAATTTTATTAATAATTGTATCTTAATACATTAATAAAACGTCCTTTTTGTCAAATACAAACTTCTGAACGTCAGATCTTTTACGTCATAAAAGTGACTAATAAAGAATGGATTACTAATTGGTACACCTAATAAACTATTTAAAAATGTTTCAGGAGTAAAAATAAATCGGGATATAAAAGAGCTCTGGCTGTGAACAGTAGTAGAATATGGACCACAAGTGTTGCGACATCAGCGAGTGCTGACATTCGAGAGTTTAATTTACCAACTCGCTATATCGTTTTCACCAAATATACCAATGGGCCCTCTGAGTCGTTAAACCTACAGAGTCTGCCACTTATTATGTTATAGTAATAAACTATGATAATAAACTAACCAGACAAAAATAGTAGCTCCTGGAAAAAGTCATTGGATAATTCTAATCTCCCACAACAACAGATGTACACAAAATTTGAATTTAGCCTTTGTAATTAGCCTTTCGGTCCTATATACCCCCTCACCCCCCTTATTTCCGAACCGCGAGTGTACAAATTTTTGTATTTCAAGTAAACGCGTTGAATGTATTTTCTCTGCCAAAAATTATTTTACAGTTTTTAAGTCTGATGTGAAACTGGATATCTGCAACCAAATTTCAAAATTTACATTCCATTGTGACTCTTTATGATTTCTCTGATAAATTAATGGTACCAGGAGAAAGGCGAACTTTTATCTAGTCTCATTTTAATTTTTCCCCCAGATTAAATTCTTTCACTTTGGAAAAATGACCCGTATTCATCTATATCTACCATCTTGTTAGTGCCATTATAAGTATTGTGTACGTAAGTAATTATATCCATTCGCGCAAAAACTTTTGGGTATAAATGACCCAATTGTTGTCATTTAAATTTTCGCGGCCGAGATGGCGTAAGATCGGTGGCTCGTCGTCGCGCAGCGGCGCGTAGCGTATGTAAATGTAATTGTAATTGTAGCTCAGTAGCCAAGTAGTAACAGTAGAGAGCGAGACTTATAATAGAATACAAGAGATCACCACAGTTAATCAGAAGCGGGATTCGCTTACGCGTCGGCGTTCGGGATCCGAAAATTTAAGGGAATAAGGCGAACACGTGGCGAGCGCAAGGGACGTCGCCATTGTTACCGGGTGTAACATTGAGTTAGTACAAAACGAAAGTAATCGTCTCGTGCGATTGTCGCTATACCGTAAAACAGGCATACGGCGGAAACTGTTGGTATCGTTTTGGAAAACGAGTGCTGTGTAGAGAGCGATTTAACTCGGTTTTCCAAATCATGGCGGACGAGCACGTGAGAGACGAACGACACTTTCGAGATGTGCTGAGTGTTTTGCCGGAATTCAACCCTGTAGCGGAGGACCTGACGGTCGAAGAATGGATCGACAAGATTGAAGAATATGGGGATCTTTACAATTGGGACGAGACTGCCATCCGACACTACGCGCTAACGAAGCTCGCTGGAGTGGCGAAAAAATGGCGCGATAGTTTGCCGCGGTTGGAACGCACATGGGCCGAATGGAAGAAGATTCTACGGCGGAATTTCCCAGCGGACACGAGCGCGGTAAGGAGGCAACTCGACGCACAACATTATCAGCGGAAATCAGGTCAGAATATTATTGAGTATTATTATGAGAAGTTAGCGAAATGCAACAGAGCTAATATGACTGACCGCGAGATAATAGAGTGGATAGTGGACGGGTTGAATAGTCCTAAATTCCGAAGTTATTTGGGACCGCTCAGTAAATATCACACCCCGTGCGAATTGCTATCAGATTTACGGTCTGGAGACGAACATATAAAAGAAAGCGCAACATCGGGTATCACTCGAGCTACCAACGGCGCAGTTTCTAGAAGCTCCGGGACGAAATGTTACCATTGTAAACAAGAGGGTCACGTAGCACGATTGTGTCCAAAACTTGGAAAGGGCGTTACGTGTTTCAAATGTGGACAAACAGGACATTACTCGCGCGCGTGTACGGCAAGGGGCGAGAGACGGGATGCCGGGGTAACAACACCGGCGACAATTCAAAGCGATGTGAAGCGCGTAATGCAAATTGGTACCGATTCTCATAGAAAATATTTTAAGGATGCACTAGTAAACGGTCGTCCGATAAGGGCCTACCTGGATTTAGGGAGCAGCGTGGTGGCTTTAAGACAAGACGTGGCGGACGAAATGGGCTTAACATATCACGAAATTACACTTAGCCCTCTTGTAGGATACGGCGAAGGTCAAGTACGGCCGGTCGGCGTGTTCACTGCCAACCTCAGCATCGATGGTGTGGAAGCCAGAGTGCCTATTCACATCGTACCTCGCGGAAGTCAATTTATACCGCTACTGGTGGGACATCCTTACACGGAGCACCCGGAGGTGGTCATTTTAAGCCGGTTGGGCGAATTGAGGGTGGCTGCGACGATGGATGCATTGCTGGCGACAGTCGAAGACGCACCACAACGGACGATACTTCGAGCCGATGAGGCGCAGGTGATCCCTAGTAATTACTTATGTCACATTACAGTGACGGGTGAGCTGCCGTGTCAAGATTTATTGGTGGAAGGCGGCCTACGAGAAAAGGGCCCACTCGTACCGAGATGCGTGATCTCCACGAATGCAGAGGGCAAATCATCAATACCCATGCTGAATGTCGGCGATGAGGAGGTCGTCGTCAAACCAGGGGATACAATCACAAGGGGCGAGACTTGCAGAGAGCAACCCATGGAGCAGCTCAATCACGAACGAGAGACCAATGATGAGCCTGTGACGCGGGACGAGATCGACACCGACCTCGAGGGTGAAGAATTACAACTCCTCCTCGACCTACTAAATAGCGAGCGAGACGTAATTGCGAAAAATATTCGTCAAGTAGGTAATACGAACAAAGCAGAAATGCGTATCGAGCTTACGTGCGATAAGACGATTGTTTATAGACCGTATCGTTTGTCATTTGGGGAGCGGCGACAATTGAAAGACTTAATAGATGATTTGAAAAGCGCGGATATAGTGGAAGACAGTTCATCTTCGTTTGCGAGTCCGGTAGTTTTAGTCAGGAAACGAAATGGCGAGATCAGAATGTGTGTAGATTACCGTGCCTTGAACAAGATTACGGTAAAGGATAAGTATCCACTGCCACGGGTCGATGACCAGTTAGATAGATTAGGAGGCCAAAAATACTATACGAGTTTAGATTTATTTAGTGGTTATTATCAGATTCCAGTAGAGACTCAGTCGCGAAGCAAAACCGCCTTTGTTACGCCCGACGGTCATTTCCAATTTAAGAGAATGCCGTTTGGTTTGACAAATGCACCAGCTGTATTCCAGCGCACGCTGAATAATGTGCTAGGCACGCTACGATATGAAGAAGCGATGGCTTATTTGGACGACATTATCGTTCCAAGCGCTACGTTTGAACAGGGGTTAACGCGCCTTACGCAAGTATTGAATGTAATTCGAAATGCAGGCCTAACTATTAATTTAAAGAAATGTCATTTCTTAAAAATGCGCATTGAGTACTTAGGGTTCGAGGTTTCGGAAAACGGAGTACAACCGGGCATTAGGAAGATAGAATCGGTACTCGCGTTCCCAGAGCCTAAAAACCTACGAGAAGTTAGGGCCTTCGTGGGGCTAACCAGTTACTTTAGGCGTTTTGTAAAGAATTTTGCGGTCATCGGAAAACCTCTGACTGATTTATTGCGGAAGGATGTTACGTTCCATTGGGAGTCCGAACAGAGCATTGCCTTTAATGAATTAGAGGAAAAACTGGTGTCAAGGCCGGTTTTAACTATTTATGACCCGGGGGGGGGGACCGAGCGAAAACGCCCGCATCAAGGGATGTGCCCCGCGAGAGCGACAAGAATGGACTGTAATCGTCCGTCGACGAGGACGTCGACAAGCGCAGGATGACCGAACTGTTGTCATTTAAATTTTCGCGGCCGAGATGGCGTAAGATCGGTGGCTCGTCGTCGCGCAGCGGCGCGTAGCGTATGTAAATGTAATTGTAATTGTAGCTCAGTAGCCAAGTAGTAACAGTAGAGAGCGAGACTTATAATAGAATACAAGAGATCACCACACAATTTTATATATTCAGAAGATGAACATGAAATAGAATATTTCTGGTTAACATCTTAGCAGTTTGTTAATTTTTCCACACTACAATTATCAGATGATTAATTTCTGTTCCCCCGAATACAATAGTTCAAATAGCTGCATTGAAATTGGGAAAAAAGTTAATCAATTCTGCTGTTAGTCCTTCAGCTTGAATATTAAATATTACCAACTATATGACGAAACTATTTCACAATAATATCTAATTTCAGAAATTAATTGAAGATGGACGACTATTATTAATGAAATTCAGTTACATTTTTTGTTATGATCATAAAAATAATACATTCGTGCTTACACATATACGTAGACAAATAATGTTTAATGAGTTACGTTACAGTATTTAATGCTTTAAAAACCCCAATGGATAACTGCACGTAAGAAATATTTTCAAAAGCTTTTTTAAATAAACTGCATCGCAGACTTGCCTTTTCGAATACTAAAAAGAATAGGCAAATGTTTTACGAATTCTTTTAACGTTATATATTTTAATGAAACGTCTTCTTGATTAATTAATAAGCATTTTAAACATTGTAATAAAAATGGTAAGATTATTGCAGGGTTGTTCACCTAAAATTATCCCTTGGAATATCTCCCAAAAGTAGGCGTAACTATTTTTTTGATAGGTGGATGGATAGGAGGTACGTGAAGGTCAAATTGTTGTTTAATGGAATTATATATTTCTTTACTTACTTTAAAGGCGAATACAATGACCTGCGGCGTGATATCTTTCAAGGTCGCCAAAGGTCGAATAAATAGAATCTTCCGAGTCCTAATTTGCGGAGCTACCACGAAGTAATATTCCGTTTAATCTTCGTTTCATGACAACTTCTTGAATTACTTGCATTGTTGTTTTTGCTCGTCAAGTCGATGAATAAACAGAATATTACATCGCGATGGCCTCACAAACTTTATATAAGGGTATAAAGTATTGCGGCACATGCAAAAAGTAACTTTGTGATATATTTTGTTAAATAACCCTTTAGTGACCGCACAATTATTTTCTTGAAATTTGAATTTTTGATGTATACAGTTTTCTTTACTACTAGCTTTCAATTGTTAAAGAAATAGTATTGAATGTGAAGCATTTGTGCACGCTTTATTTTTCTTTATCATATACACAGTGTTAACAAAAACATTACCAATTTCGAAGAAATATAAAATTCACTAAATTGAGTACATGTTTAGTAGACAAAGCACGATATATTTTAAATCGATATATTTCAAAATATAGTTATTTCAATGTAGTGCAAGCAGGTTTGGAGGTGCGGGTTTGTTTAAAAACTTGTAGATTGAAATTATTTGGGTCGATTAAATATATAAATTCACAGATTGTTTTATTACGCGATATTTATCACTCGTAGAAAATTGATAATAATAATGATAAGTAATATTCTTTATCAATTAGGCCCAATGGGAAAAAATAGTAATACATAATACAAATACATACATATAATTCGCACAAGGATTTTGATCATAAATTACAAAATTGCATATATCAATTTTATTCTTTCTTCCTTGCATCCGTAAAACTTGATTTCCCTTTACAAAAGAAGTATAAAATCCAAACGCAACAAGATATTACATATACATAATACACGTATACATTTATCGAATTGTATACTGTCGAGTAACTCAAATAAATAAAGCATCGAAGGAATTCCACAATGGCAGCGTACGACGATTTGTTGAATAATAATCCAATCGTTGCGAGAGTCAATAAATCATTAACAAATGTACATCCAAAGGGTATCGTCTTCAATTTCTATAAACAGAAACGTTAAATGAAAAATATCTGTAAAAGTTAGTTCCATTTATCTTCGCAATCGTGAAATGGAAACTGTGACAAAAGAATGTACGTCATTGTAATATTTACCTGTATTTCTTCGTGCACTTGAAGGAAATGATAAAAAACGATGGAAAAGTGAACAATTATATAAAAGTTTTGCCACGTTGGCATGTATTTATCGTATTTAATCCTAGATGTGACCTACAAGAAGTGTAGAGAACATTATTATTACCGTGAATGTAACACGAAATTAATATATTCATTCTATGGTTACGAGATTCAGTGACCATGCGATAAAGAAGACCCTTCGTAAAATCAAACCGGTTTACTCGATCTTGGTTATTCAAACTAGTGTTTATATCATATCCGCACTCACTGTAAAATACCACTTACATGCATGTACACTGATATAACTAGTACCCGACCGGTCTTCCGATGTTATTCTACTGAACACTACATATGTTACTACATATCGTAATTTTGCAAATATGTCGTGCCGCTTCGATTGCAGCGAAAAAAGAATTAGTTTTACAGGGCTTCAGAACACGAAAACAATAGAAACGGGATTGGTACAATGTGGAATACAATATTTTTCATAATATTATCACTGTTATCACACAATATAACCGTGGTGTCGATAACTGCAATCGAATTAACAATCATTTGTACTACTGACTGAATGTAAAGCTTACATTAATTTTGAACTCGTCGAGGCCCAAGCGTGGTGAACCAGGGAACCAACTGGGACCCTTCCAGATAGCAGACAACTTGTCCGACAATGTCGGCATCCTCAAGCTTTTTTGGATTAGCTGTATCGAATAAAATATCTGCGACATGTGAAAATAATGAATTGATCAATTGAACAGGTGCGTTGAGTAAATTGTTTTAACTACCCGACATAATCATTTTATGGCTCATGGCTTCATTTATTGGATATATGTTTGCAACATGCTACATATAACTGCCCCAGTTTATAACTGTTATATCATTGTCATTAAATATATCGAATACAAGAGCTACAGGTTAATCGTTCATTAAATTGCGGATTATCTTTAAAATCATGCCGCTCGTATACATAATTGCATAACGAATTATCATTTTACGTAACAGAATGATCGTGCGTTTCACGTTCGTTGGAGATTGATTTGAGATCTAGTAAACGAGAACAGTTATGTGCACAATTGTAATAACGCGAAGCACAGTATCTCACCTGCAGATGCAGGGGATTAAACGACCGAGGGCTAACAACTAAACCATAAATTATCTCGTTCCTCTTCTCTTCTTCCATGAATGTACCAAACAGTCTGTCCCATATAATGAGAACGCCACCATAATTTTTGTCCAGACAATACAAATTGCAACCTGTCCAAAATGCATGATTATCTTAACTACTATTATTCTCATAACAAAAATATGATAAGTGTGTATTAATTATTTATATTTTTACGGATAGAATATGTGTTTCTATACTCTTACCATGGTGTACGCGATGATGTTTCGGTGTGTTGAATACTAATTCTAACGGCCCAAGATCGTCGATGACAGTCGTGTGGATCCATAATTGGTAAATTAAATTGAACTGATTATGTGCGATGAAATGCGACGGTGGAATAAATAGCGCGAGAGGTAAATAGAAAATCTGCAAAAAAAATCGTGCATTATTATACGATATAATGCAGTTAGTAAAAATTTTTTGGTATCAAAACTTTCTGAAAATAATACTATATTCGTAACTTTCATAGCACGATATAATCGCGCACCTTGTGTTTGAAGTAATTTTATGCGCAACGGACTTGTATAAATTAAAGAAAAGTGGAACAAAGATATAGCAACGAGTTTGTATTAGTTTTGAGTTGAAAAGAATTTTCTGTGGACTAGAAGCAAACAGAAGTATGTAAATATCTCTAATGAGCAAATTGTGCAAAATAATATACATTTTTCAGAGCAACATGTGGCCTTCTTATAATAACGCATAATTGCTCATCAATTTTCTGAAAGTGAAACATATTATTTCGAATAAACTTCATTTTATTTATTCGTCCGATGAGGAAATAACAAAGCCAGCCAGAGAACAATGATTAAAGGGAGATCTTAATGCGTGTTTAAAGGTGTAGGGTTAAATGAAAATAGAATTTATATAAATTAAAATGACAAAAATCCTAATTTAGTACGAGGAAATGAAATTTCCTTTTTTTTCTTTAACAAAACAATTTCGAAACGACGTTAAAGTTACTCTTGGTCGTTCTGCTCATTCTTTGTCATTTGGTCACAAATAGTGTTCAGTACTCAAAAAGTACAAAAATTCCAATGTAATGCTACTTCTACCAATTTTGTTCGTTCCGTCCATTCTTTGTAATTTGTTAATTAATATCGTTCAGTTGAAATGCAATTCGGAGAGGCAGAGTTAAATAAAAATAACAAAAATTGTCGCTAAATACAACGAAATAACGAAATAATCTTTTTCAACAACTTTTACAAAAGAACTTCCAACAATTGCGAAACAGCGCTGGAGCTACTCTCGTACCTTCTACCCATTGTCTATCATTTGTATAATTAAATGGTTGCAACTGCTGTTGCATGTACACAGTTCACCGATTGTACCCGTTTCCATTTGTGGTGTGCGACCACCCACAGGATCGTGCGTATGAAACTCGAGCAATACTCACGAAGTTACACCAGTGTTGCAAAACGGATTGCCGCAGACCGACCGCGAGATTGAACTCCTCGCTGCTATGATGCACTTGATGGTGAGCCCATAAAAAGTGTACCTCTGTAAATGGGCGAGAAATACTATAAATTGGTCAAGTAGGGGGTCAACAATCACACACATGGTTGGATAGGAATTTAACCATGGTTACTGCGGTGAACCCAGTAGTAACAGAAATCCACCCCCACGGCAGTGGCACACCAAGTCCATACTGAATTCCAGGGCAGATTCCACCAGGAATATTTCTCGTAAATTAAGATGTACGTATAATATTCGGCGCCACGGGAGCATATACTGAAACGTTTCGTTAACGAAATTCAAATTAAACCTATCCGACTTGCAGTTAATAAATAACATTCTTGCGAACAAAAACAATTGCAACTGATCCCATTGTCATTTTGTACAATGCATAAATTATTTACAGCGGGTGACTCAATTATTATGAATAGTTCGAAATTACGGCTCGTTTGAAGTTTCATCAAGAATGGAATTTAAAATACCCTTAAAACGATACGCCCTTTCTATTACAAAATATACTGTTCTGATTTTAATGGCACGTGGCAACGATTTTAAATGTATTCATCGAATTACGGAAGAATACACGCGTGCATGTACGCACGTCCACAGCGGAGTATCCTATAATTAAGTAATTCGTTTAAGAACCTTGTTCGTTATAGGAAACATATACGGTCGAACCTCTACAAGTCGACAACTTCTATGATCAAAGAAAAGCACATGAAAATATACGTATTATGAATTCAATTTATTGTATTCAAATTCTATACATTGCATACATCTGTAAATGTATAGTAAAATTATAATGAAGAGGAGGATACGGAGCCATCAATTCTACTTCTCTTGACGAACTGTCCGTTCGTCCTGACATATTCGTTCCTTGTAAGCGTTTTGTTTTAATGAGAAAAACTATTCGTTATAGGATACCCCGCTATATTATTTAGCAATGAAAAAATAAATAGTAATAAAAACAAACAAACATATGAGCCTGGAATATTAAGTCACACTTATGTATACGAATGGTCAGTGGCAGCATAAATTTGTAGTCTGTTACAAATATGCGTCTTACTGTATAGTGATTAAACCAAACGCTATATAAAAATACAGTTAAATTGTGGATCTATATTGTGAGATTTATACTTCACTATTATTGGAACGTATTTTTCCATCTGTTCATAGTAATTTGATCACCCACTGATCGTACGTATTAGATAGTCCGGAAATAAATTGCAGTTTTTATTCGCCCGATATTTAGATCTTTCTACACTATAAATTTATAAATTCATCACAAAATCGAGCGTGCATCTACGTGTATGTTGCTAATAAAAATTGGTGGAAAAATGAGTACAAACACACATATCTGTTAAGTATAAACATATGATACATATTATTTGAATTTTTTTTGTGAATATAAGATTGAAATATACGTTGCAATTTCACTTTGGAATATGTGTGTTTGTGTTAATTTCCCCACCAATTTTCATCACGAACATAGGTGTACGCTTAAAATGAGTAACTGTAGGTATGTACCATTTTATAGTATACACGTCTCGTTATAATTTAGTGACTAATCTTTTGTCCTACATTAGCTTGTCATCAGTTCAGCCTGTCGAAGTAGCATCTAAAAGGAAGCAGACGGGCCCAATAATTTTGCACGAATTCAAAATAGGACATGCATTTGGTAAAGATACAACTACCGAAAGCCCAGTGCAAGATCGATTTCCACGATTTTGTAGTAGTAATGACAGTTTCGATCGAAAAGTAGATCCATTAAAAACCATAATTTACAAAAAAAAGTTGAAAATAAGTCCACACGCATAACACTTTGAAAACTACCTAATTGCCGAAAACTCGTTAAAAAAGCAAGAACACGCGATAAGCGATAAACACCGTGCCTAAAAATCACAGTTTATTTCTGGGCCACGTAATATATTTAAAAGATAAACATAATCCCATGGTATGATTGCTAGAGGAAATGTGAGACCTAGAGATTCAAACGTTTTTACGGTGCACTTTAGGATGCGCCAGTGGAAGTGCGTGAAGTAACAAAAACTAAAAATACGTTTTACGTTCGACCACGTACAAATAGATTTCGTATCTCTACACGATGTAAACCGCCTCGTATTTATCATTAAACACTTTGTTCTTGTTTTACAGAAATAGGAAACGAAGTAGATTTGATATGCACGACAGTGTTACAGATTTTGTTTATATACAAACTGCATGCAAGTATTCTTTTGCTCTTGTATGTTGCGTTACAGTATATTATCAAATACGGTGATCTTATTAAATACATTGTAAATACCTTATTAATTATATATGAATTTGTGAACAAAAATGAACTCGACGGTACAATTGCACAAAATGTTAATCTTATGTTATAATTTCATTGTACAGTGTGTTTCGCTTAACCGAAACTGGAGGAATATCTCGCGAGGGATTAAAGTTAGAAAAATAATGTTATTATAACAGTTATTTGGTATAGAGGGGGGCATTGCATGGTATAAATAATTTTTCTGTAACTGTAGTAATTGGAGAGATATGGAGGTAAAGTTAAGTTTTTATAAGCAGAGCCCTGCATTTCTTTATTCACAATGCAACAGTGTAGCTGAAAATGGCATAAATCAAATACGATGAAGTCAAACTCATACCATACTGATTCTTTCATTTTTGATCAAATGTTCCTAGTACGGAAACGGTATTAATATTGTAGCAAATACGAGGAGCTGAGTATAAGTAAAGAATTTCACTTACTACTTTACTTACACATAATTTTAGTCTTCAAAATACTGATTGAAAATATTAATGATTTACGAAGGAGGATTATAATCGTATGTAGAAGAACAAACAACAAAATATTAAGAACGGTCGAAACACAATTTTTTTTTCAATAGATTATTTACATAAAAATCCATTATTTATGCTTAACGTTTCTCACCGGCACAATATTGGCATTGTTTCCATACAAAAAACGTTTCATTAAAAACAGAAGAATCGGTCTGGTACGAGTAGATAGCAAGGAGGTCGTTGTGTTCATCTCAACAAACGCTATCGCATTATGAGTATGTATAAAAATACAGGGTTCCGTTTAAAAAAACTGAATTGACTTCGATATCTCCTCCACTATCACAGTTACAGAAAAAATATTTTCGTCACGTAATGTCCTCCTTCATATCAAACAATTTTTCGAAGAATATTTTCTATAACTCTAATTTCCCGCGAGAAATTACAGCATTTCCAGTTAAACGAAACGCTCATGAATACAATAAAATTTATACAAGGTCTCCTATTGGAGATAACAAATCCGGAACTTTTGGATTGCTGGGGTGACTATGAAGAACTTTTTCCGTTGCCAAAATGTTGTTTGCAGCTTCGTTTTTGAATTATTAACGAAAAACACTGGCCTATCAGAGCGCCCGTAGGGCGCGCGCTCAACCAGGGGTTCTCAAACGCGTTCGGTTGTAGTCGTGAACCAACACATTGGCATAGCGTGCGAGCGCGGTTGAGAGCCACGCGTTTGTGCGTGCACTCTATGGGCACTCTGATTGGCCAGTGTTTTTCGTTAATAATTCACAAACGAAGCTATAAACAACATTTTGGTACCAATAGAGTTGTACAGAGTCACCCCAGCAATCCAAAGGTTCCTAATTTGTCATCTCCAACAGGACAGCATGTATAGAAATTTATAAAAATCGTTCTTGTTTCGGTCTAATGATCCTTATATTTTGTTGTCCATTAAATTAAAAGTATCTCATATTTTTTCTTATTTACAAAGATGCCATTTATTGGTATAAAAATGGAATTTCAGTCAATAACATGTTACGTCATTATTGTGATGAAATTTCGACAAGAAGAAAGGCATTTGCAATTTCTAAACTGATATAACAAAGTATTGTAGAAAGATTGCCTTATCGTGTATAATTCATAAAACGAGTTTTTGCCCAGTATTCTTCCTCTTTGTTTTTTTTTTTTTATATTATGTAATAATATGTATATTACTGTGAAAATAAATGTATTTTCAAATGAAAATAAATAATAAATATATGTGAAAATAAATTTCCTCTTAAATACAGAAAATAATAATAAACGCAAACAAATTTCAGACGGAAAAGTATGGTAATAAAAGTTGGATAATAAAATGTTACCTATGCTTACCGGCCAGTTTCATGCAACAACCAGTGTGATAAAGATGTCACTTGATCGTTTAAACGAAACTTCTTTTTCTTGGACATCAATATAAGTTGCTCCAATACGATAAGGACAAAAAAGGGTAGCCATACCTACGCACACATATATCTTATCTTAATCGATGTAATTAATTTATGTTTGTGTGCGATTCGACTATCAACCATGTGTATTTCGTCATTTCGTGAAGTTACTATTGCACGACTACTGCATGCAACGATCGATAACACATTGGGAAACTTTACCAACATGGAAAAAAATCTGGACAATTTCGAAAATAATATTAGAATACTAAAGGAGTCAGTGGAGCCTCATTTCATACATTTTTAGATAAACTCTACTGCAATATACTGATATATACTAATTACTTTTCTCAGTGGTGTAACTACATATTCAGCGCCCTGGAACAAGTAGAATTAGTCGGCTCCCTTGTTCCTCGGAACAAGTAGATTTGAACATTTAGTTTAAACACATATGTGTAAGTATTTCGATTAAAACCTTACTTAATAACAACTTATTCGAGATTCAAGACATTTCAACAATAAAATATTCAATTTAATATATATAAATACAATAATTTTTTCATCACAAATTTTTTTTACGAAATTTTTTACATTTCTTTTTCACCCTTTCTAACCTTGCGCCCTCATTATTCGTACGCCTGGAGCAGTTGCTCCAACTGCTCCGCGATAGCTACGCCACTGACTTTTCTATTTTGTTAGCAGTTAACTGAAGAAATTATAATAGATTTTTTAAACCAATTGAAACTTGTATACAAAATATATATAAATACCGAAAACACAATGCGATGGAAACATCGTAAATGTTCTCGTTTACATTTTACGTACACTCAGCAACGTCACAATGTTACACATCAATAATATGTATTATAATTAAACGTAATTGTAATACATTATTCCCCGAATAAATAATAAATCGAATAATTAAACAAAAATACAAGAATCAGCAAACGATTATTAATGCAGGAGTAAAAAGAAAATTAACTAAAGCGCTATAATTAACTAAAACAACGCTCAGTAAAGTAATCGGGTTACCTGCTGTTGATAATCAGGAACTTGGTGCGGGAACTCGAACGTTGTTTCGTAGGGGTTAACGAGGTACCAAAGTTTCCCTACTTGCTTCAGTTGATGGACCAAATCAACGTAAGAAACGTTCATTTTGTTTGCTGATACGTGCTACACCATAAATTTTCTGGTAGCTCCTACTGGATCACGAAACAAAGTAAACACACTGAAGCATGCTAATACCATCCGATTCTGTTTTAGTCATCGAACTGCGTGCACGCATCGTTTATATACGTAAGTTCGAGCTAACCGAGGACACGTGAGTATGCGCGCGCGATGTTTCTTTCACGGCCGTATGTGGTAAAGGCGCGACAATGATGAGATACGATAACATTTTTTTTTTAATTCAACCATTCCGAATATGTTATTGTTTGTTTAAGATAAAGAGCGTTATTTGATTATATCAGGTTTCATTTCAGTTTCTATCTTATTGAAAGCCATAGCCTACGTGCGCTTCTACTGTATCTGGTGTTTGAAGAAATTTATTTCTGTACTCTTTTTTTATAATTAAAAAGATTGTTTCTGAGAGATAGTATGGATTGAAAAGGTCTGATGACATTTGACAATTTAGTAATTCGTTTATTGCAACAAATTCTCCATTTTACATTTTTTATAAAGGGCATATACTTACAAATATAATGTGATTGTAATTAATTTAGTAGTTAATAAATCAGGTGAAATTTGTATGGAATAAATTTTCCTCGTATGCTTTCTAGAGAAATTTCTTGAAGTAATTAAATAACGAAGACCAAACTCAAATTAGCATAAAGAAATTGCTTGTGAAATACTCTGTACATCATGACTGTAAAATAAATTTTCTATTATTAGTAGCTATATTTTTGGCAAATAGAAAAAGATTAACTATTATTTTATAAATCGCTTCCTCTTGCCCGTGTATCAAATATTACGAGTAAATAATAACGTCAACCAGGATAAGTTCTACGAAACTGTCCAAATGTTTCTAAGATCTCGTAAGAGAGGAAACCTGCGTGATACACCACTGTGAGCAAACCTTCGGTATGTCTGACACTGCACTGACGGCAGACAGGGTGTTTCATAACGTGAATTAATTATTCGCGCAAGAATGGACAAACCGATAAATTATAGTATTATGTTTGAGATTGTTTCAAGACTTCGCATACCAAATTCAACCCTTCGATCAATTCTTAATTTGTAACATGTAAACGTTTATATTCCTTCGCTCGAATTACTTGCAAAATATATTACGTGTATAATTGTACTCTATAGTGTGCGAATCTTATTGTTAATTTATGGAAAATAGTCTCATAAAAGAAAGGAAGAAATCACGTAAGATGTTTAAGCTATAATGATACGGATAATTGTTAATTCCATTCGGTTTTATCCTTTCTATGAATATTCAATAGCCTTTTTAATTTTTTGTTATGACAACCCTATACATATAGTTTCTTTGCTTGTGAGTTAATGACCACTAAGGCAAGTTCAACGACCTTGATACAATTTTTAAACTAAACTAGTACTACGAGTTTACATAAATTCACAATGTGCAGTCAAATCATAAAAACAGCATTCCAAATGCATCTCTGTGATCGTAAATAAACTTAAATATTTGTAAATATGCGTTTTGTAAGTAGAAACAACTGATAATTTGTTTTGGAAAAAAAATTGAGGATCTGAAAAAATTAGAAATACACTATTATGATGAATGTACAAATTATAGTAATTTAATGACAATCTGTTCTTAATTCATTGTTCTTGCGTTCAAGTAGATACTGTCTTACACTATAGAACAGTAACATTGAAATTACGATTAATTAATGTTTATTTATTATTCTTTTATTTCAGCTGTTGTTTTAAACAAAAGTGAAGGTGTAATTATATACATTAAGAAAAATGTGTAAACAATGCAAAAGTTTAACGATTATACAATGATTGGTCAAAATGAAACCTCGTTCGAATTTATACATTTTGGACTGAAAAAATTATTCCGTTTAAAGCAATAATAAGTCCTTATTGTATATTACGTACTTGTATGTAAACGTTTTATTATTTCGAAATCTCTAATAAGTGTTATTGACTAAATGCTTAAATATGTTAAATTTCAATAAAAAATTAATCACCATATTTTATTATAAAACACACGTAATCATTCAATTGTGCGACTTAATGTATGAGGAAGAATTTGAAATGAAGATGTATCTAAAATTATGCAGTAATTACGTAGTAAATTACCGATAAAGTATAGAAGGTCCTTATTGAAAGATAATTTAGCATTTGCGACAAAGTTATTTGAGTGGAGATATCTGTGCCGTTAAATAATTATAGTTAATTTAGTGTAATGTAAATTGTTGACAAATAATTAACAATAACACACTATTGTTTATTTGTTATTGTTATTTAACACACATACATTATTGAGTTAATGAGATATTTTTTAAGGGATAACATATTTATGCAAGTATAACACAATTTTGTAAAATAAACAGATACACCTGCGCGATCGCAGCTGTTTCGTGTGATTGACAGTGAATCATTCCGTTTATAAATATATTTGTATGCACGATTCATTTTATATTCTATTGCGTTTTAATTATTTGTATTATAGTTGATATCATATTGACATTTGTACATATATTTATATATTAAATATCAGCAGTATCACACGAGTGGTCGAAATAATCGGGAACATGACTCTATTAATATTTCCTGCGAGAAATACGTGAAACCACAGCATACCCAAATACTGTATTATAGATTTTTTTTGCCAATTGTGTTGCTAAAGAGTTTACAAGATAAGTTTTTTTTAAACGTAATGTTTAAAGAAGTATCGCAATTACTTGCACACAAAATTTTGATATAATCTGGCAACGTTGCACTTGCTCACAATATGTAAACAGATTACAATAGTCTACTACTTTTGAATTATCAGCAAAAAGTATGTCATTAACGATATACTTTTATTTTTGTTTATCAGTATATTAATTTGGTTTCGATTAATTTAATTAATGAATTTTTTGCGATGGCTGATTTTGGCATTATCGCATTTATTGTAATCATTATACCCATGCTTTTTTAATCGAACTACAAATGCTTTTTTATAAATAAGTTGTAAATAAGATATTTTTGCTGATATTACCGGCTACATTGTTTGCAATTAGTTTCTTCGTTCCTTTTCTTCATGAAATAATAACGCTTTTAATTCTACCTACATGTTTGTATTACATAAGTCATAAGTTATTGTATTTAGTGCAGCAATGAAAATAAAAGAATTGTAAAAAAATGAAAACCAGGGTGCGCTATATGGAATCGTCTTTCTAACCTAATGGCAATAATGATTTCTGTATTACCTACATTAAATGTTTATGTCAGGTTGCGCACGTGGAAATTTGAATCATTGTACATTTCGGTACAAAGTTTTAGACAATAATAATAATTCGAGAGAAAAAGTATCGAATAACGTAAGTAAAAATATTTCTGTCTGTTTTAATTGTCAAATGTACACACGTTATATTTTTAAATCTATTATACTAAACGCGAAAAGTCAAAGTAGAATTTTTCGTAGGTTATGTTTATTGTACGGTTATTGTTCCTTTAATATAACTCTTAACATAATTGTATTTGATTAACTTTTTTAGTTAAACAATGAAGATTCAAAAAACGAAAAACACTACCAAGAAGAAGGCAAAATCTACTATAAAACGAAAGAAACAATTAAGTAACGTTACTACGGATGACTTTTTCAGTCAAAATTTTGATGACTGTCCGAATATCGAACATAATGCCGTGCAAGGTAAGTTCGTGTTGTCTGAATGCAGATGAAAAAAAAGAACCTATCCTGTATCTTTAAAAATGTTTAACATGCAGGGTGATTCTGTCACCACTGAACTCGAATGCAATGTTGTTGTCTAAACACTGCGGCAAGAACTCTGTGGCTTTCCTATAGTGATCTGAAGCGATCTGTGGAGGCGTTTATCTTTGTTGCAGCATTGTTGAGTTAACAATGGCAGCTGTATGAATGCATCTGTCCCATGAAAATGAGAGTCTCAAAATTGAAATGCAGAAGAAAATTCTGTGTACAAATATAAGCAAGTAGCAGTTTCCGCTGTAGTAAGCTCTTTATCGACAGATCGGGCTCAGCAAGTAAAAGGTGCCTGTCATAGTGTTAATGCAGTGTCATTGCTTTTGAGTTCATTGTTAAAATTTTCTGTACAAATGGCAGAAATGTGCTTGTTGTCAAATCACGGTGAAAAATATGTGCACATATCAACTATTGTACTTTGAATTTTATTGTACGTATATCAGTGATTAGCAACAGCATTGCTTTGACATTAATATCTTTATTAAACCTTTACGCTCGGGAACTGTTTCACGGTTTACATGGAACAAGTCCATAATTATAAACATACTTTGTCGGGAAACAATTATGATTACATTTGTATTCGTAAAACAAAATATTAGGTCCTATAATTTGTACATTATGTTACATACAATATTAAATAATTATGTATTGTACAAGCAACTGGAATTCCGAGTCACAGGTGTACTGGTATTCCAAATGCAAAAGGTTAATGATTATATATAATATTAAAATGTAGGGAATATCAAGATAAGTATTTGCTTCAAACACGAGTCTATTGCACAATATTGAAACCATTAAGTCGCATCCATAAATGTGTTAATTATCCTTATTTATAAAAAGTAGTAATTATATTTTCCAGTGCTGTTATTTTATTTTACAAGGAATATTCATATCCAGCTTTCTCAATTTATGACATATGGTGTTGTATTTGGTGTAAACATGGTTTAATTCTTTGTGATAGTAGTTTAGCATTTAATATTTTCCAAGCGATTAATTTTAAATTATACAAAAAAAAACTGCAATTGTCTTAAACTTCAGAATGTTAGTTACTTAAGCCGCAGTTTGTCTATATAGTTATTTGTTCATTTTCACAAGACACTGTTTAAAATATAATTAGCCACTGAATTCAAATTTATTCTTTTTGTCTATCTTTGAATATAAGGTGCTTAAAGAAAGGCTTTAAAACTTGGCAAACTTTACTCCACTCATTGAGGGGAGTAAAAAATGTCTAATCAGTATAGATCCCAAATCAATCATTTTGTTGTAATATTTAGTTTTCTATTTACAAATATCACGTATTTAGAAGATGCTTAATAGTAAGAAACCTGTTTTCAGTGTTCAACGCTCTTAACACTCTTTATGTCGGCCACCTCAAAGACCTCCCAATTTGCTACATAACTCAAAAATGAAATATTACATTCAATGGATTGATTTTCTGACCTATATGGAGCTAGACATGTTACACTCTTGGTGAATACTAAAAACCCACACAGTTTTATAGTAGCACAGTAAAATCTCCAGACACTGAATTAATAGGCAAACGTAAACGTTTGAATATGAAAATTCATTGTGTAGCAAAGGACTGGTATACTCAAGTCACTTTTCAAATGCATCACCGTACATTACAGAACAGTCTGCAGATGAAAAGCATTGTTGAGTAAGTTGGGAAGCTCATTGTATTCTTCTTTCATATTAATACCTATGCTCTGGATTATTGTTATTATTATTATTCTAATCACCTACCAATATCAATTAAGTGATGGTTACTTCCATAGTGTTGTTTGAAAAGAAGAATCAAAAATTTATTAAATTATGTCTCTTGAGAGAAAAGCTTATTTCTAGCTGATTTGTCGCTTTTGTAAGCTTAATATTTGCACAGGTCACAATTGTAATATGTAACAATTATAGCGTACCCTGTACAAATGATTGTCTAACTTAGGAGTCAATAGTTTTCCTCACAAAAGGGAGTGATCGGATAAAATGTTAGTTCAAAACAAACATGACCTGTGGGTCATGAGTTACATATAAATTTTGTAAAATTATTGAAAGGAGCAATGTAAGCAATTAAGTAATTGCTGCAAATATCTATTTAAGCTTCTCAAATAATCTATGGAAATAATTTTGTCTAGCACTTGGCAAGAAAACTGTATAACTTCACTGAAAGGGCAGATAAATTTATTTTTAGAGCATGTATTTAAGTACAGTGCAATAAATTTAAATACCACTAATGTTAAATCTGGATAGAACTATTTATTACATATACCATATAATTAGAAAATAAAATTTCCAGATGATCTCATTCAATTTTTAGTGCTAACAATGTTTCCAAACATTCTGGAACTAATCAAGTACAATGTTCATATTAACATTCTCTACGATTATTTTCATCACGCATATCTAATGTAACAGAAGAATGCTGTATGCAGAATTAAATGACTTTAAGCAATTCATAACTTAGAAATATTAACATCTGAAAAACGGATGTCTCTTTGACAGAAAGGTCAGCTTATTATCTTTTTTTCTAAATGAAATCATATTTGTTTCCTTTAATGCATAGTATCATTTTCATCAAAATGTTTACACTGTGCATAGTCAAACACACTGATTCAACAATACAAACTATATGCATCAGTATTTCTGTGCCACTACACGATCAGTGTGCAGTGTTCAAAAAATTGTATTAGATCGGTACTTTTACGATGATGATCAAATGTATACAATCATTGATGTTTGAAATTCTGCAACTGCTAACTAAATTACAAACGAAATATACTTGCTGAAGAATAATTGCATTTTCCATCTGCTAATAATTATTTTTCCTCTATTTTGTTATCGCGCAATAGGACAAAACACTTGCGAAGATGATGCAAGAAGCACTGATAGCGAAATGGATGCGGTAGAACATAAAAAATCACTAAGGAAATTAAAAAAAACAGATCCTGAATTCTACTCGTATTTGCAAGAGAATGATAAGAACCTTTTGGAATTTAATATATCAGATGAAGATAATGAAGATGAGGACGAGGATAAATCTTCGGTAGATGAACAGGATACTAGACATGTACCTAATGAAGATTTGGAGGTATGAAACTGAGATGCGTATACGAAAGAAGAAGATAAATTACCAAATTTGTGTAAACTAATTAAAAGAGTAGGAAATATATTAACATTTTAATCAAACGATCCTAGGTTGCTAGCGATGAGAGCGATTACGAAGCAGACGAGAACGATTCTGCTCGGGATAAAAGAAAAGTTACACTGCAATTATTAAAAACATGGCAGGAAGAAATTCAGAAAGACAAGTAATATTTTATTATGTTTTATAAAAATGAAATCTCAACAATGATTCAAGAATTCAATATACAGGGTGTTTCGTTTACGGCGTACATCTTAATATCTCCGTTATTTTTGTGATACAAAAAAATGTCTGAGAGCAAAATTGTTTGCTTTAAGTTTCTTGAATCTTAATGTTAGCTCGAATGAGATTATGGCATTACGACTTATAACATTTGCGTGTTAAAATCAAAGTCATTTGCAGGTCAATGTATCATAGATGCCTGAAATCGATTTTTGTATCAGCTACAATAATATGATATTGAAAGTATATCATTGTTATTGATACATAATCGGTGATCTTGAAAGCTCGAAAAAAATTATCTTGAGAGAAGAAGGTCATCAATTACAATATTTGTCAATCTGAGATAAACAACTTTATCCTGAAACATTTTCTTGTATCGGCAAGTAACAGCAGATATTACGGTATAAGACATAAACGAAATACCCTGGATAAAGGATAATATTGCAAGGACAAAAATGTACGCATATTTAGGCATAAAATATATAGCATTATTTAGGTTCCTTTGTAATTGTACAGATCATTGAAGACTATCAAGTGTGCCGTGGAAGCTTTCCATGCTGCATTACAAACGGTAGCTGAATCTGCCGATTCAGAATCCTTACCGTATAAAGTTGAGGGTGGTGTAGGTTGGTTTTATTTTTTTAATACTTTTCTCGAACTTATTAATCATTATACATACTTTCCATGTAAAGATTTAAATATTTTACAGTGTTTAACGGAGTTGTACAATTGTGTATATTGTATTTACCTGACGCATTTAGGCGATATTTAAATTTGGGTACAGACACACATTTTCAAGCCCACAAGGCTAAAAGGTTTGGAAAAGTGAAGGGAATTCTAAAATCGTACTTGACGGATTTAATTAAGGTAAATATTACTGATATTTTTGTAATCGAATGTTATCAATTCTAATTGCTTTATAATATGTATATGTTTTTCGTAGATTTTACAGAACGTAACGTCGGCGAATATTCTCACAGTACTTTTGAAACATCTACATCAAATGTTACCCTACATACAGTCGTTTTCGTCGCTAAATAAGCCGTTATTAAAGATTTTATTGAAATTATGGTCGAGTGCGGAAGAAACTGTACGCGTTGTTTCGTTTCTAAGCATAATACGCATCGCGACCAGTAATCGTGACTCTGTTCTAGAAATGTTGCTCAAGGTATGAACTAAATTTTGATGACTTTTATGTATATAATTACAATATAGCGATAC
The DNA here is from genome assembly GCA_963667235.1 of Nomada lathburiana. NCBI lineage: Eukaryota > Metazoa > Arthropoda > Insecta > Hymenoptera > Apidae > Nomada > Nomada lathburiana. Next base: position 2,135,385 of record OY763905.1, read on the forward strand.
GATTCTTTTATGATTAATGTTTCTAATCTTATACGTTGCAGGCAATGTACGTGAAATATGTTGAAAATTCTAAATTCGTATCGTTTACAACGTTACCTGGGATCAACTTTATGAGACATTCTTTAGCTGAAATATATTTACTCGATAGTAATTTAGCTTATAATCATGCTTTCTTATATATTAGACAGTTGGCTATTCATTTAAGAAATGCTATGACCCTAAAGAGAAAGGTAACAATATTCAACGAAAACATACAGTCGAACCTAGATAACTCGGAAGCTCAAGGAAAGAAGTGAAATATTCGAATTATGAAGGTTTTATCTACGAAAGGTTTAGCAAAAGAAAATTTTACCAACAGCTTCAGCTTTCTGGCATAATATTCGACTTCTTATGCTAAAATTTTTAGTTCTGCGCTAGTTAAACCATTGTAATAAACACTCAACGACAGGAAATTCAGTGCTCCTTTTCCTCTTGCGATCTAAATTAGATAGAGTACCTCGAATTCTAGAGTCAACTATGATAAAACTGTGGTTTATAGAGAAGAAACTCCGACTTCCGGAAGTGAATCTTATCCGACATTGAATAGCATAGATGAAATAGTGTATGTAAACGTAACAAATTCGACTTATATGATGTTTATATTCCGAGTTGCGGAGATTTTTTACAGCGAAATCCTATAGAAGATTTCGAGTTATGGAAATAGAGGTTCGACTGTACTATGTTTTTTGGTTCTTTGCAGTATCAGCATATAAATATGTATTCCAACTTTTCTAGGAACATTTCCAAGCAGTGTACAATTGGCAGTATATAAATTCATTGCGCTTTTGGTCAGAATTAATAAACCTATCCAAAAGTGATTCTATGTTACGATCTCTTTTGTATCCCCTTGTACAAGTATGTAAAGACTTTTAATGTTACGCAGCGTTTGGCGATCGTTTATGTTTATTTAACACGAGCTATGCATTTACAGATTATCGTAGGGACGATCAAAATGATACCGACGCCGCAATACTATCCTCTCAGATTTCACTGTATACAAATGTTAGTAGATATTTCTAAGGAAACTGGAACATTTATACCTGTATTGCCATTTTTACTGGAGGTATGATACATTAAGTTATTTATCCTAAAAAATAAAAAGACAACATTGCAGCAAAATTTCTCGTCACCTTCTTCTATGATAAATTCAGAAAGTGTCCTATGTTTTTTTTATATTTGAAAACCTTATACATATAAACTATGTAAAATCTTGTAGGATATTAGTTATTCTTTACATTTGCAGATATTAGATTCCTACGATTTTAACAAGAAACACAAGGCAGTGTCTATGAAACCGGTACCTTTCATTTGTCTTTTGAGGATGTCCAAGTCTCAGATACAGGAAAATGGTTTTAAGGATAATGTTATCGATTCCGTGTACAAACTTATTTTGGAAAGTGCTGCGAAAGATAGCTGTACAGTATACTTCCCGGATTTATACGTACCATGCATAATACAAGTAAGTCAGAGACACATAATGTTAAATTGGTTTGGTTCCACAGAGCATATCTTTTCGATAATTATATAAATGGTATCATATATTTAATATCAGTATGAGCACAATATAGAGGCAAACAAGAGAAGGGTTAAAATTTGGAAATTATGCAAAAGCTCTTACTCTGATAGTTTTGTTTCTATTACCCGTATTACGAATTATAATAATGTTAACCCCTAACTGGTATGGTGTTTACCAGATCGCCACTACGTATATATTTTTCTGATGCGTTTCGTACTTTCCGTACAAAAGCGTTCTACTTTTCAGTACCTGGCGTTATTTACATGAAGTCACGATCTCCGCTATCATTTGAACTCTATGCCAAGCGGTTATTCATTATTGTAAAAGTGAACATGTTGCGTTGTATGTACAGGGTGTAAGAAAATTATATGGCAAGACTATCACAACTCGATTCTACACCTTTGGATCGGCAGAAATTTATTAAAGAAAGATTCAAAAAATTGTGTCTATCACAGGAACAATTAAAGTTAAGATTTTTATTACCTTATGTGTTCTTCTCGATGAGTAAAGGAAATGTTTGAAAGGAAGCATATGTCAGAAACGTATCTTTTGCCCAGTATAAATTGTTAGAGCTTTTGTGCAAATGAAATCCAAAGAGGAATGGTGAAAAATGAAATTGTTACAATCAATGCATTTATAAATTGAATCTCAATTTATGCTTCACTGTCACAAAAAAGAAATGATGAAGATTAGAGTCTGTTTGACTCTACTTATGGAGCACAAATTCACCACACCAGTTAAGGGTTAATATGCATTGCACAATAGTTGTGGGAGTATGCAAAAAAATTAAAATTTCATTACTATCAGAACTGATGACACGAAAATCTCGTTCTTTTTAAAGATTACAGTAATAGCCAAGAAGCTGTTTAATTTCGTTTACTTTGCGATTCGTAAAATGGAAAAAAAGTTAACAAGTCAATCAAAAATTGTAGTAATTACTGTGCATCTTTAAAATTACCCTTCCTTAGCGTCCTGCCGATACGATATTTAAAAAGGAACTCGATTCTATGCACGGAGATTTGTACATTTATTTTTGTTTTCAGCTGAAGGCATTTTTGAAGAAATGTCATATTGCAAACTATTGCAGAAAAATGAAACAATTATTAGACAAAATCGAGGAAAACAAAAAGTACATTGAGGTGGAGCGTAATAAAATTGTAATCAATTTAAAGAATATGACAGAGATCAAAAACTGGGAGAATGGGATAAAAACCCAGGGCACGTCTATAGCGAAGTTCTATGAATCGTGGGTAAAAATCCATCAATCTCAAAAGCTTAAATTACTTACGAGAAACGAAGAGATGGCCGAATATAATTTACCAACTATAAGGAAGTCGAAGAGAGGAAAATCAATCGAAGAAAACGCGGCAGAAAGTAGCGACGAGAGCGAATTCGACATGAGGATAAAATCTGATAAGGAAAAGTCAGAGAAACCGTCCAAACCGAAAAAGAAGAAGCTGAAAGTAAACAAAAAAATTGCTGAGATTGATTTACCCAAAGAAAATACAGATATCGTGAAAGACATAACTAGTGCCGATTGGGATTAGATGTAATTCGTTTCGCATATGTATAAGAATAAATCGATATCAATTGAAACTCTCCAAATGAAATAATATTTTTAAAAACTGAACACACTACAGCAATAAAGAAGTTTATAATTTTTAATAATGCAGTTGCAGTTATCCATGTAAAACTGGATAGAAATTATTCGCATGTACATCCAAAAAGAATATATATTAGTTTGTTTAAATTATAAGTTATATTGTTTCCTTCTGTTGTTTGATACAAGCCTCGTTTAATCGAACAGAGGCAGCCTATTTCGTCTATTCTCGCCACGGTAGAATTTTCACGCCTACATTGTTATTGTGCGCTTTCTATTTTTATATCCATAGAATGAGAAACTTGTTAGGGAGGAATTGCAACAAGTTGTGGTGTCACTAAATGGTCGCTATAACTTATGTCCCGTACGGCTGCAGCCACCGATTTCTGAGGTGTCGCTTTCTGATAGTCTATTTTTACCGGAGACGACTCAAGGCAGTCGGGAAGTTGGTATAGCGACGGTTAGGCGCTATTATAAAGCACCGTCTGCTCTTGCGTAGTGTAATTCATTCAAGTGAACGTTACGGAACGGGAAAAAAGATCTCGAAGTAAGAAATATATTGACCAAAATTAAGTGCCTTAATAGTCGAACCGAATAATAGTGACGGAGGAAGAAGCTCGAGCGACAGCTTGCCCTTCGTGCCACTGGACAGCTCCGTTGGAGAAGGATTCAGTCACGTATGTAGGTGAAACATTAGAGAAAGAAAAAGAAGAAAATAAATGTTTTGGAAGGTACAGTTGGAGCGTGAACTGTTCTGTCACGATCGCGAGAGATTTACGGCAATCTCCTTGATATAAAAATAAATCGACCGATTCTCGTTCAGTTCCACGACATAAGTCACGATCATGAATGAGCCAGAACCGGCCGATGCTGCTGACCGTTAGCCGCTAAGTGTCTCGTTTACGAAGTTACCGCGATTGTGTGAGTTTGAGCGGCCACCTCTGGTGGCTGATGCGTGCCAGGGAACGTTTTGTAAGATGCGATTTTCTCGCTCATGGCGAGGGAGCCTTCGTCGTGAGATTCGTTCGCTTTCCGTGGCGGACCACTTCTTTCGGAGCGTGGCGCGTCACGCGTGTTACGTAAAATCCGCGAAAAAAATCAAAGAAATATCTATATCGGAAAAGGATTCAACCGTGGTTAAAGTTAGGGAACGAAGAGAGAAACGAGCGAACTGTGCGTAGAACGTCGAGAAATGAGGAGGGCACAATTCGATAAGTAAACTTTCATTTTCTTCTTTCATTTTGAAAGAAAATCTGGGGAAAGAGAGAGGCTTAGCGGGACGTATAAAGTTCTGTGCTATTACTTACGACAAGGGACGTAACTCCAGCATAAGACTATGATTAACTGTGCAACGCTTCAGCAACTAAAACAGCCAGTGCCTGCTCTTAATAATACATCCCCTTTAAACCCACGTCTATGACTTTCTTCTCGGCAATGATGGAAAGCTATTTTCATTTGCTGCTTCCATTAACGTTTTTTTTGTATGCAAGACAAATTATTTGTCGCTGTGTATTCGTTTTGTATATTTTGCTTTAAGAACGAGGTTTAAAATCGCGAAATCTAATGTCAGTATTGAGAACGTGTTAATTGAACATTACGTTGTACGATTAATTAGAGAAGTTTGTTTATACGTGTACTGTAACGTAACATTCGAAACGTTTCCTAAGCAGTTCGATCAGCTTTAGAACATAAGAATTTCTTCTACCGAATAATCTATTTAAAGCAGCATATCAGTCACGTTTCTCGCGTTTGAAATATTGACACAACGGAATCGTTTTAAAGTTGTTAGAGGTGTTGCTAAAATTACAGTAGGTGAAGGATAAGTGATTGTTTTATAAAAGAAATATCTCGAGGCGGTCTCGAGAAAATAGTAGTTCGACTTCGATTGAAATTAGTTCGTGCCGTAAATTTTGTACCAATCCAATAATTATATTAAATCTCGATCGATCATATTGGTGTTGTAGAAAGAATTAAAATAAAAACTGATATTATTAAAATATTGCTGATAAATAAAATGTGAGCAAACGTTGACAATGTCCAAAATATTATAAGAGGAGGAGTAGAAGAATATTAGTTTTAATAAATATTTGTTTACATTTACATTCATGTACAGAATATATACAACTGTTGACGTAAGCATTTTATTTATAAATTTCCGAGACTTACCTTATAATGTATACTACAATATTTGGAATTAAATAATGCTTTTTCAACAAGTATTATTTAATGCATCCTTCGCATCCGCTTTTTAATATATTTTCGATTAATCTTATAACTGTCGAATAAATACAGCACTGGTTATACACCCCGAACGCAACTGCTCAAACTGTTACTGCGTATTACGTTACGACAGATAAATTTAGCATTTCTTTCGCACAGAATCTCATTGTACCGCTGCCAATACTGCAACGCGGAATTAATTGGCTGCTTGGAAGAGAACCAATTTAATCCGATTAAAAAAAATCCATCTTGTCCACTAATCGTATGATCTAATGTCAATGCATCGTGATATATTTGCAGATGTTATTTAACTGCTTTTTTTCTCTCTGAGATTCGCATTAATCAAATCGCAATAGGTATTGTATAAGTACTAGCAAAGGATATAGCGTTCTATGAAGTTATACTTGTAGGTTCTTTGTTCTATTTCAAACATGTTATAAGGGACTTTTAAAAGTGAAGGTTTATAAGTTGTAGAAATTGTAATTAATTTTACTCTCTTTCTTCTTACCACAGCTTCGCTCTTCTTCTTCCCGATTAAAGTGCCCAAATAAATCATTTACGTCGCTGCTTAATTAAAACGTTTAATACAAGATAATGCTTAATCTACGAATGTTTTCAATTAAGAAACGTGTTACGTTAATTTGAAGCATACATACGTGGTTCTAAAAGTAACTATATCTTTATCTTTGTTTATTTTTTAAAATGGCGCTGAAAGAATGCTTGCGATGTCTTTAACCTTCCAAATATTATATTTCTCACATATTAAAGTATTCAATATTATCCCAAGTTCATTATTAAAATTAACATAATCATCTGTGTTCTCTTGCTAGAAACTAGCTTCGAAAGATTTATACTGCTCTTCTTAGCTTGACCGTCCCAACTAACGTTTTTGAATATTCGAGGAAAATATAAGGTTTTATTTTTCATCGGTAAATAGAAATTTAATAAATATCTAGTATAATATAATTTTTTGGAGCATGTGCATGAACAGCAAAACGTCAGTCTTATTCTTAACTTTTCTATCTGCACTAGTTTGTAAACTGTGTGAAATTAGTTCAAGTTGATGAAGTTTAAAGTTTAATGTTATAGATATTTTAGAGCTAGGACTTCAAGGAACTGAATATTTGTTGCTTTCTAAGAAGAGTTTTCATCATATTATCATAAACTTGTATTCTGCATACCAATGACACACATGTGGATTGGCTAATTACATTTCTTTTTGAATAAAGTTAGAACAGTTAAGAACTAGATCGAAGAAATGTAGAATCAACGTAGCAATTAATTAATTGCCTCAGATAGGACATTTTAACTTTGTAAACAAGTTTGGACAATTTGACTTCATAAAAAAAACCAATTTGAATCTTACTATAATACGTTGTACATTGAAAAACAACTAAAACGCAACGGTCATCGTCCTTATCATTATTATTATTATTATTATAAATTCTTAATAATTTCCAAAAAGTTAGGCTATTGACCAGCATGACCGCACTTAATTTTGTAATTTTATATTACAAGCCTTAATTTACTACAAGTAGTAAAACCATTTGTAAAAAAGTCAGGACAGTTAAATTAAGAGTAAAATAAAGCGTATGCGACATTCTAACTTCGCTTAAAACTGAAAGATACGTGAAGCACCAAATATTTCAAAACACCTTGAAAACTAAATTATTGTTAAATAGGACTATCACGGCTAAGAGGGGCAATATAATTTGAACCTTTAGAACGGTGAAATTAAAAATACGTTTTCGAATAATATGTTATAAATGCTTTCCTCCGTTTTTTTTTTTAATTAACATTCGCGATGTATTAACCGTAAGGAAGGAAACAACGTGGTAGACCCTGAACGGTTTACGTTCAAACTGTAGACTAAACAATTACCATTTCGGCAGTAGCACCAAGCGGGCCGCTTTGAACAACACGTATTGTTCATACAGCGTTGCATCCGAAAATTCAAAGGATGCGGAGTATCGGTACAGCGTGAATTACAGCAATATACAGGAGAAGAATTATTTGCAACGGAGCATATCCGCGGACAATGTTGTAATACGTTCCCGCGGTTTTAAGCCCTCTGATAGGCACGATCCCGTGAAGAGGAATTTCCTTGAGCATCTCACTTCGAAAATACTGCACTTCGATATGGTGAGTTATTTTGCAAATATTGAATGTAATCTTTTAAAGGAATAACTAAACCAGATAGACAGTCATAAGAAGAATTGGGAATATCAATTCCTTTTTTCATGTATCATCGTTCAGTTGGTTGAAGTAATTATGATAACAATATTAGTCTACAATCAGCAAGCTTAATGTGGCATATGACAATTATGTCTTTCTATAGTATATTAGGTGTTTAACGCAAGGAAATATAAGGTTTCTGTAATCGATTCGTTAAACGCGTTTAGAGATAAAGAACGAGTTTACTTTAAAAATACTGCAATTAGCAAACAAGTTTTTACTGTGTGTGGAACGTTTTGATTAAGAAAAGCGGAATTTCGGTGATCGAATAGTCAATTACTATATTTTTATTAATATTACTGTTATGATTGTTATTATAGTTTCGGTTATAATTGCTGTCACTGATATTGTGATTATTAATAATTTTCTTGTTCATGCGTATTATTATACAGTATACAGCATTTAACGTATAGGAAGAATTATTTGTCGAATACTTTGGAATTTGAATGAAGGAATATAGTTCTGAATGAAATTTTCTGTCAAATTAACATTTACAAAGATTTCAATTATTTACACAGGCGTGGCACATTTTTGAAAATACTTACATCGCATGCTGCATGTTAAAATATAATTAATCGAAACAAATTTAAATCGTGTTTAATTAAGTACTAAGGTGGTCCCGTGACCAATGGTAACATATAACTAGATAACTATATATTTGGTTAAATGCATCTTAAAATATTACAGCAACAGAAATCTGTAATCAAAATACATAAGTTCATTTAATATACTGGAATTACAAGTTTTGCAAGTACGCGATAAAACATTATTTGATATATGTTATATATAGAATATTATTAAAAACTTGGAAATTCACAAATACAATTCGGCCATTTAAATTTGTCATACGTGCAGAGAATATATCTTTTTTTTGTATTGCTGTATAATTATAGCACCACTCAGAATAGATTGATGTGAAGTAATCGATGTAAAATTTCCATTGGATGCGAGCATTAAAATATCTATGTTAATGTAAATATAGGCCGAAGTAATATTTACCTAACTGCTTCTTCTCTTCTTAAAAGATGTTAGATGGTACATTTTTTTCTGCCGTTTAAACGCTAAATCGGAGGTAAGGTCCGTTGGAAAAATTGAAAGCAAAGAAGTACATTTTCGTCGGTTTTATTTACGGTATATATTTTTATATATAAATTCTTTTTCTGCAATTTTTTCTCTAAGATGGAAGTTCGACAGCACTGTTGTGTAACGCATCAGATTTTTTTAATGCAATGATGAAATAATAATTCAGTCTCTGATTACCGTAACAAGTACGTTCTCTAGGTCTGCGAAAATATTAATCTACATCAAATGATACAAACTTTTCGCACTTTATGAAATGTACAGAGTTGTTTTTTTCTTTTTTAAGTAGCATGTTTCTATAAATTTGTGTATCGTTAATTTCACGCACGTTGAAATCGAGTGGGTGTGAGCAGAAGCAGCATAAGTAATTATTTGGAAACAAGGAGAAAGTATTTTTTGTAAAAAATGACCCTAGATTTTTCATGACATACCTATATTTTATTTGTCTTGTGTTTTTCAGTAACTTGATATATTTAGAACGCGAACAACAAGATACAGTGTATAACTAAATTAAAACAAAAAAGAAAGATGTACTATTCTAACGCAATGGTACACGCAATCCATATTTTTATAACACTTTTGATATTCTTAAAACCGTAATTTTATATATCAATTAATTTATTTTCACACTGAAGGAGAGAAATGAAAGTGGACCGGTGAACTTGCAAAAGTTACTCACGCCTGCCGCTGATTCGCAAGGGCTTATGCAGTCCAAAAACAGTAAGTTGAAAAAGTCTGCGACCAAATGGAAAATGGGATATGTTCACTTTTCGAAAAAATAGTGAATACATGCACCTCCATGCGTGTATAGAGTTTATAAACAATTGACTGAACTTAAATTAACAATCACTGTTTACAACTGTCAATTAAAAATGTATTTTTAAAAGTACTATTTTAAAATATTGATTTTTCACTGCTGAGACTTTAAATGGCTGCACAGTTAGAAAAAACATAATGCCCATATTACATTTTGCCATCTAATCATAGAAGTAAAAATGAATATAATATTATAAAACACTTTTACGATTCGACAAAACAATTTAATAATAATTTATTCGATAATTAGTATCGCAGTTAGTAATCTCATATCTCTAGATGAACTGAGACATGCGAAAATATTTTTCTAGGGAAAATGTTTGCATCTTCATACTTTTATGCGCCAACTCATCCGACTGTTGAAGATCAAGTAGAATTAGCTCGACGAATTTCGCATTCTTTAAGCGACGTAAAGAATATGAAAAGTAAAGGTCAATCTATGTACGTGAATAGAAAAAAGCGTTCAGTTAAATGGATCCATGATGGTAATGGTACGTACGTCCACATGCATCTATGAAACGATTGAATATTATTAAAAAGTATAAAATTCGTGTAAAGGTTTGTTGCAATTCACTATATTGTAAAAACTTTTGTAATGAGAGTATGAAAAATTATAATATCTAGTATTCTAAAACTTCAAGTCGTACTTGCAATTGATTTATTACAGGTGTTGAAGATTTAGAGGAACCCTCAACTCCTATTAATAGAGTAAGTGGTGTGTGTTCGAAATTGCAGCGTGTACTTTTATTTATACAATATCTTAGCGAAGCTTTACACTTACGTTGTTGTTACATTGCTGCGATAAACATTAATATCGTTGCAAACATTGTCCTATTAACGTTTAGCAATAAATAAATACACCCACCATTCATAATAGGCCTAACACCTTCAATAATAATTGTGAATACAATTTCCTTAAAAAGATCACTACATTATCGGTTGCATTACCAATAACGAACCACCCCGCATAATAAAAATACATTTTATTTCCAGAGAAATGATTAATTATTGTGCATATATAATATGTGATGACATATACCTATAGATATGTTAGTATAAATAATAATCTAAAGATATCTCAAGTTTTATGAGACACAAGTACAATTATACAAAAGCTTTCTCCTATTCATAAATTTAGTTAAACAATTCGAACTTTCATACATCTTTGATATTTTTAAAGTAATATAGAACATTATTCTGTCTTTGCGACGTACAATAATAACAACATTTCTTTGCAAATTAAAACGAATACAATACATGTTTTAATAAAACTGTTGTTTATACCGAGTACTGAATAAACAATCAAAGTATTGAACAAAGAAGTGTTTCAGCATCTAAACACCTCTAATAAAACGTTCTCTGCAACAACAAATAAATGAAAAATTGTGCCATATTAATATTTACTTAATCTGACAGCTGACTACCCGTGTACAAATAATTGTATAGCAAATTCTATTAACTAGTTACGATAAACATTGTATCTTACTGAAAATGTTGAACAGTATCTCATCGAAAGTTTTCTCTTATCAGGAAAAAGTGCCTCTAAAATGTATGATGAATCCGCATGGAAAGGTGTTGGATATACATGGTATTCAAGCTCTGGGCGAAGAAATAAACATGGAACCAATGCCGAAAAACCCTGAGAAACTTTTTGACATCGTTCGTGATTTGAATAATCAAAGAGGCCGCGGTAATAAAGAGTACTTACATATTTATGCTTTCATACAGGGGAATCCATTTAATCGAGCACACTGGAAGTATAGCGTTCTTTGTGATTGGAATTCATAATAATCCAAATATAAGAGTTCATATAAATAGAGTTTCTTTTAAAATTTGTAACTTCAGCAGACTCTCACGGAATCGATCAGTAATTCTTGCCAAATATAAACAAAGCGGGCGATAATTGTCAATATTTAAATATAGTTTGAGTATAAGTCATGCTGTAGTATTATATTCTTATTCATTTGTATCAATGGCTTTTTAAAGTGTTGCAACCCTGATTCTACGATCCAGTTGAAATTGAAAATGTTTTTATTTATATACACACGTTATTAATAATTCAAATGTCAGTATTAATACGTAATATTATAATATCATTAGTATCTACTATCTACTATTAACTATCACATAATTTATACAAGTAATTACAATAACGACACACCGTTGTCAACGGTGTTAATGCGTTCCCAAGAATATCTAATTTGAGGAATCCATTGCTCTTGGGGCAGATTAAACGGAGGAATGATTTACAGGTGCTGAGATATTCGCGAAACGTAGGAAAAGATCCGAAAAATGGGTCGTAGATAGAGATCAACCGCAAACACCGAGCACACCTGGCACAAGAATGCCAATGTACGCAGGAAAACCGGTGAGCAATGATTATGATATTATCAATACTATCGAAACAAAAGATCGATGAAAAATCATAAACGAAATTCAATTTGGATTACAATTTGGCGCAGGAAATGAACGGAAATTCAAAGTTTTCGTCCCTACCTCCGCTTACACCTGCATTACCTGCGCCCATCATCGACAATTCGTTCTACAATCCCTTCACCGTGGATTTGTCTCTGAACGGCACGAACCCACCGGCGACAGGTGCGTAAATCTCAAACAAAGTCATAACGCTATTGTCCTGCGCAATCTATTTGGCACATTTCTATTTGGCAAACTTCCACGCAATATATATTCTTGTTTGTACGAATTGTTTCCAAATCGCAGGCGAGTATCTAACAATTTCCAAGGATTCCCCGTTCGACCTAAATTGCTTCACGCTTATTTCGGGCTGGATTATGCTTTCTTTTCGAATCCGCTTGGAATCATCATTTAACGCCGATCCGTGTCTGGTTGCATAAGTGCCGACTAAAAAGAAAACGGTCTGAACTGCTAATAGTACCGACAACGTTCAGCCCGATGTTTAAACTTGTCACGTTGAAGTTTCGTCAAGGGTTCAACAACCCGGTGGGCTTCAATTGGCAAACGGCGTCGATGTTATTCAATCAATGCGAGACCACCGAGACATTCTTTTCCGTTGCATATCTAAAATAAACAACGCCCTGTACCTGGTTGCCAATCGATATCTTTACACTGATTACAGCTATGTAGAAGTTAAAGCTCATTGACATTTAATCTTCCGAAAAGTAGCAATAAATTCTTGTTTATCGCGCTAGTACATAATAATTATTTCAGTGACGCGAGGGTGATATATGTATACGTTTGTGTGGCTTTATAGTATTGTGGGAAGGTAATTTTTGGTTACAAAGTTATTTTCTATGTTCATTTCTATTTAAGGGACAATTTTTGCAATTAAATAAATTTTTAGGTATATGCCGAAGGTATTTTTAAAACGACATTATTAATTATTAAAGGCAGATATTCAGTAACACAATGTGTGCAAAGTAATATTCAATTTTGTACGACTTCGGCATCATTTTTAGGTATTATTTGATTTGCTTAGCTTATTTCATATCTTGAAATAAATTTTAATCTCAAAGTCTTCGTGAAATTCGTAGCAACGTTACAATTTGCTGTTAAATACGAGAACACGTATGTATTCATTTCAATTAATTTTACATTAATTGCAAATTTACATTAAAATTACAATTACATTAAAAGCAAACTCTAGTGATACTATTCTACTTTGTATTAGAAAAATTAATAAATTAACATAAATATTTCTTCAATTACTAAATATATATAGAGCTGCGGAATTTTTTAGAAATAAAGAAATGGCTTTGAAATCAAGTTAATTACAGTGGCTTTTCAAATGAATTATCACATTCTTCAGCAGGTAATATTTCACAATGACAAATAAAATTACTAAGTACCAGTAATCGGTACTGAAATTCGGAAAATTGCCAAAAGTCCATCAATTTGGCTTTGAAATAATTCATATTATGCTGCACTCTTAATATTAAACTTTTCATTCCACACCACAATCTACTAATTACTACCGCGTTCGCAGAATGACCATTCCGAAAATAACCTTCACTTTACGCGACAACGTAATCGAGCAAAAGTAAATACACCTTGGAAGTTGAAAGATCGAAAATATCCTAGCATTCCAGCCATCATGAGCCCCCTCTAAAACGTTCCAGGTAGAAATCACTATCGATGTAACGGTAACGAGTGCAACCACTTGACCGAAGTGAAAAAGGTCTATCTGAGGGAAGTGGCTGTCGGTACGGATAACGATTTTCCCCTCGACAAGTCACGATCGTCGGGGGTCGAAAGATCGCACAGAATCACTTTAGACCCCGACATCGATCGGCGTAACAGCTACCATGGCAGGAGTAACGCTAACGATAACCCGACATCATCGATCATCACTAACAGACGCAACCATAACTATAACAAAGCTTCGCTGTGCAGAATGAATTTGTCTAACGCGCAACACGCCGCCACTAACAACGATATGAAAAATTACGCGAAGGAGCACCGTGTGACGGAATGTGTAAAGACAACTTACAACGAGCTAGAGAAGTTCGCAAATAATCAAGGGGAAATCGATAACGAGGAGAACGAGTACACGCCGGTTCCGGTAAAACAGTTGATACAGGAATTCGAAAAAACATGCAGACCGGTACTGCAATACAAACAGATCAGTCCAAAGGTGATTCCAATTGTGCAGCAATCACCTCACGATAATGACATAGCGCGGTTCTTCGAAACGCGTAACTGCGTTAAGTACAGCGCCGTGGAGGATCATAGGAGGTGAGAGGGAACGAAAATTAACTGCCCCTTCCGAACAGACGATTAAAAGCTTCGTTGAATTACACCCTGCAAACGGTATAAACGGTTTTATAAGGGATCAATGGTGAATAGAGTTCTGTTAAATCAATGACAGATTCGTTCGATTCTCAATTAATTAATAATTGAATTTCATTGGAGGAAAGTCAATGTTGTCATTCAGCTGGATTCTTTCCTTTCATTTTGAGAGGAAGGTATTTGCAGGCAGAGATTTCGGTTTTCTAAATTTCTTTTTTTTTATTTTCTTCATTTCTACTCTTATATCATTATAAACTCGCGAATAATATCATTTTTCCAAATATACAAGTAGAAGGTGCTTTTATGCATTTATGACGTGCATCGTAATATGATCGCTTTTTTTGCCTATACAAAAAAATCTCTGAGATCAAGCTCGCAATTTGTAAACTTTTTTCAACTTTCCTCACGGTCATTTTTTTCGGGTTTTCAAGGTGATCGATGATTTTTCATTAATAACGATACCATTTTTTATATCATGTTATTATTATAGTTGATAAAGAAGGGATTTCAGTCGCGCATGATACATTGACCTTCAAATGATTTCAACTTTAACGTGGAATCGTTAGAAACCGCAACGCTGTAATCTTAGTCAAGCTTAATAATAGATGCTATTCAAGAATGCATTTTATCTGAAAATACATTGAAGTTAATGGAAATCGTATCGAATATTTCTTGTAGTTGTAAGATTTCGTCTCCCTAGTGGCCTTGGAACTACATACATGTATTTCGGTCGTTTCATTCCAAGTCATTTGAAGGTCAAAGCATCACACGTGCCTGAAATCCACCCTTCATCGGGTATAATGTTACCGCAATAAAAGTATATCGTTATTATCGGAAAACCATCGATGACCTTGAAAGCTTGACAAAAATGACCTTGCGAGGAAAAGTTTTGACTTTGATCTCAGACACTATTTTCCACGAGCCAAAAACGTCATAAACGAAGCACTCTGCATTATATCGATTTAATTTTACCTGCTCACGAATAAATCTGTAGAATAATACAGTGTCCGTACTTCACGCGAGTCTACATTTCGCACTAAACATTAAGAGGGTAGAAAATCGACGCGCAGAAGCCGGGTTCATCTCCAAAAATCATAATTCACGAGAAATCCAATGGGGAGAAAATTTCATTCTAATTGATTGCAATACAGAATACCTGAACAGCGCGCGTACGAGGAGCCTGTGAAGTTACAAGACCATTGTAACAACGGTTACGTATCCACGGACGACGGAGACTACACGACGGACGAGACCGATTCCCAGATGAACGATTACAGCGAGGAAATAATGTACCGCGAGAAATCCGAGTCCTCGAGTATCATGAACGGCGATCAAGAATATTCGTCAGCGTACCATGAAGAGTGCTCCAGTCGTCGTCGGTCGATGACCTCCGAGGAAGTGGAAACATTTTGCGACAACGAGAATGGGAAATTCGTGAACACGGAAACGGAAATGCCGGCCGATGCGAAGTCGTTGTTGCTCTCGATGATAGCCTCGCAAGAAGATATCTTGGAAACTATTAAACACTTGCGTAACACACCGGTCCTGGACAATCTTTTGCATGGCGTTTCACCGGACTGTACATTTTCTGACATTTGTCCGGACGTAGGCAAGTTAACCCGCATGCGCTATTAATTTCTCTTTTTTTTATAGACGTATTCTGCGTAATTAACTTCTGCTATTTTTCATTTCACGAGTTTCGTTAAATTGTATTTGATCTTACCTATACGTAGGTATGTATGCAGGGTGTCTCTTACTATGGGAACTCCCGGAAATAAGGGGGTGCAGGG
Source organism: Nomada lathburiana (assembly GCA_963667235.1). Taxonomy (NCBI): domain Eukaryota; kingdom Metazoa; phylum Arthropoda; class Insecta; order Hymenoptera; family Apidae; genus Nomada; species Nomada lathburiana. The sequence continues at coordinate 2,151,448 of OY763905.1, forward strand.
GTGACCCTGAACAACTTTTTCCTTTACCAAAATGTTGGTTGAAGCTCCGTTTTTGAATTATTATCGAAAGACACTGGCCAATCAGAGCACTCGTAGGGGGCGGTCGTGATCGTGAACCAACGCATTGGCACAGCGATTAGAGACACCCTGTATAGTTATATCTATCAGGATGATGATTGAGGCTGCATATGAAAAAAGGGTTAAACTACAGGTTCTTTTAACAAATAATTTTGATTCGACGTACCGAAACGAATTATTTATATGTTATTTGAAAACTATATTATATAAATGTTTACTATAATTTTGCTTCTGTAATAATTCCTCTGCCTACTAAATTGTTTAGCCCCTTGCTGTTGTATTTGGCTTAGATGTGGCTGCCAAACTGATCAGAATTCATTTTCGTTGAACAAACACTAACAATATAACGCAAGATTATAAATAAAAAATGTTGTTTCATGCGACCACGAAGGGTTAAATTACACGCGTACGCCTTTTTCGCGTATGCTGCTTCAGTTTAAGCGGAAATAAATGAACGAAATATTTTCTGATGTTTGTCGATAGTATACAGAATATTCTTATACGCGGATGTTTGAAAGGTAATTATTCTTCCAGGGCAAAAGCTTTACGAGAATAACGCCTACATGGGACCAAAACTTTCTAGCGTACACAATCTAACGAATTACAATACTGCGCCACGTGGATGGGATCAGTCTTTGTCTTACTATCGGCCAATAAAATTCGAGAACCCGCAGGAAATCGTTTACTCTGATTTTTAGGCATTATTTGCGTAATAGCAATCTACTGTTGGGTAAGTTGCAACGTTTTGCATTTTTGCGTGTCAATATTAATGTAAATACATAGTACAGTCGATGTCTGTAGAGTTCAATTAAAATCCGCAGAGCTATACAGGGTGTCCCGTAACTACCGCAACATCGGGAAAGGGGGGATAGCTGGGTTGATTCTGAACAACTATTCCTTCACCAAAATGTTGATTGAAGCTTCGTTTTTTAGTTATTAACCAAAAACACTGCCCAATGAAAGCGCCCGTAGAGCGCGCGGCCAGGCCCGTACCTTTCTACCGCGCTCGGTCGTGTACGGGGGCATCGAGGGTATCCGAGGAAAGCGTACGGCAAATGTTACATCGTTATTCATTAATAAGACATAAATAAGTTATTCTTTTAATCAATCGCGCACGGTCGTGGTCGCTATTCATGAATAACGAATAATTCCACATTATCCTTAATCTAAGACGATGTAATATTTGCCGTACGCTTTCCTCGGATACCCTCGATGCACCCGTACATAACCGAGCGCAGTAGAGAGGGCCGGGCCTGGCCGCGCGCTCTACGGGCGCTTTCAATGGGCAGTGGTTTTGGTTAATAACTAAAAAACGAAGCTTCAATCAACATTTTGGTCAAGGAAAAAGTTGTTCAGAATCGCACCAACTACCCTCCCCCCATTTCCCGATGTTACGGTAGTTACATTACGCACATTATCCAAATCGGTTGACCCCGCCTTTTTTATTAATTTCCATATTTCTATTTTGTGGAGTTAACTGATTTAGTCAATGAGCGGCTCATATTAAAGTAAGAATTTTTTTCAGATGCAAAGATACGTTTGCGGAATTGGTCATCGATCGTCGCGACACAGACTGTTTGAATTTTCACCCCCGTTAATAAAGAATTCGTCTTCGTTTCGTTTCCATCAGTCACAACGATAGCAATATTATTAGGCATATAAATTTCGTAAACATGCGAATAACAATTCGCGACGAGAAAATTGTGTCGTACACTGTATAATGTATTTTATGGCTTCGTTTTGCTTGATGTAGCTACCTCTCCCATTATTAAGATGTTGAATCTTATTTATGCTTCTCAGCAGTGTTGTTGCATTTTACTTTATAATATTACCTTAATAAACGTTGTTTTCATAACAACTCGGTGTACCTTGAATGTTGTATCCACTTTATTAAATAGCTAAGCATCGTTATTAGTAACAATGTTTCATATAGAAATTTCTGTGCTTCAATGACGGTAAGCAATTATAGGCATTTATACAAATATCTGGTTAAATCGACATTTCTCACTGAAAAGTGGAGCTTTATAAATTTACTTTTCATAGTAATTAATAAACGAATAAATTCTATTTTAAGCGGTCGATTATATTTCATCGGTCATTCTAAAATAGATTGTCTTTTAATTGCACTTGTATCTATAAAAGGAGTAATTCAGATTTATTTTGTAAGATATGTAATACGAAGCAACGAAGATCTTGTATGTAAAAATGTAATAATACACGCTTTGTACATAAGAATAATAAAGCAATTATATTAAATCTTAAGTAGCTGTTTAAGAAAATGTTTTTGAAATGTACCGTGTGTATCACGTATAATGGCCATTGCATTGTAAACTGCTAAATTTTCAAATTATTTTCTTCATTAGTTTCACAGACATTATTTCCGCCAGAATATGTATAAATGTCACGAGGAAATCGCATTTGAAGATTGTGTCGAAATTATTTATAAGCTAGAGAAACCTATCAACTATACATCGGCATATTCATTAATTTCTAACAATAACTTTCATCATCGAACGCATACACACGTTCATAACACTCTAAGGGTTAAATGGTTCTGTTATTGTCACAAGTATATTGTTTGTTTCTGTCTTTTTTGTAAGGAAAAAAATGTAGGTAAGCTCATTTGTTGTTAAGTATACGCAATGCAATAATATATAAATGGAACCCACAACCAGAAGAAAATCAAAAACAATAATTTTTTTCATTTTCATATTTGTATGTTGTTTTTGCGATTTTATTTTGAATCGCCCTAATGTAATGCAAATATTACTCATTATGCGCCGTATTTTACACAGCAAAACTTGCAGTTATGTATGTTAAATCTAATTATTCGCTAATTTGCCCTGCGCCATTTTGCAATACGACTTTTGATATTTCGGTGACAATAATATCATTTCATTTGTGCTTTCCACTATATTTTATACAGTTCTATAGTTTATCTCTAATGAAAAATGTGAATTTACAACGTAGATAATACTAATTTATCTCGTTGTGATTTGCGATCTTGTAAAGTGTAACGCATAATATATTGCTATTTGAATAAAATATTTATTGAACTCATTATATATTCACGTCACTATTCTTTGAATATTATTCATAAATTTCATCTCACAATCAGTTTATGATTCTTTTAGAAGCAAATGTTTGATCGTTTGCATTTTTTTATTCAAGGTCTTTGCGAATTCATCCTGGAATCTTACTACATGTACGAAAGTAGAGAATGAGCACGATGATAATGACCATGGTTAACGTATAAATTATTGCCCGAATTTTAATTAATGACTGAAACATTAATTTGTAAGTTTATGAAACGCTTGTGGGCTTTTTATAAAAGCAGTACAATACATATATTTCCTTGTGGTAACAATATTATATAAGTTAATTATACTGTACACAAATTTTGAATAAGAATCGATTATGATTGGTCATCCACTATTAAGTGGATTATATTGATCTACATTTTTTGTTGAGGTACTAAACTTTCAATTTTAATTTTTGTATAATTGCAATGTTTGAATATTTTTCATTCACGTTGTTTATTGTTGCTGTGGTCCTTTTCTTAAAAAATAAGAACATGGAAGGTATAGAAAAATCAAAAATAATGGTTCCACCTTTACATTGCTCCCTGCTGAAACCATACAGTGCATTGCTTTAGTGGTGTATGGGCAGCCCTATATTTACAAGCTACATCTGTATCTACATCGCTGTCGATGCACGCTTTTTTTAATTAAACTACGTATAAATAAAATAATTTGGGCGTTACACTTTGATTTTGTAAAAAATTCTGAAGACAACAGTGGCGTTTGCAGAAATCACCCATGATATACTTATATGCACTGCTTCACTGTTGATTTCTTTCTAGTAAGTACTAAAGTCAAAGATCAATTCGAGACTGAAAGCAATGAGACTCCATTTATTTATCTTCCGCAATATGGATCAGATTTGTTTATCATTAATATATTAATTATTATTATGTAACGCGATACGATACGACACGATACGATACGATATGATACGATACGATACAATGCGATACGATGCGATGTGATCATTTTTAAATGAAAAGTTGAAACAGCTAATAAGATATCAATTTTAATTAAACACACGAAAATATTCTGTTTTTTGGCTACCAACAGTATCAAGTACAATATGCACAAAATAGTTATAAATCTGTTTCGAGTAGATCGTCCTACGATTAGAATTATAACTCATATACAATTTAAAAAATGTTAAATAATCAGTTACATTTTAACACTTATATACTGATACAGCAAGCAAGTAGCTACTCTACTATTTTATTTAAATGAGTTAAGTACTTACAATATTTACATGTTTGAGTAGCAAAGGATTCCTTGTTCCAATATTTTTGTACACACTACTTACCGTACTATTTTCAGTTATTATAATTCAATAATGTACATTAGAAAGCGGTTCGAGAAAAATCGAAACGAATTCTCAATCCTAGCCTGTTCACAAACACCGCCAAGCGTGACTGCGGTTGAAAATCTTTCTCGTAACAAACAAATACTCCTATGTTATATTACTGCAACGGTTATCAACTGGGGTGCAAATTGTAAAGTTGATAACGGTTGAAATACTTCACACTTTTTAGTTATTTCGTTATTATGTACAAGTCGATGGCCCGGCAGTAGCAACTGACTATGTACTATATCTTCTATCTTCGACGCAATCGCAGTAACGCCGTGCCGCAGCGGGAAAACAGTATAAGTAGGAGCAGAGTGGCAGGTTATTTCATTAGTTGTGACTGGAAGTACTCAGTGGTGTGTTGGTGATGTTGTGTTCAAGCCGACTGCTTCCCTTGCTTTCGCTACTGCTATTGTTCAGCCATGAAGAAGCAGCGAGCATACCAACGAAACGAGTTACTGAAACCTGCGGCTACGAGGTACACGTGAATTAATTTTACATGTCACGTCGAACGGATAGTAAATATCATCGTGTGTTGATGTACAGTCGAACCTCGGTAACTCGATGCTCGAGGAAAGAGTTACGATTTTCGAATTACAGTAGTTTCGTCTTATCGAATTTTTCGCGTAAGAGAGGTTTAACGAAGGAAAGTTCACTATTGGAATAGTATTAACGTTTTGCGGCCGACCATTGCTGGCTCAACAAAAGCCTCAGCTTCCTCGCGTTACATTCGACTTCCTATGCTAACATATTTGATTGACTTGGACTAGACTTTGATTTATGGAGGGGTAAACTTGCAAGGTCGATCTTCTCTGAAATCGGGATACAGAGTTACGCGTTAGTAACGGGATACGCGTTAAATAACGCGTATAAACGGGGCAAATAATTCGAGTTAAAGTAGGTTTATATTTCGAGTTGGACAGGTTTTTACAGCTGACCAGAAGGGAATGAACAAAGTCTTATACCGGTTTTCGAGTTACAGAGGTTACACTGCAGCGTACGATACATTTCATTTATTCGCTAAAACAGCTCCTATAAAGTCCCTTAACGAATGAGCTGTTACAAAAACGTCAGACATACATCGAAAATCAGAACACTGAATGGAAAGAAAGCAACTGGCCTACAGTACGCATAAATACAATTGAAATTTGATTACAGTTAATAAAAATAAAAATTAAAATAGGCGCAACTTTTCTTTTCTGACCTATTGCAAGCATCGAAAACACAGTTGCAGTGAAAATAAACATGGATATTAGTATGTACATATCCTATGGATACACACCGCGCCGTGGAAATATTAAAGTGGCACTATCTACTATACTATCGGGGCATACATCGGCGTCAGATGCATGCGTCTGAACGTATGCGACCGACACTTTCAGCTACACGCAGTGTACGTACGCAGCTGAGTTTTTTTATTAGCGTCAAATGCGTCCACCCTAGGGGTGGTCTTATTTTCGACTTTTGAATTTTCATCGCGGCACCTCCCAGAATAGTTCCAATTAACACAAGAATACTCTGTGAAAAATTTGAGCTCGATCGGACACCGAGAAAACGTGCCCCCGAGCCTTTGAACATTAATATAATTAATGAAATACTGATAACATTTATTGATTGTATACAAAAATGTGTCAGACAAAGCTTGTAGAGTTACACGAGATGCATATTTTTTCGTACAGTGGACGGTTTACGGAAAGAATTGAAGAAAAACCTGAAAAAAATAACAAATATTTTTTCCAATTTCGAAAATGAAAGTATGTGTTAATCATTGATTTAATCCATGAAGATTAAAAAAATCAACGTATATGTTGACAAGAAAAACCCAGATATCGCTAGTTACAGGTTCCTCCGGCGGCGCTAATTGGAAATCATCCCTAAACAAAAAAAATTGTTAAACAATAATTAGCTTTTGTAAGGAAATCTGAGGTTTCAGACCGCCTAGGATGGCCATCTAGCAAATATCACTTGCGGTTGCCGTAAAGCAGGCCCTCGAGGGCGCGGCGTCGTGGGTAGGGGTTGCGATCCCGCGTTATCCTCAACCCCGCGGGGTCCCGTGGAATCCCGCAGAATTAAGAATTTGATATGCATTTAATAAGGGAATGTTACGAGCCGGGGGCAGATGCTACGAACCCGAGGATCGATTGTTTAAGAGTCTGTTAGTTATGCGGACGAACCGGTGCCTATTCAATTAGATTCAATACTGAGCTGCCGAGACTAATTTTCGTGCCCTTTAGATACTAAAATATTAGTCTAAAAAGATGGTGGGGGCAACTGATCTTCCAGGGGAGTCCAAAGGTTTTTCTGAAGGTGTTAAGTGCTTGCGTTATCGCGGAAGGGGTGGCTCGACTGCATGCACCCTCGATTACCAAATAAGGACATTACGAAAGAAACGAAGGAAACGGAGGCTCCCTACGAAACAGAAACAAATCTTATATAAATACTTTAAATATTTTTTACTGGTTTGTCTCTGACAAACACAGGTAAAGCTAGAGCTTCCGCCGTTTTATAAGACGCGCTTCACTCTTCACGGAAGATCGTACGAGAGCTCCGCCATTTTGAAATATTTTGAAAAAAAAATACGTTGCAGTAGGTGAAACTTATAATAAATGATATCCGAAGTTTCAAAAATGTGAAGCAAACCTTTCCCTTTCAAACAACTGCATGAAAATCAGCACATTTTCACCCGCTTAAAGGTATTTCCCCGTATGATCCGTAGATCATAAGTACTATCGTTTTATTTTGAATAATGTAGATCAAGGTTAAGAGAATTTAATTTAAATGTTAGAGGTTGAACTGAACTTTATTCGCACCTATTCGGTACATTGCTTTTATGCCTTCGAGTAGTGTGGAGCGTGGGGTTTGCTTTTGTCTTAAAATGTGAGTATGTGGCTTTTGCGGACGCAAGCGTCAGTCGCGCGTTAATGTATAATTATAAAGCTGCAAAGAAAAAGTTGTACATATATCCCGCAATATCCTGTTAGAAAATCTGACACCACTCAACGAACGAGGCGCAGCCGCTTGCGGATGTTTATCCAAAAGGCGAGCACGGCGACGACGGGTCCGGACAACATGAGGCCTGTCATAAATTAGATAGGGCCTGAAGGAATTTCGATAGCGTCAACGCAAGGACTTCCCGGTCCAGGGCAGGCAGTCTTGCACAGACCTCGGATTCGAGACACGCTGCATTTTAAGCCTGTGCCGCCCTAGCGAAATACATACAACTTCTGTTTTTAAATTCATTCCGTTTCTCCCGTCGTTTAATTCTTACAATCCCGACAAAATTCTTGTTGGAGCTTTTAGTTCATACTTTCATCTTGCTATATTGCAAAAATTGGCTGCTACTTCGTGCAACTTTGTCTTTGCAACGGGATCCCGTTTTGCGAGTTTGCAACCCCTAGGTTGCCACCTAGGGTATTAATACCATGACAAGTAAAAATTATCCAAACCATATCATGTTTGGTGTCATTGTAATCAGGAGACTGTGACAAAGACTTTAGTAAAATTTCATTTACAACGGACCAAAAATGAACAAGTTTTAATCTTAAATTTTGATCGCGTTAGTATTGTCTCACGTACACGGGTATTTAAACTTGCTTCTTTCCACGAATGCTGCCCCGAGTCTCGGCTGCCACAACATCAAAGGGGACCCGAACTCGCTCGAAAATCGTGTCTGCACACGATTAGTGTTCACATTCGGTCCCGAGCGAGGTACACTAATCGAGACATTACTGTACCCGCTTTCAAAATTTTAAAAAAGTCATAAACAAACCAGATTCTCGATGGGCATTTAACTGCGAAATGTCTCGTGTAAAAACAATTAATTTAGATAAAGCCCAGGATTTTATAAGTGCACAAATGACAAAAAGAATACCAGTACATTGATCCTTGCATAGTCAACTATCTTGGGTAATAAAAGTTTTACAGCTTAGAACAAATTTTTAAAATCGACTTTTGGCCAGGTAAATCGAGCAAATGCCACACTGTACAACGTCAAGAACTTTGGGACCATAAATTACCTCTTTCCTAAAAATCATATTTACCTCCACACCATGACCATGATTAAGATGAGGTAACAAAAAATGAACGCAGAATGTGAAATTGTTACAATCGGTTAAAAATATAAGTTGAAATAAAGTAATACTTGTAAAAATCAATGAAAATGTATTTGTACTAAATAATTGGATTAAATGCTGTACTTAAGAATGAGCATCTCTCACTTTGCCCAATATTATCCATAATTTATGTACAAATGCAATAAAACATTAAATTTTATTGATTATTTTGAACCAGAAAGGTAATAAAGATTTGCCCTAATTGTATTATAATAGATATATATCAGAAAAAATAGGGGTTGAGCATATGATTTGAGTAAGAAAATAGAAAATAGTTTTCTCCGCCTTTGAGAAACAAATTGTACTCTACTGTGTGTCGGACCGAAATCAATGGCTCACGCACGTGCATGCCAACACATATAGGGCGAGTTTGGTCGGCGTGCGGGTCGTCGGTCGAATCGCGAGTCGGAGCCACTCTGCCGCAGCCTAAAGAGTATTTCGTCGGATCTGTCGTGTCGTATCTGAAACGATAATAGAAGTAGGCCTTCATCTGTGAACCCTCAGGTAGCACCTGACCTGGGGGTCACTCGTGTGTAGTCCACATGTTTAAGCGCGCTGATTTTAGAATGTTGGAGTAACTGATTACATTTTATCAATATATTTATACAACATTGTATTGTAATTACTATTTTAGTATATTAGTAAAGTAACTATATTTCATTTAACAGATACTATTCGTCTCAGTATCCTGAGGTTCGCAGGACTACAATTGAAAAGTATCAAGCAACGAACCGCGCTGCTTTCATATTCGTAACAACTAGCCGCGGTTTCGACGTTCATCAAAATTCAAAATTCGAACGAGTCGGATAAGATCTCGATACTGGCAATGAAAATCGGTTTGGGCTACAAACATGAGCAAGCAGTCCGATTTCGGCTCGGTCTCTGCCGATCGCACCTGGGTTTAACCGAGCCGAGCCAAGCCGAACTGTTCGCGCATACTTATAACTCGAATCGTATCTCAGACCAGTCCGGTCAATCTTGCCAAAGCTTGCGCCCTCTACAAGAGTTTAGACCTTCAGCAACAGTTCACAGATGACGCGTGTATCAACTCCTAGCGCTGTTGCCAAATTTCACGTTCGCGCGCCCACGGGTTCCGAGATAAACGGCAGACCCTGTACTATCCGTTCAAGCACGGACCGTCACGGCACGGTTCGGTTCCAACAAAACCAATAAGTGTTTACCATCCGGCACGGTCCATTTCAGTCAAGACCAAGCAGAGTTTCTTCCAGGATGGTAGATTCTCGTCCGGCAACGACAAGCGGCAGTCACGATTTCGACGGTACAGCGTAGAGTGTAGAGAGTAGTTCATCGTTTAAAAAAGGTTTTCACATTTATTTTGAAAAGATCTAGCTTGCACAGCGAATAAAATAAGAAAAAGACGTTTTGCTGTTCATCCAATGTTAAAAAGGAGAAAAATTGAAGGAGAATATTGACATTATTTAAACAATTAATGGACGATGATACAAAGTTCTTCGAATTCTTCAGAATGCCTATGACCGAATTCAATATTCTGCGCTAGTTTCGCCCGCGTCATAAACCTGACCTAACTGAACCCTTTGTAACTCTCGACACACAGCTATTGAAAAGACAACGATTGAAAGACAGTTTCTATAGAAAAATTATATGCAGAATTTATCTGAACAAAAAAAATGTTTTAAACAACTAAAAATATTTAAAAACACCTTCCAAACAAAATTCCGGGACTTTCGACGCACCCTGTAGATATATCGGTTTCGCTGTTTCAAATCTTTGCCCAAAAATATTTTAAAGATTTTCAGAAAATGAGGAACCAGAAAAATAATGATATATTGTATACGTATATTTGTGTAGTCCCTCAATTCAAGTACGTCTCGAGTACGTTTCAAACACTTCAGTCAAAATATTTTTCTCGAGAATACCGTCCGTCTATTGCCCGAGACGGAACGTGTCCGAACGCGTATATAAATGTCTGCATTCAATAACCCCGAAGAATATTTTCTCGGAACCAAACCATGCCGTGCGTGCCGGAAGCGATAATATAAAGCGGCAGTGAATGCAGTGTTCAGACACGTTGCGTCTTGTGGTCGTTCCAGCTTTCATGGTGGGCGGTAGGGGATATATTTTATATTTTATAAATTATATTTTACAAAATATATTTCATAAAGTAAAGTTACTTCCCTACTTTATAAATCACCATTACTGTGGAACAGGTGGGCGGTTAGAATATTTGACTACTAACAGAGATACCAAAATGGGCGGTAGGTATAAAAAGGTTGACTACCCCTGCAATAGACGGAAGATATTTTCGTGAAGAATATTTTGACTGAAGGTTTGAAACGTGCTTGTGACGTGCTTGAGACATACTTGAACGCAGGGACTACCCAAATATACATATGTACATATATGTATATGCCATTATTTTTCTGTTTTCTTAGTTTATGAAAATCTTTAAGATATTTTTAAGCAAGGATTTAAAACAACGAAACTGATATATGTACAAGGTGCGTCAAATGTCCCGGAATTTTGTTTGGAAGGTGTTTTGAAATATTTTTAGTCGTTTAACATTTTTTTTGGTTCAGATGAACTAAGCATATAATTTTGCTCTAGAAACTATCTTTCAATCGTTTGTTGGTTTGCACATGGCTGTAGTTGAGAATTACAAAGGGTTCCGTTAGTTCAGGTTTATGACGCAGGCGACACTATTATGTCCAACGTATACTGTCGAAATAGTACCAAAACCTTTCGGTAGTTCTAGTCTTAATTCAGAAGAATGGTGGTCGTACAAAGTATTACATTTATAATCTTTCAATCGTTTTTTTTTAAGTGTGTTTATACGAATTTCGTTCACTGTACAACTCTCTGGGACTTTCCAACACCCCGCGGTCCACCCCCACGCAGGCCTGGACCTGTTCCCTTCCCAGAGACACATCGCGCTAAGGGTGTAATGGTAGGGAGGGCACGGGCCCTTAAAATCCATTGTCCTGCGTATTTTTATGAACTGTACAGTCAGAAGTGAATAATGGACAGTGAAAAGTTAATAGAATTGGTCAGAGGTTATAGCTTCTTGTATGACCAGGATGACAAGAGGTATAATGATAACACTAAAAAAGATGCGGCTTGGAGAGAAATTGGAAAAATGTTAAACAAACCAAGTAAGTAATATATCATAAAATGTTATTTTTCTTAGTGCATTGAATACTATACATGTGCTCTTCTAATTAATTTTCTGAATGCAACCATTCAATCCGTTCATGTTCACTATGAAAGAAATCTTTTTTGTCTCTTATATTAAAGGCGGTTCAAGTGCTATTACCACCTTGTAATGGAAGATTTTTCACAGTTCTTCCTGAAGGTGCCACATCTACGGTTTGCAAATTAGGAGACGATATAATAAAATTATATAAAATGCAGGTTGTTAGAATAACTATATCTATATTCTCCGGATTTAATTGGATTTTTCTTAAATATATTCTAAATTTCTGTGTCAAAATGTTGAAAGCATTTTCTAACACTCTTCGTGTTCGCGAATGCCGATAATTGTAATGTTGCTTAGCAGGATCCTCTAATTGTGGCTTCGAAAATGCTCCGTCGCCTACAATGGCACGAGGAATCAAAATATTTGTTCATTCAGCTTTTTTAATTCTAGGTATTTTCCTAATTTGCAATTACTGCATATACCCCCATTGTTCTTTTTCCGTACGAACCGATATCGACCGCTATAAATTTATGCTCCAAAACGGCATCTACTAAAGCCAATAAAACAAGCGAATAAATTGCCGCATGTAACGCCAATAAAAACCTAATCGGTAACTGAATGCTATTGTTTTATATTTTATATGTATCCCCGGTTGCTAAACCCCTGAAAAACATATGTTAGGTGTAATTGCTATGATATTCATGATAATTATTAATTTTAATTAATCCTTTCAGCTAGGGACTGCAAAAAAAAATGGACCAATTTGCGGGACTGTTTCCGGAGATTTTTAAGAAAGAAACGCAATACGACGAGCGGACAACCAGCACGTAAAATGAAAAGATGGAAGTATGAGGGCGAAATGGCTTTTTTGATCCCGTTCTTCCAGGAAAGGGATACAGCCACGACAAATGAATCGGACTCTGCAATAAACGAAGACGTAGAAGATGAAGTGCCCGAGGAAGGACAGGATGAGGCGGACAATACCATTGGAGGGACACGCAGCGCGGCACCATCTGCATTAAGAACAAATACCAGAACAAAACCAGCATCGTCCGTGGGGATGGATTTTCTACTAAATAATACGGATGTCAGTGAAGATACGGACGAAATTAATTTATTTTTTAAAAGTGTCGCTGCAGGTGTCAAAAAACTAACGCCATACAACCAAATAGTAGCTAGGCGTAGAATCTTTACTATTTTATCGCAATTACAAATGGAGGAATTGGCAATCGAAAACCACCACCAATACTCCCCGTCAGCACCATCTACCTCACAGTCAATGGCGAATGCAAATATTACAGAAAATAACCAATAATACAATTTTTATATGTTTTATAGGTTTTTTATTAATAAAATTATTTACCTTAAGCATACGGAAAGTTTTTGTCTCGGACCTACAGACTCCTTGAAAGTTGTATTAATTCTTTTTTATGCAATTTTCTATTTCCCCCAAAAGAACATTGAATTCGTGCATAGCCATTGTGAAGTATTCGTAGAACTTAGTGTCACCGTGCACTAATTGTTTAAATAATGTCCAATATTTTCCTTCAATTTTTCTCCTCTTTGACATTGGATGAACAGCAAAACGTCATTTTATTCTCTTCTCTTCATCTAATAATAACACTATGCAAGCTATATGTTTTAAAGATAAATGTGAAGCCATTTTTAAACGATGATCTACACTCTACGCCAGGGATGAGCAACCTTTTTTTACAACGGGCCAGCTACAAATTTAAGAATGTTGTACGGGCCGCATGTAAGAAACTTATGATAATACAAACACTGAATGGTAAACTCAAATTATCTCTATATTAACAAAATAAACCTAGATAAACAAAAACAAAATAAAGAAGGATATATGTGGACGAAGATTATTTAATGAGAAATTTAGCATTGCTTCTTTGCCATCAATTGGTCTATTTCCAAAAATTAAGGTAAGACGCCTAGGGTACAGTGAGGCTGCGGGACACTAGGTATTTTTAAAAGTCAAAATCTAAAATGTTTGAAGGGCCGCACGAGAAAGTGTGGGCCGCGGATTGCACATCCCCGGTCTACGCTATACCAAATAAATCGTTTGACTGTGCCTGTCGTTTCCGGACGAGAACTGTTTCCGCCATCGTGGTATAAACACTTCTTGATTTTGTCGGAACCGAACCGTGCCGTGACGGTCCTGTCTGAACGGATAGTATAAGTCAGGCCTCGGATTTCAGTGATCTTTCGGGCCGATTTTCAGAGGCAACGCCTCCTTTCCACCACCGCGCGTCTTGGCCCAGCGATCGCCAATCGGCTCGAAGCTCCTCAGGCGCGTAGCATATGAACCGCGCGGGTCGCATTAAGGCGACACTCGTATCAATAGGATTCCACATCGTCCCCTGTCCCATGGACCGCTGTTCATATGCTACGATCCTTAGGAGGTTGGAGCCGCTAGGCGATCGCGGAGGCCAAGACGCGCAGCGGGAGAAAGGGGGCGTTGTCTCTGAAAATCGGCCCGAAAGATCACTTAAATCCGAGGCCCGGTATAAGTGACCCTTAAATGTATATTATATTATCGATACGACACGACCAATAAGTGGTTATTCCATCCGGCACGATCCATTTCAGTCGAAACTATTGCCACAGACGGAATGTGTCGGAACGCGGTATATAACGGTTTGCATTCAATAACCTTAAGAATATTTTGTCGGGTCTGTCGGGTCGTCTCTGAACCGATAGTATAAGTATCCCTTTAGACGGGACGGTCGGAACGCTGTATATAACCGTCTGCATTCAATAACCCTAAAGAATATTTTGTTCGGTCTATCGTGTCGTATCTGAAGCGATAGTATAAGTAGGCCTTAACGCGTATCATGCTTGTAAACAATGTTTACACAGCATATAAAAGTTACTGACAAGGGAAGTTCGGCAACTCGAAAATTCAGAAAAATTTGATACTTTGCAGAAATTTAGTTCATATTATAAAAGCAACGGAACAATTTTTGTTTCCTGCTAGAAAACGGTCCTTGGGGTGAAAACACCCCTCCTAAGAAATCCTGACTTTTGATTATATCGTGAATAATTAAGAAACTGTTTAAGATACAGGAAGAAAGTTACATTAAAAGTTGGCTGGCTCTTTATGGTCTATAATCCGGATATGAGAAATTTTGAAAAAAAATTTTTTTTTTGAAAATTCGTAAAAAATTTTGTTTGAAAATTCCCGTGCCCCCGTCATATTTTTAGGCCAATTTTTTAGTATAAAAAGGGCACGAAAACCACTCTCGGGAGCTCAGTATAAATCCACTAGCTTCGTGCCATGTCGGTATGTACCTTATATTAACTCATTCCTATAGCAGTCATTTGCAGTAACGTTCCACAAACAGATACACTTTAACCTATCGAGGTGTATCGACTTATTAAAAGTTACGAGGTCGCATTATTAACAATCCTGTGGCTCCCAGTTCAGAAATAAGCTCTGGTTCGTCAACGCACTTCCTATCTTATTGTAAGAAACTCTTAAGCAACCAATCCTCGGCTTTGTAGCCGCACCTCTGCCCTCGGCTCGTAACAAGTATAATCCCTGGTTTGGCAAATGTAATCGAAAAGCTGTGGGGTAAAAATTTAATATGCAATAGTGGATTGTCGATTTATACGAGATTTAATCCGTTCCGTGCTCGATAGAAACAAACATCGATATTTCTGTCACTGTACTCCATGTCCATTTAGAAGCATTGTCATCAATTTATTTCTAAAACAAATATTGGGTTGTTCGAAAAGTTTGTAACGAAATATGAGGAATAGAGATACAGATACTATATTTACTCTGAGTTGAGAGCTACCTAATTGAATATTTACACAGTTTATTTCAGCGATTTTTAATGATTTATCCAATAAATGACGATCCATATTGTGGGTTGTTTTTGACTAACGTTTTATATATATATTTAATTATTTTTGTTGGGTGTGGGAGGAGGGGATTGTGGTTTTAAAATTAGCGATCCACTTATGCACAATATTCTCATGAACTATATTTGTAATCGGTACATATCGCTTTGTGGTCTGTATGATTATCCCACACTTATAATAGTAGCAGAAACTTTCTCTTGACTTGCAACTTTTAATCAGTGTTCGCCAAGTACAATACAACGATTATCTTTCTTCTCGGGTATGTCTCACAATCAGAAGTGATGATAATTCGGATGGCATTTGTTTGGTGTAACATTGAAGACAATAACAGTCATCAAAAGTGTTAATATTAACACCAGGGAACTACTCTACAAAGTTCCCAAACAACAATAAATATAGTTTATTTAAAATGAGGAAGCTGTACAGAATCTTCAGACGTATGCGCAATGATTAAAAACTGGGCTCTATTTACAGTATGTACTTCGAAGAGTTGAAAAAAGAATAAAAAAATGCACGTATATAAATGTTACAGCAGTTTAGTATTGGTTACTTTTGGTGTAATTGTGAAAAAGTCTGATTAAAAATTAAGAATTTGAAGCCGACTTTCTAAACCATCGACTTGGTTTCCTCTTTGAAACAATAAATTTTCGTAAAAACAAAGTGATAATATAAAAATATTAAATTAAGATTATGTAATTTGTAAATTCATATTTCGATTTTTCGTTATTCAAAATTTTCGCTAATATTCTATTCTATATTTTTAACCCTGACAGGAAATTAACATTTACCTATTATATCAAAGTAAAACAGTTTTTACAAATTTTTAAATAAAACAAGAATAATTGTGCTTGTAATTGTTTCATCATAAATCTTATTATTTGTCATTAATAACTCTAAAAATATGTAATTGTACCCTTTTGAACCTTTTGTTTAAATAACTGAACAGAAATTAATTAAATACAAGATTACCTAAATAAAATGTTTTGGCATATTTAAAGTACAAAAACATGGAAAGTATTTATAATATTAAAAATAAGTGTATTTATTTTATCGCAATGTTGTTATTAGTTAAATAGGTTTAGTTTTTCCCTTTCGGCCTCAAAATGGGATTACATATTCTGTTACATAATCTGTGTGTGAGATCTTTTTCCTTGCGATTCTTCTCTTCTTTTTTCCATGACCATTCGCATCCACCCCGCCCCTTCTTCGCCTCCCTTTAGTATCCCTCTTATCGTTGCGTTTCCTCTTCTCAGCTCCTTGCACTGTTGGAGCATGTGACCCAGCGTCTCTCTGGCCCCTTTACATAGTCTACATATGCTGCCTCTTTTTCGTCCTTCCAGTACTTGCTTCCCCGCTCTTCATTCCCACATCTGAATCTTGCGATCATGCTTTGGTCTCTGCCTCTGTAGTCTCCATTTAGGTAATTAGCTCTCTGATTATCCCTAATTTCTGTGTAATGTGCGTTGTATCTGCCTCCTAGTACTGTATCGTATTGCCATTGAACCTGCTCTGCCCTGTCTCTTTGCCCTAGTTCCTCAGCAAAATCTCTCCCTCTCCCTTTTTCCATTTCTATTTCCTGTATATCCATCAATCTTTGCCTATAGTATGCGTCTCTCATTTCCTCCCACTTCGAATTTTTCTCTTCTTGCATCGCGTCTATTTCCCTCCAACATTCTTGAACTATTTTATTCTTCTTCGACCGCTTCGTTTTTGCCTCATATTTTATAGCTCTTTCCCCCCGCTTCTATCCTTCGTCCGTTTTTGTTTCCTCCAAAATTAGATATTCTGGTGTGGTGAAGTCCAGACCTAACGTCCATCTTATGTATTTCTCCTGTATTTTCTCTACTTTTTCTGCTTCCATCCGTCCCCAGATTTCTGCCGCGTACAGCAGGATACTTTTCACTATGCTTCTGAAAATTCTCATTCTTCTTTCAAAATTGTCCTTGAACATTCTTTGTCCTATTCCCGATATCTGCGCCATTGCTACTCTTGCTTTCTTTTTGACTTCCCTTATATGCGTCTCTCTACCCCCGTTTTTCTGCAAATTATACCCCAAGTATTTGAATTCCTTTACTTCTGCCAGACTATTCCCCTCCCAGCTCCATTTTCCCCTTCTCTTTCCTCTTCCTTTATGGAAAGTCAACACCTTTAATTTCTCTGCGTTCAGTTGCAACCCTTTCCTTTCAACGTATTTTCCGAATCGTCTTATCATGTCCTTAAGATCCTTTGGCTCATTGTCTAGTAACACTATATCGTCCGCGTATGCTAGAGTCCAGATTTTTTCTTTTCCTACTCTAACTTATCCTGCTTGGTTTTTTCTCACGGTCTCCTCTAGGTCCGCTACATATATTGTAAATAACGTTCGACTCGTCTATTGTCGACCTACCGCTCCTGAATGCAGCTTGGGTTTACTTTGAATTGGTACACTTTGAATTCCACCACTTAAAGCTGCCCAATTTCCATTTCTTGATTTTCACTCCCTCTTTCCGTACTGCATTATTTACCATTTTGACCATTTCTTCTACCATTTCATTTACCCCTGTCCTATTATAGTTTATTTTGCTTAATTCCGTTTGAAACTCTCTCTTACCTACCTCTGTCCAAACTCTTCTCTCTCTCCACCTCTCCCCCTGGTTTTCCTCCCGTTCTCTCCTGCAATGTTGTTATTATTGTCAGTGATATTTAGAATTTGCCTGATTAAAAATAAGTTTAAGGAGCTGGGCAGCAGCTAGGAAGACGCAAACTTTTATATACGTTTAAAAGAGTTATTGTAATCAAAATGATCCATATCATTAAATTTTTCATTTAAACTTCAAGCAATTTAATATTTCACCCCACCCTCATTAAATTTAGATGCCTTCGACGTTGCTTTCATCGAGAATCTAGGTTAATATGTTTCTGCAGAATATCAAATAATCCAAGTGACAATTTACCGATTTAAACTTTAAACAATATATATGGTGTATCCTCTAAGATTTGCCACCATTTTTCTGGCATTCCCGATAATCTGCCAAAGAAAAGTTGTAAACAAAAATTAGTCATCCGCACATTTCAAGATCCGAAAATTTAAAAAAAAAAGTTGTTTTCAATGAAAAGCCAGTCATTTTGTATTCAAGGTCATCGCAAGGTCATAGTATAGGGGGCCGTTGAATTCATATTGACGTCAGCTAGAGCTCTGTAAACCAAAGTGTATAGTGTTATTTAAAAAAGTCAAGTCAATATCAAATCAACTAGATTCATAAGTCACATGTTGGCATCCTCTGTTGATTGTTAAAATGTTTTTTGCTTTATCTATCGCTTATTTGAGTTTAGATACTATCATACATACATAAGTATGTACATATGCGATAGTTTATCTAATCGATGCATAACGTTCAGATCGAAAGTGTGAAAAGAAAATTTTCTTTGGCCAGCTTTACGTATGTACAATACATCGATATGCACATTTTTTGCATCTTACTAATTAATGCGAACACATATTAAATATATACAGGGTGACCCTATTTTGCTGTTTTGAGTAATAATAAGAGATAAATTTCATATAAACGTAGGTTAAAAATGTTTCGCTAAAACATTATACCGTGCAATGAAAATAAAAATAATATTTAAATTCGTTTCTTTTATAGGCATGTCCTGTGGCAGATCCGAGGAAGCTAAATATTCATTTAGTTGCACATACTCACGATGATGTTGGTTGGTTAAAGACAGTCGATCAGTATTACTTTGGAAGTATGTATTTCATACATATACAGTAGTCCCTCGAACAACGCGGGGGTTCGGGACAGCGACCGACCGCGTAGAGTGAAATCGCGTAGTTTCGGAGCACCCCCCACCACCCCTATTTTACCCCCCACTACCCCGATTGTACCCCCGCCATCCCCGATTTAACCCCCTCCTCGCCGGTTTTACCCCCTCCACCATAACAAACAAAAACCGCGTATAACCGAAACCGCGTTGTTCGAGGGATTACTGTACATATATTCATTTAGTAATCATTTTTTAGAATATAATAAAAATCATATTAATATTCATAGTAACAATACGGTATTTATTTGAGTTTTATTTTTCTTTTTTTTTCTTTTACCAAAGGTCGCACAAATATTCAGAAAGCTGGGGTGCAATATATTCTAGATAGTGTTATTCAAGCGCTGCTGGCTGATCCTGAAAGAAAGTAATTATGACATTTTTGTTAATGTTCAGTAAAATATTTAGTTACACATATTATCCGCTGTTTCTTTAAATACTACATATATCGTTGAATTTTGAATACGGAGGACAATATTATATAACAGTATGTGTACATTGCCGTTCAAAAATTTGAGTATTCAGTAATTCTTCGCTTGGCGATCACCACGATCTCTACCGAGGACGCTCGCGAATCATCCCCAGCACTGGAGGGGCTCCTCTAGTTCTGAGTGGACGAAGCAATTCGACACCTTTTGACTAGCCGACACGTCGCAGCGGCTGTCGGCCACGTTAACCATGTAAAGATTAAATGCCTTCGTGTCGGTGAGACAACACTAATGCAACGGCGTAACTTTTTTATTGTTACTTATATCGCTATAATTTTTTTTTTGAAATATTGCTGAGATCGTGGTGATTAAAATGAAACCAAACACGATAGAATTTGGATTATATTTACATACTTACTTAGTAATATTATACGTAATGGGCAAGGATCCTTACAAGAAAAGCTTGCGAACGGTCGTGCTCAGTTCTTAATATAACTTTACGGACTTAGAAAGTAGTCAAAAATATTACATACATATTTAATAATAGTAATTAATGAATATGTAGAGTACTTATCTAGTGACCCGATGCTGCTCACTGCTCCTTGGAGTAATTTTTTTTTTTTTTTTTTTTTTTTTTTTTTTATATAGGGTGGAGGGGAAAATGCTTTGCGCACACCAGGTGTTCAGAGTCCGGTAGTGTGGGACTCCTCTGTATTAGAGTTTACCCACTAAAAACCCCTCCCCCATATTCTCACACAACTTATAACTAATAACTACACTTCTACACTGCACTTCTACACTGCACATTTACACTGCACTTACTTTTTTAATAAATAAGCTTCCAGGCCTTTAATATGATATTTTACATGTGACTCTTCATTCTTTGTCAATTTCTTCAATTTTTCGAACACTTCTTCGAGAGCTTCTTGTCTCTTTTCCCCGTCTAGCTCTTCTTCATCACTTTCTTCTTCTTCCGCGGGATTTTCCTCTTCTGAGTCCGGTTGGTCGTCGATTAACATGCTCTCAGCTTCATCACAATTGGACAAAAATTTAGTAATATGCTCGCGCGATGTTGTTGCTGCATCCGCGTCAGCACTTTCCTTTTTGCCATACGCACGTACAAGGCGTATACCGTGGCGTCTTTTTACCTTTGCCAACCAGCCCATGCTGGTTTTGAATTGTGACGACGATGGAACATTTTCCTTTATTTCTGCTGCTTTCTGCAGCATTAAAGCGTCTGTCACAATTTCTCCTAATGCTCTCCTTTCCAAAAACCAAGACACTAGCCGTTGTTCGACTTCTTCGTACAACGGTTTTCTAACTATTTGCCGCCTTCTTTGCATTTTATTTTTGTCTGCAAATGATCTGACGCTTGCAGCATTTCTCCTTATGCTTCTTATGGTTGAAGGATGCACACCATATTTCGCAGCAATTGCTGATACGGATTGCAACGAATCTAAATCTTCCAAGACATTTAGCCGTTGCTGCATATTTAAAATGCACCGCTTTTGAGCTTCCATTTTTTTCAGTTAAACTCACGATTGTCACGATTAATAATATAAAATAATAGAACGTCGGAGAAGGAACTGAACGTAAATAGATAACGCTGTTCTATCTTAGACGCTTGAATCAGCTATCCTTTTTTAAATATTCTGCTAAACGACTGTGAGGACTGTTCCGATCGGCGATCGATACAAGAATGCCCTCGCTGCCTCGTGATCGCCAAAAAGACGCGCTGCCCGGTTTTTTCCCGGCGCCATGGCTTCAAGGGCCTAGGTCACGTTTTCCCTACGGCCTATGGTGTCCACTGGGTACGTGCGCCATCGGGTCCGGCGCTGACATACAGTAATTCTTCGCTTGGCGCTCGCTACTCGGGACCGCCAGCGCCAGCGCACCGTGAGCGCCAAGCGAATTTAGGCGAACTTTGGGTTCGTAGAAATTGCGGCGGAACTTGAGAGCCCGGCTACTGTGGAGGCACCGATATCGGCGGCCACAGAAAGGGACAGCGAGCGAAAGAAAGAGAGGAATGAGAAGTCGGGCGTCAGTAAAAGATTAAATGCTTCGTATCGGTGAGACAACACTAATGCAACGGCGTAACTTTTGTATTGTTACTTATATCGCTATAATTTTTTGTTTGAAATATTGCTGAGATTGTGGTGATTAAAATGAGACCAAACACGATAGAATTTGGATTATATTTACATCCTTACTTAGTAATATTATACGCAATGGGCAAGGATCCTTACAAGAAGTTTTTAATATAACTTTACGGGCTTAGAGAATAGTCCAAATCTAAACCTATATTCCAATAGTGTTCGCGACGCCTTCGACCTCGTCGAAACACTTCAAAACGATAGTTATGGCCGGTCCACGTGGGAATAGGAAGAATATTGGTCAGCGCGAGTAGACTCTTTTTCAGGTTTCGTTTATTCACTTTAGTTTGTGGAACCTTAAACTCGGGGAGCTCGGGCTCCTCCGCCGTTCTTATGATTCTTTAGCACAATAGTCACTCTCCTTTCGCTCATGCCACACGACACTCTCACTCCAGTCTTCCGCTCTCGTAGCTTGCCACCGAACTAACTCCTCGCGTTCGGTGCTCACTCATACACACACACGCACACTCAACTGACACACCAGGCGCCGTGTTTACCGGCTCCGCCGGAACAAATAGGCTTCCTCAAGATAGGATGCACATTTATTAGTATGGTTTTATGTTTTTCGAGAAGCCCATGCAAGCACATAATAATGAAATGCCACATGCAAAACTGAAATCATCAGCCGCATTCCCGGCGCTCGTCGAATTCGTTTCGTGTTCCTCGAGTAACGTAAAGGCGGCGATAAAGGTCTCAACGATAAGAAGGCTTTCAGTAGCCGCGACCCTCGCGGCTACTCGAGGAACACGAAACGAATTCGACGAGCGCCGGGAAGGCATAGACGACGAAACAGCCGACGGCTCTGTTTTCGGCGCTTCAACCATACCACACGTTTCGTTATTGCATTCAATTGCGGCTGATGATTTCAGTTTTGCATGTGGCATTTCATGGTAATTATTTAGAAAACTTGAATAATATGTGCCTCCATAGTAGAAGTGCCTCTGATTTCAAAATTTTTTGTTCGTTAAAATGGGAGATTTTGGCCAAAAACTAGATTTTTGTTTTTTCCCTGCAACTACCCTCCCAGTTGAGTTACAGGGTTGAAACTTGGCACAAATTGGTTTTTCTTGATAAGCTATCGAATGGCATCTCACAAGTTGAATTTGGTTTAGGGGCACATTTGACCCCCTTATCTGGCTAGAGCCTTTCTATGAACCCAAAGTTCGCCTAAATTCGCTTGGCGCTCACGGCCGGTCCCGAGTAGGGAGCGCCAAGCGAAGAATTACTGTACATGCTAATAAGAAAAATATTCTTCAGATTGTACTGTATACAGTATACAGTAATTTCTCGATGAGTGCCCGGCGATCGCGCTTCATATCCACCACTGGGGGGATCTCCCCGGGTTCTGACAATGAGTGGCAGTAATCAACTGACACGCTTTGACTAGCCGACACATCCCGGCGGCTAATAGCTGGGGTAATCCTTGAAAGGTTAAATGTCTTCGTATCTGGGAGACCACACTATTG
Organism: Nomada lathburiana; assembly: GCA_963667235.1. Taxonomy (NCBI): domain Eukaryota; kingdom Metazoa; phylum Arthropoda; class Insecta; order Hymenoptera; family Apidae; genus Nomada; species Nomada lathburiana. Next base: position 2,174,968 of record OY763905.1, read on the forward strand.
CAAACGTGTATTTTTTTTATTCTTACGTATTGCGCTATGAACATTGTATTAAAATATTCGTGAAGCTGTTGTCATTAAAATGAGACAAAACACGATATGGTTTGGACAATTTTTACTTACACGTTTACATAATAAAACTCTTACCCACAGATTTTTTTTTTTTTTAGAGGACGGAAAAATGCTTTTCGCACTCCAGATGTTGACTTTCCGGTAGTGTGGGACTCCCCTTATTAGGGTTTACCCACTAAAACCCCTCCTCCATATTCTCACATAACTAAAGTAATAACTGCACTTCTATACTGCACCTATACACTGCATCTATTCACTGCACTTATACACTACACGTACCCTGCACTTATTACGACGGAATAGAAGTTTCCAGGGCTTTGAGTATGTATTTCACGGCCGGTGGATAATTTCTTGTCCCTCTTTGCAGTTTTTTAATCATTTTTTTTGCATATTCTGGGGTCCATTTCTCGTCTAGCTCTTCTTCTGCATCATTTTCTTCTTTCTGTGCGGAATTTTCATCTTCTTGGACTGATTGCTTCTTCCAGACTTTAAAACCGCTGACGGATCTCTTCTGTTCTCCTGCCAGCGTTCTGGATGGGGCAGCTTTCCAAAGTAGACCACTTTCGTCCATATTATAAATATTCTCCGGCTCTATATCTTCTTCTTCCACTATGTCCTTAAAATCCTGCACGAAAGATGGTGCCGCATCCACATCAGCACTTGCCTTTTCGCCATATGCATGTAGAAGGCGTATACTGTGGCGTCTTTTCACATTCACAAGCCAGCCCATGCTGACTTTGAGTTGCGAACAAGATGGAACATTTGCCTTGATGAAGGGTGTGGAAAAATACCGATGATTTCTAAAATGCGTGTATGTATGGCAGCAAAATGGAAATTCCTGCTCATTTCCTTGTTACTGTACCCACGCGTCATTAAACGTCACTTGAGGATTAAGAATTTGAGGGCAAGGCATTATGATACGTTCGCTTTTTCGCTTTTTACTGTTCTTGGCATTCAAAAAATATTAATTACTTATTGAAGTCTCTACTTTAATGTATATCTGTTCCTTCAGTTAATTGTTCAAAGGATTAGTGCGCGAAAATAACAATTCGGGAAAAATCAATACAAGACTGAACTTTCGCTTCGGTCATAAACAACCCAGGTTGGCCGCCGAGGTTTATGCCTATTTATTGTAGTATGCTTTTATCTTTTTCTTCTCTAAATGCTTCCCTGTATGCTTCTCTTATATTCGCAAACGTATTTTGCGAAAGGCAATTAAGAAACGTGTTGTATGGTAAAGCGATCAGGTAGCTCCCCCGCCGAGAAACAGCCGTCGACCGTAACAGGTGGTCACAAGCGTTTCTCATGGGGCTATTTTATTAACACTTGTTAATTTCATTGGTTTTTTGTCCTGTTTTATAGATAATACGTACTTATGAAGTTGCAAAAAATATAAGTAAAAAATATAAATAAAGAATTCCCCCTTTTTAGTTCTGTTGGAATTTCTGAAACATTCTTGTGTTCCTCTTTGAAAAAATGTATCCTTTGCATAAGTCGTTTTTGTCTGTTATGTGCAAAGTTTTTTCCCCTCAAGATTTTAACTTTTCTGCAAGCTCCCGGATACAAAATTACTCGTCCTCAAAGTGATGATAGCATTTACGATTTCACTACTCATTTCAAAAGTGTACATTATTTGTTAATATTTTCATTTTCGTGTGGAATACAAATATGGTAGGCGTGCCCAAACTTTTGAGCAGTGGTGTATATATCATAGTGCATATTTAATAATCTATTAATTAAAACATAATATAATATAGTGGTGTTCGAATATAGGTAATAATAATTATTAATTGCAATCTCATGCAATAATACCCTTCGCACTTAATGTTACACAAATTTCATTTTTACACGATATTTGCCTACCACGCCAGGTTCATCTACGTGGAAACTGCTTTCTTATGGAAATGGTGGTTAAGACAAGACGAGAAAGTGAAGGAAAACGTACGCAATCTAATCAATCAAGGCAGACTAGAAATTATCGGTGGTGGTTGGAGTATGAACGATGAAGCAGTTACTCACTATCACTCTCTCGTGGACCAATATACCTGGGGCTTCAGGTAGAACGAACAATTTCGATCAACTTAAACATAAACAAAAAATATTCGAAGCGCGAGAAATTAACATATAACTTTTACACTTAGTTATCAAACGCGTTTCCCATGCACACGATTATGCACAAAATTCTACTGAAACGTTTGTTAATATTTAATTGTCAAACATTATTCGAACTCATACCTGGGGAATAGAATATCGTGTATTAAATTAAAGTTAAAGCAATATCATTTTTCAGTGGTATAAATACGTTCAAATGTCAGTAACGCAACACATTTAATAACTATTGCATTAAACATTTGCATAATATTCCTTAAGGGAAAGATTAAGATACAGATTTTAGTGTGCGCGCTGTTGAATAATAGAAATCATTTTCTGTCAACAACAGTTCTGTAACAATAAAAATATTGTTTCCATATAACGCTGTAAGTATTTAACCGTGCTGTAGGAAGGTTGTTTTATTTTATATCGGCCACTTTCTACAGCTATGGAAGTCCTTTACGAGCTCTCCTAAAGTACTCAAAATTAAATCACCATCCAAAATTTGTTAGAGAGTTCTGATTTCATTCATCTTTGTCATTATTTCATTCTAAATTCTTCAGACGTCTTAACGATACATTTGGAAGCTGTGCAAGACCACACATAGGATGGCAAATCGATCCTTTCGGCCATTCAAGAGAACAGGCATCTCTATTCGCACAATTAGGATTCGATGGGATGTTCTTCGGTCGTTTGGACTATCAAGACAAGAACAAAAGGCTGAAGGACAAAACAATGGAATTCATTTGGAGGGGAAGTCCAAATTTAGGTGAAGACCAAGCTTAAAGGCCACAGGGTTTCCTGCCTCGTTCATTACATCGTTGTGTATAATTTGTTACAGGAGAACGGGCAAACTTGTTCACGGTTGCATTGTACAACAACTATAGTCCACCGCCGGGTTTCTGTTACGATATTCTGTGTAACGACGAACCAATAATCGATGATCCTGACAGTCCGGACTATAATGTTAAAGAAAGGGTACGCACTGTTTATAATAATTTACGTTCGAATCATTCTTTGCAAGTTAATATCTATGTCAAAATTTATACACGATTTATATTGCATTTATGCTTGATAAATTTACATATTTACAGCTTCTGCTTTTTTCTTGTTTGTTTGATTACTCTGAAATTTGATAATCTCATTAGTTACGGCCATTTAATCGATAACTCGATTGTGATCACGCACCATATCAATTATTTACGTTTACGTCGTTGAAGTTGTACAAAAGACGACAATTATTTTATCGATACATTGTTATTTGATATTTATCAGTAGATACCGAAGAAGAGCTTTTGGTTTACAAAAATTGAAATACAACTGTTAATTAATGTAACGAGCACGCAAATTAATTAATACAATTGTTATCGAATTGTTTGTGAGAATTACAGTAGAATTGTCTGTGTACCTGAAAATTATTAATTATTCGTATTAACATGAATTTTTGTATGTACCATGAATATAATATTACCCGGATAAGTAATCTTTAATGAGATTATGCCACACCACTTAACGGGGTTGAACTACCATTAGCTTTTAATCAGATTTCAGACGTATTCTATTTACAAATTAACCGGCTGACAGTATAATAAAATAGCCACTTCACGTGGCCTTAACAAGATATCGAATAATACAAACTGGAATTTTTATATTTTTCATTAAATTTGTTCGAAACTATTGGAATAGTAGAAATTCTTTCTGCCAAAGTTGGTTGGAAATATGATTTGTTCGTAAAGTCCACGAATAATTTTAAACATTCGTTTCACTAAACATAGATCAAATAAGTTCAACGTAGTGGAATAATGAAAATTTGAATTAAGTTCAATTAAGTACGAATTGGACATCATTGAAGAAATCTCACCAATTTATTGGAATTAATCACGGAATGATTTACTGAAAAATATAACTTCAATTATCGTCATAATTGTTTGCATCGCACAATCATTTTGCTCATATAAAAAAAGATGGTGAAGGTGACTTCATGAAATTTTAACCAAAAAGAAATTTCGGTTACTCATTCGAGAACCACTGTGCTCAAGTAAAATCGATAACATAACTATAAAATTTACTTGAAGAGTTATACTGACTTAGAAATGAACATACAGGATGTCCCATGAATTCTGTCCACCCGAAATATCTTCGTTATTTCAAACAATGCGCAAAAATGTTTCGAATTAAAGTTATGGGATTTAGAGGAATACATAACATGGTAATAGTGGTTCCTTGGCAAGTGGATCTGTAGAGGAGAGAGGAAGGCCGCTTTTGTTTTTTTAAATGGAATGTCATTTTGTGGAATGGAATTTTAAATGAAACAGTGAATTCTGAGTATAGAAGTACTAAAATACATTTACCGTAAAACTTTCCGTTTCTGAAACATGTAACTTCGTTAATCCTATGAGACAGTAATAATGATCATTACGAAGCATATTCAAATTACGCACAGTGTTATCCATGGGAAGTTCGTGGGATGTCCTGTATATAACATAGTTGAAAGAAAAGCGTTTCTACATTATTAAAAAAATTAATTTGCAAAGGATGATTCAAAGTACTACAACATATGCTTTCATCGACCTCGTATTTCCTTCCTTTCTACTAACTCTATTAGTTCTATTGTTGGTACCTCTTTCCACTAACAGAAAATTCAATTTAAGGAAACTTACTTTTGCACTAACAGCAAAGCTTTTTGCTAGCTAGTATTGCTTGCAGTATCCGGTAGTGTATTTGTCATAAACATGTCGTGATAATTCCATGCAAAAATGTAGTTTGTGTTACAACTGCAAGCCTTGAACTCATTCTGGACTGATAATGATATGTCTTGTAAAACAGATCGATACATTTTTGCAATACGTGGCTCACCAAACTGATGCATATCGTACAAATAATGTTTTATTAACAATGGGAGGAGATTTCACTTATCAACAGGCGGAAATGTACTTCATTAACATGGATAAACTAATAAGGTAGTTTTATTGCATCAAGCATTTCTTTCTTTTCAATAATACTTGCGTACAGAGAGTATAGGAACGAAAGGAAGGGAAAGGTCCTAAGAAATTAATAAACATTTAATGCCTCGTGTTGGTAAGTAAAATGTGTGTAATTACGTTATTGGCAGGTTGAAAAACTTGTGCAATATGCCCATCGCCAAGCAGCGTCATACAAGACTAACAATGTTATCTTTACAATGGGCAACGACTTTAATTATCAACACGCTGAAATGTGGTTCACTAACTTGGATAGGTTGATCAGGTAAACTATACTTAATTACCAATGTTATTGGAACATTTATTTGGTTTACACTGGTCTACAGTTTACACTCGCCACATTTACGCTGTATAATGTGTGTACACGTTTTTAAATAGTTCGGAAGATTTGTAGTTGCAGTAAACAACATTGGGCCACAAAGGGTGATACGGAATAGAAGATTAGCAATGACTTCTTTTCTATTTAATCCTATGTGTTTAATTTTCTTTTACTGAACTATCAGCACTGACCCAATTAATTTTTACAGGGGAATAAACTAATTTGCAATAATTTGTTGATTGGTATTTATTATTGTTAAGAGTAAATCTGTATGGTAGTTTTGAACGCATCCAAATGGGTGTAATACATATTTAGGGGTACGTTTGGTTTAGATTCATTGCAAGTGTCAGAAAATATAATATTCCTTCTCTTTCTCCTTTTACTTTTGCATTCGAACAGACTAATACGAGGAAAAGGAGACAATCTAGAAGATGTTGAATTAAAACGTAATTGTTTAAACACTATAATCGACGACATTTGAAACATAACAGAAGCTGCATGTGTTTGAAAGACACAAACTGATATTCTGATTCTAATAAAATTAGATAATAAAATTAGTACAAAAATTTACAGTAAAAGAAAGGCCCCATTGAAGAGAGCAGTTGCTAAACAGAGGTATTGCGTAAACACGTTATGAAAATCTGAAGAATCACGATTAAGTATGAAATAACGATAATACTGATATTACTAATTTGCAGTGATTATTATTATCGTCAATACGTAATACACGAATAGGTACAGATTTTGTTCAGTCAAGTACATCTTGAATAGATTGTTTGTCGAGAAAGAGTTACTAATCTGGAGATAAGTTAGCTAATCTGAAGATCTCAATGATTACGATAAAAAGTGCTGTCACTCAACTTGACAGATGCTAATAATTTGTAAACATTTTGAATACATATTTTAAGTATAATTGCTTAATGAATTTTTTCACACCACTATTATTTAAAACAGAATTGTAGAGGCCTTAATGCAATAGTGAAATGTGTTTTGCATAAAACAAACGAAATACAATGAAAAAGTTTTGAGATATAAAGAATGAAAGAAATTCTATTTATGAAATTTTGTAAACTAGTGAACAAACGTTATAACACATAAAATGACTAATTATGTTTCCAACATTCAATCGAATATCCCATTGATATAAATATATGTATAATATTCTATTAAACTCTGGAAGTGAAAGGAAAAAATAGTCTGAATTGTAATGGCGTCGAATCAAAGTATTTTATTCGTTCCATTTTTTTCTATGACCATTATTTTGAACAGTTACATACGTATGTATATTAATTATTAATAGCTTGCATGTAACAATATTCTTCATACGTACTATTTTATTCCTGATAGATACGTGAAGGACCTCCGTGGTTCCGAAATAAATATATTTTACTCAACGCCATCGTGCTATCTGAAAGCAGTACATGATGCGCAACTTCAGTGGTCGACGAAATCTGATGACTTCTTCCCTTACGCAAGCGATCCGCATTCATATTGGACTGGTTATTTTTCCTCTAGACCAGCGATTAAATTCTTTGAGAGAATGGGAAACAACCTTTTACAAGTAAGGGAACCATTGTTCGTACCAATATTTTTGCTGAATCGCAGCATTTTTTAATGTAGTAATTTGTTGCCAAATCCCGTAAGTACATAGTGTGTCCAATTTAACTGGGAACAGTTGAACAATTGGTAAGTAGTTGAAACTATTGAAACATTGTTGTTATAAAAGATAGTGCCCCAGAGGGGCACGTTGTGAGGTGGAAATATTTTTCTTGTAAGTGGAGTGATGGTACAGATTTGAAAATCAGGTAAATTTTGTTAGATATCCGCATATAAAGTATGTAATACAGTTATTTTCAATATTTCTATTTTATTTGTGCCGTTGAAAGTCTTACCAAGATCACTTTGTAATATATCATTGCATTTATATTTTTATCGACTACAATGCAGCACTAATCAAATAGAAGGTCCTATACGTATAAAAAGACTTAACATTTCGTTCATATCAATACGTTGTACTGAATAAAATACATTTTGTGTAAAACATTTATTTGATCCAATTAATAGATAACTAATTATTATTGACTCGCTGTATATCACTATAATATTATAACAAAGTTTCGTATGCAAAAACTTTTTCTACCATTCTTAATTATTTTTTCATAAGGAATTAAACATTTTCTGATTATGACACACCCCGTACATGGCAACATTAATGTTTGAATGAAACATGAAAAATAATTGGATTTTTATCATTTCGAAGCGGTTTTAATTTAATGTAAATAAATTTCTAACTATCTGCATAATGGCATATATTATATTATATAATATAAAAAACAAGAAATATGAGGTACAAAGGCATTGGGGCCCCCTCGTATATAAACTAATTGCAAGGCGAACCAAAACAAATATCCATAATTTCAGATCAGTAAGCAATTGTCTGTGTTGACCCATTTGAACGGTTTCGAAAAGCAATTGGAACATTTTCGAGAGGCAATGGGTATCATGCAACATCATGATGCAGTCACTGGAACCGAGAAACAACTAGTTGCAGATGATTACGAGCGCGTATTATATGATGGCATGCAGCAAGGAAGAAATATCATTTCCGAAGCTATAAGGTACCGGACTTTTATTCACAATTTAAAAAAATTATCCCCAATTTTCTTATCGCCGCATATCACAGTAATATTAATTTCTTACAAATGACACGTGTAAAGGCCTACTTATATTATCGCATCAGACACGATATGTCGCGGGGCGACAAAATATTCTTCAGGGTTATTGAATGCAGAATTATTATTAACGAAAAACACTGGCCAATCAGAGCACACGTAAGGCGCGCCGCAGCGCGTGGTTCTCAACGGCGCTGGGTCGTCAGTGCGTTGGTTCACGACCACGACCGAGCGCGATTGAGAGCCACGTGATACGGCGCGCGCTCTACGGGCGCTCTGATTAGCCAGTGTTTTTCGTTAATTATTCAAAAACGAAGCTACAAACAAGATTTTGGTCAAGGAAAAAGTTGTTTAGAATCATCCCGGCAATCTGCCATTTCCCGATGTTCCCTGAGTTCTGAGACACCCTGTATACAGCGTTCCGACCGTTTCGTCTCAGGCAGACGGACGGTATTCTGGAGAAGAATATTTTGATTGTAGTGCTTGAGACGTGCTTGATACGTACTTGAACGCTGGTACTATCCAAATATACGTAGATATACCTTTTTCTTCTGTCCTCTTATTTGATAAAAATCTTTAAAATATTTTTACCAACGATTCAAAACCGCGAAACCGATATATGTATTTTGTGTGGAAAGTGTTTTGCAACATTTTTAGAATCTCTAGAATCGTTTGTTGATTTACACATAGCTGTGTGCTGAGAATTGCAGAGGGTTCCGTTAGGTCAGGTTTATGACGCGGGCGAAACTAACGTTATTTCTGCGGAGTACAGTAACTTCTCGATCTGTGTCCGGCGAGAGCTGGTCCGAGATGGATCGCGCTTCATCCCCACCACTGGGGGGATCTCCCCGGGTTCTGAGTGGCAGTAATAAACTGACACGGCGGCTAATACCTGGGGTAACCCTTGAAAGGTTAAATGTTTTCGTATCTGTGAGATGACACTAATGCAACCGTGATTTTTTTTTATTGTTACGTATTGCGCTATTAAAATTGTATTAAAATATTTGTGAAGCTGTTGTGATTAAAATGAGACTAAACACGATATGGTTTGGACAATTTTTACTTATACGTTTACATAATAAAACTCTTACCCATAGATTTTGTTTTTTAATTTTTTAGATTTTTTAAAAATTTTTTAATTTTTATATGTTCCTTCAGTTAATTGTTCAAAGGATTAGTGCACGAAAATAACAATTCGGGAAAAATCAATACAAGTCTAAACTTTCGCTTCGGTCATAAACAACCCAGGTTGGCCGCCGAGGTTTATGCCTATTTATTGTAGTATGCTTTTATCTTTTTCTTCTCTAAATGCTTCCCTGTATGCTTCTCTTATATTCGCAAACGTATTTTGCGAAAGGCAGTTAAGAAACGTGTTGTATGGTAAAGCGATCAGATAGCTCCCCCGCCGAGAAACAGCCGTCGACCATAACAAGTGGTCACAAGCAAAGGGCTGGAGGGATCGAAAAGCGTCTCGCCTGGTCCGAGAGGGATCGTTCGGAAGCGCCCCTTCTTGCGCCGCAATGATCGGTCGGAAGCGCCTCTTGCTCGCTGTACAACAAATTGACAAGCCACGTTCCATCGTATAGAAGTTCAATGAGTGAAAAAGAGAAAGGCTCAGTATCTTCGTATCCGCGAGACAACACTGATGCAACGACGGATCTTTTTTATTTTTATTAATTTTGTTCTGAAAATTTTATTGCGATGTTGTTGACGTTTTTATGCTTAAAATGAGATTAAACACGATCTATGTGATTTGGATCATATATATGGATCATAAGCATGACGCAAATATGATCCAAATTATATCACGTTTGGTGTTATTTTAATGTACATTCAAGGACCGTCTGGTTGCCCGCATTGAGATGGTATCGATTAGAATATTAGAATAAAATAACACATTTCTGACTTTTTACGGTAAACGGTAAACGATTCTGGTGCAGGTGCCATATGGGTCAACCAGAAGGCCTGGTCATTTCTTAGCTGGCTCTGATCCAAGTCGTCTTAGCAATCACCCGGAAGACTAATAACCTACCATGAACCGTCCCTCCAGCACAATAGCGGACCCATGTTCGCATAATAAATGAAACGCGAACATGTGCGATGCAGACGGAGCAGGCCGTACAAAGGTGCAGTTCCACGGGCAGTTCCATCTACCATAAGGGTAGAAACACTGTTTAGTTTCGACTGAAACGGACCGTGTCGGATGGTACAACCACTTCTTCGTCGTGACGGACCAACCGCGCCGCGACCATCGTGTCTGAAGCGATAATATAAGTAGACCTTAAGCCATAGATCTGTATTGTTTAGCAAACAATGTTAATGAAATTAGTGAATGTTCTGGCGTATTTTCCAATCAGGTGCTTGGAAAATTTACTGGGTGTCCCACGTGAAATAGACCAGCTGAATACGTATCTCTCTGCACGAACACTTCCCCCCTCGGTACACAGGTCGCCCTTGCCCTCCTAAATAATGTAAGACTAATTTTAGGGTAGAATTACCCAGTGATGATTAAACAACTATTTATTCGTACTACTCGCTACTGATACAATATTCTACGGATCGCTATCCGTACGTTCTCGACGCTGGCGTTCTATAGAGTGCCCCGACGCTCCATCATGGGTGCCCCCAAAGGCAGGGTCGTCGGGCCCACGACGTAGTACATTCAAGGGCCTGCTTTACGGCACCCCCAAATGTATACCGATCCCGCTCGCGTATCGGCCTCTCGGTGACATATCCCAGATGTGTATACCGGGCGCTCCGAACCCTCGGATTATCTTACAATAACTTCTAAATAAAATATTACTTAAACTAATGGCTTTTCGACATAAATACCTGTTAGATATAGTATTCTATATATTTATGTCAAGATTATTAAGCTCGAGATTATAAAGTAACGACTGCAATGTTCCAAGGTTCTGGGGTAAGTGCCATGGGGTTCATCACAGTCCTCTTTCCGAAAGGCATTGCCTTCCCCACTCCGTGGCCAGATCCTCCAGGAACAGAATCCCTATTCTTTAGCAATGTGACGTCAGGTCGCTTGCCATACTTAAAGTCTCTATCTCTTGTATATATTAAACAATCCCTCGACACTCGATAGCTAGAAGACCCAGAGTGGTCGCCAGCCACCGCCTGCCGACAGGGCGTTTGGTCCCATTCATACACTTTCAAGACATGCAATAAATTAGTCAATCCTAGGACATCCGATATCTGAATGGCGTCGGGCCACCAGCCATCGTCTGTCTCCTAGGTTGACGATTGCCAAAACACTCTCCGACCACCCGTAGGACTGCATCCCCATCATAAATTACACACAGGGTGCCTAGTACTTGACCACCCGATCCTCTTTCTTTCATTAAAAATACGCTAACGCTAACATACCTTAATAGTTTTTTTTATGGGAAATGCATGGCTGTGATCAGTGTCAAGATCAGTGCCTTAAAAATTATATCATTCCATTTAAAAAATCGAGTGTCACCTCCATGTGTAATTTCGATGTGTCCCCATCGCAGCCACACAGCTTCTCTCTGAACTATTTTTTCATATAGCGGGTAGTTTATAAGTAATTCGCATTTATGGGTTCAACTGGAATACCCTGTATATTTTAGGCTTATTTTATAGGCGTACATATATCCATTTACAACTGTTGTTGCGCCACCCTGTATGTATATATGGTACCTATACATATACAGAACGACTCAAAAAGAACTGCTGTCTAAAATAACTTATTATTGACGTTATCAAAAAGGGTTTCAAATAAGATATGTTACATTCGAGGGTACTAACTAGATGCATGCATTTTTATATTTTTATGTCCCCTATTTGGTGAGATACCAACGTAACTTTCAGGTTTTATATAGCTAAACATATTTTCATTATTGCTATGTCGCAGCTGACAAAAGGACAAATTCAACGACCTGAGTTGTCTTCAAGGCTCAAAATTGAGCGGAAATCTAATCAGACTAATTAGCACTTATTGCATTTATATTGTATAATATTTAACTGACCGTCTAGCTTGACACTACCCTACAGTGTGCTGATATTACATATTAATTAAATTATTATTCTAAAATGTCAGTTAGAAACTAAATTATTTTGTAGAAAATGGGGATCAAATGGACAATCAACATCCGTGAAACAAGATATGTTCTCCTGCATGGAATGGAATATCAGTTCGTGCACGTATACGGAGGAGCAAAATCAAGATTTTGTACTTACGATTTACAACCCTTTGAGCCAGAAAATTGTAACACCTATTCGGCTCCCCACTAAACAGAGCGCATACGACGTTGTGGATCTTACAAGTGTGTATTATTCTATTCACATTAATACTTTAATATCGTCCTGCTGGCCCGTTACGATCGGTAATCAGTTAAGCGGCCTTATAATATTTGGGCCCACAACCACTGGTACGCATCTCACACTGTTGGAAAGCTTATGAATAAAAGTGTCGAACAAGGGTAGTCTGCTACCGCGAACCATTCTTATTGGTAGTAGTAGATTTAGCACAGGAGTAGGCGGTCTGGACTCTTATGTGTATAGTGCTGACCACTACTAACTCAATCTACTGATATCTACGACACCCTGGTGATGCATATGTGTCATTGTTGTCACAAAAGATGTGCGCGAGCAGAAACTATAATTCGTTCAACGGATAGTCATCAGTTGTAAACAAAAACACATATCGGCATTTAGGTTGGACCGAGGCGTATTCATAGTGGTCAGATAATGTAATCGCTATTGCCTTCTGCAGCTGCGAGCCAGATATTGTGGGGATTGGGGCGCATCCATCAAAGAACGTTATAAGGAACATAAGAACAGCGAATATTAAAAAGAGGCCGTGGCGTAGATGGACTGATTGTACAGTGCCCGCCACCAGAATATCTCGGGTTCTATTCCCGATGACTGTCATTCATTTTTATTCGGTTCCTACAATATCTATAAACTTGTACAGCCCATTTTCTAAGGATTAGCGTGTCTTTCTAAACGCAGCGCGCTTTATGACTATACATATTACTTGCGAACCGTTAGCTGAACACTATCTCCATTTGCATACATTAAATAGATAAATAAATAAACCAATACCCTCAGCAGTACGACCATCTCCAAGCTTTCGCGAGTCTTCGTAGTAATAATTCCAACGAGGACTCGTCAGTAGTTTTATTTTTCGACTAGTTATTTATTATATACGACATTGTTCTATCAGTAATTATCACTCCAGCTTTAACAATTAAACATTCCTCTCCAGAGGTGGGTTTCAAATTTGTCTGGGGTGAATTTAAATTCATATTCACCAATAGCTAGCTCGCGAGCTGTTAATTCTGAGTGCGACTCACACACAATCACGACAGAAGTTTTGTCGCAATTATGTAAATTATCCGTTTCTAGTATCGACAATTGACTAGCGTTCAATAATTAACTTTAGCTAATAGCTGTGACCCCTGCCTCTCTCGCGAGCTTTAGCTCCCGAATAATTTGTCCACAGCTGGTGACTGGACTCGTTAAATGAAGTAAACCTATTCGAGTTTTACGTTAGTAGATTGAGTTACTACTGACCAGACTAGGGAAGAAAGCCAACAGTACCAGGACTACAGATTTTAATCTCTACTTTCTGAATGGGAAGTTTGCGGTATCCTTGTTGGACGCCTTTGCTCATCAGCTTTCTCACTGAGTGCCATGTATGCTGGGGTGTTCCCCAGGGGACATGGGCGCAAATATTGTAGTCCTGCTATCAATTAACTTGATCAAAGATTAAAGATACTATAATATTTAGTTCTAGGAGGGAAACAACGTATTTGGAACTTTACATTTTATACAATTTTGTATTCACATGTTTAGAAATGTACTTTCTTCATTTTTTAGAAATTGGGCTTAAATATCAAATATACCTTTTTGTCTACGTGAACTGATTTAAGTAGCATAATGAATATTCTTTAATATTTCATTTACGTTTGGTTTTTCTGTCTGTCAATAAAGTCAATACTTTAAACTTCACGAATACTGTCCGTTCCGAGAATAATGTCAATCCCAACTTTTTAGGTCTCGTTTCTCTTTTCATGAATTAATCTTATATGTTCAATATAATAATAGGAATAGTAATAATAATTTATGATATTAAAAATAGTAATAAAGGGTACCAAAGAGTTTAGTAATAGCATAGTAAAAACTGCTTAATATTTTTTAAGGTGGCCACACAGTTACATCTCAGGTGGTTCCGATTCCCGATTCCGTTCGTCAGATACCTGGAAGGAAGGGTGAAGCGACTCAGGAACTTGTATTTTTCACGACTCTACCACCCTTGGGATATAAAACCTACAATGTTAGAAGAAAAGCGGAAAATACTGAAAATATCAAGGAGGCCGCTATCGCAGGTTTTATTGGCAACGAGGTACTATCTTATCTAAATTATCATTAATCGATACATAATAACTAACTAACAAATATAATAAAAGTGTTCAGAAGATAGGGATGAGGGTGGTGCTTACACAATGAAAAATATTTATTTTTGTATTTTTTCACGGGGCACCTTGTTAGTGTCTTCACCCGTATGAGTGAAGAATATGGTATTTTCTTTATTTTTGGTCAGGTACATATTAAGGGTTGCTATCAGCTATTGAATTTTGTGACTTTTATGAAAAAATGCAATTTTCTCTTCGAAACATTATTACATTTAAATACACTTACTTAACATTAGAATATTATTACAAAGTAAATCAGCGACCATCAATTTTTAATAATGGCAAGTTCACATGTATAAAAAATCGCTTTCGCAAATATAATAGAAATAAGTACTGTTTTTGTTCTCCGTTTGCGGTTTGTAGCTTGCCCTATTTTTCATTGAGAGTTCCTGATGTATTGACGCCAGACAATGCGACTCTCAAAATAGAAAGTCTGCTTTGTGATTTCGTCATTGAAAATTTGAACAATTGAGTAGCGACCTCTAAAGCACTACGAAATATAATATACTTATAACATTTCCATCCACTAGAATGCTCTATTATAGATAATTATTATATACTAAGGAATAATAAAAATAGTACATATTAGCCACACATGTCACTATTTAGTTAAAAATACGGACAGGGTAACTCAAGTTCACTTAAACTCATCTTTTTATTTGCGTTACTTTTCATTATTTCATTCATTAATTTGTTTTATTAAAGAACATCACTACATGCACACTGAAAGGAATATTTTCAGTAAAAGCCGTCGATGATAGGTGGTCCATTTGGCATAGAACCTGTTACCAAAAAAGGAAGTTAGTACAATAGATGATATGTTCATATGTTTCAGTTTTATAACGTATCCGTCAACGAGTATGGTCAGGTCGACCTAAATTGGAATAAAGAAAAAAATATGAATCTGACGCAATCGTTTCATTATTATGAAGGAATGGAAGGAAATAACAGGGTATTTAAAAATAGATCTTCTGGTGCGTACATCTTCAGACCTAAAGGCGAATCCGCTAAGAATTTCATAAGACCTGCATCTTACAAGATCTATAAAGGTAATGCTTGATTAAAAATCTTGTTTGGAATTCTTTATTATTATTAAGCTCCTTAACATATTCGATTCGCCCTGCTGTTACAGGTCCAGTAGTGGAAGAAATTCATCAGTATATTAACGATTGGATATGTCAAGTAGTTCGAGTTTATAATGGAAAAGAATACGTGGAGTTCGATTGGCTTGTTGGACCGATACCTGTTAAGTAAGTACATTGAACATAGTACGAAAAAGTGCGAAAATATTCAAAGAAAATACCAGGTTAAAAAACAGAAACAGTACATCTTGTTAATTTTATAAACTATTGTAATTCCACGTTGTACACTGTGGGGTAAAAACTTTGACTACCCGAAATATCTTCAGTATTCTCAGAGATATGACTAATTGTATTTACGAAATTGTATGGTATCAAGGAGGCCATAATACGCTAATATGTATAAGATTTTCAAAGATTTAAAGATCACTTCAATTTTTTTTAATAATGTGCTTCTTTTACCTTAGTATTTAATATCGAATGCCCTTGTATTACATGTCCTTGAAATCATCTAAGCATTAATTATTTCACCAGAAATAAAGAAAGGGTGCAAAAGGCATTGAAAACATAAAGATGACCTTGAAATAATCGTCAACCCTCCGCCGACAAAAGAAAGATTAGGTACTTAAATCCCCTTGATACATACCGCACAATTTGTATGTATACAATGTATAGTTTTTTCGTATCTCTAAAAATAGCCGAGATATTCCAAGTGGTCAAACTTACTTTTACAAGAGTAACGCGTGAGTGGTACATATCAAATAGACACGAGAAACTATTATATAAACTATTGTAAAATAATATATGCAATCATTGTATTGTTATAAGACATTATGTCCATAGTCATTACTCACAGATCATCTACACTGATATTTGCTAAAGAAAATTTAGAATTTCAAACACCTGCAATAAGAAAACCATATAATTTTAGAGATACGATTGGCAAAGAGATCGTTACGAGGTATTCCAGCAACTTAAATTCTGCCGGAGAATTTTACACTGACAGTAATGGTCGTGAAATGTTAAAGCGAAAGAGGAATTATCGGCCAACGTGGAACTTGGAACTAGAGGAGCAAGTATCTGGCAACTATTATCCTATTACCTCTAAGATTTCCATGAAAGATTCAGAAAAGTTCCTCAAGCTCAGTGTACTAACGGATCGAGCTGAAGGTGGCACTAGTATGAATGATGGAGAAATCGAGATGATGGTAAAGTATTTTATGCTTTTTTTTAACTGGAGAAGAGACACGGCGATGAAAGAATTGAAAATCATAATTAATTGTGATTTTATTAATTAATTCTGCCTTCTGATATTATTGCTTACTATTCTATATTATTTTTAAATACTGTCCAATTGCATATTTCGTGTACACGTTGCCGCAAGATTCATAGTAAAACTGTGTGGAAAAATTAAAAAGTTGGCGGAAACTTTAAATAGCAGTGAATCAATGAGATAATCTCGGAGAAACAAAGAAGAAGTATTTTACGAAAAAATTAATAACAGTAATTCTCGTTTTAAATATGCCTACATGTGATCTAGGCTGTCTTCTCCAAACACTAAAGGTCGAGTCAATTAAAAATGTAATAAAACTAAATATAAAGTTGCTGAATGTTTTTAAGTTCTATGCTATTATTATGTAATTGCATATTAAGTTTAAGTACTATAGAGTGGGGGCAGATACATCCAATGGAACAATAATTTAAACAGCACAATTTCATTGTATACAAATCTTTGCACAGCTTCACAGGAGACTTCTGAAAGACGATGCATTCGGTGTAGACGAAGCTCTCAATGAAACTGCCTTTGGAGAAGGGTTGGTGGTTAGGGGTTCGCACTATGTCATTGGGGGCAGTGTGAAAAATTTAGACGAATTCGCGATGAAAGAAAAATCTTTGGCACTTCAACTGTTGCTTCGCCCTTGGACCCTTATTACACCTACTGCACCCGACACTCCCGTGTCTACGAATTACACATACGCCTCGCAAGTGAGAATCTTTACAATTATCCATGATATACTACAAATAATCAGAGTTGCATGCAAAAACAAAATATTGTAGAAAATAATATAGTGGTTGAAATTAAGTTTTATTCGCACTTTATGCAACATTCATACTTTGGCGTAAATTTCAAATTTGCTTATAAAGCAGTTATTTATAATTTAGAAATATAGACCATTGTTAAATTTAACAAGATAAAGTTAATAGATCGAGCATTTGTTTACAATTAATTAATTGATTTTTCTATTCGATTTAACGAATTACTTTTGAAAAAGTGAAAATGTAAACAATAAACAAGTTTATTGCTTCAGCAAATAAATCGGGTGATATATTTAAAGCAATTAAAAACAGAGGTACAAATATTGAACAAGAATCGGAATATTCGTTTCATTATTAGTAGTACATTTTCTTATTCTATTGTCTTTAGGGTACAGGTCTTGCTAAATCTCTACCACCAAATGTTCACATTTTATCTTTGGAACCATGGAAGGACGACACTATTCTACTAAGGCTAGAGCACATTTTCGAAGTGGGCGAAACGGAAAGATTAAGTAAACCTGTGGAAATTAATATTAAGGTATATTCCATTGCGATCTTATTCATATAGTTGAAGAAATTGCTTTTAGTTTTCTTCTGAAACGTTTTTTAATTAAGCGGCGTATTGTATCTCCAGCGAAAAAGTACAATGCATATATGTATTTATGATACTGCAGTTCTGTTTATAATTATACGTGCTTTCAAAGGTAGTGCTGTTATACAGGGTGGCGGGGGTCTCTTATTATACCCTGTGTAATAACACCAACCATTTGCCTCTTTCTTTTGTGAAATTTTACAGATACATATTTTATTTATGATTTTCTTATTGCAATGATTTTATCACAATAGGACCTGTTTTCTACATTTACGATTCTTTCCATCGAGGAGACTACATTGGGTGGTAATCAGTGGATGAAAGATATGAATCGTTTGAAATGGGATTCTGAAACCAATGATATTCTCGAAACAGAAGACTTATTTTCTCCACCTGTGGAAATTAAAGACGGTGCTATAAATGTCCTTTTGAAACCCATGGAAATACGTACATTTATCGTTAAAACAGCACCGCTGCAACAATAATTTACATGTGATAGATTTTTTGTATTTGTAATAAAAATTAAATTTTTGTTTGTATGGTCTAAATGTATTTCAATTTGTTACCTTTTAATATGTCATACAACAGTGCGAACGTAATTATTGTTTTGTAAAATGAAATACAATAAATATCAATTTACGATACTATATATCTTCAAAATATCCTATTTTTGTATAGTGTATACATATGTATAAGAGGTGGAATGGCCATATAATGTGAAAGACTCGTAGTGAATGATAGAAGATACTTTTATTCAATATTGTATGTGACACTTCTCGGCTATGCTAATGTGTTTCTAACAAGCCTGGACTCTTGTGACCCTCGCTGGCAATGCGATGTCGCACAGTGGCCTGGATTGGGGTTTAGTGTGCCATGTGACCAAAAAATGAACTTTCACATATCGATATTTTTCGAACATATACTACTTTCTAAATGTCCACCAGTCTCAGAAACAAAAACATTTACATAATTTAATGCCATTTTTTTACTAGAAATGACACCTTTAAGTCGGACTTTCTAAGGACAGCGTTTTTCATTAAGAAAGCGCCTCTTATTCTTTTGGGTATGGAGGTCCCGATTCTACATGTATTTAGTTCGTTCTTTTTTTGCAGTAAAGGGTATTCTTCCGTGATATAAATTCACACCTCGTTTTAACAATTACCATACAAAGTTTGTTAAAAAATATTGTCGAATGAACTATTACAAAATCTTGAAATGTTTTGTGTTTGACAAGAAATATCTTGCAAGTCCCAAGGAATCCCGCAATTTAGCAAATTGGAACATTTTCCGGACACCTTCCTCTAAATAACTATGAAAAAATCGATCCCCCCCTCGAGCCCCTGTTCAGACTATGATTGTTATTATATCGCCTCCTTTTGACATCAGATCCATACATGAGCACTATTAGAATAAAATCGTGTACTAAAGAGGTTAAGGAATTAGTTCCAGAAGCCTTAGAATTAATAATTAAATGACAGGAAATGAAAATACTAGTAATAATTATAAATAATAATACTAATACTTTTTTTTTCTTAACTAATCCTTAAATCTGACATTACTACATTCCTCAGTCCATGTTTCGCGACTATACCTTTTACGAATAAAAAGTTATAAGGCAATGGCACACTTAACCCCAATCCGGATGTCGGTCCCTCGAAGGACCATGTGCCTTGATCGCCGCACGCATAAACAAGTCTGGTATCGTACCAAGGCACTTGACGACGATCGTCTCCTTGCACAATAATGTTCAACAGATATTTGCATAAATTGATACTGGCATTTGTAATATCAATTAGTATGAGTTCAATAAAAATTAAATTGTCATAAATATGTTAGAATATTCGAGGTACAGGAACGGCCGAGGCGGGCCATGTGCATTTCGTAGATGCATGCTGTCCTTGTCTAGCGTAGCTGGTCCTTGGGAAAAACCCTAAAATGGTTAAAGAGGGCCATGGTGACGTAGGCGTCCTCACGACCGACGCTTTTGCCAAAGGAAGGCATTCTTGTATAGACTACGGTCGAGAGAGCACAGTTTTAATAAACGGAATACTTTGTTAATATATATACGCCTACGCAATTATTCTAATATCTAATCGAGACTTCGATTCGAGTATTAGGCCATTCTTACAAATATATAAATAAAAAATTGTATTTTAGTTGACACACTTATCGTCGTATTCAAAGCCATAAATGATACAAATGTCATACATACGTAATGCTTATGATCCATATATATGATCCATATTACATAGATCGTGTTTAATCTCATTTTAAGCATAAAAACGTCAACAATATCGTAATAAAATTTGCAGAACAAAATTAATCAAAATAAAAAAGTTCCATCATTGCATCAGTGTTGTCTCGCGAATACGAAGATACCGAGCCCTTCTCTTTTTCACTCACTGAATGTAAGATAATCCGAGGGTTCGGAGCGCCCAGTATACACATCTGGGATATGTCACCGAGAGGCCGATACGCGAGCGGGATCGGTATACATTTGGGGGTGCCGTAAAGCAGGCCCTTGAACGTACTACGTTGTGGGCCCGACGACCTCGCCTTTGGGGGCGCCCATGATGCAGCGTCGGCACACTCTATAGAACGCCAGCGTCGAGAACGTACGGATAGCGATCCGTAGAACATTGTATCATTAGCGAGTAGTACGAATAAATACTTGTTTGATCATCACTGGGTAATTTTACCCTAAAATTAGTCTTACATGAACTTCTATACGATGGAAAATGGATTCTCAATTTGTTGTACAGCGAGCAAGAGACGCTTCCGACCGATCATTGCGGCGCAAGAAGGGGCGCTTCCGAACGATCCCTCTCGGACCAGGCGAGACGCTTTTCGATCCCTCCAGCCCTATGAGAAACGCTTGTGACCACCGGTTATGGTCGACGGCTGTTTCTCGGCGGGGGAGCTACTTGATTGCTTTACCATATAACACGTTTCTTAATTACCTTTCGCAAAACACGTTTGCGAATATAATAGAAGTATAAAGGGAAGCATAAAGAGAAGAAAAACATAAAAGCGCACTACAATAAATGGGCATCCTAGTTTAGCACTCTGTGAAAACGTTGACCTGAAATAAACCTACGCGGCCAACCTGGGTTGTTTATAACCGAAGCGAATCCGGGGAGATCCCCCCAGTGGTGGGGATGAAGCGCGATCCCTCTCGCACCAGCTCTCGCCGGGCACTCATCGAGAAATTATTGTACATATCATGAAATCTTAATTAATATTTGAGAAATAGATCGTAAAATTCCTTCTATAGATAAACATTTGCGACTTAACCTAAAGTTTATTTATATTATTATAATAACTTTATCATATTTATCCCGACAAGATGTATTTAATGTGCCTTTTAATATTTAACAAATCGTCTCTACCAATTAAATGAAAAGTTCTTTTCATTTAGCGTAACTGTAAAAATTATTATTAGTACCTTTATATACAAATTTTATCGCACACGCTCTGAAATTGTACGTCATACTTTTTAACACGTCATTGAACTTATTATAACCTCCTAACATGTGAAATTTCGAGGACGAAATTTTCGAATATTTATTTAAATTATTAGCAAGCTTCAGAAAAAATCTGAGATGCCATCTCGGAATAGTAAATATACTTTTTCATCGAAAGTAAATTGCATCCAGAAGGAAATTACATACAGTACACTGTATTTAATTTCTTATCACAGTAAGTACTAAAAGCACTATAATACGATGTATTATACTAATTGGAAGTGTATGTAAAGTAGAAAATTATGCCAAAAACGATGATCATATTTCATTTAATATTGCATTTAAAAGCTTCTAATAATATTGCAAACGTTCTTATGTTAACTACAGAAATCTCGAGATTTCTACAGATCTGTAGGTCTATAAATATATAATACTATTATAATATTGTCAATTGTATGATGCTATAAGATTTAATAGGTAGAAATAGAATTAGTTGTACAGGACTTTCCGAATTCACGATAGAACCGTAATAAAAGTAATTCATGGTGTTAAAAAAGTTGAATGAAATACGTATGTTCAAGGTCACTTCAAGGTTAATGTATCATACCTTGCAATGAAATCCATTTTATCAGCCATAATAATACCTTACTAAACATATTTCATAGTAATTGAAAAACCATGGATGACCTTGAAACCAAGGACTTCTGCCGGTATGTAAAATTCCGGTATTTACCGGTATGCTTAAAATCGCATTTTAAGCATAAAAACGTCAACAACATAGCAATAAAATTTTCAGAACAAAATTAATAAAAATAAAAAAGATTCGTCGTTGTATCAGTGTTGTCTCGCGGATACGAAGATACCGAGCCCTTCTCTTTTTCACTCACTGAACTTCTGTACGATGGAAAGTTGCTTGTCAATTTGTTGTACAGCGAGCAAGAGACGCTTCCGAACGATCCCTCTCGGACCAGGCGACACGCTTTTCGATCCCTCCAGCCCTATGAGAAACGCTTGTGACCACCTATTACGGTCGACGGCTGTTTCTCGGCGGGGGGGCTATCTGATCGCTTTACCATACAACACGTTTCTTAACTGCCTTTCGCAAAATACGTTTGCGAATATAAGAGAAGCATACAGGGAAGCATTTAGAGAAGAAAAAGATAAAAGCATACTACAATAAATAGGCATAAACCTCGGCGGCCAACCTGGGTTGTTTATGACCGAAGCGAAAGTTCAGTCTTGTTTTGATTTTTCCCGAATTGTTATTTTCGCGCACTAATCCTTTGAACAATTAACTGAAGGAACAGATATACATTAAAGTAGAGACTTCAATAAGTAATTAATATTTTTTGAATGCCAAGAACAGTAAAAAGCGAAAAAGCGAACGTGTCATAATGCCTTGCCCTCAAATTCTTAATCCTCAAGTCACGTTTAATGACGTGTGGGTACAGTGACAAGGAAAGGAGCAGGAATTTCCACTTTGCTGCCATACATACACGCATTTTAGAAATCACCGGTGTTTTTCCACACCCCGTCCATCTGCTTTGTTCTAGGGGGTTATTTTTCCTTATAGCAAATCACTTCGCACTAAGTTCATTACTTCTTCAACGCTGACAATGAGTGTAAGCACAACGTTACGAAGTTCTTAAAACCGAAAAGCGCAATTTTGTTTACTATAATTATTTATAGTAACAATTATTGCTACACAAGCATTAGCATACATAGATACATGTACATATATGTATATTAGAATAGCAATTAATAAGAACAATTTGTGGAATATATTTATTCTAAAAGTTCTAGAAATTCTAAGTGTTTAGTTAATAGTGACATGGCTAATCGATGATAATGTGTTCTAACCATCCAACCACGGCTAGACATTCTCAAGGACTTGGAATCGTCGTAAACCGTGTCAGCAGTAGCAGCGAGGTATGGTGTACATGCCACAACAATCAGACGCGTAAGAAGAAATGCCGCGAATATTAAACCATTTATTGGAGCAAACAAACAGCAAAGAATGCGGCAAAGGATAAGGAAACCAGTGTACGTCGTAATAAGTGCAGTGTACGTGTAGTGTATAAGTGCAGTGAATAGGTGCAGTGTATAAGTGCAGTGTATAGGTGCAGTGTTGAAGTGCAGTTATTACTTTAGTTATGTGAGAATATGGAGGAGGGGTTTTTAGTGGGTAAACCCTAATAAGGGGAGTCCCACACTACCGGAAAGTCAACATCTGGTGTGCGAAAAGCATTTTTCCCTCCTCTAAAAAATTTAAAAAAGAAATCTATGGGTAAGAATTTTATTATGTAAACGTGTAAGTAAAAATTGTCCAAACCATATCGTGTTTTGTCTGCTAGAGTCTAGCAGAATAGCGGCGGTCTATCTACTTTCGGAGACCCTTCAACTTAAAACGCAACTCTCTACAGTAGAAAAACCAAAAAAATACCGATATTTTATTTCGGTTTTCGGTTATATCGGTTTCGGTATAGCTTCGGGAGCCTAATACCCGGTATCCAAGCCCATATTATACGTCCAGTGACTTATACCGGTATAAAAAGTATACCGGTATTAAGTCCCTGCTTGAAACACGAAAAAATGTCCTTGAATGAAAAAGGCCATCAATTACAATTTACTCGGTGGGAGTCAAACAACTTTGTCCTTTGCTTCGGCTAAAATAACGAAAATATTATGAAGGATACTCGTACAATTGACATATCGCATTAGTCTTTTTATTGGTCGATTACACTGTTCAACACGGGTCTGATTTTGTATCCTTCAATAGGCGTTTCTTGTAGACTTTAACGCGCTGAATACGAATCTGAAATCCGTTTTTCTCCAGAACGTACCATCAATTTTGATGGTACAAAAATCAATTTTGAAAAAAATCGCAAATTTTTAACTTCGAAAGTGTTTTGTGCTTTTCCGGTAATAGTTATTCAGTTCAGCTTGGTGCCAAATGATTCTTTGGAGTTTCACGAATAAAATGATATAAATAGTTGTTTGATTATAAACATTCAAATATGTTTAAATAATGATCAAAAGGAAAAGGACACCGAAAACGCACCCATTTTGGCCAATATTTTTCAATTTGTTTCAAAAACTGAGGGTCTAGGAGAAAATCTGACTATGCCACGCGATAGAACAGACATTTCTGCTAAGGAAAGCATCAACGGAAGTTATCGAACAGAGTTATCGGTTCATACATCTATATTTCACTCTCCAACAATTTTTATGCGACAAGAGTAGCGTTTCTTGCATTTCTGGATTTGTAAAAGAGATATATTTTAAAAAGTTATTGCAAAGATATTGCAGTAACAGATTCTGCAACTGTTTAAAAACGGCAGCACCAACAGTGATGAACAGGTAATTGTAAGTTAGGTGAACCAAAGAGATTGTGGCTGGTCAAGCCAATGCACTTCCTGAAAAGTGGTGCCTTATTCAGAAGCTTTTCATTCCATACTTTCTGGTGACTTTTACTCGAAGAGTTGAAGTAAATCTTTGACATAGTCTCTGAGCTTGAGCCCGACCTCGAGAGTTTATCGTACAGGTGCATCGTTTTCATGCAGTCGCGTCGCAACAGCTACAGAAAACTCAGTTGAGACAATCATTTAAAGACTAGAAGCCTTCGTATCTGTAAGATAAGACTAATGCAAGCATGGAACTTATTTTGTTATGAAACTTTTATTAAAATATTGGCGAGACTTTAATAGTTCTAATGAGATCATACACGACAGATCATATTTGTATCTGATAAATTACAAAAATGTCACTCGTTATTGTAAGACGAATGGTTAATTAGCTTCATCGTAGACGGTATCACTGAAATCTCATGCCTCGTCCACACTGCTGTTCGCGAGTAGCTCGTGAACAGCTCGCGAGCTATGCTCACGGGCAGTGTGGACACTTTGACGAGCAGCAAACAATGCCAAATCGCTTAGAAAGCGGTGCATGCTGTCCACGCTAGGTCCACACTGAACAGAACTGTTAGCGTACTGTAGCAGTTGCGAGCAGCCAATCTTTCCCATACATTTTTACTAATTGTAAGATGCTTATAGGAGAAAGATCAACCGCAAACTGACTGCAAACAGAGCGCACAGGCCTGTAACCGCTTGTGATTTGTTAGCGAGCTGTTTACGAGTCCCGTGATGCTGTTTGAGTTCGCGAGCTGTTCACGAACTGTGCACAAACTGTTCGCGAACTCAAGTGTGGAACAATACTTTTTCTGCTCGCTAACAGCTTGTCAACAGTTCCCAGGAGTGTAGACCTAACATTATATAACTACGGATTAGTGTTTGAAAATACTTTGTTTGCCATATTTTATATTTTTGCACACAGATGGCAACGGAAGATGAAGCATGGGCTCAAACTCTTATAACAGTAACACCAGAAGACGATGCAACAATAAGAGAAATATCAGACTCAACGACGTTGTCTTCAACACCGGCCACAGTTTTGAACCTCGGCCCAGATAACATTGTATATAGGCGAACGTTTAGTGATAGACAATTCGTAGATCCTTTGGAAGCAGAAGACGCAGTACAAGCAACAGAGGAAGTAAAAGAAGTAGAGAAAAAAAATGCTGAGAATCAAACATACCTGGAGGGAATACCAAGCGTTTATATATCTGTTGAGTACAAGGATGAAGGTTCACAGACGATGTATATGAGCTCACCATGCCCCCCATTAAAATATTTTAGGGATATCATGAGTATGTATTGCTGTTACTTGAGTGTAAGCTACAATTATTAGATTCAATTATGAGATATTAGCTTAAGTTTCCTGTACTTAAAAATATGAGTATTGTTATTTACTGAATAGTCCGACAGTGCCTTTTGCCTAACCTTAAACTTTTACCTATAACGATAAAACGGTAGAAGATAGACAAAAATTTAATTCAGACAAATTAAACAGGTTTGGGTTAGGTTTTCTGGTATATAAATCTTCTCTGAAAGTTGAAGAGTTTCATACATTCGAAGGTTATTAAGCCTCTTTTTTTAATGGAACTGTATATTGTGGTATGCCCCATTCGATGCATTTTTTCATTCTCTACAAGAAAGCATTGGGGTACTTGGATCGAAAAGTGATTGCAAAATTTGGTTTAGTTCCGTTAAAGGGTTTGGCATGTAATACAAAATACATGTAATAGATAATAGGAAAGATGCAAGTAAATATTGTATTTTACATACAGGGTGTTCCGCATATACATATCTCGTCACGAAGTTTCAGAACTTTCCACGCACTTTACACATAATTATTTTAGACAATATATGCATCTTAAGGTTAGGTTCACACGTTGAGATGGTATTACACATTTGATGCTTGTGTCCTTATGCGTTACGCTTTGTTACATCTTTTCAAATAATTCATCAATTTTAAAACGATATTGACCCAGAATATTGACCTCGCCGCCTACGCAATGCCGTCGTTTCAACGCTTGCACAGCTTGCAAGTCAGCCAAAAAGGACATATAAAACTATTGAAATGTATCCCACATTGTAGCGTCCATGGGTACAGGTCCCATACCTACGTTCAAGAGAAGCAATGTGGCAGAAACTATTATGAGCTTCGTTCCGGAAGCAGAAGAGGACATTGTTATGGAACAGCTGTCCAAAGCCGTCATAGACGTAGAACATGCATTTTTCACGTCCCTGCCTAGCGACGAGGAGGAAATGGAAATGGAGGTCACGGAGGCTTTACACTTTTTAATAGCACGTGTATTTTGGATAAAAGATCCGGCGAGCCTGGCGGATGTTCCGATGGCGGACCAGGAGACGCAAACTTACATTATATATAACAATCGGGGACAAATTTTTATCATAGACAGACAAACGCAGACGGATTTAACTTGCGAACCGAAAGAGTCGCATACGAAACTGTTGTCGGGTTATTGGGAAACGAAGAATGTTATTTCAAATTATTTGGAAAGCTGTATTTCTAAAGCTATCGATGCTCGGATTATAATAGACGATATAATAGACGAGATCGTCGACAAGTGTGGCGAACGGATTAGATACCCCATGAAGGAACAAGTTGCGCAAACCATAGCCACGTATAAATTGCACGGGGAGAAAGAGGAAGATGTGTTGAGAAAACTGAGAATCGACATGATCGTGGACCCCTTTGAATCGTCGATTGTTGTTGTACCGTTGATGAGCGATTTGTTACACCTGACTTGCGACGTTGTATCGAAAGATGCTGTAAATGTTTCTAAAATCGTTGTAAATGGACTTGTTCAACGAATATCGACTATAATTGGAAAACTTCTGGAACTGCAGAAGGAATTTCAACGTTAGTATAATAGTCGTACAGTAAAATCTCGATTAGTGCACTTCGTGTAGACACATTTCTCGAGGGAGTTCGGGTCACCTTGGATGTTGTGACAGCCGAGAATCGAGGCAGCGTACGAGGAAAGGAGCAAGTTTAAAATTTAAGAATTAAACTTGTTTATTTTTTAAATGAAATTTTACCAAAACGTTTTTTACAATCTCCTGATTAAAATGACACCAAACACGATATGGTTTGGACAATTTTTACTTTTTATGGTATTAATAATGGTCTTCTAAACAATCGGTTCCATGGCACCAAACTATGTCGTGTTTGGTATCATTTTAATCAGGAGATTTTCGTGAGCAGTTTGGTAAAAATTTCACACGTAAAGAATGAAAAATAACAAAGTTTTAGATTGAAATCTCGCTGCATTAGTAACTCAGGCTCTCACCGATTCGATCTCGGATCGGATTACATGCTCGGCGCTCGAGCCTTCACTTATTCCAAGGGGGACCACCCCAAGTAGAAGGGATGGAAATGAACACTAATGATAGTCACAATTTTGAACACTAATCGAGATTTTACTGTGCATGTTTATTACGTTGCCTTTCGGCTTTAGAAAGGGGATTTACATTAACAAAGTGATCATAAAGATTTAGAAATTGTAAAGTAGGTAGTGCTCGTCAAGTGAAGGATAAATGTCCTGATAGCATGCGTTGGAAAATTAATATTTTCGAAGTTATAAACAATTTTTAATTGCGGTTAAAATGAGTGAATTGCTTCGGGAGCTATTGTGCTATATCAATGTTTTTTTGTATGCAACTATACATATACACCCCCCGGTGGTGGGTATAATACGCGAGCGTTCTCGCTATGCAATAAATACTGTACTATGATCTTGATGTGATTTTAAAAACCAACAAATTGACAAATTTTCAAAACAGCCCTAGTTTCAACAAAATTGTCAGAAAAAAAGCTTTTTCACATTGCGTTGCCTGATCCAAATCACCACTTTAGTAAGGCACTCTATAAATGTAATACGCATTAAGTATTCACAATGTTCCTTAGGTAAGCCAATAGATCAAATATTGGCAAAGAGAAAGGAGAGAATTCTGGAATCAATGTCGAAAAAAGAAACAGAGACAATTGCTACGCAGACAAGTATAGCTGCCATTGCAGAAGTGAAGAAGATTAAAAAATCCCAGGAAATTCTATGTTCTGTCTGTAGAAGACAATCAATGTGCCAATGGTGTTTAGACAATGGAGACGTTCCAACTCGTTCGCAACAAGAAATGAAAATACTTCGTACACAGGATATATTACTGGCGTATAAACCCTGTTACGTAGTGACCAAAGCCACAGAAAAAGACAAATATCTTCTCCAACCGCCGTGCCTAGAAAAAAAAATCAAGCCTCCTGTAGTACCCAAACGTCAGTTATCGATAAATTCGTCTGAAGAATCTCGAGATACAATTCGTGTATTGTTGCAAAGTGGAAAAGACATCGAACCTCAAGGTGATGACTTTAATAAATATTGTTGTAAATATTTAAATATAGACATTACTGTTTATAAACAAAATGTGTATAATACTTACGAATTTTTTATTTTTTAGAATCCTTTAACGAATGGTCGTACGTTACCGATGCTACGTTAATGAAATCGTATTCTTTAAAAGGTAAAACTAATTTATTATGTTACTTATGATACAAATTATCGACTAAATGTTTGGGAAATTACTACGAGTTTTAGAAATATGTATTCAATTCCTTTATTGCCGCCATTAATTTCATACTGATGTTATTGGGACTATAATAGTCATTTGGTCGGTTTTCTTCAAAATGGCTACTGGCCTCGAACATATAGATGTAGACAACAGTTAGCCTTACTATAATTCAATATATGAATTTGCTAGAATTATTATCGTCTGCTGAACTAAAGTTATGCCCACATATTATAGGACTCATTATAACCACTGTAATATCTCTATTTCTAACCCCCAACACCCAAATCTTCAAATAGTCCCAGCCGATTGTTACTGCTTGTCAAAGCTCAGGTGGCCCGATAAAATAAATAGAAAAATGGGAATATATGTGAAAAGAAATACCGCGGTATCAGGAAACAATTAAAGGGCTAAACTTTGTATTGTAATTTGTCAGCGCACCAGAATGAGTCGCATTACAATTAACGTTGCCCTACGGCACAGTATTAAATTGCCATTTTACACTTGTCACTGACGGAAGTTAATAAAACTGTCGTTACACATTATTATTTTATTATTGAATTTGCCTTGAACCTCGGTCGGATAAACAACTTAATTAAAGAAATTCACGACGACCGTATTTTTTGTCAATAGGGAACAATGTTTCATAAATATTAATACTTGTACCTCAATAATGTGGATGTATTATCTGAAGCGTTACAAGCATTTTACTCTTCATCTACACGTGATAGTGTACAAATGATTTTTATGTACTTTTGATATATTTTAATGTACAACCATTTATCAGAAGCATTATTTATTTTTGTTTTGTGTTGGCTAAATTTGATTTAATAAGTTACTTATTCGATACATTCTTTCATATTTCGCAGGTCGAAAGGATTAAATATTTGTCTTCAGCATTTTTTGTATCTTACTTGGTTTTTCCCTGATGATAAAGTTTTGTCGATAAGATTTCTTATTTCACCTTCACACAGGTATTAGATCGACTACAATTAACAACATGTACAGTTGTGCATTGCATTTTGCAGAATCTGTATGTAGTTCAAGTCAAACAACGATGACCCTACTGGATCAACCGACTTTTCAAAATACATCTTGTCATCGCAGTGATGCATTAACTTCCCAAGCAGAAAATGCTTTGCAGATACTGAAAAGCACATTTTGCACTCGAGAAAATTGCGCTACTGCCTCGTCCCTGCACATCTTGAAGACAAATCATTCGTTTACAGAAAATGATGAAGCATGCACTAAATCCACGTGCACATGCTTGAGCAAGACAGACAATAAAACGTCTGATCAAGGGACGTTTCGAACGAAACAGAATAAACCGCTTTCAAAATTACATTTATCTAAAGTAAATACTTACAGTCACAGTACTTCTCGCAGAAAATCAAACGTCGATGGCTTTAAAATTATTCCCATTTGTGTTTCACAAAACTCTAACACTTAGAAAGGACAAAAATTAATTAATTTATTTAAAAAATGTTTAATTCGCAGAAATAAATGCACATACATTCTGTTTAGATAATCGCCGCGTAAGTTCGTACATTGCAACGCAAACATAATGTGATACATTCAATAACGATTTTGTATAGTTAATTCATCGTTCTATATCGAAACGTATGATAATTGCCGAATGACAGTCATTACATAAGTTAAACATAGTTATGTGTAGTGTACAACGCTTGAATTAATGGCAAATGACACGTGTACACAAATGTTTAATCGCGACTTCTATATTACAGTTTGTAAAGTGTTCATAAATAAAATGTCGTAAGAATATATTATTGCTTTTACAGCGTCTTTTTGTACAAGGGCACAGGGTTTACTCAGTTACGTAAGCATTATAAATTACCAGCGCAAGTTACGAACAATTTTATTTACAATTGCGCCCTTTGTGTTCGTCGTCTTGTAATCAGTGTCATCAAATCGTAATGTGTATGACACGACGGGTTGTAAAATAATATTAATAAAATATCATCGTTGATAGTGGCATTGAGTTAAGTATTGTTACTACAATCTACATAAACAATAATTGAGAAACGGTTGGCTTGATTATGCAGAAGGTCGAAGAATATCATCCAGTATTTTTTAATGATCGAGACTATCTATTAATAGTGTTCGATTTTTCAAACTAAAACATATTCCTTTGTGCATTAACCATCATCTTAAGTAAAGTAGCTCATAGACAAGAAAATTACGAGTTACAAAAATAGCAAAAAGCCGTAGAAAAATATCTGTTTCTTGATAATACTGCCAAGTGATGAAAAAATATTTTCTATAAAAATACGTAACATCGTTTGGGAACTGTATTTGTAACATACATTTGTACGTTGAACTAACCATCCATATAGTATTATATTTAACGAAAATATTATCTTGTGATGAAAGCATATTTCATATAGATATTAGCTATAAAAATTTGACACCAAAGATTTAAAAAAACACGGTTCGATTGAGTTTTGGACGAGTAAATTTTGTAAGTTAATTGACAATAAAAGTGTAGAATAAGTAGAGAATTTTTATAGATAGTATGATTATTTTACAAAAGTGAAATTGCCATGTAGAACGTAGTATTGTTGTGTAAGGAACATTATATAAAGTTACAAAAAATATGCCAAAGAGTCGTAGTTTTGGAGATTTTACATAAGCAATTATCTCGAGGAATTACTAGTACAATTTCATTAACCAAGTTTCATTTCATTGGTTTCGATTACTACGCAAAAACAACAAAGTTTTTATGAATTGTAGGTTCGAAAACGTACTTTTAAGTATAATTCGATGTTAGAAAAATTGGAACCCCCTCACAAGCTGTACTCGAATTTTAGGTGCGAGTGAGATGCCAGTAGTCTCTGTGGCCGAGAACTAAGAAATTAGTTAAAAAAAAAAGACTATCGTAGGTTACAAATTGCGATAGTCTATGTACTTTGTACTTCACAAGAAGTTCGAATCTACTCGGCCAGGGTTCGTGTATGACTTGGAAATACTGCTTACGTATCTCATAGTAGTTATAATGAGTTCTAACCTATCGCGTTTGGAGTCGAGTCTACTTCAAAGTATTGCTTTCTTTTTCGAAGTAATCATGAAACATTCGAAAATATCCACTTAATTTCGAACCTACTTGCAACATACTTTGTCCCACCTCTAGTAATTGCTTACAGTCTGAATCAAATTTGTCACGAAGTGATACACAATCTGAGGCAAACAAAACTATCGTGTAAAATAAATAACACTGTCTTCCTCTTTTTAAAAAGACACTAATCCTCATATTAATAATGAAGCCGCCACATATATAAACGCATTTCTCATTACAAACGCTGAGGAAATGAATTAAAAATGTTCAATATTAATGCTTAGAAACTACAAATTTTGTTAAATAAATTCATACTTTTTTATCCAATATTTATGACGAGTTCTAATCGGAGAATTAAAGACGTACATTTTCTTCGTCTTCTTCCTCCGTCTGTAATTCTTTAGCAGGTATCTCTGTCATTTGTTTTTCCTCATCGGAAACTGCCGACGGCTCGTGTTTACTTAAATCATTCCACGGTTGGATTTCTGCCGATCCAAACATCCAGTAAAGTACTGTTGCAGATATAAATACTGCTGCTGAGATCCAGAACATCACACGCCACTCTTCTACTCCATTCTAGAATAAAAAAGATAAAGGTTTAGAATGTTAAAATCTGTATACTATATCTCGGTTATCAGTAGCGATGTGGTTCAGTGAGTGTTCATAAATCGTTTAATAAAATCATGAAAAACATTTTGATAATGCAATATTGTATGTGTATTGAAGTATGTATTATGTATTAACTATTTAATTGATTGAAAGTTTTATTGATTACCCCAACAATACCACACCATTTTGTAAACGTTCAAAGCACTTCGTATAATACGAAACGTCGGTTAACCAAGAGCCCACTGTATTGCAAATGTAATATTCGATGTTATACATACCCTCTCGTTTGTTAGAGCACCAATAATTGGTGGAATAATGAATCCAGGAAAACTACCGAAAGTGTTCATAATCCCGTACAAAGAACCAGCGAAATTGGGTGCCAGATCTTGATGATTTTGTAAACTAGTTTGACATGCAGCACCATTAAATGTTAATGCTAATATTAGCATAACCATTGCACCTACTGCATCACAGCCAACATACGTCATTACAATCAGAGCTAGTGCCGGAGCCAAGTGTGCTGTTGAAATAAACAATGATTTCGTGATTATCGTAACTTAAGGAGATGGAAAACTAATTAAATTAGGTTTCGTCAAAGTTTGGCTTACAGGAAAGCATAAATAATTTTCGAATCCATCCTAAACTAAGGAAATTTCTCCTTCGAACATAATCCCCAGCTGCAGCGAACAATACACCAGCACCGAGTCTTGCTATGTAAGGTAATCCTGTAATTGGTCCTCCCTGTAATACAATTTAATCGGTGCTTAATTTGATTCAGATTAAGATCATTTTAACGGTATATAAAACTCAACGGTTATAAACAAATACCGATTTCATGTTAAAACCAAGAACTTCCAAAGTGTATTTCGGCCCATTAGTTGCTATGAAATAAATACCCCACATGTTTGCGAAATGAGCCCATAACAAGACCAAAAATGGTACAGATGTGAGAACAGCTTTCACGGGTAGCTTCACCTGTAATTTTAGTAATATTTTATCATACAGAAGCAGTATTCTTATTTCTTTACAGCTTATCTTTATTCTTTACAGCTGCATATCCAGTATAAACCCTTTGTACTCGAAAGGCGACTCTCTCAATCACCACTTGGTTCAACACGAAAACCCAAATGGCGACTGTGAGGCGATATACAATATTTCTTGTATTATAGATTATGTGCAATTCATAGTACAGACAAACTTCGGTAACTCGATATCTCTATAAGACTCCGCTGCAAAATCCTCTGCAATTCGAAATATAAATCTCCCACAAATCGAATAATTTACTACATTTAGTTTCGGTTTCTGCGAATCGAATTTTACCTTAATAAATCAAAGTTTCATCATAGCTGTACCTGGAACTCGAAGTACAGTAACCAGATTGCGGGTGAAAAAGAACCGCTGAATTTTATTAAACAGTTTAACCAGTGCAGAAACAAACATGCTAGCATAGGAGGTCCAATGTTACGCCAGAAAGCTGAGGTTTTTGCCAAATCACTAGACCATAATAACTTTAAAGCTAGCAATGGTTGGCTCGTAAAATTGAATACTAACCCACGTGCAAGGCCTCTGTGAGCCGAATTTTCGTTCGTGAAACCTTTCTTCCTCGAAAATGCCGACAAGACGAAACCTCCGGAATTCAAATATTTACCGAGTTGCCGATGTCTAACTGTACCAGAAAGTCGTTCGTGCGCAAAGACATTGATATCTACTTACCTTCTGTTTAGAGACAGTTGTGCCGATCTGTTCTTTGATGTAAGATTTTTCAGTTTCCGTAATACCTGGGTGGTCTTCAGGTGTATCGTATATAAGGAGGGCCCATAATCCATAAAACACCAGGATGAGCCCGCTTGTAACGTAATATGCAGCCTTCCAACCAAACGCACTGATTATTTGACCGCACAGTGCAAACGTGACTACAGTTCCGAAAGGTCCACCTGAAAAACCATTTCATACTATTCCATATTGCGGGCGGTCGAAATTAAAACAGTTTGAGTTGTTTTGCGACCCGAAAATATTTGTACAGAAGATATGCTTATATCGTAAAAGAATATCACTATGAGCGGAATAAAATTTGCGTAAAAAGAAATATGATCAGTGGCTTTCAAAATTGCATGACGTCCCCGAGATGTAATACCGTTTGCCATTGGAAATCCGTGGCGTCTCGGATCCCGTCATTTTAAGGACAAACGGTTAATTAATTTGCTATTTCATTGATATCTAAATACCTTGCATCGTCCACACGAACATGCCTTTTTCACTAGGAGGAACCCATCTGGCAATCATTGCGTGAAGAGCAGGGTAAACGGCTCCCTGTGAAATGATTTTTTTTACTATATAATACTACAAATATTTGTATGATTTGTCGGATTATATAATTCCGCAGCTTTTTGCTATAGATTCGTAACCGAATTAGACAATTTGCAATAGCACTATGACTCTATTTCATTTCAATAAAGTTTAGCGGGAATGAATGACTAAATTGACTTTTATAGAAGATATAGATTTTAGCAACCTACTTACTCCAAAGAAGCCCATCATAAAACGAAGTACAAACACTAAACCATAATGAACACCAGAAGCCCAAGGC
Organism: Nomada lathburiana; assembly: GCA_963667235.1. Taxonomy (NCBI): domain Eukaryota; kingdom Metazoa; phylum Arthropoda; class Insecta; order Hymenoptera; family Apidae; genus Nomada; species Nomada lathburiana. The sequence continues at coordinate 2,210,981 of OY763905.1, forward strand.
ATCAAAAGGTTTAATACTGCAGGAATTAGTGTGGCAAATCTATATTAGAGGGTAGCACAAGAGATAGTTAGAATATGTGTAAATGAATAAATATACGAAATTTAATGCAAGATGATGAAATACGTATTGTAGATCTATTAACAGTTTTGTAATTAGAAATTATACTTACGCTACAACTTTAGATCCTCCGTATTTTTCAGCTAAGAGACCAGCAGGAACACTTGCTGGGAGAACACCGTAAAAATAACCAGAAAGCAGAAGACCTTGTATATGTTGATTCCACTCGTATCGTTCACCGTACTAGGGCATCAATTTTTAATTTTTGAGTTTTTACAAATTGGAAATGATTTTCTATCGTTATAAAGAATAAGAGCATATACACTGGCGTGCAAAATTAAAGGACCAGTAAATTTTCGTTATGAAATTGTCGATATTTGTACCTACTAGAACATCGCAAAAAAAAAAAAAAAAATAGTACAACAATCTGCCGGGGGTATCTTTAAAACGCGCAGTCTATGCAATAATTGATAATTATGTCTCTCGGACGATCAATTAAAATTGAATTTATCTAAAGTATTGTATACGCTACAGTTGAAAATATATGTGAAATGATACAGTGAAGAAGTTTGGAAGTATTAAATAAAAAAAAAGGTAATTTCCCTTTTGCGGAAGACATTTTAATAGAGAAAGAGTAAAGAAAAATGTTATCCAAAACTTATCGATTTCAAATTCATTTTACATAAAACAAGTCTAGTATATAGCTGTGAAAAGTTTTAGATAATGGAGATTGCCCAATTGATTACAAATTACTCAACACGATCTCAATCGCAGTATGAAGTATAGCGAAGAAGACATACAAAGGACAAATACCGTTTACAATTTAGTATTTACCACTCAAATTTCAAGTACATACTTTGGAGAACGTTTTATCATTACTACATGGTATTATGGGCGCTCGACATTATTTGCTTATGGATTTGGTTACTTTCGAAGATTGCAGTAAAATATTCCGATGTCACATACTACTACATTATCGTTCAAAAAATTGGGCACAGAAATTTTCTGAAACATTTTAGATTGAAAATTTAATGGACTTTCTTAAGCTAAAATAGATCGAAACAAAATTAATTTTATAATTACAATACCCCGCGGATTAGTATAACCATAGCATAGCGAAACAGGTATCATTATAAGTGTACATACTTTAAATTCCATTTATTGACCAAACAAATCGGAGATAATTTCGAAGTGTTAATAATATGACAACTCCCTGTATAACCATTGAAACATTATTGATAATACATGAATAGGTGATTAGTTAACACTAATTATTACAATTAGGACCGAATGATGTTCTTATGTACGTCGCATAGATGTATCTAGTTATATTAAAAGTGTATATTAAATACAGCAAAACTTACGTCTTTAATTTCTGCAGGCTTATGACTTGTATTGCCCACTGTAGTAGCAGTACACGCTGGACCAAGCACCCCGTCTTTACTGGTTACATTTACCATAGCAACAATAGTAATTGACAAATTTGTACGCATCATGTATGAAAACATACAAGCCAAAAACATCATAGCCCCCAAAATTCCTCTCCGGGGTATCCTCTCTGAAATAAATACCTATTTATTAGTTTGCATGTAGACAGTAAGTTGGCACTGTAAAAACTTATGAAGAAAGGGTCCGCACGAGATTTCAGAAGTTTCCTCGATCTTTACCAACAAATTTGAAGAAACAAATGTTGAGCTACAGTTAGGTGTGCATAATTTTAGTAAACTACAGTTTCGTCGCGACACTAATGCGGAACGGTAAAACATAGTTTTTAAATTATTCCTTCCAGTACTTGCATAACGGGGATCATTATCATTATTAATTAATCTTATTTGTAATTTGTTATTTTGTGATACCTAGGCGCTTTGATGCACGTAAATAACTGAACTAAGTAAAAATATATTTTTTCTTAATTAAATAGAATCTACTTAGTAGATAAATCAATTTCTTTAAAAAATTATATCATGGAACATGATGTTACGTACTTTTTGTACGTAATCTGAACCACGCATAATGCAATTTTTATAACGCGACGTTTTTCTGGAACCTAACTCTCGTGTTATACAGTGCTCCCTCGAACAACGTGGTTTCGGTTATACGCGGATTCTTTTCCGATGCATTTTTTTGTAACATTTGTTTCGCGCTAATTTATTTAGCATAATCATTCAGCATATCTTTATCGTGGCGAACAAGAGGGGTAAAGAAGAACAAATGCGAGTTTATCCGCGTGAACTAATTGCTCAAAACTTGCCCATGCAAACAAGAAGTACACGTATGTAGTATGTAGTACCGCATTGGAAAAATATAAATGTGTATATCAGTTTTTGTTAGGGATGGGGGTGGAATCCAGTACTACGCGGGTAGTCGATGTCCCTAACACCAATGTTCGAACGAGTGGTCCCAAGCAGCTAATATTTTCCTCATGGGTCTTAATTATAATTGTAATTGTTTAGATTTAAGGGAAACAACATCCGAAGAAAGTTTGAAAAAAGGTTCTTTTTATTGTCGCTTCTGAAAATATGAGTCTCTTTCAATGATTTGACTTAATTGTTTTTTAATTCTCAGCACTAGTGGTGATCGAAGGCGGTAATGCATTATCGTAGTATATAATCAACTTTTAGAGCTGCAAGTTTTCCAGAGTTTTTGCAAATATGAAGCATATCTCACAGCATATCAGGCTAATTGACAGTATGTTAACGGAGTACATAATGACTCAATCGTCCTTCTGGTTAACAATAATTACGATGACCATGATTTGGCTTGCACAATAACGTTCAGTTCTCACAGTTTGCACATCAACGGACATGCAGGTAGCGGAATTTCCATACACGTGATGATCATTTTGAGCCCGTGAAATATTGCAACTGATAAATAACTATGAACGAAGTAGAATGCAACGGAAATGTTATAATCGTGTCAGACTAAAATTCTTGAATATAACGACTAAAAGTCGTTATGTGCATCTTTACGATTTGAAAAACATCGGCTTTTCTCTTTTCGCATTGCTTAAACACAGTTATGAATTTGCAGGTGAGTTTGGATGTTGATATGCAAAGAATTTAAAAAAATGTAAATTCAGTACTTTTTAAACGCACACTTTCCAAAATTGCGTAAGTTAAGCTTGTGCGCAATGTGAAACAAAACAAATTCAAGGAAATTAAATAAGTTTCTTCTCCGTACAACCGTGTATAAAAATTACATAAGGCGGAAATTTCAATCCTGAATTTTTACAAATTCAAGTTTACACTCCAAAAAGATGTACCCTGATTATAACTCACTTTCAATTAATTGTTCCGGTGTATTTTTTGAGCTGCGAGATGCAGAAAATGCGAAAATGGAAAAACGCGGTGATATAAATAATTGCTTCACTTTTCATCAATAAGATAAATTACGTTGATAATTCTATTTATCACCATGAGATGTGTAAAATTTTACAATTCTCCTGCATAATAAATAATCTGTTGTAAAAGTCATTGTGATTCGCTTCACTTCAAAATACTATCTTTACCGGTAATAAATGCAATTTTACATATATGATAACATGTTTTAGAATATTTGCTGGTGTATTCCGAACGAAATGAGAAAAAATGCTCCATGTTTATTCATTTTCTCTATCTTTGTTCCATAAAATTAATTTACTTTCTAGGCAACTGAAAAAGTCAACTATCTCGTACGTAATAAAATGAAAATTGATAAGGTAAAATGTTAATCATTCAACAAGGTGAATTGTTAATGGGGAAGACAAAATATTAGCAAAATACCATTCGATCATTGTTGCCTGGAGTCTATTCTTTTTACCAATATTATTTGATTAGTAAATATATTTTTATTAGCGCCTTTCCTGAAAAGCATGCTTTTTTTTTTAATTGTGTAATTTGTCGCGCGAAGTATAGCCAATGTGAAATGAATTTTATAATTTCTTTCGGATCTGCGAATAAAATATCTCGTCGACTAATTTTTGCTTATCCAATTCTTTCTATTGCGTGATATCTTGCAACTCAATGTTTCATAATACCAAAAAAATGTTTACAATTGTAATTTTGTACTTTGAATTACCACATCATTTGTGATCTCAAAGATTTTCTACGAAAATACCTCTCATGCAAAAAAACTCACGCCCAACGTTACGTAATATGTACAGCTAACAAGCAACATAAAGAAACCAGCTATTTTTGACGACATTTCAATATAGAACTATGTGTAATACCGCGTTTTAAAGTTTTTCACGTGAAAGAAAAAGAAAATTAATATTATAAGTGCCAAATATCCTACGTGTACCATAGTTGAGTAGTGTGATCAAAAGATACGAGAGTCATTTCGCTTATATAATTTAATAGTAAAAATCAGTTTCAATGATATTTGGGTCCATTGGTGCAAATGGGTTAAGACGTATGTATGTGAAATAAAAACTGTAATAAAGAAAAGAAAATTGAAAAATTTGTACGGTACAAATCATTTAAATAGAAATAGAAAGTATTGAGCAAAAAGTAACCAAATGTTATCATTCGTCGATAGGCGAGGCATGTCGTGATTTTATTCACATCAATCGTCTCCACCGTTAGATGAAAAAATATTAAAACAGTGCCATACAAAAGTAACAAATATCACTTCTTTGTAAAATGGAATTCTCATAAAAAAGAACTACCTCGATAGATCTTTTTTACCGCGTATCGCAATTAACTGCAATCACAAAATTGAATAAACAGCTGCGACACATATACGAAAATACACTGTATACATAAATGAAAAATTTTATATCAACATTCTCTGATTTTGAAAGACGTATTCATGTGCATATGCATGTACGAGTAAGACTGCGTAGCAAATTTTGTCACAAGAAGTCAACGTGTTAATGTATTCCAACTGCAATAAATATCAAAGTTCATACATTTTCTGAAGGAAATTAAAACTAATCTCTGTTATATAATTTACGGCACGTGATTGATAAGCTTCTCTAAACCAGTAATAACCCACTGCCTTAGTATTCGATCATACCACACGCGATAAGTAAAAAAAAAAATTAGTTTCATAAAAATATTTCCATTTAAAATCGTACAATGATATTGGTCAACTATGTATCATTAATTCTCACTTGCTAATTAAACTTTAAGTGGCTATATGTATGTCTTTTATCAATACACAATATAAAAAACGGTCCAAATAAACACTATTTCAATAATCAACATTTGTCTAAAAATAAAGAATATCATGTGATACTTTGTTGTAATTTAACCTTTTCCATTTTCACTACAGACGTACGGTTATGTAGTTTAAGTTACGAAATAAAATGTTTGTACTTCTGCATTTTTTTTAAATTCCTTGCGATTACAGCATGCATAATTGTTGCCAAATAGCTAAGAGGAATAAACCGGGGCATTAAACACTTTCAAAATGTTAAGACGATCGTGTGAATAAATTATATGTTTCGAAATATAGACAAAAATAAATGTAAATATTTTGTTGGCAACAAGTAAATAACTTTTGAATGAGAGATCTAGCGAACGATCCAAATTACAATAAGAATTTGTTTGCTGTCTTTATTAATTACAAGAAATAGATTTTGTATCACTTTATTTGTTTTTGTTTATTAACAGGTCATGGAATGTGTGCTGCAAAAGTTTGAGTTGCAGTGTACGTGCGTGCCGCAAAAGTTGTGCAATTCTCGGAATATCAAATTAGCAAAAGAATTGCTGAAACTGATGGACTACTGGTGCAATAAAAACGTCACGATTTTCAACGTATTGACACGGTATGCAAATTTACCAACATAATAATTTGACATAATACCAAAAATAAAAAAGAAATAGTAATATTATTTGAATATTATTTTCTCATTTTATTTGACCCTTCGTTAAAGTCCATCTTTTGTTATAAATTAACTTTTGTCAGAAAACTGGACAACAAGACGGTTCGAAAATAACTGACAAAAGCTATAAAACAGAAGGAAGGAAAATTGTCAAGTCGCAAAATTTTCAAATGATATATAATTTATAAGCGTAACATAGGCGTCAATTTGTTTAGACTGTTGGAAAGTGATTGAAAATCGTACGTCAAATTACATACAAAAATATTCGGTTTTTCTTATTATTTCATAAGATATCGAACAAAATAATGTGAATAAGTTATTAAGTGTTTATAAGTTACAGCAACAAAATAAGAAATATACATATGCTTTAGTTAAAATTAAAAAATATATGTGCATATGCAAATTAAGAAATATAATAACTCGGAAGCAACAATTTCTCAATTCTGAAATACCCAATACGAAACCGAGCAACTCGTTCAACCTCAGATTTTTTGGTATCACCAAAAATAACTGTGATGCAGAGACGAACAAGATAAATATAACACCGCCTACTATTATATTAAAAATGATGTACTTCCATAGCAAGCGAACTGTAAAACCAACCACTCATTGAAACTTAAATATGTATGTTATTAGGTTGTTGGGAAAGAAACTGCTGCTCTCAGCACTCCTATTTTTAAAGCGTTATATAATATAAATTTCAAATTCATGTTTATTATACGACAAATGTTTCATTATAAAGAGTAGGCGTCGATCTATCGATTGATGGTTCCACTTTTGTTTCCAACACTGATGTTTTCGCGTTGCTCCAACAACGAAAGTCATAATTACTTAGTTGTATTTAGATCTCTACCTAAAAATTTGGTATAGGTATTGCAATCTTTTGTACAATGTAAATATGAGCCCCTCAATTGACGAGTGGCGAAAGTCCAAAATTACGAAAATGAGTTTATTATAGAAATAGTAAGTATTCAAAATACTTGTCTTAGTTATGAATTTAAGGTGCGTATATTTTCTTTCATGTTAATAAAAAGTACGAGTCAATTTTACATTGTAGGTAAAGGTAAACTATATAAATTATTACACCAAAGTCAAATTTTCGCAAATTTGGGAAAAAGGGGCTCGTATGTTTAGAAACTGAATGGGTTTCGTTCAATTTTTCTTTTATCTCTTTTGCCTATCGAAATAGCAATAGAAAGGAAGCAAACTCGTACAATTTTTTTTATATAAATACAAAACGGAACGTAACGCAGGAGACAATACACGAAACATTGGTCATACTTTTTTAGTAAAGTATGTACAGCTACTAAACGCAAATTGCAAAATTAGTTTCAAAGATTTCGTAGCGATGACGAGCCTCGTAAAGAAAGAAGATCAAGGCCGGTTTTCGCCCACTGATCACAACAAATTTAAAAATTTTTGGCAGATAATGTACGTACAGCATTTCGAAAACTTTCTAATCGCCTAAGAGGAATTGGAAAGGCAAAAAAGCTTGATAAGAGATAAATAGCATGCCTAAAAATCGTAATTTACTTTCGTAATACCTAATACGTAGTTAACTTTCAACAGTACATATTACATGGTCGTAGCAATATACGTATGTATGTACATATGTATTATACATAGTATTTTATAAGGTACTTTAAATGCATGAAAATCAGTAATATTTCAATTACTCATACATCTCCTTAATTGAATGATATCATTTGCAGTTGAATAATATCAAATAAAGGATAAAGTTGACCCACTCTTATCTTCCAAACTCAAGTTCTCTAATTAGAAGAGCTATCGAACATGTGTATACATATATTAGAAATAAAAAATTGCTTTTTATTTTAGTAAGATTGTTATTAATATTAGTAAAGTTAATAACATTACCTATGCTAAAGGCAATGAATGTTTCAATATAAACTTATACATAATATTTTTTAAGGGTTTTAATAGGATTAGCAATGAGTAGAGAACGAAACGTTAAAAAATAAATACAACTCGGTTACTCCTGACTTTTAAAAATGAATTTTCGGTCTTTGTATTTGCAAGAGTGCAAACATTTTTCGAAGTAGAACGTGTTATAAATTATTCTCCTAATCTCCTTAAACAGTACACACGTAACGTGTAGGCTTACTTTTATCAAGAATTCGTCAACTCATCAAAAACTCTTACGAATTGTGAGATAAAATAAATACATATGTTATATCATTATTAATATCGCGACTATCACTGAACGACTGCAATGATCCAATATAGATTACATCGGTCTAATTCGATCAGAAAATGATAAAGATAGCTATCAGCATTTCAAGAACATTGCACGCTACATAATATGTGTAGAATATTATGCAGTAAGTAGAATCATTGATAATCATGTTTAGATAATATGAAAAATCGTTTCTGCGAAAATCACTAACATTTTATTATTTTCGAAGTTTTATAAATTGGCACATTAAACAAATATACAGGGTACCTCAAGTTTAAACGATTAAACATCACCAGTATGTTCTACGGGTAGAAATACAAAAAAATGACAAAAATATGAAATCTAATGCCTGGACCACACTGCTGCTCGCGAGCAGCTAGAGCAGTTATTATTAAAGCCTGTAACTGCTTGTGATTTGTGATTTGTTAGCGAGCTGTTCACGAGCTCCAGTGTGCACTGCCGTGCACACTGCTTGCGAACTGCTCGAGAACTGCTCGTAAAACAGTACGTGAACAGTGCGCGAACAGTTATGTCCAGTGTGGACCCAGCATAAGGCATGAGAGTGGTAGAAAGAAAGACAGTGAAAGACCATGTATTCATGGGCATGTATTTCAAAAGTTGCACAACTAACAGAAAGGTATGTTTTTTCAGGAAAAGTGGAAAACTGTTTGCGATCTAATAAAAATATATTTACCAAACAAATAATATTGATAAAAAAAATAGACACATTGATCATTTGAACTTCATTAAAATTAACAATCCATTGTTAATTTTACTAAGGTCAGGTACAAATGCGATTTTATTGTGTTGTTAAATAACAGGCATTGAATTCCTAGTGAAAAATCACGGAATAATACTTTCATAATACTAATAATGTGAAAGGTATAAAAGTGATAACATAATACTCGAGTGAGGCAACACATAAATATGTCCAGTACTGTACATTTCGCAAAACCATTTCGAATTCACATCTCATACACGTTTCTGCTGCAGGAAAAAAAGACCCTTTAAATACATGATTCGCAATGGTTAAAAGTGTTCAATAGGACTTTACGTAAATAAAACTTGGTCTCGAAAAATAACAACGCTCAACTCTCGATTTCCACGGTACTTTTTATTCCAGCTTTTTACGCAATAAAAGGCCACTCTATTTATACGTACTTTTTACATGCGTTTTCAAGTTCAGACGAGCTCATTTAACGAGGTCAACGTATTTTGCTATTGTATTTATTGAAATTATTGTGCATCCGTGACCCCAAAATGCTTACTTTATTGCTGTGATTACATCATTCTTGGCTTGTTGTGGCCGATTTGTGGAAAGTACTAACAATTTTCGTATGCAGTAATAAAACCCGGTGCTAGAAATATTTGTTACACCTCTCACCTTATTCACGATGTTATTGTTTTACCTCATTTAATAACAGTACTAGGCAATATCTTTGCACGATTTTTTAAGGAAAAAAATCGGAGGATTCATTGCTTGTAGAGAAAAGGTTGAACACCAATGACTTTATCCACAATAATATGAAAATTGTGGTTTCTACGTAAACTTGTAAATAGTATCGTAAATATTTCTAGTAGCCCGTATTTAGTACTGTTTAATTTATCACAATATTGGGAAACACAATTCTGGATATCAATCTAAGTTTTAAACAAGCTTCGAAGTTTCGATAAAAGTCAGTATCAAGAAATTTATGAGAATTTAATAAAAACTAAATTGGAAAATGACTCGTCCAAAAGGGGACAGGCGAATAATAAAACTCAAAAGATCTGCTAAATAGTTTAAATGACAAACACAGGGACCCCAGTACAACACAGCATTCGTATAACACGGTTAAATAATTGGCGTAACATCCATATGGCGCAGTACGTGACTGGATTTTTTAAATGTAAAGGCGATTACTAAGTACATACATTAATGTCTTTCTTTCGAGCAAGGTTTTGATGATATGAACTATAGGCATTCAAAAATGACTGATGAAGTAATAGCTATCCTGAAAATGGTGTCTGCGCTAGACCAAAAGTCTTTAGAGGACGGTAGCACAGATCAGAACCCTGAAGGTAAAAATTTTACCTTACAAACATACATGAAGACATCAACTTAGTCTACCGACTACTGGAGTTCTATTTTCTATGTACAGATCCTTCGACTGACAGAATCGCAAAAATTCAAGAGAGAATTTCACAAATGCTTAGCTTTATATGTATTATGTACTTTATAAAGATCGGTCAAGTAAGCGAGAACGAACAAAAATAACAGATTTTATGGAAAAAGAAAACACCCTCATTTAATGGTGCTTATTGTTAACACGAATGAAAAGAAAAATTAATATGCATTATTTTACATCAATATTTACTACCTTCGTTTTTTGTATTAGTGAATGTCTCGTGCAACACAGTATGTATTATTAGAAACCTAACTACGGTGTTATATGTACAAGGGATACCTGTATAGTAATTTTAAATCAATTAGAATGATTTATTATTTTAGGAAACAATATTAACAGCGCAAACGAATACAATTGAACTTCATTTGTCTGGACTTCGTCCAGTTGTCTAGGCTACGAGGCATACTAATTTTTTTGCAGGTAATTGTGAGAATTTTGGTGTCTCCTTGAACTGTGTGAATACATTTAACCATGGTCTATAACAATATGCACTCAAAATTTTTGGATTTTAGTATTGCTACCGGAATGTATATTTTCTTTGAATTTTCTATTAGAAGATAAAAAAAACATTAACCACTGAGTTTTAAAAATATAAGTTTCGTTTATTTTTGGTTGTTTTAATTTGATTTCGGTATTTAACATTTTAAAAAACAGTATCTGTACCTTTATTGGTTATGAACCATGATTATCAGATCGGAAATGCAAAGATATCTGTGTTTCTTTAATTTATTTCTTTGTTGAATAATAGAGGGTGTACCATCTAACTGGAGTACCTTAAATATCTCGTTTATTTTAAAAAATAGAACCAAATTTCGAAGGGGTAAATATTATGGTAGGCTGAACATTTTTGTCAGGGATATACTTTTCGAGATTTCAAGAATATCGATATTTTTGTAAATGGGACTACATATTTTTATCATCATCGTGTAATAGTTGAGGTCAAGACTAATCCAATGATCTATGATTCAGAAAAATTCAGAAAAATTCAGAAATGTTTAGAAACACATTAGTATGACTAATGAAATAACTACATTACAGAGATTAATCGAAGAAATGATTTGTTCTATAAAGTGAATAAGTTTAGTAGCATTTTAAAGTTTAAGTTAACTCTGATTCATGTTATCAGTAATTAATTTATAATATTTCTACTTGCGGTAACTAGATTTAAAATGGAACGAGCAACAAACCACAAGCGAAGGAACGTAATATGTATGTATATCAATTAGCATAGGCTACACCGCGCAGACTCATTTTTAGAGGCATAACTTTTTAAATTCCATTTTTTATTATTATAATTATTATTATTATTATTATTATTATTATTATTATTACTCAATACGTTTGCTGCGGTACTTTGTCCAGAAAGGCATACGTTATAACTAGGACCGTACTTTTTGTACAAGCATCCCTCGAATAACACGGACCATAAATTGTAAGAAGTCGCGAATAGCACGGAACGTAATGTCCAAAATTGTATGAGTCCTTAGCATCGAATAGCACGGAACCAATATTATTCCGCATTATTCGAGGGATGCCTGTATTAGGTATATTAAAAAGTAGTTCGCTACTTCTTGAACATTTTCCTGACTTGTCAACACATTGTACTACTATTATTCATAAAAGTAATTGTCGTAATTTTTTGAGGCATCTTTCTATTTTTGTCTGGAGTGTACAAAATTTACAATTCAATGAAAACTGGTTTTTGCTGGCGTTGCTGATATTTTTGAAACGTTAGTCAGTGTGCCGAGTAGATTAAAATATTTTAGGCAAATTAAAATAAATTGTCTTTCGGCGATTTCGGTGCCTAGTATTGTTCTGCAACGATATACATAACTGGCGACCCGAACAACAGAATCACTTTGCCGCAAATAAAAAACCATTCTTCTACAGAACGAATATATTTGGTTGAACGAAAAAATTGGAACATAATGTCCAAAAATGACGGCAAGTACTATGACAAATTGTTACACACTGGTTCGCTTAATAATTATCTTCAGCACAGTGCGTCTCTCTATGTGTGCATATGAAAATTTTGAATAATGTAACCTTGGGTCAAGTACATCAAATATTACGACGAGGCGAAGTTCCCACAAGTAACCCAGCCTTTGCAGCTTATACGTTACTTATTGAGAGAATTAATGCCTATTCTTCGGTTCGATACATTAATTAGTTGAAGTTGTCCGGGCAGGATAAACTACGTCTTCGCTTTGTGATGTCATTAGGCATGAATAAGATGAAGAACTTGTTGATCTCGGCAGATCGTAAGAGATTTATATGTACATACATAGGCTTTCTTATATGTATGTAAGTGCGTATAGTGAAGAATTCTTTCAGCCATTGCATACAAATAAAAGTAAATTATATGTATATTTAGCTGTAAAATGTGAAGTTCATGGTGTAACCATCGTAAAAACGAACAAACAGAGCAATTTTTTCTTTTAACTAGGTCTGTGAATTATCTTCGTAAAGTATTGCTGAATATATACAAAAATTGTTATTACGAAATTTGTTTGGTAGGGTATATTTTGTACGGTGTTAATAATTTTCTTGAAATTTGAAGATAAAGTTAAATTTATAAATAGGATACTGACATATTTTACGACAATGGATTTCATATATTATTAACTCAGAACACAATATGTACGTTTTCTTGTTTCGAGTTTAGGTCAATACGACCCAATTTTATGTATAAGGGTAAATATAATATAGTTAAAAAGTGGGAATACCTGTTAGGTGCAGAGATATAAGTCTTTTAAAGATCGATGTAGAACATGATAACATCTTAATCTTTATAAAACAAAAACGGGATTTATCGTACCTTTACTGCGATTATCATAAAATTACGAATCGAAACTAATTATGCACTATCAGTATTTTTGAAGGCTATAATAATTTCTAATTTTCAAGTGAAATTTAATTATCTATATAATATGTAACAACTATTTAAAAAAATTATTCTTTCTAATCACTGTCGTTCCACGCTTCTAACAAGTGCAATCTGCTGGTGTTCAATTTGTACACAACAAGTGTATATAATCGTGTGTACATATAACAATTGAACCAAGAAGCTGATCTTTCTGTTCAACTTTCAATCAACTTCTGCTAAGATTGACTCGTAAATGGATTTGTCCCAAATAGAAGTAGCCTTAATGTATAACAAAATGACAAAACATCTAGTTACAAAGGTGCCTTGCACAAAACGATCTTTTTAGAAGGAAATTCATATTTAGATAGTACTTATACAAAAAAAAAAACATTAAAATACGTAAAAATGTATACTTTTCCTTTTTCCGAAATTGTAAATGTGTAACGTTTGCACGGTGTTTACTGATGTAATTTTTCGTACGATTTATTATGCAATATATTCTGTAAGGTCACACATGTAAAAAAAAAATAGCCCCAAGATTTTACTCACTTTACGAGATCACGGACGAACACAATTAATTAACCTACATAACTTCGTATGTAACTCTTCGAGTAAACAGAAAAACTGTACGTATGTACACATATCACTATACGATCGTTTACTGTGAAATTATTTTTTCCCACATTCTGCAATAAACTCTATTAGGTACTTTATTAATTATGATAGACTGTAATTTGTACAATTCATTACTGTTTAAAACTATTTCTGATATTTATGCCACAGCCCATCAATGTTTAATCATAAAATAGAGCACAGATATTACAATGTTAACGCGTTAACAAATTCAGCTAGGCTCTCAATCAGATGCTCATTTAAAAACAGAAGTAAAAAATGAACGTATTATGCTTTTAATCTTTCCAAATTTGAATTATATGAAACATTTATATGACAAATGTGAAGGTAAATTAGAAATTCAAAGAATTTCTGGATACATCAATTATTGCGTTCAAAATGTTAACAATACCTTTGACGAATTAACGGGGTTTTGCGAGAAATTTGGTCTGACTCAAAACCATGGCATATTAGTGTACCATTCAAACTATTATTCGCGAAAGAAAAATTACTTTATGTTAGACCTATGTGGGAAATTTAATAAAATGTTCGTTTATTAAAACGAAGCTCTAAATGAACTAATTTTTTTACTTTTCGTCTGGTTTCTGTTAATATACCAAATTGCATAATTTTGAAACTCTTCTTCCCCGGTTAACAAGTTAAAAATGTTTCATATAATATGAATCACATTATAACATTATAACAAATTTTTTTTCTAGAAAAGAAAATTTTTTTTGCGTTGTTTAAAAATTTTCTTAATGTAAATTTATAGCACTAATTGTACCATTAAACTTTTACCTAAAACATTTTTTTCTATCTCATGTATTTTAAGAGATATACGCGAAAAAGTGGAAACGCCGATTTGACTTTGAGGTTAGTTTTCATACCCCTAAAGGGTGATTGGGCACGAATGAAGCATACCGTTATTCCTGTCTTGGATCACTCTATAAATTTACAAAGTTTCATTCAAATCGGAGAGTAAGGATTCGCGGTGTTCCCTTGTTAGTCGCACTACGAGTTACACCGTGCAATTGCAAGTGTCCCTCGTTATTGGCAAGCAAAATGTAAGAATACCAACGCGATAAATAGTTCATTAAGCTATGTTTACGCTTAGTATTTTTTATAATTTTAAATATAGTTTATTCATGCCAACATTCTACATAGGGCTTTTACAGTTGTTGTAAATATTCTTGTTGTGTAAGATATACAGTACTCGGACTCCCCGGCTCTCGAAAGAGGGAAGGGGAGCATAGGATGGACTTCCAACCGGGCGCGTCTCCAGGTGGCGGATAGGAGGATGGCCGGGGCGAGGTGGGGTGGACGGGGTCGTGGGGTGACAACACCGCACGACTACCCGGCGTACCACACGGAGCCACGGTTAGCATGGGGGATAAGTGCAGGTCCGGGAAGTAAAACCCCCGCGACGGGCACAAAAACCCTGCCGCGGACCAGTCCCCCAAGCCAAGGTGGAAGCTATCGTGCCGAGGGCTGGATGGCACAGGGTTACAGTGTCGCAAACGATGCCCTTGGGATACCGGGCGACCTCCCATTGTATCTAGCCTTACCTCCTCAATCGGGCTCTGAGGAGGTGGACCGAATACTTCCCGACTACTCGTGGGACCTGTTATGGACACTTATATAAATCAAATAACAATAAATATACAGGCCGAGGGTGAGGAGGCTTCGAAAGAGGCAACCTCACCGGACCACTGCGCGGTTCGGGAGGCTCCGGAAAGGATGGACGTCGCGGAAGTGACGGCCAGACTGGAAGGGACCACCGTGACTGACGCGGAACACGCCACTCTGGAGGTGCAGGTAGGGGGGGTCAACCCCCCAGCCTCGCAACCAGAGGGAACGGAGAGAAAAGGCAGGAAAAACAGATGCGGGGCTCAGAGAAAGAGGGCACGCAAGGCCAGACTGATCGCTCAACTTGGAGGCACAGAAAGTGGGCACCCAAGCAGCGAAACAGGAGGCAAGGGGCAAGGAGGCTCAGGAACGGGGCCACCACCCAGGGAAGGTGAGAAACCTATGCTTCCCGGCGGGAGCGGCAACGAGGGAAGAGGCTGTAAAAGACCACGACCCGAGGGGCAAACCCCGCCAGAAGGGGCCGCAAGGAAGAGGAAGCAGAGCGTATTCCCGGAACCAATAAACTACCGGGATGCGGTCATTGGGGAGAGGAAGGTGGCAATAGTGCCGACCGGCTTCCCAGACGTAAGCCTCTCTAGAGAACAGGGAGACCTGGTCCGGGGAGAGCTTGTCAAGATGATGGATGGGCTCCCGGATGGAGGGCACATCCCACGCTTCGACGAAGGTAAATGGAGTGGAGGGGCGCTGTGGCTTGTGTGTGCGGAGGAGAAATCCAAGAAGTGGATTCAGGCCACAGTCCCGCAAATCAAATTGCCGGAGGGAACCACACTCAAAGTAGTGGAGAAGGCGGCCCTCCCCAAGCTAGTCAGGATGAACGTGGTCATTCCGGGACCACCGGCAGAGAACGACGTCGTCCTAAGGAGACTGGCGAGGCAGAACCCAGAACTGAAACCAAGGCTATGGAGGATCTGGGGGAAAACGGAGACCCCGAAAGCGGTTCATTACGCCCTAGGGGTCGACGTAGAATCGCACAAGGCGCTGAAGCTCATGGGCTTCGCCGCCTACGTAGGGCTGGGCAGGGTACTCTTTAGGGAGTGCCAGGCTAGGCAGACGGACAGGCGGCGAGGCACAGGAGCACCGCCAGCGAAGCCGGACACGAGGACGGACCGGGATGGGAGGAAGGTGGAGGAAGGAGGAAAAAACTCCGAACCCGCAGACCGACCTAAAGGGACACCCGTGACACCGGCCACACAAGAGGGAGCGGAAGCGCCTCATGGTAAGCAGGCGAAGGGTGAGACGGAGAAGAGTTCACCCGAAGAGCCAACACAAGAGGCACCGGTTACGGGAACCAGCGAAGAAGTGGCGGAAGGGGGGGGGAGCACGGGCTCGAGGGCGGCACCAGAAATGGAGGCCACCACGAGCGGGTGCACCCTTCCAGGAAAAGCTGGCGTAACCGGATGGACAATGGCCAGCCGGAGGGCAAGAGGTAGGCCCAGGAAGGCGATGGCGCCTGCGCGGAAGGGGGACCAGGCGAGCAGGGGGAGCATGAGGGCTCACCTGCAAGTCAGGCCCACCGGAAGGGGATCGACCAGAGGGGTACGGGGGCCGAATAGGGCAACAAACCCCCTGGCCGGGGGTAGGGGAAGAGGCTCGCAATGAACGGACCTCCCCCAGGAACACCCCGATCGAGAAGCGGAAGCGGGGCACTAGCAGCAGTTGTATCAAATACTGAGGCATGCTACCGCTTCACGCAGATTAACCTGCACCATTGTATAGCGGCCACGAATATTTTAGAACGTGACCTGACAATGGGTAAAGCAGACATAGCCCTTATACAAGAGCCATGGCTGTGCGAGGGACGCGTGGGAGGTCTGGGATCGGTAAAGGGCACATTAATATATGGACCCAAAGAAACTGGCCCCAGAACATGCATCCTCGCTAAAAAAGACATAAAAATAATAAAGATGCTAGATTTCTGTTACAGGGACCTAACAGCAGCGAGAGTCGTGACGGGAATCAGAGGAGGACCGAATGAGATCGTGGCCTGCTCTGCATACCTGCCATATGACTCCAGCGAACCGCCACCCACGGAGGAGCTGAGGGCGTTAATCAGCTACTGTGGGGAAAAGGGACTGCCACTGGTGGTAGGGTGCGATGCAAACTCGCACCACATCGCATGGGGCAGCACAAACACAAATAGGAGAGGGACGGCCCTGATGGAATACCTCTCCTCTACGGATTTGGAGATCCTGAATAGGGGAACCAATCCAACCTTTATCATTACCAACAGAAAGGAGGTAATTGATATCACATTGTGCTCGCCTAGGCTTGCGCAATGGATGGAGGGCTGGCAGGTCAGCAATGAGGAGACCTTGTCAGACCATCGATCAATCCAGTTCCGGCTTAAGGGCAGGGAGCTGAACCCGGGCCGTATAGGGAGGAACCCAAGGGACACCGACTGGGAACTGTACAAAAGAGAACTGGAAGGGAGTCTCAGGGGATCTAGGAGATACGGAACCGTGGGATGGGTGGAGAAGGCGGCCTGCGAACTACAGACTGCCATAATCCAAGCGTACCAGGCAGCGTGCCCGGAAAGGACAAGAAGAGTTAGCCCAAAGGTCCCCTGGTGGAGTAGGGAACTGCACCGCCTGCGAAGGGAGACTAGAAGGCTGCTCAACAGGTCCAAGAAGACAAATAGAGAGGCAGATTGGGACAAATATAAAGAGTCCCAAAAAGCATATAAAAAGCAAATCAGGCAATCCAAAAGGGAATCATGGAGGAGCTTCTGCCATGAGACCGAGGCACTGCCACTTGTGGCAAGGCTTCAGAAAGTCTTAGGCATGGGCCCGCAACCCAGTCTGGGCTGCCTGAGATTGCCAAACGGAAGAGTGACGGACAACCATGAGGAGGTCCTGTCACACATGATGGAGGTACACTTCCCCGGCTCGGAGGCAACGGAAGAGGGAGGCTCGGAAATAGAGTACGGACCACCACAAATCCGAATGCCGACGGACTGGGGGACGGCCTCCAGAATTGTCACATACGACAGAATAAGGTGGGCGGTCGGCTCATTTAAGAGGTTCAAAAGCCCGGGGACCGACGGGATCTTCCCAGCCCTACTACAAGAAGGCATAGAACAGATCGTGAAATACATCTACGAGATTTTCCGATCATGTATAGCCTTGGGATATATTCCTAAAGGATGGAGGACGGCCAGAGTGGTGTTCTTGCCCAAACCAGGCAAGGATACATACGAAACAGCCAAGTCCTTCAGACCCATCAGCCTAACATCCTTTCTCCTAAAGACATTGGAAAGGCTGGTGGAAAGACACATCAGGGAAACATCCCTATGTCGAAAACCGCTACACACGAACCAACATGCATACATGGCTGGCAGATCGGTGGAAACGGCCCTCCACTCGCTGGTAAGGAAGGTGGAGGGGGCTCTTAGATGGAAGAAATCGGTGCTGGGGGTATTCCTGGACATACAGGGAGCCTTCGACAATACCGGTTTCGACTCCATCTGCGAAGCGGCGGAACGGTTTGGAGTTGACGGAATAGTCATCCAATGGATCCGCCAGATGCTGAAGACACGGAGGATCGTAGTAAGCGCAGAGGGGGCAGAAACGACGTGGCTCGTTGCGAAGGGCTGTCCACAGGGAGGGGTACTATCCCCCCTACTGTGGAGCCTGGTAGTGGACGGACTACTCGTGAGACTGAGCGATGCAGGCCTGGAAGCCCAGGGCTACGCAGACGATCTCGTGATAACAGCAAAGGATGAAGATACGGCATCTCTGACAAGGCAAATGCAGAGAGCGCTGTACATCGTAGAAGGTTGGTGCCAGGAACAGTCTCTGTCTGTGAATCCAGACAAGACGGAAATGGTGCTCTTCACAAGGAGAAGGAAGTACTGTTTACAGGAACCCCACATCTTCGGAAAAAAGCTCAAAAGAACCACGGAGGCACGCTATCTGGGGGTAACCATAGACAGCGGGCTAACATGGAAGAGCCACATAACACTACAGGCACGGAAAGCTATCAGAACATACTGGGCCTGTAGAAGAATGTTTGGGAGATACTGGGGAATCAAACCTAGAGTGGTAAGATGGCTATACACGGCCATACTGAGACCCCAGGTAACCTATGCCTCCGTAGTCTGGTGGACAGCGATGAGGTTCAAGACTAACCGGAGGATGCTAGATCGGATACACCGAATGGCATGTCTCGGAATATCTGGTGCCTTCAGGACGACGCCAACCCTGGCAATGGGGACCCTACTGGGCCTAGACCCGCTGCATATTGCAGTAGAGGCGGAGGCTAGGAAGGCGGCCCTAAGGCTAGGAGAAGGCGGGGCCTGGAAAGGGAGCGGGACCGGCCACGCGAGTGTGCTGTGCAGATGGGACAGTGCAGAAATGACACTGGACGGCACCAGCGACCGAAGTGAGCCGATCTACCGCTTCAACACCAGATATAAAGTCAGAATCCCTACAAGGGAGGAATGGGAAGAAGGAAGAAGACCCTTCGACCCAGGCGGACTCGTCTGGTACACAGACGGGTCCGAGACAGGCAAAGGCACGGGGGCGGGAGTGTATGGTCAGAGCCCGAAGATGGAAGTATCCATAACGTTGGGGGACCACCCGACCGTCTTCCAGGCCGAAGTGCAAGCCATTTGGTCCTGTGCCGCACTGAATGTGGCAAAAGGATACAAAGGGAAACGAATAAGCATATGCAGTGACAGCCAGGCGGCACTGAGAGCGATTCGCTCGTACGTGACCAGATCTAAGCTGGTGCTGCAATGCTGTGGGACTCTGGAGGAACTATCCCAAGAGAACCACGTGGAAGTTATATGGGTGCCAGGACACAGTGGTGTCAGTGGCAACGAGAGGGCGAATATGCTAGCCCAGAAGGGAGCATCAGGCATAGGGTCACCTCCCCCACAGAGCATAGGTTACGCACCGGGGCACATCAGGAATACGGTGGATGCCTGGTCTAAGGAACAGACCAACCGACTCCTGCAGGAGACCCCGGGGCTAAAACATTTTAAGGCCATGACTGGGAAACCAGAAACTGCCCGGACTGCAGATTTCTGCAAATTGGACAGGGCCGATATGCGCTTGGCAGTGGGCCTGTTAACGGGACACTGGCTGACAAGGAAGCACCTACATGTAATGGGCCTTAGCGAAGGAACGACTTGTAGGTGGTGCGAGGAGGAGGAGGAAACCCCTCTACATCTCGTCACAAAATGCGAGCGAGTGGTAACTGCACGGCTCAAACACTTGGGCTCCCCACTCCTAGAATTACAGGAGTGCAGGAAGATTCCAACAGGCAGGCTTCTCAAATTTGCTAAGGAGGTCGGCCTGGAGGAAAACTACTGCACCCTGGGTTGACTGTCTCGGAAAGGAGACCCGGGCACAATGGTCCAGAGGGACTGAGCGCCCGGTGAAGCCCCTCTTAACTAACTAACTAACTAAGATATACAGTAATTTTAATTATAATTTATATGGGTTTTCGTTGTAGCCGTATCCTGGTACCAGTGTCACAGAGTCGATAGCAGAGAATTGCGCATACTACAGGAATAATTAACTTCTTCGTCACTATATTGCTTATGACTCTCTTGTCTATAATAAGTAACCTGACATCATATAAACTAACTGGACGAATATTTTAATAATTTGTGAAGATATAAATCAATAAACTGAGAAATACTGCGATGTCCGAATAGTAAAGTGAGTAACTGTGTATGTATACAGGGCGATAAAAAAGGGTTACGCAGCACAATAGTTCCCCAAACGAGCAAATTCACTCGCTTTAACCGAAACAAAAAATTGTGTATAACTTACAAAATATTAATTGTCTGACCCCTACTCATTACAACTTTTTTCCTTTATTTAGCTAAGTACTATCTATGTTGTCAATCCTTTTTTAATTCCTCTGTATACATCGTAAGCGAAACTCTTGAGCGATTCTCGCTTTTTCATATTGTTGGATACCGCTCTACGAGAGCAAATATTTTTGACTGCAATAGTACAAGATAATTACGATGAGTAATAGCAAACCGTCCTACCTCCTATTTTCCATCTGCCTACACTTTGGCGCATGGCGACCCTTGACCAGGTATAGTCATAAACACCAAGTCATACGCCAAAACCCTAACTTTCCTACCGAAGCCCTTTCCATTTCCACTACCTCGCACCCCCATTTCCAGTACTCCTTAAAAAGGACATGCGATGGTTTGTGGACAGCTTTTTGACTTCCAACGTCTTCGGAAGAGTCACGATAAAGAAGAGTTTCGAACTAACACTAAGAACTATCGTCCAAGTCTTGTAAAGCAAATTGTAGGATTTCGTTAATTAAAGTTTAGTTTTAAAAGTAAGAAACAGTTATTTTCTTAAAATACTAAACCCCGGAATCCAACAATATTCAGAACATTGCACAACATGTATCTCAAAATTGACACAACCCAAAAACGCGTCTTTCTCAGAACATGAGGAAATATGTTTGTAAGCTAACAAAAACAAATGATTTCGAATAAGTATTATTGATGAATGTATTAATTACGACATTACGATAATCAGTAATTAATATATAGTTCATGTTATAATTCGAAATGTCTCACTTCTGTAGATACCAATACGTTATCATTTGAAATTTAAACAGTTTCTGTGCAAGGTCGATACATTTATCGAATAGAGCTAAACTATTATTCTGATTAGCAATGTATTTATTCAACCGCTTCATGGTCGTAACTAAAAAAATTCGCCTGTTTTTAGTTTTATCGCTTTTTCAGACACTGTTATGTGCATTAGAAATTAATAACTACGAACCAAGCCTGTGAATTAATCATCTTGCTTACTAAAATAAGGGGACGTGATCTAGTTTGAATCGATGAAATCTTGAAGTTCGATACCTTTAGACATAACCTCGGTTCGTCTCGAAAATAGTTGAACGAAGGTTACTTGAAAATTTTCAGTCAGAATCTAAGGGGGAAGTGTCCGATTTGCGTAATGTAGGTAAGAAAACAAGCAATCTTTATTGAAAATGGTTTCGTATTTATATCTTAAGATGTTGCAATTATTTCTACACAATTCCGCAATAAAACGTGAGCTTCCACTTTTATAATTTTTGATCATTTACATTATAAGTTTCCAGTATGCCTGTAGCTTAATTTCAATTCGCTAAATATGTATCGTGAAGAAGACGTTGAATATTTTTAGTCAAATTGTGTATTACAACAGAATTTTATACTTTTTATATTTTTGTACTTTAATTTTATATATCACTGTATTGTACTACTGCAATTGTATATTTTTTTTCAGCAACAATGTAAACAATGTAACAATGTCAGTTGGTGCAGGCGCTGTAAACACAACATAGCCTAGTTAGAGCACTGTAAATCTTCATACTGTATAAGCATCACAAAGCGTGACGCATATGTATGACGCGTGATCATTGCACATACTACCATAGGTTAAAGATAGCTGGAATAGTTCAATCATTTATTACAGAATAGATTTGTAAATTTAAAGGCACTGATACATTGATTGCAAAATATTAATACGCGTATAGCTAAATATAAACAGAAAATAGACATTTATCTTCTACATCTTGATAATCATAATCATACTCTTATCATCGATCATTTCCTCTTTGCTTCCAAGGCAATACTACACATTTCATATATGTATGTACTTATGTATGTATGTATATACATATTTATAGAACTACGCAAAATATGTATGCACGTATGAGGATAAGTAAACATGTGCGTGCTTCAGTCTATTTCAGTAATCTTTGTACATTATATATGTGTACTTATAAAAGATCCTACCAAAATAAATCACCTCCAGATAATGTTTGCATAGAAAGAGCACATAACAATATCGTCGGAGCGTTCATTACGAGGAAAACAAAATTGCATTCCATATCCTAGTTACTAGTTTAACTAGCAACTGTATTCTAAAAAATATGAAATATGATCACCTACTACCAACAGTGATGATATTAATACCTATTTAACACTACGGAATCATAACAAATACATCTTGTTGATCCTGCGTTTGGTAAAATGGCGCCCATTATATAACTTAATTGCGTTCGTATGTTTGTACTTCTATAAACCTACTTCTGAATCATATTTTATATTTCTGCAAGCTTTCTTTGACTTACTTTATAACGGTTAAAATAACTGATGCGCATTAAAATTCCTGTAATACTGTGTAATGTTATCTGTGTAAATCATAAGTACTTAAACCTTAGACATATGTATACATAGTTCAGGTCTATAGGTACGGCCGATCGGAAGATTAGATTAAAACAACTTTTATACTTAGAACATTCAAATATCTAATTTTTTATTTTAATAAAGTTCAACGTGAATGTTGTCTTATCAACTTCTATTTATGTTTAAAAGTTTCTACTAAAAAAGTTATACATACTAATCTAAAGCCAGGATTAGGTCATATACAGGGTGTTCCGTGTAATGCGACGCACGATTTTTCACGCACTTGCAGTCATGTGACAAAAAAAAGTTTAGAACAAAAGTTGCAGGGTATAGAGTGTACAATAAATATCAGTAAACAAAATTTCGAAAACAGTTTATTTTCATGGCGAAATCATGGTCAGCTTGGATAAAACAAATAGGAACACATATTGTTTTTTTTATTGTTATGTTCTAGAGGACATCGAGACGAATTCAAAACACATATTATGTACATGATATTTTTACTAACATATTATTCGCTTTACAGTAGTGGAAATGTGAAATATTTAGCTTTTCGACGTATTTGACTTCAAAACAGTGTAAACATTATTTAATTACATACAACACCGTTGAAATACAACACCATTGTATTTTAATCAGCAATCAATAATATTGAAGAATTGCAAGGAAGAATCAGCTCAGCATGCAGAGCTAGCAACATATTCAAACTTCTGTAAACGAGCAGAATGTGTATTGCGTCGCGGAAGGCGGAATGCATTTCGAACATGCAATTAAAAAAAGTGCATTTTTCTTGTGTTCTAGTCCCGTGTTTACATTACAGTAATCTCTTCGGTGTCAAATAATGTTTACACTGTCTTAAAATCAAATACGACGAAAAGCTAAATATTTCACATTTCCACTACTATAAAGCGAGTAATATGTTAGTAAAAATATCATGTAATATGTGTTTTGAATTCGTCTCGATGTCCTTTGTAATATGGTAAAAAAATAAATATGTGTTCCTATTTGTTTTACCCAAGGTGACCTTGATTTCGCCATGAAAATAAACTGTTTTCGACATTTTGTTTACTGATATTTATTGTACACTCTATACCCTGCAGCTTTTGTTCCATACTTGTTTTTTTATCAGATGGCTGCAAGTGGGTGAAAAATCGTACGTCGCGTTACCCCTTTGGACCCGAGCACCACACATGGGTTGATGGTATTTTTGAAAAAGAACTTCGTACAACAGCAGAGAGACTCGGATAACAAATTTGTTGTATTTTAAGGTAGTGTAATATCAGTATGAGGTCAATGTAGACACAAAGAGCCGATAGTCATAGCTATGATAATGTTAAAATGATACATTTGAGAAACTGTGCGTCCATTATTATTTGGCACAGGATGAACAGAAAAATATAATATAAATTGGTACAGGATAAACGAAAAAATATAATGTAAATGGGTGCAGGATAAACAAAAAAATATAATGTAAATGGGTGCAGGATAAACAAAAAAATATAATATAAATATGTGTCTGTTTCAAGTGAGAACTAAATATCGAAAAAAATATAAGATACAAAAGATTGGTTGAAACAAAAGTTATAGCATATGAGGTGGCTCACATCATGCCGATATTTGTTTGACCTTGAGATGACCCTGAAATGCCCCCGCGAACATCGGAATTAGATTTTCAAACGGGTCCTTATATTTTGTATTACATATTCTTCCAGCTGACATCAAAACATTTTCAAAACACTACTTACATGTGCATTTTGTATAAACCACCTTCGAAAGGAAAGTCAAAGAGTCCAGAATCGCTTGTACCTCAGCCTCCGTCATTTTCTACGTCTTTCTATCCCATAGATAGAAGTAACTGTACAAACTATAATGTACAAAATATGGCCGAGTAACTTCTCTGTGCTATGTTTATTCGGTAACGCTAATGCCGCCGGTATTTTGACGTTTCATAATATCAAAATTTGCTCGTACAAGATACACATGTAGTAAGTAGTGTTTCGAAAATGTTTTCTCGAGAGCTACAAGAATATGTCATACAAAAATATAAGGTCCTATATAAACCCTAAACCCGATATTCAGAGGGCGTCTCCGAGTGATGTCAAGGTCAAATGAATACATACCGAGATCATACAAGCCCCCTGATGTTATAACTTTTGTCTCAGTCGTTTTTTCGTATATTTTATATTTCAAAAAGGAAATACAACTGCGCTACTTATTTATTATTTGTTGAATATTTCCATGATTATTTGAGAGTCACTATTTTTGTTAAATATTTTTATCAAGCTTCTTAAGATATTTAATAAAACAAATCTACAATTATTTAAAACCTTTGAATTTCGGTATCTTAGGACTGTGACATATTCTTGCCCATTGTCTAGTATGAATAAAAAAAAGTACAAAAATCCGAAAATGATACTTCCTTTTTATTCACAAATTGAAAAATCTAATAGTTTTCAATATAAAATTCAATTAATCGATTATTACATTCATTGAACCGCGTTCTGTTATCAAAAACTAAAATAAAAATAACAAGAACTAGAGCAAACAAAAGTTTGCGTAATTTCTCGGTAATTGTTTTGGCAGTATGGGCAACGATAAAAAAATATCACGTTACTTACCATTAAATTTCCGGAATAGAGCCATTTTTATCGGCCGCAGCGTAGAATCGGCCTGTGTGTCAGCGTGAAATCGTTGTTTCGAATACTTTAAACTTCAAACAATATATGTTTGAAATTGAGCCCTATTAATAATCGTTATTCGTTATCAACAACCAACAAGGAGCATTGAAACGAGGTTAGTCTGGAGGATGCCTTCAGGGTTTAATCAACTCTGTAAACTGTGTTACATTTCTATTGCATCACGCTTTAATAAGTATATACATATGAGATACCCAGTTGTATTAATAATACTATTTACTTTTCAACTGTTTCGATGACGTTACCGAGGGCTGAAAGGAATGCTTTTTCGAAGATACTAGACAATATGATGGCCTATCGTTCCATCTCAATTTTATATTTAGTATTGGTCTTATGGAGTATCATATTTTAAATACAAAAGGAATAAAAAATTTAAACGCGTAGAATATTTGAATGCACCGCCATTACACATCTTCTATGCCCCCCTTACCCTTAACCTTGCTTCACGCCGTACCGTTCTACTGACGACGTTAGCCCTCTTTCTTTTTCTCGCTCGCCCGTCGCATAGTCCCTACTCTATCCCTCTCTTACTGACTCATTCTTTCTATCTATCTTTCCTTCTTACTTCCAAGAGGCTCTTTATCGAATTATCAAAATTATCGTGTCGGGCAGTGCATTATGCAGTCTTATCCTTATCATCTTCGCGCACCTGACAATATTGGTATTGTATGTCTAAATTCTATACATGACAAACATTCTTACATTAGTACATTCTGCGTGATATGATTATGAAGTCGCAATAACTTCGATAAACTGTTAAGATTAAGTCTTGAACTATATGGCACGGATATTTCAAATTCATAGAATTTAATGCAATGAACTTGGCACTACATTATTAACAACTGCACTTGTTAGTGATTAAAGTATTGATACGTAATTATTCTATCCAGATATCGGTCATTTTAATCAAATGTCCATCACCACAATGCACTTTTAAGTTACCTTTGTTTTAATACTAAAAACAAATTTTTCACAATGATAACGTTAGAATTTAATGTAAAGTAAAATGAGATCAATGAAACATTAGAAACTTCATTTGCAACTCAAACATTCAGTTGAATATCATGGATAAATGTGAGATCCATTATAAATTACAATTTTGTCTGCAAAATCTATATACAAGGCTACAATTTTTTTAAATTTCTATAAACTGTATTACGTATTCAAACTATTATTCCAACTATCGCATATTTAATTAAATTATGTTACCTTCTTCGGTATTTTCAGTTATCTTTCTTACCAAAATTTAACTTTGAGCCAGTGCCGTATAATGACCAGATTTATTAAATAAAATGACTTTTATCGGGACTAAGAGATACATTTTAATTTTAACAAAATAGAATTATAGTTATTTTCTAGAAGTTTCCTCTCGAAAATGCCAATCGAATTGTACTACCATTCAATTAACAAAAGAGAACAGCACTTGCATCAGCCGTTTTATGTTTTTCACGATGCATGACCAGACTAACCTCTTTCAAACAGATATATTTTTCCAACCGGTATATACAACACGAAACAAACAATATCCAAGAATTAGCTAATCAATATTTGTAAAGCCAAGTTACTCTTCATCAGGGTCTTCAAAGGATCTTTCATATTCTAATAAAAAATTCAACACTTCACATTCAACTTATTTACACGTGCACATAATAGACTTTTATATTAGATATTATTGTAATACCTATTTTAGCAACGTTGTTGAATCACATGATAAAATAAATACAACAAAACAGCACACGAAATATTCAGACGCTCGTACACACGCCGTGGTAAACGTGACTGAAATTCAGTTACCGAATGCTGACTTTTTTTAGTCTTCAGTTCGCGCTTCTTCCCCTACTCAATCACCTGTTGAGTGTGTGTGTGTATATATGCACGTAGCGTTAATACGTTTCACTACCACGCGATGAATATCACTTGCAAGTTTGCAAGTTAGAAGACTTTGTACGAACAAAGTATTTACCATATGTAGTTATTATTGTACAATATACAAGATCTGCTAATGCCTCTCGTTCCTGTATATAATATAAAAAACATAAAAATTTCAGGTTTACAAGTAGTTTAGTACCATTTATCTATTTACTTCCAATATGATTTCCGTTAATATTAATTATATGGACACTGTTGGTTACATTTACTTAATCTGATTATTAAAAACAAATGAAATTTTAAAAATATATAACTTATATTCAAATCAATAAAGGGTAGTTTCCATGTTCCTAACCTCTTATGAAGGTTAGATAATTTCCCAACGGTTTGTCGGATTGAAAATTGGAATTTCTTAATGTTACAGAAATTTAAATAGACGAGATAGAAATTTGATAAGCTACTGGAATAACTTTTGTGGTAATAATAAAGATATGTTTCAATCAACAATGTTCATTTTCATTTATTATTGTTTGTACATGGAATATTTGTAACACTTTATGGAGGAAATATCGTAACAATTTCGGTGTACATTAAATATACCAATTATGTTTACGTATGTTTTGTCCATTCATAACAATCTTATATTAAATAATTTGATATTCAATCGATATGGAAGATTATTTGAAATAAAGAAATTTTTTTATTATTTCTATTATCAATTACATTTAATTTTTTACACATATTAGTACTAGAGGACTGCAAAATAATGAAGAAATAATGAAGAATAATGAAATTATTTAACATAGTAGGTTTTTTATTAAAAGTGCACTATCTTGCTAATATACAGGAAAGTATAAGCATAAGTGAAAGTATAAGTGCAATCTAAAGGTTTTTTTATTAATTTTAGTAGGGTAAAATATATGTAAATATTTTGAACCATAAATTTTATTTAAATGTTATACAATTATTTATAAATTAATGAAATCAACATGTTTGCAATATAAACAGTAGAATAAGAACTATCATTGGAGTTGCGTTATATTACATAAGGAACGTGATCGTCAAATGTTATTTATAATATCCGTTATTCTAACAAACTTATGTTTTTGTTATACCTATATATTATAGTTTCCTGTGAATATTTCAAATTTCTAAGTTAGTTCTTGATTCAGACATATCTATTTTCTAAATTACTCATAAATTTGATTATTTCATTTATTGCAAAATATAATAATACTAAAATTTAGAGTTCAAATTAAGTCACGAAATCATTAGACACTAGCTAAAAATACATGTATTAACTATAACGTATATAAAAAGAACATGTGCACCTATATTACTTTTCGTTATAGTAAATACATCATGTATATATTTGTCATACATTCTGTTTCTCAATTACACATATATCGGAAGACTATTCTTGCATTGGATTTTAAATGTTTTTATTACATGCGATGGGAGAAAAAATAAATGTTAGTAGTGATCTGTGTACGGCACAAATAGTGAAGTATTTCAATCACTGAAAATAGAAATTTCTCAACTTGAAATTTGTTCATCTATGAAAATGTTTCAATGAAATGAACATTTTAATTATATAATAATATTACAAAACATATATTTATAAAATTCGAATTTATTATTCATAACAAACAGCACCAATTTCAATATAAAAGCTTTGAATAGGCTTTCCAATATCTCGTAAGGCCACATCTATTATAGGCAGCCTCACTGGTTTGTCAGTTCCGTATGAAAGTACTGTCTTGCTCCATTCTCCAGTGTGTAACTATGGACAACATTGATATAAATAAATAGTTCATTAGTTTAATAGCTTGTCTATACTAAAATATTATTATTCAGTTTGCTGGAAACGTACTCTGCATTCATCCGTTATCATATCATATCTTAAACGCTGATTGCCACGTGGTGTTAGCTCTGCATCATTCCATGTTAAAAATTTTATGCCCTTCCTATATGTCTTTCGTTCAGAATCAAAATATGCTACACTATTTTTACAGTGATATGTGATATTTTGATAGGCATTCTTGGATAAAAGTTGAAGGAAACCAATTTGATTACTATCTGCTTTGTACGTGATCTGCTTAAAATAAAATAATCGTCAATTATATGATGTTCGTAAAACATACTTGTACCAATATGTAAATATAAACAGCATACCTTCATTCCATCTTCTATTTCACTCAACCAAGTTTCTGGTTGGTCTGTGATATATGTAATTTTTGGAGAAAGTACTGGATTTGGTAAGATACACGTTGAGCGTTTCTTTGCATCACAGTATACTAAAATAGCGTCTCTTGCATCACCCTCATTAGGATCAACCCAATATTCTCCTATATTAAAAGAATACTTTTATAAGTATCATTATCTTCCAGTAACCTGAGAGAAGAAATTGAATGGGAAAGAAGTATTCATTATTTTGTAAGCTAACCGGAGGCTTTATCTGGATAAGCACTGTAAAGGTCTCTACAAGTTTTGGCAGGAGAACTTTTTTCACCATCTGGTTTTATAAATTTCTGGAATGATGATTTTAATTGTTTATATGTCTTCAAAATAAGCTCCTGTTTTTCTTCCTCTGTCATATCGGGACTAAAGATTCTAGGTGGCTCATCGCCAACTAGTGGATCTGGTCCTTTAGTTTGGCCTTGCCCTAGTCACATAATAAAAGTAAACATTATAGTGTATCGAAATTCATTACATATAGTGTAATGTTACACACAATAAAGTAACATTAAATCCCAAACAGCCAATTCTGCTGTAACAGATTCTGTCGAATTCCTGTTTGCATATTTTGAGAACAAAATGACTACGGTTATGATGCAGGATCTGTTAAATTCAACTATTGTAGCAGATTGGCGGCGGATATATAACAAAACCTGCTAGGGCAGATTCGGTGACAAAACCCGTGCAGATTCTGGTGTCGATCTACTCGATTTCTGCTCGGTTTCTGCTGCTCATCGCTATTTCATTCTGTCAACAGGTTCTGTTTGCAGAACCCAAGCCAAATGCGGACACAGATGGCTACTGATTTGTAGACCGATTCTGTCAGTTCTGTTGCCAATCTGCTGTCAATCTGCAGGCAGACGGCTGTTAGGGGTCTTATAATATCTCATATTGCACTACTGTCATCATTAAACAGAACTATGATATGCCAGGTACAATGGAATTTCGTTTTGATTGTAAGTCAGAGTTAAAAAATAAGGATAAATAATAATCACCCAAGAGAGCAGCTAAAGAAGCGACATCATATCCTAATCCAAGTTCACCAGGTGGACCTGGTGGGCCAGGGGGACCAGGTTGTCCTGGTGGTCCATGTCGACCTTCTTCACCTGCAGGTCCTTTTGGTCCTGGATTTCCAGTTAATCCAATTGGACCAGGACTCCCATCTCGCCCTGGACTGCCTCTAGGTCCCGATTCTCCATCTTTACCAGGTAGTCCAGATAATCCAGGTATTCCTTTCTCTCCCGGGGGACCACTTTGTCCAGGTAGACCTTGCAAACCAGTAAATCCTCTATGACCTTTAGCACCTTTCTGACCTTCTTCTCCGCGTTCGCCTTTTGGACCTTCCAACCCTATAGGACCTGGTTTTCCTCTAGGTCCCTAATTTTTAGAACATTATCATTTATTTATTTTATGTTAGTCAGTCATTCAAAGAGGATAAGCATTGTTACGAATATTTGAATTGTTACGAATTATCGTGCTATAATTACTGTTATTCGTATGACAGAATAACGATACTAACTTGTTGTCCATCAACACCTTGAGGTCCTGCTTCTCCTTTTGGGCCTCTCTCTCCAGTTAATCCCAGAGGCCCTGCTTGACCAGGTGGACCCTAATTACCAACAGAAGTAGTATGTACATATAAATCGACTTGATTGAAGTTATTAAAAATTGTACGCTGCACATTTATGTTACCATTGTTTCGTGGGCTAGCGGGGCTACACGTCGTAAAAATCGGTCTAATAGGTGGTCATTAACGCTTTGGCTAAGACAGGGCTTTGTGACGGGGTCCGCACGTAATCGAACGCCTGTCTTTTAACTTAGATTTTATATTGTTTCATGTTTTTCAGACAATTTATTTTGTCCTGGCGAGTGAAGGCAAATACTATTATTTCCATTTTCAGTAATTTGCGTTCTTGGTTCTCAATAGCTCCAGGGCGTGACATAAACCTGAGAGGGTAACCCTGTCGCTAGGCGGACAATGTTTACAACCACTAAAATCTGAAGACTGCTTGAATATGCTGTGTGAATGTTTCGAACGAATTTGAGTGTGAAAGAGTTGCGTTTGGAACTGAGCACTTGAGTTTACCGTGTGAACGTAGGGCGCACGGCCACATAAGGATTCGGGTGACCGTGACCAACTGTCGCCAAGGAATGTCTGCGGTGTGTACCCTAAATTAGTGACAGCAATTGAGGAATACAATGAGAGGGAAGCTGAGGGTGAAAGAATATAGAAGTGGATGATACGTGCGCGAGGCAGAATTAAGGGAGAGTTGTAAGATAATGGTAAAAGTTAAAGAGTTGCGAGAGAGTTGTGATTTAAAGGAAATTGTTAGCGAGTCGTGTTGAGTAGTTTGTTATTCAGAGAGAGAGAGAGCTGTCATGAGTCGACACATTTAGTTAATAAATTGGTTATATTTTATGTTGAACTTGACATCTTATTACTTCCGCTGCAATCTATTTCACGTACGTGAGATTTACACTCTCGTCGTGAGCGCGCGCTCTACGGGCGTTCAGATTGACCAGTGTTTTTCGTTAATAATTAAAAAATGAAGCTTCAACCAACATTTTGATAAAGGAAAAAGTTGTTCAGAGTTACCTTAGCAATCCCCAATTTATATGTACACATATATGTATATCTTACGGATAAACCTGGTGGGCCAGGCATTCCTGTTTGACCAACTGCACCAGCTGGTCCTTTATCTCCAGGACGTCCACCTATTCCAGGAGGTCCAGGTTTACCAATCGGACCTTCTGATCCAAGTTCTCCAGGTGGTCCAGGCGGTCCAATTGGTCCAACCAGTCCGGGGAATCCAGGTGGGCCCTCCGACCCTGGTTTTCCAGGTGCTCCAGTTTCACCCTATCATATTATTTTTGTCCAAATATAAATTATCTGTCATTTATAATTGGATGTTGTACAAGAATAAATAGTGTGCTAGACTGGAAATATCAAAATATTAATTAAACTTACAGGTGCTCCTCGCATTCCTCTGGCACCTATTGCTCCAGAAGGACCTGGTGAACCAGGTAAACCTCTCTCCCCAGAGGAACCTTGAGGTCCCTGAGGCCCAGATATACCTGGTGGTCCTTGAGATCCACTCTCGCCTTTATTTCCATCTATACCAGGTAAACCTGGATTCCCAATTGGTCCAGGACTTCCCGGTCGTCCTGCTTCGCCAACGCTACCCTTACTACCTGGTAATCCTGGTGGTCCTACTTGTCCTACTGCACCAGGGAGGCCCTATACAGATTTTCAATATTGGTAGGATTGCATTGTCTACGAGAGAACATGCATGGTGTTCTACTTCATAGTTATATTTGGAAGGATGACCTGCAATCGAAATGCAAAGATCACACAATCTCTAAGTGACGTGTACACCACACTAAAGTTTAAGTAAATACGTGCTGTCCTACATATAACGATTCTTTTTTTTAATCTATTGGCTGCGATAGGCTTTTTTCGATAGAACTAATTTTTTAAGTAAGTTTATAAAATAAGTCTAAAGATGTCAAATCAGATAATCTTGTATGGTGAATCATTACGTCTCTTCGTCTATAAATGTCCTGATCGCCTAGTACTTTATTTACTTTTTTTAATGACTTTAACCATTTTGATTGAAGTGGAACACCCTGTCCGCATGGAATGAAGAATGCTTAATATTTGTTAGAAATATAATTATATTCAAATAAAGTAATGGTAAATTACTGCTGCTCCAACTAGTCCTGGTACACCTGGTGGTCCCATAATACCAACTTCTCCTCTAGCACCTGGTTCACCTCTGACTCCTTTAGCCCCTGTTAATCCAATTAGACCCTGTGGACCAGCCTCGCCAGGGTTACCTGTATTTGAAATTTGCATTCAAGGTAATACACTAATTGTATCTACAAAGTGGTTTAAAATTCGTGGTACATCTAAAAGTAACGTAATTTCTCATGCGCAGTTGCCATTGTACATGAATCGCCCCCTTTCCGGTTGTACCATAACTTAGAAAACACCTTGTATGAATTTATAATAACAATGGACTTATTTATTTCCATAGACAGTGAAGTAGTCAATTTTTTTTATCAGGGATAATACCATTAAAAAATCACTCGGAATGTTAACATTAGATTTTTTTCATGTACTTTGCTCATATACATTCAAACCGATATAATTAAAAATGACTCTTTTCCTGGGCATTTTATCGCCATATTTTCTTTACAGGGAAATTATATTTTTTCTTGCGGCCCAATTAATTTATCTGGAAATGTAAAAAATATAAAATAATAATATAGAATTGTAGAAAAAAAGATGGAATGTGGCCTTTAAGTAAGATTTGTTGAAGACCTTATTAATTCACATCCTGGACAAAAAATATTTTGTAGACTGTCAACTACAGAAATATCCTTAATATCACTATAAATTTTGTGGTTTATTAAAATGTTAATAAAGATTTTCTAGAATTTTCTTGTAACCTACAATTGTTATTCCACTGTATATGCTTCTATGCGTTGACAATATGTGTACATATACATATATTACCAGGTGAGCCAGAATTTCCTTGATCTCCTTTTAAACCTGGATAGCCACGATCACCCTTCAATCCTGGCAAACCAATGAGTCCCTGAGGTCCTGGAAATCCTTGCGACCCTTGTAATCCTTGAGGTCCTCTTTCACCCGAATTTCCAGGAGCTCCAACCTCTCCTGGAGGTCCGGGTAAGCCAGGATCTCCCCGTTCAGCTGGTTCACCTGGTGGTCCAGGTGGACCAACTTGGCCGTGTAGTCCGCGTTCTCCCATCCTTCCTGTAAATTAACATTTCAGTATTTCATGAATTCTTAAAAATATCAATTAATATATTATATGTTTTAAACATATCACCAGGGGGTCCTTCGGGACCAAGCGGTCCAGTAGATCCTCTTTCTCCTTTGCCACCTGGTTCTCCTGTAGCACCTCGTAAACCTGGTAATCCTAGTAACCCAGATGGTCCTGGAGTTCCTCTATCACCTTTTGGCCCAGGTAATCCCTATAATATACATACCACTTTAGTATATTCGGTATAAACAGCATGACCCAAAACTACTTACAGGAGGGCCGTCTTGTCCTTGTGTGCCTGCTTCTCCTCTTTGCCCTGTTAACCCTGGTGTTCCAGGTGTACCTCTCTCCCCAGGAAATCCACGCTCACCTCTATTTCCAGCGATGCCTGGTGGCCCAGGTGGTCCTTGGACACCTTGTTCTCCATCTTTTCCGGGGGTCCCTGGATTACCAGTTGCACCTGGAAAACCCTAATTACATCAAATTATGTAAGAACAATTTTACTTCTCCTTTGTTGCAATGTTTACATGTAGTACTTCATAAAGGTGTTATATATCTAAACAAATTGTCACTTTTTAATGCCTAAAGCATACCTGGAAGCCTCTTGGACCTGGAGATCCGGAGGGTCCTCGTTCCCCATCTGTTCCCGATGGTCCAGGTGCACCTTGCAGCCCTGGTACTCCTTCTTTCCCTGCATCACCTCGAGGGCCTGGAGGCCCAGGATTGCCTGGTTCTCCGGCTTTTCCAGGTTCTCCCTTTAAATAAGTAAATGTTGTAGAATAGCATTATATTGTACAGCTGAACATTAAATAAAAAGGATAGATAATATTACCGTATATCCTTTTTCACCTGGAAGACCTAGTGGGCCAGATAAACCTTGCAATCCTGGTGGACCTTGTTCACCTGGTTTTCCATCGGCACCTTGTATTCCTCGTTCTCCAGGATTACCTGGTTTTCCAGAAGCACCGGGACGTCCCATTAGACCGCGTGCACCCTACCACGTTATATTTAAAAGTAACTGTACTAACAATAAGATGCAAAGCAAAGATTTGTACAAGGTGTATAGAAGGTAATGGTCACGGCTTTCAGGGATGATTCTACACCTTTGGATCTGTGGACATTTGTTAAAATAGGATGCCGTAAAATTGTTTATAACAATACGAACTATTGTTAAAAATGTTTTTGAAATCTACATATTCTTCTGTGTGAAAAGTGACAAAGTTTGAAAGGAACCATATTTCGCAAGTGGTAAGTATTTCGCAGGAGAAACTCATATTATAAAATAACATACTTTATCGTCTTAAAATAATTGTATTTGAATTAATAAAAACCTGCAGTCCAGATGGTCCTGGGCGACCGGGATCACCTGTAGCACCTCTTGTCCCAATTGGACCAATTGGTCCACGATCTCCCGTTTGTCCTAATAATAGAAATATATGTATTATTATTATTTTAACGTTATTACTGTACTGATTCTCTAGAATATGAAATATGTTTATACTATGTAAACTTTGTATAGAAGGAAATATTAAAAGTTGTAGTAAAAGACAATACTCTGTAATTAGGATAGGGTACCTTTTGGTCCCATAGGTCCATCTGGTCCCGAGAGTCCTGGTACACCTGGAGCGCCGCGTTCTCCACTAGGTCCAGGTGTACCATTAGGGCCGCGCATCCCTCGTTTTCCTCTTTTTCCTTCATTTCCAGGAGGACCAGGCATACCACGTGGGCCTGGTGTTCCCATGTCACCCTTAGATCCACTGTCGCCTTTAAATCCTCTTTCACCAGAAAGTCCCTACACATTGTAATCATAAAATACTTATGTTGTATCCAATGCAGTGAAACCTTGGACAATAGTTTTATGAAACGATGCACTCAGGTGCATAAAGGATGCAATAATATCGTGAAACTGGAATCAATATTTACAGGCATTCCTTTGGCTCCTGGAGTACCAGGATTTCCAGATATTCCAGGTTGCCCTCGAGCTCCTGGAAACCCGGGTGTGCCAACTAAACCAGCTGATCCTGTGCTTCCTTTGTCGCCAGGTATTCCATCTCTTCCCTGAGGTCCTTGCGGCCCTGATTCACCCGGTTGTCCAGGACGACCAGTTTCACCTATGCAGCACAAACAATAATACAGGGCACATGTGCGTGCGACTTACAAAATACTTCTTTTTCCGGGAAGAAATTTGTAGTGTACTGACATTGCTGAATCATTTAGTATAAAATACTTCATCAAATATTTAACAAATATTTCTATATACATATTCAGCATGCATTTTGCATAAATTATGTTCCTTACAGGGTGTTCACCAGCACGTTGAATTATAAAGGGTAGTCTTACGCAAACAAACAATGTACATTAGCAGTTGTTTCTGCTATAGAGATGATGTTCAACTCATAAATATCGATAAATGCCTGTAAAATTGCGTGTCAAGTTTCTGTTTTAAGAATTATCTTTATATTAAAATTTTACAGATAACGTTGATTGTTAAGACAGACTTTATTAAATTTGCAACTATTAAATCAATCTTTAAACTACTCCCGCATGTTAATGAATCAATTATATTGTTACATTTATTAAAAATTGATTAAAAACTGATTAAAAATTTGTTGCACATTAAAATTACCTAACAACAGTTCATATGTATCAGATAACTACAGAGTAAATGAAATTATAGTGTTATAAACAAAAGTCCAACAGTTTGTTAGACTGTACAACAAAGTACTCCTTATGAGGATAAAATAAAAGTAAATAACGTTTAAGAATGTGCAGAAATACCTCGTGGGCCTTGCAAGCCTTGACTTCCTTTAGGTCCCTGAGCTCCTTGATCTCCTTTCACACCTGAACTACCTGGAAAACCAGGTGATCCTGGTTTACCTACTGCGCCCTGAAAATGCACTTTATATTGAGCACTCGTTTCTAATAACTAAATATAATTCAGTTTCCATGGTTGTCCATATTTACCGGTTGTCCAGGGGGCCCAGCAACTCCATCTACTCCTCTAATACCTGGAGGTCCTGATGGACCCTCCCTACCTCTTTCCCCTCGAGGACCTGCTGGTCCCTGTATAATTAAATAAAATAGGATTAAAATTATAACAGTTTGTTTTGCTTATATAGTAATGATATAATTTAATACTTACAATGAGACCCACGGGCCCCATTGACCCAGTTGCACCCATGGATCCTTTTTCACCAGATACACCTTGTTCTCCTTTTGCTCCATCCAATCCTGGGAAACCACGATGACCTTTCACACCAGGAAGACCAGGCATTCCTGGAAGACCTCTTGCACCGACTGGACCAACTGATCCAGGAGGACCGGGTTCTCCATCTTCGCCAGTGTTACCCTAGTATTAACACGTGTTCATACTTGGAGAGTATATTAATTGAATTATGAAATCTAAATACGAAATAATAAATATTTGTTCTCAATAAATTATGAAAATCATGACCATCATTTATATTATCAAATTAATTCCAGTCTTTCAGAGCGAAAAAAGTAACAGTCATGATTTAAATGATGGATTGTTACATTTCCATATGTGTATTAGGTTTTTAATTTGTTTGCCAAAATGCCAAAAAATATGTTAAAAAACTACACATTTAAAAGTGTTGGGAACATATACCTAGTACCTTGGATACCACAATATTCAAGCCTCTGTAAATTAATACATAAGCTTCTTGCCACCAGTTTTAATGTTGTTTGAAAAAACAAGAGCCAATTTTTGTATAATTATATATTATATTTGAGCACGATAACTAAGATTAGTTCTTAACGGCTCGATTGGTACATACATCTTTCCCAGGTAACCCAGGTAATCCTCGTGGTCCTGATGCACCCGGAGGTCCCGGGGTTCCAGATTCTCCAGCTTCACCTCGTACACCTTGAAAGCCCTGTGGTCCAGGCGGACCGGGTGGGCCTATTACAAATTGCAAACTGTTAATTACGGAACATTATAATCAATATTAATACAATAATTTTGAAAGGAGACAAAAATACCTGGGGAACCACGTGGACCAACAGGACCCACTTGTGTTTGTAAGTAAGCTTCTGGACCATACAGAGGCGCTGCCGCTCCTGTTGGTCCCTTGTCTTGACTTGCTTGAGATAAGGCCAGTTGTTGATAATACATTGATACCTGTTAATAACAATTTACACATTATATTATATGTATGGCAGTACTTAATAGTATTCCTATGATAAAATGTTGTATGAATTAAAAAGGGATTTACTGCTTGCAAATTCACTGTTATTGTAATTATTTATCTGGAATGTGATACGTTTCATGGAATATGTGTTTTAAGTTATGTGTGAGCAAACATGTAGGTTCTACAATTTGTTAAAATGTAACCTAAGTAAAGTGTTTACATACTTTCCATTTATTAAGTATTCATGCCTCTCACCAATAATATTGATGTTAATAAAAATAAATGTTAATGAGCACTTACATCGGGCACTGCTCCCGGTGGCCCTGGTGGTCCAGGAATTCCAGGGGTTCCCGGTTGTCCTGGAAATCCAGAGTCTCCTGGGCGACCAATGTCTCCAGGTCTGCCAGGCTCACCCTAATTTATTAAACGTAATTAAAATAATAAAACGTGTAGTTCTATCATAGCTTACTTATATGCTCATTCCAATTCATAAATAAGTAATATTACGGGATGTGATTAATATGAGTGATAATTGTTAAAAGATTCATTGTGATCATTAACTTTGTTAGATTTATTATTTATATAGTTGAAACGATGTTTTATACGATAATTATAGTATTTACCCTGGGTCCAGGAAAGGCAACGGAATTTACAAGATTACTCTCACCAGGTACAATTTCTGTGGGTGACTAGTAATAAAAAAGTAATTGAATTTTTAATTATATAAGTTTCTAAAAATAAATTTGGTTTTATGTATACCCAGAATTCTATATTTTAACACTTACGGCATGACTTCGGTCTGGAGTTGTGTGTTCCTCGGCTGGCAGTTCTATTGTAAAGTAATATATGATTATGTTTGTGAGTATTTAAAGCTTATAAACATCTATTTTTTTAAGAAGAAAAAATCTAAAAAATGTACACCCATTAATCTACTTACAGTTAAATATATGTATAATAGATAGATAATACTTGTATTTTAATAATGTACTTTATTGTATACAAAACCTTATATTTAATGTAAAAGCAATTAACTCAGAAATACTTTGCAATAGCTAACAAATAGACACTCTATCTCTGGAAACAAAAATATGTACCCTCAAAATCTCTATCACGTTTCAAAAATCATTGGAAAGTATTATTACAAGATTCAGTACTACTTCGTCATCCCTTGTAAGAAGATGAACATAATTGCAAGTAACATTATTCTAAAACAACTTACTTGAGATTCCAATCAACATTTTTAGGAGTTATAGGATTTTTCGTCAAAACTAGAGGCCAAAACTTATTACTAACATAACTTCAAACTCTTTAGAAATTGTTCAATTATTTAAAACAAGTATATTATTAACAATTGCCTAACGTAAATGGGGGTCTTTATTCTGTTAAGAATGAAGTAATATTACAGTACTGATTCATTATGCATAATTATTTTGTCGCATATTATTAAAAAAATTATACGATAATTTGATACAGTACCTTGACTAAAATGTCGTGTTGTTGTAGATGTTGGAAGGTCTGTAGTTATTGCTGGCCTGTAAAAGGTTTGCAATCCTTCTGCTGCTAATCCACCCCTTACTTTATATGATAAAATAATATGAATAATTTTAATATTATCACCATCATCTTTTTACTAAACTTTATTATTTCGACTATTACACTAAAGATACATGAAAATTCCATAAACAATTAAACCCAATTTTTTATTGTAATGACATACGATGTATTAACCTACATTTCTATTACATTAATTTACTTTTGAATAAGTATTTTGTATCTTACTATTTGAAAATATTTTTCTGTAGTTCTAATATAAAAAATATATGAAGGTGATCCGTTAAGTGTAAACGTACTTGCATTATTGATACCAGGTGAGGCAACAAGTGGCGGCAGTGTGGTTGTGGTTCTAGTTTCTAAACATACAAGCATTATTTAAATAGTCTTGCAACTAAATGTCTTGCAAAATGTTATATAAAGTTATATAAAACGCGTTATAAAAAATGTTATATTAAATATTAAATAGGATATTTGTGATATACCAACACTTTCACATTGAAATCTGAATCTTTGAAGAAGTTGAAAGCTATGTCCCCTTTTCTGTTTTTGTTTATTGTGGAACTGTATTCGGTATTTTATAGAAAATTCTTCTGCATGAATATTAAATAAAAGAGATCTTGCTGGTTTACAATGATTATATTATGGTAATTCGATAGGTTTCGTAAAATTTTATATCTATCGAGTTTATTAAAGTTAATTTCTTATAGAGATAGGAATATTTCATTTTAAACTAGCAGTAATATAAATATATTAAAATCTTAAAAAACGTAATTTTGCAAATTTACGCGTATAATATAACAATAAAGACTAAAGAAATTATTATTATAATACAATAACAATTTTAGTATCAGATATGTATACTGTGTAAGAAGGTAGTGCCACCGGAAAATGTGAAAATGCGTATTGCTTAATAGGCAATAGTAAAAATATTAATCGTTCATTTTTATCAATTAACACAATTGATTAATTGGATTACATGATGCAGCGAAATGAGTACCCGATTCAAAGCTTCCGGTGTTACTTGCGCGGTAATTAATACTTCCTTCAATTACTTTCTCGGTAACATAACCAGTAGTTCCTATAATAATGAATAATGTACTATCTTATATTTTATAAAGCATTGTAAATGTATTTTCGATCCAGAAACGCTTCTAAAGCCATTTTGTTTTTACAATCCGAAGCGAAAGAAATCCAACGCTATGTGAGAATGAACGAATATGAAATCGCAATAGCAAATAGCATAAAAATTCCTACAGATACCAAAGCTTGATAAAAAATATATTCGCCAAACTTCATTATACGTACATCAAACTTTAATATACGTATAAATACGAAAGTGCAATGCTACCTTATAGAAGATAATAATTAAACCCCATCAAACTATGCATGTATTTAAATATACATATTTCTTTCTAAAGGCAGAAGAAGTCAATTTTAAATATGTGAACAATTTAAACTTATTTAACTTACACAATATCTGTCTTAATAAGGTCATCTTCATATTAAATTTACTACAATTTAGGGAATACATACTTTGCAGAAAACATTTTAATTTTCGGATTTCCTTTTGATTTAAATATTTCTTAACAATTTTGTTGAACACATTACTAGGGTGTTCACGCTATTATTAGCCACCAGTATTCTCGTAAATAATAAGTAGGTATATTCTTGTTACTCTGTCCGCTATCTTTAATTGTCTAATTTGCTTTTCTGTTTTTCGCTTCTTCTGCTACCCTATAGTATATCTATTGAAACTTTGTGGTTATTGTATGTAACAAAGGGTTTTCCCGTCAATTATAACAAAATATTATTAATAAAAATTAAGGATATCATAAAAGGTACCAATTGTAAATATGTGATACATTGGAAAGCAATAAATGACATGCCAACCATAATATGTCACAATTCATTATGGTTTTCAGTATGATAATAACGCAAAACACGTCACAATAGTGGCGAAAGTCTAATTACATACAAGAAATATACAAATATGCTATTATGCGAATTTTGTAATATACAAATTTAGGCCATTAATCAAGTGGC
Organism: Nomada lathburiana; assembly: GCA_963667235.1. Classification (NCBI taxonomy): domain Eukaryota; kingdom Metazoa; phylum Arthropoda; class Insecta; order Hymenoptera; family Apidae; genus Nomada; species Nomada lathburiana. The sequence continues at coordinate 2,253,836 of OY763905.1, forward strand.
CTAATGTCCCATCAAACACGTATGCACATTATGTATGAAATAAAGCTGGAATCGCCTTTCTCTTATATCTCGTACTCATTCGGAAAATGTAGTATTAATTACACGGAATATTAAGTATAAATATAATTATTCACAATATTAGAAAATATTAAGTTTTTAATTTTATTGGCAACAAGTTTCAAATCATATTTAGTTTTGCTCTCGACTCGACATTGTTGCACAATTCAATTTTTCAATAACGATACTAAATATTTACTGTTGACCGTTATCAGAAATTTGTTATCCTTATACATTAGTGTTAGGAATTCTTTGTGCATTTGTGAAATTATCTGCTCAATTTTTTTATTTAAAAGGTATTACGATATAAATGAATGCTGTTTCATGTTATTGTACATGTATTAACTACACAATTATGATATTCTAAGATGATTCAACTAAATTTTTACAAATGTTCCAAAATTGTAAGCAATAATGAAAGAAAACCATATTTAGAGACATAACACCTTTTAAGTCTTCTTACTAATGTAATTTTAGATAGGCTTATTGTTAGAAAAATTAATTGCATACCTTTGAATCGTACGACGAATTATGTTGACAGGCTTTACTCTCTTTTATAAATACTATAAAAGAACACAAATTTGCATAAAAGTTATTCTCTTTTAAAATAATTCTACATGACAAAGGCAATAGATAGAATGAAAGAAGTAATATATCTGTATATATTTAGGCATAAGACCCTCTTTTGAAATGCGATAATTGTAATTACATGTTTCCATACACATTTGGTAAACTGTAATCTTCGGGGTTTTTTTAAATGTGATGAGAATAGCTTATTTATATCTTTATAATGCTTAATAAGATTAAAGACGATCAAAAAAATTGGTACCCCTTAACTATCAACCAATTGTGAATTTAGTAAATGAAACTTAACAATTATGAACTTTGCAGTTGATAATTTTGTTAGTTCGACGAATAAAATATTTATTAATAAGGTTCATTATTATAATGTGAGATAATTGTTGCATATGAAGTGTAGTATAGAGTGCAGTACATTAACCCCTTCACTCCATCAAAACCAACATTCAAAATATTTACTGTGGATTTTAAAAATATAGTTACTACTCTCTTGTAAGGGAATATTTATATTGACAATATTTGTACAGTGTACTATAAATTTTCCAATATTTTATTTAATAAACCGAGGTATAATTTATACAAACAATTAACAATGATTGTTAATGAAATGAATAATCTGTGTTGTCAAATATGTGTTGAAATATGTGAAGATGGTGCATACAGATATATAATGTTCGTACCAAAAGGGTTAAGATTTCCGTGATTAAAAAAATGTAAGTGAATCGTAAGGAGAACGGGATTTTCAGAGTACAATGGTAATGTAGAATCATTATTAATTATCAAATATGATTATATGTCAAACGTTCCTAACAATGCCAGTAAAATTACTGTAACATTTAAATTCTTGAGAATCAACTATTGCATTATCAATTGTTTGAATAATAATAGAATAATCGACAGTATTATTAGATTTGGTCTGTATATTACGAATTTAAGTATTGTATTATTACATTTTCATCAATTACTAACAATTATTAGCATAAAAGGAAATTTATTGAAACTTTAAAACAGTAAATCGTAATTCTTAAATAAACTTTTATTTATAATTTCAAATACGCTCTTTGACAGTATATGACATGGAATAATTTTTAGTATGAATTACTTAATCGTGGCGCATTTACAAATTCCTTACAACAGCTAAAGATCATTTAAAGAATTCCAGCACAAGCACCAAATTAACCTACGAAACTCTTACATACACACTGTATGGTATACAGTGAGTAACAAAATTATTCAAACGGCATGCTAGTCAAGTATTCATTGCACACAAGTTACATGAAAAATTGTGTTTTATGGGAATAAAGTACTTGTGAGTTAGCAGATGTTCATTAAGTAACCGTATGCAAACTTAAAGAAGAGTTGCACATGTACACGAAATACAGAATATTTATTATAAGAGTGCGCATAATATAATATATAAAAATAGTATTCAACCGCAATGCTATATTAGCAATAATAAAGTCAATAATTTAACAATAATAAAATTTGACAGATGATTTTCCATGCCAGATGTCAATTTTTTACTAACATATCGATGGCCAAGCAATAACAATATTATATTATCTCTCAAATTTTATATACAGGGTATTCCACGCAACTATCGCCATTAAATTTCAGGACTTTGGTTAAACTTCGCAAAAGACTCGTGTCAAATAGAAGTTAAACATACTAAACTGCAGGTTAACTCCTATCTAACACAGTGTTTCGTAAAATTTAGGAAAAGCCTTGAAATTTAGTGACGATACTTACATGAAATAGCCTGTCTGGAACAAAAATTTCCAAAGAATTTGCAAACATCTAAACTAACATTTGCTAATATTCGTGCAAATTTATTTCGGTGAACGAAAATGCTTTTCAACGAGCAGAACCAATAACACTTCAAACGTTTTCATTACACACTGCGCATGAAAACCAAAATGTGCCACTCACCATTCCTATCTTCGTAGTCGTCGTAGCCTTCGTAGTATTCGTAATCGTAGTCACCGTTCGCAGGTTGCTGAGCTTGCAGGGGTTTGGACCGTTGTTTTCTAAGTTTGGCCCGTATAGCGTCAACACGGAGCAGAAAAAGCTGAACCACAAAGAACGCCGCGGCCAGCTTAAGGGCCTTCGGCCCCATGAGCGATAACTATGGTGCACAGCTAGTAATGTGATCCTAGAGCCAACTCGCCTTCGTCTGAAGCTGAGGACAACTAGACTTACAACAACTGGCGTAACATCTATTTAGCAGATGCTTTGCAACTCAGGGGAGGTCATCATCCTCCGTTTCATAATCTACATGCAGTCCTCCCACTGCCTTAGTTCGATGTCATCCCTCCCCATGGATCCCTTTCTTTTAATGGTTTTCTATCTTCGCGCGTTCCGCGTCGGCAGGCTCGTTCTTCCTCCCTTTACAAATACGCCAATTGAGCAAGGGTGAGACTCTGTGGCAGAGAATAAAGGGACATTGGTGAACCAAATTATTGGATTCATTATTTTATTGGTTTAGGTGCGTTCTAGCGTGGAGGTTTTGGTGTCTACTGAATTGTTTGGTTCATTCCATTGTGGCATGTTTCTATTAGAAATTGTGTTATGGAAAGTATGCTCTTTTCATTGAGTTTATTTTAATGTGAAGATTATGGTGCCTTTTTCAATTGAATGCGATATTTCTTTTATTAGTTTCGTTTCTGAATTATCCTCAATTCATTAAGTCCATTGCAGTATGAAAAGTTTGACATTCGTTAAATTCCTGCACTCACTCGATTGACACGTACATTTTTATTATCAAAATATGTCAAGTTCCCGCGACCTAATTATATTTCTTATGTTTTTAATAATTGACTAATTTATTACGCGACGCAATACAAATACATTTCTGCAGTTCCAATGGCATTGCTTAAGGATTCCCATTTTTTTTTTGTTACGTTTAAGGACACGAAAAAATGGGCCGCCTCGTTGTCAATCAACAATTATTTTACATTTAAATCTAGGTCTAAAATAAAAACTGACATCAAGAAAATTGCAGACTTTCATCTCTAGAATTGCGTAATTATATTTTGCATTCAATTGTGGATTTCCATAATTTATCGAATCACACATTCGTGGTATTGGCATAAGGAGAGCAATGTGTCCCTTTTTTCTATACGTATCTGCTTGATCTTATTGTAAGATACATTTTACGAAATGAATAGGTCGTCACCCGGTACCGAGAAACTGCATGTGCCTTTTATTACTACGATCTAGTACACACGCAACTTATTTTCTTCTGCTAAACGTGCTTTCAATCTTATCTATAGTTGTGCCAAATACGGTGGAACATCTGCGGATATAATATTCTTTGTTTGATTGAAAATTAAGTTAGTTATCAATACTTTATTTGGATTGTGATGAAATGATTGGTAGCTTGATATGGTTTGCAATAAATTTAAGTGAAACTCAATAAAGTATAATGCATCTAATAGTCCGCATTTGTGACTAGAATGTTGCGAAAGCATAAACTAGAACGCATATTGAACGTAGTGCACCATATATTGTTATATTTATAGTCTTTTCATTGAATGGTTAAATGATACGTATACAGAATGTACAATTTACAAGTCAATTACTGATTGAAAAACTATGCGTACAAAATTGTTATTCCATTCTGTTAAACAGTAAGTTAAATAATGTATATGAATGTTTAATTATAAAACAAATATGCGGTAATAGAATTTTTTATTAGGTATATAATGTAGAAAATAATGGTACATAAAAATGTTCTCATTTAAAGAAACAAAGTAAAAAATTACATATGCTAACAACTATCGATTACACGATGTTATATTATTTTACAATTACTACATTCAATGAAACCACATTGCCGTGAACCATAATATGTAAAATAATAATTAATAAATATTCTTTATGCGTAAATAATTTCCACTTTTTATATTATTACACATCTGCTTGACTTCACAATTATCATACTACTATTACGCTTTACGATTATTATTAAAAAATTGAGTGCAGTAATTTAATAATACTGAATAATTACTATTGTTCAACTTTTAAATTGTCGCGTAAAACGAAATCTACAAAAACTCTAATAATATTTAAATTAAACTCTATACAGAGAATAAATAGATTATTAATGATTTTAAATAATAATACAATTTTTTGTAAACTTTTAATAATAATAAACTGGTAAGCAATGTGTTACATCACAGCTTTTGCAAATGAAAGAATATAAAATTGATACACAGTCTCATTTCAAATGAATTTGTGAACAAATATTCCTCCAATTATCAATTGCTACAAATGAAATAAAAATATAATTACGATGTTTGCAAGGAAGAGGATGAAGTGCTCACCTATCTTTATTTTAAAGAATTTAGTTCAAATTCAATTTGCAATTTACAGTTTACTATTAACTATAAGCAAGAACGAGGGCTCGGATGAAAAAACTTTATTTTTCACTTTGCACTTAATTTTGCACCAAAAATTACGTTTTTACTGCTTGCTCTACCATTTTCTACAATTTAGTACACCATATATTTATTTTATTTTACTGTTTCTATAATAAATACTCCACGTTAATCGAATCTATAAAAAATACCAAGGGATTAATAATTTAGGAAATAATTACATATATAGTACCATATATTTATTACACATCTACATTAACAAATACAAAATCTTAACTTAATACCATGATTAAGTTGATCAGATACTCAAAACGATGGCATAGTTTGTATTTTGTTGCAAAGTGCAAGTTCGATTCGCAATGCACGCAAAATAGTCGTTTAAATCATTCCATGATTTTCCCATTTTTCCCATTTGGACTTGCGATAGTTGCAATTGCCGATGCAGATACTAGTCATATCCACTTAATACGTTTATTAAACGACAATCATTATTTTGGCCGCATTCTCGGGGCGCGACTTACTTTACAAAGCGTTAACCGTAATAGGCTGCGTTGACCTACGTCCCTGTATCGTTGCGTCTGACTATAAATCAGAGTTGCCACTATTTCTAAGAGTGTAACTAGGCCAGTTGAATATTAATCAATGTTGCTTTGCTAATTTTGCATCAAGAATTTTTTTTTCACAATTTTATTCCGTTCGATCAGCTGTTGACCTTTTTCTTCCTTAAAGTATTTCTGTTCCTGTATTGATATCAACTTATAAGAGATTATCCTGTAGACGTTGCTCTTTTGTAACAATTTCATGTTAAATGCACAGGGTGTCCTAAGTTTCTCCCGAAAAACTGCAGCGATTTATTTTTTAGATAAAAATAAAAGGAGTTTTATATAAAGTTCTGCAGTAAGCGTTTTCTTACAAAGTGATGAGTATAATAAATACAAACTGCATGCAATATTTATTTACCAATAGCTTGACAACAAGACATTTATTGCGGAGTTTTATTAACATTTTTTGTCTTATTTTTATCTGAGAAATGAGCCACTGCAGTTTGTCGAGAAAAACATGGGTCACCCCGAATATCACATATAGCGTGTTCAATCCGAACACTGAACTGAATATTTCCTTTATTTTGGGTAGTAAGGGAAACTGGGACAAAGTGGATAACTTGAACTTGAATAACACAAAAAATCATACAAATAACTGAAACAAACAGATTCTTTTACCACAAATAAAAATCTCAAACCGTTTCCGAAATGGCACTTTAGAGGTTCAATTTTGGACCTCTTGGACCTTGGTGGTTTCACCCCATAAACTTCAGTCACCGCAGTTAAAACAAAAACGTGTTTAATATTTTGAACTGTTCTACAAGCCTCCAAAGTTTTATTAAAATCACATATTTACCAGTCGCGACTGTTCTTTGTTAGTTCAAACCCGGCCTGTTTGATTTCTTTGTTTCACAATATGTACTCAGGCACCGATTAGGAAGTAGATGTGACCAATTCAGTTAATTGTGAAAATGTTTGCCTTCGAATAGGTGGGCTTATTTCGCTACAACCAATTAGATTCGCATTCCTTCCGTTTGCTAACTTACTGGACGCATATTATTATAGTGCCTCGTGTGTGTTTAACGGGTGCTTAAATGCACTTGAGTCATTCATAATGAATGATTCAATGTTTAATGAACACATCAAATAAGATAAATATAAAACTGAAAGGTAGAAAGGAAATATTTGTAACGCTTTGAAAACAGGAAGTGTTAAGAATTAACAATTGCAAATAAAATCGGGTATTATTATGTTCGATTTGCATTGATAAGGAATATCACATAAAATCAGCGATAATAACATTCTATTATGTTTTCTTATGATGTAATGATGTTAGGATCTTATGTAATGATCATGTAATGATCTTATGATGTTATGATGTTGTAATATGTAGGCCAGTACATAAGTGGATTTTTAAAATGTTTTTCATTCAATTTTGCGAAAAATCTTGATCATGAAATGTAAATCCTTATATCATATGATTGATATTATTCCTGTGGAACATATATAACAACAAATTTTTAAATGTATTTTACATGTATATATCTTTCTATTTTTGTAGAAAACACTGTATTAAAAAGATTAAAAATAAGTCTTGCCAGAAAGTTATCTAATCTATAGAGTTAAGACAAAATAAAATATTCTAATTGCAACTCCATGAAATTACGAATAATTTTTCCCAGATCTCTACCCTTTTCTCTTGCTCGTCAATAAATCATACAAGGAATTAGCACCTCAAATTATACAGGGTGGAAATTATGAAGCGTTGCAGTCGAATATCTCCAAAAATATTGATTATACGCAAAAATGTTTCAGATGAAAGTTGTTAAGTACCGAGGGGGACATCATGTGGTGGGACTTTTATATTTCATTACTATTCGTGCTAAGGTATACTTCGCTGAACGATAGTACTTAAATAAGTGGTGAAAATGGAAATGTATCAAAATTGTTTTAATATGTTGAGAACCATTTAAACAAAGAATTGTTAAGTGCATTGAAGTAAGAGGTAATCATTTTGAACATATACTAAAGTACAGATAAAAATTTTCTGCATTTCCCTGCAAGTTTGAGCTTGAATGCCCTTGAGTCATAGGTCACTGACCTCATCTTTAAACGCACTATTTGATGGTGGATAAAAAAACATATCATTCCATTTAAAAAAAGAGAGTTGACCTTCACCTCACCTTGGAGTGCCCACCGGGAAAAATAAAAGTCCCACCACATGATGTCCCCCTCGGTACTGAACAAATTTCATCTGAAACATTTTTGCGTATAATCAATATTACTGGAGATATTCGTCTGCAACGCTTTATAATTTCCACCCTGTATATGATTTTCAGCTACGATCATTTGTTTGCTTAGCAAACCAGATATCTCTTTGATGGTGGGCGTACATAAATAGACGTGTTAAATGCATTTTAATGGGAACTGCAGATCTTGGAATGTTTGCGGCATCGGTGTCATCGCGGCCGCCTTTCTGATTAACTAATATATGTTCTGCAGAGTCCCTTTTGTGGAACCAAAACAGGTCAATCACACTGACTAGTTATTAGCAATTTTGCATGTAGAATAAGTTAGGGATACTCGAACTTTATTATTTAATATATGACACGATGTATTATATTAATTGTTCGGAAGACATTTAGTGGATAGACTTCAAAAATGTTTTTGATTAACTGCACGTTCTAGACAGTTCATTTTTCTATTTAGAACAAAAGGATGTAATACAGAATAACAGATAACGGAATATTACATATGTAATTAATTATGTACAAGCAATTAATTCTTACACAAATATTTATTTAAAGAATGCTGAACTTTTGTCTGAGGACAGTGTCTGCTGAGTACCACAGAATTCCGGCATCGTGGTTTCGCATTAACCCGGTTACAAATTCTGAAATTAAATAGTGTAACTTTGTGTAAGTATATGTGTTATAACAGCTTATTGCTAGATTTTTTTAACCACGTTAATTTATCCCTAAAATACATTGCGTGGTTGGGGAAATAATGAATGAAGTTTTCTATCAAAACTAAAAACGTTGGAATGTGACAAATATTTTACAGATAAAGGACAATTTTTGGATAACAATAAATCTTAGAAATGTATGATAAGGTATGATAATATTATTTCCAGAATTCATTTCTGATTTAATACGTTTGAAATCACCATATGGTGGCTTTCCCGTGAGAGAGAGAGCGGGAGAGATTATGTTTATGAAACTCTTCAATAAAGTTCAGTGAATGCAATATTGCTTATTGGATCATTAGGTGATATTCTCTCTCATACTATTTATAATATTACAATTGTTGATAACATCTATGATCCTCAAAATTTGCTTTACTCGTGGATTTCACTTTATTCTGCAAATTTTTTAATTTTCTGCAGAATCTTACTTTTAGCAGCAATCATTTTTCCACTCATGCTCCACCGTCATCGAATAGCATAGCAAAATTTACATGCAAGGAAATTTCAATATTGAACATTGTGTGAATGTTAGAAACGAAGTCATGTGGTGGCACTTCATTGTTATCGTTCGAATTAATAATTATGACTAGTGTAGTAAGTATGACTAACGTTAATGGAATTTTGTTGAAAAACTGAAGCGCACGAAAAAGCATCATCTGATTTTATTGTGAATAAAATTCAACTGTAATATTACTTGAAAGTTATTTTTATACTAATAAAGCTCAGTCAGAAGCAGAATACATCATTCCCAAGTCAAATAAAAGGCTTTTTTTATTTTTTAAAAAGCCTATAAGAGGTACATGTAGATTCTTTTATTTAACTTGGAAATGATGTATTCTGCTTCTGACTGCGCTTGATTAGCATAAAAATAACTTTCAAGTATTATTACAGTCGAATTCTATTCATAATAAAATCAGATGATGCTTTTTTGTGCGCAGAATCCCTGTATTTTAAGGTCTTCATACTGGTATTAAAGTATGGAAGCACCCTGCATAAATATAAAAACATTGGACTGTAAGTAATTCTGATGCTTAGAATTGAGAATAAAAGTAATATTAGGTATGTTATTTATCATTTAAAGAAAATGAAAATTATACACGCACAAAATTGACAAAACATACGTTTTTTTAAATTGTAAAGATTCAACACGAACTTTATTAGTGTATAATACAATTTTCCAGATTAATAATGCAAGTGATTTGGTCATGTATTCGCCTCAAATATGGAGTAAAAACAAGAAGTTGCTTCACACTATTTATTAATTTCTTACTTGCAAAACATGTTTCGATTTACTTTCTTTACACTTTCGGACACATTCCATAATAAAGCCTCTTACTTAGTATGATTTTTTACAATTTACTTAACTGTAGAGCCTTTCCAAATACTCACTCTCTCCCGAATAAAAAAATGGAAGAGTCCGTTGGTTATCCATGCACTAAATAGTTATAGCATTAGCTAACGGCCCTCAATATAGATTCGTACTTCTAGTCACGTTTCAATTCGTAAATGTGGTCAATGTCAGCATTTGCTGACACTTTTACTGGCTAATGACGTGTAGCATTAGTTCTCCCCATTCCATATTTAATTAGAGTGGTTTAGAATGTAAAAAAATATATGATTTTGCAATTTGTATTTATGACGAACTTTTCATAACGAATTATGCAATCCCTTTATAATTATTCTACGATTATTAGGATATACTTTATGTATTTTGCTTACCGAATTTCGTTAAAACATAAATGGTTTTAAATATCCTTTGTGAATCGAATTAATTACCATTGACCCCATAATTATTAACAGTTATGAAGCAGTATACACGATAGTTTTAAACAGGGACTTATTCCGGTATTTTTTGGTTGTACCCTCATAACCCATATAGAAACCGAAATATCGGTATAATTACCAGTATTTTTTCGCTTTTCTTATTTTATTATACAAATATTTGTATACATGGATTTAAAACATCGCATCCGATATACATGTCAGGAATCAGTTTAAAGAAAGTTCGTTTTTTGGAAATACTGCAGGAATCGAAAAGCGTCTCGCCTGGTCCGAGAGCGCTCCAAAATGGTGTCGCATGGTCCGAGAGGGATCGTTCGGAAGCGTCTCTTGCTCGCTGTACAACAAATTAACAAGCCGCTTTCCATCGTATAGAAATTCAGTGAGTGAAAAAGAGAAGGACTCGGTATCATCGTATCCGCGAGACAACACTAATGCAACGATTTATTTTTATTAATTTTGTTCTGAAAATTTTATTACGATGTTGTTGACGTTTTTACATTTAAAATGAGATTAAACACGATCTATGTAATTTGGATCATATATATGGATCATAAGCATGACGCAAATATGATCCAAATTATATCGCGTTTGGTGTTATTTTAATCACAACAGCCTCAGAAATATTTTAATAAAATTTGCAGGACGAAATAAGTGACAATAAAGAAGGTTTATAGTTGCATTAGTGTTGGTCTCACCGATACGTACTCTGGCCCTTTCAGCGGCCGTCGACGTCGGTGCCTAAACAGTAGCCGGGCTATTGAGCCTCAGGTCAAATTTCTAAAAAGGCAAAGTTCTCCGTGGGCCCAGGTGCTCGTGGCCGGTCCCGATCTGCGAACCCTCTTGAAGAAATTACCGTAAACGGTTCTGGTGTAAGTGCCATGTGGGTCACCCAAAAGGCACCCCAGCTTTTCCCCACTTTGTGGCAAGCTCTTACAATTAGCGACGTCGGGTTGCTTGCTATCCCCCTTAATTATCCCAAACTTTCGCTAAACTGACACATGACACCCGATGGCTGTGTGACCTACGGTCCCAGGCCCTGGTCTATGTTAGCGATCACCCGCAAGACAATAACCTACCCTAAACCGCCCCTCCAGCAGAATAGCGGCGGGCTATCTGCTTCCGGAGACCCTTCAACCTAAAACGCAAACCTCCACAGTAGAAAAACCGAAAAAATACCGGTATTTTATTTCGGTTTTCGGTAATACCGGTATAAAAAGTACACCGGTCCCTGGTTTTAAAGTGATGTACCTGCTTCTCACATATTATATCTTTACAAGTAAATTACGAAATTGTGGGAACAAAGTTTAGTTTTAGTGAATCTTTTATAAAATTGCAATATTTTACTGCACTCCTTTATGGCTGGAACTTTTCAATCTTTACGTGGCTATATAAATCCTAATTTCTGATATTCCATGGGACATTAACGGATTGTTCTTAATTTTTCGATTTTCGATTGAAGGGCTTTATATATTATATTCTCAGTTTATTCTCAGTGCTGAGTTTGAATTTTTGACTGATTAACCACTGCTTATTTTATTCGTGTAATTCCCATTGTTTATTTAATGTGGTAGTTCCAAGTGAACTTCGAGTCTGTTGTAAGTGCATTCCTAGATATTTTACTTGTTTCGTAGTTACCTGAAAATAACAGTGAGGCTACGTGAAATAAAGAAACAATACAAACAGTCATATAACATTACAGAGAAAATTGCAAGATTTTCATACATCTATCGGATGGTTGATTCCTCGTGAAATGACTAAACTGCTCTTGATGAATAAGTAACAAACTTCCTTCCCGTTTGTACAGTACTCAACAAGAGTAAATATAAATACGACAGCATATAGCATTGTTTATCGTACTTGTGAAAGTTAGAAGCATTATTTTGCGTGCTTTATAAAATGTATATTGTCCACTGCAAAATTTGCAACATTTACAAAAATGAGAAAGCACGTTTATTATTTTATATTAATTTTTGCAGACTTTATTATAGTTTGAAAATGTATTCAGACATGTTGAAGTTATCATGAAGTCATTTTTAAATGCTAATACTAGTTGGTATTGTAAGACTTATTTATAAAATATCGAAAGGAACTGATTGAAGATTGAGAACGCTATTCCATATTAGACGCCTAACTCGCCCGGCTATTTAATTGATATTCCGCAAAAACTACAGTCTGGACTACTCCGAACTGTGATCGATGCAAGAATGCACTTCGCTGCATCGTGGTTGCGAGAAGCCGGGTTGTCCGTTTTTTCCCCCGCGTCATGCATTCAAGGGCCTTGGTAACGTTTGTCCTGCGGTCTATGGGGTCCGCTGGGTACGGCCGCTTTCGGGTCCCGCGCTGACATTACCCATATGCTCACGTAGAGCGCACGCAGTCTGAAATCTCTCGCAGTATGTATCTGGAAACAGATATTTAATAATTCATTCGAAAGTTATGTGATAAGCAATATCGAGGTCCCGGATCACACCACTTGGAGCTTGATACGGAGCAGTGACTAAATCCTAATTCTGTCCTCCCACCATCGTATACCTCGTCCATCAGGGTATTACTAACTCGGTGAACGAGTTTTGATTCTACTTAATAACTCCAGAACGGAGTTGTTATAAAACGTCTAAAGGATGATAGACTACAATGATAGACCCCGGCGCGAATCGAATTTAAAAGCAGCGCGGAATATGTATGAAATAATTGTCTATTGCAGTTCTGCCTGTCTTATTACCTGCACTCATTCCGGATCCAAAGAAATATTCTCTTAAAACAGTTTCAAGTAGATTCGCGCGCTGTATGTATATCAAAAAATCATCGAATATCACAACCTTTTTTTTTATCGTTGATTAACATCGAATTCAGTAAATATTTGAATTCGTCAAAAATGAATTACGATAAAACATTCATTATTTTCTCTCTATTGAAAAATATTTTATGTAAAAATCAAACTTTTATATTTCTATTTTGAACTTTTTTATGTGCCCGAGCTGTAATTTAATACGCACACATACATTATCGAGAAGTGCTCGCGCGACACAAATCGTCGCTGCTTCGAATTTGGAATTGCCCATCATACTATACGTCCCTACTCTCGATAGGCACATGCATTTGCATATGAGTTCTATCGGCTCTACTAACGCTTCTTTAATAAATAGTTTATCAAGTGGCCGCCGTTGATGAGTAGAGGGCCCTAATATCAGCGTCCAATTTCTAAGTCGGTATGACAGTCACGAAGGGCCGCGAAAGTCCATAAGGTGGTTTATCTATTCATTATATCGTTGATGCTTTCGTGGACCAACGTGACTGCTATACCGACCTGGAAAATTAAGACTGATTTGAGCGCCCTCTGTTCAAGTATAGTTCAATTGGTTCAATAGTGGTCTTATTACCCCGAATTGGGTAATAACACCCCGAACACTATAAGAGAATATAGACTTTTATTATTTGAACATAAACGCATTATAACAATTAATTTCCTATACCAATCATTAGCAGTAACGTCCCACCAACTAGATACGCCTTAACCCCTCAAGGTGTATCGACATAGTAAAAGTTACGAGGTTACATAACTAACAATCCTGTGGCACCCGGTGATGAAATAGGCCCTGGTTCGTCCATGATTACCTTCCTGTGGCTCCCGGTGATGAAACAGGCACTGGTTCGTTCACGCACTTCCTAGCAGCAATCATGCCGAATCGGGAAAAGCAGACACATTTATCGACACGGGCTTCACCTACCAGGGGCTCAATTGTTTCATCAACAAACTTAAAACCAATTCGCCGCCGAACTTGGGCGGCCTCGAAAACAACATTTTCAGCCTCCCTAGACGTTCTTAACAGCATATGCACACCTAACTCTATTCCTGACACTTGGAGAGACAGCAGTCTATTCTTCATCCCGAAACCGCGTCAGTCTAATCTGAGACCCATAGCTCTAACCTCCTGCGCTTACAAACTCCTAGAAAGACTTTTCTTACGGCGGCAGACCTACTGCCTAGAACACCACAACCTACTCCCCGTTAGCCAGTCAGGATTTCGGAAAATCCGCTCCACGGCTGATAAGATCCTCAGCCTAACCACACAAGAAGATGCCGAACTTCTTCTCGGTCAATCCAGAACCGCAGTCATTCGAGATGTCAAATCTGCCTTTGATAACATTAGTCTAGGGGAAAAACACTTGAGAATTGAGATAGTGTCGGTGGAACGGAGGGTTGGTGCCAATAGGTCGCGAAAGTGAAGAAAGATAGTATGAGTGAGTGTCGACGAAGCCGAGAAATTTAAATGCCATCGTATCGGTGTGATTACACAAGTGCAGAACGATTTTGCAATAAAAACGGCGGTTTAACTGTTTTTTTTCTTAGCTTTCTTTGCATGAAATTGTGGGATGACTGTAAGACGGTGTGTGCGATAGTTTGTATGTGTGACCGGACTGAATGTTGACACAGTGCGTTTGGGGTCTGATAGTGTCCACTATCTGACTGGCAAGGAAGGTTAGGCAACCCGGAACTGCAGAAAATTATGAAACTTCGCATACAAGTACAGTATGCCATCCGTAATATGATGAATGAACTTTGTTCAAGGGCTGATTTCCCCCATAAAACCGAATTATGCCACGAACGAAAAATAGGGTTGTATCACGAATGACACTGTACTTAATTATATGCAAAGTTTCATAATTTTCTCCCTTGCAAGTCCCTATTATAAATTCTTCACCCAATGATTATCACTTCGCCATCCAGCCCTATTCCTTTCGATAAAAATACGTTGACGCTAACATGTAATATCAATAAGTAAATATAAACCAAATTATGTCGTGTTCAGTATAATTTTTATCACAATAATTGCAGTAAAAAAGTAGAGTAAAAATAAAATATTGACATCTCTGCATTATTGTTGTATCTTTTATTGCTTTTGAGATTTCATCCCTATGCACACTGCCGGGATGTTTGCATTAATCGCTGTTTTCTTTATAACAGCAACACTCTCATTAGTAGCGGGTGCGAAGTACCAACTTTCAAGTAGGGTTTAGCAGGCCAAACGTTGACCTGAGCTCCGGTTCTTTCTGTTTTTACAATTTCCAAGAAAATGAAATGTCTTCTTGTTGTACATCGTTCAACTTGTCCCTACAAATGCTATGAGATTATAATTAAAAAGATCATCATTCTATTGTTACGTAGGAAGCCTTCGTTTCCTTCGTTTCTTTCATTATGCCCCTATTTGGCAATCGTGAGTGCATGCAGTCGAACCAGCCTTTCCGCGATGACGCAATGGCTCAGTCCCTACAGAAGAATCTTTGGACTCCCATGGAAGATTCCATGCCCCCACCATCTTTTTAGACTAATTTTCGCGTATAAAGAGGGCACAGAAACCACGCTCGTGGCTCAGTATGGAATCCACTAGCTTCTTACCATGTCGGTGCCAGCTAGCCATACTGATGCCCAACGAGATCGGGTTTTAGTCCTTTTCGAGCAACTACTATTTATTTATTACCGTACAGTACATAAATCTACTATTAGGCATCTTTGAACCTATATTGCACTTGTATCCGTAAAGATTGAAGAAGGTGGATTTTGGTTCCGCGGCAATCTGTATATTACGAATAGTAAAGAAATAGAGAATATAGACTTTTATGACTTGAGCATACACGCATTATACAAGATACACGCATTATAACAATTCATTTTCTATACTAATCATTAGCTGTAACGTCCCACCAAATAGATACACCTTAACCGCTCAAGGTGTATCGACATAGTAAAAGTTACGAGATTACATAACTAACAATCCGGTGGCACCCGGTGATGAATTAGGCACTGGTTCATCCACGATTACCTTCCTGTGGCTCCCGGTGATGAAACAGGCACTGGTTCGTCCACGACTACCTTCCTGTGGCTCCAGGTGATGAAATAGGTACTGGTTCGTCTAAGTAGTCTTACCTTCTTATTATTTTATAATTAAATACAGTTCTGACTAACACAAATTAAAAACAAAACTAGAAACGTTCACTTTTAACTGCTATATTTAGTGAGAAAATTATCTAATAAAAATATTTTCGGATTGCAAGTGCTGCTATTGTAAAAAAAAATATCAATTTGTACCAATATTGTAATCGAAAAATTGAATTGTTACGTATGGAGAATATTTTCCATACGTCGCTCTCAACGCGTTTTCGAGCTCGCGTCTGTAAAGGGAAAACGCCCTAAAATTCGTTTGATTATCGTAAACGAATAAGGAGGTCCTGAACACAAGTGCAACCAGCTGCATCATGGCCGAGACGGGTGTGGCCTGACGAAGACTCCTGAACTTCCTTATATGGAAAGTTTTAATGCGTTCCCGCGCATTTTGGGAGTATATACACCCTTTGGTTTCTACCCTCGTTGGTTCAGAGTTACACAGTTACGCGTAGGGTCACGTCGTGTCACGGTCGTACAGAGTCAGTTAAATCAAGTGAGATTGCTTAGTGCATCTTTCGAATCATAGATTAACCCGTTAGAATCCGCTAGTCCGGTTGAAGTTCTTTCGGTATACTCTAATAGCGGCTCTCAGACTCCGCATAGCCAGTGCGTCAGCACCGTGCAAATTCTTAGGTAACTTACACATTTTATATAATTTCATCACGACAGAAACATTTGTATTTATACTGATACTCAGAATATAAACTTTAATACGTTCACTTATAAATCGAGTAGATTCGTTAAACCTATCCTTACCCCGTAATCCTTGCATACTAGTAACAGCGTACCCACTGATACAACTTTACCACTCGAATTGTATCAAACACTAATTTAGAGTTACGAGGCAAATTAACATTTTCTGCGACTACGATCTCACATCAGGTTCTTACGCACGTCCTTATCGAAACAGGCAAACTACTACAACCTAGTGGCTCCCCGATTCCGCATCGGGTTCGTCCGTAAGTCTAACAACCTCCGACCAGCTCTCTGGTCAAACGCCAGGTTGGTTTGTGAATAATCCAACCTCCTAGCAACTCCCCGATTTCGCATCGGGTTCGTCCGCGCATCTAATTAACAAACTGATACCATATTCCTGGGTAATATACCTCCCGCCGGTCACACGTGCTGCCACACAGCCCGACTCGTAACAGAATTGTGGCCAAAATATTGGGACGAAATTTCAACAGAAACAACAGATAGGTATAGAAAGACTGAAAGCTTTTGCAGCGATGAACATTTTTATCTTTTATTGACTTTGTTCCAATTTGATTAATATATTGTTGAGATTATTGAGATTAAAATGAGAACAAACGCGACATAATTTCGATGATATTATATCCCATTTTTGTAATTTGCCAAATGCAAGTGTGATCGAAATGATATTGTGTTTGTTCATTGTAATCACACAAATACCTCGTCAATAGTTTGATAAAATTTTCAGCAAAAAGTAAGTAACGATACAAAAGTTTCATTGTTGCATTAGTGTTGTCTTGTCAATGCAAAGGTTCTCTATCTTCTACTAACCACCTCGATCTCAGTCCTTTCCTTTTCAGGGCTAGGGCGCCACGGCGCACAGTTTGGCAACCACTGGCCTGTAGAGACAATGTCTGTCAGCTTGGGCGAGGCTAAATGGAAAACGAACAACAGTGTATGCGGACAGTCTGAAAGGAACGCGCAAGCAGACCACACGCTGCTCAGTTGAATCCCCGTTCTCGCGCAGTTCACACACTGTTATTCTGTCTTATATCTTTAAGTACGGTAATACAAATTATTTCGGACAAATATGTGGCCGCATGAAAAAACGTTAACATTTATTAAAGACTACCAAAACGCTGAGTGCTTGTGGGACGTAGCAAACATAGACTATAAAAATCACGACAAAAAAGAATATGCGTTGGCGTGTATAGCTAATAAACACGAAATGAGTATTCGGGCAGTGAATGGAAAGATATCTGTTTTAAGATTCCAGTTTCAACGACAATACAGAAAACTAGTAAGGTTTAAAAAGGGTGGGACATCGTTGAATAAGGCCACATGGTTCGCGTATGAACCCCTATCGTTTTTGATGAAATATGTTGATCCACCACAAAGGAAACTTACTATCGACGATCATCTGCCTTCCGTGAAAGATGAGATTTTAGTAAGTTTACAAACTTTAATAATTTTTTATATTTATTAATCAATTATTTTAATTTTGCGAAAATGATTTATGCGTATATATGCAATTTGCCAATGGACTAAATCTATTGGCGACACGAAATATTCCACAAATTCTTTCTACCATTATTATTCTAATCTTCTACCCTGAATTATCCGATACATTCCCGGTGGCGAACGAATGATTCTTGCGGTATTTTCTTCGTGAAAACATTAAAATTAACTTTCAACAGCATTAAAGTTTTGGAAGATCTCCTACAGCTTTTTAAAACCCAGAACCTTTTTCAATTAGTCTAGCCACTTTATTTCATTTTACAGTTTTAATGGACATGTCCCGTTTATTATAGTCGGTAATAATCCCATGAGGTGCATGCGACTAATTATAAATAAGGTAAAATGGAACACAAGCTATCTGTTTTCATAAGACTCTGAATTCAGCCGAAAAAATACTACACACGATTTCTACTATTCTATATGCTTGACACAATCTGTAACTGGAAATTTATGATATTGCCCACGACACACTTTCATTATACATAAGGGAAAACCCATACCGACCATTAGGGATAAATGAATACGAATCCGTAGGGTACCCAAGACCTCGGATCGGAAAAGTTCCGATGGGATCGGGCAGTACACCGAAAGTATGTCGGAAACATATTTACAAATGCTCGACTCGATTTGGGATTGTGTTCCTTTTGATGTAAATGTACATTTTACACACTTTATTAGCATTTTAAAAATAATACAAATAAATAAGGTTTGCAATCTGCGTAACCGGCGATGGCGATTTAATGATAAAAGAAAGGTAGAATACGAATGTTTTGGATGTGAAAGAGTGTGGCTTGAAGATGTGCGTCGAGCGGCCTTGGTTTCTGGTGCTATTGGTTTTAAGACGAACGGGCGTCACTCCAAACGGCTTAGCCTGTAAACAAAAAACAAGAAAAAACGCGAACCGTTGCCGTTTGGGCTCCTTCTGTGTTGTTGAATTTCAAAATCCTTCCTCAACAATGATGATACTGACATTAATACATTGATCAGTCAATCCATAATTTCCAGCCATATATTTTAATTTATTCTTTCCTAATGGTTTTGTAAGTATCTCAGCAGACATTTGGTTCGTAGGAGAGTATCTGTATTCCAAGATTCCTTGATGTTTTAAATGTTTCATGAAATGTAATTTGGTATCAAAGCAAATTTGATATGAAAGTTGTTGGTGCAATGTGTCCTTTGGATTGTCATTTTTGAAAGAATTTGAAGCGTTATGAATAAGTAATTGTCCGTAATAAAGCAGACTATGAAGTTCATAGTATGAACGCAATACGGTCGACTGCAAACGCAGTCTCAAGACGGAAACGGTCTCATTGTCAGGAAGCCGATACGTTTAGGGCCTTAGGGCATTAGCGTGTCTCCGAGTACTTTCGGCGAATTTGCCGCAAATTGTTAGGTCCCCCGCGTGGTCTTGCGAACCGGGCGCATTCTACCACCTGCAAAATCCCCAGGACTTACTTGAATCTCACCTTGCGAAAATCATGTGTTCAGAACACATGAAGGATTATTATGTTATACGAGCCATCGCTGTATTGAAGCCTACATTCACTAGGGTATATGACACACTGTTGGAAAGCTTATGAGCACAGGTGCCCAACGAGGATAAACTCGACTGTCGCAAACGTACCGTGTAGGAAATATAGATCAAAATGTGTAGATCCGGCACTGACACAGGCGGCCGCGCTCATACATAAATTATACGAATAGAAAAGATTAAATATTTCCATGACAACCGTGCTGAACGCGTTCTCATCCCATGAAGCCCGCCAAATTTCGGCCCCATCGGCCATCGATGCTCGTTGGAACTATTATACTGCATAACTGATGTATTTGAATACTATAGTTTGCATCTATCACTGCAAAAAATAAACAGCGCTAAAGGTTCCTTTGTACTTAAAAAATACACACACGTTTGGCATCCATTGCTCGCCTATTTCTTTCCATTCTTTTTCTATCGCAAGCACCTACACGTAATATAAAATAGGAAATACCACTGTCTGAAAATATTTGTACGCCTCACAGGAAAGCAGCGTGAAAGAAGAGCATTCCACGGGAAGCACACCATGTTCTTGGGAGAAAAGTGTAAAAGAGACTGGGACAAGTGTAAGACCTAGGGGATCACAACAATCCAAAGTAGTTAATGGAAAGAAGAGAGCACGAAGCATGGGCAGAGAAAAGGAAGCTGTAAAGCATTTAGACACATTCACGGATACTACAACGAAAAGGGATGATTTCTCTGTATACGGAGAACTCATTGCAAGTAAATTCCGCAGCAGTGGAAGAAACAATAAGGAGATCGCTGTTGCTCAATATCATATAGAGCAAGTATGCTTCAATTTAATAATGGGGATATATGGTAATGAATACAAAAGATTTCATGAATCTCAATCATCAACACCGATGCCAACATCATCAACAAATTCAGATGACATCATAACTCAGGGAGCAAACTGACAATTAAGGACTTGGATAGAGACACCAAAACATCAGTCTTAACACATTGCCTGCGGGACAACGCAGAAATAAAGGACATTAAGGCGTGTGTTCTATATGCATATCGATACCGTAGTCAGCGTGTTAAAATTTGTGCAGATTGATACATAATTGCCTGCAAATACTGTCTCTTGCTTTCCATTCCAATGGAAGATAAAATATGGACTGTTTCTCGACTTGTATTTTGCCTGCGATTTGTGCGCGAGTATTTGTGCCAATCTTATCGAGACCTTACACTACACGGTGTTCCACATATAATAAAAACGTAAATTCTTCCTATTGTTATTGTTATTTATCTATTCATACCGATAGAAAAATGTACCACCAAAAATACCATCATACAAATTATTTTTCATTAAAGTACTAGGTGCATCATGAATATGTATACATATATGGATAATGTACATATCAGAATTAAGAGAATCAACTGGGAAAAAAACGAAAGTGGCATTGATGAGGATAAAAAGTCCTGCGTGGGGGTTTATATGTTTTGAAGTATATAATAATGACAACACTTGAGCATTATTCTAAGGACATCGACATTTTTTTTTACATGTGCACATGTTTTTTTTTAATAAGATAGCCTTGTAGCTGTACTATATAGAAAATATCAAAACACGTTTCATACCTTATGTTACATTCGCGATTTTCAATCTTGACGTGTCATCTATAACACGAATGTCATTAGTTTTTAAAAGGGAACGGGTAAAAATGAATGCAGCCGAACATTGAGTTTCGACGACGCAACTTATGTCTAATTGTAAGAATGAGAAAAATTGTGAGGGCGAATGGTAATTAAACTAATAAAATTCAAGGCTTCAGTTTTTATACAACTATTAAGTGCTGTTATAGTTCGTTTATTTAAGAGAAAATTTTGGTCTATCGCAAAATAATCCACAAATTCGACAAGTAAAATTTTAAAGAACTATTGTAACATAAATTTGACTAATGTTTTAGAATTTTATCCAGAAGGCCATTACCTTTCGTTTATTGAAGGTACGTTATTTCGATTTAAGTTAATGTTTTTAATGCAAAAGAATTACCTATTCATAAAATAGTTTAGTGAATAAAAACTGCTGTATATCGGATCTTTTTTCTATCAGTGATTTAATGATCTATCGATCTTTATTTATTAACGAGACGATACCTTTTAACTATAAGTACATTTTCATTCACATTGTTCTAAGAAGCTTATGTTATTATGTTTTGCTGTATCAACATTTTTTAAATATAACTTAAAGTATCACTAAAACATGCTTCTATGTTTAATTCAATAAAGTACAAAATTTGTATACAAATTTCAAAACATTTACTACCCATACCATAGATTCCCATAACTTTTCCCAAAAATTATATAAATAGTCAATTGTATGCTATACATTAAACTTATCAATATTTTGTTATTAGACAATACAGTCGAACCTCGATAACTCGAATCTCAAGGGAAGAGGAAAAGCTTCGAGTTATAGAGGTTTCGTGTTATCGAGTGTTCGAGTAAGAGAGGTTTAACACTCGAAAATTCGACTTATGGAGGCTTTGTACGACGGTTAACTTTCGGACTTGCGAGGACGGAAAGGAAGGCTAATTAAATTTTTTCGCGTGAATTACATTTTTATTGTATTTGAGTTACAGAAGTAAAATGATGCATCTGGACATGTGGCAAATAATTCGAGTTAAAGTAAATTTTATTTCGACTTATAGAGGTTTTTGCAGCGGAGCGGAAGGGAATTTTCCTCCTGAGAATCCGAGGTTTCGGAACGGCTAGGTTGACCATGTAGCAAACGCGTCGCGACGTGCCCGCCTTCTTGGGGGCAACGATGCAGCGTGTGGACATTGTTTAGGAATCCTTCCTCTGGAGTCTAGACTCTAGAGCGAACGCATAGGAGAATATTGTAGTATCATACTACGTCTTACGAATATATAAGGGATATAACCACAATCGAGCGGTTCTATCCAAATTTTTCGTTTTACAATATGAAATATTTAATGTGTCTACTATGTAAGTTGTGTTAGTGTCTATACTGTAGGGGCAGAACCGTTTAGCGGTTCAAATAAGCGAAAACATTTTTGTTTCGGCAGCCGACGCGGATGCAGGTCGCTCTCCGGTGTCAATGACCGGCGTCATAACAAATCATAGGCACATGTAATAGGTGAGCGACCGAGAGAGAGAGAGAGAGAGAGAGAATACCAAAGAGCGCGAAACAGTGAGCAGCGAGTATATAATCTATTGCTAAAATCAGCGAGTTCTATCCACAAATATACGTTACATACGCCATCAGACACGTGGGATTATTTTATCATACTTGCTAAAATCAACCAAATTCTTACAGTAAATTATCTGCGAAGGGCAGATCTGTTTAACACCGTTGAAATCCGGCATGAGATATATGGGCCACAAAAGTATAGTGCGTCCAGCACTCCAGTCAAGTTGAGGAACTGCCGATCAGCAGGGACGTACGTATGCGGCTCACTGTTGTAGGTTCCCTAGCAATCAGACGAGAAGATTACGAGTTAAATAAAGTTAACCCTGTCCTTCGTCATTCTTTTCGTTGTCTCGTCCAGTTGCTCCCCTGTGTACACGCTCCCCTTCACTCCTATACGTGCGTTAAAATCCCCACGTATGATTAGTATTTCCCCTTCCCCTTCTTCTATTTCTTCCCCTAGTATCCGTTTCATTCCTCTCTTCCGTATCCTGAATTTCCGTTTTTCCTCAACCTGTTGAAACCAATTTTAGTTTCTTTCCCTTTCCTTCTTTCCTGCCAGGCTACCTCTATCGTTTCTTTTTGAATGCCCCCCTCCTTCCTTGTCAACTCTTGCTCTATGTACATATATCTTTGTCCCCCTCAGACTACTTTTGTTTTGTAGTATTATCCTCTTCTTCGCCCACCTTCCGAGTTTTACTAATTTTATGCTTCGATTCTCTCGACCTACCTTCCTCGCCCAAGAAGTCTACTACCCTCTCTTTTCCTGCCTTTCTACCACTTCTAGCCCTTTTATTATTATATTATTTCTCCTCGCTATCTTTTTCCTTCACTCCGTTTCCCTTTTTGTGTAATGTATGTCCTCCACAAAATTTCCTCTTGTTAATTCCCCTTCTCTCCTCTCTATCCCATTTATTCTGTCCTGCACCTCGCCAACCTTATTCGCCCACTCTTTCCTCTTCCCATTCATCCTGCTTTTCTCTTATGACCTTTTCCAACACTTTTTCCAACACTCCGGCAAACGTCACACCTCCATCCTTAAGGAGAAGATGCCGTCCATCCATCTTAACGTGCATCTTAACGACGCGACGTTCCTTCCCCATCCTGTCCTTGACGAGCATCCCATCGCTGTTACCAAATTTGTTACGGCGACTCCATGACGCTTTATACTATAATAGCGTTATATGTACATATATACTATAATAAAGTTGTATCAGTGGGTACGTTGTTACTAGTGTGCAAGGATTACGGGGTAAGGATAGGTTTAACGAATCTACTCGATTTAGAAGTGAACGTATTACAGTTTATGTTCTGAATATCAGTATCAATACAAATGTATCTGTCGCGATTAAATAATATGAAATGTGTAAGTTACCTAAGAATTTGCACGGTGCTGACGCACTGGCTATGCGGAGTCTGAGAGCCGCTATTAGAGTATACCGAAAGAACTTCAACCGGACTAGCGGATTCTAACGGGTTAATCTATGATTCGAAAGATGCACTAAGCAATCTCACTTGATTTAACTGACTCTGTACGATCGTGACACGACGTGACCCTACGCGTAACTGTGTAACTCTGAACCAACGAGGGTAGAAACCAAAGGGTGTATATACTCCCAAAATGCGCGGGAACGCATTAAAACTTTCCATATAAGGAAGTTCAGGAGTCTTCGTCAGGCCACACCCGTCTCGGCCATGATGCAGCTGGTCGCACTTGTGCTCAGGGCGTCGTTATTTGTTTACGATAACCGAACGAATTTTAGGGCGTTTTCCGTTCACAGACGCGAGCTCGACAACGCGTTGAGAGCGACGTATGGAAAATATTCTCCATACGTAACATCTTCCCTCCGAAGATGAAACATCGCGGTTCGCGTGATGGTTTCGCAAAAGGCGGAAAAATGCCAAAAATTCACCGTAAAAAGAAAGGTGTATGAAATTATCGGGTGCAGTGTGTATGCGTGTGCTTAACGCTATTGTGGTCGCTGCAGGCTTGATGATTTAGTCGTCGGAAGGCACGACATTGTCCATTTCCATCCAACAGTCGGTGACTTTGGAAGGAGGTTATCCAGGGGGACGGTGTTTTCTATTTCGTTGATTAATCGAGATCCTAATTCCTTGCTGAAGCTTAATTGCGAATGTTAGTCATACGCGTTATCAAACCTATTAAATAATCTCCATACGATTGTAACTTATCGCCGGTTGGAAAAGAACTTGGTTCTCGAGCTGATTTCCCAAAAATTAGTTCGTACGGAGTGAAATTTGTTGCTTCATGAACGGATGTATTGTAGGAGAACATTGCGAACGGTATTAATAAATGCCAATCTTCGTAATTATCCATGTAATGCTTGAGGTACTCGGTGAGTACGATGTGGCTTCGTTCCAATGATCCGTTGGTCTGCGGTCTGTATCCCGAGGTTGTAATTTGTTTGATTTTAAATATTTCGGACAAGTTTGTCATAAGGTTTCCAATAAAACTGGTTCCCTTGTCTGTCAGTATTGCGCGAGGTGTACCATAGATTGCGATGAAATGTCTAGCAAAAGCATCTGCGAGCGTAGTAGCCCGAATATTTGGTATTGCTACTGCCATGCAGTACGTAAGTTAAATTATCTTGCAGAGTAAGGATGTATGTATTTCCGCTAGGTGTGATTAGTACAGGTCCCACCATATCCAAGGCAATTTTATCGAATGTCCCCATGGGTGTATCAGTTATCAACACAGGCTGACCCATTTTTGCTCGAACTAATTTTTGTTCTTGACAACTTTGGCATTTCCGGATGTAATCTTGAATTTCGTTGCGCATTTGCGGCCAATGGAATTTTGATCGAATGCGTTTATATGTCTTCGTTATTCCTTTGTGTCCACTAATTACACTATCATGAGAATCACGGATTATTTCTTGTCTGTCTTCTATGGATGGTGTCGTGATGATACAATTGCATATACTAATCTGTTGAACTGTTCCAGTCAAAACTTCGTCTAATAGCTTGAGAAAATCGTTGACTGGTAATATGTGAAGATCCCCGGTTGCAGAAATTCGGAATGATTTAATCTGATGTTGTTCTAAGGTGTCTTTGAGAATTTTTAAACCTCGAAGAATGTCTATTCTTTTAATATTATCATAAAAATGATCAGAGACTACTATAGCGAAAGATTTATACGACCCATTATCTAGCGTCCTTTTTCCGATCGCCTTGCTAGAGGATCTTGTTTATTTATTACTTCGGTATCCAGGAGTAATTTCCCAACAGCAGTTGGGAGTAAATTGCAGTCGGCAGATATAAAATGTATATAGTGTCCTTCTTCAGCCGTGAGAGTATTTGAAGTGGTAGTAATTCTGTGCGTTTCTATTGGTAAAACCTCTTCCAAATCGTCTCGATCGGTTGAATTTTCAGAGTCAGTAGTGAAGAATGGGTAAGGGTCAAGTGTGTAGTCAAGGGCCTCACGTCAAGTTGACCTGCTGTCAGGTGGCTGTCCTACACTTGCTTCGGTTATGGTCCCTGAGGTAGCTGGGTAATTGCTAGTTGTAAAACTTCATCCGTAATTCGCGATGATGTTTGTGGTGTAGTAATTAAATCTTGATGAACATTTCTTGCATTTTCTATTACAGTATTTTCAAGCGGTTCCTCAAAAGATATTAAATCGTTGAATATGGTCTGATCCTTGTCCAAAGGAGAAATTTGTGTAGAATTTGCTGCGGGTGAAAAACTATTTATGGTTTCCTGGCGTTCATCTGGCATCGTTACCTCTTGAGATAGGCTGGGAAAAGATCGGTTTTTATGTATAATCGGCGAATTTTGAACCTTTCCATATGCGGCTTGTTCTATTTCATCTGAGCTCCTACTGCCCCGATACTTGGGTCGGTTTTCTCTATCTCGACGTAATTGCCGAATGCGGTGCCCAATTGAATCGGTATCTGCTTCTGTTTTTGGTATCTGAACTTTGAAGTCGGTGTCCCTGTATTCCCGTGGAAGAAGTGGTAAACAGACTGCAGTAGGGTTACGCGACACAGCGTCTGCATTTTTGTTTATCTTTCTAGTTTTACGAACAACCTGGTACTCATACTCCAAAAGTCTAAGTTTCCACATCATGAGTCTGGAAGTCGGGTCCTTAGCGGAATGCTACCAAACAAGTGGTCTATGGTCTGTAATTAGGATGAATTTGGTTCCATACATATAAGGCCTGAAGTATCTTACGGCGTAAACCATTGCCAAACATTCTTTTTCCGTAGCTGAATAATTCCAGTCGGGTTTATTTAGACTGCGGGATGCGTAGGCAATTGGCAGGTCGCTTCCTATCTCTCCTTGACTAAGTACGGCTCCAATAGCATATTCGGATGCATCTGTTGTAACGATGAATGGTTTACCGAAATCTGGATATTGCAGAATGGGTTGCTGACACAATTCGTTGCGTAATTGTTTGAAGCTTTCATCTTGTTCTTCTGTCCACTTGAATTTGATGCCTCTCCCTAACAAGTTAATTAGAGGCTTTGCTTCTGAGGTGAAATTAGGGACAATTCTTCGGTAATATCCTACATGTCCTAAGAATTGTTGAATATTCTTCTGTGTGGTGGGTGTTGGAAAATCTTGAACGGCTTTCAATTTCCTAGGATCAGGTCTGACACCACTTTTTGAAATAATATGTCCGAGATATGCGACTTGCTTTCGTAGAAATTCGGATTTATTGGTCCGAAGGGTTAATCCATGATCTTTAAGGCGATTTAATAATTTTTTAACTTTGATGTTGTGTTCTTGAAGCGATGAAGCGTATACTACTATGTCGTCCAGATAAACAAAAAGATCTGTCTCTTGAAGCCCAGTGAGTGCTTGATCCATGAGGCGTTGAAATGTGGGTGGCGCGTTCTTTGATCCGAAAGGCCTTCGAGAGTATTCGTATTGTCCATTCGGTGTGGTAAATGCTGTTTTTGATTTATCTTTTGGATCCATCTCTATTTGGCGAAATCCACTCGCGAGATCGAAAACTGAGAAGTATTTAGCTCCTCCCAATCAGTCTAATATTTGAGTGATTTGCGGTAATGGGTATTTGTTAGAAATTGTCTTCTCGTTGAGTGCGCGAAAATCTATTACCAAGCGCCAGCGTTTATTACCCTGTGCGTCTGCTTTCTTTGGAACAATCCATAAAGGCGAGTTATATGGAGATTTAGAATGATTAATTATGCCTGCAGATAGCAAAGTGCTGATCTGTTTCTGAATTTCTCTATATTCGATGAATCGCGCTGATTGGAAGGGGATCTCGAGGGCATTCTTTGGTGCAAGGTCCAGGCCGTCGCGCGTCCTTGCCCCTCTTGTTCCTCTTCAAATTCAGATGTTCTCGCATGTCGTTCCCTGAACCGATCGTATATATTCGGAGATAGTGGGTACGACACTTCACGGTCGTGATTACGAGAATCCTGAAGATACCGGTATCGACGAGACCATCTAGCAGGTGATTCATTGATAGGCGACTGTCGTCGATTTCTTAATTTTCTATCGATTTGTAGCACGGCGTCGTAAGCCTGTTCAAGTGTACCTACAATATGTCTTGAATCTGAGCCGACACTTTCCAAGAAATCCGATCCGGTAAACCATCGATGAAGTTTTCTTTAACGTCTTGTTCCACTTCCTTGACGAATTCTTCAGCGTGATCCAGATATCTTTCCCGGATAGCTCCGCGCGTACAATAAACAAGATGACTTGTTCTATCGACATATTGTCGAATACTTTCTCTTTCAAGAATACGTAGTTTCGCGATTTCAACTTGAAAATGTGACAAATTTCTTCCCGGCGCGAATCTCTTTTTCAAATGCTTAACAGAGTCGAATTTATGCTCTATCGTGCATCTACGTGCTGGACCAATAAGCTTAGTCAAAATAATAGCAAGATACTCCGCTTCCGTACCCCCAGGAATCAAAGTTAACCCGTCTTCCACATTTTGTGCAAAGTGCGTCAACGATGGCTTTTCTCCGTCAAAGGTCGGAATGGACGAGGTCATACTCTGTATACGCGTCCGTTGCGTTAAGAGTGTCTTTTTTTTTTTTTTTTTTTTTTTTTTTATGAAGCTATAAAACCCCGCATGGGATTATTAGTAGCATTACAAAAATTCCTTATAGACTAGAATAAACAATGTGGTGAAGCGTTATGTAATTCAGCTCTAGAAATGTAAACAATGAGCCGTAAGAAATTTATGTATATAAAGTAAGGGGCACAGAGAGGGTCCATACAAAAATACATCTATTGAATAAGGTGGAAAGAATCCCTTGTTACAAAGTTTATGAACCAGAGCATCTCTGTTATTATCGTAGAACGGGCATTGCCATATCACATGATTGGGATCCTGTACCAAACAACCACATAGGCAACTTGTGTCAGCAGCAAGTTTAATCTTAAAAAGGGTGGCATTCAATTGATAGTGTCCAGATCGAAGTCTGTTAACCCAACAAATGAAATCCCTGGTAAGCCTGAGATGAGCAAACCAAGGTCTCGACCCAGAGTGGTAAAAAGATCTGAAGAATTTTATACCCTTGCACTTTGCTTCTTCAAGAATGTTGTTAACTGACAGCGTCCTAGCTTGATTTTTGAAACTATGGGAGAAGTCAGAGTAGGGAACTAGAATGTTGGATGAAATAGTCATCAGGGACGCTTTTTTAGCTAGAGCATCTACTTTTTCGTTAAACGTAATTCCAATATGCGAAGGGATCCAAAAGAGAAGCAATTTCTTGGATTTCATAAAGTGGGAGTTAATCAAGTTGTTAATATCAAGCAGAAAAGGATTAGATTTAGCATTGCCCGAGTAGTTACATAATGCTGCTAAAGCACTCAGACAGTCAGAATAAATGTAGACATAGTGATGAGAACAGTTAGAAGCAAGCTCAAGGGCAGTTTTGATTGCAATACATTCGGCAGAAAAGATAGTCATATCCTTGTGTAAACTTAGTAGGCGGGATTGATTTAGCTCAGGTGAAAAACATGCAGCACCAACAGCTCCCATCTTTTCGTTTTTACTTCCATCAGTAAAGATGGAAACAGAGTTGATAGGTCTATTGACGAGGTGATCTTGGAAAATGTAATTTGGATCTGGTGCTTCCTTCAGAAGAGGTCCAAGCCCAGTATTTATCTCAGCCACTGGATTGAGGAGCATGTACTTACAGAGGTATGGAGCAAAGTTATTTTCGGTTCTAAGCCAAGATATATGATGTTGTAAGTCGTCAATCTGTCGTGGAAGTAAAGATCGAGCTTTGATAATTAAGTTGGCCCATCCGATGGATCCTATAAGTCTTTGAATTATGTTGTAGAGGGCTGTACCTTTATTCGAAAGATTTTTTATGAGGAGGTTGTTGCATAAAAAAATGGATCTATGTCGAAGTAGACAGAGCTTGGACTCTCCCAAAAGAACATTCGTCGGTGTGCTACATCTGTAACCCAAGGCAACGCGAACGGCTGCAAATTGTATTCTCTCTACTCTCAGCCTAAGATCTTCATTTTTTGGAAAATAAATATAAGAACTGTAATCAATAATGGAACGAATAAGGCTTTTATACAGTGTAAGAAGTGTAGATGGATCTGCTCCCCATCTTATGCCACTAATAAATTTTAAAATGTTAAGTCTATCAAAACATTTGTTGCGTATGTATTCAATATGATTAGTGAATTTAAGTTGGTAGTCAAACAGAATGCCCAAAAAGCGAACCTGAGGACTAGATTTGATTCTATGATTGTCAATTTTGATGGAGCAAACACCTGGGTAGATCCCTTTTTTATTAAAGTGTATTAGGACAGTCTTTTCAGGAGACAGTGAAAGTCCTAAGATTTCCACTAATTAAAGAGACCGCATCCTCCAAGACTTTCCTTCCAAAACTTGGAGTAGAGACTTGGCAAGAGATCGCGATATCATCCGCATATTGGGAAAGGATGCAGCTGTTTAGACCAATTTCGTTTAAGAGATCAAGAAGGATAAGCTTAAACTTAAGGGGTAACTCAATAATAAAATTGTATTCAATTTTATCAGGGCCTGGAGCTGCCTTAAGACTACAACTGTTAAGGACCCCATTAAATTCACGCAGATTAAATGCAGATTTAGGAAAACTATTGTTTGTATTATTAACCGGAAAAGACAAAGAAGAGATTGGAAGTACTGGTACCCAGGGCGGACTAATCTTGATAATAGCGTTTTGAATATTGTTGATATGAACTGAGGAATTATTTTTGTCAGTTTTGATATTAGTCCATTTGTTTTTTTAAATTCTACACGTACGCCAGACATGCGAAGCATCTACTTGAAAGTTAATGCTTTCAGCGAACACTCTAAAGTTGTCTTTCTTCCTTTTCCTGATGTATTGCCTAAAAATAGCTTTACGTTTTTTATATTCAATGTAGTCATTTATACAACTAGTCTAGGTCCATTTTTTAAAAGCAGCCTTTCTAAGGCGAATGAGTTTCGCACATTCACCGTTCCACCAGGGTACGGGGTTTCTATGCTGCACAGGGCTCACAAGTTTTGGAGTGGGAGTGCATTCTACAACAGCATCAGTAATTAATTTGATGAAAAAATTATATTTGCTGATATAATTATAAGATCATTATAAGATTTTTCCAATAGAGATCGGTACTCCATCTAGTTTGTTTTCCTGGAAGAGAGTCGGCGACGTTCTTTAAGAAAGCGTGTCTTTTCTACCCTTAGATTAAATCTTAATGGAAAATGGTCCGACCCCCAGGTATCATCAATAACACCTAATTTGACAATATCGAAAATTTGGGGGGAACAAAGAGCAAGGTCTAGATTAGAAAATTTGTTCCTATGTGTATCTACATGTGTGAGAGTGTTGTGATTGATAAGAATTAAATCACAATCAATTATGGAGTTGAAAAGCCTAGTACCATTGGGATCTGTTATAGAGCAATTCCAATGAGTGTTGTGAGAATTAAAATCGCCAACAACAAGACAGGGGCCATGTGTGCTGACTGTTGCAAAAAGCCGATCCCACTCCGACTGAGAAGTGTATGTGCCGGGAACCCTGTAGCAACCCATCAGTACTAAAGATGGACTTACACCATCTATCTTGATAGCCCCAACTTCCAAATTATTAGAAATGTTACATAATCCTTGTATAGGAAAGTAATTAATTGGTTTTCTTACCAAAAAGATGAGGCCTCCGCCTGGTCTACAGTTTCTATCAATTCTAAAAGAGCGAAAGCCGGGAAGATCAAATTTAAGCATGGTTTCTACGCCAATAAAGATGTCAACATCCTCCAGGTATTTTTGGAGTTCTATACTGCAATTAGAAATGCCTCTACAATTCCAAAAAACCACTTTGAGGTCTGTGCTAACGCGAAGGCTCGAATTGTTATTATTAAGTATAGGTAAGTATAGGTTATTAAGTATAGGTAAGCTTAGATCTACTGCGGAATATGAGAAAGGTCTTCTACAGAGATGGTCGCATCAGAGTCGGATCCAAGGTCTAGAGATGAGCCAGAGATATCTTTTTCCTTATCTTCGGACCAGCTGGCGTTGAGTTCCAATTTCTTGATAATTCTAGAGATTCTATTTTTAATGGATCTACTAGAGATACTGGGGTAAGTTTCACGAAGCATTTTCACAAGTTGCGTTAAGTCGTCCGTGAAGGAACGGGCCAGTTGAATGATGTTTGACTTGCCCTTGGCATTAGTTAGTAGTTCTTTGTATTGTTCATACCGTAGAACATATATGTCGGGATGTTGAGTGAGAATATGCTTGATAGGTTTCAATACTTGCTCCAACTCGTCCATTGTCTCGGAGCCAACCTTTTCTTCAGAACTCTCAATTTTTTTCAAATTTGTCGACGAAAACTAAGGATATGTGAGAAGCCTGCTTCAGGGAGTCCCACTCTAATGTAGGGCATGTGTGAGACTGTTCTAATACCCATTTGCTTAAAACAGTCCAATTTCACAGAGTGTGGGATACCGGGGCACACATTAGAGAGAATAACACGTTTGGTTTGTGAAATTAGAGGTCTAGCAGATATCACGCGGCCTTTAACATTTATAATGCCATTTTTTGACGTGATCTTACTTATTAAGGATTTGTCCGACAAGTATAAGCACACTCTATTATTAGAAATTCTTGAGGCCAACCTTATATTGATAGGATTAATAACCTTTCCAACTGCAACTATATATTCTTTAATGGTCATGTCATCGTGTGGGTCGAGTACTATAGCATATTCTTTCGTAGGGAAACAGTCTTTTTGCATTACACTGGCGTATGTAGCTTCGGCGGTGTTCTTAACTAGCGGTATGTTTTCTGTGGCCATGATTTCTGTTGGAGAAATTCCTGTACACAGGAATATTTCCCTCGTTTATCAGAGTTGAAAGGAAGGAGCTTGCGATCCCAACCGAGGCAAGCTATGGTATAAGAAATCACAACAATCACTAACACAACTACAATAGAACAAATAGAACGTATTTTAAAACCAAAATTTACAGTAATTCTAAATTAGTAGTATCCCACCGCTGTCACCAGTTTTGTTACGAGCCAGAGCTGTGGACAACGCCTAGACCGGCGAGGTTGATGTTACCCAAGGAATGCGGTTGAGAATTTGTTAGTAAGGTGCGCGGACGAACCCGATGGGAAATCGGGGAGCCTCAGAAATAGAGTCAAGCGCGGACGAACCTGATGCGAAATCGGGGAGCTACTAGGAGGTTGGATTATTCACAGACGAACCTGGCGCTTGACCAGGGAGATGTTCGGAGGTTGGTAGACTTACGGACGAACCCGATGCGAAATCGGGGAGCCGTGGGACACGGACGAACCTGGTGCGAAACCAGGGAGCTGTAGGTGTTCCGTCCTTAGACGGAGTTTTGTATTTATTTCGGGGTCTGTAGTAAGTGGTTCTTTCAAGACGCTAGGATTCTGGAGTATGGCGAGACTTTTCATAGTCGAGGCGCCAGTTTTCCTGGCGTACATGTTAAGTCAAGGGTCTCTTTGTACAGAGGCGATAAGGGCCTGTGAGGCCCGATGACAGAATTAGCGGTCCTGCAGTGACGCTGACCGCCCGCGTCGTAGGGTTTCCCACGACGAGTTTTTTCCCTTTCCCTAATTATTAGGGGAAGGTCTTATTTGGCACCCTTGGTGGGAGCTATGCCGGATTGCACCAATAAAGTTACACTGTTTTAAAAAACCATAGGGAACTCCACCCACTCCGAGTCCACCTTGCAGCGTGTGATGAGTCTTTAGTTTAGTTTACCACCAACCAGCGTAAGAAGCAGTTGTACCTATCCATAGCACCGTTGTCTATCCAAGAATTGCTGTACTTCTCAATAAAATACATAACATTGATTAGGAGCTACTGTCGTTACAGTTCTTCAAAGGCTCTCTAATCACCTAATAGTTCTCGCCGCCATTAATTTGCCGTCGGGAAGCGCAGTCTAGGCATCTTACAATTGCTGTTAGACGCGCGCCGTCGTTACTGTTCCAAAAAAGTGACGTACGGTCGAAACAGTAGGATGGGCTAGGTTTCGTGGACGAACCTCATGCGAAATCAGGGAGTCGCAGAAATGTTAGTTTGCCTCGCAACTCTAAATTAATATTCAATACAACTCGAGCGGTTAAGTTGTATCTGTGCGAACGTTACTACTAATATAAAGGATTACGGAGTAAAGATAGGTTTGACGAATGTACTCGATTTAATGGTGAACAATTTATATATATATTGAAATCAGTTGTTTGTCCAAATGTAATGGTCGCGATGAAATAATATGAAATGTGTAAGTTACCTAAGTATTTGCACGGTGTTGACGCATTGGCGGGGTCTGAGAGCCGCTATTAGAGTATACCGAGGGAACTTCAACCGGACTAGCGGATCCTAACGGGTTAATCTATGATTCGAAAGGTGCACTAAGCCCAATCTCACTTGATTTAACTGACTCTGTACGACCGTGACACGACGTGACCCTACGCGTGACTGTGTAACTCTGAACCAACGAGGGCAGAAACCAAAGGGTTTATATACCCCCAAAATGCGCGGGGACACACCAGAACTTTCCATATAAGGAAGTTTAGGAGTCTTCGTCGGGCCACACCCGTCTCGGTCATGATGCAGCTGGTCGCACTTGTGCTCAGGACCCCTTTATTTGTTTACGATAACCAAACGAATTTTAGGGCGTTTTCCCTTC
Source organism: Nomada lathburiana (assembly GCA_963667235.1). Classification (NCBI taxonomy): domain Eukaryota; kingdom Metazoa; phylum Arthropoda; class Insecta; order Hymenoptera; family Apidae; genus Nomada; species Nomada lathburiana. The sequence continues at coordinate 2,289,130 of OY763905.1, forward strand.
ACAGAAGCGAGCTCGAAAACGCGTTGAGAGCGACGTATGGAATATTCTTCATACGCAACACTAATAAAAAAAATATTTTTTCTAACAGTACGTTTTGCAAAACGATTTGCATAACTAATGTTAGAAAAAGCTAGTTAAACTTACCCATTCGTCCACGAATTAACCTGCTTAACAGTGTGCGAATCCTGACCTAGGAAATGCTCAGCAGTTGATGTTACGGACGGGTTAGTATCCTTGCACGATCACTTCACTTCACAATCACTTCACTTGCCACTGTAAAGTGTGGGGATATGTATTTGAAAACGAATTGCTTTTCCGACGTTTAAACATTTTATAATACATATTCCGCGTTTGTACGATTCATGTTCCTCGTTCGGTAAGCAGCATGACTCTGCCAGCGTAAGCATTCGCACTCGCTTATGTTCTTTAATGTGGATAACATTGTAGTGCCAACGCTCACGCTGCGACACAGAACAACACAAGCGTCGATGCTGCCATGTGTGATCGGTTTCTGCCGCCGAATTTCCACTAACTTTGGAGACAGTGTGTCACCTCAGCTACCCCCCATTTCCGGATACTTCACGAGTTAAGAGACACCCTGTATATTGTCTAATAACAAAATATTGATAACTTTAATGTATTGAATAAAATTTTCTATTTATATCATTTTTGAGAAAATTTATGGGAATCTTTGGTTTTGGGTAGTAAATGTTTTGTTTTATACAAATTTTGCACTTTATTGAATTAAACATAGTAGCATGTTTTAGTGATACTTTAAGTTATTTTTTACAAATTTTGATACAGCAAAATATAATAACATAAGCTTTTTAGAACGATATGAATGAAAATGTACTTATATTAAGAGTTATCGTCTCGTTCATAAATAAAAATCGATAGATCGTTAAATCACTGATTAAAAAAAGATTCTATGTACAGCATTTTTTATTCACTAAACTATTTTATAAATAGTTAACACTTATCCATAAAAAACAATAACTTAAAACCAAATAACATACTTTTAATAAACAAAAGGTAATGACCTTTTGGATAAAATTCTAAAACATTAGTCAAATTTTTGTTAAAATAGTTCTTTAAAATTTTACTCTTTGAATTTGTGCATTATTTTGCTACAGACCAAAATATTGTTTTAAATATACCAACTATACAGCACTTAATAGTTGTAGAAAAACGGAAGCCTTGACTTTTATTACCATCCTTTCCCACCATTTTTCTCATTCTGAAACATAAGTTGCGCCGTCGAATCTCAATGTTCTGCTGTATCCATTTTTACCCTTTCCCTTTCAAAAACAAATCACATTCGTGTTATTGAGCACACGTCAAGATTGGAAAACGCGAATATAATGTAGGGTACGAAACTTGTATTGATATTGTCTACAAGGATACCTTATAAAAAAAACACATGTTCACAAGTAAAAAAAATGTCGATTTCCATAGAATAACCCTCAAGTGTTGTCATTACTATGTACTTCGAAACATATCAACTCCAGACAGTACTTTTTATCCCCATCAATATCGATTTCGGTTTCTTTTCGGTTGATTCTCCTAATTCTGATATGTACAATATGCATATATACATATTCATGATACACCTAGAACTCTGAAGAAAAATTATTTGCAGGATGGTATTTTTGGTGGTACATTTTTGTATCGGTATTAATAGATTAATTTGAATAACAATAGAAAGAGTTTAACGTAAACTATTGTAGGATTATTTTCCAGGGGAAATTATGATTGCCTTTTTCTTCTAATATAAAACTGCTTTATTGCTAAATGTCTCTTAATTATTCTCTTTCTTTACTTTATCTCACACGACAACTCTCACTCGACTCTGTCTCAACTCTGACTCTTGCACGCACCATCCACTCCATATATTCTTTCATGCAGTTTCCCTCTCATTCTATTCATCATTCGTTCTCACTCATTAGGACCCACACCTATACATACACTCTTACCACGTGTCACAGTTCGACCACGGGTCACCATGCACCCTAGGCTCCACGTGCATTCCCCGAAACCATCCACTCTATCCTCGAGATAAACATTCACTCGTTCCGCATTCGACGTTTCGACTAACACTCTTCATACACACTTCACCTGATTCATACGAAGCCCTCGCATACCATTTCCACGAATTCTTGGATCCCACACTATCGATAAGATTGGCACAAATACTCGCGCACAAATCACAGAGAAAATACGAGTCGAGAAACAGTCCATATTTTGTCTTCCATTGGAATGGAAAGCAAGAGACAGTATTTTGCGGGCAATTATGTATCAGTCTGAACAAATTTTAACACGCTGACTGCGGTATCGATATGCATATAGAACACAAGCCTTGATGTCCCTTATTGCTGCGTTGTCCCGCAGTCAACGTGTTAAGACTGATGTTTCAGTGTCTCCAACCAAGTCGCTAATTGTGAGTTTGCTTGCTAAATTGTGATGTCATCTGAATTGGATGATGATGTTGGCATCGGTGTTGATGATTGAGATCCATGAAACCTTTCGTATTCATTACCATATATCCCCATTATTAAATTGAAACAAACTTGCTCTATATGATATTGAGCAATTGCGATCTCCTTCTTGCTTCTTCCACTGCTGCGGAATTTACTTGCAATGAATTCTCCGTATACAGAGAAGTCATCCCTTTTCGTTGCAGTTTCCTTTAATGTTTCTAAATGTTTTACATCTTCCTTTTCTTTGTCCATGTTTCGTGCTCTCTTGTTTTCATTAACTACTTTGGATTGTCGCAATCCCGTAGATGTTACACTTGTTCCAGATTCTTCTACAGTTTCCTCCCAGGAACGTGGTGTGCTTCCCGTGGAATGTTCTTCTACACTGCTTTCCTGTGAGAGGTACAAATCTTTGAAACAATGGTAGTTTCCATGTTTTATATTACGGACATATGTTTGCTACAGAAAAAGAATGAGAAGAAATAAAGGAGGAATGGATGGGCTAACGTGTGTTTATTTTTTAACTACAAAGGAACCTTTAGCCTAGTTTGCTTCTTGCAGTGGTAAATGCAAACTATAAAATCCAAATGTACCATTTATGCAGTAGAGTACTTCCGGAAGGAACCGATGGCCGATCGGGACGAAATGTGGCGGGTATTTATGAGTGCGGCCGCCTGTGTCAGTGCTGGATCTACACATTTTGCTCGTTGGGCACATGTGCCCATATGCTTTCCAACAGTGTATCATATACCCTAGTGAACGTAGGCTTAAATACAGGGATCGCCCGTATAACATAATAATCCTACAGAAGGGGTTTGCTTTACCACCGTTAAGTAATTGACGGAACGTAATCATGGAACTGCGTATAACGCAGTATTCCATCGTACTTTTTAAGTGGAAGCGCAGTTACTAAATACAAACATCGATACCATTCATCCGAGCAACAAAAATTTGCGAAAATTCGTCCGGGACCCTGAAAGTACTCGAAGATACACGAATGCTCGAGGCCCTGAACGTATCGGCTACCTGACAATGAGACCATTTCCGTCTTGAGAGTGCGTTTGCAGCCTACCTTATTGCGTTCATACTATGAATTTCATAGTATGTTCTATTATGGACAATTGTTTATTCATAACGCTTTAAATTCTTTTAAAAATAATAATCCAAAGAACACATTGCACCAACAACCTTCATATCAAATTCGCTTTGTTACCAAATTATACTTTATGAAAGATTGATCAAGGAATCATGGAATACAGAGACTGTCCTATGGACCAAATGCCTGCTGATAGATATGTAATACTTACAAAACCATTAGGAAAGATAAAATTAAAATATATGCCTGGAACCTGTTGATTGACTGATCAATAAATTAATGTCAGGTTCATCATCGTTGAGGAAGGGTGTTGAAATTCAACAACATAAACGAAGACCGAACGGCAACGGTTCGCGTTTTTTTTTGTTTTTTGTTTATAGGCTAAGCAATTTGGAGTGACGCCCGATCGTCTTAAAACCAATAGTACCAAAAACAGAGGCCGCCCGACGCACATCGTCAAGCCACAGTCTTTCACATCAAAGCATTCGTATTCTTCCTTTCTTTTATCATTAAATCGCCATCGCCGGCTACGCAGATTGCAAATTATTTATTTGCATTATTTCTAAAATGTTAATAAAGTGCGTAAAATGTTGTGAATTTACATCAAAACAAACACAATCCGAAATCGAGTCGAACATTTGTAAGTATGTTTCCGACATATTTGCGGTGTACTGCATGATCCCACCGGAACTCTTCCGATCCGAGGCCTTGGGTACGTATCCGTACCCATTTATCCCTAATGGTCGGTATGGTTTTTCCCTTATGTATAATGAAAGTGTGTCGTGCGTAATATCATAAATCTATAGTTACAGATTGTGTCAACCATATAGAATAGTAGAAATCGTGTTTGGCATTTCTACTATGCCAAATACCATTGACCTAATGGTCGGTATGGTTTTTTCCTTACGTATAATGAAAGTGTATCCTGGGCAATATCATAAATTTCCTGTTATAGATTGTGTCAAGCATATAGAATAGTAGAAATCGTGTGTAGTATTTTTTCGGCTGAATTCAGAGTCTTATGAAAACATATAGCTTGTATTCCATTTTACTTTATTTATAATTAGTCGCATGCACCTCATAGGCAGGGATGGGAAAATTTTTATTTAAATACTAAATACTAAATAATAAATAATAAATAAACGTGTGATTGTAATTGCAAATAACAACTAAACTTTTTATTTAAATGAAAGTCATTTAAATAATGCCAAATGTGATCTATTTATTATTTCTTATCTGCAAATAAAAGATTATTTCTTATTTGGATTTAGATGGAAAACAAATAAATAGTTTTTGGTCTTTTCTTATTTCTTGTATTTTGTACATACAATAAAAACGTGGCGAAGTTAATAACGTTATTACCTGTATGTATAATATTTACATAAATATAACTATTTTTGGTACTAATTTTCTTTTCTACTAGATAGTTCGTAGTTCATATTTGCCTTTAAAACTACTCTTTTTTCAAACATACTGTATGAAAGTTTGTTCGATCGTAATATCGTCGATAGTAATATCGTTGCTGAGGACAGTTCGAAGGAAAATATGTTTAATGACTATGAATAATAAATAATAATTGACAAATAATAACTGAAATTGTATTTGTACATAACAATGAACTTTATTATTTTAAATAATTTATTTAGACTTGATCAAATGATAAATAATTATTTTTGATTTTCATTTGAATATCCAAATAACAAATAACTTATTATTTAAATTTTTATTTAAATACTAATTTATTTAAATATTGCCCAACACTGCTCATAGGATTATTGCCGACTATATTAAACGGGACATGTTCATTAAAACAGTAAAATGAAATAAAGTGGCTAGACTAATTGAAAAAGGTGCTAGGTTTTAAAAAGCTGTAGCAATTCTTTGGAAACTTTAATGCTGTTGAAAGTTAATTTTAATTTTTTCACGAAGAGACTCTACCGCAAGAAACATTAATTCGCCACCGGGAACGTATCGGAAAATTTTAGGGTAGAAAATCCGGATAATAATGGTAGAAAGAATTTATGGAATATTTCGTGTCTCCGATAGATTTAGTCCTTGGCAAATTGAATATACAGGGTCTACCACGTATCTCGAAACCCGTGCGTAAGTGGCAACACCGCAAGAAATCGATACACGCGTCATCTATGAACTGTTGGTGAAGGTATAAAGTCCGGCAGGGGGCGCGAGGTTTGGCAAGATTGAAGAGACTCGTCTGACATACGATTTGGGTTGTAAGAATGGGCAAACGGTTCGACTTTGGGTCGGCTCGGCTAAACTCGAGCGCGATCGGCAGAGACCGCACCGAAGCCACCCCCAGGTCAGTCGCTACCTGACTGAGGGTGACCGGTAGACTTTTCAATCGTATGGGGTTTCTTTACGTACGTCGTACGCCTTTTTACCTGTCACACACGTTTATGCTTTTTTTAAAAATATGTTGTTTTTTTTTAATTTCTCACATTCGTATTGTAGACCATAAAGGGCCATATATCTTTCTTAATTATTCGCGATAATATGAAAAGTCAAGATTTCTTTGGAGGGGTGTATTCACCCTCAGGACCGTTTCTTAGCGGGAAACAAAAATTGTTCCGTTGTTAGCATAATATGAACTGCATGTGTGCAAAGTTCCAAATTTTTCTGAATTTTCGAATTGCCGAAGTTCCCAATTATTTGAGTTGAAATATCTACTAAAATATCAACTTTTCAACATAAACAGGTTAATACTTTTTTATAACCACTGTTGAGCTGCATCGATTGATATATTGAAAGATACATCATTCCATTTAAAAAAACAAAGTTGACCTTCATGTGACCTTTACGCGTCCACTACCGAAAGAACTAATGACCAGAAGATGCCCGACATGACACCATTCAGCTCAACTCAAACATTCTTCGCTAGGATTAAGAAATACCGAGATAATCAGGATGTCAAAATCAAGTGAGAACCTGTATACGCATAAATCATTTTCACAAAATTAAAATAATTGATTCATAAATGACAAAACTTATTAAAGTTTATACACTTACTACTATTATATCGTTTGCGGGAAGTAGATCATCATCCATAGTAAACGCCTTTTCTGTTGCTTCAACATATTTCATCAAAAACAACAGGTGTTCATACGCAAACCATCTGCCCTTATTCAACGATGCCCCACTCTTTTTAAACTTTACTAGTTTTCTGTATTGCCGTCGAAATTGGAATCGTAAAACCGCTATCTTTCGGTTCACTGTCGGAATACTCATTTTGTATTTATGAGCTATATACGCCAACGCATCTCTTGTTTTGTCGCGATTTTTATAGTCTATGTTTGCTGCATTCCACAAGCACTCAGCGTTTTCGTAGTCTTTTATGAATGATAACGTTTCCTCATACGGCCACATATTTGTCACAAAAAATTTGTATTACTGTACTTAAAGATATAACACATGTGTATAACAGTGTGTGATCTGCGTAAAAACTGGAATTCAACTGAGCAGTGTGTCGTGTTCTTGCGCGAGCCTTTCAGACTGTCGTTCGTTGTCCCTTTAACCTAACCCAACCTGACAGACATTGTCTGCAGGCCAGTGGTTGCCAAACTGTGCAGCATGGCGTCCTTGTCCTGAAAAAGGAGGAAGGACTGAATATCGAGACATTTAATAGAAGATTGAGAACTTTCGCATCCACAAGACAACACTAAAGGAACGATTAAACTTCTCTATTCCTGCTTAAATATTGATGAAAATTGTATCGAACTATTGATGATGCATTCGTGATTACAATGAGGCCATGGACGATATAATTTGGATCATATTTGCATTTGACAAATTGCAATAATGGGTTATTATATCATCGAAATTATATCGTGCTTGTTGTCATTTCAATGACAATAATCGCAGCAATATTTAAATCTTTTCAGAACAAAGTAAATAAGCACAAGAAGTGTTCATCGCTATCATCAAAATCGGTAAAGAAGTAGCTTTGCGACATGGGGGCATCGAGGGTATCGAGGGAAACGTACGGCAAATGCTACATGGTCTTAAATTAAGAATAATATGTAATTAATAACTGTTCCATACTTTTATTCGTTATGCGAAACGTATCCGTACCACCGATGGGTACCACCAAATATGTAGTTCGTTAAATTCATTTAGTAATTAGACAAAATTGCCATATAGGTGAAAAGTAGAACAAGAGAAATGTAATTAAAGGTTTTTTATATTTATTTGTAATAAGTACAAAAATTGTTTATTTATTTCTATGCAAGTTTTTAAATCATTCTAAACAAAGTGTTGACTGACCCTCACAACAATGGCAATACGTCCTCACTCTTTGAGTTTTCTTCATGGCAAACTCTCAACCTTTTTTCGACAGACTTTAGTTAGGCGCTGTTAGTTTCGTTAGTTTAGTGGCGAGGAACATGTATTGCTGCGCCGCTGCGTTTGGCTGATGAACTTCGCTTCTTTGGGACAGCTGCTTAATTGGGACAAATTTTTCCAGCCCAACATGTCCCTATTAACTGGAATCCGTTGTACATCCAAAGTTTGAATTATACCTGTCGTCTTGTTTGGAATGATTGAAAATATGACTTCTTGATTTTTTTGGAATCAACAGATTTAACTGAGTTGCGCAGTGTCCAGACCATGAGTCAAGTAGTAGCATGCTTTTACAGCTAATATCGGTAGATATATTTGGTTAAACCAAGTTTTGAAATGTTCTGGTGTGAGTTTTCCTGATTTTCATGTAAATATTGCTTGGTCAGAATAGTGTTTCTTGCGCTCTTGGGCTAAATGTTTCTGTAGGCTCCTTCAAAACTACGTATAACGGAGAAAGAAGACATCCACTTGCTGAAATAATAGGCATTATAATGTAGCTGTGTGTCATTGACACCGATTGAATCACTGCTGCAACTGTTTTCACTCCTGATTTCGCCAATGTTCGTCCAGAATGTATTTCATGGTTGAAGCCACACTCGTCTGCATTATAAATTTTTCCAACTCCGATAGTTGGATTGTTAGATCTTATGTTTGAAACAAAAAATTACCAATATCTTGAAACCTAGATCGCGTTCTGAATGTTGTCATCTTGCAAGATATGATTCAATGCACATTCTTGAATTTACAAATCCACCACTTATGTACTTGCCTTGAATTCGGGTAGGTGCACTAGTAGGTCTTTTGCTCCAAAGCGCATAACCTCTAATTCATGTCATGGACAATAAGTCTCCTGTCACAAGCTTCTTCAAACATTTGCAGTATATGTTCCATAATAAATGTAAGTTTATCTGCATTTGTTCCACCCTTCTTGACACCCGTGACCCACATGTGTAGCTGATGCACGGATTTAACCTTTCCAAAGTTTTCACGTACAGTAAGCGATCGAAGAATTTGTTTTCCGCTTCTCCAATACTCGACAGCTTTGTTTTTGTGACCTAAGTCCACCTACGTCGTCAACCATACACTCTCCACAGTCAAAATTATCTTCTTCATTTTCTGTAGGAGTAATGATAATAATCATTAAGCCCTACACTTACGTCACCATCGACTAAAAACTATCGATTAGTCGATAATACCAAACTACTATTTTTAGTCGACTGATTTTTAAAACTATCGACTAACGACTAATTTAGCGTTTGGACTTTGGACCATCGTGCTATTTACTGAATATGCATACATATATGTTGGAGAATCTACCGAAAAACTGAATTTAAGTGGTGGGAGTTTTGAATAGATTTTACCATGAGGTTCAAGATTCACTAACAAATGTATGCCTTCGATAGCGGTATCCAATAATTAATTCATTAAGCATGTGTATATTCAATTATGCAGAACGCCAATTAATGCAAACCTTTTAATCATTTGAAACTGAGAGCAATATTAACCGATTTTAATAACATTTTCAACATGTATACTACTTACCGATATTTATAAAATGCAGTACTTTAATTTTTATTAAAGATATTATGTAATTTTCCCAAATATCTGGTAAACTAATCCTTTAAACTTTTCAGAATAAAGCTAATCCTTCCGTTTAATTTTAAAAAACGCATTTAATTGTTTACAGTGCACGAATACTTTCCTCCTCCCATTTACATTAATAAGAAATAAGAAATTTTAAGTATCAATAAGAAAGAAGTTTTATATATTTTATATTTATTCGCCTTACATTTTATTGTTTGTTATAAAAATAATTAATAAAATGTTTCTTATCAACGTTTATAAAATAGTTTATGACAAATTGAAATATTAGTAATTGTTAAAAAAGAAACTTGTTGACCTATTTCTGAAATTCTAATTATGAACTAATAAATTTACAAACAGTAAATACACCAATATTTCATGACATAGTTCAGACTCCAGACATAACCAATAAGCGACATTTCAGTCGACTAAAAACTATCGACTAAATAGTCGATAGTATGTCGTTACTAAATAGTAATTAGTCGATAGTTTAAACTAGTCAATGGTGCCCATCGCTAGCCTACACTTTAATTCCATCACTTCAGCCTCTATTCGTCTTAACGATATCTTAACGATATTATCGATATATCGTTAAGTATCAATAAGATATCGATATGATATCGATAATCGACAGTCTGGTCTGATGTAAAGACATTGTTCGAAGATTTATTTTTGTACATTGTTCCCCTTATTGGTAGTTCACGCTGAGTCACAAGTTTCTAATACCGAGTTGTAACGAACTGTTTGTGGAGCGACAACTGTTGTCCATCACGCGTGGTGTGGCCTTTGTCTCAAACATTTCCACGAAGAATATTATTATAGTACTAATTACAAACCGTGATTTCCACTGTTTTCGTCGGTTGCTTAAAAGAGAATATTTCAATGATTCAATATTCTGTTTATTAATAAAAATTGTTATACTTTTATAATTAAATGTGGCAAATGTAGAGAAGTGGAACAACTTCGCCGATTTCCAAGATTTTTGTATATGTTGTAGAAATCATATTTGCAAAAAGCTGCAGCTACTACTACATTCAGTTTTGTATATACGGGCACGCTCGTGGTACGCGTGCGCGAACATAGGGCCACCGCTCATCTACTGCTTCTACAAAGCATCAGGCGAACAATCTGTATGCGGGGTGAATTGATCCAAATTGAATCAGACAAGGTGGGGTTAGAAAGGTAAACTGTATGTCACATCTCTTACGTTTGTGGGATGCAAGAATTCGTAGGAATCGTATGTGACTGCTTTGTATGGATCGTGTGACAAAGTATCGAATGTGGTGCGAAGTGTGAATGAAGAGTGTTAGTGAAAACTGTCGTGAGCGAATGGCTTCGGAGAATGCAGGTGGAGACTTGTGTGCATGGTGGCCCGTGGTCGCCTGTGACAAGTGGCAAGGGTGTGTGTTTCGGTGTGTATCCTAGGGAGTGAGAACGAACGAGGGATAGAATGCGAGTGATACGGGCGCGAGTCAGTATCGAAGTAGAATCGAAGTAGAGTTTAAGCAGAATCGAGTTGCGGACAGAGTGAGCAGAATTCATGTTTGTGCTGTAGAGACATTCCGAGACGTTTATATTAATATTTCTTTAAGCGTATAATAAACTTAGTTAGCGGTACGCAAGGTTGTCTTACTTTACCCTGCTACTGATCCGGTCTCTTCTAAATCCCACACATTTGGGATAAACTTGTATCAATTAGGATCTGGTTTCGTGTGGCGGTTCCCCGGGTTAACTCAAGGTCGGTCTTTGCCAAAGTCCACCTGGAGCATTGAAAGATGACGTACTCCGCTGTGTCTCTCCTGATGGCGACAGTCTTTTATTAATAAACTTTTATTAATACGCGTGGCAACCGCGCTTACAACGATGTTAATACCGCCATATGTCTACAGGGTATTCTGTAATTATGGGAAGTCGCGTAAATGGGGGGTTGCTGGGGTGACCCCGAAAATCCTTTTCCATTACCAAAATGGTGGTTGAAGCTTTGTTTTTGAATTATTAACGAAAAACTTATCAGAGCGCCTGTAGAAACAATAAATCCTGTCGAATCATCCCTAAATCTTACAGTGGAAAGTAAAAGTGGCCGTGCAATGAAAGTGATCGTGCATGTGTGTTCACCGACCCGGCTGCACTATCAGTTGTTGAGTCGAAGTAGGTTAATTCATGGGCGAATGGGTAAGTTTGACTAGCTTTTTTTAACATTAGTCATCCTAATCGTTTTTCTTAAAACATAATTTATCCACCTGAAAACGTGCTGTTAAAAATAATCATTCTTTTCATAAGTAATAAAACACTTCATTCCTTTCGGATAACGAACAGAAGTATTAAACACAGTTATTATGCGACCTACTAGTTTATTTGTTATTCATGAAGAACGAATAATTCCACTTTATTCTTTATTTAACACGATGCATTTGCCGTACGCTTTACTCGGTGCCCTCGATCACGTCCGAGCCCAGCTGAGAGCTACGCACTCGAGCGCTCTGATTGGACAGTGTTTTCAAGCTTCAACCAACATTTTGGTACAGGAAAAAGTTATTCAGAGGCACGTCACCGGGAGTTCCCATAGTTACGGAATACCCTGTATAAGGGTTAAATAAAAGAAGGCTTTTTAAGCGCCGTATCTCGGCACGTACGAGCACCATTGCTCAAGTAGAGCTAAGGACAGAAACGCGAAACTCAAAAGCACTTCAACACCAATTCTAACACAAACCTTACAGATATGGGACAGATGGGAGGACAGATAAGGCAATAAGGCATCAGTTTCCTTTAAGTGTTAACTAACTTTAATATTAAAATATGTAACGTCCACACACGACAACTCTCCCGCGACTCACGATACTCTCAATCAGCTCTCTTCTACTCTGCAAACGATTCTCTTCTATTCTACAAACGATTCTGCCTCGCGCATGCATCATCCATTCTATATATTCTTTCACTCCTAATTTATCTCTCATTCTATTTCTCATTTTCTCCCACTCATCTAGGATACACACCGCAAAACATTCCTTGGCGACCATCGGTCACGACCACCCGAATCCTGGGGTCGCTGCACCCTTCGTTCACACGATCTTCTGAAGTGCTCAGCTCGAAACACAGATCTTTCACACATCGCAGTCATTCTAAACAATCACACAGTATTTCCAGTTCCACGCATGTAGGGTGGCCATTCGTCCCGGATTTTAGCTCTGCGTCCCGCATAGGTACGCGTCCCGGAAAATGTTCCGGAACTAGCTCCTTTTAAAACTAATGACGAATTATTTATTTCGTTCGAACGTTCGAATTATTTATGCTTTAAATACAAATTTTTTATTGTATTTATATTTGTTTCATTAAGTGTAATTTTTTAATTTTGTTTGTAAAATCACCCTTTCCTCTCTACCACTCGCCTCTCCCCTCCCCCTTCTACCCGGCTCAATGTCCCGGATTGCACCGCAGAAAAAATGGTCACCCTACACATATGTATACCCTGTATACAGGCTTCGCCGGCCACCGCCAGCACCACCGTGTTTGTAGAAACCAGAGATAGGCGACGGTCCTATGCTCACGTACGACACGTGATATTCAACACAGTAGTAGTTAGGTCGTCCGCACACGAAGCTACTAAGCACAAACGTAATTGGTTGGTGACTGAAATCACAAACTAGTTACTTACTGGTTAGTGAGTCGGTTCCGCACACGCAGCTACGCAATAGTAACAGAAGTTGCTTCAGTTAAGTAGGATCTACCCTGCAAGCTAGTAAAATTATGTCAGATACTGACTCCAGTGACGAGGAAAATATGATAGTGTACTATGATTATAGAAGACGAATATACAGAAAAACAGAATACATATTGGGTTCACCCATATTTCGAAAAAAATAACAACTGTTGATTATTTGTAGTAGCAAAGGAACTGCACCAAACAGATTCTAAATTTATTGCTTTCTATCGAATGTCGAAGCAGCGTTACATGTGTACATGGATCTGGTGCAAATGATTGCTCCAGACATAAGAATGCAAAATACAAATATGAGAGAATGCGTGAGTGCTGCAATGGAAATACTGCACAGATGTCAAGAAACTGGAAACTGTAGTTCTTATGTGATCGAGAAGCCGAGTCACTCGGAATGGATTAGTGACGCGTCACTAACTTATTACATACTAATGAGTAGCGCCGTGTGCGCACTACATATAATTGTATTAGAAGTGAACCAAAGGTAACTGATTTGTAACTCGCATCATTAATCAGCTTCTTTTGAGTAGCTTTGTTGGATGACCAGCCCTTGAGTCGCCGATAATACGTAAGGCCCGCGAATCCTGGCCTAGTCAGAGTCAATATTATGCACCAAGGTAGTAGTCAGCGATATGACTACTGTCAAGGGCCAGACTCCGCGTTGGCTAAGGCGACACAACAAAGGCTAAGGTCATCCTTCCCCCCTAAAACTCATAATATATATAGTGGCGGAATAGCAATTGTACTTAGAATAGTTTTTGGACACGACGCATACCATCACTCTGTCGCGCAAACTCGTCACGGTATTCTTATATAAAACCTCTTTGCAAAAGTAATTGTTGCACATGATTTCGTTTACCCCGGAATCCAACAGCTTCATGTACGGACTGCCTTACAGGTTTTTGTCAATATCTCGGAAAGTATATAAATATTGCGTTGTGTAAGTATTGTGTTATGGGACCAGTTTATTAAAGATAACGGCGTAAATGTTCTTCAAATTTGTTAATAATGGTTTTTTTTATCTAAGCAAACATTTTAACACATAAGTCATTTACAGATATGAAAACACAGAGGTATTTCGGCACGAATAGTAAATAACATTTTCTTAGGGTGAAGAGGTAGGGGGGAGGGGGGAACTCGAAAACCATGGATTTAAAAAGAAAAAATTTTGACGTAATGTCGTAAATACAATAAAGCAAAGCAAGTTTGACTTAAACTTGTTTCAGATATCTCTCAGCGTTCCTGAGATATTGCACGAATAAGAAAAGTCTCAATTTTTTTCAAGGGCTGATTTCACCCGTTAAAACCGAATTATAGCACGAACGAGAAATAGGGTTGTATTACGGATGACATACTGTACTTGTATGCAGTTTCATAATTTTTTGAATCTCCGGGTTGCCTAACATTCCTTGTTAGTCTTCGTGTGGGCATAGAGAGAGTGTTTTGAGAGTATGCAATCTGGGTGACAGACGATGGATGGTGATGACCCGGCACCATGTAGCTATTGGATGTCGCAGGATTCACTATTGAATGTGTTCAAGAATATGTGAGAAAGTTAGGGGTGGCAGGCAGTGCGACGCGATTGTGCGTTACCGTGATGAATAGGAACATTGCTATCTCTAGGACTGTGATGAACCCCACGGCACTTACCCCAGAATCTTGGTACTTTTCAGTCATATTCTTGAGTTTGTTAATATTTGATTTTGATTTATATCTAACATATATGTAATAGGCAACATATTTTTGAGTTCAACGTCTTCCCTGAGTGCTAAACAACTCTTGTCCGTATTTTATTACTAAAACGTACTCCGCGAAAGGAATTAAGCACAGTTAACAATTTCTAGACTGAAGTCAAATTCGATGCAATTTCCCACCCTGCTGCCACATAGCTAGCTCGTCTATTGAAATCATTAGCCGCAATTGCATGCAATAAATCGTGTGGTATGGTAGAAGCGATCAAATAGCTTCCATCGCCGTCAGGCGCTATCCGAATTTAAGTGACGCGGTGATCCAAGTGTTACCGCGGGTTTATACACTTGGAGAGCAGCTGGATCAGATTAGTTTTTCATGCATCTTAACACTCGTCAAAATTCGTATCCTCGTATCGTATGCTCGTTTAGAAGTATAGCATGTTGCCTGTGTAACATCGACAAGCCACTTTTGGTCGTACAGAAGCTCAGTCACTGAAAAAAAGACGGGCCAAACGTCGCGGTAGCTATAGAAATTTATTTTTATCATAATATTTTTATCATATTAAAGTATCATATTTGCTTTATATTGCAACCCATTTTTGTAATTCATCTACTGCAAGTATGACACAATTTAAGTATATCGTGTTTGGTATTATTTTAATCACAATAATCTCAGCGATATATTAATTAAATTTTTCTAACAAAATTAGTAAAAATAAGAAATTTTCATCCCTGTGTCTCCAACATAAAAGCTTTTATATACATATATACTATGTATCTTTCTGCGGCTACCCCTTGTTGCTTTTGAGATTTCGTTCCTGTGGACACTGCTCCAGAATGTTTCTACAAATCACTATTTTCTTTATAATAGTTTCATCTCGTTTTATTACTATAACACTTGTTATAGTGTTATAATCATAGCGAGACTGGTCTGACAATGAGGTACGATTCGAGTCATAAGAATGCGCGAACAGTTCGACTTCGGTTCGGCTAAACTCGGGCGCGATCGGCCGAGCATTTATTACTATAACGGTCATGTAGGGTTTAGCGGGCCCAACGCATAACACTTGTTAGTTTGAGCTCCAGTTCTTTATATTTTTACAATTTTCAAGAAAGCGGAATATATGATCCTATTTTAAAAAAAAGAGCTTTAACATCTCTGGCATTATTCCACCTGTAGAAAAACTATTCATGTCATGCAATTTTGCTCTTCGTATCAAACAACTTTTGTATGAACATTTTTTGGCAAACTTGTCGAAAAGCTACTTCCTCACCAATTTTGATGAAAGCGATGCACATTTTTTGCGCTTATTTACTTTGTTCCGAAAAGATTTAAATATTGCTGAGATATTGTCATTGAAATGACAACAAACGCGATATAACTTCGATGATATAATAACCCATTTTCGTAATTTGTCAAAGGCAAATATGATCCAAATTACATCGCCCTTGGTCTCATTGTTATGACCAATGCATCATCAATAGTTCGATAAATAATTCATCAAAATTTAAGTAGCAATAGAAAAGTTTAATCGTTGCATTAGTGTTGTCTTGTCGATGCGAAGGTTCTCAATCTTCTATTAATCGTCTGCACTTTAAGTCCTTCCTCCTTTTTCAGGGTTAGGACGCCGTGACGCATATGACGTGGTTTGGCAACCACTGACCTGCAGACAATGTCTCTCAGCTTGGGCGAGGCAAAATGGAAAACGAACGACAGTGTATGCGGACAGTCTGAAAGGAACGCATAAGCAGACAACGCGCTGTTCTGTTGAATCCCAGTTTTCGCGCAGTTCACACTGTTATTCTGTGTTATATCTTTAAGTACAGTAATACAAATTATTTCTGACAAATATGTGGCCGCATGAGAAAACGTTATCATTCATTAAAGACTACCGAAACGCTGAGTGCTTGTGGAATGTAGCAAACATAGACTATAAAAATCACGACAAAAAAGATTATGCGTTGGCGTGTATAGCTGATAAACACAAACTGAGTGTTCGGGCAGTGAACAGAAAGGTAGCGGCTTTAAAATTCCAATTTCGACGGCAATACAAAAAACTAGTAAGGTGTGAAAAGAGTGGAGCAGTGTTGAATAAGGCCACATGGTTCGCGTATGAACCCCTATCGTTTTTGCTGCAATATATTGAAGCAACAGAAAGGACATTTACTACCGATGATGATCTGCTTTCCGTGAACGATGAGGTTGTAGTAAGTGTACACTCTTTAATAATTTTTTGTACTTATTGATTAATTATTTTCATTTTGCGCATGTAATTTATGCGTATATATTCAATTTGCCAAGAGACTAAATCTGTTTGAGACACAAAATATTCCATAAATTCTTTCTACCATTACTATTCTGATTTTCTACCCTACAATTTTCTGAGACGCGTCTGGTTGCGGATGAATGATTCTTGCGATAAAGTTTCTTCGTGAAAAAATTAAAATTAACTTTCAACAGCATTAAAGTTTAGAAAGAATTCCTACAGCTTTTTAAAACCTAGCACCTTTTTGAATTAGTCTAACCACTTTATTTCATTTTACTGTTTTAATGAATATGCCCCATCTAATATAGTCGGTAATAATCCTATGAGGTGCATGCGACTAATTATAAATAAAGTAAAATAGAATACAAGCTATATGTTTTCATAAGACTCTGAATTCAGCCGAAGAAATATCAAACACGATTGGTACTATTCAATATGGTTGACACAATCTGTAACTGTAAATTTATGATATTGCCCACGACACACTTTCATTATACATAAGGGAAAAACCATACCGACCCTTAGGGATAAATGGGTACGGATACGTTGGGTACCCAAGGCCTCGGATCAGGTCCGAAAAGTTCAGGTGGGAACGGGCAGTACCCCGAAAGTATTTCGGAAACTTACTTAAAAATGTTCGACTCGATTTGGGATTGTGTTTGTTTGGGTGTAAATGTACAACATTTTACACACTTTATTAACATTTTAAAAATAATATCTGCGTAGCCGCCGATAGCGATTTAGTGATAAAAGAAAGGAAGAATACGAATATTTTGATGTGAAAGAGTGTGGCTTGACGATGTGCGATGAGCGGCCTTTGCTTTTGTTACTAGTGGTTTTAAGACGGTCGGGCGTCACTCCAAACGGCCTGTAAACAAAAAAACAATAAAAAGGCGAATCATTGCTGTTTGGGCTTGTTCTGTGTTGTTGAATTTCAACACCCTTCCCCAACGGTGATGATACTGATACTAATGCATTGATCATTCAATCCACATTTTCCAGCCATATATTTTAAGTTTATCTTTCTCAGTGGTTTTGTAAGCATATCAGCAGGCATTTGGTCCGTAGTTCAGTATCTGTATTCTAAGGTTCCTTGATCTTTTAAATCTTTCATGAAATGAAGTTTGGTAGCAATGCAAATTTGATATGAAAGTTGTTGGTTCAATGTGTGCTTTGGATTGTTATTTTAAAAAGAATTTAAGGCGTTATGAATAAACAGTTGTTCGTAATAGAACATACTACGAAGTTCATAGTATGAACGCAATACGGTAGGCTGCAAAAACAGTCTCAAGACGGAAGCGGTCTCATTGGCAGGTAACCGATACGTTTAGGGCTTCGTGCATTTGTGTGGCTCCGAATACTTTCGGGGTCCCGGCCGAATTGGCCACAAATTTTTATGTCCGCCGCGTAACCTTGGGGACCCAGGGGCGCATCCTAACATCCGCAAAATCCCTAGTATCTACCCGAATCTTAGCTTGCGGAAATCATGTGATTGGAACATATAGATCCCTATACATGTACAGAATGAAAGGATTCGATGTTAGTATTTAGTAATTGCGCTTTCACTTAAAAAGTTCTATGAAGTACTGCGTTATACGGGGGTCCCGCCAATTATTTAACCGCGCTAAAGCATCATCCTGTTATACGACCGATCTCTGTATTTTAACTCACGTTCACTGGGATATATGACAAATCGTTGGAAAACTTATAAGAACAGATGTCCAACAAGGATAGTCTCGGCTATCATAAACATTCTATGCAGAAAATATAGAGTAAAATACCTAGATCCAGGACTCCCATAAGCAGCCGTGCTCATACGCAGGGTGACCCAGGTCGAATACTACAATAGTGTAGGAAGTAGTTCTAGAAGGAAGAATCATACGAAAAAAGAAATATCTTCATGACAACCATGCTGTACGCGTTCTCGTCAAATAATATCCACCAAATTTCGCCCCGATCGACCATCGGTTGTGACAAAGTGGGAACAAAGGTTCCTTTGTAGTTAAAACATAAACACACGTGTACCATCTATTGCTCGCTTATTTCTACCCATTCTTTCCCTATAGCAAGCATCTGTACGTAATATAAAACATGTAAAAGACCATTGTCTCAAAATATATGTACCTTTCATAGGAAATTAGCGAGGACGAAGAACATTCCACGGGAAGCACACCACGTTCCTGGGAGAAAACTCTTGAAGAGACTGAGACAAGTGTAAGACCTAGAGGATTGCAACAATCTAAAGTAGTTAATGGAAAGAAAAGATCGCGAAGCATGGCCAGAGAAAAGGAAGCTGTAAAGCATTTAGAAACATTCACGGATACTACAACGAAAAGGGATGATTTCTCTGTATACGGAGAACTTATTGCAAGTAAATTCCGCAGCAGTGGAAGAAACAATAAGGAGATTGCTATTGCTCAATATCATATAGAGCAAGTATGTTTCAATTTAATAATGGGGATATATGGTAATGAGTGCAAAAGGTTTCATGAGTCTCAATCATCAACACCGATGCCAACATCATCATCCAATTCAGATGACATCACAATTCAGGAAGCAAACTCACAATTAGGGACTTGGATGGAGACACTAAAACATCAGTCTTAACACGATGACTGCGGGACAACGCAGCAATAAAGGACAGCAAGGCTTGTGTTCTGTATGCATATCTATACCGCAGTCAGCGTGTTAAAATTGTTCAGACTGATACATAATTGCCCGCAAAATACTGTCTTTGCTTTCCATTCCAATGGAAGACAAAATATGGGTCGTTTCTCGACTTGCCCGCGAATATTTGTGCCAATTTTATCGTTACTTTACACTACACGGCGTTTCGCTTACAATAAAAACGTGAACTCATTCTATTGTTATTGAAATTGATCTATTCATTCCGATAGAAAAATGTGCCTCCAAAAATACCACCATACAAATTATTTTTCTGTACAGTACTAGGTGCATTATGAATATGTATATGTATATGTACATTGCACATATCAGAATTAAGAGAATCAACCGAAAAAAAACCGAAATCGACATTCTTGTCGATAAAAAGTACTGCGTGGAATTTATATGTTCATCTGTTTATATGTATATATGACATTGACATTTTTTTTAGATGTAAATATATTTTCTTTATAAGGTATCCTTGTAGAAAATATCAAAACAAGTTTCGTACCCCACATTATATTTGCGTTTTTCAATCTTGACGTATGATCTATAACACGAGTGTTATTTGACTTTGAAAGGGAAGCGGTTATAATGGATGCAGCAGATCGTTAAGATTCGACGACGCAACTTATGTTGCAGAATGAGAAACGTTGTGAGGGAGAATGGTTATAAAAGTCAAGGCTTCAATTTTTGTAGAACTATTAAGTATTGTTATAGTTGGTATATTTAAGAGAAAATTTTGTTCTATTGTAAAATAATACACAAATTCAAAAAGTAAAATTTTAAAGGACTATAAAATTTGAGTAATGTTTTAGAATTTTATCCAGAAGGTCATTACCTTTTGTTTATTAAAAGTACATTATTAGGTTTTAAGTGAATGTTTTTTATGGATAAAAATTACCTATTTTTAAAATAGTTTAATGAATAAAAAATGATCAGTGATTTAACAATTTATCGATTTTTATTCATGAACGAGACGATACCTCTTAACTATAAGTATTATACATTTTCATTCATATCGTTCTAAAAAGGTTATGTCCTTATGTTTTGCTGTAACAAAATTTGTATAAAAATTGTATAAATATAAAAATACCAAAGAGAACCAAAACTTTTCCCAAAAATTATATACGTAGAAAATTTTATACAATACACTAAACTTAGCAATACTTTAATATTAAACAATATATTAAAAGAGAAGCCGAGGTTTGGGAGCGCCTAGGACGGCCATCTGGCAATTGTCATCGGCGCGAGGCCGATAGGCGAGCGGAAACCGCTGGCATTTGGGGGTGTCGTAAAGCTGACCCTTTGGGGGCAATGATGCAGCGTTTGGACATTCCTTTGGGACCCTTCGTCTAGACTCTAGGGCGAACGTATAGTGATCTGGAGAAGAGACGTTTAATTACCTTATAATACATAAGTGTACAACTTTTATGTTCTGTTTCAGTGTTTTGCTAATAAAAAAATGTCTAACCTAACAAACTTCATTTTCTTGTGTTGTCATTTAAATTTTCGCGGCCGAGATGGCGTAAGATCGGTGGCTCGTCGTCGCGCAGCGGCGCGCAGCGTATATAAATGTAATTGTAACAGTAGCACAGTAGCTCAGTAGCCAAGTAGTAACAGTAGAGAGCGAGACTTATAATAAAATATAAGAGATCACCACAGTTAATCAGAAGTGGGATTCGCTTACGCGTCGGCGTTCGGGATCCGAAAATTTAAGGGAATAAGGCGAACACGTGGCGAGCGCAAGGGACGTCGCCATTGTTACCGGGTGTAACATCGAGTTAGTACAAAACGAAAGTAATTGTCTCGTGCGATTGTCGCTATACCGTAAAACAGGCATACGGCGGAAACTGTTGGTATCGTTTTGGAAAACGAGTGCTGTGTAGAGAGCGATTTAACTCGGTTTTCCAAATCATGGCGGACGAGCACGTGAGAGACGAACGACACTTTCGAGATGTGCTGAGTGTTTTGCCGGAATTCAACCCTGTAGCGGAGGACCTGACGGTCGAAGAATGGATCGACAAGATTGAAGAATATGGGGATCTCTACAATTGGGATGAGACTGCCATCCGACACTACGCGCTAACGAAGCTCGCTGGAGTGGCGAAAAAATGGCGCGATAGTTTGCTGCGGTTGGAACGCACATGGGCCGCATGGAAGAAGATTCTACGGCGGAATTTCCCAGCGGACACGAGTGCGGTAAGGAGGCAACTCGACGCACAACATTATCAGCGGAAATCAGGTCAGAATATTATTGAGTATTATTATGAGAAGTTAGCGAAATGCAACAGAGCTAATATGACTGACCGCGAGATAATAGAGTGGATAGTGGACGGGTTGAATAGTCCTAAATTCCGAAGTTATTTGGGACCGCTCAGTAAATATCACACCCCGTGCGAATTGCTATCAGATTTACGGTCTGGAGACGAACATATAAAAGAAAGCGCAACATCGGGTATCACTCGAGCTACCAACGGCGCAGTTTCTAGAAGCTCCGGGACGAAATGTTACCATTGTAAACAAGAGGGTCACGTAGCACGATTGTGTCCAAAACTTGGAAAGGGCGTTACGTGTTTCAAATGTGGACAAACAGGACATTACTCGCGCGCGTGTACGGCAAGGGGCGAGAGACGGGATGCCGGGGCAACAACACCGGCGACAATTCAAAGCGATGTGAAGCGCGTAATGCAAATTGGTACCGATTCTCATAGAAAATATTTTAAGGATGCACTAGTAAACGGTCGTCCGATAAGGGCCTACCTGGATTTAGGGAGCAGCGTGGTGGCTTTAAGACAAGACGTGGCGGACGAAATGGGCTTAACATATCACGAAATTACACTTAGCCCTCTTGTAGGATACGGCGAAGGTCAAGTACGGCCGGTCGGCGTGTTCACTGCCAATCTCAGCATCGATGGTGTGGAAGCCAGAGTGCCTATTCACATCGTACCTCGCCGAAGTCAATTTATACCGCTACTGGTGGGACATCCTTACACGGAGCACCCGGAGGTGGTCATTTTAAGCCGGTTGGGCGAATTGAGGGTGGCTGCGACGATGGATGCATTGCTGGCGACAGTCGAAGACGCACCACA
The DNA here is from genome assembly GCA_963667235.1 of Nomada lathburiana. Classification (NCBI taxonomy): domain Eukaryota; kingdom Metazoa; phylum Arthropoda; class Insecta; order Hymenoptera; family Apidae; genus Nomada; species Nomada lathburiana. Next base: position 2,312,063 of record OY763905.1, read on the forward strand.
ACGGACGATACTTCGAGCCGATGAGGCGCAGGTGATCCCTAGTAATTACTTATGTCACATTACAGTGACGGGTGAGCTGCCGTGTCAAGATTTATTGGTGGAAGGCGGCCTACGAGAAAAGGGCCCACTCGTACCGAGATGCGTGATCTCCACGAATGCAGAGGGCAAATCATCAATACCCATGCTGAATGTCGGCGATGAGGAGGTCGTCGTCAAACCAGGGGATACAATCACAAGGGGCGAGACTTGCAGAGAGCAACCTATGGAGCAGCTCAATCACGAACGAGAGACCAATGATGAGCCTGTGACGCGGGACGAGATCGACACCGACCTCGAGGGTGAAGAATTACAACTCCTCCTCGACCTACTAAATAGCGAGCGAGACGTAATTGCGAAAAATATTCGTCAAGTAGGTAATACGAACAAAACAGAAATGCGTATCGAGTTTACGTGCGATAAGACGATTGTTTATAGACCGTATCGTTTGTCATTTGGGGAGCGGCGACAATTGAAAGACTTAATAGATGATTTGAAAAGCGCGGATATAGTGGAAGACAGTTCATCTTCGTTTGCGAGTCCGGTAGTTTTAGTCAGGAAACGAAATGGCGAGATCAGAATGTGTGTAGATTACCGTGCCTTGAACAAGATTACGGTAAAGGATAAGTATCCACTGCCACGGGTCGATGACCAGTTAGATAGATTAGGAGGCCAAAAATACTATACGAGTTTAGATTTATTTAGTGGTTATTATCAGATTCCAGTAGAGACTCAGTCGCGAAGCAAAACCGCCTTTGTTACGCCCGACGGTCATTTCCAATTTAAGAGAATGCCGTTTGGTTTGACAAATGCACCAGCTGTATTCCAGCGCACGCTGAATAATGTGCTAGGCACGCTACGATATGAAGAAGCGATGGCTTATTTGGACGACATTATCGTTCCAAGCGCTACGTTTGAACAGGGGTTAACGCGCCTTACGCAAGTATTGAATGTAATTCGAAATGCAGGCCTAACTATTAATTTAAAGAAATGTCATTTCTTAAAAATGCGCATTGAGTACTTAGGGTTCGAGGTTTCGGAAAACGGAGTACAACCGGGCATTAGGAAGATAGAATCGGTACTCGAGTTCCCAGAGCCTAAAACCGACCCGGCTGTAACATCAGCTGTTGAGCGTTGCCTTGGTCAGGATTCGCACAAATCCGTTCTAAACTGTGCGGTGAGCATTAAAATTGTATAGCAGGAGGAATTGTGAGTGCGAGTTGAGATTCACTAACAGCTGTTGCTACTTCCCTTGTCCGAGAGGTTTGTAGCAAGCACACATTAATAAGTTGTTTTCCTTGTATCGTACTTCTATTACCAGGGTTTCTGTGATCCCCCCATCAACTACAATATCTGGTGCTGGGGTACATTGCAAGGAGATCCTGCTGATGATAGCTATACCACCACCACGTCGGTTGTTTCCACCCGTCCTGATGGCCCTAAAGCCAGGGATTTTAGAGTTTGCACTAGGATTGCGCTAAATTGCAGTACATATGAAGTTGTCATATGAGTTTGACCGTCTCCAGAGCTCTATTTCCTTGTTAGCTATTTGCCTACAATTCCCGTTGGGAGCTTTGTGCTTGTAGTCTTGATTTGCGCATGTTGCTTGTTGTGAGAACTGTCTTGCATCCGGTATTCGTTTTACCCCTGCATTTAGTTATGTATGACCGTACCTATCAGTTCTTGCACATTTGTATGGTTCAGTTGGTGTGTTCAGCATGTCACACAGTTCAATTTTGGCAGGTAAGGGTGACCCTTCGAAAGGACTGTTTTATTCAGAATCCAAGAAATTTCTTTTGTGGAAGGATCCACGTTCCTTCTGTTTAAACATTTGGCATATAGTATTCTGCATGGCGAGCTCGCTGAGCCTAAAAGGTCCACCTTGGGTATTCCAGGCTGAACATCTTTAGGGTGCTTTTTTTCAATAAAGTCCCCCCGTTTAAGCTTGTTTTTAGTATATTGTGGCTATCCATGCTGTTATTAAAAACAGCCTCAATTCTTTTAAAGCCTCTAGGTCCGAGGTGATGGATACCTGACCGCATGGAGTGCAGGGCCTTTTCTAATGCCATCATATTGTGGCTCCTGTTTCTCTTTGTATGAGTTTCCGGTGACCCAACAACTTTCGTCTTCAGTACTTATACAAGAAATGCATTCAATTTTTGTTGTGTCATTCATGGTTTTTTGTTTATGAGAACACCCGCTTCAATGAATGTCACAGAATTTTCATCGATGGACTTCAACCACACACGAGTTACAGGATAGACCTAACAGCATATAAGACTTTGCCTCTATTATTCTGAAATACCGATTCTGCAAAAAATCAGTGTATCACAGAGAACATATAAGAATAGACCTATTACCCAATGTATTTTCTTGTCTCTTGTTTGTAGAGCTCTAGATCCCCCTCACCATTTCCATGTCACTCGCAACGTTACCAACAGATTATATAAAATGCTCCCTATGGTAGAAATTTTGAAGTTAAATAAAGTTAAAGATAAGTTTTTGTTCTTTTCTGCAATGAAAGGCATTAACACGTCGCCTGCGGAACAGCGCAAGCGACAAAGAACCAAGTTTCGTAGGTTCAGCTAAAAATGGGTCAGAAGCCGCAAAAGTCTAATAGGTAAGACCCTCGGATCGTAGGTATAGCAAAAAATTGCTCAGAAAATCTAGGGGTCCAATAGGTCTGAGCCAAGGATCGTATGAACAGCTAAAAGGTGGTTAGAAGCTTCAGAAGCCCAATAGAAATGACCTTTTTTCTGCCGAGGAGGAGAAAATACATTTCCGCATGCCCGGCCCGCGCCGGGTTATGTGGGACTGTGCTGCCTAGGATGCCGTGCGACTAATGCCCACTAAAAATCCCTCCTCTATCACACCGTTGATTGGGATACGCATCCTCACCGCCTGGGCCCTATGCAATGTAATAGTACAAGAGGGGGGACGGGAGGCTTCTTTGCGGTATATCCTTATTGGGGTAGCGGCTTATTATCTCGCGGCGGAAGCCTACCGACCGCCGATATGTCGCCGGTACCAGGTGGATTGTTTGTCGACTTTTGGACAACGGAATGATACCCACTCGTCGGTTGGCAGTTTGTATCTCCACTCCAGACGGTTGAACACGTTCCTATCGTCAATGGTGACGGGAGTACACAACACGCCTTTACTTCGCCACGCATCGGCATACCGCGTCGCCTCGCGGATTGCCTTCACCGTCCATCGCGACGCCCCTTCTAAAGCCGCATTGTCGGGAGTGGAAGAAGCCGGGCCAATTTGCGCTCCCAGAGCGTCCTTCACCACGTGCTCCCAGAGTTTTGAAAACGCTAGGGGTACGCTGATGGGCCTGTGCGCCGATGGGAACGTCGGGTCCTCTCCCGGTTTTGAGAGGCAGATCACCCTCGCCGTTTGTCAAGCTCGTGGGAGAGTTCCTTCAAGTAAGGTCCTCCGGCATATAGCTGTGAAATCGGCCGGCCATATCTCGGCAATCAGCTTGACTCTTTATAAAGAGTTTTCACTTTTTCGCGTGTCTCCTGTGCAGCTCTTTGCTCTCTAGGATCCCCAGCGCTTCTTCCAGAGGTACTAGGATCCTACCCGCTTTCTGCGAGGTATCCACCTGAGTTGCGGTGTCCTCCGACTTTCGTTTAAGACCCGCGGTCGGAGAGATAGGGGTGGGATCATTCCTTACCATCTCTGTTACCTTCTATTATTCTAATAGATCTGTGGGACACGGAAATAATGTAAACGCTGGTACTTGTGTAGAATTCTTTATTCGCTTCTCGCTAGCTCGTGCTGCTCGGTTTCGCTCCTCTCGACTTACCGAGCGAGCCTCGTGCCCGTTCTCAAGATGTAACCTCGAGAGGGGGTGCGTTTTCCGAGAATGACCCCGTGGCCTCGGAACTGATGTGCGTTTCGAGGAATCGTCGCTCGACGCTATCCGCCCGATAATCCAAACAATGGATCAATCGGCGGGCGGATATTTAGATCTCGTTGTGGCGACGTGGTCGTTCCACGTATCGCCACATTACCCCCTTTGGTGAAATAGAGGGTACGCTGTTTTATAAGATTAAACTATTTACAGGTCGCTCTTAGAAACTAACTTATTTACAGTCGCTCTTAATACTTAAGTTATTTACAGTTGCTCTTAATGCTTAAGTTATTTACAGTCGCTCTTAATACTTAAACCAAAATTATGTACACCTAAAACTATGTCGCCGTGTAACGATCAGGGCGTCGTACGCGTCTCCCTGACCTCGTTGTTTGTTCCGGCGCACTCGACAAATTAGTCTCGATTTCTCCCGGGTCCACCCGCGCAGAGGGTCCACGTGGTTCCTCTCGGTCGTCGTCTCGTATCAAGTACGCGGGCTTGAGACGGTCCATCGATACCGGCAACACACGATCCCTAATTCGTATATTAAAGTACTTGTCGCATCGCTCGACCACTTCGTAGGGTCCGTCATACGCCGATTATAAGGCCACTTTAAGTGGGCCATGACGTATAAATACGTGCGTTGCCCTCGCCAGATCCCTAAAAATAAAAATTCGCCGCCTACCATGGCGAGGCACCGTCGATGGCCGCAACTCGCGAATACGTTGGCGAAGCCGCGAAACGAAAGCCTCGTCATCGTTGGTGGGGAATCGCGTATCCCCCAAAAATTCGCCCGATAAACGGATCGGTTCACCGTAAACCATTTCCGCGGCTGTGGTTTTAATGTCCTCCTTCCAGGCAGCACGAATACCCAGAAGGACGGTGGGCAAGGACTCAGCCCATCCCGCATCGGCGCGGCAAACGATCGCGGACTTCAACTGCCGATGGAAACGCTCCACCATACCGTTTGCGGAAGGATGGTACGCTGTCGTATGCAAATGCTGCATACCGACAAGACGCGACAATTGCTTGAATAACGTAGACTCAAATTGTCGGCTTTGATCGGTCGTGATTCGGCGGGGCGCACTAAATCTTGCTATCCAGCCCGAAAACAACGCATAGGCTACCGTTTCCGCGGAAATGTCTTCGACTGGAAACGCCTCCATAAAAATCGTGAACGCGCGGCCCTCAACCATGTGCCGAAAATACCAGACGGCCTGGTATATCGCGAGGAGTTCACGATCGAACGGACTGTAATTGCGCTCAGCCGCCGTTAGCTTCTTCGTAAAGAACGCTAACGGTTGCCACCCATCGCGCGCTCGTTGCTGCAACGATGCGCCTACCGTGAAATCGGATGCGTCCGTGATAATTGCCAGCGGCAACGTGGTGTCGGGACGCGCTAAAAGGGCTGCACCTGCGAGGCCTTCCTTGCATCCGTCGAACGCTTCGATCCTCCCCGGCGACCACTCCACGGGGGTTCGGCCCTTGACGTTCCCTTGCAGAGCAGCATTAAGAGGCGCCTGGATCCTTGCACAAGCAGGCAAAAAACACCGATAGAAATTTACCATGCCCAGAAACCGTCGCAGTTCTTTCACTGTCTCCGGTCGCGGAAAAGTTCAAATTGCTTCGACTTATTCTGGTAATGGTCGCGTACCACGTGCGGACACCAAATACCCTAAGAATGTCACCTCCGGCGCACCGAAAACACACTTCGCCGAGTTTACCAACATGCCGTAATCGCTCAAACGCCCGAACAACTCGCGCAAATGACACTTGTGCTCTTCGTCCGAACAAGATGCCACGAGAATATCGTCGATGTATGCGTAGCACCAGTCGACGACCAGTCCACGAACCGTTGAAAAGTTTGCGCTGCATTTCGGAGACCGAAAGGCATGTTGGCGAACTCGAACAACCCGAAAGGTGTGATCACCGCCGTCTTTGGTATGTCGTCCGGGTGCATTGGTATTTGGTTATACGCGCGCACTAAATCGATCGTCGAGAACACGGTCTTCCCGACTAGACGGTGCGCGAAATCCTCGAGGAACGGGATACTTGTCCGGGATCGTCCTCGCGTTCAATGCTCGATAATCCCCGCAGGGACGCCAAGCATTGTTCTTTTTCGGCGCAAGGTGCAAGGCAGACGCCCAGCAGCTTTGCGATCGCCGTGCTGTTCCTTCCTTGTCCATCGCCTCGAATTCTGATTTCGCCGCGGCCAGCTTGTCCGGGGCGAAACGGCGGGGTTTGCATGAAACCGGCGGGCCAGGCGTGATGCGGATATGGTGCCGGGTCGAGTGTTTCGTCTCGTGTTGCCCTCCCGACGGGCGCGTTATGTCCGGAAACTCGGCAAGGACCGCGTGGTAACCCGACTTCCCAGAAACAACCTTAATGCTTTCCACCTGGCCCGTGACGGATCGTCCCTCTGTCGACCGCGTGGTGGACCCATCCGTCAGCTTCTTGGCGCGCATATCGACGATCAAACCATAAAAACTTAGGAAATCGGCCCCGATGATCGGCGTCGTGACGTCGGCGACGACAAACCGCCACGTGAAACTTTTCCGCACACCGAAATCCAATCGAAATGTCCCATGTGGCCGTATGTGGCTATCGTTGAGCCGCTCATACGGAGTCTTCACACACGATCCGCTCACCCGCGAGCGCGGAAACACGCACAGATCAGAGCCGGTATCGACCATGAAAACCATCTTCGTCTGCTGATCCGTCACGAACAGGCGGCTTGTCGAAGGCTCAGAATCGCTCGCCGTCATCAGCGATTGGCCCGACCGTTTCCCGTCGCGAACTTGCACGGGCTTCGACACCGTCTCGCTGCAGCCCCATGCTTCCGGTGGTACCAGCACATCCCGTCGTCGGGAGGGTTACGCGTCGTCCGATCGAGCGACGGTGAAACATTGCGACGCTTCTCCCACGGTCGCGACGTCGTACCGCGAAACTGGCCTCTGCTGACGCGCATCGCGGCGATTTCACGACGAAGTTCGCCCAATTCCGCGCGGATATCGTCCCGCGGTGCCGATGCGTCGGCTATCTGCGGTCGCGGCGACACCTCCATGATAGCGTCAGCCAGGGACGCCAGCTCCGCCAAAGAGTCCTTCTTTCGCGTCACCAGGATCGTCTTAACGCACCCTGGGAGACGTTCGATCCACAGTGTCTTCAGGAACTCATCCGTCACCGAATCCCCCGCGAGAGTTTGCAGTCGTCGGAGGAAAGTCGATGGTTTCCGATCGCCCATCTCCTCGTTCTCGAGCAAATTGTGGATGTTTTGTTCTGCGGAGTCCGACAATCGTCGCACCAACTCTGTCTTGAGTGTCTCGTACATATCCGTCACCGGCGGGTTTAAAATGACGTCCATCACTATATCTGCGAACTTGTTTTCCAAGCTCGCATTGACGTAATGGTACTTGGTTACGTCCGCCGTAATTCCCGTCAACGCGAACTGCGACTCGAGCTGCCGGAACCACAACGCCGGGTTCTTATCCCAAAAAGGGGGAACACGGACGGCAACGTGCGCGATCTCCATCGTTGGGCCGCTCTGCGACTCATCCGCTGGTCGCGACATTCTGCAGCCGGACCGAAGTACATCAATGTCGCTTTTCCCGTTACAGCAGGCCCTAATATCTAGTAATATCGAATCCACGTTCGACATTATAACTGTAACTATCGATACCGATAATAACGTAGGAGCGAAATACGGAGCAAGATGAGCATACGCGATAAATAAAGCTGTACATTATTTAAGTACCAGTCGTAGGTTGTCGAACAAAAGGAAAGTCAAAGCATTCATATCTTAGAAGACTTCACTTGGAAGATTCTAAATGTTATTTATTACTGTGGGATCGGTGGATTTTAGATTATGTTAATGGATAGGGCCAGGTTTGTTGGCGCCTTTTAGTTTACAATACTGTCTCGAGGTTTGTCGAGGCAGTCGTATGTAAAGCATGGCGTGAAAGAAGAGCGTTAGTAGAAATGTGGAATGCGCATCGAGTGACTGTTTATCTCAAGGAGGAGTGAATGGTTTCGGGGAATGCACGTGGAGCCTAGGATGCATGGTGACCCGTGGTCGAACGGTGATACGTGGCAAGAGTGTGTGTGTGTCGGTGTGGGTCTTACCGAGTGAGAACGAATGATGAATAGAATTAGTGGGAAACGGCATGAAAGAATATATGGAGTGGATGATGCGTGCGTAAGACAGAGTTGTTGTGGAGGCGAGGGAGAATAGTTGTGGAGGCGAGGTAGAATGGTTGTGAAGGAAGAGTAGAATAGTTGGAGAGATAGAAGAGAGTAGTTGTGAAGGTAGAGCAGAATGGTTGTGGAGGTAAGACAGAATAGTTGGAGAGATAGAAGAGAATAGTTTTGGAAGCGGTACAGAGAGCAGCGTTAGTGTTGAGTTTGAGAGCAGCTTGAGTCGTGTGAGAGTCATTGTAGCGTGTCGACAGTTTACGTTAATAAAGTCGTTTATGGTTGAATGAAACCGATGTTTCACTATCCCACCTGTTCTCTGTCAGATTGTTTAAGAGGAATTCACTGGAAAATAATTCCTACATTACGGAGCATGAAAAATTGGCTAAAGTCTATTGAAGCACGTACGACATCTAGAGGTTGTCAGACCCTATGGTATCCTGCTCTGGCCGCCACATGTTCTACCGCTGCACAAAGGGACCCCTCAAGGGCTACTCGACTCAACAGCGCGTTTTCTCCAACTTTCGCCCGCTTTCCCGCGTTTCCCTTAATACACGCGTACCCTGACGCCCTTACCGGAAAGCGTTGCGTCCCATCCTTCATGCGCCCAAGGACGAATAGAAACCCAACGAGACCCAATCCCATTGGACGAGGACAATTTTGAAGGAGGACTAAGGAACTTAGGAAGAGGACTCAGAGCCGAAATGGAAAGGAGAAAAAGCCTCGCAGAACAGACCCACGTTAGCCTTGAACAGAACAACTTATACAGATCAACCCCATTTCTTGAAATATCAGTATCTTTTAACCCGAACAGTGAATAAACATAAACCTTTATAAAAGCATAAGTTGTCTTCGAATATTCCGCGCTTCTCCACAAGCAGAGCGGTTCAGCGCTCCACGGGCAACCGACCCTACACAAACTCCCCATATACCACCAATAGATACGCAACAACTTCATGTTCAATTTGATTGTTGCGTATCTATTGGTGGTATATGGGGAGTTTGTGTAGGGTCGGTTGCCCGTGGAGCGCTGAACCGCTCTGCTTGTGGAGAAGCGCAGAAGAATAAAACACAAGTTGTTAAAGTTAAAAAGAACGACTATTTATTCGTTAGATCAGTCTTAAAATGTACTGGCTCCAGTGAGATATAAAGAAGTTCTGCTGAGCGAGGCTTTTCTTCTTCCCTTTTCGGCTCTGGTTCCTCTTCCCGGGCTCCTTCCTCCTCCCTTTTGCTTTCGTCTTGTCCAATGGGGTTGGGTCTCCTTGGGTTTCTATCGGTCCTTGGGTGCGTGGAAGTGGCAATGCTACGCGGGAAAACTAAGGAAAACGCGCGAAGGTCAGAGATAGCGCGCTGAAGAGTCGAGTGGCTCTTGAAAGGTCCCCTTGTTCAGCGGTAGAACATCTGGCGGCCGGAATACGATATCGCGGTGTCCGACAACCTCCGGAGGTCGTACATGTTTCAATAAACTTTAGCCAATTGTTTATGGTCCGTAATAAATAACCTTTAGAAACTTCCAAGTGAAGTGTTCTAAGATCTGTACTGTAAATAATGTACAGCTTTATTTATCGTGTATCCCCATCCGGTTTCGAATTTCGCTCCTAAGTTATTATCGCTATCGATAGTTATAATTATATCGTCGACTGTTGATTCGATATCACTAGATATTAAGGCCTGCTAACGCGATAGCGTAACAAAGTAGCTTAGAAAGTAACTATATCTAACGCCTAAATCCTATGGTTGGTTTTATTGCCAATTTACAAATTAATCTTATGTTACTTAATCTAGGGTTTTTCGTGGCATGTTATTGGTATCGCCCGAGATAAGGAGATTGTGGCGCCATCTCGGGTTCACCGCACCTCGAGCACCTTCAAAACTAATTTTCTGGATTACACACATCGTTAATTTACAAAATTTACCGGGCTGCTAACAAACTGTAGATGAAGCCCTTAGATTTATTTTCCAGTAGTTCAACAAAATATACCATTTGTAGTTTAAAAGTTATTATCAATTAAATAATCGTTTGTTTATAATTTAGTAACTAATTGTTTTCCCACTTTTCTTTTTCTTATAAAGTAATTTCTAGTTAATTTAATCTAATTTTCCATTCCTATAAGGAATGGTCATATTGTAATTGCGATTCTAGTAATTGCAAAACGGATTATTCTTTTTACGCGATCCCTTATAATACCGACGACAAATGTAGAACGAGGATAGTGAATTGCGGACTAGACGATTGGGTTGAAATGTCCAACATTGAACTGAAAAAAAAAATTTGTAGTAAACATTTTCACGAAAGATTTTTATCCTTCCAGGAGGTTAAAAAAGAATTCTGTCCCTTGTTTATGTTCCATTAATGGTGAAGATGCATTAGAAGATCGTACTGACATTTCACAAAAAAGAGGACACAAAGAAATTTTAGAAATTGAGAGTGAATTGAAGCGGGAGAAGAATACGTCTGATAATCTTCGCTCGCAATTACGGGCGAAGTGAAAAGTATTGTAAACAATAAGTCAGAAGCTTTCTTCAGTAACATTACTGATGTATGCCTGAAGAAGGCCATGGCGCGTAGAATTCGCTGTTTCATTTTAGCATTTATATTAATGCAATTATTTCCTTATACAAGACGAAATACTTGTTCGACAGATAAACATTGATTTAACGTTTAACGCTACATTGCACTTCGCCCTCTTTGTACAACCAAATGGGAGGCACTCTCAAATTTAAACTTCCAAGTCCCAGCACAGTCATTCGCTGGTTCAGTATAATTGATATTTGCCCAGATATGCGTCAACATTTATTTGGTGCGTTAAGAATTGAAAGAGGGACCTTAATAAAAAATGTTTTAGTTTCCACCCAAAGAATCAAATTATTGAAGATTTTGAGGACTCAGGAGTTTCAGGTAGAAACGCGGCAGTGGGCATTCACAAGGGTGTAAATATTATTACACAAATATTAGGTGTAGTTATTCAGAAACTTTAAAGACATTAACAATTAACCGGGAATCGAACCCGGGACCTCTACCTTACAAGCTATAAACAATCTCGCTTCGCTACCAATCTTCTTGAAGCATCACATAGAAGGTATGTAACTTTAATTGTTAATATCTTTAAAGTTTCTGAATAACTACACCTAATATTTTACGTAGACCATCAGGAGCCTGTGTAATATCAACCTGCAAAAGTACATTAAAATCCGAGTCGACCAGTTAAGAGCCTTCCCTTGTCAGGTACGGGTTTTTATGATAAGAGGTTTTCTCGGTAATTGGAAACAGCCAATAGCATTATTTGTTTCAAAGAATGGAGTCAAAGTAAATGAATTATCAATTATATTAGATGCTATGTTAACTAATTTACACAGGACAGATTTGGAAGCCAGGGCTATTATTTCTGATCAATGTGCAAGCAATTAAAGTATGGCAGAAAGATGAGTTAGTGTTCAAAATCCTTATTTTGTTAGAAATGAGACAAGAATTTACTTTTTATTTGAGCATTTGCATTTGTTCAAAAGCATCAGGAACAATTTGTTAAAGTATGATTTCCAAATAAATGATTGACGGGTATCCTGGTGCATTGTTATTGCTTTATGAAATTTGGAACGCGATAAAGGTACGAGAGCAGCTTACATATTATCTGGGAAACATGTAAGGCCTAGTAATTTTGATCAAATGAAATGTAAGTTCGCATTGCAAATATTCAGCAAAAGAGTTCTCCTTTCTTGTTTACTGCATGTTGAACTAATTGTATAAAGACGAGTACCGTGTTGCACACTGCCAGCTTTTTTCAAAGCTGGTAGTTTGATAACGTAAATAGCAGGTCTGCTCTTGATCCTAATCCAAACAAGTGTGCCATTTCTAATTTATATCCACTTGTCAAAACTAATTTGTTGAATCAATTAGAGAATATGTCCAATTGGTTTGTAGTAACACCTTCTGCATTAAAAACTCTACCTTGTTTCTTCGGATTGTGGGAATCAGTAAATGCCACCATGCAGCTTTGGCATGATTTAGAAAGGGAAGGTGTAATATTCTTGATTCCGGAAAATTTGTTTTCTATTCTTAGATTGCACAGTGGCACTTATAATCGAAATCCTTCTGTAAAAGCAGTGCATCTTGCCATTAGGAAAAATATGATGTTGAATTTGAATAGTAATTCTCATAATAGTAATTGTCAACCTAACTGTGACGCAACTCTCTTAGAGGAGGATATAATATTGTCGCACTGCAGTACCTCCACGTCAAATGTTGTTCCATTAAATGAAATGGGAAAAGAGAACATTGACGTCAGAAGTGAAAATGTGCAATTACAAATTGACAATATGTTAGCAGCATTTCCGACGTTAATAAGAAAAAAAGCAAAATAAGAAACTGAAGAACGTGTTATGAACAAAATTGTTACCAAATATACTTTTATAAAAAAATCAATCTGATTTTGTAAAACTACATGCGAATACATGAAATAAAAATATTACGATTTAGAACAAAAATAAAATGAATATAATACAACATAAAAACATAGATTACATTATACGAAATGTTTTTCATAAACAAATAAGACTCCTGTAAATTATTAAGCGCTTCGATTTCCCTTTAGACTCTGAATGTGTTATATCAGATAAACATTTACAATAAAACGTTTCTTTTAAATGTGGTTTACTTTTTATCAGTAATATATGGGTGCAGCATAATATACATAGACATATTATAATATAAACAGGTACTAAGTATATGTACATATATTTTTGTATATGTTAAATTACGTACCATTTGAATGTTGGTACTTTGATGGTAGCAAAATGTAACTGGAGGGCCATATGCGGCACCCGGGCCGCATCCCGGTGGGTCAAAGTTTTGCGCCTGGAGGGTTAAATACCGGCCGCAGACCGCGGGTCGGCCTTCATTGCACTGGAGTTTAGTCTAGACGAATGTCGTACAAAGAATGATGCAAAGCTACATCATACTCGCCAAAAAGGCAGGTTGTTACTGCACACGATACAGTGCCTCGAAAGGCCTAATTTGTGACACGTTCTAATGTCCTCCGTATCACGGTGACATAAGTCAGATGACCACCTAGCGTTCTCAGAGATTTGTATTCTCTGACAATAGTGTTATGCACAATGCAGCATTACAATTCTGGTGGTAGTAGCCAGCGATATACCTCATCAAAAGCGGTAAACGGTGAGTATCGGATCGCGAGATATCTCATCCAGGGTTACAAAACGGTTAAATTAATAAGCAATCATTATATCATAATAAAATCTTTTTACTCTGTAATGGTATGTGTGTACAGCCTTACAATATAAAAATTATGATATAATATTAGACACAGTTAAAAATTGACATAACATTTTTAATTTAGTACATAATTTTATGTACTTACGTGAAATAATTTATTTCCATACAGCTACTTTTACATTACTAAGGCAATTTCTGCTTCAAATTAGTTTTAACCCATTGCCGCAAACGACGGCTATAGCCGTCCAATTACATTATTAGTACGGACTATAATAATGCATTTATTTGTTAATTCTTCAGTAATACATTGAACAAAAAATATCGTAACAGCCTAGATAACATAACATGAGTTGATTTTGTGTACGATTTCTCATGTCTTGGACAAGTCAAAACATGAAAAAAAGTGCGTTTCTGGGCACGTTTTTAAAACTAGAAGTGCGCGGCAATGGATTAAGTAACAATAAAACTTTCAGAAAACGTTATACGATGATAATAAAGGTATGGTAGTGTTGCACTAATATTTGTAAAGAATGGAGAAGGTACAACTAAAAGAAAAGAAATTAAAGGATTGAAATCTTCATCATATGAAATTTATCCTAATAATATTTGCTCGTGAACATAAAATTCGGGTGTGATAAATCCCCATATAACTTGCGCGTAAAATAACACAAAACTATTATACGTAAAACAGAGTCGAAGGGTGAAAAAATATAATTAAAATACACAAGCATTAAACTGAAATATATTCTACGTATTAAACATGCGTGGGATACTCAGTTAAATCGAGAGTTAATACTTTACTTTCCAAACATTCGCCAACCTGTAATAGAAAAAAGGATACAGTAATTACAGTAATTACTTGCATACGTGAATAATCAATTATACTTACATCAGGGCAAATACCAATTAACGCATCAGCATGAGAATAAAATTCTTCTTTCAAAGATATGACAATGGTTTGCAAGGAGGTGGTTTTATCACGTATGTAACTAGCAACTTTTCCTATATTAGTATTATCCAGTGCAGCATCAATCTCGTCCAACACGAAGAATGGAGCAGGTTGAAAGCTATGAACATCATTAGATTACAGTTTAGTATAATTGGGGAGTATGCTATATGTTGAGAATATACAGTGTTTCGTTTATCACGTATATCGTCACATCTTCGTGGTAATAATTATAAATGCAGTTAGACCTCGGTAACTCGAAATGGAAGATCTAAAATTTTCGAGTTATAGGGGCTTCGCCATGACGAAGTTTTCGAGTAAGAGAGGTTTAGGGAACGAAAATTCGACTCGCTAAGCTACTATAGGCTAGTGACTTAGAGAAAGCCACAGTTTTCTCGCGTAACATTGGACGTCCTATGCCAACATTTTTATTTCTGCACTGTTTAAATACTCTTCTGCGCTAGGAAATTCAACACTCTTCTCTCACAATGTAAATTAGGTATAATACGGCGGGTTCTGAAGGTAGCTGTGGCTAAACTTTGTTTATAGAGGAAAACTTCGACTTGCACAAGTCGATTTTCTCTTAAATCGAGTTACAGATGTAAAATATTGTATCTAAACATAGTTAATGATTCTAGTTATAGGTTTATATTTCCAGTGGCAGAGGTTTTTCCAACGAAACGGAAGGGAATGAACAAAATTCTGGTCTTATAGATGTTCTACTGTAATGTTTTTCATTCAAGATCATTTGAAGGTCACTGTCTATCATACTTATCTGAAATCGATTCTTGAACAGCTACGACAATATGATAATAAAAATATTTCATTATTATCGAAAATCATAGATGATCTAGAAAACTCGAAAAAAATGACCATGAGGGAAGAATGTCATCAATTACAGAATTCGCCGGACTGACTCAAACAACTTTGTCCTAAACATTTTTTTTGTATCGCCAAAAATAAGGAAGATATTACGATATACCTCGTAAACACCTGCATGATATTTATAACTTTGAATTTAAAATTTGTGAAACTTAATAATTGTAAAGCGGAATACCTATGAATTGCAAACAGTAATGCCAATGCTGCTACAGTTTTTTCTCCACCAGACAAATTAGACATTGGTTGGAATCGTTTTCCAGGTGCCACGCAATTGTAATTAATACCGTCCAAATATGGTTCCTCGGGATTTTCTGGTCCAAGGAATGCTTGTGCAGATTGATTCTTTGCTAAACTCTGAAATGATATGAATATTTATGTACCAATTTCATAAATACGGAATGATATATAAAACTACTTGTAAACACAAATTTACCTTATAAATAGGATCGATTTCATTGGCGACGTGTTCAAAGCAGGACATAAACCTGTCGTGCCTTTCCTTCTTGATCTTCTCGAATTGTGTTTTTGCTTTCTTTGCTTTTTTACGAGACTGCTCAAATTCTTCGTTAGTTTCTTGCAGCTTCTCTTTGGCCAGATACAATTTTTGAATTGCCTAAATAAAATAAAGTTGTATTGCCAATTATATGGAATAAGGTAACATACAAGAGATGTTTAATGCAACGAGTAATTTTCAAAATAAAATATGTCCACATATACATAGCTTTCAACTTGTAATATTTTACAATACTATTTCTTACCTTCATATTGGGCGCTTGAATACGTTGAATAGTACTTTGTAAATCGTTAATTGATTTCGTCAGTTTGTCTGTATTTTTTTTAATATCTTCTTCTTCTATATCCTTCAAATTTTCAGGCAGAAGACCATAATCTATAGTTATCCGTTTCTCACGCTCGTATTGTTGCTGAGTACTCACAGACGAATCTAGGTTACTTTCTGAACTATTAACTGTACTAGTTTCATTGGCTATGTCCTCCATATTTCCATGAAGCATTGGAATTGCAATATCTTCCATCTAAATATTATCATACTTAGTTTATCTTTATTTTCTCTTCCTTGCTATTTTAGACATACGACAGGGATAGACTTAATCCTCGTGCACTGTATGGGTCAATTTAACCAGCAATCGAATTTTTGCATTAAATAATTTTTGCTTTGCTTGCTTTTCCAAAGAATAGACACCTATTTATAGTTACGTATATTATTTATCTCATTTTACAGAAATATTCTACTAGCTATTTATAATCCACGCTTGTAGCTGCACATCGAAACATAAGTTGTGAAAACATATAAAAATATATTATTATATATAGCGTATTTTACATATAAATTATATTATATATATAATAAAGCTATACCTTTCGTTTTAATCATTCTTTCGTACCTTTCACATTTTCCGAGATATTTAGCTGTTCTTACTTAAAAATGGATAGACTGCGTGCAAGAAGTATTCTATTACTGTATGTCAGAGACGTATGACCAAATAATAGTTTAGGTCTATTATAATTTACCTTAATGATATGCTGATATAGCTATTCAGTATTTTTTCGATGCGAGACTTACTTGACTCGAAAATCTTTACTGTAGCAATTATTCCAACTGTGCACAAGGATTAAATCACTTCATACCTACCTTGCATTGCATTAGAATAGCGTGACGTTCAGCTTTTTTCTGCTCAATTTTCGCTTCGATACCATTCAGTTGCTTTTGAGCACTTTGTATATCTTTTGCAATCGCTCCAACTTCACGCCTAGCTTTCCCTATCTCATCTTCCTTTTGGTCGACTTCCATCTTTTTTGCACTTCGCGCAGACTTCAGTTGTTCCATTTGAGTCTCATCGTGGTCTATCTCTGCCTTTTGATTAGATTCAGTTTGCCTTGCAGATTCGAGTTTATCCTCCGCGTCTTGTACAGCACGTTCCCATCGTAAAACGTTACCTAAATTTGATATAAATCTATTAAATCGTTCCGTTCAAATTCTAACTCAGTATTTAAGATATATTACTTTACTCACTTTCCGTATCCCGTTGTTTCTCGAAATCTAATTGATTATAAATACGATTGCATTGATTTTCAAATTCCATTCTCTTCTTCGCCCTCTCCTGTTGCGAGCTAGAAATACAATTACAACAATTATCCATTGTATAGTTAAATAGACATTGGGGGGGAGTTATCCAAATTTGGCCAGATAATCCAGTTTTCAAGTATTCAGAAAATTATAGATTTAAAATTATAAGCGCGGATTGCAAAATGACTTATCAGTCCACTTTAGAAACAAAGATTAAACCTTCGGAAGAATTAGAATTAAAAATTGCTAACATAAAAAGCAAATCGAAAAAAATAAAATTTTGTAAAGTAAATAAAATATATTTTATATTAAAATTAAAAATACGTACCGTAATTCTCTTTCTTCGTATTGTCGAATATTGGATACCCCTATTTGCTCGCAAAAACTAGCGAATACGTCATCCTCAACGTTATTCATTTTTTCTTTTATATTCTGTATTTCCTGATCCCGTTCGGCCATAGTTTTTTCAATTGCAGCTATTGTAGGCTAAACATGAAAATTGTTGCAAGTTAGTAATATTTATATAAACTTGTTTCATATAAGATATACATATATATGCATATACATACACCAAACATGTTTAATTCGTTTTGCAGACCATCCAACTCTGCTTCGAGTTCTGAAATTTGTTTTTGCTGCAATAAATAGAGTTCTATAGTTAAATATTTATACGAAGGACGCAAGAGAGTATAATTATCATAGCTATTGTTATCGGGCTACTTACTGTGGCGGTTAAATCACTTTTATTATATTTTAATCGTGTTTCTAATCCACGTATTTGGGATTCGACAGTATTTAATTCAGACTCTTTCCGTGATTTCTTCAAGGATTCACGCAGCTCTTCCGTTAGTTTTTCCTACGAAACATATAATGTTCATTGTGAACGATTAAAAAGAAAAAAAAGTAATGTACATCGGATGTGAACTTTGAACGCCTTACTTTTTGTGCCTTTAATTGAGACATTTGCTTTTCATCCCATCTCTTTGCTTTCTTTGCGAGATCCAAACTACCACCCGATATAATCCCAGCTTTTTGGTAAAATGTTCCGTCTAATGCAACGCACTGAAATTATATTTATTATAGAATTCGTAACCACTGTAGGATATAAAAACATTGTTTATCATCTACATACATCGTATCTTGCTTTCTTATCCATCTCGTAAGCAACTTTATTTGCATCTTCAGGCGTTTCACATACGAGTGCATTATTTGTAGCAAATAATACAGCTCTATCAATATCTTTGGGTGAAAAATGTAACACATCGTATAACAATTTCACGTTTTTGGGTTCCTGTATATTTCTGAAGATAGAAACGAAATCATTAAAATATTAAATCAATGAAATTTTAAAAATGATCACTATTATTGTTATTATTATTATTTAGAAGTCATTTTCATGTTACATACCTAAGGCGTTCTTTCAGTGGCTTTGCTTGAATATAATCAAGGGGAAGAAATGTTTCAGGTTCGAGATACTGTTCCTTGAGGTACTGAATACACTGTCTGGCTGTTTTTTCGGTATCAACGACAATAGCTTCCATATATTTACCAAGCACTTTCGTAATTGCAACATTGTATCTTTTATGAATAGGTTCACACATATTGTACATTCGATCGTACTGAAAAGAAATAATAATTTTCGTAATCCTGGTATAGACCTTTGACACGTAAACTTTATTCGATTGAAGTGAAATGTTGAATGTGCTTCGTTACTTACTACTCCAGGAAATAGACGTTTAAAATTTTCGACAATCTCAGTTTTCTTTTTAGTTCTCGATACTTCGTGTTTATCAACCTTCGCATCACCTAATTGTTCCGAGATACTTTCTAATTCTCTCTGCAAATTTTGTATTTTATCTTTCGATGTTCCAACGTCGGATTGTAAGTCAGCTCGCATTTTTTTTTGATCCTCCAAGGCGGCTTCCGATGTCTTTATATGTTCTTCTAATTTCTCTACTCTCTTAAGAGCTTCATCTCGCATATGTCCTTTTTGTTTATGCTTATTTTCTATGTCTGTCTTCTTTCTTCCTTCGTTATCAAGTCTATCTTGATCTGATTTTTGTTCACGGTTAATAGAATCGAGAAGTTGCAAATATCTCGCCGACTGTTTGCCTGCTTCTTCTTTTAAACGATTATATTCTCTGACCTTAAATTAATTATATAATCATTATTGTAACTATTAGGTGGTGTAATATGAAATGTCTGGTTTATGATCAGTTCTTTCTCTCTGAATAATCTGACATTTCATATTACACGACCTAATACTTTATACTTTCATTATTTGAATGCACGTAGCTGGCATACTTTTGAACGAATAGGATTTATAGTACGCGAAGGATAATTTTTGAATCGCTTTATACACGGGTTGTCTGTAATGCATAACATTATTCTACAGTGAGCTGTTCATGATATTACGTTACATTTGTACCTGTTCATCCTCGAGCTGTACATCTCGTCCTTGTAATTGTGATTGCCCAGCAATACTTGACTCGTAAGCCGCTTTAGCTTCCTCCACTTGCCGCAATTCTTCTTGAAGCTCATTTATATCTTTCTTATGAGCTTCATCTGCAATACGTGCTTGCGCTAAAGATTTCCGAGCAGATTCAACCTTCTTCTGCATGTGTGCAACACGTTCCTTTGCTTTAATAAACGTGGGTCTTTTCTTTGTTATTTCAACCTCTACTTCTCTAATATCCTGCTCTATTTTAGCAAGATCCCTTCCTAATTTTCCAGCTTCTTTCTTTTTTTCCTTTAATAATTCCTCTGCTTTCTCTTTCTTCTTCTCAATCTTTTCTATCTCGTGCTGTTTCTTCTTCTGAAAAACTTCTAAATTCTCTGTACTCTTCTCATTATGAAATAAACGGAATAGTTGCAGCTCTACTTGTTTTTCTACCTATAACAGAATAGTTGATCAAAATAAATCGAAAATAGTTGAATACAAAAAGAATAAAGAAATAAATTGCTTACATATTCTTCCTTCAGACGTTGATATTTTTCTGCTTCTTCTTTTTCCAACTTTGCTTCTTTTCTCTCCGCTGCGATACCTTTTTTCTTTTGGTACGAAAATTGCGTTTCTTCTTCTGCCTTTAACATTTCTGTTCTTAATCTGCAACGTAAGAAATCTCAACTACATCAAATAAGAAAACATACACGCCAGTGAACGAAAAAAGTAAAAAGACTGAACCATACGACTGCTACTTTCCAAATATACTGAATTAATAATTTGTACTATGCTTACATAATAGTTACTAATGCCTGCAGACAAATAGTCTATGATTTTAAAAGCAAAACCTGTAATGTGTTACTTTGTAAAAATTAATAGATTGTTCGCAAAAAGATGAGTTCAATTTCATAGTCGAAAACCCAGAAATTGTTAAACATTTCGCTCTGGTACTATAAAAAAAAAAGAGATTGTCCTCCGTGCACAAAGCAGTACAGATTTTATTAATATTCAAGAACTATACATCTAAGCACGCAGATACTCTGTTTAATTACTCATGGTCTAATTTATATAAATAATTGCAAGAATGACATATTGTTGCAGAAATCTTTTAACGCCTACTGAATATCTGATGGTGTATACATATGCTACCTATGGCAAAATAGTTATGGGTGTATCAATTAATTAGTTTCAATATTGTTTCGAGTTCTATATGACAATGCATAGACATGGTAGATTTATTGTGAAAAGCAAATTTGAAATTTGAAAAATTTCTAAGCAAATTACATTGAGGCTTTCAAATCAATTTTTTATATAGGTATACTTTTTATACACATATTATTATACAATATCATTACCTTTCGTACTCTGCTTTTAGGGCTCCAGAATTACTGATTTCTTCGAAAAGTGCTGTACGTTCTTTTGGATTCTTCATAGCTATCGATTCTACTGCTCCTTGAAATACCAAAAAATTTTTCGCTTTGACATTGATGCCAAGGTGTTCCAATTCGTTAAGATATACTTGACTGGTAACAATCTGTGTAATTTGGGAAATATAATGAAGATTAGTTCTAAGATCAGATAATAAATAAGCTTGTATTTAATAATATATGAAAGTTACATTATTATTTATTCTGTGCTCTGAAGAAGATCCTTGAACTGAGCGCATATAGGTCTTTTCTGTGCCATCCTCTAGCTCGAATACAGCAGTTACAGATGCACTGCAATTTATAATGTTTATGTAAAATATGTCAAATTTAATAACACATTTAGCTTTCGATAATTAATACTAATATTCATTTATTAAACATATTATTACACCATTAGCTCCTATATTGCGTTCAGGTTTATGTGACTCGATTCTGGTTTTACATTAGTATAACATTTTTATTTAAAACTTTTGTATCTTGAACCAGTTCATAGAACATAGAACATAGACATAGAAATGTTGCCTTGCCAGTTTTTATTTAAGTTTAAAACTTTAAAATAAAAAAATTATATCAATCTTTATGGAATTTATGGGTAATCTTTATGGAAATAATATCTTGGATGAAACATTTGAATATAATAGCATATAAATTTTCATCATAAGAAAACCTATAATCCTTGTTATAATAGACTATGAATTACTCGATTAATTGAAGATAATTACAGAAAGGGAATAGACATTTAGCTACATATTAAGGTTGTCGCCCATCTAACAGCATAACCTACCTGTCTGGCATCAGACCAGCATTGACATATTCGCATTAGTTACATGTATTTTAAAAGAACTGTGCCCATTTGGCGGCAACAGTAGTGCCATTAGGCTATTGTTCCCAATTCTTGAAACTAATTCCCAAGGGTCTGAAATCTATGGGGAGTCTACTCTCCTGTCTTGTTGGACAAACGAGATATGCACAATTAAAGTTGGTCATATTTTATTTTAACCCTTAAATGATTGGCTCCATATCTTGCACCGACTCTACTTTATTATATGCTGCTCATTTCAATAACAAATACAGACCAATACAACTGTTTGTTTATAATGTATCTGAGCCTTTATAATGGCAGTTTTCTATAGAGTAACTTATAATAATACTTTTTGACCATTGTTGTATGACAAGTCCCTAACTGTACTGTAATAGATATCAAAGTAAGCATTTCATAAAAATCTAATCGTCGGCAAATGGATTAAGCCCCTAATTATGGGTCATCTCAAATTAACACAAAAGTTTTGTTCCCTTACAAGTTAACAAGAGGAGCTATGCTTAGGCCTGTACGTCCTAGGGACTCATTTTCTCTTTCGCTACAAATGTCAAGTCAGATGAAGCTCGCAAGTGAGTGGCCATTGTCAATGTCAGAAGCCAAACGGTTAATTTATGAAACAAATAGTTTCTCTACTTTGTTGGTCTTCCTTCTATTCTTATATTATTGCAACCTTTGTATCAATTAAAAAGAGAATAGGCATATTGTTATGTAAATAAAATAACTAACATTAATAAGACAATATGTTACACAGAAATATGCAGAATTAATATAATTTTTAAATATAGGGCTATAATTATATTTTTTACAGGATATTAATATTGAAATAAACTTATTGAATACTGTAAAACTCTAAATTGTGATAATTCAAAAATACCTTCGTGCAACTGGCATTCCTATAGAAGCTCCATGTATCAGCTCGCTAAATCGTTTAACACGTAAGCTGCTTGTTTTTTCTCCCATAACAAAACTAATTGCATCCATAAAATTCGACTTTCCTGCATGAAACAACAAAATTGTATGTAACGTGTCGCAAATCTAAAATTGTTACAAGAATTTCACGTAATGTTACAGAAGAAATATAACCTACCAGACCCATTTGGTCCAACAACAGCGGTAAATGATTTTAATGGTCCTATAATAAGTTTCCCTTTGTACGACTTAAAGTTCTCCACTTCAATGTGCTTTAAAAAAGCCGGCATTTTTGGAAGTTATTATTAAAAAACTCACAAATAACACCAAAATGGCATAATTGGCGCCATAAACTGTCCAACACAAACAAGCATTATATATCAACAATTGGTTTCCCGAATGCTCTGAACCTAGCCGCATATCGCAACTTCAGTCACGGCCAAGTATAAATTTGTAAACGATCAGTTACATAATGGAAAGAAAAGATTTCTTATCGTTATGAAAGTGCAATAACTGTATATATTATAAGTAATAATATAGATATTATATTTTAACGCAGACGGTGTTAATTTTATCGTTATTAGGTTCATTAAATGACAACTTCAAGTTGACCAATCCATCAATTCTGTTTTTGCTTAGGAACTTTATTTGCATTTAAATTACAATATTGTTATGTGACCAAGTCATTTTAAAGCGTGTAAAAAAGATTAACTTTCGAACTAAAGTGCGTTAAACAAAGTACATACTACAAAACTGACATAATTGTAATATTCCCTGAAATCAACAATTTTACACAATGAACAACTGTTCGGTTATATAAACGAATAAGAAGGTTGCACTAGAATTTATAAATTAATTCGAGTGCTAGTCTATGATCTGCAGAGTAGTACTCTTATTTTATGGGACATTTACTGATATGCACTTTAAACTTTAATGCGCTCTGCTAAAGAACAAGAAAGTCCTGTATTATCTGGTTCAACATTCAATTCTTTAATTACTCCATCTTCGAGAATCATAGAGTAGCGTTTACTTCTTTTTCCACCCAGTACAGGCAAATCCACAGATAATTCTAATGCATCTGTGAACTGACCAGTAGGATCTGCCAACATGCGAACCTATATGGAAAAATGAATTAAGTAATAATATAAATAAATTGCAATGTATGTATCGTTCGTGAAAATAAAAATGTACTCTAAACAATATATATTGAGGCAATAGTACCTTGCCGCCTGCTCCGTGTTCTTTACCCCATGCTGCCATTACGAATGGATCATTTATAGCAACGCAGAAGATTTCTGCAACTCCTTTTGATTTCAAGTCCCCTGCCTTTTGTATGTAGCCAGGAAGATGTGTCTAAAATAACATTAAACTTGTAAGCACTGAATCAAATGAAATGAAATGTATACTTCAAAAGTGTTAACATTAATATGTAATTTAGAAATAAGTAAATATGTAGAGTTTATTACTTCTTCAACTTTGTTATTCGAATAACATATAATTTTGCGTAATGTCGAAAACAAAACTAATCAAGTTTGCTTAATATTTCAATGAGATTTAGTTAATAGCATGAGTTTTTACCTGCACTCATTGTCATTTATATAATTTGAGGAGCAATTTAGTTCGAACAAATGGAAATAGCAAATCTATCCAATTAAATAATTTTTAAATAAGAAGAGGAAATTTTACCTTGGAACATCCCGGTGTAAAAGCTCCTGGTACCGCGAAAACTATAATTTTCTTCCCTGCTGAAATCTTTGCCAGATTCACCTTATTTGCAGGAGAATCTTCGAAAAGATCGATCGCAGGAAGATGATCACCAACCTAAGTGTATCCATAATGTATAGTATTGTGTATGAATAACATTGTGTAAAATGCATACATTTCATATTTTATTTTAATGAAAAACATAGGTAGTAAGCACAATAGTTTGTACTGTTTATGTCGTGTAGTGCTATTATCTTTTTAATCAACTAACTTACGATAACCATGTTTTGAGATGACACACGAAATCCTCTCAAGAGACAGCTAAACGACGATCGTTCGCCGATAGATATTGTGCGACTTATGAGTTGGTTCATGTGTATTATAACTTGGAACGCCGTGAACCAACTGATCGACTATTTTTTATAAAAGGAATTATGGCCAAATTTATTGGTTCAGAGCACAACTGGACGCCGTTCGTACCAGTGCAGAGTAATTGCGCAACCCATTCATCTTATTACGTAAATATTAACGTTCGTGTCTTCTATGTATTTTTTAATATCTATGCTCATTTTGCATTCAGTATTTCTTTACATTGCTACCGTGGGAGACAGGTGATAACAATATTATGACTTCTTTATATTGAATGGAAATATACAGGATTTTCCCAATGAATTATCAGGAAAAGAAGTATGATTATTTTCTAGATTTACCACAGAAGGGTCGCAGGTAGTAAATAAACTTGATAAAATTCCGCAATCTATGAACCCTCTTCGGTTAAAATATCCTTAGAGAATTCAAATATTCCCGCTTTTGGGTTTAACTGCAGATGGCTGTAGTTTAGGGCTTGGAATTAAGGGGGTAGACACGGGTAATGCAGCGAGCTGTATATCGACAAAACATGGTTTAGTAGGATTCTAATTATTTCTTTATATGACAATATTTTGAGCTCGCTGGGGGCTCATTCGAAAGAGGAAGGTTCAGCGGGGTGCGCCAGATATATGGTTGAACGAGATTGTGTTGATATTTAATAATATGAGTGTTCAAAGTGTAAGCAAAAATCGACAAAATACACCCGCAGAATAACAGTATTTTTAGGTCACTAAAAGACACAATCTCGTTCAACAATACATCTGGCGCACTGCGCTGAACCTTCCTCTTTCGAATGAGCCCTAACCGAGCTCAATACATTGTCATATAAAGAAATAATCAGAATCCAACTAAGTGCATTCTCACAGACGAGTTTCACCATTCGCCGTCCATAATGCCGTTAAAACAGAGCACGTGACGTCACGAATTTAGTTGAGGTAGTTGTGACGAGATGGCGCCTACTCAGGAGGGCTGCGCGTAGAATCATAGCAAAACTGAAGCGTTGGCTTGTTACATATGCTACAGCAAAAGCGTGACGCAGTCAATGTATGCATTTTCGTACGATGTTAGGTTACGTTATATGCATTTTAGGCATACATTGACTGGGAAGTGTACAAATTTACTAAACGTTTTTACTGTAACACATCCATGACTTGAAACGCTGTCGAATTTATGTTATAATTATATGGTTAGATTAATTAAAATAAAAAAGGGGAGATAGGAACTTTTTTACCAATACTGGAAGTATTGATGTACTGATATCATGTTTTCAGAATGTGGTAGTTACAGCAATTATTTGAAATTATTGCTCTTATTATTATTCTTTTTCATTCTTTTGACTAATTTGTATAAAACATATAATAAGGAAATGTCTCCAAATCAGTCAACAGATGACTCCCTGATTTTTTTCGTAATCCTGTACGTGGACCAAGACTAGCGGCGGGAGAAAGGGCGCAGCCTCTGAAAATCGGCCCGAAAGTTCACTTAATTCCGAGCCCTGCTGTAGTTGATAAAATTTGCTTTTTTTTCTTCGCACATTGAATTAGGGAAAAACGTTACTTATTTATTAATAATTAGAGATCAATTATAAATATAATTATGTATATATATATTCTACGCATTTTGCGGAATAATTTAAAAATAAGCTCTAAACATTCCAACTGTTGAATATTGCAAGTTATAATATGGCACATGACACTGCACATATGGGAAGGTTTGTACATGCATGAACATACTTACATGCATATGTAGTTACACATTTACTGATTTGGTTTTGTTGGGATTTCGCACAGTGAATGACCAAACGCTGAAAGTTACATATTTTGAAATGTATGTATATGTTTTTAGAGTATTGCTTCTTAAAATATAAATAACATTTCTTTGAAATATTTGCGTCGAGGATTATAAAAGTGGCTTAACTAACATATTTATTATTTTAAACTATCTTTATTTTTCTGCGTTGCAAAAAATTTCTTTGTATAATTTTGTCATCCAATTCGACTTTCACTTATTCTTCAAAAGTCATTTTATGTTGTTACTCTGTGACTCGATGTAACACATACATGAAAATTCAACTTCGACATACATATGTAAGCCATTGTGATGATCATTTTTACATTATGTATAGTAGAAGGTGCTTCACATTTTGTAAGTGACCATCGCATTTTTAACATAGGAAATAACGGCAACTGGTAATAGTAATAATTATTACTTAAGTTTAATTTTACTTAAGTAAAGTCAATTAATTGTTGATGCTAAATCTTAAACAAAAATGTACACTGTAGTCTCAAACATAAATAAAATTTTCTAGATTATCCAATAACAAATCTAATCACTAGACTGCGAAAGGTTATGCAAATGCATATTTTAGAGAAGTAGATTAAACAAACGGGACTTTGACAAAAATACGTTTCAGCATTAAAAGATTTCAAAAATAAATTTTTTTCAGTTTGCATAGTGCATATATGTTGCACGTTTCGTATATTTTTTGTATATGTATATACAATTTGCTTAGAAATCAGTTTCCTCATTCAGCATTGTAGTGTAAAGAATGATGGCTTTGTTATGCCGACCATGGCCGCGACTATGACCGTCTGAGAAGGGAACAACGGTGACTGATATACGCTGATCTTGATAAAACTTTGCATTTCTATTAATTTTACCAATCTACAAATGTAGGCACAATTAGTTCGTGTCGGTTTTCACTTTAAGAGAGAAATCGTAAACTACAAAAGATATAAAAAAATTGTTGAAATAAAAGTTATTCCGATTCTTGAGTCCTATAAATAACTGTACAATTTTTGTTGATGAAATCATTTTTTTTCCGAAAATTAAATTTTTATCTAGGCAAAACGAACACTTCACTTAAGTTTCATCAAAATCGGCGTGTATCAGTCACCGGGGTTACCATTGTACACATCCTTGTACAGCAATCTTTGTGTTTAAGTGACGATATGAAGGGGATAAGGTCAAGAGTGCGAAGAGGGAAAGAGCTTCTCTCTGTTTTGACCATAATATCGGTAACATAATAGTAGGGAAGATGCGCGAAGACGAACACACAAGAGCCCATTTGTTAGGGTGCAAGCAACTAGACAACATCAACCATGCTACAATAACGCGGTTTGTTAATACGGCATTAAGAATTTTATATCCAACTGGTGGCGAAGAAAAAGTTCTATTATTTGTAACAGACGCTGCAGCGCATATGTTAAAACCTGCTGAAAATTTGAAGGTGTTTTACCCTAACATGGTGCATTTCACATGCCTGGACCATGGGTTGCACCGCATCGCAGAAGGGGTACGGCTACAGTTTCCAGTCGTAAATAAATTTATTTCAACGGCAAAAACAGTTTTTTTAAAAGCGCACCTTCGAGCAGATCAGTTTAAAAGGAGGATGTAAAATATTCCACTACCACCTCAACCAGTATCGACTAGATGGGGTACGTGGTTAGAATCAGCAGTGCTTTAGGCAAAACATTTCGCACCCATTAAAGAACTTATTCTTTCATTTGATCCGGATGATGTATTTCGATTGCTTCAGCACAAGAAGTCTTTAGAGAAGTAACCCTCCCGGCAGATTTGACATTCATCAGTATACACTTCGCAACACTACCATCTACAATGAAAAAGCTAGACAAGACTGGCACACCATTAATCGAAGCGATGAATCTGAAAACTGACGCCTTCAGGAATTTGAATTTCATCCCTGACGACTATGGACGAAAAATAAAGTTAAAGCTTGACGCCACACAGTGGCCTAAAATGCGAAATTTAGCTACATTTAGCCAAAAAGTCAACTTTCTCCTAACGATATCTGTTCAATCAACTTTGCTTCCTTTATATCCATGGACCTCGGAAATGAGAAAATGAATAAAGTTTAATAACAACCGTAACTGTAACAGACAGTTGGAACAAAGTTGGAAGCATTTTTCATGGAAAGAATTGCTTGTTTCCTCGATTTTTTTAAATATTTTCCGTCCAATTTTGTTTTATTTAAAAGTATGTATATTTTTATGTTACAAATTGCCGCTGTCTATTAAAAATCACTATTCGTAATGTATTAAAAATGTTACAGTGAATGCAGTAAAGAAAAGTCTCAATATTTTTAACAATTGACATGGATTATCTGTTGGGTCTCAAAGAGTCCCACATTCTAAAGAACTGGAATATTTTCAACATACTTTCTCCCATTTAATTCTGCAAGAATTAGTTCCTACTTCGTCCTACTTCACAGATTATTATTGTTTAAAGACGTCCGCGTCGCTGTGCGTATACATACATACATGTACGTAGATGGTTGCATACGTCGTTATGTTTATTTATATTTATTTATATTTATTTATATTTATATTTATAGTTTATATAACATAAAGTATATTACATTATACACAATTGAAATTCTGAAGTGACACTTTGTTAAATAAAAAAAAACAAAAAAATTATTCAAAACACCATTCAAAATGATTGTGTTAATATTCTGCACTCCAAAATTCACTTCGATATCTTTAATGGTTTAGAAGTTATATCAAAATGTCACTAAATTTCTCGATTTGGATCACTGTGCGGCGTGCTAAATAGAAACAAAGGTTGCACATCAATTTTAAAAATTTCAAAAATTGTGGGCGGATTACCAACGAAATATCTGGATGATATTTCAAGGTGCCACTGGAGTAAATCTAAATATGCTTCAATAATATCATGCGATGTGGAAAGATCGTTTTCTGTATGTAAACTCATTTTTTCCGACGAGCAACATCAATTTTATATAGTAACATAGTATATGTATAACATAGTTTACATAGTATATACATAGTATAATAGTTTAATGGTAATACAGTACAATACTTTAATAACTAAACAGTTGAATATTCATGTTATATTGTGTTTTGTATGTTTAGAAGTTTAATATTCATGTTATATTGTGCTCTGATTGTACAATATGTATAATATAATTATTTTTTATAACAGTTTGTGTAATGCACATATAATGTGAAATACAGTAATTAATGATTAAACATAATTGTACAAATTTTCTAGTCTATGTATATGCAAGTGTGTATTTATCAAATTTGCCTCGCATATACTTTGCATATTCACCGTGTATCGTAATTGCATGAAATTCGGCAGTCTACTAATCACCAAATTGAATTATAGTGATCGGAGAGGTAAACTGGCCCCTTTGGTTTTCAACCCGTTATCCTTTATTTTCGTTGAAGTAAGCCTGCCTAATCGTATTCTTCAACTTTATTAGCAAATAAAATATACAGACTAGACATTTTTTTGCCCGTTTGGTGATCCTTATGACCCCACAAAGTTTTCGATTCTTTTTTCAATCCCCTGCAGAACCTCGGAGCATATTTCACGCAAAAATGCATGAATTTTCCAAGAGACCCGACAGTATACGAAAAAATGCACAGAATCTTAGAGCAGGATTGTAAATTAACTGTGGGTAACTGTCAAAATTGTATTTTTTTTTTCATTGCTTTTAATATAATAAAAAAGAAACGCACTTGTGGGAAAATTATAAATGGAAAGTTGGTAGCGTACTCGCCATCTTAGCTTGTGGGCGATTTGAAGAAAGCGTATAGAGAAGATCGGCGCAAGTTCAAAGGTGCGGTAACACGAGACGATCGTGTGGGGTGAAAGGGGTCGAAGAATCGAAAGGGAATTACCTTGAGATTACGGAGAGCACAGAAGTTGGAATTGAATACGACACTGCTAGGTGGAACCATCCACGTCCGGGTCATTAAAAGCGGTTCGTCTGAACCCTACGGATACCGCTGTCACAATGCGTTGCACCGAGAATAATATGCTCTATTTACAAATTAAAATATCCGGTTTCAAAATATTCCGCGCGGTATTTAATCAATATTGGCCCCATTTATGTTTTGTTCAGGCTCCAGGCTATTATTTTCTTATATAGCTGCTGTAATAGATTTTTTTTTCAATTCTGTATTAGTTAGTTATATACCTGTATTGTTAGGATGGCTTATTACAACATTAATACAGGAACTTTAATCAAATTTTTCGTAATAAACGCGAGTGCAGTTTAAGTTTACTAGATTCATCGTATAAAATACCATAATTACTTACCTATAGCGATGAACATGTTTTCAAGCTTTCAGACCAATGGTTCAACCCTTAGTTTTTGTGAACTTAGGAGGCAAGCATTTCTTTTGCCATATCTTTATTGCTTTACGACAAATTCTTGTGCCTGTTTGTGTAGTAAACAAGATTATATTTTACGAACGAATAAATATTGTATGTTAGCTATAAAGCTACGTTGTTCACTTAAGTGAACAAATTCTTGAGTAACTGTGTATAGACGATACTTGATACGTTCAGAGCATATGTTAATTTCTGTTTTTATTATGTAATCTAGACTAATCTGGAGAATTATGTAAAAAAGTTAGTACAGGCTTACAATAAGAAAGGTAAGATGGTATAGGCTTACATTTATATACATTCATTCTTTATCCCAAATGTTATATTTATATAGAAATATTGCAAAAATAGATAGGTAACTTCGTAGCATTTTCATTTACGTGAAAAAAAAGGTTTTCATTTTCAATATGATAAGCATTTGGTTTTTTTTCAAGCAGAATAATTATAATAGATATCATTGATAATAGTTTTTGCTATAACAAATAGTTCAGTTGACGATACTTACAGTTCGATGGCAGATAGAACAAATTATATACAAAATTGAATTATTATATAATGTTACCGACGCGACGTTTTAGAGAATTGAAACCTGTGTTTACTATCCCAATTGCAAAGTGTTGACCTGCTGAATAAAGACATTCGAGACATTCGCTAAAGAATTTTTAAAAAAGAATTTTTTAGTAATTAAATTGCTACGTGAGACAATGCAAAGTGAGAAATTAAAAACAGAACACAGTGTCCAAAATGCCACCAGAGACTTAGATTAATTATAGAAAACCATGAAATTCGTTAAACTCTCAATTCTGATGCTTCAAAAATGTAAACGAGAACTTGAATACGCTGTAGCACTTACTGTAAGGCTGTATTGTAAAATCTACTACGCATCGTAAATATGTCGGGGATTTTTAAACAGGGTAACTTTTTGTTATAAAAAAATTAGCCAGAATTTTTACAGTAGATAAACGTCATAAACCATGTTGACTTTCTTTAAAAAGCTCGCGCGTAGATGTTCGAGGTGCCGAAAAAAAAACGGTACTTCGAAAAAAGTACCGAAACCGAAAAGTCAGTTTTCTTATAGCAGTAACGGGTTTCACTTAGTTTACAGCAGGACTCGCTGTTTTCGAGGAAACATTGAATTTTGAAGCTTAAAACGTTCCTGTCGTCACGTACATTTTTTGTTTGATAGGTGAACAAAAATATCTGGTCGGCCGAAGAAGGGCTTGCATTTTTTTTTTCCTCATCCACTTTCCGCAACTGACCAAGCGAAAAAACGTTAGTACTGTAAATTAACTTCTCCGGTGCCTTTTTTAACGGGATTTTCTAACGGCAAAAAAACTGTACCCACTAGTATTTTCGCAGTAACGGAAAAAACTGGACCTTTTTAACCGGGCGAGATAACTTTATGGCTGCTTCCGAAAAACTAGTAGAAAAACTACTGGGACACTCTTTTCTTTACACTTCTGCGCACTTTTTCCCCTTTTCCCCTACGGAAAATAAACGTCACGACGTTGTTCGATTCTTTTTAAATTCTTCTTATGCCTCAGTCTATACGGCGCGTAGGAATGTTAAATGTGTTCCAAGCAGAGACAAAGAAAATGAGGAAAATTATAATATTGCCGGTAATTCTCGTTCGTGATATCGATTGCAACGAATAGTGTAAGAATTCATTGAATAAATGAGGAAGAAATGTGTAACGGTATTGGACGAAACTATAACAATTTGAAAACAGCGTAATAATTCTTTGAAGATCAATTTCTTTAGCATCCTACGTGTACTAACCAAGAATATGAACGTCATTTTCTTGTACGTCGTTTACCTCTTTGTAAGGCTGTATAAAAATCATTTGAAAGTTATTACCAAAATTTTTGCTAGATTTAATTAAGTCTGTGCATCGTCGATGTTAAGCAGTCACTGACACTCGTCACTCTATTAGAAGTAATTTTCCCTTTCTATACCATTCTTTTGTATTTGTTTGGTTAGTAAACGTAACCGTTAACGTTAGTGTACGTAAGCATTGTAAGCAGTAAGTATTGCAATGAGTTCTATGGAATGAAAGTTATTATATTACGGTTGTGTCCGATTGAATAATTTTAGGACGGCTCAACCTTCACCATAATTAATATAATTTTAATATAGGTCTTATTGCAAAGAAGGTAATATTTTCTCTATTGCATCGTGTAGCTGGCGTGAAAATACGACAAAATATTTGATCGAATATTGCAAGAGAATACAATTGGCCTTATTCAAATGGTCCATCTTCAATACTCTTCATTAATTGTCACATAAAATTCTAAAGAAATTGATCTTCTACAATTATCACGGACAAACTGTTTTGCAACAGTTTTTTTACAGGCTTTTCTGTTTCATCGTGTCGATTATATTATAGCAGATACGCTGCAGAGAAAGCGGTATCACACTTCATTGCCGCTTTGCAGAGATACGCGATATAAACGCAGACAACGAGATTCTCGTTAAGTGTGGCCTGAAGGCTCTAATTAAATTAACAAACTGAAAATTCGCGAGTTTCCATCATTTATGGTAAGTTCAGCTGCCGGTGTAGGTCTATTACTCTCGCGAGCATTCACTTCCACAAGCGAACGGTCCACAGAAATTGCAACACTATATCATCCCCCGTCTTTGTATATAAATGTTTCTGTAATAATACGTCATAGAAACACCTTGACATAAGGGGCATGGTTATTTTTTATTTCCAAGTGGGAAGCTCAAAGGAATTACCGCGAACTAAAACAAGAATTTACGTAATAGATCGATGAAACGGAAGAAAGGCAGCATACAACCTTGATGAATTAGGGGTTGCATACATCTAGGCGTGTAAGGAATAATCGATTCTCTAAAAATATTTGTATTCAATTGGACTCGCGATCCAATATCTATTCTAAAAATTACAATACGCTTGAACTCAAATATGCGATTTTTAATATAACAATTTCTTATAGTTCAAAAAGAGACTGTGAAAGATATTACAGATATCTACTTATGATAGATACCTACCAGATGATTGTATACAAAAGAACTGTACCAAACAATTCAATCGGTGTACCAGACTCCGAAACATTCTCAGTATTAATTAGGAGAACCCTAATTTTTCGAGCAAGCTATGTAGAAAGTTTCGAATCGTGTTTACGAGTTTATCTCGTGATAGTTTCGATTCAGACAATGTATGTTTCAATAGGGAGACGCAAAAGTTATACTAAATTGCTACCGTCTGATGAAACATTTCAAGTGAACGAAATTCATATGGTCACTGCCAAATTGAGCGAACTCTGTATATATTGCGCGTATGTGTATATCGTTGCGAAAAAGAAAGGGGGAAGAAATTGATTTGCCGAAAACACAGGAAAGAAATTGCACGTTTGAAAGATCAAGGGGAACGTTTAGTGCTGCATTAGGGAAACTTAGACGGGGGCGGGCGCGATGATGCGGATCAGCTGAAAATAATAATAAAGGGTAAAATAAGTTGACGGCGAAGAGAGGGAGGGGGAACGGTGTTGGAGGAGGGAGTAACCGCGAAGAGGAGTTGGCATTTTCATCGAAAAGGAGGGTTAGTTCTGGCGTCTCGTTACAGTGGTTGGTTGCTGGAAGCGGGGATGACGCGGGGGTGGCGCGAGGTGGCGGGTGAAAATTCCCGGAGGGTGAAGCGGCCCTGCCGTGTTTTTCGCCGATTGAATCAATTAAAGAGGAAAAACTCCCGGGGTAAAATATTCGAGACGTGTCCTTTCAGTCTTGTACCGCGAATACGTGCGTGCTCGTACGTCCGTACCAATCGAGACACCGACATGATGGTTCGCCTTCGGAATTGCTGGACCTCGTGGACTTTGAGCAATTACTTTCCTCCCTCTCCCTCTCGCCCCGCCTCGCCAGCCTCTTTCAGTTTCATTTCAATGTCTTTACTTTGTACACGGTTCCCGGGTATGCGGGGAACGGCGTAGACATTGTTTGGAAGTGTGCGTCGCGTTTGCGTACGCGAAACTCGCGACAATGCAGACTTTGTTGCATTTTTTCTCATTGCTGAGCGTCATTAAGTATGGTTGCAATGAAGGTCACGGTGGAAGGTGATTTAAGGTGTCACTGAGTGAGAGATACGATTTCGTAATAAGAATTTGAAATTGGGAGTACGTTTTAATAGATTTTAGAATTATTCGATTTCACTGATTTTTGGGGGCGAGGTAAGCAAGGTGTTACAAAATTGATGCAACGTACGAATGATGGAAAATATATGCCATTTTTCCGTCCGTTCATAATAATTTCATCCCATTGTAGATATGACAATGCAATTTATTGTGTCAAGAAATAGTTAAATTTAGTAAAAAACTGTTACAGTATAATTCTGGTTAAACTTTCTTGATGCAATACATTTCGTAAGACACTCTGGGTCGGTGTTCTACTGCAAAATCGTTTGAACTTATAAAACTCGAATTATGCCTTTTGAAATTGATTACCAGTCATTGTCTACTCTCTAAAGTAATGGTTCGTCCCAAGAAAATGACGCGCAGCGATTATTCAAAGTTGCGAACACGTCGCTTCGACAAAAACAGTTGCCGATGGTAACAAGTGGAATTCTACTACTGATTCATTTTACCGCCACTTGAGTTTCCATTTAACAAAGTAACAAGTGTAAAAAAATCGTACAAGGGCTTAATGCAATATTTTGTTACGTAACTTGAACAAAATGCAAGGTTATCGAGATAACAGATATGTAATCTAATAAACATGTAGTCTGCAGGGGAACAGACGAAAGGAGAGTGGTTGTAAGACAGCTTTAGACAACAGAGTTTAATCTCTTAATTACTGAGGAATAGATTCGCATACAGGCGTGCTAAAGTCGTTGCAAAGATTAGTGGTAACAGTACTCTGGTAAGCCCTCCATCCGGCTTGTTTGTTAAATAATATCATCGCTACTCGGATACAGGGTTGCGAAAGTATCTCCCGTTTCACTTGTATACGCACGTCTCCGCTCAAATGTCTGTTCGTATAAAGACACGATGCGCAACAACGTAACAGTGTTACGCACATTTTTAGCATGATTTTAATTGTAAATGGTAATTATATTTGTGATTGAAATAAGAGTTATTCAATCAAATCATCGTGGAACTTGACATGGAAGAAGATCCTGCAGCAATTATACCCACGGCTCGTAATAATGTATTCCAGAAAAGTCTTGCTTCGTCAAGACTAGGTAATACTGACAAGGCTAAGAATAGATCACCCGAATTACACTCATGTACATCTTATCAGAAAAGCAGAACCTAAGGATTGCGACATTTGCGACGCAAGGGCGATTGTAAAACATACTCTAACTCTAACTGATCGCCCGAAGCATAAAAATGACAGAAGACAACAAAATATTCCAAATGACTCCAAGCAAGCACTGAACAAAAGTCTCTGCCTAAGTTTCTAACAAATATTAATTTAATGCAATTAATCTAACCTAGAGTAATAACGCCATTAGCAATAGGCGCCTAACAAATACATGTATGTTATAATGTAAACACATATGTTAAATGTATAGTAACTGTGTATCCTTTAAGTTGTCGGTATATAACCCATATAGGTGCGTGACACTTTAAATAAATAAATGAGAAAAGAGTTATTCAAATAGTGCCAAGAATAATTTATTTTTTATATGTTATTTGTAGATGGAATTTTACTTTTAACTTTGATTTAAATGGAAAAGAAATAATAAATAGCTCTTGGCCTTCTCTTATCTGTTTCATATTTGTTTTTAGAATTAATTGCTTCTCGACCTATTTGGATTTAAACCTTTGTACTAGAAGATTTGTTTGCTATTTTTTTCTTCGATTTTCACTCTGATTTCGTTTTACGTTACTCCCGCCATTTAATTGCTAGCTGTTAGCTGTTTTTTCTAATTTTTTTTTTTTATGGAAAAATCGTACAAGTCCTACTTGTGCATTGAAATATGAACAATTCTTCTCAATTGTATCTTCAATACATACTTTCGCCTTGGTCTCCTATTTAGTGTTTAAAGTAGAAAACGTTTAGGCGTTAATAGCAAAACTTTGGAAAAACGTTTATGAAATGAAAAATGTGTTCAAATGAATAAAAATCCAATACAGATTTACTTGAAGAGTGAAAAGAGATAAATAATTATCGTCCTATAAACAAGGGGAGAAGAAATATCTTCAAGTAAAATTAATTGCTTTATCGGAACTGCGTATTGAATTGAAAACTACTGTGAAATAAATCATCGATCATTTCCATACGCTTATAAGCACCGCGAGTTTTTTTAACGTCTATCAAAGTTCAAGGAGCACTGATTGTTAATTATGTTATGGCTTATTTATTATGTCCAAGAATTATCGAAGCCATTCTGATACTCGAATCAAGCTTGCGTTAAATTTTTATCAGGTAATCTTACTTACATAATTATTGCCAATATCTTTATGGATATATAATTTGTTCATTCGAGATTTTGTAATCGAGAGAAATAGCTTTGAAATTTAAACAAAGGATTCGTTGTTCCTCTACCTTACTTTCATCCAGTATTTTTTCTCGAACAAGTGCAAACAACGATATATTGTTCATTTATAACGAGCACAACTTTCCAGTCACATTATGTAGGATACATCCGGGACTACGTATTTCAATTTAATTGATACCACAGAAAAGTATTGCTTTCTGTAGGTAGGTTTAAGGATTCAATGA
This sequence comes from Nomada lathburiana, assembly GCA_963667235.1. Classification (NCBI taxonomy): domain Eukaryota; kingdom Metazoa; phylum Arthropoda; class Insecta; order Hymenoptera; family Apidae; genus Nomada; species Nomada lathburiana. The sequence continues at coordinate 2,349,811 of OY763905.1, forward strand.
TCTAGAAAATTTTAATGGGCTTCCGTGCAATAAGAATTGTTGATTATCTAGTTGCAATTAGATTGTTAGGTCTGCAGCTATGCTGATAGGACAAATGCGATAAAGTATTATCACTCTTGCAATTAAAAGTCTCAATGTGTTCAGGATAACAAAACGACCGTGATCTTGCAAACTCAAGTGGACTTCCGTGCAATAAACTGATGGTCGGATGTACAGATAGATATCGTGAAAAGAGAAATGCGATAAAGTATCGTTGCTCTTGGAATTCATAGTTTCAATGTGCACAATTATTGTTCTTGCGCTATTTACAAAGAATTGCGGGACCTACCCAAAACTTGCATTCGCATTTTTCTATAAAATACTTCTCCCTTATATTTTTAACGATTATTGTACAAGTTTTGTAGAAAAAAACCACATGACGATAATTTCGAGGTGCGGCTAGAACTGTCTGCAAACAATCCATGCAAATTTCGAAATATTAGAACTCATGTATCTTAAAGTATTTCTGTACGAATAAGTGGTGTCACTTGTTTAATATAACAATTTTGTTTCCAATACAATTAACATCGTAAATATCTGAGTGATATAATCAATATTTTCAGCAGTGTATAATTTTCCAAATAATACATTGAATTTTATTGTTCCATTTCGACGTTATTTGTGATGCGAAAGCAGGGGTTGGCAAGATTTAAGTACAATATTGTAGTTTTCAGCCTTTGTTTATGTAGCATGGAACAGCATGAATACAAGCACAAGTGTATATTAAGGAACTCCACTTACCCGCTGTGCTATTCAATTGTGCAGATTATTGTCACGAGTTTGCTCCCGTTTATTGTGTAACATGTGTACCTATCCCCTTGCATTGAAAGTATCGTAGGGATAGAAGGATTTCCGATGCGAATATTATATGTATATGCGATTCACGTAGTAACACACGCTCAGCTGTTACACTTCTGGTACAGCAAATCTTTCGAATTTTTTCTACCTGTAATTAATTCAGTTACAACCATTCGCATTTAGTTCTTAGCGATGTTTGTTCAAATGGTGCACAGTTAGTCACAAATGTACATATTCCGTAAATTTTATGCAAAATTCGATGAAGAAAAAGAACACTAAATTTATTCATTTATTTTAATATATATTTGATGGTACGAAACGTTGGACGGTTAGATATATTTGTGACCAATAGTATTATTAAATATAATTTATAATAAATGCCACCTTGCGACATGGACCAATTTCCTACGAAATTGTATATCTTAACTGAGTTAGATATTTTAAAATAATAATTGTGTATACTTATATCTTGCAATATATTATTCTGTTATGCAAGGTTCAAGGTCTACATATTGATTACACTTTTCTTATTGCAAATACGAAAGGGCTGAGTGCATGAAAATTTTAATGTTGCGACGTTCAGGGCAACCATAGGTTCCGGTTAATTCGGAACTTAACCCAAATTTAATCAAAACCTAAAGTTCCATTAATGTGAAATACATTTAATTAATTTTTCAAGTTCATTTTCTCAAAAATCTAGTTCCATTCAAAGAGAAATAATGCTAGTCGCTTTAATTTATCTTCAATCCAATTATGCCACAAAACGGTAACTCGAAATTGCATATTCTAAAAAGGATGTGTCAAAGTTATTTATCCCCTGTGAAAAGAAAATAATACATATTTAATGATATGACATGATCCGCACCTTTTCTAGTACCATAGAAATTTTTTTCAATACCTTTACTCCACCAACGATTATTACACGCCATTTGCGTGATAAAATTTTACGATTACGATGAAGCCACGGTTGGCAGGAAGTAAAGTACGTGCAATACAACGCAACGAATGATTTAGTGCTGATGATCGTGACCCAGTCACGGCTCGCAGCATTTCTCCGGTAATACTTCCACCTTTCCATAGGAAACAACTGCTGTTTGCAAACGAAATTAATGGAACAATAGTTCTCCGTTGCGGCAAGACGGTGACTCTCCAATTCTGTTTTACGATTATAGATATGCCAACGACGACCGCTATTATTCTCGAAAAATCCGTGTTCAATAAATCCTACGCCGATCTTGTTTCTTGCCCGGGCTGCGCGGTCGGTCAGGTTTTCCGGAGGGTTTTAGGGTGAAAGTCCTTTCGCTTTCCAATTTATTGTCGTCGGTCATATTTCTGCCTTCTCGAAATCCTTACACCCGGTTGACTTGCTGTATACGCGTGCACGCAGTTGGTCAAAACACAGTAGTCGAAATTTTCGTGGTAACCTAGTGGCTTTCGCTGGAAGGATTATCGGGACGACCGTCCCCGCCGGATGTTGCGGATATTTCTCGAGATTTCCTCGATTTATTCGAGATCCCTGGCGTAATCCTGAAACACTAGCCCTCACGGAATAAGTATTTATGATCGCGGAAGCACATTGAAACCAACTGTTACATACTTTCCGAGAACCACGACTTCGGGAGGCTATTAATGGAACGCGCCTCTTTCAATTGTGTAGGAGCCGTCGAAGTCATTCGAAATAATCAACTCACTAATTTAACCCTTATGTTGGCAACCAAAATGGTCAACAAGTTCGAAGCTTGGTTATTTAAAATATTTTGCATAAATATGTATTGAAGTTGTTGCAAAGAATGGAGTTCTGGAGTGGTTTTGGGATGTATTATCCAGTACGTGCAAAAATTATTAAAAGAAATATAGAAATGGGTAGCCGGTTCCTAACATAAGGGTTAAACAAATTTAAATGAATTTATTTATTATATTTATCTTATCGTATTATGTCGTGTTGGTATATAGTGTAGTGCAATGTACTGAATGCGAAGTATTTTTTCACCAAAATGAATTTATTCGAGTAGCTATTTTAGATTTTATATATTTCATAGTTTATAAATTTTATAGTCTGTGGTAGAAACAAGCTGCAATTAGTGATGAATTTAACGTCTCTAGTCTTCAAATGATTTTTCTCGTATGAAGAGACTTAATATTTTAAATAATTGCACAAAAGTATACGCAATGATCGACTGCCTGCTGTTACACGTGTTATCATAATACATATATATTGTATTGATATATAATCGCGATTTACCGAAATCGACAGTGGTTTAGCGCAACGAAGCGCAAAGAATGCGTTTCAGTCTCTTATAAACTTTATCATGTTATGACGTAGAGAAAATAAAACGGGTTGCAGCTGAACGATGTAGGGGGTGACGATCTTCTATGGTATCGGCGATGGTCCATGCATATGTAAAGATTCCTCGAAGGGGTTTCTTCTGTGGCACACCGGCTACAGAGATATAAAGGGGCTTCCCTTTCGCGTGTTCGTGCATTTGTTTTATGTAACCGAGTTTATGTCACTTCGCTCTGGCATTGTTCACAATCATCCGCCAGTGTTTTATATAAATCTTTAACTTGATTATACACAGGGAGCTTGCACATGAGAGGTCTCTTATTGCACTAGCTGATCGAATAATGTATCGCCCTTGCCGCCTTAAAATTGAAATTCTATTTAATCTATCATGTTATACGTTTCTTTTCCCAATTCTTATTTCTACTATTCTCGTTGCGCATAGCTACCTACTACATATTGGTAGCCAATTTTATTTTTGTCCAACAGAACATCATGGGTCTGATATTTCAAAGTTTATTTGAGATTCGCAGTGTGGTATTAAAGTTTTTGTATCCTCCGATTTTCATATCATATATATAATTTTCAATTTATCGAAGATTATTCTTCGTTTGAAAGTATTCCACTTCTTGCCATGATCTTCCAGTTCCTTTACTTTAATACATTTTATGTATGTATTACTCTATTATTCGAAGCTTTGTGCATGCCTCGTGAGTGTTCAAATCTCGGAATGTCGCTTCTCATTGCTCGGAAAAAATACGTAATGGCCAGTGTACAATTTCAGATACAATTCGCGTGGCTGGCAATTATCTGAAGACATTTTGTTCGCCCAATTTACAGAGAAAACAGAACGTTCCAAACAATCGGTGAATGAGAAACAATTGCCTGAAAGAGAACTGAACCAACTATCACAGGATTGCATTTGCAGACTATTTCAATCTCTACCAAACCGACCGAATCGAATCTATCGAAAACAGTATAGACGACTAGCACGCTGCTAAATAATGAGAAAAAAAACCCATTGCAATCGTGTCGCAAAGTAAAAGGATTGTAACGTGGTCGAAGGGAGTGGGGACGCAGCGAACGGAAAAGGTGGCGAAGGTAGAAAGAATGGATCGAAGGGTGGCGACAGTAGGAATCCTTGTTCGCGCAGGCAAAGCGCGTGGCGAAACGCGCCATACTTCCGAACGATGTCTCGAATGGACCGGTACGTGTTTGGATCGCTTTTAAGAGGGCACCGTAAATTTTGTGGCCCAGCAGGGTCGTAAACTCGAACCGAACCGAACAAACGGCTCTCGCGAGGTAGGGGTGCCACCAACCCCATAGGGGGTACGACGCGCGCGCACGCCACGCCGCGCTGCACCACCTCGCACCACTCACAGCATGCTTCGAATACGCGTCTCCCCCCTTCCTACCCTTCTCTTTCTTGCACCCTTTACCGCTTGCTCTTTATTTCCCGGCCCATCAGAGAAAGTTCGACGGGCTAATATCTTTTTACATTTCTATCAGTGGGCAGCCGGTAATAGACGGCTGAGATGTTCCAGGTCATCCCGCAAGTACCTACTTACAGTAGCACCTCGGTTAAACGGCTTAATCGAATGCGCGTTTCCTTTTCAGATTTGATTGTAGTTTCAATTATAAAGCTGCGGCGAGCGTATTTATGTTTTGGTGTTTGTACGCTGCGCCTGTGAATAGAAATGAGGTAACGCAATGTGTGTAAATTATAATAATTATGGGGCACGTGGCGTGAATATTTTTGAATTCAAGAAATTTCAGGTTGCTTTGGTTGAAGTTTCATTCTCGTGCTGCAGAGAGTCACTATTTTTTGTTTGGTTTGGTGGCATGAGATTAAGATGATACATAGAATAGGTCTACTGTAAATCGGCGGAAGAAACGACGTTACTTGTCGGGCGATCTAAGAAATACATGTAGACATTTTTTAAGCTCGAACAACTTTACTGTTAAAATAGATAAACGAATCCCTCTTGCACGGTAGGTAGAGCGAATTTAAATGTACAAAATTTCTCATTTTATTTAATTCGTGCAATTATCCCACGAAACACTCGTTGTTTTAAAAGTAGAGCTTCAGTATCTTAAGATAGATTTATGCAATTATGTATTTGAGTAAACTTCAGTTGAACCCTTCTATCCATGACGTTTTAGCGAATAGTCATTCAGGACATACAGTATTCATTAAGAAAAAGTAATTGACTAATGCAGTATAAATTAAATATAATAAACAACATAGAAAACGACTGTTCGTAAAGAGTAGAATTAAAAGTCTGGAGCAACATTTTCAAACATTGATATATATGGAGGGCTGAGAAGTCAATCAGTGCAAGTTCAACTTTCCCTGAACACGAGTTACGTAGTTCAAAAACCTCTTTATTGCTCAAACTTTCAGTTGATAAATCAATTGCGTCACTATTTTCATACGTAAGCAATAGATGACGGTACTAACATCGTCATTTTTTGCCAAGTAATTTGTGAAAAACTTATTTATCTCGGTTTGAATGCTAATGGACTTACGCTGATTGGCTTCTGAACCCTCAATATCTATTATCGTGAAAAGCGGCTCCAAAAATTTGTGTCTTGCGCGCAAGTTCGCAGAAAATGCGTGACAGGAAAGTGGAACAAACATGCGAAAGCGAGTGGACGAGAAACTTTCGCAAAGGAGACAATCTCCCGGTTTTCAATTGCACGTATGTACGAACGCCTGCGTGTACGAGCACGGTGTATTTAATATCGAGCGCGTAAACAGTTCTTTTGTTCGTTCAGTAAAGATCTATCAATCAATTGAGCGTAGACGAATCCAGCCCTCGTACCGTGTTTCGAAGACGAAGTAAATAAACAATCGAGGAAAGATAATGAATAATCGGGCACGAAGGCAAATTTGAAATCTTCGCCGACCCGAAACTAGAACTTGACCTTCGATTTTATATTGTAACCGGCCAGTGGTTGCATAAACAATGGCCGTGCGACTGCAAAAGTAAAAACAAAGTAGAAAAAGGAGGACGGGAATGATTTATTATTCTTGCAGAGGTTACCGAATTTTCGGGGCAATTTTGAAAAGCTTCTCGCCCGCCGAAATGCGGTGACCGGCGAAACGACTCTTGGCTTACCGCATGTGTCATAAAAGTTTTTACGCTGTCAAAAATTTGGTGGAAACTCGGCAAACGAAGGAGAAAAGAGGAAAAGCGAGACGAGAGGTGCAGTACGGTAGCCGTTTTGTGGCCCTCTATAAAAGTTATACGACGGGTCCCAAACCGCTGTAGCGCTTCGAAAATTTGCCATCTTCGGATGATTTGTGACACTTCTCTGATCAGGCCTGACCATGGTTTTCACCTTTATTTCTTCACTTTTTTTTTTTTTTTTTTTGAGACACCAACGCCTTTCAAGCTTGCCGATGCGATTTTTATGACGAAAAAAAGTAACAGCTTCGATTGATGTAATATTGACGCCGGGGCATAAAATTGAATGGGCGAAATATTGTCTCTATTATGATATTATTTACAACGAGTAATGAAAGTATTGCATAATGTTTCGGAATGGAAAAAATGCACGAGACATTTCCGCTTATTAAAAACAATTGCACGAATATTGGCAAATAATTATTCAGATGGTTGTGAATTTCTTTGGGAATTGTAACGATGTAGATAAAATTTGATGCAATACATTGCCGTTACTTGGTAATCTGTAGATGCAGATTTTACTGAAAGAATTAATCGGCACCATCTCATCGCGTTATTATTGCCAAAGACGAATGAACAAAATAATAACACATAGTATTATTAATAGAACGGATTGCGTTCGAATACTGTCACGTTTTTTATATGAACTTTGTTACAACAAATGCTCCGTACTTTATGTGTCTACTATCGAATTCTTCTTGAAGTTTACACAAAATCACTTACAACTAAACACATTTAGAATCATTATTTTCCTGGATTTCTTTTTCTTTTAATAACATTCAGTCTGGATTATTGCTTAATAAAAATATTCTCTCTAAAAATCGCAGTTTTAATTGTTTTGTTTCCTTCATGTTCATGTTCATCATTCGTGTTATCCTTAACGTTGTGGCTTTGTCTGGTTTTCCTTATATCTGGTAATACGTAGGCAATTTATTTTAATAAATCCCAGTGTTTCTTATAATTTATGTGCCCACCCTATCGTTCGAACACGTTTCTTACTCGCTGTATACCTACCTATCTGTAGCGCAACAAGTTTCCCCAGTTTGCTACCTTTGAAGCAATTAAGAAAACGCCAAACAGTTGCTTTGTACGTAGCAACGTTTACGGCGTTAATAACTATTTAAAATTATTACAAGTACATTAGTGTCGGCTATGGTTTCGGTTTTACCCAGTCGTAGGGTAAACCCGCAAATATTAAACATATTTAAAATGATTACTCGTTTGGAACTCCTTTCTTTTGAGAAACAGGTTGCGAACTACTGTTTAGTGAAGACATTCGTCCAATAAATCGTTATCCCAATTTCTTTTACATCAACGTTAAGGTTATGAGTTTTTATCCTTAACTTTCCCGTTTTGCTCCCATCTCCCGCAATTCATTTAATTGGCCAGCAAAGAAATATGACGCGATATCGCGTGGTGTGCTATCAGCGTCTTACGCGAGGCTGAAAGCATTGATTGATAATTATTTAATGTTGATGATGGTCAATATCTTGCCTGTCTCCAGCAGAAAACGGTCGATAATTACGATAGGTTCTGTTTCTAAAGTTTTCCCTTATTTAATTCTCTAAATAGTAATTGGAATTCGATGTGTTTATTCATATACTTGTTGAAAACATATTTCATTTGTTTATTTGAAAGGAAGTAATCATCCGCAGTTGCGTTAAAATGTGTAAAATCGACAAAGCTATTACTCTCTGATAAACCTATGAATGTCAACAGAGGGTGAAAGCAAGTTATTGAAAGTTTCCATATAATTTTATCAAATTACAAGCACACGATAGGTACCGGATTGCAAGTATTTTAAAGGGCGATTTGTGCACCAAAATAAAACGGGAGTCAAGGATCACAATGCTTCGACTGGGACTTTTTGTTTCAGCGAGGAACACTTTAAAAATTGAATATAGTATAAAGAATATTAGGAAGAATTTTGGAACCCAGGCTTACTCGCCCTGCACTGTAAAGCACGCGTACATACGTGTGTGTATTCCCTGTACAAAAACATTTTTCTACGCGCTTGCTATTTTGCATTTGTATCGAATAATGAATCGTAACATATTCTGTTATTAAATTGATTCATTTTTATGTTTATGTAAACAATATGGTTAACTTCTTTGTAATTAATTTTTGGTTTGAGTTCCACAATATCTAATAATAATCAGAAGCAACTAGTGTATCTAAATCAATCCCTCCCTCGTGCGCAAATATTATACGTATAATTCTACATCCCATGCTGTTTTATTTTCCATGTTATTTTAAAATAATTACGCGTTGGTTTATTTGAACAAACGTACGATTTCTGTCGATTTATTTCACTATTAAACTATCGAACGAATCGATTTTTTTATCTCAATTTGTATTTTATACTTGAATAAACGTCTCCAGGAATGATTTGTTCATTGTTTTCGTTTAAATGGTATATTTATCGCTGCACGGATGTATTTCTGCTAAAATATTTGAAGTGAGGGCAACTTTTAGAGCAAACGCCAAAAAGCAATAAAAATTCTCAAACTCTGACTTCAACTTTGGAACAGAACACCATTCTATGGTGAGATTGCCTGCTATTTTTATTTTAATGGATTAATGCGAATGAAAAAATTTTTACCAATGAAAATAGAGTTACTTTGCCTGTATTTATTCCTAGTTCTAAAATAAAACTAATAAAGTAGCTGAAACGATTCGTTATTTCGCGTTGCTACTTTTTGCTGTCGTTGCAAATAAAAGCCCAAGCCTGGTGCACAATCCAGCGTATCAGTTCTTAAATGCGTGCCGGGAATGGGAACATGTTATATCGTGGTGGAAACTGTGTATGTATTATATCTGGTTAGCTTACGCTACGGGGGACAGCAATATTAACCGTAACTAGTAATACGACGACAGTGGCCGATGCGGGAGATGTATGAAACAGAAGGAACATTTGCTCACGCGATTGAAGAATATTTCCCGAATCTTTTTATTTTTTCATGGTTTCAAACGTTGCGCGTTCTTTGTAAATTACGCGTGGACCGATTCTAAATACAGCTGGCCGATTCCACCTGCTTTTATACAGTGTATTCGGGCACCGATCGACAGTGACAATAATTATATTACGATATAAAAATATAATAATCGTCGTGGATGATATTTGCTCGCCAGGAGACAGCATAAAATCTGAACCGGAAACATTGGACAACGAGTGAAATAATTGTAATAAGTGAAAGGCCGAGATAAAGTAGTGGATTCTCTTTGCCGCGATAATAAATTATCGTATCGGTATCTGAGAAGGTAAGAAAAATGTTTTTTAAATAATTGTAGCGCTTTTAATCGTACAGAATCGTACGGAGTAGTCAGTTTGCGTGCGTTTAATTGCGCGCTTTGTTAAAGGTCGGTGCTTTCTGGAAAGTTGTTACGAGCAAAGATAGAGTGGTTTCGAGGTAGGATTCGAGTGTGCGGTCTATTTATTTTTTTGTAAAGATACGTAAGACACATAGATAAGAGGTAGACATAGTACGCGTTATTAGTAACGATATTTAATCAATTTTCTTTGTCTTCTTTGTTTTATATTTAACGCATGACGTCATGCATTCACGTCATGCGCGACTAGTTACTTACTGATTCAACGAGATCGAGCGACTATTTTGTTTGATTCATTTTATTCGCTGTAGATTGGAGTTGATTGAGAAATACCGGAATGTACGAAGTATTTATAATTTTATAAACAAAGCTTGTTTCCATTATGTTAAATCAATATAAGTAAAAATTACTATATAGGTTATTATCTGTCGCCATAATACAAATTCAATTAATTCGTGTGATTAGTATAGGGTAATTGAAGGGTTTGTGAACAAATCAATTTTGATTTCGAAGATCTAGTTTTTAAAACGAATTTCATGTCTCTACTTCCCATGCTGAATTATTATTTTCATTAAACATTTTCACGATAACCATGTATCTACTGCCCAAAACAATGCAATTTCTGCAAACAAAATATGCGAGCTTAAGATAGCAGAATTCAATATTATCTTTGCTGTGAATTTGAGAATAGATCGACAGTAGGAAAGACTATGGCGAAAATGGCCAGAATAATTTCTGATATGAGTACAGCATAAGCACCCACAAATTTTATTTTTCGACCTAGGAAGGCTTGGTGAATTTCATGCGAAATACGCTGCATAATAATAAATCTTGTGACCACCGAAATTATGTTACTTTTGAGAGGAATAAGTTGTGAAACAGCGTTAAAATATTAATAAAAATGTTCGAACGATACATAGGTGACTAATACTGCAACACGATCGCAATTTCTTTAGTTTTACAATAAGCATACCATCGTTGTCTTCTTTCTGGAAGCAGGTAATAATAAAACCGACACGTCAATCAAATTCTCGCTCGTAAAATAGAAACAGTGCTTTTCTTACGAAGATTGGGCAACGAATGAGCAAGTGAACAAGAGTAAGTACCTTTCCGTACTGTGTAACTTTCATTTTTTCCAGAATGGAATTGCAACACTTGACATTCAACGAACAAATGTTCGAGACGGCGGTTCGAAGGAAGCTATCGGACAAAACCGCCAAAGTTGTAAAAGTTTCGCCGAATTGCCTGTCAGAGAAGGGGCTGAATTTTCTCAGCGATTTATACGAGATTTCAGTCACATACACGACAATGTCCAAGGGCGAGAAAATTAGCAAGAAACGTACAATCAGCATGGTCATGAAAATCGAACCGGTCGCCGAAATACCACGGGGCTTGGTTCGGCAACAAAATTTGTTTCTCACCGAGTTGAAGTTTTTGCGCGATGCTCTACCAAAGATAAAGGAGGCTGTCCGTTGCCAGATAGGGCCCGATTTGTTTTACGGCTCCGACAATCCACGTGTCCTCCTCATGGAAAATTTAGCGCAAAAAGGATTCGTTATAAAGGATCGCCAGGTTGGATTATCATTGGAGCAGTGCGCTTTAGCGATGCAAAAGATAGCCAAACTACACGCTGGATCGGTTTTAGTTTTCGAAAAGGTAGATATGCGTGTAGGATTGAACCGGAAGAATCGTCCTCTCTCGCGATTCTCGATCACCGTTAACTTAAAACGCACTTCTTACTCGCGCTCTACCTCTGCATCGGTTTCATTTGTTCACGCATGCACGCACACACGCATTACACACAATGGCTTTACGTTCGCTTCCATGCCTCACGTGTAAAGAAATATATTTTAAAGCGTAGGCGCAATGAATGTTAAATTTAAAATCATTTAATTATGGAATATTTTCGGAAATCTTGTAGGAGTTTTATTTGATACCTAATTTTTAATTATTTTCGTAGCTTATACTAGCAATGATTTTGCGCTGATAATAATAAATGATAATAATAAATATGTAGATGGTTATATCTGTGTATAGATATAACGTGTGATTGCTGCGATTCTCTGCTGGTATTTTCTATACTATGAAAATTGTGAATTCTGTACAGTTCACGAAAATTGCATGACGATTAGATCTAGCCGATCCCATTCACGAAATTTTTAGATACGACGATTAATATTATTGATATTATCTATATCATATATATTTATTATACATATCAGAGTCGTTACTCGAGGTTTCATTGCGTTGTGCAACTTACGCTTAAGAAAATGTTGCAAAATTACAGGACGTACAGGTTGGTGCAAAATAACTGGCAACAACTTCAGAGCTTGCAACTTCAAGAACTGCCAAAGAATTTGAATTACCTTTTTTTCATGAATTAAAAACACAAATAGAAAACTATACTTCACAACACACGTTCATATGTCAAGACGCTGTTTAAAGTTTTCGCCCTTGGCAATATTAAACGCGGTCGACTTAAATTGCCAGCTATTTTGGTCTACCCTGTATATACTATTCCAGTCTAGTTTGAAGAGTGCAGGCATGAGTATGTCTTTATTTCGTTGAGAAAGGCTGTTTAAAAATTGTATCTTTTAAAAAAAAGAGCTTCGTGTTACTGTAGAAGCATAATTTTGTCAATATTATTCTCACTTATGTCGCCGTTGTGTAATCGAAATTTCATATTGAATGAAATTTTACTCTCGCCCCCGAACTCTAACTTTTAAAATAATGTCCATTTGACTGGATTTACAGAATCCAGAGCTGATTCTATCTTTCACAGATACTGGCATCGTATCAAGCAGTTGTCCTAAAAGTTTCCTGCGGCTGATCGAGGTAAGTGTTTCACGAGTAGGGCATCGAATGCGAAAATGGCCGGACGAAAGGTGTGCAAAGGCGGCGGAAAAATTGATCAAACTGTCCGGAGTCACTGGGACACGTTGCAGCGACGTGTACAATTATGATCCAGATGAATTCTGCGTACTAAATCACGGAGATTGCTGGGTAAACAATATGATGTTCAAGGAAAATGAAAAAGGACAATCCGTGGATATTTTGTTGGTAAGATTGTATCGCATCAAATATATTATACCTTTTATATGTTTCCATTCCCATTTCCATTATTTTTTCGATATCAGCCCTTATCGCCACACCTTGCATAGAATCAGTCGCAAAAGTGTGCACTCATCCCTACAATTTCGTATAATCTCAAACGATCCAAGGGTTTGAAAAATCCACAAAATATTCTAACGATATCTACCTTTCATTTCAAACGATGAACGATTCACCCTCCGCCCTGTTACATAAACTCTTGTATTCCCTTGAAGTATCCGGTATTTTAAGATCAGAAGTCGTGTGCAGATGTTTTTATTCGATTTCGTGTCTCACATTTTTCAGGTCGATTATCAAATGGGCGTCTACACTTCGCCCGCTATAGATCTGCTGTACTTTCTGAATATTTGCCCCGTGTACGATGTGAAGTACGATTGCGACGATTACCTTCTGGAGATTTATTTGAGCACCTTGCAAGAAACGATGAGAAATATCGGCTGCAAAAGAGACCCACCGACGGCCCAAGAATTGAAGGAAGCGATACACAAAAGAAGAATATACGCGGTGCTCTCTGGGATCGTGCTCTATTTGCGAATGATGGCAAGGAAAGAGGACACGGAGGATTTCACCGAGGTGCTGAATAATTTGGCAGGTGAAACGAAAATGGACGTTTTCCGCAACCCGGACGCTGTGAAATTGGCGCACAAAATGGTCCCGATCATGAACGAGAGAGGCTACTTCGATTAATACTGCTAATTTTCTAATAAAGAAAGCGTTACATAAGAATAGAAAAAGTAATATCGATATTTCTACGGGGGACTTTAGTAACGCTCGATAAATACTGGATACTGGATTCCTTTTCAACTCTTTTTTTCTTGACCGTTCTATCATGTTGCACCAAAAGTTCAGCGATTAAGATTTACTTTGCAAAATAGCGAAACATTTATAAAATATGAGATAAGCCGTGTACAAAATATTTATTAAAGAAAATTTGATTCCCTTAATGCGAAATATTTCTTGCGTTTCGACTGTTCTCGGCATTAAGGTGTTCCACGCCCATGTATAATCTTTGATGTAGCGGCGCTTTTATCATAGCGCTGTAATAGTATTGTACGCAAGAATGGCGGAGAAATACCAACAATTTCATAATCCATCGTGCAAAAACTTAGAAATTCAGCCCGTTTGTCGCCAACTGGGAGGGTTGGAACGGCGAGTATATAACTTCTCGTCGGAAAACTTATTTGCAAACGTTGGTCCATTTAAAGCGAAAAGGTCCATTTGGGAAAAGTCAGTTGCACGGGCACAGGCGGTGAACTTTCGAAAGGATCCTCCGAAGGCGAACGTGCGGCCTTGGCGGTCAGCCGGTAGCAATTGATTTATTGTAGGGCAGTAAAGCACTAGGCTAAAAGGTCCCCGAAAGCATCGTCTCGGTAACCTACATCGTGAACAGAGAAATTGTTGTGGCAAGCCTCGATGGGGTGGCCATTGCCTCGAGGAGAATCTCTCTACTACCGGGCAAAGAGAAAACGCGATGGAACAACAGTCATCGCCACGAGAGAGCTCTGTCTTCTGCCTGTTCAAGGTATTCGTCAAAAATGTCTCCCTTCCTCCTTAAAGCTTCCCACCACTGTTTCACGCGTTTAGCCTACTTGCTGAACTCGTCTTCCTTTCTTGTTTGCACTGACCTGGGCGATGCGCGTCGCTGTGCCCTAGTCTTCGTCGGGGGTACATTCGTAAATCATAGTAGAAAGGCGAATTGGAAGAATTCGGTAGCCGATTCTCGGTTCTCCGCACGAGGTTTGAGAAAGTTCGGGAGAGGAAGAAGACGAAGAAGAAGATGCGTCGAGGGTGAAAATAAGGGATAATAGAAAAACTAGATATCCGTGAAGTATTCGGGTTAGTCGGTCGTCAGTGGCAGAAAATTCCGGTAGCTGGCCGCGATTAGTTACGAATTGCCCTGGAAAAGACGTTAAAGTAGAAATCCTGTCCCTTTTGATGGTTCTACTGACCTTGCGTTTGGAATCACATGTTGCGCGTCGAAGGAGGCGCGGGAATGTTCTTTACACGGAAATGCGTTGAATTGATTGTGTCAGTAACTAGATAAATTAACTAGTATGGATTATAATGGAAGGTAGGATTATATTGTTTAGAATGATGATGCAGCGATACGTTTTGATGTAGCAGTGGAACAATTTATTGTTTTCTAAAAAGATGAAAGATATTTGAGCTGAGCTGGCAAGAAGTCTACATAAGGGTGGAAATGAGTTCAATAATTTAAATGAACTAAAAAATTGGATTACGAGCATGCCGATATAGAAAAGAAGTAGAAAATTATTTAAAATAATTTCAAAGGGAAGTTTGCCACACTAAATATTAATATGAAATTTGATATTAATACTTCTACAAAATAATTAGAATTTGTAATTTTGTGAAAACCTCTGTAAATTCTCCGTAATATCCAAGTACGTATATTACTTAAGCTTAAGATGTAGCATAGTCTAATCTTTTGCATTCTTCTAATTGTTTTTTCTTAAATATATCCTGCCATTTTGTCCCACCCTGTACAAACTTTCTTTTCTTGAAGATTTAAAAAATATTTCCCAGCATTTCTCGTGTAATTCAACTTTTATACTGATACGTAAAATAGCATTTCAGTGGTTTTGTTTAATTAATGAAGTTGCACATGGTATTACTGTCAATCGTAATAAACATCGTCGGTAAGAAATAATTTTTTCATAGAATATTGGGGAGGGAGACGAAAATTTCATCAATGAGAACATGAAATCGTTCGAATTTGTCTAGGGGTTTAATAATCCCCCGATTTTTTGGTGCTCCGTTTTACCACGCATTAGACAACTTATTTGTCAACGTCCTCTACCTGAATAAAGCCTGTTTCTGGCGGGTCTTCCAGAAGAAAATGGTTTTAAGCCTGGGAACGCGTCTCGACTTTCGTGCAGCGCGATTAATATATTTGATATTTGAAATTTTCCTTTATGCCTTACCTGTGTAAGGAGAAAAATCTACTTTTTCATCGATACAAAGGGGTTAACATTTAGAGGAAAAAAAGTAGGAAAAGGCGAAGAAAACGCTTTTGACTGACGGCGATGTCAGACGGACAAAATTGATCCTTTGACACCTAATATATCGTTTAATCCGCCTATTATTGCATTCGCCTGTACCTGCTCGTAAGGTTTAATAGAGAACGCTTTTTTGCTGCACACAATTTGAAAGATTGTTATACATTTCTGAAGTATGACAGTACAAAGAATTTCTGGTACATAACGCGAAAGGAAAAAATAATGAAGGTTAAAGGTAAAAGTTGTACGTGTTACGAATTATTTAATATATTAGAAACCTTTAGGTTTAGTGAAACCTTAAGTTTTAACTTGACTGAGGACAGTAAACTTTATGTTTCACAAAGCTGTCTATAACAATAAAGAAAATTCTTTTCCTGAATTGCGCCAAAAATATGTTTGTGTGGTGCGCTCGCCTCCTAAATGCACAGCAGATGTTTTAAGAAAGGGGTGGGGGTGTGATTATTCGTTTCAAAAATAAATGTTGTAAAATTTCGTTGCACAGTTTAACCGAGCACGCAAAGCGATTAAATTAATATTCTAACCACTGTTTGTAGTGTACTGTAGTTTTCGAGATATAGAAAAAAGTCTGCAGGAAAATAGGGAATTGCACTTTAACCTCTTAAGGGTCGTTTTCACCTTGAACAATCAAAAAGTACCACGAAGCAAGAATTACCTGATGCTTCTGCCGAGGTCCCTTTGCAATCGGGCAAGGCTTCGTCAAAAATTGGAATTGTGGGTAACCGAAATTTTCTCAAAATATTCAATGGTATAAATGAGATTTAACACCAAAATATTGCGGTTTCGTGATAATCCATGGATATAATTGTTACTACAAAATTAATGTATAGCATGAAAAATGATCCTTTTTCGTTAAGGCGTTAATGTTGCCAAAGGTGGACAAGCAGAATATTAAAACACGTTACAATTAATATAACGCACTGCAACCGAGTACAACAAATATTCAGTATTTGGTGCACAGTGTTCTAAAAAAATGTTATCAATTTCACATACAGTTGCTAGACAGATATCTACTAATCCGCGGGTAATTTATTTCAATAAACCACAGTGCTATATGTGTACCTATACAATTTATATGCGTCTAATATTAGACTACTGTATCGTTCCATTGCTTTTGTTGCGCCCTGTATATCTTAATCACCATCACCACCGTGACATATTAATTGTACTTAGGCACATTTCACGACACCATAGAATTTACGAATGACATTAGGCGAAGCTCCTTGAAAGATCCCCGACTAATACGAATCCTATTGCAGCGAATAGCGTTTAAAAAAGAAGAAAATAAAAACCACTTATCAATATTATCCCCGTATCCCTGAATTCATACGGGCGTATTTACACCGGAGGGGCGTGCAATTTTGCCATACGACGTGTAAATACAGACGTGTCATTCGACAACAATATACCCGTGGGATTCAAAAGCCTGCTCCCGATGTCAACGACCACATTATTCCGAATTTTTCGATGGTATTCCGTGACGACGCGACGTCGAGTAAATTATTGCTAAATGGTGTACCGGCGGATGTCAAGATGCGGGTCCGGTTCGGGTGGTCGTGGGATCTTTCGGCGTCGACCCTTTCAAAATACTGGAATGTGGAACATAATCTTGTTAATCGCCGCCAGACAAAACAAAGCACAGAAATCTGTACGAAGGTAACGATTCGACGATTTCTGGCTGCGCGAATCCTTTGCATTTCTCTTTCTATCCTTTTCGTTTTCACAGGTCGGTCTTGTCCGCTCAAGCCCTTGTGCATATGTATACGTTTGTTTGTGCTTTGCATTTTATTTGTTCGTATTATGTTATATTTGCAGATAGTAATTATTACGAGCTACGATCTCGTATGACGAGGTATATAATTATTAGGGTTTTATTTGAATTAAAATTGTACAACGTTTCGGTGGTATATTTATTTCATAGTGCAACTTATATACTGCGAATTTGTTTTATTATGTCTGTTATTAGTAGATGTATGATATTTATGAAATGCGATATATATCTAATATTTACATTTAATATATATGCAGAGTAGATACATAGCTATAGATACATATGTAGTATTTTTGTTATTTCATTTATTAAAATTTAAATTACAACAGAATTCGAATAGTTCTTCCAATGTAGTTGTTTGCAAATGCAGACAATTTGTTGATTAAATTAATTAAATTGTCCGTATAAGAAATATTCCCTATGCTTTCTGTAAAATAACAAATAACTTTATTAAATACTACATGCACTTTATTCAACATTTAGCTACTTATTAATACACTTTGCTTAATTTTTTTTAAACAAATATAGGTACTATAAAACATCAGCTATGTATTAATAACATATATAAAAATTCGTCTCCCACTTAAACTATATCTTCTTTAAACTTGGCCACATCGAAAAAATCTTGCAGTCGAACATTTATAAACGGATCAGTTTTGTACACTCGCTTCCGCAAGGCTCAATCGAACGATGCAGAAATATGTTTCCGAACATTTATTTAGTTAAGACCAACGAAAATTTATGAGGGTTATTGCAAACAACCATAAGAATCGACTATGGTCCCACGGCACATTCAAACGAATATTCGACGCTACGTTGCCGTGGTTCTACAATGTTTTGAGAAACTGCGGCCGCAGTAGCATTGAACGTAGACCGAGCAGTCTCGTCGAATATTCCCCTGGTCTGTCTGTTCGTAAGGATAGTAAATCATGAAATATGGATTTATGGGTCAATTTCGTGCGGCTGGAAGGTATTGCTGACCATCCGACGCTTTCTCCTGGCCAGTTCCTCTTTCACTGTTCCGTCTGTACCTTTCACGAAAGCCTTGCACAAATTGTTTAGGTATATAACTTGCATCGCCATCCTTCCGCGCACATTTCTCGGCGGGCGACATTCTTCTTCAAGAATATGTAGTCGCGTGGTACACGCGAGGCGATTTTGGATATCGGCTAGGACGATCGGTAATGTAATCTTTAATCGATAATCAAATAATTCTCCATGATTCGTTAAAGTCCGGATGATCGAAATTGTTAATTGCTTATCAATTTGTTTATAAATTTATATCGCACAATTTAATTTAGCAATTGAATCAGTAACTGGGGTAATAACGAATACGATAGTTCTTTAATTTATTCCTTCGAATTCAAGTTCGGTATTGTTTATTGGAAATAGATAGGAAATTGTGGAGAAGGGGTGAGTGGAAGAATGGCGGTCGGTTAAGAAAAGCTGTCCAAGATCAAGCCGGTGCTGTCAAATTTCTTCAAAATTATTTTTTAAACGGACAGCCTAATGTATTCTTTTGTTCGTGACGAAATATGAAATGTATGAAATTAACCATTTACAAGCGACATTAGGAAAAACAGAAGATGAGCTTTGAACGGTATTCTCCCATGGATGGGGTTTATTTCCTGTGGGTTTTGAATGGGGAAAGCAAAATTGTACTTTTGTTTATTGCTTGGATATTGCAGTGTTTATTGTATAGGATGTTTTAGTAGCATGGGTACAAAGAAAGTGGGGAATAAAATGAAATAAACTATAAATCTAGTATTTGAAAAGATATTAAAAAGTCAGTTACGATAGTTGATCTCACAATCAGTTATGCCAGAACACTATTCTTTTTTCTCACGTTGACCCAAAAAATAACATTCATTCGGCCTGTGCTATAAATCCTTGCCCGCGAAGTTCGACCGGTATTCCCCCATTATTTTGACCGTCATTACCCGACGGTCGCATTGTATAAATAGCCTGAAGTGTAGTAAAACTATTTCGCTAAAATAGCTAATACTGTGAAGGGCCTAAATGGCAAACCTATATATTTTAGATGAATTATACAGCTTAAAGCAAAATAATAATAATAATCGTAGCAATATTTACATTTTCTAATTTTCCCCAAGAAATTGCAGCGTGCCCTTGTTAAAGGAAATAGCGAAATAATGTAAACTCGCTATAAATTAGTTTATTAGATCGAATATTGAAAACCGCAGAAGAAATGATTGCTTTAAATTTTTATGTTATGAATTTTTAACTAATCGGTATTCCCCCGCACTGTCCTATCTGTCTACGTATATGTATATGGTGTAGAATATGTTTGTACAATTAAGTCAAGATGCAGCTAATCAGAAGTTAAACTAATTATATTCACCTTATGCTATTTTAATTTCAGTGCCGACGCATATTTTGCTACATCACTTCTCATAAATAAAATAAGTTGAGAGGATATGATGTGCAAAAGTTGGCATCACTACTTAGTAGTGAGCTATTTCGAAAGCCATTCTAATCGATTCCACTTCGAAATAATTCCTTCGCTTCTAATAAGTAGCACAAATTCACGCACCTAATAATATTCGCATTCCACAATACTTATTTGCGTATATATATATATTTGAAACGAAATATTAAAAAACAATGCTGCTGACTTATACTTCAGAAGGGTAGGGTACTTGACCCATCACGAATTCGCGGTAACGAGGTCCGCAATGAACGCAACGTTTACGACACGTGGCAGATTAATAAGAGATACTAAATTGCGAACAATGATGACGTCTGCGTGACGTCTACATTGCACTGTTCATCAGAGTGCGTTACACTGTTTTACTTTACAGAAACAAGCACGTAACATGATTTGTGTCGCAGACGTGATTTCTCTGTGAAAGGCAGAAGCCAAATGCGATTATGATCGCTGGGGACACGGGCAGGGGTGTGTTATAATAAAAAGAGAGTGCTGTTACAGAACTCATGTCGTGCGGCACGTGGCGAATCGTGTTCTGATATTGTATCGCTGTCTGCCACGTGACTATCGCTCTATAAATATATCGTATCATACACGGATAGCGGTGGATCGAAGAACGCGTCCGAATGTACGTTACGACCCTTAGCAGTCGATTTAGAATCGCATGCAAAAATTACACTTTTCTGACTATAACGCAGTGACAAGCGCCAATCTGTAAAACTATTGGCTGTCCAATTTATTATCTACTAAATATATGTAGACGGTCGTGTACACTCGTGTAGAGGTAACGATTTATTGCTATGCCATTGTCTATTCATAACACGTCACCGTATTATTCTACTTAGAAACAAAAATTGTAGGTACTTAGCAAATTAACGAGGACATAGACGATATGATAATGCCAGAGAGGTTACGAATTGCAATAAAAATAAAGATAGACCAGCACAAAACATTAACCGGCTTGTGTTCAAGATGTTGCATGTGAAAAAACTTTGTTATTAAAGTCCGCTCCAGTCTATCAATGTTCCTAAAAATATGAAAATATATTGGAAATTTCGGGCGGTTCTAATACGATGGCCAGAAGCTGCAATGCGTACAGCGAATCACAGATTCGTTCACATGCTTCCAAGTTTTAAAAGTAATGGTTCTACGTTTATCGTTTTCAATCATAAGACCTCTTTTACAATATCTTAGTTAACAGCTTAGCTTGTATTGCAAACCAGATTATACTCTACAGAGGAATGAATATATTAGCTTTGAGCGAACAAACGTTTGGACCACTGTATCGTCGATAATTGCCTTTCAAAATTTCACTACCAGCATGGCAATTTGCCCCTTCCGATGTATAGGTGCGCCTATTAAGCTAACGATATCTCGCAGATGAAATACTGTAACGAAATGACGAAGTACAATAGGTGTAGCATGTACCATTTGGTCTTTAAACTGGCGAACAAAGTGGATCAACATGGTCGAATCGTGAAAACAGGAGAGTCCCTGACGTCGTACATACGTGTCTGTTAGGGGTGTCAATTTATCTAGTGGAAGTCCAGTTTGTCCCTGTTTGTTTCCAGGAGAGCTTTATTTGCAGCACACAAGGACCACGAACGACAGCGACTGCTCGAGGGTGACGAAGTGGACTGGAGGATAAAGCCCATATAGGAGCGTGGAAAAGTGGACGCTTCGCGTTATAACGACGTCCTGATGCCAGCTTCTTGTTTCAGAGAGGAGAAAAAAGGTCGGTAACGAGGCACGACAACCGTAGAAACAGCTGTTTGACAAAAGCTCCGATTGAGAAACTCCTGCCCCCGAGTCGCCAATGTTCAGTTCGAACGAAAATTCGCCCGCTATTCCTCAACAATTGCAGTTCTCAGCATTAACGTATCTTTCGACAATTTAATGCTCTCCTCAGTTGATATAAATTCCTAATAATGCTCGAAAGTATCGATTCTTTATACTTAGCAAGTACAAACACGATCAATTGAGGTCCTTAAATTATGATCGTACCAAAAATGGTACTGAAAATGATTCGGATGAGCGCCTTGCATAGATTGACTTCTCTAAATTTTCGGTGGGCGTTATTTAACATAAGCAAATATTCTTATGCTTTTATTAAATGTAAGTAAAAGTTGTAGCAGTCGTTTTTTGTGCACTTAATTTCATAATGTCGTATTCTGTAAAGGCAAATAATTTTTTATTTGTTAGTAACAGTAACTTTCTA
Organism: Nomada lathburiana; assembly: GCA_963667235.1. Taxonomy (NCBI): domain Eukaryota; kingdom Metazoa; phylum Arthropoda; class Insecta; order Hymenoptera; family Apidae; genus Nomada; species Nomada lathburiana. The sequence goes on from OY763905.1 coordinate 2,372,034, forward strand.
AATACTTCATTATCTTCGTTAACACGTGACTGAGCACCTCAGTTATATCTTGACGTTCAGACTGAAGGAAAAGTCTACGATATAACAATTGAGGACATTGCAGCAAGAAGGATGCAGCTTCCATTCTTGTCAGTTTTTTTAGTTACGACGTGTAATATACGGAAGAAAAAATTTCAAATCGTTTGGCCCAGGTGTGATGTAATTCCAATGAAAACTGAGCGATTTATTGCAAATTTTTTACCTGCACCCATTCAGAGCAATAATTGTATAAACAGTTTCTTCTAATTTACTCGAAGTTGGAAAAATGGAGCTGCACTCTTCTTGCTGCAGTGTCCTCAATTGCAGTCTACAAACGTTTGTGTATTTTTGTTTTAATTTAATGTTCTTTGAGTTAGCTTCAAGCATATTAGCTTTTTATGATAATTGGTGTTCATTCCAAAATAGCGAAGTATTATTCCTAATTATTTCATTAATGTTTGATTAGTTATTGCATTGTTTATGGTTTTCATTTATTTATGCACTACAGAGACACTGTTTGACAACGCATGCGAAATATTCGCGGTATCATTATGATAATATAGAAACATTCGTGTGGTCACGACACTAATAGATCCACCGTCTAATATTCAACAAGCCCTAATATTCAACATGCCCGTACCAAGTAATGTAAATGTCTACTTTTTTCGATACATTTCGAAATTTCGAAATAAATATTTTACAACCGAATTGCTCGAGAATCGCGAAATAGATTTTGCATCACTTCCTCCACTATGAAGTTTGGGCTGGAGAATTTGACGAAGTTAGCAACCCTTCGTACTCGCGTTAAATAAAAATATAAAATATCCACTACAATAACGCGAATAACATATGCACGTATTTATCAGCAGGGATAATGTAACAATCAAGTGTTACCGATTTTTCCGATGGCGGATAACAATGGGCAATCGTGTTACGTGAATGAAGTTGTAGTCGAAGTTGTTTGAGAAACCGCAATGATTCGATGAAATAGTGCGGGGAATACATAGAGATCCGTAGAGGAGGAGATGAAATGGAATGGAAAGAGATGGTTATAAGTGTAAAGTAGGGTGCTGGCAGGGGGCCTGCGTATGTTTGGCGCACGTGCGACTGTTACCCGTGTATCGGGTGCAAACGGGGCACGAAACCCCAACAACAAGGGTGAGAACATGCCGCATAGACAAAATGTGACATCCGGACTGAGCAATTCCCAAGGTTTTCGAGGACATCGCATAACCCATTTACCCCCCGTAGCGTCTTCGTGTTCCGTCACCTTCCACGTGATTCTATTGTATTGATTCCTTTTTTTAATGATTGTAAGTAGATTTCAATAAATTTATAAATTTTCCAGCGAAGTAGCACGTGTTTTTACAAAATTTATACGCAATTAATATATTTATAATTATTTTATACTAATATAATTTACTTATTTTTTAAATTCGTTTCTGTAATGCAAATACGTTTCATTTCAAAGCATTAAAATGAAGATAGATATTACTAAAATGAGGCATTGGGACTGATTTAAGTTGTACACTTTTATATTAATAATTGTGTGCTTAAATTTATAAATTTTATTGTCAAAAATTAGATATACTTGATTATAATTATTCTTATAATTTAATATAATTATTAAAGCTTTTACATGATTTACTTTAAAAAACTATTTCTTTCATCATTAATCCTATAATATCTAAATTCCTCCGATCTATAATTAACAAAAGTTGGTAACCCAAACGGACAATTAAAATATATCATGAAATATTAATTTCATTCACCGAGCAACGAAGTAACTAAATAAAAATGCAGATAAAATGTTTATCGTCCAATCGATATCGATAATCGCAATTAAAGTTTCCCACTATTGCCCCTTCTAACGGAAACTCGCGTCGTATCGATAATAAAATGAAACGGATTGGTACGGATTGGAAGGCGAGTGAAAGAAAGGAGAAGGAAGAATGGATGACTGAAAGAGAGGGAAACGAAAGGGCGAGGACAGGGGTTTCTCGTAGACTGTAGACGATTCTACGGTATTGTTTTCGTCGAGAAGAGGACAGGACAGAGTTTCACCGCGATTGCTGTAACAGCATCGGCGTGATGAGAGACGCGCGTATCGGTAATGTAACCAATCACCGGGGTGAGTCTGTCTGGCTATAAAGCTCGGTAGCAAACCGGTGTTGGGTCGTCTACCCTCGGCGTTAGTTCGGCTACACCCGGTACGAGTTGGTTTAGCCTCGGCTCCCCGTAACGAGGAGTTTAATGACATCGTCGACGTCCACGTTGGACACGTGAATGTCAGGAGAAGTTTCGCCCTCTTCCCCATTTTCATGTATCTATGTCTAACCGTTTACAAATTTCACCTTCCCGCCCAGGAGACAAACTGACTGGCTCCGTTTAAATAAAACTGACTGACACCGTTAAATCAAAAGTAGAGAAAATTGATGAGCTTAAATTGAAGACACTTGTTTTGTTAAAGGCTATTATATATTAAATTATATATTAAAGGGGAAAAATGTCGATTTTGTATCGAAGGAGTCGTTTAACTACGATTATACTTTTTTTCTAGGTACATATTATTGTTACTACTACTCTCAATTTTTGTCAGATTTTTTAATTAGGTGGGCCGCAGTTAAAAAAATTATGTGCCTCCATAATTGCAATGTCTCAGATATTTTTCAAAATTTTACTATATTATTTTGTTTCGCTGTAGCTACCCTCCCAGTCGAGCTACAGGGTTGAAACTTGGTACGAATTGGTTTTTCTTGATAAGCTATCGAATGACACCTCACAAGTTGAATTTGGTTTAGGGGCACATTTTACCCCCCTATCCCGCTATAGCCCTTCGTTGGAACTATGTATGCAAACTAGTATAGTATATGTTATTTTTGACTACGGAGGAATATTGAATTTGTTAGAAACAAAGAGATTATTTCGAAGTGCAGCGCAGGCGTCGCATCTTAACAATTTTCTTCGTTATTAAGCTATCTGTGACGTAAATGTTATACTCATCGTGGAATTGATTAATGAATAAAGTGTATCTACACTTTTATTTATTTATTTATTTATGGGTATTAACACATTAGTGAAACAGTAGTTACATAAGAGAAAACAGAGTATTTAAATATTTGAAGACAGACAGACAAACGGTTACAACTTAACATTCCGCAAAGATGTCTTAAGTGAAGAAGATGAGCAGTTAAATATGTTGGATGAGACGTGAGCGGTGTTAACGTCAATAAACATTCTGTTGTAAGGATTAAAGTAACCATACAACGCACAAATAATTCAAAATGACTTAAGTTTCGGGATGGAGCATTGAATTTGAATTTGTTAATGATATCCGGACAGTTTATCAAACCGTTTAGCACTTTGTTAAAAAAAGGTATAGTCGCTATCTTTTTTCTATGCTCTAAAGTAGTTAGGCTTAATGTATGTGAAATGCGGTCATACTTGCGCGAGAACTTAGGAATGGGGCATGCCACATGATTTGCAGCTGATCGTAGGAATTTATGTTAAAGTTTACCACCTGTATTTTTTATTGAATAATAATATGTATTGTAAATCCTATCCCTTAGTTTATAAAAATAAATTCACAGCAAATCATCCTGCTGGGTAAAGATGAGGAGGTGAGGAGGTGGGTGAGGAGTAAATCAGAAATCATAACACTTTTATCCACTAAACAAATTATTTGTTTATGTGTATTTATTCTCGCTGTATTTCTGTATTCTGTGACAGAACAATGTAAAATAAGGTATTTTAACAAGGAACATCTCGTACCACTTTTAACTGAACCGTTCAATTATATTTTCAAATGAAACTATCGTATTTTTTCAATTCAATTCAATGGTTCTTCAAATAAAATATTTACTATAGAACAGCAACGTAAATCTCTTCAGATCTCATTACGATAAATAGAAATAATTATTAGAAATACGTAGAAACATGAGTCTCAACTATGAATGACACAATATACACGGTCTTTTTGAATGAACAACAACGATGCGTTTGTTTTTACAAGTCGCGCCGCTCCGGAAAGCTGAATTCGAGGGGTGACTTATTGTTAGTAAAACTTTCATTGTTAGAAATCGGTCAGGAATGTTTCAACGGTGTTAATTTGGAAAAAGGGACACGTGCTCGATGCAGGATCGCTCTGGTCCCCCGTGGTTAAAACAGTAAAAAGATGGGCGAGTGACACGCGGCTCTCACATCAATTAAAATAGGTAGACAAACCAAGTGCCACGGGTGGAGGATGCAAGCTAATGGTGCGTGCTTGTCCAAGTCGTTAGTGTCCAACGTTACCCCCTTATTTTTGTATTAAAACCACCCCCACCAAGCTCGCACAGTTTCCTTTATCACGGCACGACAAACGACACCGACAATCCTGCCAATTCTTCCGGAAACAATACTATCAACCGAGAAATTTTATCCCAGCAGATCAATTTGTCTCTTGTTTTGTACAATACTCTTATATATTTTTCTATGCATTCAAGTATCGTTTCAGATTGATTGTGTTAATTGTATTATCAAAAAATGATACGGTGTCAGCGAATTGCGTATTTCACAAAGGTTTTTATTCAAAATGAACAACTTAAAATCGTGAGATAAATTCCAATACTTCCTACATATGTAACTATGATACATCTGAAAAGGGGTATTTTCCTTTGGGCTGGTCTTACGAACTTCGCTTTATTTTTAATAGCCGTTACACGTTTAATGGGAATTTCAAAGCTCATTTCTGACAAGTTCTTAATTTAAACAGAGCGTGAAACGAACTCTTGTTCCATTTACACCCTGAAACCTTTTTTTCATGAACTTTAAGAATACATTGTACTAGTTTATGAATGTAAACTCAATTTTTTTTATTAAAATGATCGTATCGCACGTAACTACGTTATCACTACCATGCTATCACCTACAAATGTACAATATCTGGTCATTATTTGTAGATTTATGTTCATTTCTGTTCACTTTGAATATCGCAGGCATTTATTCTCTACATAAAATATTTATTGCCTGATCGTAATTTAAATACTACTTTAATAATATAATTTCACAACATTCACATAATCTTCACGATATTTTTATCACCTTTGCCGCATTGTATTTAATTGATCCTTCGCGTCAATAAAAACGCATGTGCAGTGCTTGCCCGTTTGCAGAGGATTTCGAGCAACACAATGTGTTAATATTTTACCATTTACGACTTGTTTTCTATTACTTTCTTGGTCATTTATGGGCGATTTTAGGCGGTTCTGCAGCTTCAATAAATCAGCAACGGGCCAGTTGTTTCCAGCGTAGCAGGAAATCGATCGTAAAATTTGATCCGAGATTTGGAAACGTCGGTCATGTTCACACTAGCCTTCTAAACGAAGTTCAAAGCCATTCCTCCTCCCATAACAATATCGGGTTCACGTTACAAGTCAGTCTACATACAATACGGCCAGAAGAATGTGTTTCTTACTGTTTGAACAAAAATCGTGCTCCTGGACATCACAAAGACACTTTTATTCGTTCCGTTATTAAGGAATATAATGAGAATCAATATTATAATAAAAAAGAAACGTGCCATTTTGTATCGTATCTATACAATTTTCGTTGAAAAGCTGAGCAAGTTATTTCGAATCGTTGAACTATTTAGTCGAAGACAGGATTTCATTTGTACAATATTATTGATTCAGATCTAAAGTCATAAAGTGCAGATAAATGTATGACTGCAGATACGATCTACATTATTTATGAGAACCTTGATAGAAATTTGTTATATCCTTAAAAGGTTGCAAATTTGTTATTTTATAATGCATACAGATATTGTACCTCAAAGCACATATAATATATCTACTATGAAAATATAATTGACACATTTTTATCGTAGATTTTGTATATTCTACATATACCTTGGATAAACTCTAGTGATACTTATAGTAGGTACTTAGGTACTTGTATTATATAATAATATGAATACGCTCCTTCCTATGTTGTGTGTAATAAAATACCAACAATATATTGTGCCCGTAGGTAGAAAATCGAGGGAGTAGATAACTGATAAGCACTGTTATTCAAAATTTTGTTTGCAGATTACATTGTACAAAGAAATATTATATAATTTGTTATTAGATATTTATTAAAAATGAAGGAATCATTTTCAAATGGAATGGATAGCAACCGTAGCTGACAATGAGATGGGCACATGCTTTATTGTACAATAGCGAAAAATCTATCAATTTTCTGCCATCTGACAATGAGATACAAAATAGAACCACTAAATTGGATTTATTTCACTTGCAAAAAGTCGAGCAATCGTATGATGACTCGACATAGAAATGAATAAACATTACGAAAAGAAAATTAAAACAGTTCACCTTAGACTTGTTTCACGAACAAATATTTTACTATACTTTCATGGATACAAACCCTTCATCCCTGTGGCACTTGAAGAAAAGAATACAGGTATTCTTCCTGTGCGCGCTGCTCCGCCATCGTACCTACCACCAAAGATAAATTCCCCCGTGTACTTCCCATCACTTCCCAATCAGCAGCCGAGAAATTCAGTTGGAAGTGCGTTTCACGTTCGATCTACATACAAGTGACTGCCAGCTGGTGAAATTGTTGGAGTGGTTGCGGCGAACGACGGTGCAGGTGAAAAAAAAAGTTGAATGAAACCTCCGTTTGGTCCAGAAAGTCACGTACGATCGACCAGGCGAAAATGATATTCAACGCGTGGAGGAACGGTTCGCTTCAAAGGCTCGTTAGCGATGGGCACCACGATGGGGGTTGTTGTCGGACGGGCAGGTGAAAAAGTTCCCCGAAGCCGGTGTAAAAGTCCGTTTGTTACAGATCGTTCAAAGGCTGAACAGATTTGCGTTACCTACATATAATGGGGCGTGCGCGCGTTTGTCCATTCTTACCAGCTTCCCTCCATCGTTGTTCCTTTTCCTCTCTTCACCGTCGGGTCCTTCTTACGAAGCGTGCTCGGCATCCGGAATAGAATACGCAAAGGATCACCGGGAAGTTTTTAACACCGTTCGGAAAACGACGTCTTAATAGACGGGGGCCAGGTGATGCGCCTTTTCTGCCTCCATTCACCGTTTCCGACAATTTCCATCGACAATCGATACAAGTTCGAGTACCTAATTTAAACTTCATTATTCGCGTGCGATTGCTATTGTGCGTTTGTCTGGTTGGCGCAGTCCAACTGGCTGGATTTTAAAAACTATTAATACGTTGCTCAAAGATCTGACGAGGTAGATTGTCTTAGGATCTGGTTCTTGAATTTTCAAGGTGGTTTGAAATATTTGGTACTCCACGTCCTTTATATACGTCTGTTATGCATGTATGTTCTTATACATTTTTTAGCAAAGTTAGAATGCACTACTATGGGATTTGAGAGGCTCCAGGAACAGTTCAATTTATTTGTCCTCATTGATTTGCAGAAGGCTTTAATATAATAGTTTATATTGCTCTACGTAGCACGCACTATAAAGTCTTTAGGTCTTATAGTCTCAAGTAAGATTTGAGCTGAAGATTTTAGAATGACACTATTATAATTTATATAAATCGAAGACAATTGTGCAAACAGATTGCCTTGGCCTTTGGGAATTACTGAGAGTTTCTAATGATAATGATTTAAAGGATGCCGAAGCTTCTCATATATACCTACGCATTCATGAAATATTGAAAATCCTTGCATTTTTCAAAATGCTTATGCCTGTCACTGCATAAATCTGAATCTCAACGAAAGAAATAGCAGGAAGATATTTATGGCGACTTGATTTCGATCATAGGACTACGATCACGAAATTGTGGTTATTGCATGTTCAATTTGCAACAGAATTGCCTTGCTGGAGGTGAAATTGAATTTCGAGGAGTGAAAATACAGATCTATCAGGGGGAGAGGAAGTTAGGTATTTAGGTGGTGGATTCACGTGGCTAGGCATCTGTCGGGCAACTTAACAACCACCCTCCTTTCGACAGCCCTCCTTCATTCCGTTTTTTTTTTTATACTGTAGCACTGCGGGATGATACACGCCTGAGACGCCCCGCGGCTTTTTCTTTTGCTTTTTCTCTTTTTGCCGACAAATAAGGGCTACTGCACGAGTATATTATGCACGTAACGAGTAATGCGCACGCGACGCAATTAAAGAGTAATAGAACTATTTTATGCAGAAATAGTGTTTACAGTTGTCCGCCCTTAAATAGGTATATACGCATTTAAATACGTAACAGTGTCGTGCGAAAAAACATTTATATATTTGCACGCACATATTTGACAGACGAGAATACTCCATTTTATCCATTTATTAGAATTGCAATAGGAATATTTATTGTACTGGTAACAGATGCAAACAAGGATATTGTATCCTTGTAAAAAAGCGTTGTATCACATCCACTGCTGCATTCCGAATTCACCGAAGGCTTGAAATTAAATTCAGAACCGCTTTCCACGCACGAGACGTCGACCATTTCGCCCCGGGACGATCTAATAAATATCGCAGAAAATTAATAACACCATACAGAAATACTTTCCGCGCTCGTTAATTCCGCCAGGTGCATCGATACTTTGAATCGCGCACTTCCGAATTTAACAAGCCCCGCACAGCAGTTATATACGCGTTCCATCCGATGTTCAAATGTTTCTTGCGGTGTTACGTGCACGCTAGTACATACTGCGCCCGCCCTTTGTAAAGAGTTTTCCATTAAATTCGTCGTTCGTGTGCCCGTGAATTGTATACAGAAACGTGTATGCGCGTGTGCGTGAAGGTGCCGAGCGTCCACACGATTTCTCCCGGTACTCTATTTAGCGCTTGTTAGCGTCGACAATACGCCGTTGCAGATCCCCTTAACGAGACCGATGCTTGCATTATGCGGCGAGGGTGTAAGCTCACCGCGTGGTCCCTGCGAGAAATACGAGCACGCGACACACAAACATCACCCACTGAATCGTTATTTCTCGAACTTCCACGAAAATACCATTCCAATGTGTTTCTTTCACTCTTTTTTCGTCCCGGTGAGAGGGGACAGCAGGCCCACTGCCACTTTTACTAACTGGCTTTTCCACATATCTTACGGCGAGAAGTCAGAATTTCGTTGAACGACAACTGCTCGCAATGCTTCGGTTGCACGTTAGATAGTTCCACTGCAATTGTTCTTCTTTAGACGCGTATGACCAGTTTTATCGCGAGCTTCAGTATCTGACTTTTCGATAATTTGATGTTTCGCGCGAGAATATTGAAAAGTTATTAAATGAAGACCTTCTGCGGTGTTTTGATTGCGTAAGGGGCGTGCAGCGAGTTTGGAAACTAATTGGAGAATGTTTCTATTGGAATTGTGATCGTTTTTCCTGGAAACAGGTAACCAGTTTTATTGCCACTTTTAATATCTGACTTTCCCATGCGTTTATATTTCACGCGAGAAGATTGAAAACTTATTTAAATGGAAACCCTTTGCGATGTTTTGGTTACGTAGGGTGCGTGAGGTGAGTTCAGTAACTGGTTGGTAAATAGCTCTATTGTAATTGTAATTGTAATTGTTCGTTTTGGAAATAGAGGATCAGTTTTATTGCCCCTATAAATTTATACCTGGATTTCCGATGATTCTATATTTTTCTAGGAAAAGTTAAGAGGCTAACGAAGGAGAATTTTTTTCAATGTTTTGATTGTATAAAGGGCATGGGGTGGGTTGAACAACTGGGTTAGTAAATAGTTCTATTGTAATTGTAATTGTAATTGTTAGTTTTTGAAATGGAAAGTCACTTTTATGACCGCTTTTTGTACCTGCCTTTCGATATCAATTTTATATTTTACGTGAAGAGATTAGGATTTTGTGGAACCGGAACTTCTTAAAATGTTTTAATTGTACAGGGCGTAGGTATAGTGTGAGCTTAGTAACTGAGTAAGGTGAAACCCGTGGTAATTGCAGGTAGGATAAAGTTATAAAAGAAAACTGTGGAAGGCTGGATTTTTATTGTCCTGTAATCTTTTTATAAGTGCATCGATGTTGTCACAGAAAGAAAATTGCAGTTCATGTTTCACGAGTAATAATAGTTTTCCTCGGATAGATTTTTTAGGTTGTTCTATGCATGCACGAAAGGTGCAGGGAATATAATTTTTTCGAGAGAGAGGATTATACAAAACGTTGGGTAGGAAATATTGTTCTACAACAGAAGGTGGAGAAGGCACTCAAATGTCGTCAAATAATTTTGCACTGCATTATTGATCTTGCAAAAAATTTCTGTGATTTATCGAACTAAATCATAACTTTTCCAAATTCTTTTTTGCACACCAAAAACTACCTATTTAACTATTGCTCTGCAAGTTTTCATGATTAGGATCGAGTTATCTGCTATCTATAATTTTGAATTTGAAAAAAAAAAAATGTGTGGCTCTATTTAAGAATAAGTATGTGCAATTACATTGTATCTATAAATGCATCGAAGTGCTTGTTAAAAAATAGCGCCGCTGGAGTTCGTCACATCTTGCAGAATTGTCCTTTTTGATTTGCTCCATCCTCTGTAATTACTAATTAACATAACATGGGGATTAGTTGAACTCACAAGGAAGGTTATGCAACCCGAAGATTCAGAAGATATGAAACTTTGCATACAAGTAAAGTATGTCTCCATAATGCAACCCTATTTTCCGTTCGTGCCATAATTCGGTTTTAAGGGGTGAAATCAGACCGTGAAAAAAATTTAGAAAGTTCTTTTTCGTGAAATATGTCAAGAACGCTAAGAGATATTTAAAAAAGGTATAAACAAAACATGCAGCGCTTTATTGCGTCTATCAAACTGCATAAACAAATTTTTTTAAAAAACCTGGACCTTTTCATTTTTTTTCGTGGATTTTTCAAAAATCATTTTTACGCAGTTTGGAGAAGCAATAAAGCGATGCAAGTTTTGTTTAATCATTCTTCACATATCGATCAACGTTCTTGAGATACTTCACGAAAAAGAGCATTCTGAATTTTTGTTCAAGGGTTGATTTCACCCCTTAAAACGGAAGTACGGCTCGAACAGAAAATAGGGTTGCATTACGGATGACATACTTTACTTGCATGCAAAGTTTCATACGTTTCTGAATCTTCGGGTTGTCTAACCTTCCTTGTCAGTGTCATGCAGATTAAACAAGATAGTTACAGATAAAATTATGAATTACTACATACATTATACCATTACTATTCAGTACTTTAATTAAGTAGGTAATATCCTAACGTGATTTTAGGTGGGAATAAAGTGTTTTCGTTTCAGCTTCTTGAAAGTTATCTGGTATGGCAGTACATTTCTGTATATTTCGGTATTTTATTATCGTGAATATTTCTCATTTATACGCACACGTATGTGTAGACAAATGCGTTATTATCCACTTATTAGTTGTTCTTGCATTGTCCAAAATGTCTCCACATTTGTTTGTAAAGTGTCCCCTGTCCACCCTAACAAATATTTCTGTTTCATTAGCGATTTCCATCCGAGGATCAAAGGCTATATTTTATTAGATAATATCGAATTATGAGCGCTTGTAATTAACGGTCGAAGTCATTCACGGAGACTGAGTTCACATGGTCATTAAGCGAAAAGAAATATGCAAGTGAATAAACTGTACGACGTGTCACATGATACCAGTCTGCCATTCGAACAGACTTGTACAAACTAATTAGTTGCCACAGTAGATAGTGTATTTATATCGAAACACGTATGACTGTCAAGTTTGCCTTGCCTTTTCTCTCTTCACCGGCATTCTTCTCGCCATTTCCACCATTTTGTTATTCTTCTTATTACACATTTTGTGATGAATTGGGTTTGACTAGCGAAATACATGTATTATAAAGAAACGATTGTCGGTGTACGTTGAATAAGATTTTTGCAATTTTACCTGGAATATTTGCTTGGCAAACGAAATTATGCAGGCACGTATCAAAAAATTATACAAAGTATTCCGTTCGATTATTGCAAATGTATTTGCAATTTCTCTCCGCAATATTTCAAATTTTTTGAAATCGATTATTGTTAACGAACGTTAAAGAATAAAAGAAATAACAACACACGCACCAACGTAGTAAAAAGAAAAATCATTTCACAAATACTCTTCAAAATGGTTAAACTTTCAGTTAACATAACAACGTTGCATCGCATAACGCATATTCTTTTTTTTTAATATTATTCATTGGAAACTATTTGAATGGAGAATATCGTAACCTAGGCAATAGAGATTTAATGCTTTATTCTCACGGCGTATTCCTCGTCGTTCAAACATTATAATACCAAATAAATAAATTACAACACCATCGTGCCACAATAGCAACAGAAAATTATCTCGGAAAGTGACAAACAAACAATGGAATCACAAAAGTAACTTCTCCTTCCCCCGGAGTCCTACAGTATTGGGTCTAATTATAGTTAAGTGGGAATTAGTCGGAAGAGTTAGGAAAGGTTTAAAAAGGGGAAATGTAGCAGCACGTCCGTTCTCGAAGGATTAACCTCTTTGATGTATAATCGAGTGCTAAGAATGCTATTTGTAAAAACTTCTGTCGAAGCAGGCGTTTCGTTTTTCGTGCAAGGTGGAAAATGTCGTCCCAGTTACGGCCCGGTCGTAGATCTGAGGGATTTGTCGAGCTGCCGACGAAATGTGAAGCACATTTTGAGAAACGCGTGTGTTATATATTGGTTCCGGTTCAGTTTACTTTCAACGACAAGCTGGATTCTGTTCGCCATGAATCTTACACCCTCGCATATGAAAACAAGTTCAACAGTTTTTTTCCAATCGCTGCATATCCCTCTGTTTGAACACTAGTTATTAAATTATTTTACACTGGTGTGATGAATCTACAGCACCGGGTAAAACTATAAATAACGTAGAGAACTATAATTTTTTGACGTAACGTTACGTGGGCAGAATATGGATTTCCTTAAACTGTATTTCCTCTTTTGTTATACAAGAATGTATAACAATTATTTGTTAATTATCGCCACACTCGTTGCTAGAAAGATCAATTACCAATGTCAGTACCTCGTCGTTATCGAGGGGTATGCAATGAATGCTCGTGCTTTTATTACAAAATTTTATTTTACTCCTCGTATCTGTCAATTGTATTTACATGCAGGCAAGTGATCTCATAATTAGTTCTATCGAATAAATGCTGCTATAGCTTTGGGCGACAGAATTCTTGGGTGACTTAACCTTTGTCGTAGTAATTCTCTATTTTTAATAGTTTAATGTTGCAAAGAAATCCATATTCTTCGTTACTTAATACATCAAATGATATAGAATTTATTAAGATCAAGTCCGTATAGTTTTTTTTTAGGTACGTACTGTATATTATTTTGCGTACCTAAATTGTAAGTTTTCACCCATTTATCTGTTATCTATTTTGCAACTGTAATAGAGGATGGATAACATTTAAGAGCACGTGTAATAGAAAATTATATTTCGATCAGGAAACCTCTAGGTTTCACGAATGGTCTAGATTTTTATTTCGTATCCTAGCTGCAGTCCACTATTTACTATTGTCATTCAGTTTAAAAGCATTTGCAATCTTTAGTTTCCAGATGATAAAATTGCGAGTAACGGGGGTCGAAGTTAACGAGGGTTGGCCAATAACGGGAAGGTTCGAGCACTGTCCTATATTTTCTATTTAAATTGTAAGAACTTTACCGTGTGCTTAGTTGTTGTCGAACTGACACCTTTTATTCTGACGATGAGTACTGAAATAATTCGCAGCAAGTACAAAGTTGATCATAAAAGTAACCGGCCGTGCAACACAATTAAAATGCCTCATCCACTTGTTGGTCATTTATAAAAACAACGTTTCGTAATAGCAGATGGAGGTGATATGTATTTATTGAATAGTGAAAACAAAAGAAAAACAATTTAATTGTATTTGACATGGACCCATCATGAAAGCAAGTAATTTGAGGATCTCTTGCAAATAATTTTGCGATAGGTACGTTAATATTATCAATAAATCTGTTTCTTAAAATATTAATATTTATCGCTATAAAAGTATTAAACGGATGAAAGAAGAAATGTACAATACAGAACAGGAGAAAGAAGTTGTAGATATCAAAAAGATAGCAAAAAAAAAATACGTGCATACATAGGTTCTACATAATTTTCTTCTTCTATATAATTCGTTTGAATGCGACCCTTTGCAGGTATATTTTTCTGCTAGATAATTCGTGATCTTTGTAATCCATCGAATTCAGTGCAACATTGCTTCTATGAAATAAGTGCTCGTGTAGCTTTCATTGATGAAAAAAAAAAAAGGAAGGAGTGACAAAGAATATCAAGACATCGATTTGTACTAGATTCAACTGTTGTGCTTTCAAAAGAGTGACTCTGAAACTTTCTTGCCACAAAGTGATGGATCATCCGATGATCCTTAAAAGAGGCTTCAGGAAAGAAAACGGGTCTTTGTGAGCGTGATTTGCATGCGAGTCCGCTATGAATGCTGCATGATTGCCTTTGAATCGTGGAATCTCTCCTCCATGGGAAACATCTCTTGCCACAACCGCCAGTTTTTGAAACATTATTATGTACTCGTTGAATCTGTTATTCATAATTCTAAAGTTACTGTGCCCCTTTTCGAGGGCGTGCAGATAGATTCTATTATTTTCTTCGTTTCTACTTACAAAATTCATTTTATGAGAAGAAACCAGAATTTTACTATAAGCCTTTTCATATTATTTTTCGCGAAAAATATTTTTTTCGGCAAAATCAAAATAATATTTTTCGACAATTTCTCACACCCGTATTATAGATCATAGAGAGCCAATCAGCTTTTCCCCTGTATCTTAAACAGTTTCTTACTTATTCACGATAATATGAAAAGTCAAGATTTCTTTGGAGGGATGGTTTCCCCCGTAGGACCGTTTTTCAGCAGGAAACAAAAACTGTATCGCTGTTAGCATAGTATCGACGACATTTACGCACCGTTTCAGATTTTTCTGAATTTTCGAATTGCCGAATTTTCCTTGCAAGTCAATTTTAATCATTTAATCGGGTAGGTAAATATAGTAACCGTTACAATGAAATTACGCCCAAGTGATTGGGCATTAAAGGCATTAAAGACGCAACTGTCCAATACTCTTTAGAGCCCTACAGTTCACAACTTCCGCAAAATTATTTACAAACATAATTGTCGAATACTATGACAAATATTGTACTGGTATGCCCCGTATAACATGGTAGGTAGGTTCCAAAAAAAAGCGGTGCTAAGCGAATTCGTGTTTAGATTTTAAAACTTAACAAAGCCATATTATTTTATTCCCATTCTAAACGTATTACATGTTTCCTTCCTCGTCGCTGCCAATCACCCTTAAACGCGGACACTTTCCTTTTGGCGAAATATTATTATCTTTCCCTTAGAAGTCTGTCATAGGAGCGCCGCGTTGCACGGAAGACGTGGCCAATTTCCCAATCGCGTTAGAGCGAAAGCGCGTTGCAAAAGTTCCCGGTCACACGGGGAATACCTGTATGCAGGACCTTTCCTGGGTTGTTGTCCGCCCAGGTGGTATAAAAATACCGCCGCCCCCATTAATATATTAATATTGCACCAAATTTTACATTTATTAAACGGTCTGCGACCGCCCCAGGTGCGGGGGCACCTTTTGCACCCCCGTCAATCCATTTTTATTCCACTAAAGACAGAACCATTTTCTTGAAACTCCACAGTTACTCGCAACTACCAAAAAATTATTTATAAGCATACACAACTGTCTAATACTATGGCATATAATATACAGGGTGTTCCGTCTAACGCGACGCACGATTTTTCACCCATCTGCAACCATATGACAAAAAATGTTTGGGACAAAAGTTGCTCACCGAAGAGATTGCTGAATGTTTCATGGGGATATTTGGAGTACGTTGTATTTCAATCAGCAATTAATAGTATTGAAGAATTGCAAGGAAGAATCATCTCAGCATGCAGAGCTGTGGATCCAGCGAGTCTAATTGCAGCAACACGTTCAAACTTCTGTAAACGAGCAGAATATGTATTGCGTCGGGGAAGGCGGAACGCATTTCGAACGTGCAATTGACAAAAGTGCATTTTTCTTGTGTTCTAGTCGCGTGTTTTCATTCGGTAATCTCTTCGGTGTCAAATAATGTTCACACTGTCTCAAAGTCAAGTACGACTAAATATTAGTATAAATATTTCACATTTCCACTACTGCAAAGCGAGTAATATGTTAATCAAAATATCATGTCATATGTGCTTCGAATTCGTCTCGATGTCCTTTGTAATATGGTAAAAAAATAAATATGTGTTCCTATTTGTTTTACCCAAGGCGACCTCGATTTCGCCACGAAAATGAACTCTTTTCAAAATTTTCTTTACTGATATGTATTGCACGCCCGTATACCCTGCAACTTATGTTCCAAACTTTTTTTTGTCAGATGGCTGCAAGTGGGTGAAAGATCGTCCGTGCGCGTTAGACGGAACACCCTGCATAGACACAGCTTTATTTCAATAAGGACGGAGCCATTTCCCCGGAACTGCAGAACATCATTTTACACACTCCATCACGGGATCCCGGCAGCGACAGCAGTCCTCGGAGTCTTGTGACACAGCGGGAACACGGATCGGAAGTGGAGACGCGTTCAAAGCGCGTGTCAAGCGTGATAATCGAGTTGTCGGCAGGAGAAGGCGTTGCTACCTCGGTTGGTCGTCCGTTCTGCGCGATCCTGCTGCGCCAGGAGTCCCAAGAACGGGGGCCGGTGCTCGTAAACCAAACGGGAAAATGGTCTACCCCGGAGTCTCGCGTTATTCGCAATTTCAGGGTACATGAGCGTCTCGCGCCGCTCCACAATGACCATCGCCCGAACGCTTCTACGCCGGTTGCGTCCAGCTCGCTTTTCCTGCTGCGAGGAGGGACGAGAAACGGCAAGGTCGTGGGCCCCTTCCCGCAGCGGTACACCGAGCAATAAAGTTGCACATTTGTACGCGTTTTAACGGTGATGCATAAAAAAAGATTGGTTTTTTTTTATAACAATTTACATAGGAACGTGAAACCAGTTTATGGTAGATCGATGCTTCGGAGTGCAATGAGATTAGAACGGAGCAAGGTCAGTGTCAAGTAAGTTTTCTGAGAAAGGGGGATAGGTATGTTTGTTCAAAATTCTTCATACGCAATATTTGTTGTCAGATTTTTACCTTTCGAGTAGATAGGCTGAAGGCGTGTTTTTTTAAAGCAAAACATTATTTCGTTGTTAAATTTATGCCAGAAGTAACTGATAGGTATCTATAATGTACGAAGACTTTGAAAATTCTGATTACATGTTGCATTCAATTCTAAACTTTCATAATTTACCGAATCGCCCATTGAAGGTATTGGCATAATGTGAACGGTATTACAGAAGCATCTGCTGGAAGAGAGGCAGGTAATAATAAATTGCAAAAACGTACGTTAGGCTGCATTGAAATAAATTTTGAAAGCCCTCCAATTCGATCGAGAACATAAGAACACACACGTTGACCCTCTAAGGTTCATTTTAAGCGTATATTGGAAGGAGGTATGTAATTAACTAGGAACTAGGACAAGAAATTAAAAAGGTGAACAGCAATAGGAAATAAAAAAATATTCTTAGTACTATATCCATGTTAGTTTATTATTGTTGTTAACATATTCATTATATTATTAATATTTATTATTATAAGTTATTTTTTCCACTCGACAGTACTCATTCAACCATTAATATTATAAAATAAAAAATACAATATCTACAGAACAAGAAATGGAAACGGTACATATTACCGCTTTCGGCTGCATTGAAAATAACTTTAAAGGTCCTTACATTGAACCTAAAAAATAGGAACATCGGCAGGAATCTTCTAAGAATTTTCAATTTGAGAAGGGTGTTATGGCCGAAATACATTCCAGACCGTACTGTGTACAATTTTTACAATTTTCGATATTACCAGGATATTCGTACAGAGACTTTCCTATCCATGTGTCCTGTAACGAAATGAAAAAAGAAGGGGATTCTCCAGCGACAGTTGGTTGTGAATCGGGAGTATCGGTCACGGGCGAAGGTTGAGGCACCAGAAGGGGATTGATCATTTTACGAAAACCGACACGGTAAATGCCGAGAACGCTGTGAAAGCTGGCTGTGCCTGGCGCGCGTGTCCTGGGAACAATGCTCCAGAGATCCTGGTGATTTTCCTCAGCGTGGTGCCTTTTCTACGCGACGTTGAACATTCTATTGCCGGAAATTTGTTCCGGAAGGACCGATCGATGATAACCCGGAGAAGGGCTTCCGGAGAACGTCCATGAAACCAATGCTATTGTCGCGACCCTGTCTAGCGTAAGTATTATTCGAAGTTTCTCAATATTTCTAAATATTTTACACAATCGAGCGTTAAGTTCTGGTATCAGGTGTACCAATTAGTGATCCATTATTCCGTGACCTCTTGGCAAAAATAATTGTCGCAATTTTGTTTGGTCTGACTTCTAGATTTGTTTTAGAATTTAGGATATTAACATTTTCAGTTCGATCCGTTCCAGACCCGAAATACTCCGCTTAACAAAGAAATACGAAAAGGACCAATGAAGCAACGGCACTTACTACAAATTACTCCAAATCGTTTCAGGACGCCTTGCTATTAACGAAGAAAATTGGCAAAGAAATAGTCGATTACACGCTGGTAGTCTACATCCAATATTAGAATAAAGGAAATCAATATTTTACAAACCGCAACTTCAATATTAATATTTTCAAACGAACAGTTCACATCTTTTTCTTCCATTTTAGGAAGCCCGTAATTGTATCAACTAACGCGGACCAATTTCCGAGTAGATAAATGTTTCGGAGGGAACACGAAGACTGGCGTCGATATCCCAGGAATTGAAATTCGTGTTCTAATTGTGATTCACAGCGAGCATCGACGACCCGACTGGTCCTGGCCCCTGCCTACTGGAATTAATCAACGGCGGATCTTCAAAGATTTAGAGGAGCTTACCCTTCGAAGTAGTTTGTTTATCGTCGGCGTGTCGGTAGTGCGGCTTTGCTCGATCACTTCCTTTTTTCTCGTCGAGAATTCATCCGATCCAATAGCGCCGGTCGAGTTTCCTAGAAGCTTCTCGCCTCTCTGATCGGACTACCAACTGACAAGCACCAGCCCTCCTCTTCCGGGGGAGCTTTGTCGTGTTTTTTCAACCAAACTTCCAAGTATTTTCGTTTAACTTTGATTCATACGGTTCGTGGATGTTTTCCTCGTAAATCTTACGCTTAACAGATTACTCTCATAACGATGCTGTATATATTTGCGTATCAACATCAAAACTCTCGCAGGCATTCTTTGAATAATTAATAATACAATTGAAGATATCAGACTATGATGAAGCTGCGATAGCCCTGTCTCACTTTGCGTTGTGACAGAACAAAGAACACGGTAATAGAATAAATTGAAAGTATTCAATAAGTGTGCTAATGAACGTGTGCTCAAGAAGGCTGTACTGATTGGGTTGAACATATTTTAAATCACTCTTTTTTTGCACATCATTCTATTGTAATAAAATAGAATGCAAGCTATTGGTTGGCATGTATAGTAATTACTGTAATGAACGTCAACTTCAATTTCTGTCCAACACGATTATTGTTAAAGTTACACGATGGTATTTTAGTTTCTTCGTTTAATATTATTAACATCATATAGACATTGTTGCAGACATTTACGATGACTTTTAATAAGACAGAACAACAGTTATACATGATATCTTTGTTTAATTTCCATTGAACCACTTCCGTTTTCATAACCTGCCTAACTTACAACTAAATATATCGATTGTTCTAGTATTAAAGTTACTGTGCACTGGAATATCTTCGAATATATTGGCGCATAGGTATAATATGCTTCAACAACATTGTTGACAAGTGATTCCCAAGCAGCTAAGTGACATATTATTGCACACTAACTTTCGGGATATTCATGATCACGTCGATATTTTTTAAAGATTTGACTTTGCTGCATCCAATGCAAATTTCCTGTAATCATAACGTCCTCGACAAATGAAGGTAATGTTTTTATAATTTCGTGACACGGAACCTAGCATTGCCACGCAATTATTTCACTTTTCGATAAAAGCAAATAGGAAAACGCTTAAAGGAGTAACAGCAATTACTTTATAACAAATAAATTGTATCCGAATATGCCGCTGTTAAATAATACAATTATTGAAGAAATCGTGCATTACTTATTGATATATAGCATTCTAAGCTGCAAAATTGAAATATACATATAACACCTACAGATCTAGTTTCATGCAATATTTCACAATTTCGTATACCGTGACCGTACATCTAGGCTTATGGTATTTTAAATTAGGAAATAAAAATTACCTATGTATCTATTGCATCATAATTTCGTCCAGTTTTGTACAGGTATCATGATACAAATATCGATTTAAAGGTATATCTCTGAAACAGGGCATTATTATTATTTGTTATCATCATTGGTGAAATTCAATTGAAATAAAATAAGCAGAAAGACAGTAATCTGTCTTTTCTTTGTCTCGCAGGTATTTAAATATTCGACAAGAAGATATTGTCTATTATTCCAAGTAAAACAAACCGCGCACACCTTGCGCCTAATAATAATCATTGCGTTGAAAATAAAAAGTTATTTTCGAGTGCTCGTTACGAATAGAAAAGGCAGGTGGCAGTCGGCCAGCAGGATGATATTACTCGACAGGTTGAGATATCCGGGGGACACGATGACGTCCCGCCCCGACGTTTCACGGGTCGCGATAAAAAGATGCAAGCACGGTTGTTATTGCACCAGGAACGACTCGGCTCTCCCGCGGCGGGATTCTCAGTGCTGAGTAAACATCGAGTGGACGTCTAGTTAGTTTACACTTTGTTTGCGGGGATGTTAGCAAAACACGCGAACACTTTGAACCACCGCCACCAACCGCGAACTACCAATGTAAACTTCTCTCCTCTCCGTCGTCAGCAACATTTTTTCGTCATAGCGTATCTCGAGTATTCGTGATCGTCCATACTTCACGCGTTCACTCGTTTGTCCTAAGCGTGTGCGTGACATGCGTCAGGCGAGCCACCGTTTCTTCTTTCTTTCTCTCGTTCTTAAATGAATAGGAAAGACTGGGGCAAGGCCGGAACGACAAGTGAAACGACCCGTAACTTTAACAGTAATCGAGTAGAAAAAGATTGAAATATGGTTTCGTTAGAAGAATGTCTTTATTAAACGATAGTTTGCATCCCATTTTATTAAACGAAAAGGTAGCGTAAAAGGAGTAACGATTTTAAATATGCTAAGGAGCCGTTCATTGGCTAACGGCAAAACGAAAATAAGGTAATTTATTTTAAATTAGGACAGTTTTAAGGGTCATCAGGCGCTTTGGCGATATTTAAAACGATTCGAAAGGTGGAGTTAACCGATTTGGCTGATGTGCGGGCTCACCTAGGAATAGAATTCATCCAGTTCTTTATAGTCCCAATTAGTGCAGCCTTCCCGAGTTCACTTAATGTTAGAACAAATTAGGCCTTCGTTTAATTTGGTTGCACGATAGCATTCTTGACAGTAAACTCAAATATCTTCGTCATTTCTGTTATCATTATTTGCATCGTCACTGGTCCCGTTGTTTTTTATATTCTTTGTTCATTCTTACGGTTTCCTTCAAGTTCGTGTCTGGCCGTTTTGACATTAATTTTGATATCTTCTTCCTCGCCATTCTGTTCGAGACCTTTTGCCCCAGCGTGCATGTTTTCATGCCATTGCAAGCTACCAGCAGTACCCTGGCGATTACAAAAAAATATCTGTCAGTTATTTGCGCTTTAGCGTGCGACAGATAATATAATATGCACCAAAAAAAATACTAACCTGAATACTGGCCATAATACGGGAGTTCTTTAATGGCAGAAAATTGAAGCACAGAAATTAACTGTAGCAATCATTGGTTTATAGCGATTTGCTTTTATTGATGAAACATTACACAATAGGACGCTGTTTCGTTGCGACGCAACGGCGCCAGACAATTTTTAACCGAGTTACAAAATAAAAGCATGCCCGGTTTTTCCTCGGTACCCGGTTTTACCCGGGTCTCCCCCAGACATTGCTTCGACTAATTTGGTCTTTTTTTTATTCATTTATTGTCAATCATATAAATCGACATCAGCTCGTAAAAAAGGGTTGTTTTATTTTAGCTCGAAAAATTCAATAGGTGTTGTGAATAGGTGACTTGGAAAGTGGATGCGCTGCAGTTTCTTTTTGTACCTATGCACATTTGTCAATAAACAAATGTTGGTAACTAGTTTAACTCGTTTATCGATGCAGCATTTATATTTTATCATATTTTGTTAATGTTAAGTATTCTGACGAAAATGCTGCATTTTCAAAAAGGAAGTCACGGGTACTTTGGAATGACGTTAAAGCGAACATTTAAAGTCACGCACTACTAAATATTTGTATTAAAAAATTGTCGCGATAAAAGATATCTTAAAAAGACTGTATGCGTGTATGTGGCAATAGATGTCGGAGATGAGAAAAGCATATCAGTGCGTGAATTTAATATATCAACCTGGTAAGATATGTATTTCCAAGATCAAATAAAAGCAGTCCTTGCACTTGCTCTGAAGAAAATAAAGAATATTCAAATCCTGAAGATAGAAAAACGTAACTTTCAAGGAAACTGTATCGGTATCGAAAAATCAGTGTTGGTGGTGTTTAATTTTTAAAGACTCCGATAATGGTTAGATTTTTCCTTCACCACCTTTTTCACTTTAAGTTATTACAGGTATTCTATAGATTATAGATAACGATGAAAATGATATATTATCATTGTTTTGCAGTAAAATGAAATGCATATTATTTTTTGTTACTTTTTAGAAAAACTATTTATTTAAATTTAACCTTTCGTTTTGGTTCCGTATACCACGAAAATTGATTTACTTTACCTTCTTTCTATAAAACTTGCTTTACGTTCTATTCTAAAACCATCAATCGGGAATTTCAAAATATTAATGTTCAAATTGCCCCCAATTCGTATCGCTATATGTATATCCAATGAATCTTCAATTGTCCACAATAATTTAGCGAGCAATTGAAAATATATCGCTTTACGCAAACTTACTGTTCGATGTCGATTTACTCGAATAAATGCGATTAAAAATATGAGCACGTGCGTCGAATTCCTATTACGGCGTTTAGAAAACAGAGGCTACCGGTGTTGGCGTGAAATGCTTTATGCTCCCCTCGAAACAACGTTAACCGCTCCATTTAGTTTCGTGTAAGCACACTGTTCAATCAAATAAACCAGCGTCTATGGTTTATTTACACGTTGTTGCTTTAAAGTACCGTAGCCAGCAAGATGATAGTCTCCGATTGTTACTTAAGCCAGATTTCGTAGAATTGCCGAGTCGACAGACGTAAATCATATTTAGCGAGATTAGAATTGGAGTTATGAGTGGAGGGATGCGTTCATCGGACGATTAGTTGATTCATGCATTCATTATTCTATCACCGAGAACCATTTGCAAGCAGAAAAAAAGCTGACAGTGTACACAGCGCCACCAATCGACTACCAAAACCTTTTCAATCATATTATCTTACTTCATTTCATGCTAATAATTGATAAATAATTGATGCTACTTTAAAATTATATCGCTGAGACGTTCATTTATTTTTGCGTCTTGCATCATTTCGTAATACGTTTGCAAAATATAATTAATGCGCACTGATTAATTAATCGAGAACGGAATTTCGGGTTAGAATGGCCCAATATCGAGAGAACGCAATTGATAAACAAATACGAATTTGGTTACAGCCGGGAACTATTCGTTTCTACGTATCCAAACGTTATGATTCGAATAAACTGAACAAAAATTACTCCTTCACGATCGCCGAAAAAAAGGAATTCACTCTCGCGAAGTAAATAGTTGTTTTTTAAATACCCACATAAAATGACTGGCGGAGGCTCATGAAATTTCCACGATCGCTGGTCCGATTGACCCAATCTCGAAGGGGTTAAACCCCTTTCCACGGGCCTGCGTCATTAAACAGGTAGTTCCGCATAAAACCGCTTCCAAGCATCGCCGGTTTTCCTTACCGCGATGACGCTCGTTAAAAGTATGTTTTACGATCCGCCGAAAGTTCGGTAAACGCTGCATCAAGATTTAAGTATCTCTTTCGGCGTGTCACGCGACCAGAGGGATCCCCTAGATTCCTAGATTCCTCGATTCATTCATTCCGCCTCGAGTAGACGTCCCCGCGGCGAGGTTGAACGTCGTCCCCCCTCCCGTGACAATGTCTGACAATGAAACGACAATATCTGCCCTCTGCGAAGACTACTTCCTGTTTCGTCGAGCCCGGGCGGGAGTTCCGTAACGCGCGCCAGCTACGATTTTAACGACTTCATCTTCCATCGTTATTCCAGTTACGCTGTTCACGACGCTATTCGTTCCCTATTGAAACGTTGCCGGCCGGTCTCGGGACGAGAAAAGACGCGCGACCGCGTTTCCTTCGTCGTCGAATCCGCAGCGGGATGCACGTGAGTAGGCCAATGTATTCGCAGAGTGGCCCATTGTGGCGGCCTGTCCGGTTTCACTTCAGAAGCTGAGAATCGTACAAAACCTCAGCGGAGGCTTCCTCTTTATCCAATCATCTCGGTATTCACGCCTCCGGTGGTGCATTATTCGGCCGGTGTGCCCACCTCGGCACCTTTCGAAGCTGTCCTCGCGACACCACTCTGATAAATAGACCGGTAATCAGCGGCGAAAATATCTCCGCAAAGTGTCCGCCTAATTTCCAGCTGGAGCCTCGTAATAAACGTCGCAGCTGGAGGTGCTTCGTTTTATATCCAGCCCATCATGCCAAGAGGTATTGTAATGAGGAATCGAGCGATCAATCTTTTTCTTTTTCAGGAACCTGCGCAGCTTTCGGCGAGCCGGGCAGGTTTGATGGTTAGAGAATTTCTGCGCGAGCGTCGATTTATTCATCATCGGTTTATGAGTAGGTGTCTGATTGCTGCGATTCTGGTCATTTTAGTAATGGAAATATTGGATACCTACAATATGTATTGTTTGGAGGACAGGCGAAGGAATTATTATCGTACGTAAAACAGAGTGGCAAGTAATTCATAGGTTTTCTTGTTAATAGTTACTAATAGTTTTGATATTTAAAAAATGTACAAATTTGTACATCGTCGACAATATATTACAGGTATGCTCTTGGATATAAAACATTTCACTGATAATAATTTCTAATACGATAGCAGCACGAATGATTATTCAATTCGTATAATTTTCAAGAATTACCGTACGAATTTTTTAATCGAAACGTGCCATCTGATGAAGCTGGCAAATAATTTCAACATAAATCCATTTGACGTAATCTTTGAAGTAGTCAACAAGTTTAAGCAAATTGGAGTAGGACGAAAGGTCTTTTCGAACGAAACTAATCCGACTGTATCGAGGTATTTTTGAAATCAGAGGAACTTCGGTTCGAGGTGAATCGTATTGTATGTAGAAAAATAGTTGCCGAGCTGAATCTCGTTTATGCACATCTTGCCGGAGCTCGTGTCTAAGGAAATGATCGGATTACAGACAAAGCTCCATTGTGTTCATAATATGAAGGAAAGCAGTGCTGTATCTTCTGAGATATCATCTACGGCGTATACACGTGATATCGAATTACGAGGCTGTCTGGACTTTTCGGTTTGTTACATACAAAAACACTATGTATCAATGGGCTTGCAAAAATGTTAGATTTCGTTCCCAGCCTTTTAGATCTGACTACAGATTGGTCGTTGGATGCTTACGCAATCAAGACTACGGGACGGTTTAAACAATTTATTGCTGGCATTGTTACTTGAAAATTTCAAACGACATAGGGGAAAGTAGGGTGAAACGGGTGGGCAAATGGGACATCGATGTTTTTCTTAAATAAGCGGTCCAAGCGAGCTGGTGTCGCGTGATATAATACTAATTAGATATATATTATTATTATATATAATATTAGATATAAGACTAAGTATAGTAAAGTATATCTAATAACTATTAGATATAAGACTAATTGACGGTTCGTGATCGGCCATAGACCACTGAACAAATTATTTTTTAACGCAGAGAGTTGGAAGAATTTTGCGCGTTGAAATTTCGACGTTACATGGGGGTTTTAACCATTTATTTTTTAAACTTTGGAGAATTGAAAAATTGAAAAATGTAAATACAGAGTTGGATTCAATGTTTCTTAGACTGTATCTTTCACGGCTGATTCGATTCGTTATCTTACGCCGAAGGGTAGATTTTTAACTTTTATTGAGTAACTACACGCGGGTCAAAATGGGACACCGTATGTATAGGGAAGAATGAAAATGTGTTTTATTGTCAACAGGTGTCCATTCTGTCTTACAATTTTGGATGAAAGAATATAATATATTTATATTATTTAGTTTATTCATTTTTTTAATGCAATAGAAAACATAAGAAAAATGGATTCGGTGCATGGAATATCCAGGGTGGGCATACGAAGATTGCACTAGCACTGAGAAAGACGACGATACGTTAAGTTAATAATTTTTATTTGAAAAAGGCAAAGATTTTTTACTTTTATATGGTTTTAAATGAGTGTTCCCTTTTACCTTATCATTTGAGCAGAGTGGATACTACAATACTTCCAGAAAATTTTTCCTCATCAAATTGGTTCATTTTCTTAAGATTTCTACCCGAGCGGCATGCTTCTATTGACTTTTGATTTTTTTATTATTCTTACCCTACTTTCCCCTAATACCTACAGTTTCCTGCAATATTTCATAATTTCGTATTAACATTTTCGTTGCCACTGTAACCACATGGCTACCGCTGGTATTTTTACTTACGTAATAAACTGTAATACAGTCGAACCTCGATAACTCGAATCTCAAGGGAAGAGAAAGAAACTTCGAGTTATAGAGGTTTCGTGTTATCGAGTGTTCGAGTAAAAGAGGTTTAACGCACGAAAATTCGACTTATGGAGGCTTTTCGACTTGCGAGGACGGAAAGGAAGGCAAATTAAATTTTGTCACGCGAATTACATTTTTATTGTATACATATATGTATAAACGTAATCAGAAGACGAAAGTTATGCCACTATACATACACATATGTACCGATTTCTTATAATTCAGAAAGTCAGCAATTTTGCTATAAGTTAATGTGTTAACTAATAACACATTGTTTGTCTATGAAAATTGACGAAAAATCGTAGAAAAAATATGCACGTGGTCACTTTATATTTTCCGTCTTATGTTTTGAGGCAATCCTAACGGTTGAGAGGGAAGGAAACAATCGAATGATTTCTGACACAAAGTTATAAACTTCGAGTTGCAGAGGCAGCAGCGATAAAAGTTCGACTTATAGAGGTGAACTTCGAGTTGTAGAGGTTTGGCTATTCTAAATTCGAGTTACAGAGGTAAAATGATGCATCTGGACGTGTGGCAAATAATTCGAGTTAAAGTAAGTTTTACTTCGACTTATAGAGGTCTTTGCAGCGGAGCGGAAGGGAATTAAGAAAATTTTCGTCTTATAGAGGTTTTTGAGTTATAGAGGTTCGGGTTATCGAGGTTCTACTGTATTACGAAATAAAATATGCATGGTTGTATAGTAGTTCCGTCTAGATTTGTGCAGATATGGCGATACAAATATCAATATGGATTTAAGTGCTAATCTGCAAGACAGAACATTATTGTTTTTTTATTTACGAGAGTCCAGGTGAAAGTGAAATAAACAACGTGAAAATATTTTTCATTTCATGTCACAGCTATTTCTTATATTTTAAAATAAATGTTCAACGTGAAGATATTATTATTGGAAATAGAATAGCCGCACAAAGTGAATCTGTTTTGCATAAAGAAATACAAATTTGAGTCCTTTAAGCCAAATCTTTCAAGCACGTGGGAAATATTTAGGTGAGGCCTAGAAATCTCGTTCGGTTGTCACTAATGGTTGGGGTTGTTCCCTTTTATTTTGTGGCCTCAAACGGGTGGTAGAATCCTACGCTATCGTGCGGCACTAGCTAATCCCCTAAATAAGATTTAACTAACCGAATTCGACTGGCACCTAATTGTACAAACACAGAAACTGTTTTCTTAACACATAACATCGAGATCCACCTTGAAAGTGACAGTGCACTTTTTCAATTGCACTGCGAAATAATCGTTGATTGAATTTATAGTAAGTGCGGCTGTGTTAAAGGTTTCGGGATATTCGCAGCAACGACAAAGCATTGTGATAAACAAGTACAAAATGTTTAACTTAATAATGGTAGGTAAATGTAGGCGGCCGTGTAACAATTAAATTTATATTATGCAATAAATAACGGTTCATTCATGCAAATAATTTTCGTTGTTTACTCTTATTACTCTTTATCATCATATATATTTTTAAAGTGTACAGAAGTCAATTGTATAAACGTTATATATGGAATAATATAATTGGAATAAGTAGATACAGGTTCGTTACACAGCGAATGAAAAAATCTATAGAAGAAAACAAACCATATGCTCTACATTATTCGGTATATTCAAATATACAAACAATTGAGAGATTCATGGAGATAAACACTTTCAGAGTGACAGACTCTCAGTAGTCCAATATAGGGAAGTACCACTACCTGTGTATATGCGTATAACCGTGTATGTATTATACACAGACGTTAGTAGGTAACGACAAATATTCGGCTGCAGAAGTTAATTGCTATATTTAGCAGTTTACAAAAAGACACAATATTTATACTCTTCAGATTACAATTATATTAATGCTAACCCCCCCGGACGTGTAGTAATATGTTTAAGGAAGCCGTTTACCATACTAATAGTAAGACTTTGAATAATGTTTTTATTTCGCTATCACTACGAGAAAGATAGGCAGGTAATAACAGAACGAGTTACTTATCCTATTTCTATTTACAATATATTAAGAGAAGTAATAATAAGAAACCCGCTGTGCCTGATATTTGCAGTGGGTAATCAAATAGTTGGAATCCCTGCATAATTCTTTATAATTACAAGTTCAATGTTTCCGTGTACTTTTAACGAACAATTGTCAGTTAAAAATTATTCAATGTAAAGACTTCGACATTCTGATTTCAATTCTGCACAACCAGCAAAAGAATACATTGTCTTACTGTTGCTTCAATAATTCGCACACTCGCTGCACGTGAATTCTTCTTTTTTTTTAATAATTTTCGGGAGTCATACGAGGTAATATGTCAACATAAGAAAGCAAAATATTTATAATACCAGTTACGCTCCGTCGAGCTGGAAATTTCAGCCCTATGCACACGTGCTAGCTGTTAAAATATTCCACCGTGTGCGTCTCGATGTGCAAATTAATGAGACGCTATAAATATTGACACCAGTTAGGGACGCGGTGATGTACATAGACATAAATTCAGGAAAAAATGTGTCATTCTATCTTTTTATCGATGTAACCAAACCCCAATTACCAATGCCTCTAAGTAGAGAAAGAGGAAACCTTATAGGGAGCAGTATGATCCGGATTCATATTCGCTTCGCAAGCAGGAAAAAGTCGAAGCTAGTCGTAATATTTCTATAATATCCTGTATCTTCCACACCTACTCTTCTTTCGTAGGGGTCGCAGACTGTATTCGCGTCCATCTGTCTTTCTAACGTTCGCTTTCTGAACGTTATTATCCATAACCATTCAATTAATATAAAATATAAAGTACAAAAATTAAATTATATTATTATAACATTTCTGTAAATAATGCAAATCGTGAAGATTTATTTAGCACTTAGATATTTTAATCATAAATGTAGTGGACAATTAAACCGGTGAATTGGAATTATGGTTTCAGATTGATTCTGCGATATTTGAATTTGAATTTTACTTTTAAGAACATTAAGGGACGCTTTTTTATGTTTTGCAAAAGTATGGGAACTATAAAATTACGATTAACTGCCACATTATAGCGTATTTCGAATAAATTCATTTGTTGCTAAACAGTTTTTAATAGCTTATTGCTCTTGTTTTCTTATTTTAGTAGATTCTACAAATGTAAATCCTTATGTATCAATACCATCTTTGTTAGTTACTAGCTTTAACTATTCAGGCTTTTTTATATCTAGATTAAAATCCAGTTTAAATTTACATAGTAGACGTGGAAGCTTGTTCTTTCATCGAAGTAATTATGCCACGGTATAATATTAAAACAATAACTGACATCTTCATTAATTATTATCTAAAGGGATGAAATTAGGAGGTGCGGTAGGATGCCCAACATTCCTGATAGCCTATATTTTCTGCAGGAATATCGACTTGTATTATTAAACGAGTATAAGTGCATTGCAATATATAAACACACCTGGAAAAGATCGAAACGTATTTAAAAAAGAAATGGTGAAAGGGATTTAAAAAGTAATACCTACAGAACATACAGATAGATGTTCTGCTTTATACAGATACACTCGTTTATTGATAACAATTGTAATTACTACATAACTATAAAATTATTGCTATGCCTACTCTGGCCACACTTTGCGCTGCATAAAATTATTATGCATTCGACGTAAGTTACTTTATTCTGTATAATCGTAACAGATATTCTTTCGTTTTGCCTTTCGTTACATAAGATTTGCCAAAAGATTTTACAGCAACTGTTGAAATACTTAAAGGCATGTCGCCCGTCTCGTCTAGTTATGTGTACACACTACTGCCTGCGCTAGAACTACGCGTCGTATGACGCCCAGACTCGGCCTCGGTTCCACTAAAATCAAAGGCGACCACTTCGTTTTGTATTGCATAACTTTATAGAGGGTTGTGTGACTAGGTTCGAAGTTGCTCGTTCCTCAGGTAACTTCGTAAAACCGCTGCCTGTACTGCGGTCGTTGGTTACATATTTATAGTGGATCCTCTGTGGTTTTCGTGCGGCTGCCAGCAATATGACCTGCGTAAAGATTGCGAGCTGCGGGACCGAGTTTTACGACCTTATACCATGGTTTATGGGTGGAAAAAATTTATAAGCTATTCCCAATCAGCGCGCAGACCCTTCTCTGCCGTGCCTTAAGAAATACGTCGAATTTTCCTCCTTCCTGTAATAGCTGTGGCCGCAGAAATCCTCAAGGTCTCTATTTCCGTAATAACCAAGCTACTCTAGGCCTGGGGAAAAAATTCGAACCTCCGACGGAAACTTGTTTCGTGCCGGACTGTTCTAAATAAAATACAATCCTTTTTCCAACCAGGGGGAATTTTAAGTTACAGTGTTTCGTATTTTCGCCCTGCACTTAAGGTTGCCGGGGTTTACAAGCTTTTTACGATTTTTATTTTCGTGCTTTCAGCCCCGTGATTGCAATTCTATCGCGTGTAGGCGCGTATGTGACAAATTTGGAGAATAAGATCACAATTTTTGTGAAACTTCGGTTGCTGCAATAATTGTAAGTGGTATGGGAAGAAAAAGAACAGTCGCTCAAAAGAGGGCTCGGCTTTGAATAATTTTGATGCACAAGATATTAGGTCACCCCATAAGTCGTGTCATATTTTAACTTCAACTCGAAAATACGAACACCTACATTCATCTTTAGTCCTCGGCGCATTGGCCATCATTTTCAATGACCTCTCCCCATTTCTCGATCAACTTGATGATTCCATTTTTAAAAAACGTCAGTTGTCGACCAGCTTTTTGTTTATTGGATACTCCTTGAAAGGCATAGGGAGAAGTTTCTATAAACATTTCGCCTCAACAAAATACAGATGTTTATGTAAATTGCGCTAAAAAACGACACGACTTATGGGATCACCAGATATAATAAAAATAGTATCAGAGGTCGGAGTGACTAACTCCATGTTTTCTAATTTTTTTAAATTTCACTACGAAAAGCCCTTGATCGGTGCGCAACATTTTATACCTACTTAACAAACAAGTTTCCTCGATAATTGCACTCAGATGACAAGAACACTAGCAGATGATCAAACCTTTTATTGCATTGATGAATAATTTGCTCCAAAAAATAGTGCGATTAAAACTCCATACGCCAAATTAAATTAGGAAATTCTAGTCGTAACATAGAGCAACATACATTCTATAATATATGTTTGAGCATAGAGTTACCTATAAATATTTCCTAAGAAATTTAAATCAATTTTATCAATTCATCTCTACGCTTCATGTTGCGGAGTTAATCGCTTTCGCAAATTAAAGCTCACACGTATACGGGCGCTCTCATTGGGCAGTGTTTTTCGTTAATAACTGAAAAACGAAGCTACAAACAACATTTCGGAGAAGGAAAAAGTTGTTCAGAATCACCCTAGCAATCGCCCATTATCCTATGTTCCCTGAGTTCCGAGCCACCCTGTATATTGTATATCACTGTCCTATAAAAACGTACAGATGAAATAACTTTGAGCTCAATTCGCTCGGAATCTCGTATCTCTCGAATCTATCACGCGAAACTTTTCGCAAGCATACAAACAACGTCGTACAGGTATCATTGTTTACTTCCGTTCCTTTTCAACCGATCCGATTGTTCCTCGTACGAATTGAAATATTATTGGCCCAATGAGGAGCAGCGTGCAGATTAAGAAATAAAAGTGTATTCAACAGTGGCGTCCAGCTCGATGGATCATTGGAGCCAAGCAGATAAGAGAAAGATGTTGGGCGTGTTGAAACACGAAGTTGCCGGACGTTGAGCGAATTGAATCACTTAGTCGGACGACATTCTATGATCCATCTTTTGTGCGTGCAAATATTGGCTTTCTTTCGCTGCATTAGAATCAATCGTTTTATAGCCTCAACGAGACCCGTTTTAACTGCTTTGTCTGTCAATAGAGGCCATCAAGGCTAAGTATCTAGTGTGGCCCACAGACTAAACACGGCGTAGAAGCGAACGATGATTTTGTTGTTTCTGTTAATAGTCGCGGACTTGCTCGTATTGCTGAACGGGAATGCAAGCCGATAAGAACCGTGTCGCGAGATGAATCTCGCCCGCGAACCGGTTCAATGTTTCTTAGGGCAAGATTCGTAACGATGTTCTAGCGTTCGATTATGTTTCGCACCTTCGCGTTTCGTAGTATTAGATCCGTGATGCAGTGGGACTCCGATTGACCCCCGGTTGTCACACTTCGTGCAGGGGAGACTTGGGAGGCTTGACACGTGGCACGGCGCGATACAGTTTTGTATTTGCCAGCTGACAGATAAAAGAGCTTCGTGTGCTATTTTGTATTTTGCGTGTTTGCCAAATATTGGCAATCTTGACTCGAAGGAGTAAAATTGGTTGGATATAAATAATTTTAGATCGATCTCAGATAATCACAACCCGGGTAATCGAGGTTCTACTGCAGGAACAATGCATCAGGAATGTGATTGATATATCAATTTTTGGATATTCTCTTACGATGAATTAATCATTTTTCGAGAAAGATTTCTATTTAATAATTTAGTCATCTGAAATAGTAGGATATAGATAATTACGTGCCCACTAATTTTCTAGTTCATTATTTAATTTTGCACCCAATCGGGCTAAATAACATTGCTGACCCATATGTCGGGCAGTGTAACAAAACAAACCGGTACGTATTACCAATAGAAGCAAAAAAATGTCATTCGAGCAATATAAAACTACGAAATACCTGCAATCTATTTTTTTTTTTTTTTATTTACTATCGTACACAATTGTTCAATCGATATTATTTTACACGACAGAGTACATATTGCTCCGCGCATAGAAAAATAGTGATACACCTAACAATAAAGGGTTAATCCTGTTTTCTTTGTTGATCGCTCCACGAGGCAGTTACTAAAACGAGAGAGAATCGAAATCCTGACTTTAACGCATAACCAGCTTGGCCCCGGACATATTGAAAGGGTTATAGATTTCTCTGAGACATCGAAGGGGTCTCGTTTGTACGGGTGTCGTTGATCTAGCCAGTCTTCTGTGGTCGCGCTGAAAACGAGACTGAATAAAAGTTTTCTAATTCTTACAAAAGTATACGCCGCCCCGTGTTTAGAAGACAAGCTAAAGTAACCGAACAACAGACCACCCCGTCGCATTCAGCAACCCTCTCTGTCGCACGAACGGTGTATTATTTTTACAAACCACTCGGACTGTGCCATTCCGACATTCGGGCCAAACTAATCCCGATTAGGGGTTGAACGAGGGATGATAATCCTTGAATTCAGGAATCCGTGAATGCAAAGACGACAGTTCGAGGTGAGGAACTCTGCACCATAGCGAAACAGAGATGTGCTCGTTGCCTTTGGCGACCAAAAGTCCCCGCGTCTCTTTCAAACCCTTTTCGCTGCGATGAGAAAAAAGAAAAGTGAACAAATATTTGCCACCATTGTACCTGCTGTTACGATTGAATTATATGCGACATATTTATTTTACGATCAAAGTCGAGAACTGTCGAGTTTAATACGTTCAATCGATGATTGCTATTATGGGTAGATTCGAGATGCCAACCCTCTACGAACTCCTGCAACTTTCAAGTCGCATATTGGATGTGAACTGTAGTTTGTAAACCTTATTTCGTTTTTCTAATTCATTTGTCGTGGTATTTCGCAGATGTATTTTACTTGCTGCCAAATTATTTACAGTCTGCCCAAGTGTCGAAAGAAATTAATATAGAGAGGGTTAACAGAATAATTTAGTTGACATTCTGCTATGAACATTAACTTTTGCTGATAAGTACATCTGACCTTCTGATTAAAAAAAATTGTACTTCCACCATTAATTTTTTTTTATAATATTCGTTCATCTGTATACGTTTTATAATAGCATTAGGAATAAATAATACGGAAGAGCATTTTTTTTAATCAACGATATTAGATCGATTATTTTTATGAATGGTCGACTTACTGCTACTAGTACTACTATATTTACTTTCGATAATTTCCGCACATCTTATCAACTTGGACAAAAATGATTGGAACGACGAATAACAATAACCTTAGTTACCTAGATACGTGCCGAAAAATAAATATAGATTCGTTATTTTACAAAGTGCGCTACGTAAAGTTAAATCCATTAATGAATAACTATACTTGTTCCGGCTAATTCCTTTTTATTTAACGTAAAAGGTCAACAACGACGACGAAGACTTTCAACGTGGTGATAAATGATGGCCGTATAAGGGTCAAGTCTGACCAAAGCGATACCAGCGCACAAGTAACTCAATTTTCGAAAAACAGTTTCGCCGACTCGATTGCAGTGCATCGTATCTTTTCAATCTATCAAATATCGACTGAGAAAATCGTCACTATTCATGAGATGACCAAATCACTTCCACGAGATCAGTGAAACCCTGCTGCCAGTCAAACGGCTAAATTGGCAGGAGGTCAGGTTTTTGCGGATCATCTCATCCGTACTTCGTAACCGAGCGCTGCTTAACTTTTTAAGTTCGCCAAATCGCATTAACGCCATACCCGTTGTCACGCTTCACGAGCCGTCAGATTTCGCTTGACTTTTTCGAGAAATCTCACCGGTTCGCAAAGTTTCCCTGCGTTTTTATCCTTCTTCCGTTTTTTCCCCTTTCTTCAACCCCTTCTCGAGATGGCGGATCATCCCGGCGCAGAACTTCGACCTCTGAGGCGGTCGAAGATTAAGCTGGTTTATCTTACTCCCGTCTTTTATACCTCGGAGGCACGACGCCTCGCACCGCTGCGACTGGCTTAAGCTCACGGATCCACGGATTTTCTTCGGTTTCTGACACTCTCGTCTCTCGCCGCGTCTCGCCCGACGTTTCCTCGGGTGGATCATCCGCTTGACTTGCTGACCGTAGCCTCGAAAAGTCGTGGATCTAGTATTTTCACGTTATGTCCCCGCAGTTGTGCGCGCAGCATGTCTACGAGCCGAGGGATTTATCTCGTGACTTTAAAGCTACGCGAAGGAAAGCCTTGACTCGATGGCTGACGGGTCGGAAAGTGCAGTAAACAGCGACTTCCAAAACGTTTCGTGGTCGTCTTCGACGTACAGCCTGTCAGGTAGCTGTGTAACTTGCGGCGCGATCGGGAGAGGGTGATTTTTGTACGAAGAAAAAAAGTTGGAAGGGTGGAATAAAATTTGTCAACAGGAGGCATCGTCTTGGAGAAAATTGAATTAAAATATTCATCTGGTAACGGTGAATGATTAAATTGTTATGCGCAGATGGGAAAATTACGTATTTTATGTGGTCGGTCTGTCAGATGTTTGCAACGAATAATACTTCGTTGGAAGAAAAGATCTATAAATGTATTTACTGTAAGAACGAATATGTATGTTTATTGCGAAAGGTACTATTGCGAAAGTACTACTGTCGTTTGTTCGTAACTAGTTTATAATAAAAAGAACTGGATGGATGCCATCGTGCGGTCTTATCGTTGGGTAACGCGCGGGCAACAACTCTTTTTACTATTGACATATCTATAGGTGCACATGAAAATTATCGAAATAACTTGTAACGGTTGAAATATTTTTGAAGAAAATGTTGTAGGTGCACTCGCTAATCAAAGTAACCACTTTCTTCATTCTGAACGCTTTACAGATTCTTAGCATTTCTGAAATTACTTTCTGTAATTATTCATGTCGGAGCTGTGCAATCTTGTTCAGAGAACAGCAATTCGATTCGCAGGTCTATGTATATATTTTCATAACAGTGAAGTCATAGAAAAAATGTAATATATGGCGAAATATTAAATAAGCTTAACATTTTTTTTCCCGAGGCAATTATTGAGATTTTGTAGGGGTCGTCAAGTAACATTTTAACTTGATTTCAATATTTTAATTGTTCTCCGAAATTACAAAATGGCGGAGTTATACAGCGTCGTCTACCTTGTCAACTGGCACCCGAAAAATGCAACTGGAACATGGCAAATAAAAATGTTTAGCGCAAAACAAGGAAATGGCAGCTACACGGAGCCGGAGCTTCGGTTTTCACAGAAAATAGGCAGCTTTGACAAAATTTATAAAATTCGAACGTATTGAAATGTTTGAAACATTCTATGGAAGAGTGTGGCGAAATTTGAAGTTAATCGGATGAATAATTTCGTAGGTCTACTGGGTGTCAATTCGAGAAACAATCAGGTACAATCAGGTCTTCCTACCTGCCACGACGCCCAGTCGTTTGGAGCGCTGTTGAAAACCAAGAATGCGGCGTGCACCCCCACGAACCCTACGGTTCATCATTTAAACTGCGGCGCAAAAATACGGCAGGTGTATCCAAACATTTAACTGTTACTGCAAATACCGCGAGACAGTTGGCAAACTGACGATGTAAAAAGTGTGCGATCGCGGCGGGAAAGCTATTCCCAATCGACCGTGCGCAATTGTCGCGACCTGGGGTGTACACAGAATCGGATCGCTAGGAACGATTGAAACGGGCGCGCAGCAACGCGTTACGCAAAATAGGGGATCGACGAGCGACAATAGGTGAGAGTATCATCGATCTTGAAGCACGCTTCCTGTCCGCAGACACGTGGTCGAATCGTCGCCGAGGAGTCGCCCGGGACACCCTCCCGGTTCTCCTGCACCGCCGAGAGCAATCTGGACGGCAGCCTGCTTTGTTGAGCAAATAGAGTCGTTTGTTGGTCCACTCCTGGTACCTGCACGTCGGATCCAGTCCCGTAAAGGCGGCTGCGCGACAAGGGGGACGAAATAATGGGGACGCAGGCGTCCTGCACCCCGGAAAACCGATTTTCCTCGTGACGAAAAACGGCCACCGACCAGGCAACTCGAAAG
The DNA here is from genome assembly GCA_963667235.1 of Nomada lathburiana. Classification (NCBI taxonomy): domain Eukaryota; kingdom Metazoa; phylum Arthropoda; class Insecta; order Hymenoptera; family Apidae; genus Nomada; species Nomada lathburiana. The sequence goes on from OY763905.1 coordinate 2,409,700, forward strand.
ACGGAACACGCGGAACGCGCCGCTGGACGTCTGGCGTCCCGGCGTTGCGACGGCAGCATCCCCGGCCTAAGACGCCCTCCGCCAATAATGACGTAATGAGTGGTCGGACTACCCTCGATTCGACACGGCTGCTCCTTTCGCAGCTCGCGCCGGTCATGGGTTCGCCGAGAGTTTCGTGGGTCGAAATACTTTCCTGCGCTAAATCTCGAGGCTTTCATCTTCGAGCTCCTCCTATCCGAATTATCGTCTCCCTCGGTTCGTCCGCTGGGCCTGCTCGATGGCTCGACTGGAAGATGTTTCAATGGAGAGCTCATTAGGCTCGTAACCCGTACGAATTTGCCCCTTGTCTCGCGATGACGGGTTGCGCGGCGAAACGAAATTTCGTCTCGCTAGTTAAGGGTTGATCGAAGTATGCTGTGCTCGGACAGAGATGTCTTCGAGGAAGTTTCTTAGGTCTGTTCTGTGGAATCGCTGGGCTCCTGGATTTTTATCAAGCCTGGGGAGAATTTCGGCTTATATTTCAACTCGAAAGTTATACTTCATTGCACGCGGCTCGGGTGAAATAGATTGATGTTTAAGAAAAGCCTGCGTGAAATTTCTAGATACGTATTGGTTTTTGGTATCGCTTCAATATTATTTCAAGTGAAACCGATATTCAATTATGCATTATTATTTGTATTTCTCCACGCTTTGTGAGCTCCGCAATTTTCCGTGGCCTATAAATAAAATGGTACCTTCTACTCCGAAATATTATTTTGATAAACAGACTATTCTGTGTCTTCGCAATTGCAGGACTATTTGCTATTTAAAATATCGCTTCTCTCGGCGTCGCGACGGGTCGCGGCCACGCTATAATTTTTATAGGCGAACATAAAAATCCATGTACTAAGACAAATGCACCCTTACCCACTTATTATTGTTACCCTTCCATCTCTGTCCAGCGGATTTCGAGTTTCGTTCATTTGTCCCAGAAGCGAGACGCTCCTCCTCCTTCTCGCTGCTATTGTAACGGAAGCTGGACGACACGGGGCACCCGGGTAGTTTACCCGTCGATGGAAAAAAAGACCGAGTCAGCCGGTTTTCGAAACTGTGACGAATACGAATTTCTTCTACGATAATGAAGTAATGAACGTTCTGGGACCAAAATTTGATACGCTTGGCCAACATGCGCCGAGGCTTCCAGGTAGCGACGGCTTCGAGGCGAGCTATCCTATTACGAAAACCGAGCGGCCGATTCTCCTCAAACGATATTCCCAGCGCCAACTTTGCGATATGTCCCATCTGAAGTAAACAATAATATGCGTCACGACCGCGGTTACAATGTACAGGTAGGCATTCGCAAAGAACAATCGACAAAGGAAGGGAAAAAGTAGACAGGAGCGTGCATAATACCTCGTCTTTTCAACGCTAATCCACTTAATTTCACGACAGGACAATTACGGTCATAAATATTCCCACCCGTTAGTAATTGGATCGGTGCTCCGAATTGCGGGGCAATCGTGCGCAGAGTAAAACTCGCACCTCGAGATCGTGCCGTACGCATTGAGTATTGCGATCTTGCAATTATAGTCAAATTTGCTGGGCAATTTATGTGATTGAAAGTATTAAGAAAGTATTTGGAGTTCCCTTATAGGGTAACTGTCTGGGTAATTCATTCGCAAATCTTGTTTCCCCTTCTCGTCAATGAAAAGCAACGCTAATTTTTGTACTTTCGGCGCGGTCGAGTACCGACGATCAAACGCTCGAGGCTGTATAGCGTATACTGGCAATTTAATTCCGAGCAAATTCCTCATCCTGTAATAATTGCGCCGAGTCAATTAATTCTTGCGATACGACCCGCGCGATCTTCGTCGCAAGCGACTGCTCGTGGCCAGGTACACGCTGGCGAAGTGACGGACTGCGTGCAAGTATATACACGGCGCAAGCAAGGATGCAACTAAATCTATGGGTCGCCACGGGGTGACGACGTTTCGCAACGGGGGGTCGAGCAGCTCGTATAAAGATGTTCCGACGCGACGACCCGAAAAACGTTCCCGGTTTCCTCGATGCCTTCTTTCGGGAACCGAAGGGAATCGCAGCGTCCTTCTCGTCCCTTTTTCACGTCTGTCACGCGCCTCTTCCCTCGGTGTCATCTTCCTCTGCAGGCACCCTCCCCACTCCAACGAGTATCGAATCTGTTCATCAGTTTCGTTCTTGTCTTCGCGACATCTCACTGATTACTTTACCAGCTACTGCAGTTTTTTCACCGCTCTTGCTTTCGTTCCCTCGATCCCCCATATACCTGTACGCGGGGGCGCAAAAACGGCGTGGAGAATTCGTATAATAATTGTGGGACGACGAGGGGAGAGATAATATTGCGGTATTGAAAACGATGATTACTTCTGTATTGGCGTTTTTTAGCAGGATAATCTTTCGATCATCGTTTCATTACAGCGTGGTACAGGTACATAGATGGGAGAGTGACGTGGGACGCGATGCTAAATGATGTTTCGATGAGCCGAAAAGTCATTTTCCTCTACAGAAAACCTCCGTTACGTGAATTAATGGGGAAACAAAAGTGGCCGTACCTAGAAGCAAATTCTCGCATAATGGAACAAAGCATACTGTTTAGCATTCAGTTTCGTATAGATACAATGCCGAGGACAATGCCAAATTAAGTAAATGTTTTGCACATAACTTTGCGCGTTGTATGGGAAATGAAATGAAGATATTCACGTTGCTCCATTCTACGTAACTTTGAAATAATTTCGAAATTGAGCGAGATCTCGTGTTTCCGTTTTCCAGAATGGATCGCACGTGCGTTGCGCGCGTGTGTTTACAGTGTTTTAATAGGAAGTACGCTGCTGGAATAATCGACCGTTCGAGTAACGGGATTTCGGATAATGCAGGTGCTCCTGTAAATCTTTCCGCCTGACCCTTTATCGATTTCAAACATAAACAACAATACCCTTCGGGCTACTCCGGCCTTTGTCACATTCGTTTCAAGGAAACGCTAATGGAACGTCCATTCGTCCAAGTAATTATTCAATTACCGAATCGCTCATGCCATTCGTTCCTCTCCAATAATATATACCTATATCGGTTCACTCGAAACTGCACGCGTACATGCTCCCGATTCTTTTATACCATCAGTTCGTGTCCGTTCGTTGTTTACGGTGCAGCCGAACGATATTTTCAAATATTTACGCGGCTAACGATCACCGAAGGACCTCGATCGTGCTGTACACACGCCCTGTGTGTTCCCGACTCCTTCCCGACCACCAAGAGCTTTCCCATCGATAGATGGGATCTACGAGACGACGCGTCGTCTTCAAGGAGGCGTCGGTGCCTTTTTCCTCCAGAATTAACGAGCCCCGTCACAAGGAGCACTATGCGCGCCGCCTATACGTTTGTGAAATGGCATACAGATGAAACGCGCCGACCCGGATGCCCGGCCGCATCTTTCACGACGCTGCTCTCTCACAGGTAGCCGCCATTCCGGATCGTCCAACTGGATTGACTTCTCAGGCATGGCATGGCGTAACGACAAAACGGTCGTGGCTAATCGGCCACCAAACAGTGGGGCGTAATCGTGAAACGGGGGCTCGAACGTTTTCTCGCGCGGAAAATGATCTTAATGGATTTACGACCAGACGCGGGGCTGATTGAGATATAAAATATCGGGCGGTGTTGCAAATAATGTTGGCTTTAGGTCGATTTTTTTCTTCAATAGAAGCGCATACGACGTATGCTTGTCATTTGTTTAAAACAGTGGCGAGCAAGCTTTGGCTCGCGGTGGGCCAGCAGTCGAAATCTACTACTTAACGCGGGCCCCAATATTAAGTGCCGCGATACATTAATCAAATAGTTTCATTTAAGACGCAAATTAGCCATTTCTTATTTGATTTATGGGAAAATTCTCTTCTATTTTTTCAACACGTACATACTAATATACAGTGCATCTTATGGTGTAAAAGGGTATACGTTTACATATTTTGTTTAATTAAATGGAGTTAACTAATTATTGAAATTTAATTAATGAAATAATATCCTTGGTTTTGTTCGTGTTGCCAATATTAGGTGTGATATTCTTAAGTTTAGAATTCCTCGGAGATTCTTTCAGCGTCTATATTGATAAGCTTGTGGATGAAAAACAGTAAATTATAATATCTCATTGTCAATAAGTAAATATTAATAGTTATTTAAGTCCATTTCATCAAAAAAACCACATACACGTGCACATACATGTTGCTGTATGTGTTACTAATAGACAGTAAATCAAACTGAGACAATACGTTTCATTGTAAATCTATAAGTAGAATTATAAATAACAAATTGAATATTTAAGTATTTAATATTGCGGCCCGCATACAATATTAGGTTTTAACTTTTGGCCAAACGTTGTTCGAAAATCACGCGTGACCCGCGGGCCGCAGTTTGCTCATCGCTGGTTTAAAAGATGCTAGATCCTACATACCCATAAAATCCATAGTTCTGCGGTTCGTAGAATATATCTGCGCTATTTCTGTCACGCTTCGCACTCGAAATAGAACGTGCCTACCCCGAGCTTCCCGACTTATTGGACTGCCACAGGTATTTCAAATTACGCAGCCGCGTTTGTTTACTCCGATTCCCATTACAATATTTTGCCCAAACAGAGGACCCTTGCGCAATTCCGTTCAAACCGTCACGCGAGGTATTATATTCCAATTGAACAAATGAAATATGGACGCTTAACGAAGTCGATGCCCCGGCTCGGAACTTCCAATCGGCTTTGCCGTTCCTCGACTTTATTTTGCCCCCGATAAATACCCGATGCATTGAACGTTCACGATCCACGGGCGCGGCCAATTAGGAGAACGGTTTTATCCGTTTCGTGAAGCGCATTCGCGTAAGGTTGCTAAACATCGGGGCCGAGGCCCGGCATAATGGAATCGCGAATGAAAAGGCCGCCGTACACCTTTACAGGTGGCGGGGACATCGTAGCGTCGCCACACTGTCGACGAGTTAATCCTGTTAGTCTACAATAACGGGAAACAATGCTCGTGGGCAAAGTTTATCCGATTTGGGCGAACAAGGATTAACTAACCCTTCTTCCCCCTCCAGCGTCGCCATTTGCCACCGTTCGATGACCGCGCCACCCTTTTAATCCCCAATTTACACGCTCATAGTAGGAACGACATTAAGGCTACTTAGAACATTCCATCATTCCCGTGGAGCACGGAATTCCACGTTGCGGCTCCCTTCCGCCCGTGTTATTGTTTCGTTATATAAAACCAACGTCAACCGTTTCAATAAAGTTTCTCGAAACCGATACAATGGATTTATCGATTCGACGGCGCGATAGCCAGGTAGAGGAACACTCAAAGGGGGTTTCGCTCGAGGTTTAGAACGCGGCGAGGCGATCTGCGGTTTCACGTTCGAGGTGATAAAGAAGGGTAAATGGTAACGAAATTTGTTAGTTGAAGACAGACGTTTACCGACAGTATGGAGAAACGAGTGTTGCAAATATTCATATTGAATTTCCAAACGATCATTTTATTTACTTATTTATTTGTTTATTTATCCGAACGGGAAGAATAGCCCATTAATTTACAAAGTCAATGACATATTTACGTCTCGGTAGCGCAATAGAACTAACGGACGAGGCACAAGTTACGTGTATGCTTTTCGATCGACGCGCGAAAATATTCACGTGTTAAAAGAGTTTAACGAGGTATTAGAAATGTCAAGCTTGGAGCAATAATTGTTCGCAGTGTCGCATATTCTACCTATGGGGTCATAGTACATGAACCTGGTTAAATACCTGCGCGGTAGGAAAATACGCGACGATCTTGCGGTCCTCGACGGAGCATGTATTGTAGTAAATTATAGTGAAATTTATGTAATTTAATCGGCGGCCATTATTCGTTTATACAAGTTTGATCTGCAAAAAGAATTTCGATTTTTATTCCCCTTGGTAAACTATATTCACAAATTTGCATTGCTGTTATTCCCAATCGTTTTTATGTAACCCTGCACAAGTACATCGTTCCACACAATGGTAGCCAGGAAGCACCGAAGATTTCTATACCCCGATTGATTAAGCGGCACGGAAATACCCGCGCACGAATCAATAGCACCAACTTTTTCCGGGTAAATAAAAATATTAATTTAGACGGTACACCATTCACTCGCCGACTCCATTCGGTCCTTCCCGCTCCAATTTATTGCTCCTTCCCGGAAACGATGAAACAATTAATTGAAATTTTCAGAATCGACTTCGGCCGAATTTTCGAATATTCGCTCGAGTAAGTGCTTCGTCGCCGCGAAGATTTGCAGAAGCAAAGAGCAGAGAAAAGTGCGGCCAGTTGAACGACAGCGAGGAGAGCGATCGCGGAAGGGTATCGATTTCGAAGGTTCAGCGATTCGATCGAGGAGCACGCAAGCAGCGGCTGAAACAGCAGCAACAAAGGGCATTCACCCCCCCCCCCCCCCCCCCCCTTTTAGGCGCGGTGTGTTCACGCGTGGACGGGCAGTGCGGTACCCATGGCGAAGAGAGCTGCAGCACCGTAAGAGGGCGTAGAAACGCGGATATCGCGTTTGCATTTGTTTGTATACGCGGGTTCGCGGCTACGGGTTTAGTCGCGGCTGCGCTCCCCACCACCGGCGCAACAACGATCGGCCACCTTCGAAATCCCTGCCCCCGTCGTAACTCTGCGCTGTTTGCACTGTTTGCTGTCAAACATTGGCCGCAAAACACCGTGGTGGGGGGAGAGGACCGAGCCGGTGGTAGGCACGGAGCGGCCGCGCCGATTGGTCGGTCTCCCCTTTGCGTGTGCCGATGAGTGGCCCGGGGGCGGGGCCTAGGGGACCGTATATAAGCGCCGCGAGGCGGGGATGACGGCATAACGCGACATAGCTCCGTCGAGACAGCATCGTTCGTTGCTCACGGACGAAACGCTCCTACAAAAGAGAACATTGAACAGTTTCGCAGATCGCGCAGATCTAGCATCGCGGATAGTGCTTGTGCTTCTTGTTACCCGAAGAATATATCGTTGTGAACTATTGTGTTACCCTGCACGTCTTCGGGACGTTCGAGAAGTGCGTCGTCCTGTTCACGCGTCTCGTTTGAAGAATGGTGAATATGGAAGGATCCAGCGAGCAACACACAGTGACTGCGTCGCCACCGCCGCGGACAGCGCTGAAGAGCAACTTCAGCATCCGCAGCATCCTGCCGGAGGCTTGTGCGGGCACACCAGCGCCGGCGGATTGCCGCTCGGTTTCCCCTGAAGTCAGTCACATCGACGACAGCGAGGATTCCAGCGATCTAGACGTGACTGGCGACGGCGGAACCGACACGCCGCCCCTGGACTGCTCCAGGAATGCCGCGAACATCAGCTGCGCCGAGCAGACGGACGCGAAGGACCGTCAGGCGGACGAGAAGAAAAAGTGCGAGAAGCCGCCGTACAGTTACAACGCGCTGATCATGATGGCAATCAGACAGAGCCCGGAGAAGAGGCTCACCCTGAACGGCATCTACGAATACATCATGCGCCACTTCCCCTACTACGAGAACAACAAGCAAGGATGGCAGAACTCGATCAGGCACAATCTCTCCCTGAACAAGTGCTTCGTCAAGGTTCCCCGTCACTACGACGACCCCGGCAAGGGAAACTACTGGATGCTGGACCCGAGCTCCGAGGACGTGTTCATCGGCGGCACCACCGGCAAGCTCCGCAGAAGGACCACCGCGGCATCCAGGTCGCGGCTGGCAGCATTCAAGAGGAGCGTGGTCCTCGGCGGACTCTACCCCACGGCGTACGCTCCACCGGGATGGCCAGCATCCCTCTACACGCTTCCGTATCTTCATCGTGCCGCTGGATATCCACCCGCGACTGGCGCGTACTCCACCCCGGCCGGCTACCCGGCCAGTTTGCTACCCGGGGCGACCAGCTCCGCCAGCAGCTTGCCGTGCAAACCTCAGCCGCTCCCAGCAACCGCTGCGCCGCCTGCCCACGGGCCCTTCTCCATGGAGAGGCTGCTGCAGCCCCCCACGACCGCTGGATACCCGAACGGACTCGCGGCGTCCGGCATCCCGGTCTCCGGAAATCCCTACGACTTCTACTCGACCCTGAGATCGCTGGCGGCGCATCAGCAACACCAGAGCGCCGCGGTGTTCGGCCACAATCAGCAACCGGCCAGGTACCACATGGGCCAGCCGACGATCCTCGGTCAACCGACCTCGGCCACCGCGTCACCGGGAAGCAGCCCGGAACCTATGTCGCCGCACTCGCCGCCGGTCTCCATCTGCAATTCTGCCGTCCAGCAGCAGAGATCGCTTCCGCACAGTCCGCCGCAGTTGCTGCTGAAACCGATCACAGTGCTGACCGGCAGACAGAGCTGAATAAACTTTGTGCTCTAGGATTAAGTAAAAAGTATAAAGGAAAAAGATGTTCGTCGGACAGTCCCACGAGTTCGCGGGGAAGCTGGATCTCTGCTCTCCGCTCGTCCCAGTTTATGCGTACGCGGTGATATATTGTATGTACGTTCTCTTGTATCTCTCTGTGCCTCTCGAGGGAGGGGATCTTTTTCATGTAAATATCTTAGTTCGTAAGGGAGAGGATTGACTGGTTGGCGTTCAGAACGCACGGCACAGATGTCTGCATACCAAAATGCGAGTCCTCGAGAGAGTTCGCGATATCAGGGAGCCATCGGTGCCCTGCCACGATGTGTGTGATCTTTAAATTTGTAGAAGAGTAATATAATGTCGTTGTAAATAGGATCTCGTTTAGATGATCTCTCCTGTCGTCGATCTTGGGCCGCGATTCTTCTCGCCCTCGAGCCTCGTCGCGAGGGTCGAGATAGAGCTTCGCTGGTCTCCGGACCCGTCGATCTTGTTAAACTGTGTATAGAATTGGTAATTGTTATTCGAGAAGTATAGACACGATATAATGTATATATGTATACAACGGAAGATCATGGTTACACGTGAGAACGTGTTTATAACTGTCGAAATAAATGTTCGAAAGTTTTCTAGTAAACATTGTCCGATCACTTGCGATTACCTTCAAACCTTCTCCTACCCTTGCACGTACCTCCTTCTATTAATTCATTCGTTCGGGAAAGTTAATGAAATACTTCATTCTTTTCGTTGAATTTCGAGTGTCGAGTCTTCGACGTTGAACTTTATCGCCCTGCTGCCCGATATTGGAACAAGGGCTACCTTGGGTTAACCCTTTCGGGGACGCGAACGCGTTCTTTTTATTCGTCCAAGTATTTGAAACGCCGCTTTCAAAATTTGTCGAAACTACAGATATTCGTTTATTCGTGGATCGTCCGCGGGGATCGTAAAAGTAACAGGCAGAACCCGCCGGCTGTCAAAACATAGCGCTTGAAATAAAAGTTCCTCTCGGCCAAAGTCAATGGATAATGGAAGAGAGCGGTGCGAGGTCGAGGCGACGAAATAGGAAATTGCTTTACTGCTTCAATATAACCATAAACCATATTTCGCCGGGCTTTACGAGTAACCTCGTCCCTTGGTTTCGCCCAACAATTCTGGGCCCGGAGTCGGCCCGTCGAATATGGATATCGCTTTTTGTCCCCTCCGTTGTCATCGATTTTGTATATTCCTGCGTTTTCTTGGTCCTTTTCTCGTTTCCTCTTCCATCGTGGGAAGAGAAACGCCGCCTGCCTTCCAGGTTCACCTATGCACGCGCGTGTTCCGGCCTCGTTTCGAATTCTCTGGGTTATTTATTGCACTTCGGGTTGTTTGAAATGCGATTGATGTGGGTTTTCATAAGTGGCTGGGGTGAACGTAGTTGTTTGTTTCTTAGTTTTCCGTTCCGTCGCGTGCAGTTTTTGTTCGAAGAACAGAATTATTCTTCTGGTTGCGTGGAATTCAATTTTGTCGTCGAGCACTGGGCCGTTTAACGAGGATAGCTCTTTTTATTATTCACGAATATTTTGCGACGGCCGGCGATATTTTCGTTTATAATTGCTTCTGCTTGAAATTTAGTACGTGGCCCGATAGTAGGTATATTATTTAGCGCTCGCGGTTTAAGAGATACGCTTCTCAAATATTTCACGTTCGCATACATCATAGATCGGAAGATTTGTTTTAGAAAGTATATATAAATATGTGCACCGTTTGTAGGATTTATCCCGCGTCTATTTGACATTGCGCATTATCTTCCGCTTCGAGGATTTTTCTATTTACCGTTCCGTAAATACTAAACTTTATCTGTTCGATACTTTCGAAGATCGTTCGATGGAATTTTGGGAGGCTTTTTCGTTTCTTCGCTGAAAATGGGTCGAGTGATTATAATAAGATATTTAATAACGTACCGTACTGCGAGTAGTAGATAGAAGGTAGGATTTTTGGAGTCTTTTTGGAGTGAGAATAAATATCTACTGCTCCACCGTTTCTTTACCAATTTTGTTATTGAATGGAAATACATAGAGGAACAATTCGGGCGTTATAACGATCGCTGCTACTTCTTCCGACTTTGATTCGTTTCTTTGTTAAGCTGAACGTTTCAGCTCTATAGACAATTGATTTCTGGTTGCGACAAAGTGATTCTGCCGTGGCTGCCAGAAATTGTCTAAAGTCAAAAGTGTAAAATCTAATTCTAATTTGCCTAGGACGGTTTACATTGCCCGACGTATCCACTGGACACAGGGTAAATAGCCACCCCGTATTATCACCTATACTGCATGTATTTCTGTTTATGCGACGCGTTTTATCCGACAAATCTTTCAGACATATCGGCGTAATAATAAAGAGGCCTGATTACAATTGACAAGTAATTTCTAGCATTGGAGAAAACAAAGAAATAGAAAGTGATGATATTCATTTCTCGCCAAATAATCCAGAGATATTCCTGCGCTTATCGGTGCACTTCAAGAAGAAAGAAACTATTGCATTCTGCAAGTATTGTAAATAGCTTTTTGCTCGCCGCGCAGCTCAATCGAAGTTAACATTAAGCAACAACACTTTCTCCCCTCGAACTATTTGTAATCCTCTTTCCCTCGCCACCGGTGCGCTCAATTGTTAAATTATCCGCAGCCATTTAGAATAATTTCGATCGGACAGCAATGGACGAGCGCCGATTCCTCTCGAACAGAAGCGAGAGAATCCATTCGTCCCCGTTTGACGCTCGCTATTCTCTATCCGGCAAGAAAGTGTATTCCAATTCGATCACGTATACACAATCGCATCGGGCCAAACGAGACGCAACAATCGTACGTACAGTAAATAATTGAAACGTGAGCTGTTAAGAACCATAGGGGGCTATTCTTTTCCACGGTGGTTCTAGGCGGGCTACTTTCACGTGGACACGATTCAGGAGCGTGTTGTCGCTCGGTACGAGCGGTCGCTGGATATTGGTATGATACATTGAGACAATGAGGCGTAAATAAGATAATGGCGTACGCTCGTGTACGTTCAACGGGGGGATTCGAGCGTTCGAAGGGCCGTGTGGCATACGAGAAAGAGACGGACGACCGATTAGGATCTGTAGATGAGATTGTGACCCGCGCGGCCTCTCCGATGAAAGACGTGTTTCGCATTCTTTCTGTCTTCAAGTGCCACCGACGCTGCGTCACGATGCGATCGTTCCAATATAATTTCGCTACGGAAATTACTTCTTGCGGACTGTTCAGCGAGCCTCGTGTATTATATCGTTTCGCGGATTGTGTAACGATTCTTCTTTGCACGGGGGGGGTTTTTTTTTCTTCAAAATTGTATTTGTTACTGAATATTTAATCGTGGAACACGGTGTCTCAATGCTTGGCTCGTCCAGCTTTGGAGATCATTTATCGGGCTGGAAAATATTTCTTGATAGTAACATTTAGTGAGACAGGTCACCAAATAATTACAAATTTTTGTTTCAAATGCTATTCGTGGAAAATTTGAACCCCGTTATCTGAATAAATGTTTGCTGATATTTGTAGACACGATTTTTTTTGTGAGCAAGATTATATTGGGTATATTTTGTCCGAATTCATTTTCATTACTTATCGCGATTATAGTCTATAGTCTGCATGTTTCGATATGTATCATAAAACATATTCGCTCTTTAGAAAATTCGTTCTTAATCTTTGTGGAACCGCAAAGTCCCGAATCGTTTGAATGATTTTTTACTTTTACTTTTATTTTTCATTTGCTACATTGCAAATATTCAGTTCGCAGTAAACTGAGTTTTAAAAATTATTCTCTTTATACTCTGAATTCAGGCAGCAATTTTCCCTATCCTTTTCTGTTTTCTTAATTTTGTGATGGGACGAAGTGAAAATGCACCGCCGAATTCGAATACTTTCCTCCGTTCGATTAATATCTCGAGACGTTTATTAATAATAAGCCACGTTAGATGCATCGACGATTTTGAAATCGGCGTTGACGCGACTCGAGTCCTCGATTTGTCAAAGCAACACGTGGCAGCGGATCGCAAATCCTATTCGTAATTGCAGGGATGCATTAGCGTGCCGCCGTTGCGCGTTATCGGCCAGCTGATAACAGTTGACAGCGACATATAATGCAAGACTAAACGAATGTTGCATAGCGTCACGTAGACGAAGGGGGACGATAAACACTTGCATGCACCAATTGCTCCAAGTGGTGAGTGCTCTATGCGCGTGTTACATCTCCGTGGATTGGATAGATATTCGTCGCTATCAGCATCGAGAAACGAGAGTCGGACTTTATGGAGTATTTTGACAAGCTGGATTCCGCTGCCTTTTCGGAAGCTTAGGCTGGACTGGTTCTAAGCTGGATAACTTGAACACAGTTTCCGTCGTTCTTATAAATATACGAAATATACAGTGTTGGTTAGAATTTTTGAATTAATTCGCGAGTCTTGTAAACATTGGATCTTTTTGTAATTTATATTTCGTTCAATATTAATATTGCAGGTGCTGACAGTGGTATGTTAGCGTTAACGTATTTAACGCTAACGGGTATTCACTCGATGTCGGTAAATTTAAACTTGGAAAATGTTTTTAATTTGTTTCGTTTAACACGTTGTTCGCGGCCAATGTGTATATAAGTTATTCAATTGTTGAAGTGCAAAACTGTGTAGTGCTGTTACCGTATTACTGCAAATTTTGACGAACAACGGTAGTTGAATTTTGATATTAACTAGTTTTCTGGATTCTTGACATTACATTTATTAAATAACAATATTAGTATCGTTGAATTTGATTAAAATTACGAGTCGCAGAGTAATCAGGCAATAGTGTGCTAATATCTCTAAATTTTTTTTCGCTATTTACCTTTGCAATCGAGGGTTGTCAAATTCGGTTGGCGTCAGCCGTCGCGTAAAATCGTAATTTATGATATCCGTATTATTATGAACAATTCTTTTCGAATTCACCTCCAGGATTTTGTATTACGCCATTTTCCCCAGAAACAATTACGAAAGCTTGCACATGTACGCTAAATACTGGGCAAAAAGGATGAATTTTATAGGTATTCCATCGGTACACATTCCAATTTAAAAATATCATATAGGACAGGGCTTCTTTAGCCTGTATCTACTAAAGAAAGTGTTCAACTTGCACATATCGTCCATACGATAGCAATAAGACAGCTGAATAAAAATAATAATCGAAGCAGACATTCGCAAAGAAAGAAGAAACGACGGATTAATTGCAACATCGAAGAGCTGCTCCAATTGAGCCTCGTCAAACAAATTTCACACAGGCGTAATAAATAAAAGCGTAGCAAGAAGAAGTAGAAACAAAAATAGGTACAGATCTTCTGGAAACAGTGGGGAAGGCGATCCATCTAATCTCCGGCTTGGCAACGCGAACCCTTTCCACGCGTGCACCGTTTCAATTCCACCTCCAATCGGTTCGCGTTGATTCCCACCTGTGGCCGGTGGCGACGCGCAGGCCCTGCGAAACGCGTAAAGATCATAAGTGTTCGTGGCATTTTAGTAAGTAGTCGGTAACTCGCTGAATTACTTTGCGCTATTACATTATTGCCGATGTCGTCAGCTTTATTCGCAGAGTCGCTCGGCTAGGGTCGCCGTGATGCCATTCGTGGCCCTTGTAATGCCATTTCGCTAACACCGCATGATTGCCCGGTCTGTTATCAGCGCTAATTCCGATAATTCGTTCGTTAACATTGCTCGCGTCGCGTCGCGTCGCGTCGCGTCGGGTCGGGTCGGGTCGGGTCGATCGGCATAATTGCGTCCCCCGCGTCGAAGAGTCGACGGTCGCGAAACCGGGGTGGCACGAAGGGACGGTGGAAACGGGACGGCTCGGCTGGCCGGATCGCGTTTCGAAACTCGCCTACGGTTATTTTGACATCGCCATTTTGCGTTCACGCAGGAGTCACGAACACACGCAGTCTCCTCTCGGTCGAGATTGGTAAATAGAACGGGCGCATCGCACATGTGCGACGGATTTTAAGGGTGGCGCGTCAATAGATTTCAATGGCAGCGTGTTACATTATTTTCATCCGTGGCTCCATACAACGCGCTGTACACGTAGGCACATAGTCGTGGGGATCGTTTCCTGCAGTTTCATCCCCCCCGGCCCCCCGTCATCCCCGTCCCTTCCACCTCATCGCGGGTCAGAGACGAACGTTTACGAGGAGAGAATGGAATAGACTGGTTTTGCTTTCGAGCAGAAGGTTTCCTCTTCCCGCAGGGGTTGCTATTCTTGGTCGGGACGGCGAGGGGGAGAATCTGGGGCTCCGAACGAATTTCTGGCCTATGGGGATGCGCTATGGGAGCGACGGTGGCTGATTTGCGGTTTTATTCGGAAGGCGTTCCGGCATCTCTTCGAGACCGCTCGAACCTTTGGCGATCGTGGGCCGATTTTTTTCCCTCCTTTCGAATTTATTAACACCTCGTCCGAGAATCGGCGAGGATTACGCTCATCTCGCAACGTGTCTCGGATCGGCGTTAATCTCGGGATCGTTTTTGCCTGAACGAGGAGGAACGGTGGAGCAGTGACGCAGTGCAGTGTTGTTGTGATTTGGGAGCATCCGATAATGCCGTTTGTTCATTCGTTCGGGTCTCTCTTTTCCTGTTTTAATAGGGAAGCGTGGATTTTCGGGAGGATCGAAATTTCATTTTTGCGACCGCTGTTCGCACCGATCAATTATTTACCCGGTTGGTTCGGTGATTATTGTTAGATACAGTGCACGTTTTGCGGTGCCATCTACGGTTTGGTCTGCTCTTTTGTTCTAAGAGTATGAAGGTTGAGTTGGTCTTTTTGTAAGAAAGAGAAGAGAGCACGTGTAATTATTATCTTGCATTGTTGGTCGCATAATTTAATCAATAAAGTGTTAAGTAGCAAAACCGAAATATTAACAATTATTTTTGTCGGAGTAATTGTGCGTTGAAATCGACATCTACGACGCTTCTTCGGGATCGGAGTTTTATTACAGTTGGCGCTAGAGTTTTGACAATTCTCGAGTTGCGATTAAATTCGAGGAGTGAAACGCGTTGGGGATACTCGATTCTGTTAAATCGTTGGCCCCGTAACTTTTTGCCTTCTAGTTTGTTGGTTATTAGCAAAATATAAATTACGCAGCTGCTCCGAAATACGAATTTGCAAAGCTTTAAAATAGCAGGTAACAGTAAGCATCGAATAGAGAATTGTTACTACGTTCGAAAGCAGCACAAGTCACTCCTCAGTCACATTCCATGAACGAAAAAAGTATTTTCTTAAAAAATTTAACGTCAGTTATGTGTTTCTCAATGCACTAAAAAGAAATGAAAGGAAATATATTTAACGTTTAATATAAATTTACAAGATCACTCGTAGAGCTATAATCTTGAAGTGTGAATCATTGCTTCTGCTCGCACTTTTGACATCGCGTTTGAAATTTCTGCTGTTTTTATACTCATTTGTTCTATCGAAATGCGAACAATATGGTCGCGATATATTTATTATGTAAGCTTGTACAGAAAATAATTAAAAGTGGAATACAAGTCAGCGTTCTCACGTTGCCCTAACGAACGTAAAGGTCATCGCACATTCGTAATCTTAACATTATTATATATATATATATAATTTATCACAGAAATTAAATCATTTAAGTTAACCCTTTTACAAACGCTTGGTCCAATTTAACACAAAACCTGGACAAGAATACACTGCTCCTATTTAATAACGCGCTACACAAACTGCTGCCCGAAACGGCAAGAACGAATAATAAAACTGAATCCAAGAAAATCGATTAAACATAAGATTCGACGTAATTCCAGAAAGACAGCAACCTGTTATCGAATCGTCGCCCCGCAAGTTCTACAAAACGGCTAAACAATCGAGGTTCCAACCAACGAAACGGAATATAGGATAATCAATCCTCTCCGGTATCCTCGGATGACGCGATTTCCGAGCTTCAATCTCAATTCCGAGAAGATCCAGAATACTCACCGGGAGAGGTCTCAATCTTGGCGCGCGATGCGCGCAACTAAACGAGCCATCGATCTTCCGACAGCAGGATCACCCGTGAACGGAAGTCCGGTCGATTTTCGTGACGCGCACATGCCCCGTACGAGCGGACCCGCGCAGGGAATGTTGACGTGGCACTTTGATTGCGGTCAATTTCGTGGCAAGATTCAAGGATAGTATCAAGTACCCTGTTGGTCCGCCACGCGCGGATGACGTAAGGCCGCGTACCTATGTAAGTAAGTAGCCGTGCTCGTACTGTCGCAAGATGACTCGGTTAATTTATTTAAGCGAGGAAGAAGGGTTAAGAGACGATGCTCGGCCGCCAACAGTGCCATATTCCTCGCCACCTCCGCATAGTCGGTAGCAATTACGAGCTCGCGATTGCTCGTCTGGAGCGAACCAGTTTGCGGCCTTTCAGTCGCGTCGCCTTCGCCCGCGGAGACGCCCACTTTGGATCTAGCTCGGTCCTCGCGTTTTCCCCTCGTTCTTCTTACGTTTCTTCCTCTCCTCCTTGTTTCTTCTCGTGTTTTCGCTCCTGCCGTTTTTCAGCCGTTCGTCGAGCGCTACGTTCTTGTCGATCCGTACTTATACGGCGGTGTGACTTAATTGGAGGAGTTTTTGGCGGGTCCGAAATTAATTTTAAACGCCGCACGAGGAGCACTGTTTCAATTGAACGGTGGCCGTGTTGGAAAAAAGAGGTCGGTATTTTGAAAACAAAGGGTGCTGGAAAAGGCTGAATTAATGGTTAATTTAATTGAGGATGTTCGCGTGGGTTAAAAGAGAAGGGTTGGGGCTATTATCATGTAGGTTGAAGTCGGGTAGATGCAGGTAGTTGGGCGAAATCGACTGTTATTGTTATTTTAAAATAAATGCCTCTGGAGAAAAAAGTCGGGTATTTCCATAATTTTCGAATCTTATTTTCACTGGTCGTCCAAATGATTTACTGAAGGGAGAACATTCCGATTTCAAATGGTGTTCGGGATTTGTTTTGTCCAGTGATTACTTGTTAGCGCGAAACACATAGTTCTTAAGTAATTACGAGAACGTGGTATTGGGAAACAAATGTAAGAATTAATATTGAAGCGTTGTTCTTCATACGTATTATATATATATAAATATATAATATCCTTTTTTTATTTATATAACAGATACATATTTGTGTTATGTGCTATTTACAGTGGCGGCCATATACTTACGTACAGTCAACAAAATTAAATATTACTTCCTGTATACGCCAATACGTATACTAAATACGAAAATCAATTATATTTTTTATAAGTTTACAATATACGTAATAAGATATCAAAATAGCTTTCCTTAATTTACTACAATTAAAAAGTTTCTTATATTTTTATACTGAAGTAGCAAATTTTCTGCCGATACATACATTAAGTACATATCGAAACGCCTATATTTTCACATGTTTCTTTAACTCACAATTATAGTACATTAATATTTCGTATGTAGACCCTTATTTTTTATAACCGCAGCTCACCTTCGCGGCATGGATTCGATAAGTCGAGCACATCTGCTAGCAGCTATCGAATTCCATGTTTCCAGGACAATAGTGTATATATTTTCATCGATATTTTTCGCCTTTTGTTTTTTTTATATCTCTGTCGACATCAATCCACATCTCGATCTGTCTCGACTGGATACAGATCCGGAGATTGTGCCGGCCACTTCATTACGTGAACATTATTGTCACTCGAAAATGTCTCGACGACTTTTGCGGAGTGTTTCGGACCGTTATCCGCTTGATAGATCCATTCTTCTGGCATGCATTCTTCGGCGAATGGTAGCAATATATTTTGTACAGTATCCAAATACACGTATCTGTCCATGTTTCCAGTTATCCGATGAATAGGACCTGTGCCTTTCACTGTCATAGCCGCTCGAACGAGTACCGACCCACAACCACCTTTTGCAGTCGGTTTAATACAATTTTTACGGAATTCTTCTCCTTTTCTTCTTCTACTGCAGATATGCACATCAGGGTCCAGCACTATTAGAAATAAACTGTTGATAACACTATCTGTGTGCCGTAAAAATAAGTCAGGTTTTAAAGTTAAAATATGAAGTGTACGTAAGTACATGGCATTGCAATATGCAATTGTTTCTAGAAATAATACGTCTTAGGTATTTGTACTTTTTCATATAAATTAATAGCTCTGAATTTATAAAAATATAAACTTTGTATTTTCACATGATTTTGAACGGCTGTTCCGTTTGACCCCATCACTTGAGCCAAGCGGATATTTCAATGGCTCTGGAAAATATTACTGTTATTGTATTCTATAGTCAACTACTTTTTGTAACGAAACGTTTCATCGTCTTATAGTCAAAGGTTCATTTAAGATTACAAAGGTGCATTAAGACTCCTGCTAAAGTCCCATGCCATGTTTGCCATCATAATCCAAAGTCAAGGGTTCCGTTACGCACCCCTCTCCCCTATAATATACCAACATTAGTTCCGTAATTCTGCTAATAATCTATAATCTATTAGTGTCCGTAATATAGACTGTATCACTCTGGTGGTTTACTATCAACATACAGTAAAACAATTTGCTCGTAAAAGTAATTACTGCCACCCTTTGCGGACCTCCTCTATTTACATTACTACATTATTGCAAGTTTCAGCTCAACGGAAATATCGATTATTCGCCACCGAAAAAGTCTCCAGGCCCTTTTATTGTAACGCCGCTCGATGGTTTTAACAATCCTTCGCAATGAAATCGCTCTATCGCAAATGAACACGAATTTGTCTACAGAACCGTGATATCTAGCTCAACAATTGTTTCAACATTGTTGAAGACAAAGTAGATTGCACAGCGTCGCATCAAACATAAAAGGCCGCCGTGAATCGTTGAAATTATTTTAAAATGTGTACGACCGTGCCCCGTCGAAGCACGAAAATTAACAAAGCCTAGTCCGGATTCGGATAACAGGAAGAGTACAGACGGGATTGAAGTAATCACGTTATACAAAACAGTTAAGAGGTTCCCAGGCGCGTACCGCCGCTACAGACGGCCCGTATCTTCGTGTAGCACAAAAGTGTTAAACGAATGAATGAATGAATGAATGAATGAATGAATGAATGAATGTACGGTCGTCGGATGACCGAATGAATGAGCGGCTGCTCGTATGTCTCTGTTCAAACGTTGACGTTCAAGCAGATCCGGAGCGGCGTGAAGAAAAAGCGCGTGGACAAACGAAAGCCTGGAAAGGGTGGAAACGGGAAAAGGCGAAAGGAGAACCGAACGCTCGAAGATCAGACGAATAAATGCCGGGAGCCGCACCCTTCGCGCTGAACAAGGAAAGGAAAGAGTTCATTGTGACTTGAGCGAACCTAACACGCAGAGATCGTACGATTGTTTGTATTTGTTGGTAATATTGTTTGGATTATTTTAACACGTTGGCCGGGAAATAATCGGGTGAATGAATATTCCGTGCAAGGAGTGGTACATTGCTTCAGCTTTGTTATAGAAAGCAATAATAGAAAGAAATTAAAAATTAATTATTTTGAATCGTTCTAGCACGTCGTCACTTTAAGGATCTTCAATTGTTTAATAAGAAGTTGCGATGCTTACACAAATAGAAATAGTGGCAAATTAAATTAAAATACTTTTGCGATAATATTTTAACTTGATTTTCATGTAAACATCATCGGTTTAATGTTATATATTTATAAAAATGTATACGAGCGTTTCTGGATAATTTATACTTGCGTTATAGAAATGTTGATGTATTCTGATTATAAGGGTGCGATTGAAATTAAACTATCGCTGTATGGGGAAATAGTAGATAAGTAAGACAATGACAAATGCATTTATAAATATCTTTTGTATTTTATTCAACACTGGCCTAAAATAAAATTAGTATTATTAAAAAATCAGTGGTATCTACATAATATCCTTTCTACAGAGAAAAATAATATGAATGGAAACATAGATAATTCGGAATGAAGTAGCAAGAATAAAGAACGTCCCTTTCCGATAAAAAGTACGAGAAGAATAATATTTTAACTCAATTTATTACCAGCTTAATATTTATAACATACACCCTTCGTGCTCTGAAGCTTTGAATTATTATAATAAAATCATTTTCAATAGAAAATTATATTTGGATTTATAATATGTAGTAAGATTATAGAAGTTTCCCGCAACATGTAACCGTGTAATCTACACAAACATTAGTAACAAGAGACCAATATACAGGTACATAAACTAATTAAACTATTTCCCAATTTATAAGTACACAGCATTCATATCCCCGCGTCCCAAGTTTCATTTAATTTAACTTATTTAACAGAGTTACTCGAGCAATCCAATAATAATTAAGTTCAAAGATGCGCTTACAAAAGCACACTTGCCCACGCTCAGTGAAACACTTGCAAAGCATTTGTAAAAACATAATGAAACAACAAACAAATAACAAATATATATTACATGTCTCAAATAAACAATGAAAACGTTAAAACGGTGTACGCGTTGAAGCTGCGGGACAAGCAGCACGGCCGATAAATAGACGCGACAAAGAAAAACGGGGGCTGAAGTAGGAGCATAATTGGAAGGGAGTCGACGGTGTAGGGATAAACGGAGCGATAACGGCCGGAAATGTGTCGTGTCGCAAAGAAGTAACGACAAAGAGCGAGCACGCGGCCGAGATGCTTGTGGGCGCTTCATTCAACTTTATTAGGCACGGTGGAAACGAGCAGTCGCTCGTTTACGCGTCGGGTAAACTCAGCGAAACGCAGTTTACACTGTTGTTCTTGTCCCCTTCCACGTCACGCCGACCCGACGACACCGACACGCTCGCCATGATCTTGAATGGCTTCAATTAACGTCGTTTAGGTCGGCAATTGTTTCTTAAGAATTCCCGCAGAAAGCTTCTTCCACTGCTCCGCCGCAGAATTGCGATATTACGTGCTGAACGACAGAGGTGGAAACGGCGCGACACCGATACGACGACCGGCGGACGACGAGGGTGGCGTGAAATGCGTGTCAGAGAAAGGGGTGAAGGGTGAGCGGAAAATTGGAAAATTAGTGGACTGTTCGGTAGGTACGTGGCGTTACGCGGGGTACATTGAAGGGTAACGCGTTTGTTTCGTGTTAACGTTCAATTGGATGCGTGCCCGGCTTGCTTCGCGATGCATCGGATAAGGGTTATCGTCGATTAACGTTTTGTTCCATTCACTTTCTTTTGGGAGAGATTCTCGATTTTTAAATTGGGGACCACCTATCTGTAGATAGTATCTTTATTAACAGTTGTTACATCGGTAAGTGGAAAAGCTCGATAATTCATACAGCACGCAATAATTTAGATTTGCTTGGCGGTATTAGTTGAGTATTAACTGCCTACTGTAGCTCCTTATTAATGTAAGATAATATGAGACTGATTTTTATACTTAATATTGTTATTATTGATTGATAACTAATCAACGCCACTAATAAACGACCTTGCGATGCGTTTCAAAAGATATCTTCTTTGGTGCGTAATGTCAGCGTTTTAACGTGACTCATAGCAGCTTAGAAAGTGTAACTGAGAGTACCTTAATTTTGCAATTTATTAGACGCAAGTTGTGCCTAGCTGATGGCAATAATTATGTTTCTTCGCTGCATTTCTACCCCTTGCCGCGACTACGCCTGAAAAAATTCCTGTGAAACTTAAAAATATTAATAAGCGCAATTATTTGTAGCAACTGTGATTAGATTTTCAGAAATTATGTTTTCAACATGTCTATGAATAAAAGAACATTTCTATGAAAAAATACGACCTCGTGTAATGTGAAAGGCTTCTTGAAAGTTTGGTACCATTATTCCATCAAACTCATTTTATAAAACTTTCTATTCCTTTCTGGAGAGACAATGCAACAGTTCTTGTGAAATTGTTTTGGTGCTCATAATTATGAAACACGCACATTAACAAATATAAGATAAAAGCTCGTTTCAGTTATTAGAAGTAACGAGAAAGTCGAAACATTATGTTTTAACTTCAACACAGTAGTTTTATTTATACTGTTCTTATAGAGTACGGTACCTCTATTTATTCAGTAAACGATGAAAGAAACCTTAGAAAGGGTTTAACTAACGGGAGAGGTTAATTGCTTGGTGCAATAGATCAACCGAGGTCTGTTTACACAACGTTTGGCTTCCGTTATCCCCCGATCCCTTGTATTTTTCAACACATTAACCAATTGCAATCTCTATCAATCCCTGTCTCAGTGATTCCAATTAAACAACAATCAATGTAATTTCCTCTTCAATTACTAATAATAAAATTATTTTCCGCCTCTATCTTATTTGGTCTACTGCGATACCCCTGGATGTTCCTCTGTAATTAACAATTTCGCAACACAATTTGTACAGACAAACTGAAAAATTAGGATTTAAGACCATTTATCTTTAACCGCTTATCTTTACGAACTTTAAAATCATCATTATGAAATTGAACGAAGGAGCATTGGTATTTAGGTTCAATGACTACATTTGTTTCAGAATGATTAGAGTTATTTTCTGCACAAGTAAACGTATTTATATCGTTTAAGTTCATAAAGCAAGATTGACCGAAAATGTTTCCTATATAATATCTTTACTAAAGCTGTTCAATCTATGTTGACTTCGCAACTTAAACAAATGCTGAGCATCGTATAAACGTAGTAGAATACACGAATGCAACGGATTTCATCGTAAACAGTGATTACGGAAGCAGCTTATCGGTTTTAAATATCAACGTTACTTTTCCATTCAAGAATACATATCCAAGATAGATACATAATGTAATTGTACTGTTCGGTGCAAGAAGGACCTTCAGCGTCAAAAGTAAATTTCGATAAAGGGGTTTTTAAACAAGACGATGCTAAACGCTTCCAATACGCAGTGAGATATATCTCCTTTGTAGTTTCAATATTGCAACAGGAATTATGTAACACATTAGTAAAAAATAATAAAAGTTTTAATTGCAACATGCTCGGGCTGTTTTGGCCTAAAATAGGAGGATGTACTAAACGATATTCTTTATTACCATTATTTTCTATTAGCTATTTAATATTTATCATATACCGAGCATTTTTGAAAATATCGAACATCGAAAATGTCTTCTTCAACTCAATTGCACAGTTTGCCCCGGTAGGTGTCCATTTTAAAAATATGACAAGCAATCTTTACAATTCATCATTCTACCAACAATGCTAATACAATTTTGAGAGCACGCGTAGAAAACAGTGGACAATGTATACTCTGCACAAGTTTCGCGCAAAGAGAGTCTCGGCACAGATTTGCGTAGAGAAATAACCAAATACCACAAATACGGAGATCACTGCGAATTCATTATTCGGACCAGCCCCGTTTCACAGAGACAGTGGAATGTTTCGTGCGAAACGTCGCGGCGATTCTATACAGTGGAATGTTTCAAGCTACTAACGAACGAGACGGTGAAAAAATGTTCTCGCCAATGAAAGTTGAGACCCGTTCCCTCAGGGTGCACTTCCTGCTTAAACGTCTGACTCGTTTGTGCCCGAGCGTAGAATAGACCACAGGGAACGAAAGAAAGAGAAGGCGAATTAAAGTGCAATCAAGGCTTGGTGTCTTTGTATCGTCGCTTTCTCCCATTCTGTCTCCCGCGCTTCTAACAAATGACCATTTAAACCAGTGGTCCAGCGGTACTTAAATCTCATGGCATTTAAACGCGTCGCCATCGTTCCACCGCTAGGATTTCTTCCCCCGTGAAGCGAGGCCTCGTTTGGACCGCTTTTATCTTCTCGTTCTCCTCCTACTCTCTCGAGTCCTCTCACCAGCCCTCTCTGGATCCCTCTTTGGATCCCTCCACGGCTGCAACTCCGTTCGCGCAAATTCTCACGGTCGACGCCGAGATTTCAACGCCGCCGAATCAACGATCAACGAAAACCGTCGAAAATTGACGACGTCTGACGGGATGCGCCACGAAATCCCGAGTCGACTAGGGGGTGTGGCTAACGGATGGATAGACAGAGAGACAGGGAGGTCGCGAGCGCGGGGTCAGAGAGTGTGTAAACGCATAGATAAGGCCCGCGTTCTTTCTCCCCTAAGCTGTTATCGCGGTTTGCTCGGAACTCGATCTCATCCTTTGGAATAGGAGTGCGGGAGCGGGTGCGCGCGCTAGTGTGCGCGGCGCGTACGTGAGCTTTGCGTGCTGGCGCACTAGCGCGAACGCTTACCGCAGGAACGACAGAGCGAGAGAAGGGCGAGGGAGAGAGTAAGGGAGAGCGTGATATCGCGGCGGAGGAGAGCCGCGAAACGAGTGGAGCTGACTGAATGACTGAGTGACACTCGGCTGACGTCCCTTCCGGTGTGTCTCGTGTTACACCAAGCCTGTTAAGCGTTTATATATTAAAGTTACGGCATTGGGCGCGTGCCACCCACTGCATTCTCCCTGCCGACCATTTTTTTCCCCCGTCCGCCCCCACACCCCCTCTTTTTTTTTACCTTGACCCATCCCCCAGCGCGACGCGACAAAGAGGACCTACGATATTATTACAATTTATTTGCTGGTCGATGGAAATCCAATTACCATTTGATTGAGATTCGGCCGCACGCTTATCCACTTGCTTCTCGCTCCCTGGCTTGCTCTCGGTTTTCGCCTTTTTATTGCGCGTTTCGGTGAGAAAGTTCACGCGATAGGTACTCCAAGTTGAGGTACGCGAAGATCCAATAGACTCGATACCAAGATTTGTTTAAATAAATGTACATTTCTCGTGGGAAAATTTTTGTACATAATCGAAGTTGTTAATTTATAATGCGAGGGATTTCTCGTATTATAACGTGCGCCAGAGTTGACTGTTTTATTCCTGTATTGGAGAACTGTACAGTTTCATGTATATAGTGGCAAAAGGTATCACGAGCCATGCTCGCATTTTTTGTATTTAAATCTTATCCAGTGCTGCGTGCGACACTCGTGGTTTTAATTTTCGCGTGCTACAAGTAGCACGAGTGGCACACTTATCATAAGGCAAGAGGCGACGGAAAGAAAATGTAAAATTAATTTGGAACGTAAATTGGGTACATTTGGTGACACCTTGTATATACACGATTCACCTAATTAGTTTCACTTCTCTACACTAGTTTGAGTTCTTTTTCTAGGACCTTGGAGGCTTGACAGATATTTGCTAACGAACGGATAGCTTGAATATGTATAAAAAATGATTGTTAATCAAAAATGTCCGAAGTCTATTCAATTATAATAAATGAAGACGTGTCTGGAGATAGATGGACACGAATGGTACCAATGTACACATCGAATGTGGTTTGCAATAATTACAATATTATGATATTTATTTCGACACCAAAGATATATTGTTCAAATAATGGTCACGAAGGATACGAATTTTCAATTATTTATTCTTTTTGTAATGTCTTGCGGCGTTGTTTAATTTCTTTGCGTTTACCAATGATTAAATTTTACTTGATATTATCTTCTATTTTAGAAGACGATGTAGCAGAAGATATAGAAAGTACATACTTAAAGGATACAATGGAATGTGGAACAGCGAGAAACAACTGTGACCCATTTTACGAACTTTGCCTTGAATTGATCAGCTGTTTCATCGATGACTAACGCGAATACTGACGAGCCCGTAATTAGTGCAACGATGATTGACTTGCAGTTAGAAAATATCCCCATGAACATCAGCAGGGCATTACTTTCTTCGTTGTCTTCGCAAAGGCCAGGCCAAATTGTGTTAAGAATTCTCAAAAATCTAAACAACACAAGCGAAAAACGCGATAATACTATGCCCATTTTGTATATTCTTTGTATCTATGTTTTCTTGATGTTATCCAGTAATAGAATATAAATAATAGAAACAGGATTTTGAGAATGACTCAATGTAATTAATTATATAGGGTGCATTTTTATATATTATATACAGGGTGAGTCACAAGAAAACGGATACATAAATATCGTTTGCTTGTCGTTGTATCGAAAAAGTTCTAAGAACGAACTTACACTACTTGGAGAATTCCACGGAAAAAAAATCTTTCTCGCACTGACCTAATATAATATGACCTCGACCTTGCACTCGCTGAAATTGAGGTTCCATCGGCGGAAGCATCAACGTGTAAAATTTGGTTTTCTAAGCGATTACGTTACACTCGTAGCAATAACAGGTGTGTCAGTCGTAGAAGATTACGTCTAATTCAAGATACAATCTATCATTGCCACAAAATTATTGCGGCAGTGCTATTGTGTGTCCCAGTGGTCGAGCAACGCGAAAGAAAGAATACTGATTGGATGTCTATTGCGAATACTTGGTAGGAAATGATTCATAGAACCGTTTCGAAGCGTCACAGACCGATTAAACGCGCGTAGAGGAGATGATTCGAATACGGGCTACCACTTTTATACGGGCTATCAATACCGAGGGCCACCGTTTCGATCCTGAATATTGACGGAAATAAAGTAATTTCGCAGAAAGTTTCATCCAGATCCGTCGAAGGGTTTAGAAATCAATAAGGAAATTCAATTTTGTAGACCTAAACCACTATCGATTGTTCTATTATAGATGCAGCAAACCCAGGCGGTGCCGTACAGTTACCCCTATTGAAAAATATAAACAACAGTAACAGTAACCGTGCAACAAGCAGCGCAGCACGAACGAACGAAAATCGAGCAACGCATAATGTTAAGTGTTACCCCGTGTTATATGATCATTTTGTCGAGCGAACAATAGTACCGTCTAACTACGCGTAATTGTTATTGAAAAACAATGTCTACTGTAGTTTCATCGATTCCCGTTAATGACGGTACAAGCCCCGCGAACAATGGGGGTCGTTTTGTTCCGCAGCTGTGCCACTTGTATATATACATACATACGTATAATACTCGCCACTTATGAAATCGAGCATCGGAGGGGCTGAACCCGATAAATCTCCTCCGTTCGCCCTTTTGCTCCGTCTTTTTCTCCTCGTTTTCATTTCTCCGCTACTCGCTCCCGAATCTTTGTTCCCTACGCGACGTCCTGTTTGTTTTAAAGGGTCAGGAGAGCTGTTGAAATGGGCAACGGGTTAACACATCGAGTATGTGGACACGCATTCACGAAAGCGTCGAACCCCCTTTGCGAACGTTGCTCCGCACCAAATCAGCTGTTAATACGCACGGGCAAGAATAAATTTTCCGCCCCGGAACAATTGCTCACGAAGCCACCCCGTTCGCTTTCATCCCCCTCTCCATCGACCCTAATTCCAGTTTATCGTTAGCCCTGTTTTTTTTTATATTTTAGTCTGCGCTGAATAGTCGAAGGCACTGCGGATATAGGGAACGCGCATTACGCGGCTGTTATAAGATGGTACAATTTGAAATTTGGACACCTTGCGTGGTTTGTCAATTAGGTGCTCCTCTAAAAGAAACTGGATCGCTACGTTTCATTCGAATTCATATTTCTACCGTAGTAATACATATTCATCAAAGCTGCAAGGGTGCAACAAAAGCACGAAAGATTTCCAAATAAATGGATCGAGAGAATTGAAAAATTCCCCCATAAAAATTGATTCATAAAAGGAGGAAAATCACTCGCGGAAGAATTCGTGTCACGTGAGCGGCCTGGCAATTTAAAATGTAGGTGACAGTCGTAGCGCTCCGTTCATTGAGGCTCGCGTTCGAGCTACTTGTTCTTGTAATCGTAGAATTTATGAATGAAGCACGAGCTGGTGGCTGTAGTATTTACGATGTATATAGACAACATACGCAAGAACGATAAGAATAATTGTGAAGTTGTCTAGGGGGCAGCTGGTAGCGGCCGCGAGTCAAAGAGTTTGACCCGTGGGCGCAGCCGTCAATGAAGCAAGGGTCTAACCAAGACCCAGGATACGAGGTCGTCTACTTGACCCCACAGCGCGCGCCGGATGCCACCGTTTTTCTCCCCAGAATTGACCGATTCAATTGGGACCGACCACGCTTTGACTCGCGAAAATTTACGAGCGGAAGGAATTTTTTTTCTATTCCTTCGCGATCCATCGATTCACGATTTCGGCGGATCCTCTTACGTTTTGACACCTACCCGCGGCATTGTATTCGCTGCGCTGTGGGTTCATTAATACCGAAGGACCTCTGGTATTCGACCACCCGTTGTTCAATTATTTTACTACCATTCGAGTGGCTTACTTAGCATTAGTATTGGATATTGGACAGGAATCTGTGAGCAATGGTTCGAAACAAGGATGAACATTGGCCAGGTTTACAGTTTTACAAATAAACGCGAAGCAATTAACAAGCTTAAACTTGGCGAAGTATTGCACGCAGAATTGAATAGGAAACACTGTCCTCTTTAGTTTAATTGTCCTACCTAAGGTTTTCTAATCGCTGTTCTTATTTGCCCTCGCTGTATTTTGTAACAGGCGACATCATTTTTGGGATTATTGAGATATATGGACAGGAAATGCAGGATTACCATAGCGATTAATAAATCTTATATGACATTTACATTTTGCGAGAAGAGTTAGGTAGGACTTTTCAACGTAGCAAACGATTGGAATTGTTCTCAACTTGTCTTTCTGTTGCACAATGAAAAACAGTTTGAACACTCATCACTGTTATGACTCTTAATGATTCTGCCCAAGACAAGGCGATCGACTAGTACCTTAGTCTTCAATTTAGCACTGCGTGTGACATACTGATTGATACAAAATATCCTATTCACATATCAAGTCTCACCTCAAAGCTATCTAAACTAACTATTGCGTAGCACATTGTAGCCTCGTTGAAACCATCTCTAAACCAGCCGGGGCAAATAAATTAAACTATTCCCGCAGCTCTGCAGAGCATTCCAACTTCACTCGGAAGCTGAAAAATATATAGAGCTCCGAATACCTCGAGACACTTTGAGAAATGAAAGATTGGGCGGTAGGACATTTTAGCTGAGATCAGAATGGAAATTCGCCCATCCGAACGCTTGTCCCCCCCCATTAATTCAAATGACGCAGGCTCTCCTCCGCAATTCCAAAAGCAGCATAACGCGTAGGACTATTCCAATCTGGGAGCGAAATTTCTAAACGGCGAACTTCGAGTACGCTATTGTCACGATGATCAAAGCCCAACACGTCGAAACCCGCGGACGATTCGGTTAACCCGGTGATCGTTGGATCCCAACCAGCGCGCCGCGGCGTTCACATTTTCCGAAAGCACAGATCGCTGGTGGCGGATAAACTGGGGTGGCGAAGGATCAATGCCGGTTAGGGAACAATGGGTGAAATTAAAGTCACCATGGGAAAGCCCTAACCTCTTCTGCTCTAATGCACATCGAACTATTTTCTCTTCCGGGGGCTCTTCATTATTCCCCGGATCCTTGATGCGTGTACACGTACATAACCCGGTAACACGTGACTCACAACAGTTTAGCTGTGTTGCGGCTGGGTCGCGCAAACACGTGTCATTCGTGTTTCGTCATGCATTTTCGACTGCAACCTCAACTAGAAGTGCACACAGCTCTATCTGCGCTCGCCCGTGAATGGCCTGTCTTCCCTTTCTATAAATGTTGTGTCTTTTAACGTGCGCGCGCGCGAGCACAGGATTGGGGTTACCGTGAACGGTTGACCCCTATTTGAAGCTGGATATTTGGTCTCGGTGCCTGTGTTACGCTTCATGCAAATTTCTTTCCTAATGTTTGCCTTGTAACTGGTTACAATGTTGAAATGGGGTTTCTTTTTTATGCGCTGTGTTGGTGCACATGAAATTGCCCGCGATGGATATGGGTATTGTTTTTTATTTTAAAATGATTCGACGCAGTTGTTTAATTATTGAGAAACGCTGCACATTAGATTTGAACGGATTGGATTTACGTTGTCTCATTCTGCAAGTATTTGCAAAAATGCGCATCAAGTTCCGTTCATTCTTTTCGTTTCCGGGACGCACGGTTAATGATATTCAATTCATTTTGAAAGCTGGAGAATTTTCAAACGGGCGATTAATTTATTTCCGAGGAGATTTTTTTCAAGAATATTTGAAATGTTTTTCTTTAAGTCAGACTATCTTATTTTGTTACTGATAAGTGTTTTCATAAGCGAGAAGATTTTGTCTGCGCCTTAATTAATTGAAAATTGTTCCTGGATTTCAAATTTCTCTGTTCATGGTAAACATTTCGTATGCACGGTCTACCAATAATAATGCTGCCTAAATAAAAAAAACTGGGTCACCATTAACAAAATATTCTCTCTATGTTGTATAATGAATGAATAAATTACCCCAAAAATAGAATTATTTAAGCAATAGATTCGAACCTTTCTATCAATCTGGTTGGGATTTATGTGTTTGTCGATTTTGTAGCCAGAGTCTTGCAATATTTTTAATAATTTCCTAAGATTTTTATTCATGATTCGCAAATATGTAATTTGATTTGCACGTAATTTGTACACAAAAATTATTCGAGGCAGAAATTCTTTGCATTTTAAGTTTATAAGGACGCTGTAAAATATTTAAAACACGAGGAAACATTACAATTCGCCATCAAACCAAAGTCATTTACAATGACAATCATTTATTCCACGGGCCGTGGCCCGTACTTTGTTTCTACGATAAGGCGCATTACCTGCTGCATGTGTGCGTTAGCTCAAAATAAAGGCATTACCACAGTTTTTATGCGTTACGGGGATCATTGGCGGATAAGAAAAGCAAGAAAAAAAAAGGCAGACGTGGCTGAACGCGCGGTTAAAATTCCATTCGTGGCAGAAGGGGGTGAAGAGGGTGAAAGACCGGCTGCGTCGTGATCGATTAGTCACAGTACCCGTGTGCCCGAAGGGTGACTTTACGTTTTGTCTGGACCGATTACTTTAGGCATTTGTTGTATATGGTTGATCGTGAGCGATGAGACTCGCCCCCGCGCGCGTCGACCTCTCGATTCTCGATGACCTCGCGTCTGCACGGATCACAAGCTATAATGGCTTCAAATTACTCGCATAACGATGAAATTGCTTGCAACTACTTTTTTCACCACCCCGACAAACATTCGCGTTGGCGCGTCAAACATTGCTGATCCGTATATATTTTCTGCATCGCGAACGTAACAGTAATTGCGAATGCACGGAATGCAATGAATGATCAAATTCAATTGAGAGGACGGGCCGATTATGTTATGAACGACGATGACAGGTGGATATTAAACTTCGACTGGCACGGTGATGCGTCGATTACAGAAATACGGGTACTTATTGTTAGGTGTTTTGCAGTTGGACGAAGCAATGATTTTGGAATTCATACATTCGTTTGATAATAAAGGACGCCGATTTAAACCATTTTTACAATAAGCAGCTCAAATTGCTGCAGATCAGTAATAATAAAACTGCGATGTTAATCTTTATTCTGCGTTGGGAATTCAAGATGTTTCGAGTAAGGTCAAACGATTGTAGTTGTTGAACAGAGACGAAGTGTAGTAATCGCAAAGTATGGTTGATGAATTATGGTATTACATTACTTTATCACTACGTGACAATATGACTGTTGAAATAAAGTCACACTGCCAATTCGATTTGATTTGCAGTAGGTTAAAGACAAGTTCAATTGTGTCATGTATCATCAAGGATTCTCCGAACAATAAAACGTACAGCATCGTGGAATGTCGTATATTTCCATAATTATAGGAGCTCATTGTTACATTTGTCTTAGACTTTTGCAAATTTTTATAATGCACCGCTTAATTTCATAATTTTCACTGAAATTTTTGTATACACGGAAACATTATAATTAATGGTAAGCAATATAATGCTACTTTACTCTTTTTCTTACGAAGCATGACAAAGTTGGCTGTGTATAAGCGATGATTCAACAGTACGATTGCTCATAAGCTTTAACTACAATGATTTCCACAATACTACGTAATATCAGCGTTCTGATTAAGCTGAATGGACATTAATGGATATTAAAATAAAACAATATAGTAATCTAGTTGTTTAAAATTGGAAACATTATTAAGTGTAGAACAGATTATTCATAAGGGGTCGTCCATAAACTACGTGGGCGAATTAGGGGGGAGGGAGGGTATGGCGAAAGGTTACGCTAAGCCACATGGTGAGAGGGAGGTCTAATTCTAAAAGTTACGTAGCTGTTATAGAAGATTTTTTTTAATAGAAAAGCTATGGTAAACTATATTGGGGGGGGGGGGGCAAATGTGGCAAATATGCACCTAATGTAGGTAGGTACATATGAATTATTCAAAATTCTTTTTATATTTAAAATAAATATATATTTCAATTTCTTTATCAAAAGATTGTGTACATCGCTGAGTTCATTTTCGAGTTCCCATGCTTTGCTTAACTATTTCAATAATGTTAACTGTCTGTATCTATAGTACTCTCATATATTCCACCTTCAGCATAATCAAAGAGATGTTTGTTTAAATGTTGACCATTTTATTTATAGAATGAACCTCCGTGTAACATTATTTGATTATAGAATTTTACCGAATTTTTCGAACACTGACTTGTTTAACGTTAAATAAATTCAGAAGTGTGGTTTGTTGGTTGTTATATTAATTTGATTTCATGTACGCCCTAATAAAACTCATTCGACACTGACTGTACGTGTTCATCAAATGTGACGCATGACCGCGAAAGGAAGAAAGACTGCATTAAGTGCGATGCATAAGCGTGACAGGAAGAAGAACCGTGCAAGACATTTAAACCGTAGATTATGAAAGCGATTTAAGTCATGCATTAATTTCTTTTTGAAATAATTTAATATTTGGGTTCGCATCGGTTAAACATATCTTGTATCCCTTTTTTCTTCTTCTTCGATTACTTATGAATGTGATTCTCTGCTTGCAATCACTGATACTTCCAGCAATAAGGATTGTTCTTCCAAGAACATAAATCAACAACAAAATATAAATAAATCACAAGAAAGAAAGAAAACCCGTACTAATTACGTAAGTGCTTAAAATTAATTATTAAATATACAATAAATTATTGTTTTAATACTGCTTAACTTCCGTTCAGAAACTTTCGATAGCTTGTCTGCTGTACAACAAACAGTTTCAGTTTCTGCCGATCCCTCTCTAATTACGATCAGTACTCTCTTTAAAATAATTAGAAAAGAAACCAGATATTAACCCTGAATACAATCCGCGTTTCACCGCGATTATTCAAATCTATCGTACGCAAAGCCGCTAAACTGCGACCTATTTATACCTGTAACCGCCAAAAACAAGCAACGTAGTCAAACAAACAAACAAAAAAAGACATATTTTCACCTTGTTTTTCATCAATTTATTACACTGCGAAAGGGTTAAACAGGTCACTTGAAGCTCGGCCGTGGCTCGGCGCGTCCCGACGAGAACAGAGGCAAGAGCAATGACAAGAACAGAGAAGGAAAGAAGATACCGGCAGACGCGCGAGCAAATCGCACGTGGACATCGTTGGATCGCGTTCATGCGTGGCAGCCTTAGCCATCCCGGCGTTATGCGTGTGCGTGCACGCTATTCGAGGCGGTGCGTTATCGCTACCAGTGACGTCGCGTGCGTCCTCTTCGTATCTGCGTTTCCTGCGTCTCGCGAGTGGGCGCCCCTCCAACCAATTTCTGCGTACAAACAAAGCCCGCTGGCCCTCCGTAAAATGCGTCTCCGCGCTTAATGGCCGGCAGACGACGCACCGAGGAAATTTCTATGGCCTTCCCTCTTGTCGAATTCGTTAGCAAGCTTCCTCGCGCTGTCTTTTGGCAAGTACGCTTGCTTTCTAGATAGGCGGGTTTTCGCCTATAGGATTTAAAATAATCGGTGGTTGCAACAAATTCATGGCAGCGGTATCATTTTGTTGCAACACTGATTCTACAGATTTTCAGAGAGAACTATTTATCGCGCAAGTGTGGCTCGTATATTGCGAAGCACTGTTTGTTAAGTCTGTTGCGAGGACAGTGTTAGTAATTTTTGTTTAAGAGGTATATCGAAAGAACTGTTTGGCCGCCACTGCACCTTATCGCATGTATCGTTGGGAAGAGTATATAAACATCGATGTGGAATAGAATTCGGGGAAAAAAGTTGTTTCGGTATGCTTCCACGTGTCGCGAGGAACTGGACGTGATTCATGCAAGCACGATATATTTTTGCTGATTCGTTCGTTTTGGGCATAAACTGGTAGATGGAGGTTCAATTCGAGAGAATAATTAGACGACGTAGGCCGCGCAGGCAATAGGTTTTCTGTGAGTTTAACTTGGTTCAACCTGGAGAAGATGAGAGAAATCGCTATCCGGGTTGCTAATTTTTTAGACGCGACAACGTATTTAACCAAAAAATTTGCATATTTCTAATGAATTCTTAAAGTCACAGGAATACTTTATTGAATTTCAATTAGAAGGGGCTAGGATTTGCTAGTTCAGTTTTGATTAATTGCTAACTTCTTTCCCGAATGGAACACCTTGTTAAGTGCCGATTCTGCTTTGCTGAAGATAAGTAGGAGAGAGATGAATAAATCCTGCGTTTTCTTTAATTTACTTAAATGTATTATCGTTTTTATCATTATTTTATTTTATTTTATTTATTTTAAGTCGCATCCACCCCATATCACCACATTATATTACAATGTTAAAATATGTAATGCACGGGTCATGTTGATTATGCAAGAATAATATCGAATAATAGCAGATCCACCATGGTTCGATAGATTGAGAAAATGCCTCGAATTATTATAGCGTGGATAACTACGCGCACAAATAGTAAAATAGTCCGCTGCATCACCAGAGCAACTTTCCCACAGTTAACTAAAGTTTAGTTAATTAAACGGTTATCCTATTTGAAGAATCTCTGAATACTTATTGGTTCAAGCACTTTAAATTCTCAGACGATAAAAACAGATTGCAACGTCACAGTAGCAGTACTTTATACCGTCAAACAAGGATGATATAAATCGACGCACCAAATATTTAGACCTACAGTTACTATTGGATGCTATTTCATTATTTACTATTACACACTATTGCTACTACTTTACTTGCTTACCATGTTTGTTTTGTAACAAATAGACATATAGATGGGGACTATAGTAAACCAAGAAGATTGTATGCATAGTGCACATATTATCTGTTTAAATAACAGCAATTAGAGTACGGGAAAGTTGTGTACAAGAAATTCGGAACTTCGTTCACAATCACGATTCAGTATCTGTTAAATCATACATACGAGCCATACAATATAATCGAGATGCGTCCACACTATATAAACATCTGAATGGCTTTCCCATCTGAGCAAAAGAAAATCTTACGAATATACTTATTTGTCAAATTTATTCTGCACAATACTTTCTTCTCTCTCCCACTCTCCGTCCACTCAATATTAGATATATTATTTCCATATCCATGATAGCATAGAATCTCAGAATAAATTCTGCTTATCGGAAGACAGTGTAGTAGATAGATACATAGAATGTAGTTACACCTCGCCGTACCACTATACTCGGCAGACCAGAAACAGAATGAAGACATTTTTATTGATCATTAATTAACTACTGGTTAGCCAATTTAGACCTTGCTAGTAAAACGAAGATACGTGTATCGTGCATAGAATTCGTACTATCGTACATATTATACGTAGCATAAAACGTAAAAGAATCTGGCTGAAACTATCATTACGTTCGGCCGACTAAAAACAGAATAGAGGCATTTACAGTCGGGCCAGCCCATTTGGACCTCGTGTCGACTTAGTAAAATGAAAATATGCATCATCCGAAGACGTGTCGTACGCACAGAATGAAAAAATCCGATCGCATGGCAGGGACTTGTGTAGAGCGAGCCAAGGGCTTAATGGTGTAGGGCCGAGCATTCACGAGAGGAATTAGTTAGCGGTTGCTTTGGGAGCGTGGACACCCCGTGGTGCCAACAAAAGAGTTACAGACCTTTCGCACCTCGACATGGGGGATTACATGCCATAAAATAAATCCTCCTGCACTCCCCGGCGTCTTTGCTCTTATGACCTTAGATTATAATGTTTTGCCCGTGTGTGCCTCAACGTCCAAGAAGAGGACTCCTTTTTTAACGGCAATTTCGCGTCCGTTGGGAATTTTAAGAAGGAATTCACTTTGCAGAGTTCTTCCCGCTTCGGATGTTTGTTTCGTGACTCTTTTCGGGATTAATGTAACTATCTGCCGTGGAAATTGAACGTTTCAATTGAAATTACGTGCTTACCGAGCGAAGCCGAAAGTACAGGTCCGTGCATTTCATTTATCAGGTGCAAAAAAGCGTCCGAGAGATAGGGGTTTAATAATTACAAAAATAAGACACTGCGATACATAATGTGCTGTAACTTTTGCGATTGTAACGGGTGATAAAGAGGAGGTCGAAGGTTTTGGGGATTTATAGATCTCACTGACAATGGGAAGCGTGAAGTATGTTTAATCAACGTAGGTCCTAAAATTAATCCTTGCGAATTAAAGGGAATCACATTTACATTTAATAAACAATTTCGATCTATTTATTATCTGCGCATTTTGGTTTTATTATTGAACTGGAAATGTAAACTTTTGCGTTTTACATCTACAGGATTGATTTTTAGAACTGATCGATTAATATAATATTTTCCTTTACCACATAAATGAGTACTATAACCACCTAAAGTCATGGGCTTGTTGTTTCATCAGCCTGCATGGGGTTCAACAGAGATATTATCTACTGAGTTTGTAGTAAAGGCGAAAGTAGCTCTAAAAGTGAGTCGATCTCTTCGCTCATGATTCTTAAGAACCGGGTAATTGTAGGTATATGTATACAATGTACCAATAGCTATTATCAGGGCTAGAAATATCACTGTACAGAGAATAAAGATTATTTTTAACACGTTCGTGGACGTGAATCCCGTAGCGTTCATTGCAATTGCGATCCAAATGGTCATGAATGTTGTAACATTCAAATTTATAAGCCACATTGCCATGCATTCAAATCTTAATGTTTTGAAATTAAACAAAAACAATAATAATAAATTAATAACAAATCACCTAGCTATTTTTCTATCTCATTAAAATCCTTACTGCCCGCGAACGTGTTAAATTACCAATTTGTGCTGCAGATATTCACACCTATAACGCACAATATGTTATATTAACAATTAATATCTTGCACGCGTATAAAGCCAATTTTTCTGTCCAAAATCTTTCCAGTTTAAAATTAATGACCGCTCATTGCGTCCAATGAAAACGATTATACACTTTGCGCCGCCGTCTAGTTTTTCCTAAGCCGCACGAGGAAACGTGTCAACGTCCAATGAATTACGACCTGTCGTCGGTGCGATTGCACGGGTACATAAAGTTTTTATTGGAAAAATTAAAAAAATACAATCAGGCTGGGCAGCAGTGAAAGAAGGAAAATCTTAATGCTCGTTTACTGTAAAAGGGACAAGGATGGCCGGTGGTAACGCGTACGGAATTCAGAGAGGGTCGTGACTTTTGTCGTTTTTAATTGATTAATCGCTCGCGCTATTACGTGATTATCATGGCTCCTCGAGAAGTCTCGAAGAGGAAGGAGAGGGACGAGTGGAGAGTTTTTCGGCAGACAGAACCGACCGTCTTCCTGTCGCGTGGCCCCCACGTTATCTCGCTTTCTCGTCTCCCTTCGCTGGAATTAACCTCTACATTGGGATTAAAAAGCGGATATATTAATTTGTCTTGTTCTTTCTTCTTCTTCTTCTTCTTCTTCTTCTTCTTCTACTTGCTCCTCGTAAAACACCACGCACTAGATGAACCAGGAATGCAATTAAAAAGAAGGGAATCGTGCGTGCAGGACGGTGAGGTTTACAACCCTTGCTCTTGTAAGGAATAGAAAGAGAAAGTTTTTAATCCCTGCGCGGAAATTGTAAATGTATTCGAAATAAGAAATTTGTTTCGGAATGACCGGATCTTGTGTATTCGTAGAAAACGAACCTAAAATAGAAGTTATATTTAGTAATAAGTATTTGGAAATTTTGGTTCGGCATCCTAACATTTTTTTAAATTGTCGTCGGAATAGCGATATAATTATTTATTTTTATCCCCGAGTACAATAGTTCGAATGGTGTAGGGGGAGTTCCCCTAGCCACGGACTGCAACTGTCTCCTAGTATCGGACAGAGCATAGTCCCCCATTATCAGACATTAAAGATCTCACTGCTGTATGTTAGTATTTATAATAATCTTCATTTTAGACGTTAAAGATACACCGGAACAACGACATGGAGATTAAACAGCAAGAGAATGAAGAGATCACCGAGGTTTAACTAATTTTGCGCTCGAGACATCTTCAGCACACGAAGTTCTTAGTGAGACAAATCGAGAGACATTAAACGTGCAGCCACCATCTACTAGACCAGCTGCTGATATTTATGAATGTATTTTAGAATTGTCTCCGTTGCCTGATGCAGCAAAAAAGCGATCAGAGTCAAGGAAAAGGAAATCTGAAAAGAGTCAAGCTCTTACTTCGCAATCTGACAAATTATTGGCCGAAGAGAAAGAGCGAAGGAAACAAAGAAAACCAAGGCAGAGAAACCGGAAAATATAAACAAAGAAACACTTTGGGTGGTTTGTCTGTAGACCAATGATGACGACTGGATACAGCGCTCAAAGTGCCAAGAATGGGCTCACGAAGCTTGTGCCGACATCCCTGAATGTTCCCATGATTACATTTGTGATCATTGTAAATGATTTTAAAATTATCGTGCGTTAATTTACTCCTGTTTGCTATGTCCGATATTAGGTGCCATTCCACGTTTCTTTAAAATCAGTAACCTCAATTAGTGTTAATTTAATTGAAATAGTATAATAATGTTGGTTGTTTGGTTGCTATATTTTAACTTCCATTATTGTTAACTTATAATTAATGCAAAAGAAATTTAGACAAATCAATATTTCTTTTATTTATTAAAGAAAATCCTGAAGTGTCCGGTACTGGGGGAACTCCCCCTACATTAAAATTAAAGAAAGAGTGTATTATTGCCTCCGTCCTCGGTCAGATTAATCCAAATTTCTTTATTCGGGTTAAATACACGGGGTGTTTTAAAGATGGTGGTCCAATTAAAAAGGAGATTATTTTGTATGCAAAAATAAGTGGAAAATGTAGAATTTAATTTGTTCCTACAAGACCGTATTTTTTAGATAGAAAATCGTATGATGCGCCCGATTTGAATATCCACTCTTATGTTTGTTCGTGGTAGTAAACAATCTCAAGATTTTATATGATTTTAATAATGTAGGTATTTATTTGACTAAGTTCGAAATTTATGGAAAAGGTTCTTGTTGTTGTTCTTTTGAAAACTAGGGAAACACGAACCGATAATATTAAGTTAATATACCTCATTTGTTTTAAAAACCTGTGTAATATTAGGATTCATTCTTGAACGCCAATATAGAAATCAAATTTGAAAGGACCAAGTAGGTTCCAGTTAATCATGAGCAGACTAATCAACGTTCAAATATTGATGTGCTTAGTTTATATTACTATTGTATTGTATATTACACGATACTTAGATAATCATTGAAAATTGTGTCCGGGGCACCCCGCCAATTTTTCAATTCCGTAAAAACAGGTGCTATGATTTATCGAGTTTTTTCCCCTAAAATTAGTTAAGAAATATATTCTAGTTTTAGTTGCATTGTCTGACGAAATCCGTACGTTTCTTTCGTAAAAGAGATTGAATAAAATTAATTGATTATATATTTTTGGGGTTTGTTTAAGTATCCGGGGCTATTCGTCTTTTTCCTACCTTCTGTAGTAATAGGTAGGTATAAGTAGACACTTTCCTACAAAAGTTCTCACAGTCTCAATTGCTTCATCCATTTTGTTTAACCAAAGTTTTGCTTACATTATTACGTAATTGGTATAATTGACGGCATTGTTTTCAAACGTCTTTTACTTGCTAATGATTCTATCTAACCACCTTGTAACGTTTACCTACAATCATTGCATAATTCGTACGAGACTAACTTATAAATCACTTTGACGCTTTGAAAGGGACCAGGAAACGACACGCACCTATGCTCGAAGTGTATGTATATACCTTTTGATTATCTTGTTATCTCTGTCCCACCTGTGTGTGTGTTCAAAATATTAGAAATAGAAACACGAGATAATAGACAAGCAATGTGCATAAAAGTGTTGAGCACTGTAAAAGTGGTTACTAATTTCTTAGAAACGAGTTCTGTTACGTCGCATGTTTTCTAGTACTTCGTCATTGAGAATCACAACAGATTTTGAAACGGCGACAATTTAGAAATCAATCTACGTCGGTATTCATGACCGGGCTGACACTTTTTCAGTCATCAAGCGAAGATGCAAGCTTGGTCTAAGGCGGATTTGCATACGAATGTGTCGTTCGAATAAAGACAAGAAAGTCAGAATGTCGTGTGTAACTAATCGTTCTGCTTGCCTTTTGCTATTCGCCTTCGTAAACTCTTTCTTCCACGTCGCCCTCCCTCCAAACAGCCGTCTTATTGTATTTTTCTTTTCCGCGCGACAGAACAAATGAAATCGTTCTGCGGAGTAACAGTCTGCACGGAATTTCAAAGTGTGTATGGAATTCGAGGCGCACGTGACGAATTTTAATCGTCATCCAGTGTCTTGGTTACTTCGTTTACAATAATTCGATTCATCAAAATTAGTCATCTATTGTCTGTATAATTTTTCCACTTTTTTTGTTTTGTTCAAAGTAGATTCTGATCTTGTCCCTCTCGTTTCACTTTCAGTTTGGTTCAGGACGCTTGTAAATACCTGTGTTAGCGTAATATATTAGAAATATTGTAAATTAATTGGAATGTGCTGACTGTATTACATAACAATGCGTATATAATTGTAATTGAACTTCAAATATCATAAAATCTTTACATTCCATGTGGGTATCAATATTTGTAATGCTACATGTTCTTATTCCTAAAAAATGAGTACAATTTATAAATTATTGGTTCAAACCACCCACCGTTAGGTACTCGAGCTATAGGTACACCCTATATATAGAACAATAGTGTTTGTGAAAATTTGGAAATCAATCAATGATATTTTGAAATTAATTTACAGAGGTATACAATTTACAAGTTCATTGAATTATCACAAACTGTTAAGGAGATGAAATTAGTGGTAGGGAATGGGATTCCCAGGCTTCGTGTTAGCCTACATTTTGCTAAAGAAGAACTCTGCAAAATTTTGTCCAACATCGTCAAACAACATAGAAGTTAATAATAAGGAACGTACGCTCAAACATTTGTTCATAGATCTAAACCTAAGTATGACAGATTTCTATAAATGAAGAAATGTGAAATAATTCATCGAATACATACAACAGACTAACAGACAGACCGTTAAACTCGCCATCCATCCTCTAGGAATCGACGGATTCATTTCTTGGAATATTGGCGGCAGAATTAAACAGTTCCTTGTAAATTAATCTCGGTATTCCTGTCCCACAGAATTAACAGAGGGAAAACGAGGGGTATTTGGGAGCAGCTTGAGAATCATGAATGGAGGTTGGTTCCCATTACGTGAATGGCTGAATGGGGTCAGATCTCGTACCATTTGACATTTTCGATGCGAGGTCGGGTCGGTTCGGGCCGAGAAAGTCATTTCTTGTGTCACTAATCGTAGCCGAACTCCTCTATCTAAATTGATTGAGTAACCAAGCCAAGCGTAGCCCTATTACGTTTACAATTTCCCACTAATTCTCATTGATCCCAGCGTGATCGAATTAATTGCAATCAACGAGATTACTGAATAATGAATTTAAAGACGTGTCAGCTTCACATCGTGAAGAAGATAAATCTTCACCCGCGACACGCGTGGAAAATTTATTCTGAACGGTAATGAACTATGCCGCTAAAATTTGGCTACTACATCTACATCCTCGAACAATAGTTTGGAATTATTGTCTTCGTTTCGTGAATATTCTTTTCCACCTATAAAATGCATAACTAATTTGGAAGGTTCGACGATTCGAGTACAAAATACTCGGCAAAAGTTTTAGATTAATGGGCACTCGGAGGAATACAGCCAGTTCCATAACACTTGATAATTTCACGCTAAAAATTGATGGATTCCTGAAAAAAAAACCAAACATTGCAATAGGACAAACGACAAAATTACTATATCACTCCCGGCAATTTTAATTTCAAATTAATGACTAACAAGAAATTAAATACTTGCAACACTAGAACGGTGTAATTCCAAATGTTTAGCTGTTTTATATATTCTACATTGCGTACAGTTTAACTGCTAAACCAGTGGAACGTCTAGTGACAAATTGAAGATATCGGAAAAGTGATTCACCGCGATGCGGTGGTACACCCAGTGGTGTATTTACAAAATTAATAATTCTACATCTTTTTATTTCCAAGGTGGTACACTTGTTAAAAGGAGTTCAGCTATGCGCTGCCACAATATGCCATTTCGATTTATGAAAGGTCGCAAAATCGCAGAGAAATCGCTGAGAAACTGAGTGGCCTGGGGTACACCGGGGGCGCGATCAGGTATATTACCTGGCGGGAGGTGCACGGCATGCATTTACCTACTTGCGCTGTGTAACCGATTTTACACCTTCCCATAAATCATAATTTCATAGTACTGTGCTTTGTTGAACTAGTTTCCAAAAGCGTCATCGCATAGTAAATAAAAATGTACAACATTCTACTTAAAAAAAATTATGGTCATCTTCAAATATTTCCATCATTCTGGTTTCAAGAAAATTGTTTGCTTCGTGGTATGGCTGCCTTCGTGCTCAA
The DNA here is from genome assembly GCA_963667235.1 of Nomada lathburiana. NCBI lineage: Eukaryota > Metazoa > Arthropoda > Insecta > Hymenoptera > Apidae > Nomada > Nomada lathburiana. The sequence continues at coordinate 2,452,739 of OY763905.1, forward strand.
CAGGTTTTGCAAAAATTATTTTTTTGGGTTCGAATACCTCCGTGTTACTGCAATTTTTGCGAATATATTTGATACATTGTACGGAGGGTTCAGAAACCAATCAGTGTAAGTCCATTAGCACTCGAACCGAGATAAATAAGGGTTTTACAAATTACTTGAAAAAAAAGTGACAATTTTAATACCGTCATCTATCGCTTACGTATGGAAATAGTGACTGAAATGATTTATGAACAGAAAGTTTTAAGAATAAAGTTGGACTTACACTGATTTGCTTCTGAGCCCTCCATATATCAATACTTACCTACTTGCAAGGAAATAATACTTTCAATATTAATTAAAGTAATCGCTTCAATTTTAATCATCAATTTATGTTAATCGTGACCGTGTATACAATATCGTCTATTGTATTTGTCACAAAGTTCTTTCGTTTTTGAGCCTGTTAACGGGTTCGAAGCTCTGTTAATTAATTAAAAAAAGTTATTCGTCGACACATTCGATCAACTAATCTCCAGGTTAAACGCACAATCCATTAGATAATTTTTAGCCATAAGGTGCATTTGACAAAAATATTATTCTACATTCGCATCAAACAATACGATATTATTAACCAGTTCAATAACAGCATTGACAATATAATATGCTTAGCGCGGAGCTGTTATTAAACGACAATTCTTGTCCTTACCTTTCTTCTAGTCGTCATAAATATTATTGAGAAACGACCGGCGCTCGATTAGAAAGGTTCCACGGACGGAATTGACGGAAGCGGCACGATGCGTAAAGCGGCGTTTCCGATTTTCTAGATAGCAGCGGGCAATTTTGGGGTACTCGAGTCAAGCCTGTGTAAACGTGGGGAGAAACACATTGAGGAGAGAGAATTTCGAGACGAACGATTCGCTCGAAGTGAAAGGAACCCTTGGCCTCGGGGGCCACTTGTTGCACAGCTCTAGATTCCTGCTGATCGATCTCCACGGGACACGGCTTGCACTAACGATTCCGAATGCCCTCGAAAACCGACTCCCTGTCCTCCATCAGGCTACCACCTAATCGTCCCTTTATTCCTACCTTTGTGCCTTGCCTAATCGATTCCGCGACCGCTCGAATGGACCAAGCCTAAATGTCTGTTTCCGTTCGCGTTTTCTTCGAACTGGAGAACCAAGGAAATCATGTGAATCGCCCTCCCCTTCGATTCTCAATGGCCACCAGCGGGCCGTAGTTGATTTCTCCGCTTCGATGTATGATCGTACCCCTGACGATGATGCCGCGGAAGAATATTATTTCTTTTTAGAAGGGAGCACGCTGATATCAATTGGGCGGATAAACGATAAATATTTGAGCCGGCGTGAGCAGCGATGGTTATACTTTGTTCGCCGCGTTATTGTCACGAGATAAGTATAGAATATCAAATGTTTCGCGTTGAAATAATTCGATGCGCGGAGCGCGATTTTGTGTGGAATATTTGGGGATGCAATATTAGAAGTCAACGGCGGGTAGGTTTCAGTAGCTAGTCTACGGTTAAGTCTCATAATATTTAGTAGAAAAAGATATTGCCGGTTTAAACAAAAAGGTGGATTAAATTATCATTTATTTTTTAATATCTTCAATGATACTTGCGTCCTTCCTTCAATAAGAGATAGTTATTTTCGACGAACAACGGTATTTAATCGCACAATTTGCGAAGAAGAAAAAGAACTATGGCAGTGTACCGAGGTGACATGAAATCATGTTTCGAATGAAATTATTCGAAAAACAGGGTGCACTTGAGCGACGTAAAGTGGCGTGAGGAAAAGCAACGACGGAGGATCAAAGGAGCGGTGTCCAGCAACGTTTATTAGCTTGATTTAATTCAATTTAACTGGCAATAATGACCGCGGCGCTTAATTGGTCCAGTGAAGATGTCACACGGTATTTTTCTAGTTCGCTGTCACATAACGCTCGGCGATAGAGGCATCGGTATCCATTGCTCAATTTACACGTCGATGCGTACCTTCAAAAATGTCTGCTTCAGTGTTTCAAATATCGTCAAGAAGGTCAATGGTAATCAGGGCTAATCACCTTATGTATTTGCTTCAAGTGTTTGTAATAAATATGAGATTTAATTTCGACGTTGCTCCGCGTGATTCATTTCGTGTGACGCTGCGCCCATCGTGATCCGAATATTGACGCGACTTCTACGCATAAATTGTTGGGTCGTGTGGGTTAGAATAATTCCAGGAAAATTTCTTGATTGAACAATAATCCACTTATACAATAATTGTTGATTCAGTTGATACACCTATTAAGCGATGGGCACTTAAATTCTTTGTAATAATAATTGTAATTCAACTGTTCGTCCGAGATACCTACCTATTTAACACCAAATTAAAAATTAAATTAATTTTGGCTGCGAGTACTCGAAGTTCATAGTATTCTTTTTATAGTTTATGAGCACTCGAGTTGTCATATGAAAAACAACCCCCCCGGTTTACGAATTTGTTCACCGAAATAGTGTAATTAGAATTTGTCGAAAAGGTGGAATGTAATTTTTGTTTGTAAAATACTGCACACTTTCTCGTGCAACAAATGATATTCTTCTATTCGACCAAGATATTCTGATACGTTTCCCATGAAAAATTCATGAAGCCAAGCCATTAAACGTTCGCAGTCGAATGATTTTTCGAGATTGCGGTAACGGCTGTGAGAAAATCAGCGTCAACTGTTTTCGGCGACAATAAAGCGATCATGAACGGATGATTGGGTATCAATGACCCCAAAGAATCGATCGGAGAGAACGTATCGATTTCGTGGCTCTAGGGCTCTCCCTTCCAAACTGAAGCACCTCTCGATGATTGACGATTAGAAATATTTTTTTACTACGATTTGCATTACCAGTTTCGTACTTTCAGTCAACCCACCGTTCGAAATTCATCCTGCGACTTTAATGCTCGTGAGAACAGATCGCAGGTTAGTTTTCGTGGTTCATAATTCGTACGGTACTTGTAATTTAATAACAATCTCTGTCCAGTATTCATATTAATTCATTTATCCAGTAAATTACAGCTTCGCCCTTGCACGAAACTGTCTTACTTTTACCAACAAATAAGAAATTTTTTATCAATATGATTCTATCTCACGTATTAAGAACGATAAAGTGGAGAATATAATTTGTAAGAAAATTCACCGTAATATATTTTTTCATTTTCCACTCAACAGTTCTAAGAAAATTGATTTTTCCCCCAAACATGATAGTCTGAATTTGAGAATGAAAAAGAAGCGGGAGATTGGTGCAAGACGGTGATGCTAACAAAAGTTGAACCCTACGTGTTATAGTAACATAAAGATAAATATGTAGAATGAAACATAATTTCAAAGTTATCTTTGGACAAAAACTGAAACTAGGCATTCCTGTCTCGGTTTAAGGTAAGATCGATCCCAATTTCAGTACGGTGGTTAAGAATATTGAAGTATTTACTAAAATATTTACGACATTATACACATATCTAGTAGGTATATATTATTGTATTGCTAACTGCACACTTAGACTGTCCCTACATTAATTCACGCATTGCTTGCGACACATTGCGTGAATTGTCTGTCGTAATTAAAAAAATAAATGCACGAAATAAGTAATACTTTGAGAATTTGTTCAAATACAATTAATAAGTTTCCTTCCTGACGTCTAGTTCATGTCGTAAATTCGAATTGATATTCTGTTATTGTTTCCAAAGGTCAATGAATGAATATCGTCTTATTTAATAATCGCAATAGAAAAGGTATTTAATACAGACACAAATAAAAGCCATTAAAAGTCAAGCAAAGAGAAAAGAAATTCTTCTAAATTCATGAAATCACACAGCTACTACATTTACCTGTCTGTCCGCCAGTAACGAAAAACAATTACGTACATGGATCGTGGTTACAGGGGCAACACAGATGACGATTAATAATTTAGGTAGCTGTACCGTATTGTTTTTTAAAGACAAGCAATGAAAAGGAGGGGTCACTGGATTCGCATGCCCAATCATTACCAGCATATGTTACTAACAACTACTAACAGTCACGAGACAGATTGGCTCAATTGATAAAGCGATCCGGGTGTGAAACGCTCATTATATCAATTATTAGCTGTTACCTTTACCATATCATCAGCTACCCTCCTTTTCCGGAATCAGCCCTCTATTGTATTCGCCACCGTAATTTGTGGCCATGTACCATCGCCATAATAGAACGACAGCTAATTATCGAAAGGCGCGTTGCGACATTTGCTAAACTCGCACGAGATACTGCATATGTTGCACCGTTAATCCAGGAAATTTTTACTCGAATAACGTACAGCGACGCAAATTTATATTCGCTTACACGAAAAGGAAAAGAAGTTTTCATTCCCTACGATTATTGTTTTCTGCTCGTTTTGGGGAAGAACTTGTTCTATTTATATTTTTGTGTCGTCCGCTAATCTTAGGAAACCATAAAATGTTACTAGCCATCTTTAAATGTTCAGGAATGCATCGCCGTTCAACCTTGTGGTTCTCTAAAAATCGCGTCGATGGAGAAGCAGAAGGTTATCTAGAATAACTAATAAAACGATAAATATAATTATAGGCATAATAGTACCGAAAAAATAAAGGTCACTCACGAAGAAAGAATAATTTGACGCGTGCATTGTTTCAATGTACAGGGTGATAGATTTTTCACGAATAACGTTGGTTTATGGTTTTGATAAAAATAAGAGAGAATGTTATATGAAGTTCTGCAGTAAGCGTTTTATTTCGAAGTTGCAGGCAAGTAAATGTTATACTCGCGAAATAGGTAACAACGGATGCCGATCAAAATTTGTCAGCGATGCAACAACATTCTGTTCAATAATGTTAATTAAATGCAAACCACTTAAAGCATAGTCGATCTGTAACATCAGTTAATTTTACGTAAAAAGAGATAAACCATCGCGGTTTGCCTAGAAAAAACCAGCGACAACACGTGTATACAGTCCACATCTTCGTTCTGCCAAATAACTTTTGCCTGTCTCCGATGGAAATACGCCCGAGGCGCTACAAAGAGGACGGAGCCGCGTGTCGGTCGTCGTTCCACGATAAATGCCAAATAAACAAAACCACCGCGAGGCAGGAGTACAAAAAGAAACAGAGGAGAGAGCCTAAAGATCGCAGCAGCGCGTAGGTTGTGAACGTTCTTAAATAAAGTGATCATCATGCATCGGCGACTCATAAAAGGTGACAGTTAGCGGTAAATGGAGGAACTGAACTCGGCATAGCGCGAGCCGAGGAGTGGTGGACGTCAGAGAGGAATAGACACGAGGCGAGGCGAGGCGAGGCGAGGCACGTTTCGGACCGAATAAAATTACAATAACCGGGATGTATAGAGTTATTCGTTACCGAGCAAACCCGACTCGGGACTCGGGACTCTGGATGGACGCTTTGACGACATACACCGTGCCGCACGGTGATCCATCTTAACTGCCAACCCTTGCCTCGGACCGTCGCCGTGGGATTGCAGTCGATGACTGAGATGCCACCGTCCGTTAGAGCTGTCCTCCTCGATCATCCTTCGATCACGTTGATTTCGCTCGACCAGCGAGTTCCCACTTGCTGCCTCGACACTGTTCTTTTCTTCGATCCGCCGCGCTGGCCCCCTCAACGCCGCATTACTGACTCTATTCCGTCTATATCTACTTGCACACGCGATACGCCATCGCGCGATTCTATCGCCTGAATCATTTGCCCGATGCGAGCGGCGGGCATTATTAAATCAATTTTCAGTTCGATGGTTATTTTAATGGGAAGCTGTTTGTTGTTTGGAAAGTTGGGATGGAAAGAAGAAGTGGTAACTGGTGTTTGAGCAATTGTTATTTATGTACACGTACAGTTTAATTTATTTTTCAATTGTTGTTTCCTGTATTTTTAGTTATTACGTACGCGCAGCTTCGTTTGTGCATCGATTTTTGCATTGCGCGAAGGGCAACAGATAAGAGAGGGCTAAAATTAGTTTATTATTTGTTTTTTGCCTTACTTTGAATTGAAAATAAAATTTTTAATAAATCAAATCAAATAAAATATTTTTATTTTGTATTTATTATTCAGTGCTTAAATAAAAATTTACCCAACACTGATACCAGGTCCAGCATAAAATGCTGGAGATAATCATTGCATCGTTTAATGTCGGGTCATTTTAAAACGTCTTTGCTTATTCTTCCGCGATTCGAAGTGGGAAAAAATCACGAGAGCGTACATTTAATTTCTCCCTTCCTCAATATCTTTCTTCCATTAGTTTAGCAACTAATCTTTGTCCAGCTCGATAAATTCATTGGGACTTGACATAGAAAATGGATTAGGACTACAGTTTCTTTTTACGTTGATACTTGTAGGTAAACGAACACTGGTAACTAGTTTAACTCGTTTATCAATGACTGTATTAGTAGTTTATTAATATTTTTCTTAGCTCGTGCAGCATTTGCGTCATTTATTCGAATCCGTCGGAGCACAAGAGGTTCGTACTTGTAAGTGGGTAGTTCATATACAATAATAGAAGTCCATCGATTGTCCCCACTAACTATGATTTTTGTTCACATGGTAGGAGTTCATATTCGATCTAACTAGATTCGAACCTGAATTGTTCTTCCTTCTAATATTTTAAAACGTATTAATTTCGAAATGCAATTACGAGGGCAACAATTTCGCGATGATTAGTGAATTTATTTATTTTGTAACATAGACAAATGTATGTCAACTGAAGTTCAGGTAATCGGACACTAATTTAATTTCTGTTTCGATAAATGAACTTCTATTGTATTAGAAAAATATTATCTCGCAGTCTTCTGGTGACAAGTTTGCCGCATCTTTGCGAAAGAAATAATTTGGCTACCAACCAATAAATGAACAATTGGTTGTGAACACTGTGCGTTCCATGCAAATTTCTAGGGGCTTGCATAAATATTTTCAGTAGTGCGTATTGGATATAAGCCGGTGGATTGCTTTACTGCTTTATATAGGGTCAATTGATGGGATAGTAATAGTAATTCTATTGACGTTTATTGAAATACGTTATGGTTCGTTTAGAAAATGTGTTTGGGGTATACAGTGGAAGGTATCATGGTCATCCTATAAGTAATATTGCTTTCGATCCCGTGTTAATGGAGCAATACTAGTTATCCTTTTACCGAACTTTTCATGAAACGATAAAACCCGTAGGCGTTGAACTGTAAAACCCTAATATACTCATTAAAGCTTTTGGTACGCCTCCAATATTGACTCATAGAATTACGTTTACTTCTGGAATGTGATAATAATACTTTTGAAATGACTGCGATATTTGTAAACAACAATACGATTGAGGAACTGTTACTCGACAAGCTTGACATATCTTCTTGTAATCCAGTGTTGATTGTTGCTACTAATTGGATAAGGCTGTTACTTATTATACTTATATTAAATTAGATGCATTTATAATATATGACAGTATTTAATTACATTTTGCTGTTGAGATATTATAAAATATTATTCCGCAGGAAAGTTTGCAAAGAAAAAGAAGATTAAAGAACACAGAAAGCAGATGCATATATGATCATAAATTATAATCCTACTATTAAACATGCACCACCGTATTAATTAATAAACAAAGGACAGATATTCCTTTTTCTGAATCTTTCGAATGTTATCATCCACTGTATCTGTACTAGAAATTCATTTGCCGAAGATTATTTGAACGAATTAATTCACGCGTTATTATGAATCGCATTATGAAAAGATATTCAATATTTATTTATGCGTTTGTTTACTAATCGGTAGAACCTTTTAATACAATTCAATATAGTCGTCTGTAAGGGAAACAAAACTATTTTTTGCTGCCTGAGTGTAACCGTTATTGCAAAAACATTGCGCGGAGACAAATTTTAAGCAGCACCAGTTAATACGCGAACGTTTTCACGACAGGTGTGCAAAACTACAAACATCCAGAAAGATCGATAATTAACGCAAGCCGGGAAGGGGTGATTATAATAATTTCTATATCGCTTGACACGTAAACCACACGGCGTTTTTAACGACGATACCGCCAGATGTGCCGAGGTAATTGCTCCTTCGCCATTAATGTGGCTACGTAGCAGAGCAAATTGCGCAACGATAGAATAAAACTTCACGCCTTGCCAATTTTACTTGGAAGACATGCTACCTCGTTTACGGAGGACACCACGTGTCGTAATCTTGGGAATTTGTTCGTTGTTTACGTTGTAAAAATTATACAATGCGGTTAATATTTTGGGTACATCGTAAATACGATACAAGGGAGCGTTAGTGATCTAGAGTTCTGTCAATGAGTAAGAACGAACGAGAAGATATATAGTGGCATGTAGGTATAGCGAATCCTGTGACAATCTTCCATTAATTGAAAAATAATATTCCAAGGAGTAAAAGTAATTGACTTCAATTCGTTACATTTTTAACTTAATGTTGCTAATTTGTTCAGACATTTCTGTCTTTCTTGCAATGCCCAGTGATGCAAATTGTTAGTTTACGCTATTTTGAGCACCTAGCATTAATAATATTCTTCAAACTTCCGTACTAGATATTTACATCTTTCTGACAAGTTATATGGGATACATCTGTAGATATTCTATAGTTCCCTTTTTTTCATGAATTTATCATGCCCTTTCACCATTCGCCATATGTATTACGTACACAGTGCTAGCTGGTACATTCACACATTAATAAAAAGAGAAATAAGTTAACAAAAACTAAGCGTAGAAGCCAATTAGAGGTCATAAAACAGAAAGACAGAAAAATTTCAACAAATTATATTGAATGGTGAATGAATGGTGGTCAATTCTGAAAGACTCGAATGGTAAGCATCGAAAGTGTGCAACGTGTAAGCACCGATTATTCCAAAACGTCGAACATAAAAGCTTGTATCTTTGCTACTTAAAAACCAGTAGCCAGCCAACAGGAGCAACAACAAGCCGCTTCCGGTTCGACGAGGAAGAAAGCTTGTTATAATAGCATCTAGTGGACGAAAGAGAAAAATCCGCTTGTGCACCAGCGAACGTTCGAATGCGATTATTCCGAATCCGGGGAAGGAAAACCCCTTTCCGAGGTAATTACGACAAATATTTGGCCAGCCGGCCGACAACCCTTCTTCGAATGGGTAGCCACGCGAGCTAAGAGGTTAGAAGAAGAGGAGAATCAAAAGGAACCGGATGGAGGCGCGCGCGCGCGAGCGCGAGAAAGAAGAGCTGGGCGCAGAGGGTGAATGAGCCCCCTAGGAAATCGGATAATGCAAATATGTCCATAGGACAATATCTGTCCGAAAATCTAATCGGTCCTAATGACTGTAGGCGGTTCATTGTGCCGTGCAAATCCCATAAATATTTTTCCCTATATTTTCAAAAACACTACTCGAAACCTGAATGTGTTTTCGGGCGGACAGAAAAAGCCCGGGTAATGCCCGGCATTTAATAGAGATTTCGCCGGTGAAATATTTCCCTGCGATTTCCGACTTGACGGTTACATGAAAAATCTTCGAAGGACGAACAAACTTTTCGCGTACCATGGCTTACAAATGGCTTACCCTTTGCTGTTGGAAATTTAATGGGCACAATATTTTCACTCGAAATGGTGTGCTGAGTAGAATTTCCTCCGGGAAGGTGGATTATTTCTTTTGATTTTATTGCGATAAATGTTTACTCAAATGTGCTCTTGTGCAATGGATTGCACTATATTTGTCCATTGGTCTATAAATTTTCCAATGATTCTGTATTTAAGGATAGCCGTTTTTCAAATACGAAATGTTAATGGCATTTTATACGCTGCAATGTAAATAAATATACATCAATCGATATTTTTGGTATTCGTTTGTAAAGCTTAATAACAATAATTGATTCCCAAGTATTATACTAGGTATTGCCAAATACCTACATAATAATAATAATAATAATTATTTTTGACAACTTTCAAAATAAATAACGCGCCACTCAGAATATTTTCGACAATAAAATAGGTATCTCTAGTGATGAATACAAAGAATTAGACACCCTTTATGGAAGTGATATTAATTTAAGATTAATATAAATATTTATATGTATAAACTTAATTAATCAAATATTACAATTGTCCAAATTTTGAAGGGCGATAATGCTGCCGATTGTAAGTGTCAAAGGGCACACTGTCTTGCACTGAAATTAAAATATCGGTTACTTCCTTTACGTAGTATGCACGTAATTATTTAAGACATTGTCCAGTAATTAAAATGCGGAAATTCAAATGAAAATATTGTAACATTCTGCCAGCAAAATTAATTTAAAAAGAACAAATTCCTAATATATTATTTAAACGCGCTCTGTTTTAAGAAACGCCGTATCCATGAACGAATTTGTCACAAAAAATACACGCACACACATTTGCAACAAAAACTATGTGTCCAATATTCTTTGGAGTACCTACAATATTCTACCAATATCCTATTAAAATCGTCTCGATCGATTACATTTTTACTTCCACGCGTAGCGATTGGACCACTCTTTTATGCCTTGTCACAACATCGCAGAGAAGGTAGCAGGACAAAGCACAGAAACTGTAGCAAATAATCTCGACAAGATTCGAGGTAAACAGTCCGTCAGTTGCCTCGGAAAATCTGCATTTCTTTCCCCGTGGGACACGCAACCTGGGAAGAGTAGTCTGCCGCGTAATGATCCCAAGACGAAGGATACGTTTAAACTTCAAACTGATGGGTCTGCCACCGAGGCACCCCGGCACGTGTGTTTAGTTTTTGACATCGATATGCTCGATTCTTGATGGATCTTTTAGGTATCTGCCTTTCACACGCAGATCACGAAAAGATAATACTTTGAAGAAACAAAGGTCCCTCCCGTCTGAAACCGATACGTCTAGAGCTTAAGAATTTCAGATACCACGAAAATCAGTTAAAACTGAAAGCATCGTCACTTACTTAGAGTGCTCGTCGAATGTTTGACGCGTGCATGTTATATACCTGGCCCATGCCTGGCACCTGCCCGGGAACACAGACCCAGAAAAACGAAAGGAGGTTAGTTAATCTCGCCGCCGAATTGTATTCCAAACTCTGGACTATCAACAGACCCCAGAGGCTTAAGCTTTAATCTGCGCGAGCGAAAACGACTAACGGAAACAGAGTGCAATTATGGATGAAATAGAAGAGCAGATAAGGAAGCGTATACAGCACCTGGCCATCGAATTGGGACCACTTGCTGGAATTTCACTTGTCTAACTGTAGGGCTCTGACGTTAAATTGCAAATTTCAGACTCGCCTTAGACGCGCCTTCTGCGAAAATCAAACACAGACGAGTAATCTATACGGATGCGGCAAATTCGAACAGCGGAGACAAAGAAACATCGTAAAAAAGAGACGCGGTACTATCGAAGGACAGCATGGAAAGCGCAATCAAATTCCTCAAGACCTCTGACCTATATAAGGAAATCTAATTCGCGACCAAAAATAGTAGACCGTCTACCCTTTTCGACTCTATTAACCCAGAAATCGATGCGAACGGATGACAATAATAGTAACATGCATCTACTCTAAAAACAGTCATACCAAACACAACAATAATAATCAGAAAAGTCCTGAAACAGTTACGTTAATATGACCTCGGCATAGCCTGTTCGTAATAGCTCAAATCAGCGTGAAAAGAAACTCCTCTGCGTGAAGTAAAAAGGGAAATAATAATAACAAATGACAAATTATCCTTACTGCCCAAATTATTACTAAATATGTAGACGACTTTGTATAGCGATTCAAATCCCAGAAAACATATCATTACTGATGTGAAAATTTGTGCTGCGAAAGTGTCTGAATCCTACTCGAGTCACTTTTGCGCTCGTCACTCGATTTGGGCACAAACATTTTCGTTGCTTGGCAAAATAATCAAGAAAGAAAGGACATTGCAGCACCTGCAATGGGGGGGGGGGGGGATTGCATAGGCGCAAGACCTTGTAAGTTGAGAAACAATTTGACCAAACGCTCAACAAATTTGGCCAATTCTTAGTGGTCCTAATTCGACAGCCGGGGGCTGTATTGGTTGTATTTATTTTCCAATGGCCGATACGTCGGAACGTCAGCCCGCTGTCAGTGGATGTTTTTCGAACGACGCGACAGACGTCGAAGGATGAATTATAAGTATTCGAAACACGGTGTAAGTAATAAGTCGTTGAGATGTTAGGTGTATCTGTCGTAATGCTGGCTTTCGGTTCTGTGAAGCGAACGAGGAGGCATCGAGGCCCTCAAAGGAGCCGCCTAGGGGCCGGGTCGTATCATCGAACCAGGTCCAGGGGAGTCTCGGCTCGACATCTCCTCTCGGTTGCCTATTAGTAAGTCTCGTCACAACCAGCTAATGATCGCCCCTTACCTCCTCGACGCGCGCACTCTCACTACCGTCATCCCTGCTTCTCGCGTTTTCAAATAGGACCGCTTCATTTTTCACCGTTCCGTCGGTCACGCCACTTACTCCTGACATTTGTACGCGCGTTCTACAACATTGTTCTCCCGTTTCCACGTCGCGCTGGCATTCAATCTTTCAATCCTATCTATCGAAGCTTCGCGGGGACTTTTCACCATTGAACACCTCCCTGGATGGAAGCCCGCGACGGGAGGAGTCGAGGGAATCGCGAGGGAAAGTAAATATTGTAGAAATGGAGCGCGGAAGAGAGAGGGGAAGACGGGACAGGTGAGGACGATGGTATTCAGAGGTGAGAAGGAGAATGAGAAGGAGAACGAGAAGGAGGGAAGAAGGAAGACGAGGAGGAGGCAGATGCGGGGTAAAAGAGAGAGGGAAAAGACGAAGGAGACGAAGAACCCCCCGCAGCTGGTAAAGGGTTTACGGTCTGTCAGACTCTCATACACGCCGCTCGTCCTTCCTTCCACGTGAGCGTTTCAGCTGGTATCGGGCATGCAATCACACGGAGGATTAAAATGGAGGCGGCGTAAAAGAGCGCGCTGGAGGAAAAGGGAGAGCATTGCCTCCTATATGCTCGCGTTTAGCTCCTTCGCTGGATGAGGAGACCCGCTGACGGATTATCCTTTCACGGCAAGTCGCGGACACGGACATTCTTCACGGACAAAAACTTCAACTCGTTCCAACGACGTGACAAAGAGGAGAAATTTGTTGTTTTCTGCGGTGACGGGCGTTTTAAGCGACAACGCGGCCTGGAAAATCGTATTCCTATCAGGAACTCCGGTATTACTTACCTCGAAGTGCTCGTTCGTATGGGTGGGAAAATAGTTTCGCGGGTGTTTTGCTATTTTGAAGCGAGCCGATTTTTGTATTGCACGCATTCGGCGAGACCTGGATTAATTAGCTAGATTAGGCGGCTCGCGGGTTAAATAAATTAAGTTCTGAGAAGAGAGGTTTGAATACGAGTTATTAGCAAACATTGAAAGGTTTCGCTAGAGACTGTATTTTCGTCTTTCCCACAAATTTTAAAATAAACGAATACAAACGTATATAAATGTATTATATGGAAATTCGAAACTGTAAGTAATCATAGGTTGCCTAATCGATACTCAAAATACTTTCGCATAAAATAAGTATCTATGTACAGAAACAAATTCTTACAGATTTCAATTTTATCATACTTACCTGCGCCCCAAAATATTGAAACGTTCTTACAGCACGGTGCAATTAAAGGTAACAAAAGTTTCGGTTCAGTTGATATTGCAAGAAAGAAATTTTCGATGGAACGAGCAATATTGAGTTGTAGATTGAAACGCTCTACCAATAAGCCCAAAAGTCCAAATACATCGAGTTGAAGTTAATTAGCGTTAGTTCTGATTAACAATATTAATTCCTAAATGACAATCACTTATTAATAAATCCCATCATTTTCGAAGAAAAAGCGCATTATCTAATAATTCAACAAAGAGGAACAGCAATGTGTACATGCAACAGAACTACTTAATTCCCTATTAATAAATTCCCGCCTCTTCTAAAGAGGCACATTAGCAAATTAAACAAAGGGCAACATTAACGTTTACAGCATAGCAATTTAATTAATTACCAATAAATCCCCGCCGCATTCAATGGAACACATAAACAACTACCCAAAACAATAGCAACGTTTACAGCAGTAATGAACAATGTTTTACGTACAACGTCAACGATATATCCCGGCCAGTCGTTATCAATACGTTTTCGAATGTCAACCGATAAAAGTACCAACGCATGGAATTAAGATATTAAGAGCTCGTTCCGTACTCCTTTGTCCCGGATCATTCCAGACCGAGCGCGTGACTCTTCTTGTTCAGTCGGAGAAGATACCGTCTCGATATCGAATCAATCTGCTCTGCCAGCGTCAGCGACATCGGGCTAATGGAATTATCAGACGGGACGGACACCCGCATCATTCTTTGTGGCCGCTCGCACGTGGAGGTTGCCGATCAACGTGGTGACCGGACCAAGTGAAACCGAGCCGAGTGTGTATAACCAAACGAATCGAAACGAAACGAAACGAAACGAAACGAAACGAAATGAAACGAAACGAAATGGAACGAGAGGAATCCTCCGAGAGGACGTTGCGTCACGTAGACTTTGAGGAGTATTATTCCCTCACGGGCCGTTACAATACCTCCATTACACGCGTGACACTCGCTCACGCTCCAATAAAACTGTCAGATGAAACCTGTTCAGGATGCACAATGCTCGGACTTAATGCATCCCGTCCCTGTTGGTATGCATTACATGTTCCTTCTTGTATATACTTCGTAACGAGTCATTTCGATTGGAACTCTTCCTCTCATTTTCTTTTTATTTCTCTATAGGTATAGAAAAAGGTCGCGGTAAACAGTGGTCTAACTGTACATGCACGCCCTTTGTCAGACACGATTCATGACTCCTGACCAGGTATGTACTCGACTGCGATTTGGGTAGGAATAAATTGCCAAACGTTTTTTGTATATCTATATCTACATGTGTCAATGTGAAATTATTGAACTAATTGTAAGAATAAAGGGAACGTGGAGGTGTTTGATTTTTTTCCAAAATTCACGATCAGTTCGTTTGTTGGATAGAAATTTCTGAACGCTTCTAGTATCGAATACGTGCTGCTTTCGTGGGATATGACGGTATGTAACTGTACGAATTGTAATACATTAAGAAGGTAGACTTGAATGTTTCATCACCAATCCGCGTACTCCATGATGTACCCATTTTTCAAACGCAAAGAGTATTGAACTAATTATTATCGAAGTAGCCGTGGGAAGAACTAGATTCTGCAAGAATAAGGTCTCCATGGCCGAGTGTAATTTTGCTAAAGCTAACAATCTTTCTGTCCATTGCATAAAATGTCTAACATTAAACTATCGTTTGACCGCCACTGTATATTCAGCGTTGCATAAATCGACTCGTTCGATTAGACGGTGGGAGTAGACGCGTTCTGTTTGATGCCGACAGTAAGTTATAGCTCAACTACGTAGCTAAGTACAGTTATGACAAGTCATTCAGGCTATTGTGTCTCTGCCAGTGAATCCCATAAGCCGATGGTCCCTTGTCTCGAAGTATTGTCGGTTCACCGTCGGTTCTAGTGGCCATGTCTGTTGATAAAACAGATAAATATGTCGGACTATCAAAGCCTACTTGAATTAAAGGTGGACGATTTGGACATTCGAATTTTTTTGTAAAGAGTCTTGAAATGATTCCGTAACTGTATTATTATTATTGTAACTGAAATGTGTTTGATTGGATACAACGGTGAAGAATAGCTTGTACGAAACACCTTGTTGCGTTGCATTACATTACATTATATTGTACTGTTACCCTTACAATTCATCCAAATCTACGGTTATCCAAAAGATTCGATTAGCTGCTAGATTAGCCTCTATCAGTAAGCCAGGTCTGCTTTTCTTAGCAAGGTATATTTTGTTATACGATGGAAGAAGTAATTTATTTGTCAAGGATACCGGCCTACGAAAGTGACACATACAGTTGAAGAGAAAAAAAAAATATCACCGCTTCAAATGTATCTTTTCACTCGAGTTTATCTTCGATTCACCTTTCCGCAACAGCGTACACGGCGGCCAAAGTAAACCGGAAGAGTTGGTGAATACGAAGTATTTACTCTGCTGATTTCATGAAAACCAGTAGCGCTATTTACCCCCGGCAACTACGAATTGTCGAATGTTCTATTTGTGGGAAAACGGGAGTTGAACAGGTAAACGGGTAAACCACTTAGTCCACTATGTCAACATGGAATGCTTGCGAAGATCGTTGATTTGTAAAATTTCTATACCTGTCACAGCCAACGAGCTTTCTGGAAACGCAAACAGTGAACCTCAATTCAAATATTTATTTCGAGATTTAAGCAAAGCTATAGTTACCAATTTGTTGTTTCTCACACAGAAATATAGTATAACGTATACATACGTATTACATATAAGGTACACTTCTGAATCTCACTAAATGTTATGTCTTTCTTTTTGTACTATATTAGAGTATGTGTTCGATACTTAATTCATAAGATTGTTAAACCTATTGTTCTATTTGTTCTGTTGACATTAATAATTCACATTGCATAGCGAAAGTTCCGAGGGGTTCCAATATCTTTGCGTTTCACCAGAGTCGAATGAATAAAGAAACGATTACTTTGCATTATGAATTTAACTACATATTATAGGAAATAAGTAGTTAATGGATAACTGTAGTTCGCCTCATAAATCATTTAAATAACTATACATAGAAGGTTTCAAATTTAATAATAATATATGTGCAATCGTATTTTCACTCTCCAAAATTAGTTACAAATAAAACACCTATTACTATTTTGATAGATGCTTTTCAACTTTTGCGAAGGATATGTTTCGAATCATTTCTTCACGAGTCTCAACTTATGCAGCCTGTCTGCCCGGCGATTAATCTGGTTGATCGAGGTCCTAATATACGACCAGAAACAAAATTGTAACAACATTTCATTGAAGAAGAACAGAATATTTGGCGAATATTTTTGATCGGACTCCTTCCAGAAATGCATACAAATCAAATAACGTACAGCATGTAATTACACTTCACTTTAAAATACATTTAAATACCTCCCAATAACCTTTCACATAATACTACGATAACATAGAACGTGGAATGTGAAGACATTGCTTTCACTCCAGAACGTTATAAACTCGCGAAAGTGACCAAAATTTCAATGCGGCAATAAAGCGGGGGAATCGTGAACGAAGAAGATAGACCTGGCAAATAAAGTCACAGGCAAAGCAGCAGGTGGCTGACAGTTTCCGACGATCCGGCGAAGGATCCAAAATCACGAGCGACTATTGTGTGCCACAGCGAGAGCTGTCGTGGGATATTTCGAGCGGCCCCTTTCATCTTTTCCAACCCCCTTTGGACACCTTGGACGCCCTCTCGTGCACATTATGCGACGCGACACCCCCGCTTTCTTGCCTATGAGATCGCTCTTTCTCGCACAGTTGGAACGAAAAATATATTGACAAGATACTCACCACTGTGTTACCATGGGTGTCAGAACCTGCGGAACCGGGGGATCCCTTCTCACGATCATCGAACGTCCCATAGATTTCCTCGCGCCACGTGCAGATGATCATGCAATTAGGCGTTTGCTTCTTAAACACGCTTGCAACATTTACAGCTATTACGATACTTATCCATTGTACGAATGAACCCATTGAATTTGTGGAAAATGAATTCCTCGCGTGTCCGTGAAGCCGATTAAGTTTTTTCAGTAATTGCTTTGTTTCCAATTTCAAGGTGTTGTATAATAATTTTAGAAAGTGGGGTGAATCAATTACTGCACAGGGTATTCAGTTTAATGGCCCGCACGATTTTTCAATAAATTGCAGCAATGGAATAAACGAAATTTATATGCATAGACAGCATATAATAATGATAATAATTAACCGACTATCACCCCCTGGTAAAATATTTACATACAAATACAAAGGGAAATATTATTATAATGATAAAAATCATTTCAAAAATTCTTTTTTTCATAATGAACTTTATAAGATAGCCTTGATTTTGTTTCCATTTATTGTAGGGGATGTTAAGGCCAATCCAATGAGTGCAGAGCATAACGCCTTTAATTGCACAACAATAGATTTACACTAGTGTATATATGTGACAAATAAACGTACCACGCATTGAAAAACTATCAATCCCACCCAAAAATTCACGCAAATGGCCTTCGTTAAAGTATGCTCCGGTGGTGGATATTTGGAAAACTGAGAGAAGCTGCGCCGCAGTTGCGACGGAAACCGAAAGATGAAAACGGTTAGCGTAACCTGAAAGTAGTTTTTGCTTGAACGAACTTCTATGAGGCTAGGTGTCAAAGGTGCCGATCGTTCGCTACTCACTTTTTTTTACTCAGGATTCACGTGCTAACGCTCTGAAAGGACAAAGTAGAATGCACCTTAAGAAATACATTCACTCGTTATTACAAAAGCAACTTGTATTCTACAGGTGATGCGCGCACGCACTGACCCTTGTGTCAAGTAAGCGTTTCTTTTCTTTTGGTTTTTAATAACAAACATTTTTCACTTCGTCGCGTTAAATTTTCTGAAACGATTCAGAACAATTTCTAATAGATCTTTGCTCACGTGGACACGTTTGATTGATTATTGAAATTGCCTTTAACGTTAATTATTATTCATGTATACTTAATTCTTAAACGAAAATTGGGATCGATCTGTGCTGAAACCGAGACAAAGCCACACAATCGCTGCAAGATTTTGAGGAGACTAAATAGTTTAACAAAATAGTAGACAAATTAAAAGAATTACTGGGGGGGGGGGGGGGAAATATATCTCTGGAAATAAATACGTAATAAACAATTAATTAATAACTACAACAGGTCCCACTTTTTAGCCTTTCAAAGTTACTCACATAGAAGCAATATTACATATATACAGGATAACCTAATACGTCTCCATGCTTCAGCTCATTCAGCGTCGAAGACAGTGGGACCTCCTTTATTCTATTATAATAATTTCACTACAAATATTTCACGATCAACACGATACAACGTGGAAGTGACGTCGGACAGCTTCGCAGGAGCGACAAGTGCTGGAATATTTTTCCATCTCCAGGCCTCGCTACTTATCTATATACGCATAGACACCACAGATCGTGTTCATAGATGGTAGACAGCGGGTGGCGTCGCCGAGTTCCAGTCCCCTTGTATCGACATGCACGGGGCATGAATTTATGAACTTATCGGGAGCAAAATCGCTCGCGGAGTGACTGATGATCCTTTCGTTCGAAAACCGTTTTGTCTCGAGCCTGCTGCCGGAAACTGGCGGGGGATGGAACCCCGTTTCTTCATCTTGACTTGTGTCTTTTTGTTTTAACGTTTCTCTACGGCCCTCGCCGCGTCTTTCCGCTCCGCTGCTTTCTCTCAAATAGAATCAACAGGCTGCGCACCTTTGATAATAAAAAAAAAAGGTAATTATTTTGTTCTGTTAAGCTTGCCCCGTCAACCCGTCTGTTGAGTAACTTTTAAATGGCGGCCTATTGAATGTTGGTGAAATGCAACAGGTGTGTCGTCTTGACAGATTTCATTTCAATCAAAAATTGTTAAATAACAAAATTATATCAGTCTAAAAACAGCATTGACTCGTATAGACCCGAACGCAATACACAATGTTATATTAGTAGAGCTCTAAGACATCCATGAAACGACGTAATATATTGACAAATTAATTGCATACAATGTTAGCAATTAAATGCATTCGTATGAATTAATATTTCGTCGGAAAATTGGAGACGGGACGAGACATTTTTCGTCCATTTCTTATTTTGGTGAACGGTAAAATCTGCTCTGTTACGTCATGAACACATTTCGTGAGCGAAACCAGCTGCCAAAACATTGAACTTGGTCAATTAATTTGAAGAGCGGACGTTGATTAACGAGGAACACTGGTGCACCCGGCGATCTAGCCAAGGGTTTGCTACCTGCTCCCGCGAAACAATGATCCCCTGCTTCCAATACTAACGTTCGAGCTTTTCTTTATCAACGTTTCTTGTTCTATTAGCAACGAGCAGTCTCTGTCCAAAACTCGTACACCGAGTGTGTAGAAACAAATTAACACACAAGCTTTCACTTGGCATGAAATTTAACGATCGATTTATCCGAAAAGTAATACAACGGCGCATCGTGCCGTTCGGATGAGTCGTTCGAAATATCATCGGAATATCTGTCGGCAGAGCTATGTCATACTTCATAGTTATTGCATACTTTTTGATCAGATTAAAGTAGCAGCTGAAGTTATGCCTTCCTCTACTGTCTTTGGGACCACGAGCATCCATCACTTTTGAACTACATCTTTCAAATCGCAGATTCTAGCCCAGTCGAAATTCCGCTAGAGATGATTGAAATATTTTCTGGCAACAAAAAATATGTATACACATTCTGTTCATATAAAATATTCTAATATAGACGATACCTACATGTCGTATATTTTTATTCTTTACTGCAGATACTGTAGATGTAGAAATCAGTGTTTTCATTGAGCTGAAACGTACAAGTGTTTGTAAATGTGTTAACAATAGACAGATCGTAAAAGTGATAAAGAAATAATGGATTGCTCGTTTGCTACGCCTAATACCCACATGTGCCACTTGATCTTTCAGCTTGTTTCGATTAATCATTCCAGCACAGTATCGTTTACCTGCATCGGCCATGCACTATTCACGTACGGAAAAAATTGAAATCAACTGGTAAGGACACATGATTGAATTGATTTCTAGTATTCATACACTATTATTTACTATCTTGCTGAACCGCATTCATTTGTAACACCGTTCTGCTTATTTTATTCATAGATATACATATTGTACGAGGTTGGAACATACGATGTATGTATCTGTTTCCTTCAATTAAAATGAATAGATTTTCGCTTGGGATTGTCGCTTTGTTAATGAAAGTATGTGACATTTGAAATGGAGGGGTCCTTGCCAAATGAATTACAGTGCTCTTAGTTGTAACTTCATAAAATGTTGGGACTTTGGACTTTATAAAATTGACGAATTCGTTTTGCACGATGCTGGCTAATATGATATGGTAATAGAAGAAAAATGCTATGTACAGCGTGAACCACGAAATGACCCAGTTTAAACTCGTAAAAACAAATGATGCCAGAATTTGTGCGTGCTCATTGTATCGTTCAAAGAAAAATATCATGAAAAAACCTCCAACGTCTTTTGAAATAGAAGAACCACGGAATAAAAGGCGATGGATCGATGTTCAGTTTTTTATACACCATTTGATAGAAAAACGATGTTCCTTTAAATATGAACGTACTTGAAAAACGAACAGCGTTCATGCAAACGTTTCGTATGTTCATACGTAACACAACACTGTATCTATGTGTCAAAAAAAGTACCGACATATTTACAGTCGTATTTTTTACCCTATTTCGACTTGCCGGTAGTAAACTAAGAAGGAATGCCATTGAAACCGTTTTATGGCCGGGTGTTCACGGTTGAAGATTGAAAGAGGAGGATGAGTAGTCAACTTTTGGTAGCTTGAGTAGATAAACGAACGCGATAGCACGATGATGATGTTCTTTTCACGCTAAAGACAGTCGATATTTCCCAGGATCTGTTACGCATCTTAATTTCTTGATAACGCTAGTCATTTATCGGTAGCGATAAATGTTCACGTATAGGGTGTTGGACGAAGCTCTGGCCAAACTTCAGAAGCGTGTACATGCTTATCGAAACGGCACCAAAGGTTTTAAAAATGATGTGTACAATCGTTAGTTTTGGAGTACTCGTAAGTCAAATATTCACCTCCGTTAACAAAATTGTATATTGCTGAAATTGCTGAATTATAAACGTAGAAAGTGTCACAACCGAAAATACGTAATTCATTTCTGCGTGAGTTAGACGAACAAAAAAAAGGAGATTTTTCAGGGACCAAGAATTCAAAATCGGAGGAATAAGATTCGAGCAGTCAGCAAATATTTCTCATATTAGCAACGAAATTTCTAGGAAGAAGCCAAGAAGCTTGCAAAATATTGAACCAGAGTACAAGGAAGTAACGCAATTATTTATTACTTAGATCGCATATACAAAAATAATACAAAGCGGGGTAGGTAAATTGGTACACCTGAATATCTCTGCTGTTTTTAGAAACGCAAAAAATTGAACTGTGTCAATCAAAAGGGGTGAACCGAATAACAAAAAGGTCATATTTTCCTAGGTTCTGAAATTTGTAGCTATAATATATGTTAGGTCTACTGGAAAGTTCTGTCCGATAATGTCATCTCAAGTTTCAACATATATGGCTGCCTTTTTTTACCATTGTATTTCTACATATGTGCCTTTCTAAATTACATTAGTAACGATGGAAATTATATTGTTCAGTAAATATCAATAAATGTATTGAAAATGTACTATTTTCTTTAAATACAAAAACGGACAGAATTTTCCGGCAGACCTATTATTTAGAAGAATCAAATTCTCCCAATCAGAATCGCAAGGGAAAGTCTTCCTTCCACCGATTAATCTCGTATAATTCAACATTTTGCATATTTTCGTACACCCTCAGCCAGCCTAACTAATAAATACTCTCTTCGCTCGTTGCCACAAAGGATGCGCTAAATTATCGAATAAATCGTTACAAAGACGAAAGCGGTCGCGAATGTGGCAGCCGCGCTCTGCAACCCGTCCCGAAGGTAGTCGTAGAGATTGAAATTCCTGCGAAGTACAGTTTGACAAGAAGCAAAAAAAAGAGAGAGAAGTAAAGAGGTAACCAGCGACGATCATCCAGCCGGAGGACGTCATCCTGCCTCTCATTGTTCCGACGATGAAGCAAAGAACGCTTAGAGGGAACATTGTGCGCGTTAGAAGAGTGGTTCGCACGACGGTAACCCGATCGACTTATCAATAACCGCGTAATTATAGTACCAAAGAGTTGGTAGAGCTCAAAACAAGCCATAATAAGACGCAGGCATCTTTCCCACAAGTAACCTTATATCCCTGACGAAGGAGACCCGTGCCGCGCCCGACGTCTTTTCAGCTTTCAGCCTTCGCCTGAACCAGCGAGGCTCCTCGAGAAGATGGAGGCTACGGATTCTTTGCTTCTCTCTGCATACCTTGCCCTTCTTTCGCGCACCAACGTGCCTCCTCCTGCCCCTGACGCTCCTTGGCGACGTCTTCGTTCCACCATCGTTCGCGAGTACTTGCACTCATCCGACGACCGCAGTTCCTCCACGGAACGCGAACCAAAGTTTTATGCTACCAGACTCTATTGAAGCTTTGTGCCCCTGTTGCTGCACTGGCCCCTTGTTTTGGTCCCGCGGGCCTTTGTGAGCGAATTAATTTATTACGACCCAATTATCAGCGTGTTACCTGCTCACTCTGCGGCCCAGCCTCGTTTCCTGCCTTTAAGGGCCCCTTTTAAAGCTGACAATTGCTCGCCTACTTTTTGGACGATTATGTGCCAAAGCTTTTGGGGTACACAGCCCTGTTCTCATTAAGCGTAGGTTCAATCGACTTTGGCGAAGACGCGGTCTGTCAATCTGTAGGCATTTCGGTGACGTCAACGATAATGCTGTTCGATCGAGTTTCTTTTCAAATTTGAATATGTCCCACGGATTATTCGCACATGTAAGAAATTACGATACTTGTGCACTGCAAGGTAGGGATTGCGAGACTTTGCTTCCAGCGTGCTTGAAGGAGGATTGTGACGTACCTACTGACAGTTTTTCTCGCGAGAAAAGATTTCGAGGTGTAACGCTGACTTTTTGACGAGTCTTGGCACAATGGTCGGGCTCGAACAATGGAAGTTAATGGGATTTTGTCAGTTTTTCGAGCTACACCATTGTGCAAAGTCAGCGTTACACCTTGGGACCTTCCATTGTTAGAAAACTTGCTGGGGAATTGGTTGTTGCTGTTTACATGAATTTGGGTGTCTATTTTATTTCCAATGTTATCTTGTGATGGATGAAGGGAAGATCAAAAGTGGTATTTGTGTGTTGGAGTATATTAGTCATTTCTCTATGACATATTTTGTATTGTATTTATCTATTCTGTGGCAAAACCTTACTGTGTCATTTTTTAATGCATTTATTGTAATTAAGCAGGTATCCTATAATATTACAATAATTTCTTGTTGCAAAATTATGGCGGTTTTACGTGTAGCTTGTTTCTCGAAGTTCCTTCTGTTTGCCACTGCCACAGAGATTATAAGCGTATAAAATGTTGAGCCCTGAAGAGATATATAAAAAACTAATTAAAATTCATATCTTTTAGGTATTTTGTATATTGAATTTTATATTCTGAACTTGCAGTTAAAGGAAGAGCGTAGTAACATTAATACCTAAAGCGTAAGCAATTATAAATAATTACAGACTTCGAGTCCCACTTTCGAATGGTTCGTAACTCACAAAAATTCCACACCCTTTAATCGAAGATACATTAAAGCATCGTTCCACTTATCCCAAAATCGTAAAATGTGTAAATCTTCACCTTTCTAAGAAAACAAAATAAGCGGCTTTTCACTTCATTCTCTTTCTGAAGAAACTACTTTACTAATTAAGTTCAATTCTGAATTATGGCATGACACCTGCGAGGGAATTTTAACGGCACTCGTCTTCGGACTCATCTGATTACATGTTCCATTAAATCGTGAATTACCATAATTCATCTAATCGCGTATTCACGGTACTGTCCCCGCTGGGTGGACGATACGGCTTCAACGGTGTATAACGACGTTTGCTATGGACCGTCGCACGAATTCTGCTAAACGGTTGTCAGGGAATAAACGAAAACGTTTGCAAAGTGGGACACCGTTTAGTCGAGTGGCAAAAGATTGAGAGAACAAGATCTTCCAAGGCACACAGTTCGATGGTTCATCCGCGTAGAGCTTGAGTGACAAGCCATGAGCCTTCGGGGCATGAGAAGACCCATCTTCGACTCCGCGGCACATCAAAGACGTTAATGCTCGCCTTTCTTTCTCCTCTTTTCCTTTTGTCTCTTTTCGTCCCGCGCCTTGTCCTTCTCGCGCGCTCGTTCGTGGTCCTCTGGCTCCAGTTAGTATCCCCTCTAACATTCTTCGCGTCGTGTGTTCTCGCCCCTCTACGGCCATCGATAAAGTTTTAAAGTTTCACGACAGGTACCCCGACGTCGTGCCTGCAAATAAATAATTGACGAAACGTACTAAACGATGTCGTCAAGTGCGATATTTGTCAGTTTTATTATTGAAAGGAATATACTGATGAAATAAATTACGACGCAAATGAATAAGATTATTAGTATACGGAATTCGAAGCAAATTGTTTAGGTGAAATTTAATATATTAATATGTATATGGCAGGTTGTTGGTACAGTAGGCAATTCCATAAATAACTACTTATATAATTTTCATTTGGAACTTTATTCATAATTTGCCAATATTTTAAAAGAAATCTACACGAATCAAATGGATAGTATTTAGATAACCAGTAAAAAAAATTGTTCCTCTTTAATACATGTTGTACACCTGGACCAAAATATTGGCACATTTTCAATTTGCGACGAAAATGTACTAAATTTAATTGCTTTGGTACTGAAATATTATATCGTTATTCATCCACCACTCTACATAATATTAAAACTGTATAATAATAATAATTTTAAACTGTCCAAATAAATTAGTATACATATATTGCATGCGATACGACGAATAAATTCTTGTCCTGTACACGTTATCGCGTTAAAACGTTCAAAAACAGCACAGCAGAATCTCGATTAACCGGATCGCGATTATTCAGTCTTGATCATCTGGGATCTCGTTTATCCTGGGATTTTCGCCTGACTATCAATAGGTTGGTATAGGTACAAACATTTCTCGTAACAAATTTTGTTAATTTTTACAAATAGGATTCGTAGAAACGCGAAGCCGCACATGTAGATATACATTCTGTCACAAAAGGAATTAATCTCCTTCCGCACAAAGAAAAGATTCTATATATAGAATACGTTTAAATTAATAAAATATTAATTAAGATCTCACCGTGTTTTGTACCATACTAGTTGTGATATATTCATGGCGTTTATTGACATCAATAATTATTTATTTCACTTTAATAATGATTTTGCAGAATATAATGGTTCCCGATTCACACGATGTTACCTCATTTATTAAAGAAACGAACGTTGTAGAAATTAATAAGGCGTTGCCTGATTGTTATGGATATGGATATGCGTATCAAAAGTAAATATAATTACATCTTGCAGTATTAATGTATTTGCGGTTCATTAAAGAACGTTTCGAGTCTCGTGCCATATCTGGGTTAAGTACATAATTAATGATTGTTGACACCATGTGCTGTTGCTCCGGGCCTTATCGTTCAATCTGGAATTTATTTCCGATCGGAATATTTGCGCAAGCTGTTTTACTTGTAATTAGGGCTTAAATTGGGATCAGTGTCAGCGTGACAAGTTGCAATAATTCTCGAAAAAGCAGATTCACTACAGATACCTTCGTGTTGCCAAACTTCGGAGAGTAATACATTTTCCTTTATGAATTTCTTCGATCCTTTTTTCAATATCGTCACGAGTATCTGTACTGTGATCGGTTACATGTTTACCGTAATGTTCTTTTCATTTCGCACGGCGTTGCTACAAGAGTTTGTCAAATAAAATGAAAACTTTACTGAAACAGTGAAAACTTGATGTACTTACAAATTAAATATTAATGTTTTCAGTAATTTGATCATCAACATTGATTGTCAAACGTTATACAAATTCATCTACCAACAAAAGACCAATTCGAATTTGCTTAAACCGATGTTTTTCGTTTCTGTCTACATTTTTCAAATGCTAAATGTATATTGGATGAATCGATAGAATTGGTATGTAAAATAATTCGGTTATTGTTAACGTTATCAAAACATGCATGCATTTCACCTTGACATCTGAATAAATGAAAAACGTAAAAAAATAAATATGCATGCATCTAGTTAGCCAGCTCGAACACAACATACATTATTTGAAACCTTTTTTGATAACGTCAATAATTCTCGAGTCATTTTAAGTAGCAGTTTTTATTAGCTTACCCTGTATAAACATTCAATACTAGATCCGCCAATCAGTCAGAAGGACTGGTTCCAAGTGTTTTTCTAAAAATTTCTATCCTAAGTTTCGTCGTACATTTTCTCGAGGCATCATGACGTTTTCTATTCTATACATAGGCAAATATGATCAATTTTATAAATTCCTTTTTCCACCACTTCAGAATTATATTGCATAATGCAACAGAGTTATTATAAAGTATCTCGGTGTCTCCAATAAATTGAAACCCAGAAGAAGTCGAATGATTCTCAACTCAATAATTAACAACCATAAATGTATCTTTTAATTCGATACACAAGTCGAATGTGTTCCAGGTTTCAAAATCTGTACACGAACCGTAGGAAATTAAATTAATTTAACTCTCCGCACCGCAGCTAGGGCCATTAAAACAGCGATACCTGTAATGTCCGACATATGTATTTTTCGAACAGGAGATACGCGCAAATAGAGATAGAATAATTGCAAGGGGTACACCGAAGGGGGATTGAGTAGGAAAAAAAGCGGTTCGCCGAAACGATCGCTGAACGTCCGTCGTCGAGCATGGCGAATCGTATTAAATTCCAAGAGAAACCCCGGGCCAATAAATCTGTTTGCAATTAGCAGGGATCTACACGCGAGAGTCGCTCGTTCGTATGAACTCGTATGGACCGTGGATCGAGAATAAATGACGTCATAAGAAATGGGCTCCTTGATGACCTCCCGTCGCGAAGAACGCGCCTGAGAATCGGAAAAAGAAGATAACCGAAGCGAGGGTGTTTCGTACGCTGATGTCTGTAAACAAAACTCTGTTAAATAAAACGACTCGTGCGAAAAAAACTGATGGCCGAGCGTTACGATTTCGGGGAAATCAGTGCAAAAGAAGTAGCAGTATGAAATACTGTATAAAGAAACACTACAGGGACTCTTTGTTTAGTACTTCCACTGTACGTATGTATCCGTTGCATTTTTTGGAGCGGGGGGAGCATTACGGTTTTACGGAGACATTTTATTTTTTTATGGAGTTGATTACAATATGCAGAAAACATGAAAGTGCCAGTTTTTATTTTTTGACCAAAGAAATTTTTTCAGTAGAAATTGTCGTACAGTGAAGTTCAAGTCTAAAGTAAACTTGCTAGGATAATATAGTAAAGTCTGCTAGGAAATTTCGAGGAGTTTGATCTGCAGAATTATCCGATAATAGTTTACATTCAATTGCAAATGTCCGTAATGTATGGAATTACACATTATGTATAGAATTACTCGCTACTGTAGAATAATAGTTTATTTCGAACCCTTGCTTCGAAAGTGTCACGGCCAAATATAACTTGACTCTTCCAGAACATGCAAAGAATGGAAATTATGGACCAATTTAATAATATGGATAAAAGAATGATGCGTACTCCGAATTACTATTCTGGACAATACAAAAAATTATAAGGAACGAAAAGTTTAAATAAGCAGCTCTTTCAGCCTGTAACACTTTTGATTTTCTTCAAACTCTGTATATGATGTTTGAAAAGTTGGGGTGCAGCAAAGTACCACGTCAGTGGTACTATTGTCAATGTTTAGAAAACAATTGTTATACGGTATATTTCAGTGTATTCCAGTGCAAAGTAACTTTTAAACACTGTGTATAATACCGAACAATGCTTACCCATTTTATTCATGGTCAAAAGCTCCAAAACTACGATCTTTAAAGATACTTCACGTTTGAATTAAAATTTGACCATGCCGCAAACAGAAAAAGCATACCAAACCAACTAAAATAAGAATTCCAGAGTAAAGCTTCCAAAAATCAAAAAATTCGCAAATTTGATCCCGTTGTCATTTCTTGCGCCCATAGCAAATCAATTTTTTAAAATAAAGCGTCACCGGTATCACATAAAAAAGCTATAGGTTTACTGCACCGCTCTTACAATAGAAACGTATAATTAATAAAATTACTCTGACAAACAATCAACCAGTACGTTGTCCGAAAATATATTACGATTTGCCGTAGCCTAGAATTTAAAGCACTGTGTACTAGAAATTCTGACCTCAAGTTTATTACAGATACAATTTCATGACTTTGAAGCACAGACATTGTGCTATCATTTTGGCTTGCTTTCCATCAGCATTGATTTGCTATCGGGTTAATTTCTTCCACAGGTATCGATAGAAAGAAAGCAAGCTCGTATAACTTTTTTTAATATGAACTCAAAAAGGGTCGCAATCTAGCAGAAACGGCGCAAAGTATTAATAAAATTTAATCGGTTTCAACGATTTCGTAGCCTCGATAAAACTGTTCAAGAGGAGGAAGATGAAAGCCAAGTCATACAAATAACAACAACAAATTGCAAACGTTTATTCAGCATGGATCCACGAAAAACACATCGGGACCCACCTGCTCACCCAAATGGGAAAGGCAGAAAATCACGATAACTGGCAAGCACCGTGCCCGAAGCGCACAATTTATTTCCGGACCAATCTAATAGGACCGTGCAAGATGTCCTCGACGAAAGTTTCCCGTTCAGCCGCGCGCTGCAGCGTGCCGTGTAGAACGGTCCGGGCACACCGGTTTCAATAAATAATCGGTTAGTCGAAAAGCCCAGCGGGACTTGATCTACGGCAGCCAACGAAGGGAGGCGAAAGAGGAAGAGCGTGGAAAAAAAAGGACGAAGCGGAGGACGCGTGTAATGGAGATATCGTACACTCGTGGCGGTAACTCGCGCGACGCGTTATGCAAATAGGATTGCCCTTTACACGCCAAGTCGGATCGTAATTGGCTCTCGCAGAAATGGCCTTTCCGTTCTGCTACTCTTCTCCACACCTCGCGCCTTTTTCTCCCTTTATCCGGCAGTTTCTCTTTCTGTCAGCATTTTCTCTCCTTACGGTCCTTCGCACCCACTCGACCCGCCGCCAGTTTGCGAAACACCGGCGAATAAACGCTTTGTCGTCAACGACGTCTACTAATGTTCCCAAGTATCGTTGTCGTTTGGACGACGTTCGCGGTTTGCGCGGCAATTCGTGATCGATCGTGTCTAGGTGACAGGGTGTTTCAGGTTGACTGATGCTCGTTTCTCGACACCTTTCAGCGGTCGACGAGCACGAGGATTTCGTAGGAACGTACGAGGGTGCCCTATTTTAATATATAAACGCGAATTACTCGTTAACTATCAGCTGTATGAAGAAATAGTCGGGAGACAAGTTAAATGGCCTCCAGGGATGTACAGTTCGGTGTAATTAGGTTTTCTGCGGACGAACGCGCAGAGGCCATCCGACGCTGGCATAATCCTCTTTAAATAGAATTGTATAATTTTTGATGCGTCGGCCGATGCAGCTATTTATTCCCTGTAAAGAAGTGCTCAAATATTTATGCCGAGAAACCATTAGTTTAGGAGATATTTTATTTCGAAGTGCGAGGACATTTGAGATATCTGTTTGTGCAGTTAAGATTTTGATCTGATTTGAAGTAATTGTTTTAGAAGTGCGCGATAGAATAGAAACGGGATGCAAGTTTCATGGATCTCCTGATTTTATAACACGCATACGCTTTTCTTTTAGGATCGCTTCTCGAAATATCGTTAATTTGATTATTTTGTTTCAAATAGGTGTACACTTAGTGCACTGTAAAAGTGAGATCTAGTTTTCTACTTGGGTGAATAAAATCGACACCTATATTCCACTGAAATTGAATCCCTTGGAAAGTATATCCCACGAATTCGGAACAAAAGAGTCGGAAAATGTCGAGAGGAGAAAACTGCCAACGTATCGACGTCGATTATTAATAAAAGGAACTATTTCTCACATACCCACATGCTTGAAATATGTGGCACAACAAAAGTGATATCCTACAAATTATTAATCCCGCATTAAAAATTATTAGTTTGTCTAGTGCCCGAATATACTTCTCTATTTCTTCCCTACCATTTATACAATCCTATGCAATCATTTCTGCGATATTACATTTTACAGAAACCATCATAGTACAACGCGCTATAATCTTGAATCCTAATTTCAAACGATTTTCAACAACGTACAATTCATGAAATATTTTCTTTGCATGCTTGCCCAAAAAAATACACACGACAAATGACATCACGTTCCACATTTTCGCCAAGAACCGAATTATTTCTACCAGCTTTTCCGACATCAAACACGGCCGAGAAGAAACGAGTTGCACGAGAATGACAACGTGGCGCAAGCTTTCGTTTTCGTCACAGTTACTGGTACAAGTGCGGCAGCGAACGCAATTAAGCAAAAGATGCAAACAGCAGTCCGTAAATTTGATCGGTCTCTCGATGGCGACGCTTTCAACGAGAAATTATTAACAGGGATGAATTGTATCGTACATGCGAAGCTGGATCGCGATCGCGTGTGCCTGATCCGTGAGATCTTAATTAGAACGCATGACTAGCGAATCTCGATCCTCACCGTGTGGCTCCCGCGGTCACCACATTTTTTCTCGTGGACGGAACAGCATCCGGTGAATTCCCGCGTGCGGTTCCTCCGTGGCGCAATTAAGTTGCACGGGCGCAATTCCATCGAGAAAGCAATTATGCCGGATCCTGACCAGACGATTAATGACTGAGCGAATCCCCGACAATGTACGCTACGCAATGAGCTCTATAAATATGGAACGTTAATCCCCCCCCATACCGTAGGCATATCTACTGTTAAATCCTTCGACAATTCTTTTTTTCATTCAACTTGCAATTACAAATAATTTAGTGGTGTACAAGGCGCAACCGATACACGCATTTATAGTTATGCGTAAGTAGTTGCATGCACTGGTGCGTGTGGTTACTAGTTTGATGAATACGTTTGTGGGGTAATTTATTGGAGTGCAATTGGCGAGCTTTGGGGTATAGTATGTTCTGGTTGGCTTTCTGTTGTTAAGATTTTTGGGTAAGTTTGCGAAATAGGCGAGTAGCTGCACTTGATCTTTAATGGAATATTATAGGGAATTTAGTAGAGTTTTAGAAGAAAACTGTTTATTTCCACGGTGAACCGTTTAACAGGATATAGTAGATCTAATATTCGATATAGTATTAAATAATTTTCAACGTAAGATAAACTACATTTGCTCTCATCTACCTTTAATAAGATAATAGTCTCAGATACCTAAATTGTACTGCTATACATTAGATATCGTTTCTCGGATCGATAATCAGTTAAATTAACACTGTAAAAGTATTATTGCAGTATAGTATAGCATCAATTACAAGATCCAACTAAAATGAAACATTTTGTTGATAAAAATTGGTTAATTATTATGGAGAAATTACTTATTAAATAAAAATGCTTCGATATATTCTGAAACGCTTTGACATCGATATTAAACATTTTCTGAGAATAACAATTTTAAATTAATGGCACATGTTGCATTAATTGCGGTTGTAATAATATATGTTTAGAAATTGCGTTTCATAATCGTATTAAAATAGACGTTCCATATTTCTTAAAAATAGACTTCGGTTTATTTGCTTCTGCATTGATACATGGTATCTCTCGTGTCAGTACCACGAATATGCCAATTTCAAAGAAGACG
Source organism: Nomada lathburiana (assembly GCA_963667235.1). Taxonomy (NCBI): domain Eukaryota; kingdom Metazoa; phylum Arthropoda; class Insecta; order Hymenoptera; family Apidae; genus Nomada; species Nomada lathburiana. The sequence continues at coordinate 2,485,273 of OY763905.1, forward strand.
ATTTCTAAAATTCTTTTGCAGATATATGTACTCATTTCAAACTTAAATTAAACCATAAACATTTAACATCCTGTCTTTTCGCTCCCCTTATTTGCTTTATATTAATCGTGTTTATTATAATTCATTCAGTGTTTTAGCATAAGGCGGATAGTACAATTTTGCATTAATGTGACAGGGTACTTTGTAACGAACTGCGTTCACCGAATGCAGTTACGCTTTACAGTGATAAAACGGGGGGATAAGACAGCAAAAAAAAAATGTTTAATTTAATGCACACAGGGAAGAGAAAAGGGCGAGAAGGTCTGCCTGAGCTATCTTTGCATCTAAACGGTGTTTCTTAATTGCGTGGCGAGACTTTTCGAGACTTTTAATCGATCGTCTAATTCTACGGAGTTGAAAGAAGAAATTTTATGAGGACTGGGATGCTCATTACGTGGCCAGCCTCCTGTTCGTGTCCCGCGGAGTCTCGTGTGTGTTCACCATTCGGCCAGGTGTCGGTTCCCGTCCACCAGGGGTTCCAGGTTCCAGCTTGACCATCGCGATGCATCGTCTAGATTCTAGATCATCTCTTGTTTTCTACCCCTTTTCTCTCCTTCCTCCGTTCTTTGCGACCCAACGGACAAATTATTAACGCGTGCCTGTAATTGCTGCTGTGTTTCTTCCTGCGCCAACATCTATTTTATCTTGTAAATATTATAATTTTACGCATGCACGCAATAATGTGCAATCTAATCTACAGTAATGCTGATTAGATTTTTTTTAGAGACAGAGTACAAGTAGTAGATAGTGTGACGATTCCTTTTTTCGCGTGAACAATTCGGATAAATGAGTTTTCTAACTGAGGGAGAGTTGTTTATATCGTTGCTGCAATAAAGTGTAATAAACTCCAATAAATGATAAATATTTTGTATAAAACAGAGGAATGAATTGAGGACTAAGGAGTGTTTTCGAACACATATTAAAGATTAAAGTAAATAATTGTAATGTATATTTTGAACTTTAGTGCAATGCTGCGGCATATAAATGAATATAAAATTGATAATGTGTTTTACATTAATTCGCATAAGATTTTCTGCCAATTCTGATAATTCTGTTCTTCTCAAAGACAAATTATATGCCATAACAGGACGGTTGCTTCTTTCAAATGTAGGATGCGAAGAAATTTTGTAATTAAAAGAAAATTCTTTGTACTATTTTCTCCAATAAACTGCAATCAACTCAGATAATTATATGTCTTTAAAGAAAAATGAAGGAGAATACCGCAGTCATTTATTCATTAGTAACTTTGAGTCAGTCCTCCAAAATGACTTTATATTCCGCAAGTCTTCTTACAATTAAAACTATTAATAACAGTCATATTTTGTAACACATCAAAACAAAGGGTCTGATGTTGATACCATAATTTTTCAATCATTGTACGCAGGATACAAAAGTCAGTTAATAATGTCTCCTGATTATTGCGGCAAAGAACAGATGCGACTTGAACCACCCTGTGCCACCAACTGTAAAAGATAAACGTGCTTGGCGGGGAATTATTTAATTAAACTTATTCCATTTCCTAGTTATTTTAGAGAGGCCGCGCTGAACAGTATGTGATTTCTTAAATACGCTCCCAAAGATTACCTAGGCTGAGATTCACAGTGGGACAACACGTGGTATGTACGTGCTTCCCGAACGTTTCTCTATTCGAGTATTTTGATAAGGCAGGCGGTCTCTTGGTTTGACTGTATTGTCATGCTCCCGCTGCAGAGCGCAACGACAGGATTTACATAATTAGTTCCATTATTTTTTCAGACACTGTCCGAAACGCCGGATTCAGCGACACGTGTGCAATGAAAACACCTTTCGTTGTGGCGAACACGTGGCAACGAGGAATTGGAACTTTAAATAGGAATTAAGGGGAATACGGTTGCAACCTTTGGTGAATGTGAAAAGAAAAAGACGAAAAATTATGTAGCAATCGAATCGTACTGAAGTGTCTGAATAAATATTCTGCTGCGGTTTTCGGAAAATATTGACCCGCGGTAATTGTTACTCGTTGCGGGCAAAATAGTAACCAGGAGTGAGTGCAAAGTAAAGGAACAATTACACAGGAATCGAACTGTATTCAATTTTTTAAGCAATTATTTTATGGTGATTGAAAGTAATGTTTAGACAAGGGTGTTTACTCTCCTCTATAATTAAGACGATAAACTCTGAAAACAAGTATACACAAATCAGCTGCAGAAGAAAATACAAAAATTTCATATTGCATTCAAATATACCCGTCTGCTTCCTTTTATCCAGACTACTGAAAAATCAGCTTTTCAAATATTACTTATTCCAGGTATCATTTAAGGGGCAAAAATATTATATATACATATGACACGTTTGAAAAATTCATTAATGGATATTATGAAAAGTTATACAAAGCAAATACTGAAGAAACAATACCGCGACGCCAGAGGATCCTTTGAAACAATTCGGAGGATAAGAGGGCGCCGTTAGTGTTCCTGAAAGAGAAGAATCAAAGAAGTGAATCTATTATTATATAATGGAGCCACACTGTATCTCTGACGGTCTTTCATGCGCGACCACGTGCCTAAGTGGTACCACGACAACGTATACCCTCTTCAAGGTCCTCATGATTCACGTGCCAATCCGGAAACGGAAGCTAACCCTCTCCTGAGGTGGGATAAGTATAGAGGGACAAGAGGGATGTCCGAGATGTATACTTAACCCTTCGAGACTGACAGTGAAGAAGTCTATGAGACAAAGATAGGTCCAGCTGAATTGAAATTTGATCGCGTCTCGTCATTTTTACCATCCACCATAAAGAATTGTTTGTAAACATAACCCTTTTGACGATGAGTTATTTATGAAGCGTGTTATATACCGCGCCAGCGTTGCAAAATCACTTATTGGTTTAGTGTAGCAAGAAATTTTCAACCTTTCGATTCTATTGTAATTTATCATAGATACTAGAACGCATTTTTTAATATCATCGTTGGTGTTAATATTATTTTGCAGCTACCCTTGTTGTTGAAATTCTGAAATAATTTTAGTGTAATAAATAGTTCAGCGCATCGCATTGTCTGGACGATTGTTGAAAGCAATGATCGCACAAGCTAATTATTATATAATAGATATCTATGTAAGATGAGAAAGTGAATTAAATAACTGTAATTGTTTGCTGTAGTAATTTAAGACCTTAAAGCAGCTACAAAAATAAATTCTTCGTGTTCATTTATTCACTTTGTACGTCTATTTTTCGTGCTTGCTCATTAAATCGACTTACAACTAAATGTGTGTACAGTATTATGTAATAATTATATTCTGCAAACAGAAGATAAATGTCGTAACTTAGTTTTTATTATTACCAAGGATATTGTATGCAATATAAATGTAAGAGGTGTATCAAGAAGTATTCCACTGTATCTCTACTATATCTTTATATTAATACATTTCGAAACAATTTACCGATTACAGGAATTGCCGTAATTTTTTTATTCGCGTCCTCATTCCTTCGTTAAGACAATTTCAGCTCTATAGAAAAATTGACTTTCATTTTGGACAAAGTGATTTTGTCGTTGCTGTCGGTTCAATCATTATGTAGGACTATTTAGCTCCATGCGACGAAATTCTTGAAGGGCACTTAAATTGTGGTTACTCAATTATTATTTAAAGTATAAACTCCCCCAAAAGTTCCTTTCTCATAGACGGTAATAAAAAATCAAATAGAATTTAATACGTAGTAAAATGTGGGTTATTCAATTTCAATGTTCCTAGGACGCCGGTCGTTTTAAATTATCCAGCATATCCACTGGACATAGAAACATTGTATTACTACTTATTTACGCAAATACAGCGCAGTTTTGCCAATAATTGTTAGGTGTATCAGAAGTATCCGCGTATCTAATAACAAAAGGGTCTGACGGCTATCTGATGGCTTGAAGTTTCTAACAATCCAGGAAAGGAAAGCAGAAAATTTTTGAACAAATCGCAACAGCTTTCGCAAGTAAATCGGTACACAGTATGTTGAGAATGATCCATGAAAGTATTCACGGGAAAGTAGATTACTTATTGGTGCACGCATCTACAGGTACATATACACCTATGTAACACCTATGTAACACCTATGTAACATTATCCTCCACAGAAATATAAGAGATACGCGTTCCCGTGGCATCGCAGCGTACCGTTTCACGCAAGGGGTGACAAGTTGATGGAACGGGCCCGGTTTCCCAATATGTTTTGAACGCTGAGCGAATCTAGTAAACATTTTTAATCCACGTTAGCATACATATACCTAGGACGTATCTAGGCGTAATCATTAATACGGATTACGTTTGGTGTTGGATTTCACCGTGGCCTCCCTACGATCTATTTTCAAGTAATCCCCGACGCAAACCAACAAACAGTGACAGCTGCTGACGTCGACTAAGGAACGATTACGTGTATCCGCTTTCGTTTCGACCCTTCGTCGGCCAAACGTCCTGCGGCGAGCATGCATTCGCCATTCTGGCTGCAAATCGTTTTTCGATCGCGAAGAAATCGAACGGACGGCCATCGACTGTCCGCCTGCTCGACCGAACTTGAATGGGGAAGAAATTCGTCATTTTCGATGCCGCTTCCGCGGTAATAGGATTAAACTTTAAAATGGCATAACAAGTACTTGCTTACGCTCACCTACCATTCGTTAAGCTTAGCCCTCGCGGTGAATAACAGTTTCGTATTTGTTGCCGTTGATGTAGTGCCCCGCAAAAAGAATGAAACGCACGAGAATACGCGTACCCGACTGTTAAATAAGTTTATCCGCCTAAGCTAAGAAGCACCGGAGCTTAAGCTAGCCGTGATATGCCTTTTTCATTCGTTACAGGGGGAACGAAATTTAAGCAAATGTGGTAGTTTTGCGCGTTCAATGCGTTAAGGTCAAATGTCAACGTTCGAGTAGCAAAATTGAATAAGTTTATCAAGCATATCTTGATTAAGCTTTGTACCGCTCTTTCGCAATCTTCAAATGTTTTAAACTGACTCATTTACGCGTTGTATAACATTAATTACACGAATATTAATATATTTGTTAGATGTGCAATTTACTTATACTATATTAATGAATAATATGTACTCATTTAATTATTATATCATACTGTACCAATTACATGTATTTGTATATTCTATTCTTTATTCACAATATTCTATATACTTATAAATATAACATTCACCATTGCGCAGCAAGTGAATACAGCTTCCCCCGCAATCTGAGATTCTAAAAAATTATATTTGTGAATACACGTGACGCGTCATTATATCTAACAGCGACAAAGAAAATAGAAGGTTGCCAGCGTAAACGTCCAGCAGCTACCCCACAATCGCTTCACCATGCGAAAATTCCCGCAAGGCCGGCAGTAACGCTTGAAAAAGTGTTTGCGGTAGCTCAGGAAAAGGTTTCCATGGCGAATAAAAGTTTCAGGGGGATTCTCGCGGTTGCGCAGCAATCCTTTTGATCCGGCGAGTCCAGAAATGAGGGAGAAACGTGGTTTTCACGGGCTTTTGACTCGTTCGTTTTTTCACGTTCGTTAAATCGTTTTAGCTGCTGAACGTCGAGGATCAGCTAAGGCTCTGCCTCTGCGAGAAGGAAGGAGGATCTTTTGATGGTGCCTACACCGAGAAACCACCTGGTCCTTGCTCGGCTTTAACGCGCAATAAGATCGCCCCTTGAGATTACCGGGGCCATTATCTCGTTAATCGGGAAAGAGTTCGACAGGGAAACCGGCTCTCGGCACACTCCCCATGCTGGAACCTCGACCAGACTGTTGCGGGAACAAATCCACGCAGCGTTGTTGTATAATGAATAGCTTAATCGAGATATCGTAGTAGCGGAATAGAATGCACGATGGTCGTTGTGATAAAATGGTAACAAAAAAGGAACGAGGGATTTGCGAAGAGTCGAAATTATATCAGCGTGTTAATATATTGAACACCTCATTACGTGCGCGTGCATAATGTACGAGTATGTACGGAGGAATATTTACATTTCTCAGGCATTAGATTAGTTTCGTTATTCGGGGATCGCAAACATTTCTGTTGCTGGAATAGAGTAAACGAAAGACGGTGTACTTAAAAAAAAAATTGCGATTTAAGTTGGAGTAACAAAAGCAGATTTAATTCAATTGATATGCTAATAAAAACTATTGAATAAATAAGACGTATTTAATAATATAAATTTAATATTTAATTAATATTTTATTAATTCATAAAATACCTTCCACTTGATATTATCATAAGTAATATTATTAAAGATACACTTAATGAAATGTCGAGTGTGGAGTGTGGGATATTCGACGAACATAACTCTAACGTCTTTTGGCAAACGAGTAACTTGAAGTTTAGTAAAATATTAAAGAAACCTACCTAACTCCAACATCCAAGCTTCAAGAAACGTAGATATTAGATCTGCAATCCTTGCATCACAAATCGTGCAACCCTCTATTAAACGCTGCACAAATCTACATGGAATTCTGCGAAAATATTAATACATCTAAATAAATGCTGTCCAGAACTGATCTCCTTCAATAACTCCACCTTCCTTGTCCGTGTACGCGTAGAACTTGTACACACGTACATCCATGTATAACAATACAAACGCAACGCATTTGTACAACAAATCGTAACTCATCGGACCGTACACAAGCCGAAGTGCACAGACGATAAAACCTTGCAAGAAAAACGAAATAACTCTGTCGAACGATCAGCAGTGAAAGAGAAGTCGACGGACATTGAAACCAAACTACCGAAAATATATCTTACAAGAAAATTAACCAGGACTCGGTCGCTATGAAAATAAGGGTGAATCGCGCAGCGGTGGAGGCAGCGCGTGAGAGAACGCGCGTTCGGGGCAGATGCGGAGGACACGTTCGTGGTAGACGTCGGAGAGCAGGAAAAAAATAGTAACAGGAAGCGGCGTGGCCCGTGAAGAGTGGCTAATCTTACTAGCAAATATTTGGATTGTCGCATCGATGGCATTGATACATCGAGTGGCGTGTGTAGGTAGCCACGGTCACGCTCCGCAGTACAGGGCTAGGGAAACCTGAAAGGATCGAGGATAAACCGGGAACCGACCACTACGCGTGTTTACATGCCGTTTTGCCCGCTGCAACTTATTCAACGGGCGCCCAAGAATTCCGGTATTAAGATGTTCCGATAGAGTTGTGCGAATCCCGACGGCCATTGCAGATAAGCTCCCTTCGAAATATCGATGATCAGCTAATATGGGAACGTTGGTCCCTTTGTTGCGCCGGCAGATGTAATTGAGAATAATGCCTGGAACTGGATTCCTACTTCGTTTCGTTCGTTCGCCGTGTTCAACCCGTTCGTATATAGTTGGCGAGTCAGTTTCAATGCTGGATCAGACGGTTTTTCGTGTTTGGAGAGCCCGACCCGGAGCGATCGTGAGAGTTTTGGTATTTTGGAACGCACCGTGGAGAAGTGGGCCGATTTTACCAATTAATTTCTACTTCCCTGTTTGCCTTTCGGATGCTTGCGTTCGTCGTTTCTGTCTCGGGGTTCATACGTGCATGTAATGCAGACATCGATATTTCAATTCGTACGTATTTTCTATTTGGATCTGTAGATTCTGCATACTTCTACCGAAGGAGATACATAAACATTTGATTAAAAATGTTAAGAAAAATAGTAGAGTTTTCAGTCTATCTATCTCATTTGTATCTCTAATATCTCGGTAACTCTAATCATTTCTCGTATATTTAACAAAATAGGATTTCTGACTCCCACCGTTTTCATCGCTTCATCATGAATGATGGCTGATCAAAAAATGCGGGTCAAATTTTATTTCAAGAAAGTTACATTATAGAAAAGCTTTATGTAAATGGGCGATTTTCACTTTGGTACGGCTTGTAACTCTAAAACTGATTACGAAGGAGCCGCAGTTTTCAGCGAGGCCTTTCACTGTTTGGGAAAAAATTTGTTTTCAATCGTATCTATTGCGATCTCGATGTATTCAGCCTGTCTGCCTCTCAATTAAGCCGGTTAATCGGGATCCTAGTGCACTTGCTCTTAACTCCTTGTGCAAGTTTCACGATTGCTCTACGTCGAACTGTAGGTACGTTTCTATTCATCTTTTCATAGGTAATTGTTTCTTTCATTTTTAATTGATTCCTCGCTAGAGTTCACCTTATTTCCCCACTACTTTGACAGTTTATGAGTTAAATTGCTTGCTAACGAGCTTGTTTAACTTATGGAATCAAAACATTGCTCGGATTTTTCAACTTCTTCTCTACCAAAGAAGAATCGCGAGTATATTTTTATTTGTGTAACTTGCTCGGTTTCACGATATTAATTTATATTTAATATTCATACGAGAGTGCACACTGTTTCGATAGAATGCAATCATAGAAAGATAGGTGTTAAGGTGTTCAAGAAGGCAGCAATTTACATTACATACATGTGCAGTAGTATTATTCAAACTACTATCATACACTGGTCCCTCGATTTACACGGCGCATTCGTTCCACGTAGTTTCTTTTAAGCGTTTGGGAATCGCGCAAATGATGCGCATGTGCATTTTTTAGTTCGAAAAAGTCAAATATGAAATATGGATGGAATAGAATCGGGTACGCTGAAGAAAAATGTAGTTCACATTAATTTCATTGTTACTTGTCACACGAAAACAATAATGGTGAAAGTTGAGAGAAACAAATTTATAATTGCATTCGACGAATCAATCAAAAAAGGTCAAATTGACGCAGCCATTGCAATCAAGTCAGAATTCCCTGTTCACGCGTATGCAATAATTTCAATAAATATCGCAACGACACATTTTCTAATCGCATAAAACTAAAGACCACATATTCGAGAAAAGTCGCGCAGGTTAAATGAAGAAGCAATTACAGCGAAGGTAACAAAATCAGAATCTCGAGCCCAGCTCTAAATGCAGACAAAATTGCGTCAAACTGCAAAGCCCAATTCATTTCCAAGCTCTTATTCAACCGCAAAATATAAGATGCACACAGACATATCTAATACCGATCATGAATTCAACCGCTGATCAACGCGACAAGCGAAGCGTTCGAGCAACGATCAAACCATTCGCGAACACTCGACTCTGCGTGCACTCTATCTCGATACAGGAAAATCTTTACCGAATAACGTAACAGGCGCGCCGAGTGGTCGCAAACGAGCGGCGATGCAAGACGGAAACAATCAGCCGGAAGCGTGTAGCAGCGCAGCTTTATCTACGTAGATACAGTTTCATAGGCACGCGTTAAGAGCACTTGTCTGCAGAATGGAATTCACGAGAGGATCAGCGTGATAAGAGTAGCAGCGATTTCCATTAACGGAGCAGTCGTTCCGCGCCGCAGGCTGAATCGCGATCGTGTGGCAGCTAAGGCTCTCCTACGCATGGCAAGTGAGAAGAAATCCGGTCCAGGCCGGTCCAGGCCGGCCCAGGTCGGACCATTCTATCACACGAGAATCTCTTCGTAGTCCTGCAAAACGATCCGTATGCGCGCATTCCATACGGGGACAGAGGAACCGAAGGGCCAACCTGGGAATAACCAGGCGCCGAGATTAACTCTTTCATCGAACAACCGATCTTGGAACGTCTTAGCTCCCTCTCTCTCTCCCTCCCTCTCTCAATCTTGTTCTTTTTTACCATCTTCGTCATTCCTGTTCGACCGGAGCAGCCGTTCTTGTCTAATCGCTGACTTTCTCACTGTCCACTAAGATTACCGAACGCGACGATATCGGCCGTATTAATCTATTTAGTTTAGGGCTCGCTGGTCACAGGTGCCAAGGCACCGTGTTACGTCGATCTTCGGGTACCGGCGGATGGCAGCATTTTTATTTTATTTCATTCTTTTCCTGCGTCTTACCATCGTTACCTGCTCTGAAAGGAATCCCTCGCGGACTCAATTAGAAAGGTAATTAAAGAAACGTTTGGCCTGTGCACGAAACGATTGGGAAAATGTTTGTCGAGAAATGAACGAGTCAACGGGAAATAATGTAAGATAATGTTGGACACAAATTATCGCAGTCTGCTATTTTGTTTTGTTTATTACTATATTACACCATGCTATCATATATGAATTGAATATAATAAATGATACGCGCCCATTGAAACTGCCAAATGAACTGAATTAACTGGGTTAGTTGTAACAGATTTGTGCTTTTTATAAACTCTAAGATCAATTATCATTATTAGTTATTTGACTGCTGCATCAAGATGCAACAAACAAAGTTGCATCTTGAACAGAAGATCTTCTTCTTGAACAGAAAGATATGCGTGATTTTTGTTCGACCAATTCTCAATCTGTTACATCGGATGCTAATAACTAGAAACTATAAAAGTCCTTCTAAAAGATTACTGTTGTTGAATTTGGGAAATCGACTGAAAATATATCTTTCTTTGCAGGTATTGTGCGAATTGACGCGAGCCTAACGTTATCTGATATGCTTACCTAACAAAGTACGTTTGCAACAAAATAATCCGCGCTCACATTAATTCTCCAAGCACTCCGCCACAATTCTTTCAACCCCCTTCGTTAATTGAATAATTGTCCTCTTCGCAACCGCACATTCGTCCGTCCACTGAAATCGCCACGCGATTCGACGAACATCTCCCGGGGCATGCAATATGAATAACCACTCCTGCGCTGTTCTATTTTATTTGCACGCCGCGGCGTCGATATTCCAAGTTTGTTGCACCTGCGCCGCGGCGCGCGGAAATACCTGAATAAGTCGGTGAATAATTCACAAGCAAACAAAGTACGTGCACGCGTAAAAGGCAGTTTGCCCCTTCTTGTTAGGGAATAGCCCGATAACGGTGGTGGTTGATGATCGAAGTTCTGCGACAGGTTCCTTTACCTTCGACAACTCTGCTCTGAGAAAAACTGTCAGAGTCGTGGTCTGTTACGGTTTCGTGACAATCGCAACGTCGGTCGTTCTTCTCTTGGCTTGAATCATTGATGAATTGGCGATGGGGTCGTGGGATCGCGCAGCTGTGATCGGCGACTCTTCTATTGCAAGGTGCAATGCCGGTGCCCCACCTACGATCCCTCCCCCCTCTACGAAACTCTTGCATGTGTCTTTGATCGGCTATGCAAAACACTGAGAAATTGCGGCCTATTACGGCAACGCGTACTACTGGATACCTAATATCGGTTTAGCTTAATGAATATTGCGGGATCGTTTAAATGCCGCCGCCGGGGCACGTCTTACGGAAGCGTTTAATTAATCGATGGGAGACTATGGCACATTATTTAGCACTGCATGGACGTGCAGCAGACGCGAATCGACGTCGAGACGCGAGATTGTGTGCCGCGATCGAAGGTGGACCGTTGTTGTGCGGCGTACGGTGTGCGCGACGTACGAGATATAATTTATATAAGTGTGCCTATACATACAATTGAGTCGCATCGGACAGTAACCTATCCTCTTTTGCAGGATGCATGCATACAGGCACGTAGACTGTCCACGTTATGCGAGCTGCGGATAATCAATTGCCGTAAGGTTGAAAGAGGTTTCTATTTTATGCATGTATACATGTACATGTGTGGGCTATTAAATGACTAACAAGTAAGCTCGTTTCACGACAAAAGCCATCGCGTAGAACGCGAACGCTGTATTATTTGGCGTTATCGAAGCAAATTGTCGTGTCATCTAACAGATAAAATAAAAGTTTGTTGCGGACGAATTATCTTATAGCGGTACGCCGGGTGGTGTTCGAAACACATTATTTTGTAGACTGGTATCGATCCTAGTCTTTAACCGAATACTAATGGGACGGCTTTCCTTTTTAGTATATTTGTATTAGGTTGCTCCGGGGTTCGCGATATTTGTGCTGTATCTTAATTGTAAATAATTGTAGCTTAATATATGTACAGGAGTTAGTCCTATATACATTCGCGTAACTTTGAAGTCATACTCGACATCTACATTTTCAGATACTTAACCAAAGTAAACCCATCAGATATTTAACCCCATCGCTGATTGTGCATTCAGTTGCAAGTTCTTTTCCTGATATAAAATTATTACTAGAGTATAGCTTCAATAACTATATTCTACGGAATTATTAATTAATTGACACGCACGAAGAAATACGAGTATAATGTAGTAACTGTTCAGTACGATTACAAACTTTTAACTGTGGATATTATGTCAAGATTTGACAGCGCTCCAATAGACACAGTACAATGAACAGAAACTGAAATATTCAACTATTTTCTATTCTAAAATATGCATGTATGCTTTAGATGTCACATTTGTCACGCTACACACAAATGTCTATTTCAACGGAGTGCAACGATCAGAAATTCCTATTGACGTATCCATTGTTCAACCTTTTCATCGGAACACCGAATCAATACAGCTCTTTCGTGTGCAGTAAACACAATTCACGATGTGCCTGCACTTCCGTGGTGGCCGATGTAACAAATAATGGAATCAAGGTTGAAACTTGCAATAAGTCACTTTATTTGATACAATATAAACTTTATTATTGTATTACAGTTCAACAATTTACGCGCAAGAATCAATTTTATAGTAACAAACGAGAACACTATATAGGCTCTTTTGCATATTCTGCAAAAAATAATCGAGCGCCTAGATACTCTTGAAGGCTGTACATACATAAGGTGCAAAATGCTATCGTTATTTGTTCGGAGATTCTTAAATGTGCACATCTCTGTCTAGCTTAAAACATCGTTCATTTCTTTTTCAATATCTGCGTTCCATTTTCTATGAGAAATTTATTCGAATCTTTTTCGAATTTAATCGAATTATAGTAGAAGTGCCATTTTTAATGTGAATTATTTGTGGAAGTCCTCTTCTTTGTTGCTCTTGCCAATTTTATAGTTTACTCCTAACACGTTCGCGGACAGTGAGAATTTTAATGAGATACAAAAATAGGTAAATGATTTATTATTTTGTTTATTATTTTGTTTGTTTTAACTTAAAAAAAAATTAACGCTATATAGAATAGAATGCATGATAATGTGGCTTATAAATTTGAACGTAACAGCATTCATGTCCTTCTGCATCACAAGTACAATGAATGCTATAGCATTCACGTCCACGAACGTGGTAATTCACTTGTACACGTCACACTGCATATCTACCAAACAAAATAAGTAACTGCCATGAATAATAATAATAATAATAATAATAATAATAATAATAATAATAATAAAAATTATTCCTGGACTTTTAATAGAATTTCAGCAATTATTTCCAAACTCTGGCATCGCCCCACACTCCGTACAACAGAAACGTTCCGCAGTCTCCTTTTTTTTAAATCACGCTGCAAACTTATATCTAATTGCAACTCTCATTGCCTGTACACCGTTAATAATACGTATTGTACAAGAAAGTCTCGAGCAAGGAACGTAGACACGAGATTAGCCGGTGACATAACCAATGAACCATTCGACCGGTTGATTCAATAAATCCGTGCTACGGAGCAGGGTTGCGCGTTGCGACGACGCTTACGATTAATTCGACAGAATTAATGTGAACCGCTGACACTGTGCCGCGAGGTTAAATCGTTCGGTTAAAACCCTCCGCAACGGGCAAACGGATTCGCCTCTTTCATTCGGCCGCTTCGCAGATATTCACCGCGATCTTCGGGAAAAACCGATTCGATGTCGCGCCTCCGCGAAGCGATGGACGGGGATCGGTCGGCGAACGGTCGGCGAACGGTCGGCTTCGATCACGATTTTTCACCACGATCCAAGAAATGTCGTAAACTCGCGAAGATTGGCGTAGGCCGCGAGGTCACTTGATCGCTTATTGACCATTGTTGACTCGTGTTGACACCACAGACCTTAGGTGGATAAATATACCGTCGAGGCGCGGGTCAAGTGGATATCTGCACGGTGTTCGCCCACATCAGGTTGAAACTGCCGCGGAACTCTTTGCCCTCGAAACTTTGCCTCGCAACATATTCTGCGCGTGTGTACGTGTAATAGGTACGGTTCAGTCCGCGCCTCTATAGCCGCTCGTGTCTATCTGCGACTTGGAAATTAATTCCCGCGTCGACAGAGATGTCCTAGGGACTGTGGTGTAAAATGCGAGCAAATAATCGAGGGAAAGAGTCGATGGATATGCGGTACCGCTCTTTCTCATTGCGTACTTTTCCAAGCGAATCAATTTGAATCGCGGCTATAGAGTTCCATCGATTGTTCGTTAACCCGTTGAGGACTGTCTGCTGTTATTTTTCTATCGCAACGTTGTATTCTAGATACGCGAATGGCGACTGAATAATACATGTTGCAAGTATTGTTTACGAAACATTTGAGTGCAAGTAGACTGTAGCATGTCAGGGGATACTTGAAGGAAGTAGTAGACAGTTTCATTCGGGATATGCATTCATAATTCCGGGGGTTATGAATGCAGCAAATGTGCATAAAGGGTTAAAATTCTTTCGAAAATTACGAAGCCAAGATAAATAATTATAGTCTAATAAGATACCGCGATTTCTTTTTCCTATCAATGCTCCCATTGAAAAAATAATACTAATAAACTTACAGCCACGATATTAATATAATTACACGTAACATCGCCATAGCACGCAAGAAATTCCAATTATTCTATCAAACAAATAAAATTTGAAAAACAGGTACGCGTGTAAAGTAACATTGATATCACGGCAATCGTGGCTCAGAGTGGCACCGCAGGGGAGAACGAGCAAGAAGGCATCAATTTATTTGGATGCTTAGCAAAGAAGGAGCAG